>OX346247.1:97663312-98987896 GCA_947049315.1 Epistrophella euchroma
GCTCAACAAAACAAAGCTATTAGCTTATATGGGAGATCGCCTATTAGGCAACTTTTTGTTGCTCGGAGTTGCTCGCGGAATTTTTTTCCCGGCAACTTTTTGTTGCTTACCCTCGCCCACTAGGCAATTTCCGATCAACTTCCAGCAACTTTTGGGAATTTTCCAAAATTTTGGCCAAATGAGAGGCTTTTAACCCGAAAAACAAGTTTTATTTTCACACTGCACGAATTTTGTAATCGTCACTGATCCAAAATACAAGGTCAATTTCACATTTCAATTAAAAATACTGAACCAAAAGTTGCTCGGAAATTGCTTAGTGAGCGATGGCAAGCAACTCCGAGCAACTTTTAGTTGCGCAACAAGTAGTTGCCCAGTGGGCGATGGGCCTTACATTGGAAACCATTTTGATCATTGATATAATAAAATTGATTTTAAAAGAAAGTTTTAAAATATATTAACTATTTTTTAGATGAAAAAACTTCACCGAATAATTCTTCATTTTGATACCAAAATGCCATTAACTTTCTTCAGTGCCTCAAAATGGAAAGACAAAATTTTCCATGATGGTTTTCAATGAAAGCTATAACTGGCGACTACTTTTCTTTTGTCATTATTTGTAGTTCTGTTCACTTTATTGGGAAATAATTGTTAAAACTGTTATAAAACGCAATTTTGTTCACAATTTCATTAAAATTTGGTGTGATTTGAGATAATTTTGAAATTGCGTCATTGTATGGGAAATTGTGCAATTTTGAAGATGATTTCGGAAAATAAATCCAAAATTGCGCAATTTCGTTCAGTGAGAACATACTATACAACCGCCATATTATTTACTCGATACATCCAGATTTAAACTTATACAAATGAATTTACATTGAATTTGTATGATTTACATCCAGATTTAAGTTTTAATATAGATGTATTGAGTGAATAATATGGCCGTAAAACATATAATGCGCTAGAAATGTCTGTGTCAGAAAAAAGCCTTCGAAAATTGTGTTTGATGTGTCATTTCGGATTGATCACAGACCAAATATAATCATGTCGAACTGTCCGCACCTTAGATTGTTTTCCCCCCATTTAGGGAATTTTTTTGCTATTTCCTCTTGGTGTTTCTTTTTTGCACTGATCTCTATAGAGATCTTTACAGAGATTAGGGGCCCAGCCCAACTATGTAAATCGATTCAACAGTCAAAATGGCTGAATTCGCAAAATCACAACTCTGTAAATCTATAGTTAACGATAATCGAACTGGTTTAGTGGTGCCAATTAATTTTCGTTTTTGATTCGCGAGGTTGGTGGTACTATGTAAATCGAAAGTCAATGTCAAAGTCAGCCGAATTTGCAAATTTTTGTTCTAATTCAAATGTGTTTGCGAGCAAAAATAAAATGTAAGTATCGATTGTCAATATTATTAATTATAAATGATAAATATGTAGTGAAATTCGCAAATTTTTTTACTAATGATTGGCAGTACTTGCATTCGATTCTACTATCATACATAGTCGCATTTGATAGTAGAATTGCAAACATCATTCGAATAGATTCAAAAGTAGAATCGAGTTACATAGTTGAGTTACATATTTATCCTTTATAATTAATAATATTGACAATCGATACTTACATTTTGTTTTATTTAAGTCTTAACTACATTGGCCACTTTTTGCAAAATTACAAAAGTAAAAATATTTTTTTTCCCGCTAGCGCAATTGTTTTGTGAAAAAGAATGTATACAATTCTTTTTAAACCAAAATTTAAGCTTCCTGCATCATTTGTATAAGTTTTCCAGTGAGAAAAACTATCCCAAAATGAGTTTGAAAATTTTCACTTTTGTACTTTTTCACTTTTTTGGCTTATGTAGTTAAGGCTTTACTCTCAATGCTTCTTTTTTTTTAGTTTTAGTTTTCTGGTTTAGTTTATTTCATCAATTTGAGATTAACATGCTCTTTTAGATTACTTAAAGTGATAACATAAATAATTAATTAAATAAATATAATACAAATAAAAAAATTAATTTAAATAGAATTAAAGAATAATATATATAAAATAATTATAGGGTATGTGATTATTAAAGTGACAACAATATCATCATAACTTTTTTTTTAAAGGTATCCCTGGGGCAGCACATAAAAATGTTTATCAAATCGATAACTGCATTAGTCTCTCTGATGCAACGAGTAATTGGTTCGTTTCGACCGTAATTATTTCTTGAAAAAGTCTCCCGTAAGTGAAAACTTATGCGGAGACTCCTGCAAGGGAAATAGAAGTTAATTCGCTCGAGCAAGTAGGGACAAATGATGTTGTAATCAATAATATCTTTCACCATCATAATTGAAAAATACCTTCTTCTGAATTCAAGAGTTTGCAATCCAAAGAGCAGACATCTAACATTGTATGATGGCATATCAATATTCCAATTAAGCTTATAAAAACAATATTTAGTAAAACTTTTTTGAATTCTTTCAAGTCTTGAAGAATGAATATCATAGTAAGGGTTCCATACAACACAACAGTACTCTAATGAAGACCTCACAAAAGCCATATACAGAGATTTTAGCGCATAAGAATCGAAGAACTCTTTAGTATTCCTTCTCACGAAACCCAACATCTTATATGCTTTATTTACTATATAATCATAATGAAAAGAAAAAGAAAACTTCCTATCTAATATGACTCCTAAATCTTTTTTCTGGGACACTTTTTTCAATGTAATATTATTGATAGTATAATCAAATATTATAGGAGACATTTTTCTTGTACATATAAAACTTTGACATTTAGAAACATTTAAAAAGAGAAGATTGTTATTACATCATAAAGCCAGTTTAAGTAAGTCTTTCTGTAATAGATGACAATCACTTAAAGATTTTATTATTTTAAAAATTTTTACATCATCAGCATATAACAAGTAACTGGAAAAATCAAAAACGTCCGGAATATCATTAATAAACAAGTTAAAAAATAAAGGACCGATATGGCTTCCTTGGGGAACACCCGAGGTTACTTTTATAGATTTGGTAACAAATCCATCTATTCTAACAACTTGGGTCCGATCAGTTAGATATGAACAAATCCATTTCAAAATTATTGAATGGAAACCGAGCTTTGAAAATTTGTAAATTAGGATTTTGTGATTTACCCTATCGAATGCTTTTGCAAAGTCAGTAAAAATAATATCAGTCTGGAAACCATTTTCAAATCCTCTTACAACCGAATCACATAAAATAGTGAGATTAGTAGCTGTGGATCTCCCAGAAACAAATCCATGTTGAGAGACAGATATTAGTTCTTTAGTAAGAAAATTAAGTTTGTCGCATACAATTTTTTCGAACAACTTTGGAATGACAGATAATTTACATATAGGTCGATAATTACATACTTTTTGCTTGGCACCAGATTTGAAAATCGGAGATATAAAAGAAGTTTTGCATTCATCCAAAAATTGGCCTGTTTTTAAAGACTTATTAAAAATTAACCATAAGGGAAACCCGAGAGACGTCGCACAATTTTTAATTACCTTGGGGGATATACAATCCGGACCAACAATTTTATTTTCATCAACTGCACTCAACGATTGAAGTACCTCTGTTAAGGTCAGTTGAACAATCCCTATATCATAAAATTCAGGAAACTTGCTAGGAGACATAACTGAGTAACCTGATTCGAAATAATCAGCGAAGAGATTACATATTGTAGGCAAATCACTTGCTATAGTTCCAGAGAAATCCATGCAATTTAGTAATCCTGTAGATTTTCTTTTAGAGTTTATAAAACTCCAAAAACATTTACTATTTTTTTTAACTTGTAGTTCAGCAGTTAACACAAATCTATTATATAGAAAATTGTTTAAAACCTCAAACGATTTTTGAATTTCGAGATATTTTTGATAATTCGGCAAGTTACTTTTAGCATTTTTATACTGTTTATAAGCCTTGTTTTTTCTGTTCTTGAGATTTGATAGTCTGGTATTGAACCAAGGTGGGTTGGAATTCTGTTTCATAACTCTTTTCGGAATAAAATTATCAGATGCCTGCATTAAATACATTTTAAAAGTAGCAAACGCTTGATTCAGATCTTCACTACCAACAATGAATTCCCATGGCAGTGAGTTTAAATACGCATTCATTGCATCAAAGTTACCGTGCCTAAAATCATAAAACATTACATTTTCATTAATGGTTTGAATATAAACTAAGAACTTACACTCTATGACTAGACAAATATGATGCTGCGAATTCTTTACTACAGGAAAATCAACCTTATCAATTTTTACTTCTAAAGCCTTAACTACATAAGCCAAAAAAGTGAAAAAGTACAAAAGTAAAAATTTTTTAAACTCATTTTGGGATAGTTTTTCTCACTGGAAAACTTATAAAAATGATGCAGAAAGCTTAAATTTTGGTTTAAAAGAAATTGTATACATTCTTTTTCACAAAACAACTGCGCTAGCGGGAAAAAAAATTTTTTTTTACTTTTGTAATTTTGCAAAAAGTGGCCAATGTAGTTAAGACTTAACTCAGTATCAACAAAAACTAGGTCCAAAATACGGTTTAATATATTCGGTATATTCAATTGTAATAAATTAAACTGACTATAAAAATCGATTACTATAATTTCAATTTCTGTTTTTTACATCGAAAGGAATTATGCACTTTTCGTCAGCATCAAATTTCCAGTTTACATCACCAATATTAAAGTCACCCAGACAGATGATATGATCAGATGGATCCAAGGAATAAAGCAAAGATCGACAATTATCTAAGTGACATTTATACAATTCTATGGGGCTTCCTGGTGGAATATAACTGGCAGATATATACAAATTTACATTTCTACGAAGATTAACCTTTAAGATTAATTGATCAATATCAAAAGTAGTGTCATTTTCACTTGAGAGCAATTCAATTTGTTTTGAAACTAGGTTTGTACGAATGGCGATAATGATACCACCACCCCGGTAAAGACCATCAGTTTTCAACGAAGAGCGATCTTTTCTATAAACAGTATATTGATTGGAATTGAATAGTTCTGTTGTGAGATGACTGTCATTGAGCCAAGTTTCAACTAATACTATTATTTGATAATCATTGGAAGCAAAGTATATATACAAGTTATTTAATTTAGTTCTTACTCAACCAACATTTTGGTAATAAATACTTAGATCACCACAGTTACGTAGTTCATTATTCATATTATTAACTGTAGCAACATCGTGTGTTGCAGTAACATGTACATCTTCAGCAACAAAAGCATCGATATCACCATCTTGATTGGCAACAATAGCATCAGCAACAACAGCAACAGATTCACCAGCCAAATTAACAGCAACAAGATCATCAACAACAAAATCGTTATCAATAATAACATCGTCATCCGTTTCAATGACATTATCGACTAAATTATCAACAGCAACAACCTTGTCATCAGCAAGAAATGCATCCTCAACAACAGCAACATGATCATAATCGGGTGTAGTTAAGAATTTTTGGACTAAGTCTTCTGAGCATCTACCGTTGGCCTGTCGTTTTTTAACCTGAAGTTGAATGGGCGAATATGTATCCCCTTAGGCCATAGCTCAGAATTGTATATTAAATTAAAATATTTTAAAGGAGTGCCAATTTTAAAATTTATAAATCTTATCAAATCTTCGTCACAGTCTTTTGCTACTAACGTATAACAAAAAATTTGATGCATCAATTCGAGTTTTTGATTGAATATAAGAGGTTATGTTTTCAGGAGATGTTTCCTTTTTAAAGCTGGATAAATGGAACCATTTCATTTTTCTAAAAACATTTTTCTTTAGAACATCAGAATCCATATTGTTACCAGATTTTATAATGCAATTTGAAGACTTAGCTATTTGAAAACCATTAGTGTTAATTTGATTGTTTTTATTAGCATTATGTTTTTTATTTGAATCGTCATCATCAGCAGCAAAATGTTTATTATTTGAATCGTCATCATCAGCAGCAGCATACACATTATTAGCACGAACGTCATAAGCAAACACAAAATCAGCATTTATAGCCCTAGAATTTTTATCAGCATCAGCTCGCACAACAAATACAGTGCAAGACTTCTCCGCGCTACCAACATCACATTTATCGCCAACTTCATCGCCCACGCAGCCATGATCATCACCTCCTTCACCAGCAACGCCACCATCACCACCAGCATCTTTTGCTCGCAAACACATTTTAATTTTAGAACAAAAATTTGTGAATTCGGCTGACTTTTACTACGTTTATATTCAGGACCGAGAGCTCGAGTTGGATTTGTGTCGGATTTTCGACCCAGGTTTTTCGTTCACAGATTTGAGAGCTCGATATTGAGTTGAATTGAAATGGTGTTGAGATGACATTTGGTGTTTCTCAAGTTAACTCCTCAACCCAGGTTTTTTAGCACAAATTTCGACTTAACTCCGCTCGTGAAGTGGAATCGAGTCGGTTCAAGCTCATTTCAACTCGATGCAGATATACAAAGGGTCTAAGTGAGCTTCAAGCTCGCTTAAATACCACATGGAAACGTAGTATTTGACGACTCTCGATTTACATATACCACCAACTTCGCGAACCAAAACAAAAATCGATAGAGATCTCTACCAAATTGTCAGTTTCAAATGACAGCAAAAACTTGGCACAATGACAGATGCAATTGTAAAAAAAAAATAAGGAGGTCTCCTTTTAATTACAAAAATCTTGCTATTTTGTGCAATAAAAATATTAAAATATCTTATATAAAGTATAAAAACATTTTTACTTGCATGTTTTCTAAAAAAAAAAGGAAAAAAACAATTCGAAATATTCATTTGCCTCCAAAATAAACCAAACTAATGGCTGCCACTTAAATGTCATTGTGCCAAGAATTTTAGTTTGACATTTAAAAATGAACGAGACAGATATAATATTGCTGTTTGTTAAAAAGCCCTATTGGCACCACTAGACCAGTTCGATTATCGTTTACTATAGAATTACAGAGTTGCGATTTTGCGAATTCGGCCATTTTGATTGTAGAATCGATTTACTTATGTCGTTTTCCGTTGGTCACTCCTAGTACTCTTTTTTCACTCCATCCACACTCCCAACACTCCAAAAACCTTCCATTGGCTGTTCGGAGTGATGATTTAGGAGTGTTTTTTCACTCTGGATTTCATTAAGGAGTGCTAGGAGTGCACTCTGAAAACACACATATTTTTAAAAGTATGTGTTGGATTAATTGCCAAAATAGTAAATGCTTCTTCTTGAGATGTTCTCGAATTGAAATTATTGAAGAATTCATTTTAGTTTTTACTTCTACATAGATACACATATTACGGAAAAGAGTTTTTCATATTCCTTTGGAATCAAAAAAGAGTGAAACACTCTGAAAATCCAATCGAAAACGACATTAGTTGGGCCCCAAGTACTTGTTTCTTTTTGGTTGTGACGTTTGTGGGAACTTCAGAACTGGGAATCACACAACGATTTCAATGATTTCATTCTTTCCAGAAATAAAAAAAGTCCCCTTTTACACGAAGATATTAGTTGCTGGTGATTTTTTTTGACTTTTTTAAAATCTCCTTTACAATCTCTTGCACCTTTCACACGAAGATACAAAATCGGAGGAGACTTGCTGTATTTTCCTTTTAAACTACATTGGGTGAACGCACACAAACGTAGTGTGAAGAGAAACGTCAAAAAAATCTCCTGAATTTGTTGACCGGGGAGATTTCGTTTACCCTCTTCTTTCTTCCTGCCCTTCTCGACAATGAACTGATTGTTGTTGCCAACTCAATTGCCATGTGTGAAAGGGGACTAAGTTCCTTTTATCAAAACAAACTCCACTAATTAGCCAAGTTTCATGTAATTGGTATAAAATTCAAAATTCAGTTCAGTGTGTTGTCATGTCACAAAGTGACATAACAACTACTCATCCCTTTCTTCTGTGTGTGCGTGCGTGCTGTTCTTTTTTTTGTAGAAAAGGGAAACCTCGACTTGCTCGTGGTTAGGTTCCCGAAAAATAAAATAAAAATTAAATTATTAAGCAAAAACAATCCAACCAATAAATAGTTTGCACTCATTGCCATCAAAATACCCACTAAAAACTTCAATCGAATTCCTGCTGCACAAGAACTGGGATACGCCAGCATCTAAAACCCCGCAACGCCCGCAAGAAGCAGCAACTCCAGCCAAGATGCCTTCTAGCGATCCATTACCGCAAAAGGAGAGCGCTCTCTTCAGAAAACTTTTGGTAATATAACAATTATCAAAAATAATATCAATCATGTGCTCGTACTTTCTGACCGCTTTCGAAAACCAAAGATATTAAATCATATCTTATTTTTTTTTTATTCTATATACATAATTGGCGTTTTTAGGGTGCAATTTTGTTAAAGCGAGTTTCTGCGCGAAATGTTTCAAAAGTTGAATAAAATTTAATGCAAAATACTGTTTAAGTTTTGTAGTTTAGAAATCTCGAGCCATTAGAAGTAATTCCGTTTTGACCACCACAACCATTTACGGTCATGTGGGTGCAGATTTTTTTGCTTTTCTGTGAAAATCCATTCGGCAGCTATTGTAAGATCAAACCTAACCTCAATCAAACAAAAAAATTTTTTTTTCTGCAATAGAATGAGTGCAGAAGAAGTATTTATCCAAAAGCGAAAAGTGGGTGGGGGAGCCACTCATGGGTCGTTTCTATGGGCTAGCTTATTCGAGTTATTTTTTTGCAATCGTTTGCGTGACAAGCCCTCTGTTTAACAAGAATCAATGATGAGGTTCTCAGAAGGTAGAATTACCGAGGCTTAAAATCATTCGCGGCCAAAAAAGTCTAGAAAATTTGACACATAAGTACCTACTCAATATTAATTTTATTAAGAAATGTGAAAAACCTATCAAATAATGCTTAGTAACGTTGTATTAATGCCTACAAACAAAACGGTGCTCGTGAGATTTGAAATAAACAGCAAAAACTTAAGTCTAATCTGACTTCAAGCAAATTCACAAGGGTCAACTTGATCATTTAAAAAAGTATACTATAATTCACAACAGACTTTTGGGCTAAGAATTTTCAAATTATAAAACTTGTACCTACCATTACCATGTAAAACCAAGAAAAATAAAACCAAAAACCCAAACTGGTTTAGGCATACCTACCGTTAATGTTTCCCAAGGTGTATACTCTCGCAAACTTCGTTTGCAAGTATGTAAATTCAAAAGAACTTATCAAAAACTATTACTTAGCTGCACTCAGCTACCTAACTAATAACTATTTAGCTGCAAAACAATTAGCTATATGTATGTATATATGATATCTGCTTTATCTATAAAAACAAAAATGGTTATTTCTGCTCTTGTGTTCTGGGTAACTACACCATGGAATAAAAATTTTCTGGACTCAAATGTAGCAATTAGTTTGAGTCCGGAAAATTTCTATTCTATGGTGTAGTTATCCTGAGCACAAGAGCTGAAATAACCATTTTTTTTTTATAAATAAGGCAGTATATGGTTTCACAATATTTATGTAAAGCTCTGATTAGTTAATCAATAGGCTACTCAATATATTCCGGTGGTTCAAAAAGCAAATGTGATTTTTTCTTTCTGTGGACTTAGCTTTATGTATAAAAAATATCTGGCCAAAATAAATATCTGGCATAAATAAAGTGTATTCGGAATTAAATTTTTTTGATGAGCGAATAATAATCCAAGTCATGAGATTTGTTTTGACATCAAAATAGTTACCAATTTGATTTTCTATAAGAAAAAGTACCAAAAAAAAAAAACGATTAAAATTCACAATTATGATTTTTTAATGACACAATAAATGTGGACTTATGAGTCATGACCCAAAATGTATGTGTCGTGTAACTAATCAGAACTTTACTAACAGCCATATTATTCACTTCAGGTATAATTTGGGTTTAATTGAATTTAATTATTTAATCCGCATTTTTTTAAACCCGATAATTTACAATTATGTTTATAATATTCACTAAAAAAAGCATCAAACTCGGTGGAATAAAAATGAGTAAAATGCATGTTAAACTATTTAATTAAATCGAATCAAACTAAAGTCGATCCAAATTCTTAATAGAATTAAAATTTCTTTCAAATAGAAAAAAATTAGCCAGTCCAGTTTTCTCAAGTTCTCTGTGAGATCTCAGAAACCTCAGCAGACAGCAATCTCAGAAATCTGAGAGATTCCTCACTTTTGTTGTCAAAAAGCTGAGACTGATATTTTTTGGATTCGCTTGATCAATTATTTTTTGTTGCAGTTGATTAATTAATAAAAAAGAAATGCAAATTGGTTTAGACTCCTAGCGGAGAAATTTTGTTCAGGTTTCTCCTCCTGCTCAGTGGAGCTGACGGATCTTGCTCAGTGAGATCTCAGAAACGGAACTGGCTAAATATAAAATATTCAGTACAAATATTAAATGTCAAATAGAAAAATATTAAAGAATATAGTTTTGAAATTACGATAATAGACTTTAATTCTATTCGACAAGATTCTACATATTTCATTCGCAATAAGCCTCCAAGCACCACTGAAGGAGTCTGATGATCGCCTGGCGATCGTGAAATTGCCTATAAAACTTGGTGGTAGCTCACTCAAGTTGTTGTTCTTCCATACAAACTTTCAATTTATCATTTCAATTTATTTATTTACGAACTTCGTAATTACGTAAATTTATGCCTCACTTTGCATGAAGGCGCCTATAAAGCAATTTGCGTGTATAGCAAATACCTAAACTCTCAACTGTTCCTTGATTTTGAACTTGCGTAAATTCATCAGCTCATCGCGCAAACTTATCAGCCCTGCGTATATAATTTTCCGTAAAAAAAAACTTTGATTTATGAGGTCGTAAACATACACAGTATACGAGGCTTACGAGGCATATACGACTTTGCATGAATACCCCTAATATTAATATGATGGTGCGAAATCTTTGCAGCCTATACTAACTCTGCCCGTGTGTTATCACATAAAAACCCTTTCAAAATGAAAACTTTTTCAATTTCCATGTCATTCTGTGCAGTGCTTTCGTTATAATGCGCACCTTGTGTTGAAATAGCTTACTAAGAAAATATAAACCTCAAAAGACAATAAGGAAAACTTTCGGGACTTTAACTACCTAAAATTAATATTTCGCCTTTACATAAACAACAACCTTTATTTTAGTTTTTGAACAACAACAACTTAAAGGCGCTACCACCAATTGTTTACGAAATAATTTTAGGTATTTTAATTCGTTTTATTTTTGTTTGGCTGGAGATATAGCTATTTCAAGGGGTGCCAAGCCCTATCATCAGTCTCCTTTTAGTAGTCCTGAGCTTTAATCCAATTTTATTATAAAAAAAAAAAACTTTTTACATGCACATGACATGAGATTTGAACCAACGCATATTAGATCAGTCTTCGAAGTCAAATTAAAATACCTAAAAAATTAATTCGTAAACAATTGGTGGTAGCGCCTTTAAGTTGTTGTTGTTGTTCAAAAATTCAATGAATTTGACGGAATAAAGAATGGTCAAGTCTAATAAATTTTAGTATGAATAATACAGTAAATAATAATAACAAACTTTTTTGTTTTTGTAATAATCACTTCACGCCACCGTGCGATACAGCAAATAGTCTGCTTGGTAACGTGAAATTTACTTCAGATTTTAAGACTAATTCATTAATTTTCCCGACAAAACTGTTAAAAAAAAAATGAATATGTATGAAAGGTTGGTAAAGATGTTGGTCGCTACATAGAATTTTTTTTCAATTTCTGAAATTAAAGAAGCTGGGCTTTGTATTTTAGACGAGTATAAAGAAACGGCAATTTATAACAGTTATATAACAGTTTATCGCCGTTAAAAGTGGGTGTGCATTAACGCGACTTGAAAAACTACTAGGTGCCTGAACTATGGACTACAGGGTCACCCATTTCTTTATTCACTTTATTGTTTTTGAAAATGAATAGCAAACAAAACTTACATACTCCCCTACTCCAGCCTCCCTAAGTTTTTAAATGGATTTATTTAAGTTCCTTTTGGTCGGGAGAAAAAGTTTTGTCCCACTTACTCAATTTAATTTCTTTTTCCACAGAAATGCTATGAAATGAAGCAATATAAAAATGGACTGAAACTAGCAAAGCAGATTCTTTCCAATCCCAAGTACGTCGAACATGGAGAAACACTCGCAATGAAAGGACTGACTTTAAATGGACTCGGTCGCCGCGATGAGGCATACAAGTATGTGCGACAGGGTTTGCGTAATGACTTGAAATCGCACGTTTGTTGGCACGTCTACGGTTTGCTTCAGAGATCGGATAAGAAGTATGATGAGGCCATAAAGTGCTATAGAAATGCGCTTAAATGGGAAAAAGATAATTTGCAGATATTGAAGGATTTATCATTGCTTCAAATTCAAATGAGAGATCTGGAAGGCTACAAAGAAACTCGCCATCATTTGTTCAAATTGCGCCCATCGCAACATGCCTCGTGGATTGGTTTTGCTATGAGTTATCATTTGTTGGGTGACTTTGAGATGGCTAATAGTATTTTGGAGACTTTTAGACAATCGCAGGCGTTGATTGTAAGTATGAAACATTTTTTTTTTAAGTTTTTCATAAGTTAAGCTTTTCAACAGACTATCACTTATCAATACTATTTAAATAATTAATTATATTATATTTTTAGGAAACTCACGACTACCGTCATAGTGAGCTGCTGCTTTATCAAAATCAAATTCTCATCGAATCTGGTAATCTAGAGAAAGCCCTTAATCATTTAACCAAGTTCGAAAGTCAAATAGTCGATAAGCTTGCAGTTAAAGAAACCATCGGTGATTTGTACATACAACTAGGTCAACATAGTTCTGCTGTGCCAATCTATGAGTATCTAATCAAGCGTAATCCGGAGAACACATTGTATTTCCATAAGTTTTTCGATGCCAAAGAAATCGCTGACGATAGTGAAAAACTTAAAATCTATAAGCAATTCCAAGAAGAATATCCACAAGCAATGTGTCCCAAACGTCTGCCATTGGATGTTGCATCCGGAGATAGTTTCTTTGAAGTCATCGATGAATATTTGCGACGTGGGCTGAGAAAGGGTGTACCACCGTTGTTTGTCAATATTCGTTCCTTGTACAAGTTTTCTGAGAAGGTTAAAACTATCGAGAGCCTGGTGCTCGACTATTATGAGAACCTCAGAAGTACGGGTCATTTTTCCAAGGCCGATTGCGAACAAAATAAGCCCAACGAACCGGCGTCGGCGCTACTTTGGACATCGTTATTTTTGGCGCAGCACTATGATTTTATGCGCGAGACTGAAAGAGCGCTAGAATTCATAAACATAGCCATCGATCATACACCTACGCTGATAGAGTTATTTGTCACCAAAGGACGAATTTACAAACATGCTGGTAGTCCAGTAGAAGCTTACATGTGGTTGGACGAAGCACAAAGCCTAGACACTGCGGATAGGTGAGAAAAATAAACACGCTTTTATTTTGTTTCTGGTGATAAATGTGTTTTTTTTTTTTTTTTTAAGGTACATCAACTCCAAGTGCGCTAAATATATGTTGCGGGCAAATATGGTCAAAGAAGCGGAGGAAATTTGTGCAAAGTTCACACGTGAAGGTGTTTCAGCAATGGAGAACCTCAACGAAATGCAATGCATGTGGTTCCAGACAGAATGTGCATTGGCCTATCAACGTCTGGGGAAATGGGGTGATTCTTTAAAGAAATGTCACGAAGTTGATCGACATTTTGCAGAAATCATCGAAGATCAATTTGATTTCCATACGTATTGCATGAGGAAGATGACATTGCGAGCGTATGTTGGGCTTTTACGGCTGGAGAATGTGCTGAGGAAGCATCCATTTTATTACAAGGCTGCCAAGTGTGCCATCGAGGTAAGGAAAGTTGATTTTTTGTATGTATGCTCTTTTAAAGATAAAAAACTTACTTTTAGGTTTACATTCGATTGTATGATCGGCCACTAAAGTCAGAAGAAACGGTTGAGGAAATTGATACTGGTAAGTAATATTTGAAGGTTTTAAAGAAAATGAAAATAACTTTAATTAAACTTGCAGAGAATCTTCCACCTTCTGAACTGAAGAAGCTTCGCAACAAACAACGCAAAGCCAAAAAGAAAGCCGAACTCGAAAGCGCTCAAGCCGCTGAAGCGGCCGTCAAACGTGAACAACATCAAAAGTCTAAGCAACAAAACGCTCAAGAGGCCGATCCCGAGGCTCCGCAGTTGGACGAATTGATCGCCGAAAAACTCGAACGTCCAGACGATCCACTTGAAAAGGCAATCGATTTCCTTACACCTCTACAACTGTTAGCCAAAGATCGCATTGAAACTCACTTCCTTGCATTCGAGATTTACTCGAGGAAGAATAAGATTCTCCTTATGATTCAGAGTATAAAGCGGGCCCGAGCACTGGATGCCAAACATCCACTTGTTCATGCGTGTTGTATGAAATTAGCAAAAACCCTGCAACTCATGGGAGCCAATCTGAATCCCAGTGTTAAGATTGTTGTCGAGAAGGCTCATGAAGAACTGATTGGCAGCGGCAAGACATCGCAGCAAATAAACGACGAATTCATAGCGAATAATCGTGATTCAATTTCGCATTTAGTTGAGGGCGCTAAAGTTTTGTATCTTCTTGATAATAGTAAAAAAGACGAAGCCATTAAACTGATAACCTCATTCGATTTAAACAAGATGACTCTAGAGGTAAGATTTGATTTAATTAAATCAGAAAATAAAAAAAAAAAAACATCTTCATATTAATATTTATTTTTTTAGGAAGCAACAAAAATATATGAGACATTGCGCGACGGACATTTGTGCAGCAGTGAAGAGCACACAAAAGCTTACCTAGAGCGATGCCAGCTGCGTTTCAAATACGCTCGAGTTTTTAAAGAGCTTACGCCACAAGCCGAAAACCATGTTAATGAATCAAAAGCTGATGCTGCTATAAAAACTGCTGACTTGTAGGGAAGCAAACATTTCACCAATAAACACACAAAACAATAATCGCAACAACAACTAAAAACAATGAATAAGCATTAAAAAGCACTCGACCCAACAAACAGAATATCAATACCTTACACACACATTTTAAGAACATTTTTAGTGTAGTTCTTATTTTTTGTGTTTCCCTTTCCTTTAATTTGCCTCTTTTCCTTCCCTTTTTTTGCCAAAAATGGTGCAATCCTTGTAATTTTTTTTTTTAAATTTGTCATCTAACAAAACTGCAACAGTAAAAAAGTATAATTTCTTAAGTTTTTTTACTAGAATATAAATTATACAATATTAAGTATATAACACAAGATAAGAAAAAAAATTAAGAAAGGGAGATAATTGTATAAAAATTCATTAATAAAACATAAACAAGAATAAAAACACACATACACAAACACTATGGATACATGAAAACGCAAATAATTAAACAAAAAACAACGGCAACACCAGATTAACTAAGAACTTTATTTAATGGAATTCGTTTTTATTAACAAAAAATAAAAGAAGAAATAAAAATAAAAGTAACGATTTACAAGAAAAATTACAGAAAACTACAAGAAAAATTCGTACGTTAAACTTATCCCGATTAAAATCTGAAATATTAAAGAATTTTGTTAAAGCCATCAAACGAGCAAAAAATTGAACGATGTTTCTTATGTAGAGGTAAATAAATGTACTTTTTGAATTTTACTTTTATTATACCTAGGTCAAAACGGCACGTCGTAAGCGAAAGACATTCAGTCCTATCACGAATTTCATCGTAATCGAAAACTTTACGAATACCAAAAAAAAAACCTATCACCGAATTCGTTCGTAAATGCAATTTGTATGAGAATTTCCACTACTATGGATCCTGTGATAATTTTTTTTCGGGAATCGTAACCAGTTTTTTTGTTTAGGTAAAATTTCAGCATTCACTTTTATTTACCCTATTGACAATTTCGAGGGGATTTGTTTTGCTATTTTGAATTTACTCTCAACAAAATTTGTTGAAAGGTAAAATTTTTAACATTATTATTACAGCCTTACAGTGGAGAAAGTGAGTATTTCACATTTATCGCTGGTATAGGGAGCATTCCATGGTCACGTACAGACAAATTCAACAAATTTTCTGTTATTATGAGGCTGTTATTTTCAAAACATTGGTTAGAAAGGTCATGCATTAATTTTTTTCAAAAGTTTGTACTTTAGTCTTCGATTCTTTGCAAAAACTTTAAAGATATTCTTTTAAATTTCTTAGAAAAAAAAAATAAGAAAAGGTGTCACGTACAGACGGGTCGAGTCAACCAATGTTCTACATTGTTATCTTAATCTGTCCTATCGAGGTAACCGGTGGAGCGGAATTATCTCCGATTGCTTCGAGGTAGTTCCCGTACATTTTGCACGGGTTTGGTTCAAGGTCGTGAACGCCAACTTTCCACTATTTTTTTCTACACGGTTACACGAGCACGTTCACGAGGTGAACAAATTGTATGGGTTCATGACATGGTTCACAAGTATGTACAAGGCTTTAACAATCTTCCAAGAGGGGAAATTTTGTTCGTGATAACTGCAATATAAAAATATCGGAATTGGGTTCCTATAATGGTTATGATTATGATACTAACGGAAAAGGTTGGGCGTTGCATTGAGCGAGAAGTAGCAAAGCGATAAAGTGACAAATTGAATCGACAACCTGATCACTTTTTGAACTGCCGCCAGCTCTTGAGAGGCAAGTTGGGATAATTCGTTTGGTAGTTTTTTTGCCGTAAGTTGCTGAGAATCTTCATTCGGTGTCCTTAAAAACTTCAAAAGCATCATAAAAATTGTATATGACCATTTTCTGAGCATTTAGCTGGTCGACATTATAGCATTTTATGGCTCACGGTTATACTTATGGTATTGTATTGAAAATCCGGAACCGGAGAACAATAATTGGATGCAAATCCGGAACCGGAAGAACAATCGGCCCTATAGAGCTAACCGTCGGAGAGAATTCCGCTCCGACGGTTACCTCGTTAGGGAAAAAAAAACTAGATACGTGTGAAGATTTCGATTCTGAAAAAAAAAATTTTAGCACAAATTTTCAAATTAAAAAATAAAAGAAAACCCCCACATTCAAAAATTTTATAAAAAAAATTCGGCCCTATCGAGGTAACCGTCGCAGCGGAATTCTCTCCGATTTCCTACGAATCGGAGACAGCTTTGTTCAGTGAAGAAATAGTTAGAACAGAACAGAACAGGACAGAACAGAACAACAACTGATTTTGACATTTCCCACAAATCCTGTTCTAATCTGTTCTAAGTTGTTCTACCTCAAAAGCAAGTACAGAAAATCCTGCTCTAAACTGTTCCAAACTGTTCCAAACAGACTCACTGAACAGCAAGTCAGAACAGTTTAGAACAGAAAATTTCTCACTGAACAGCAACAACCTGTTCTTTTCTGTTCTAAACTGTTCGGAACAGCCTCACTGAACACTCCTATTGTCCCCTTTCACACAAGGCAACTGAGTTGACAGCAACAATTAGTTCATAGGCGAGAAGGACAGAAAGAAAGAGGGGGAAACGAAATCTCCCCGGTCAACAAATTCAGGAGATTTTTTTGACGTTTCTCTTCACACTACGTTTGTGTGCGTTCAACCAAGGTAGTTTAAAAGGAAAACACAGCAAGTCTCTTCCGACTTTGTATCTTCGTGTGAAAGGTACAAGAGATTGTTAAGGAGATTTAAAGAAAACGTCAAAAAAATCACCAGCAACTAGTATCTTCGTGTAAAAGGGGACATTTTGCTTCGAGGTAGTTCTCTGACAAGCAAAATGTCTCCGATTCGTAAGAAATCGGAGAGAGTTCCGCTCCGACGGTTACCTCGATAGGGCCAATTACTTTAAGTTTTTGGTTTGGATAAGTCCGTTGAATTGCATTCGTTCCTATCGAGGTATCCGTCGGAGCGGAAAATTCTCCGATTTCATACGTATTGGAGACTTTTTGCTTCGAGGTGTTTTTCCGAACAGCCGGTGTTTTGCGTTGCATTGTGATCAGGTGCGTCTTTGTCAAATTTTTAACAGATTCATCAGGATTTCTTCCGATATCCTCCGACATCGGGGAAATTTTTCCGCTCCGACGGAATTACCCATTTGGCCTATTGGCACCAGGAGTCACGGCACCTGGCAGTCAGTAAGTGAACTACTAGAGGGGGATAAAATTTTTTTCGATTTGACATTCAATGTATTTCCCATAAGAGAAAACGAAAAAATTGTCTGGAAAACATTAATTTTACTAATTAATTTTATATGAACGGGTATCCATATAATAATTGCAATAGATTAACAATGTATGTTAGTTTGTTAATCAAGAAGAATATATACCGAATATAACTTCTTATTTGCTTTATTTTGCCTATAAATAATGTAAACAAACGTGTATTGTTGTTGTTGTTTTTCAAAATGGATGAACGTCGGGAGTTGAAACGAGATCATGTGCGTAGTGAGGGAAGGGTTTTAGGGTCAAAATAAATTATGGATTGAACTGAAATAATTTTTTAACATAGAAGTATAGATATATTATGTAGGTATGTATTTGCATTTTAGTATGTGAAATATGATAATAGGTATGTTTTATGTTTAGAACATTTTAACGTAAAACTTTCTAACAGAATATAAAGAAAACTTAAATAATTAATAGATATGGTAAATTTTTAAACACAGGATTGGAACAGCTTGTTAAGGGCACATAATTCACTTAAAATGTTGTTATTATTCTTGCTAAATTTTTGATTCTATTTTTGCTTTTGGGAGCTTTTCTTAGCATTAAAATTAAATTTTGTAAAAAGTACAAAACAAAGTAAAAAATAATTTTCGGCATTATTCGATTTAAAAAAAACAACAAATTTTCACCATAAAAAATAATTTCATATATTTTCATAATTATGGGCAAAATTTCTTTAAAATTATCAAACACATTTTACACAGCACAAAATAAAAACAAAACATATTTTAAATAAAACTGGCTACGCCTCTGCCTTGCTTTTTTCTTAACTGGGTATCGTTGTTGTTGGTTATCATTGTGAGGATGATTTGTTTACACTTTTTATCTATAAATTAAAGCATTATAGTTTTAAGTTTCGATATATTTTAAGCTCGATTCACAAACTCACGTGTTTTATTATTACATTGCAATTAAAATACCGATACCCGTTCATATAAAATAAATTAGTAAAATTAATGTTTTCCAGACCATTTTTTCGTTTTCTCTTATGGGAAATACATTGAATGTCAAATCGAAAAAAATTTTATCCCCCTCTAGTAGTTCACGCGCTGATATGCAGGTGGTGTCGAAAGCAATTTCCCTGGTGTCAATAACATTATACACAGCATTTTTATGTGATTCCCTTAGGTGATAAATTTTATTTTTAGCTTATCTAAGACGGGTAGTTCGACAGTTGCATATTTACATTTTGTGAAAAATATTTTTGTCTGCTCAACGAAAAAAAAAATTGACATACAAATAGTTACTATGACGCGATCAAGGACGCGGTGTGAAAATTATTTTTTTTTGTCTCAAACTGATATTTCTAAGGTCAAAGAATCGATAATTAAAGGAGAATCCCGTTTGAAACCATCATATCTAGTTTCTTCGCGACAAGAACTTATAAAAAAAAAACCTACATAGGTATATTAGTTAACTTGTTCCAAACGTGGTAGACCCCTTTAATTAATTGAACAAAAAAATTAAAGGTATAAAAATACAAGTATTTATATTTTCAAAAAAAAAGAACAAATTTCCATTTCATCTTAAACAATAAATTAATTAAACTACAACTTTGATTTTAAACTACCCATTAGTTTCGAAAGTTTCATGGCTTTTTGAAGATCTCCATTTATTTTCAATTTTCCAGACATAAAAGCGGTTGGAGCCTTCAATTTTCCTAATAAAGTGAACGAAAAATATTTAAATAACGTATTTCATTAAAACCTCGTAAAACTTTTAAACTAACCTGCAAACATATCGTTGAAATTATCCGATGTCATTGTAAGAATGGCATCGGGGCTTGTTTGTGGTGTGCCTTGGCCGCACTTGCCTGATCCAGTCTTCAAATCTAAGAACCAAACACCCTTTTCTTTGCCCTCAACATTAAATTGGAAGATTGCTTGCGTTTTGCCAACTAGTTCTTCGCTAAGTAGACTTTCGATTTTCTTAAACAGCTTCGGGATACTACCATCAGTTGTAACGGGTGTTCCTACTTGATTTTGTTCGTCGGACATATCGGTGCTGTCCAAGAAGAAATCACCCATCAATTTGTCGGCGTTTTCAGGAACACAGGCATATTGTTTGAGATCAGTTATTCCTTCTGATTTAAGAACCTCATCGTCAATGAAGAAATTTCCTGTACAAGCCTTTGGTTCACGGCACAAGACGGCATACGCAGCATCGGACATAATCTCGGGTTTTCTTGAAAATTGATTGCTATCGGGGCCACTTAGCATTTCGATAGCTGCGGTGTGAATGGCGGTACGTGGCCATAGAGCATTTACGCCGATCGGTATGTTTTTGAATTCCTCAGCCATTCCAAGGACACACATAGACATACCGTATTTGGCCATTGTATATGCAACATGGTTTCCAAACCAAATCGGTGACATATTCAGAGGAGGTGAAATATTTAGGATGTGTGCATGGTTACTTTTTTGCAAGAAAGGCAAACATTCTTTCGAGCTGCAATGTGTATTATATTGAATTAATGAAATTTAAGGACAAAAATACAAAACTCACACCAAAAAGGTTCCCCGGGTGTTGATGCTGTGCATGAGGTCATATCGCTTCATGTCAGTCTGGGCAGTTGGTGTAAGTGATATGGCACTAGCGTTATTAACGAGTATATCGATGCCTCCAAACTTTTGAACTGCCATTTTGACGGCACTCTTAACTTGATTTTCATCCCGTACATCGACTATACAAGGAAGAGCCTTGCCACCGGCCTTTTCAACTAAAAGAAGATAAATTAATCAAATTATTTTCCTTAAATATATTTTAGCGATCTAATTTTGTAGGATGGATAGGTACAACTTCGAAGTCCCACTACAACATCGCAAAATGACATCTGTGCAGAGATCAAACGAAGAATTACTCTTGCCAATCGTATGGACACGAACGCACCAGCGCGACGAGTTTTCGAGTTTTCGAATCTACCCCTGACAGTCTGCGTAGCAGAGGAAGCCACCTAAGGTGGCGCACACAAGTGGAAAACGACTTCAACCAACTTGGGGTGAGTAACTGGAGGCAGCTAGCTAGGGAACGAGCTGGTTGGAGGGGCTTGTTACTTGAGGCCGTAGTCCACCCTGGACTGTAAGCGCCATTTCAAGTAAAGTAAAGTAAGCAATTTTATAAAAAAAACCTAACCGGAGGAGGCCTGGATCTGATAAAATTCAAATGCAAGATAATTTTAAGGTGAGATTTTTTAAAATTTTAATTATGAAGCACAGAACTGATTTATGTTGCAATATGAACATTTTAAAACGTCAAGAATTTGCAAACGGTCGTTTCTTCTTTTCAGTACAAGAATCACACTGTTACCAGTCAAAAAGCCAAGCCATAAAAAAATAACAAACCCATAATACTAGCAGTGGTTTCCAACTTTCCAACTGATGCGTCAGTTCATACTTAAAAATGAAATATAAATTACTTTTTAAGAAATAATAGCCTACTTTAAGATGCTTTAGTCAACGTAAAGTTAATTGTATGTACTTATGTTTGAAGAATAAATTCTAATCTATAGTGGTGAATAAACAATGTGCCAAGCTTTCACCAGCGAGTTATTTTAGTAACTTATTTTTCTAATTTTTAAGACCGAAGTTGTTTAGATAATATATTTCATAAAAAGTTAAAGAAACTGGTTGTTTGATTTTTTTTATAAATGCAGAGGAATTTGCCCGCCCAAAGCTACCTAATCGAGCGCAATTGATTTTATGATTATTATAATTTGGAGATTTATTTAAGACATTTTGCTGCTAACCCGTTGAGTAAAAAACAGAGCTTGTATTGTAGTCATGCTCACGATACTAAAAAAAACATATTTTTAATCTAATATAAAGAAAGCTATAGGCTATTAATAATACTCTGCCTATTTATAAGTTTTTTTTTTTTTTCATTGAAATCTACTACATATTTAAATGTTGTCAACTAAAAAACATTCCATTCGTACTTTAATTTCAGAAGAAGACCTCAAACATATCAATTTATGTAAAAACTACTCACTATAATTATGTTTATAAGTAGGTATGTTAATTAGCACTTCAAAATCATTTGATTTTTATATTTACTTTCTTCAGCAGCGGTATATATAGTTCCTGGGAGTTTTGGGTGCGGTTCAGCTGTCTTAGCTGCAACTACAATATTGGCACCATCCTGAGCAGCTTTCAAAGCAATTGCTTTTCCAATCCCTCTCGATGCTCCAGTAATAAAAAGCGTACGACCAGCTAATTTCCTAATAAAATAAATGCATTTGGAGTAGGTCAATGATTATTCTAGACAACAAAATGCATAAATTAATATTGGCTAACTCACCCGGTATTCATAGTAATTTAAATTTTTCTTAAAGAGAAAAGTGAAACTTTTTTCTTGCTTTCCCAAAATTCACCTGCTGAACTAGGAGCACAGCCTTTGATTCTTTAAGAAAACAAAACCTTACAACACAAATAGATCAGGTTCCTTGATTCTTGATAAATTTATAACTTTTTTAGCTTTTGGGATAGATTTTTGTGTAAATAGTAATCAATTAAGTTGATCTTTGGAGTTTGGACCTAGATTTCTTCTTTCTACAGGTTGATTTTTTTTTTGTAGCTAAAACGCCACGCAACACAACACAAAACAACAAAAATGGAAAAATGTCAGAAGAAAAGTGTCAATCAAAATCAGCTGTTAAGAGAAATATATTTCTCCTTGTTTAACATGTTACCTTTAGGTGCGTTCGCGTACAAGTCCAAAATTACCCAAAACTACCATTTTCCAGATTTAGTCCAAACCTGTTCGCGTATGCACATTCCAGGTAGTTTTGGGTAGAAGATTTTACCCGAGAAATTTCTTCCGGCAGAAAATGGTAACGGGAAGTTCGGTGTTCTGCCAAAAAGCTAATGGGAAGAAAAGAAACAAAAACAAAATGGCAGCTGTTGGTTTACTTTTAGTTTGTTTTTTGTTGGAAGTGAATATTTTTCTTTGTTTTCATCTTACTTATATTTTTTGATAAACCATTGAACAAAATAGAAAGGAAGTGTGTTAAGTTTATATAAATTCGTTTACTTCAACTTTAATTCAGACTTAGTAAATTTATTCCAATGTTGTGGTTTTACTTTTTCTTTTGTTTACTTTTTGGTGACGTTTAAAATCTGGCAGACATTTTTGATTCAAAGCATTCGTGTACTTTTGAACTGTTTCCATTCTATATGTGCCTGTTTACATTGTATTTTTGACGAACGGCGCATCCAGTGAGATGGGTAGATTTTGTGTGAGTAAGAAAGAGAAGGGTTAATTCCACCCAAATTACGCCGATGCGCCAGTTTCATTAAATGTTTTCGGATTGAGCAGGAAGAGTTTTTTTTGTGTGAGTGAGAGATACATGGTTGTTAAGGATGTGAGATAGGGATGGGTAGATTGAAATGAAAGAATTCTTTCTCTATAATGTAAACACGAGGAACATTTTAATGAACGAAAATATGCTTTGTCAAAAATACAATGTAAACAGGCACTTTGAGAGAATTTCAGCCCCACTCCTCAAAATTTAATAATTTGCCAGTTTTAGTCCGGAAAGTACACGAACAAACCTTGTACAAAAGTACTTCCAGTGCTTCCAGTTTGAAAAGTTACGTTAATCAGTGCTGTCGTTGGAATAGAATAGTGTAGGTAACAGGTTCGTTTTTGTATTTTACCGTTCTTTTGTTTTTGATCTTCCGACAGCCTCTGTATTTACCAAAGCAAAAAGTATGGACATTTTGTCGAGTAGGGTAAATAGAATATGTTTTTTTTTTCTTAATTTTTAAGAATACTCTTGTTCGAGGAGCCTTACCCCGCAAAAACTGCCGTGATACCGGCCTTAATCTTTCCAATCTATAGCTAGCATTATATGATATGTAAAAACAACATATTTATGTGCCTCTTACGTCATTTTGACGTCAGGACGATGTTTTTCGGTTGCATATCGTCTAATAGACACAATTGTGTGACTCGCATATGACACATATAATTATGTGCACAATATGTTGAACCAATTACACATAAAAATATGTGCAAATTAGCATTTCGTCTAATCGGCGTTTACATATAACTTTTTACATACAATTAGCTTTTTACATAAATATGTGACTCTCAGAATTGTGTAAACTTCTTAAAAATCTACAGCTACATATTTTTGTATATGTGCGATATGTGAATGGTATTTAAGATGTCATTTTGAAGTGTTCTTTGACCAGCACATCGAAACAAAAAATATTTTGAATTTAAAGAAACTATTTCGATCATAGTGACGCGAAAAAAAAAATATGTATCTTAATATAATAAAAAAATATATTAATCGGTATTTCGTACGTTACATAAATGATAACCATTCCCACATGAAGGTAATACGAATTTTCAAATTTATTTCGCCCTAACTATGAGAGGGATTAAAAGCTCTGGTGTGAACACACCCGGTGCCCTTTTCACAGCCCACAAAAGTGGAAGTTGCCTGCTAGGCGTCACAGACAAATTATGCATCTGTCGTGTATTGTGTACACATAAAATAATAATCAACACAAAAATATGTAATATTTTTTATGTGATCATTTTTTACCACACATATGCAAAACCCAAAGGCACACATTTTTATGTAAAATTGTGTAGAATTTTTTCATATCGTGTAATACACATAATTGTGGTATGCACGAATTTGCTATACATGTGAGATATGCAACTCATTTGACGATTTTTCTTTGACGTCATGGATACACAATTGTGTAGTTTGTACACGTCGTCTAATCTAAGCTTATGGGTGTTGTGGAATGCAAAGTTACGTTTAACGGTTCGCAGAAGATAAGTTGGTGGCGTAGAAATTGTATGTCGTTTTCCTTTTACCAAAAAAATTCGATTTTTTTCTAAACAGAATCAATTTTTTTCTTTCAATACAACTTGTCCAGAAAACCGATTTTTTCTTTTAAACCGATTTTTTTATTAAAAGGAATTCGACATTAAATAACCTAGGTAGGTACCTAGTAGCAGTGACGTCCCGTGGTGCTTTCGGTAGAGTGTTCGCTATGTTTTTTTCTGCAGTAAAATTATATATTCGGGGAGAGTACGATAACTTTGGCGCCAAAACTTTACAACAGTTTTTTGTAGAGTGGTCAAAATCAAGCATTTTTTACTGTGGGAGGGATTGTCTTTCTCGCCCCATTTAGAAGGTAGGGGCAATTTTAGAAAAAAATTACTTAAAATGAAAAAAAAATATTAAATAACAACAGCAACACTTACAATAAAGTATTATACCGGTTTTGAAAGCCAGAAATCTGTTCTTTAAACCTAAATTTAAGTTAAATTATTTATGTCAATAGTTTTTAAAACATTCGCATGCAAACTCAAAATTTTGATAAAAAATTAAAAAAAAGCTTAGGCCAATATTTTTTCAAAATTGTGAAATGAAGTGCCAAATTAACTTTTTGTGGTGAATATGTATATCAATTCTGAATCGAACAAAAAAAAACCGAATGGTTTTTGTCTAGTTTTTGAGAAAATTGAAAATACATTCGATTTGAAACTTTTAAAATTTTATTATAAATGGGCCCTATCGGGAATCTCCCGAGGAATTTTGTTTCCCACGGAATATTTTATTCCCAAGAACATTGTTCTGCTAACGTGAATCTTCCACGCAATAAATTTCCCTCGAACAAAAATCCAATGCAAATTCCGCCAAATTCCCCTGGAAAATTTATTCCCGATACCAATAAATTCCGAGGAAACTTTTTGGCATCACTCACGTTCCGAATGTTTGAACGAGTGGAACATTCCCTGAGAAATTTTTGTTCGCGATAACCCCCAATGAGTTGGTGTAATATTGTGACATTAATAATATGCATGATTCATTGACGTTTTTTTGATACCCCTTTCATAAGGAAGTGACAACTATTTTTGAGGTGGATTTTTTTTATAAGCAAGTCGAGCGATTTTTTCAATTAAATTTAAGAAATCGACAAAATCCTAGTTTATCACTACGCTCTTGGAATTACCGCCATAAACCCATAAACTTATTTGTTCAACACAGTTAGATGCACAATTTTGAAATTTTTCATCACATTTACCGATAAAAGTTATTTAATTATTTTGCATATGTACATTATGTTTATGTATATAATGTAAATGCAAACATTTTTAAGAAAAAAAAAAAAAATTTGTACACAATTTTTTAGTATTAATTTATGTTGAATTAAAAATTAAATTTCGAACAAAATTATCTACCCATTTTTGAAATATTGAATTTTCAAAAAAAAATTTGAAATTTTTTTTTAAAATCCATTTTTTTTTTGAAAATATTGATACGCAGTACGATTTCAACTTCTGAGAAGCTTTTGTATAAAAACTTGAATATAAATCGGTTACACACATAAAGAGATAGTCCAAAATAAAGAAAACGGTTCTATGAGAGGTACCTACTGTTAATAATGGCTAACTGTAAATTTTGTTTTTGGCAGAGCGTAGGCCATACTAATATTAGTATTTATAAAAATTTTAATCAAAATCTTAGGAGTCGTTTTCAAGAAAATGTATGTTTTCTGTGACGGTTTTTAACATTTATATGGTAGGTACCGTTAATTTTGACTATAAGAAAAAGGTTTGTATAAAATAATTTAGATAATGTTAAAGAACCGTTTGGTGCCAAGTTTCATAAAAATCAACTAAATGGTGTTCGAAATATTTGTTTTTCAAAAAAAAATTTGAAACTTTTTTTTAAAATCCAAAAAAAAGTTTTTGGAAAATTTTGGTACACAAAACTTTTAAACTTTTTCAAAAGATTCTCGATAAAAAAAAATTATCAAAATCAGTCTATTCCGTTTCGATAAAAAACGAAAATAAAAAAATGGGAGGTACCATTTAAAACCATTATATGGAAATTTAATTTGTGTTGTAGAAAAATCTGTGGAGTCATTTTTGAGAAAAAAAAAGATTTTACAAAAATGCTAAAAATTTTTTTATGGCAAGTACCGCTATTTTTGGTCCTAAAAAGAAAATGAAAAAAACCTGTCGTGGGAATGTCCCAAAAACACTTTGTACCAAGTTTAATTAAAATCGGCCCATGGGTTTAGGCTGAAGGCGAGTCCACAGAAAGACAGATAGAAAGACGGACGGAATGGCGAAACCCACTTTTTTCCCTATCATCGTAATGTCAAGTTTGATCAAAATCTCGAGTTAAATTTTTTTACGAATCCAAAACTTGCCATATAGTACCTACATATACAGGGTGTCCCGTAATAGATGATCCAAACTGAACATGGTGATAGGCCAGGCCATGAACTTTCAGAATTTGGTAACTTGTTTATCCCGAATCATAACGGTTTTCGAGTAACGGCTGTTTTTTTGAAATTTGCCCGAACCCCTACTTTGGACCACTCTTTTGCTTACCCCGTCCATAATTGATTTTTTATTTTTTTATTTTTAAACGTAAACATTGACCAATAATAGACTTTTTTTATGCATTCAAATAATTATGATTTTATAAACCATTTTTATAAAATTACTAGATAAAGTCATAGTTCGGGCAAATTTCAAAAAAACAGCCGTTACTCGAAAACCGTTATGATTCGGGATAAACAAGTTACCAAATTCTGAAAGGCCATGGCCTGGCCCATAACCATATTCAGTTTGGACCATCCTTTACGGGACACCCTGTATGTATATCGCAAGTAAAAATGTAGTTTGTATGAAATGAAAAAAAAGCCTTTTTGAAAAAAATAAGCCTCAAAGCTTTAGGCCTAAAAGGCATAAAAAAGCCTCAGTTGGCATCGCTGCTCTCAAAATCTTGATCAACAAATTGTCCTGGCCGGCCGGCTTCCCAAAACACTTAACTCATTTGAATGTTTTTTTTTTTAGATTAAACGTACATACATACATACTCGTAAATAAATAAAATTTGTTTTTTTTTCTTCCTCAAGAATACAATTTACTTCCAGCAGAAAATTTTTCTTTCTATTTCAGCATTATTTTTACATTTCATCATCATCATCGTGCAACACGTTGGTATAGCTCGGAAGCAGCCATCTCACAATTTATGTGCAGAAGTATTTCAACAGTAAAAAAGTGAAACTTTATCGCAGATAAGAGTCAACTATTCCCAGAACATTGACTCTATTTGAGAAGAAAAGGATGGGTTGTGGCTTGTGGGTGGCCGTTGTGGGTATAGACTTTAAATACCGTTTGCTTTTGGAAAATAACCCGCATTTTAAACGGTCTTTTAAGTGTTGTCATTAAATTTAAGGGTATTTTGTATTTGGTTTATTTCAAAATCGTAAAATTCAGATATACATACCTAAATAATGTCAAGATTCTTTTTCAATATGTTTCTGTCACCGCTAATCAACTATACATACATACCTATATGTAAATAAAATATCAATAAACATTTTGAAAGCATTTTGTTATTCGAGTTCCAAAAAGAAAAAATTGATGCAATTTACCTTTGAATCTGAGGTCTAGAAAGTGTGCATACCGAAAATTATTCCCACTTAAATATCTCGAGAGATTGGACCCCGGACCTGGACACGGCTAAGAACAGGTGAGGGCATTCGGAAAGCGCTTCGAGAGGTATACCAAATTCTAACAAAAATAAGTTTTTTTAGAAGCAATGATTTTTCTATTGTATACGAGCACGCGTGCATGTACACGTAAACATATGTATGTGCATCTGTTTTGGCTGCATTAAGCCCAGTAGCCTGGCAAGCACACAGATGGCGTTATGCAATCACGACCGAACCTGTTCGAACAAGTTTCAATAGTTCGTCAGCTGTGTTTTTGAGTGGTAGTGATCTGTGTGCCCTGTCTCGAAAAAAGGACAAAAACGATTTCTGGCGCCAAAACATATTGCGGCGAGTACTTACAGTAAAAATTTCATTTTTTCAGGAACTATGCACATTATATAAAAAGGTTAAATATATTTGGAAAAAAATAAAATTTGCTTTTTACTTAGTTTTTGTTAAATCAGGTTGGATTTCTATATTTTTGCTGGGGGTTTTTGGACTCAGAAATTTACAAAACGTCCCAAGAAATTAAGTATAATACGCCCCAATAATATATTATTAAAACTGTTATCTGATCATGCCATGAGAGCTTTTATGGCTGAAAAGAAAAGAAAAAAAAAGAACAAACCATCAAGAACCGGAAATTAGAGCTAAGTGGAAGTGACAAATCCTCCAAGAGCATCTCTTGTCATGGAAAAGTGCCGCTCACCTTAGCCGTTCGGATTCGGATTCGGCAATAAACTGCAGACACGCACACAGGAATGGTTGAGAGTTTGTAAGTCACTAGGCCCTGGTTCTTTATGAGCCGTTGTGCCACCAAATGTATTTATTTTTAAAGAGGAAAGAATAGAAAACTTTCCTCTGATAGTAGTATGATAGTGAGGACGAAGACGGCGATGAAATGAACACTTGCGATGATGAAATTTCAGATGAAGGTGAATGTAATAACTTAATAAGTTTTAAAGCGGCCATATTACAAAACAATAAACTTAATTTTGAAATAATTACTAATACTTATTCCTACTTTTTCCTTAGGGGCATTTTGTCCCTATTGTGGGTGGGGCTTTTTACCCAACAACCGAGTTACAAAACGCCCCACGCAAACTTTTTTTTTTAAGCAAATATATAATATATGCTAAGATGTTTTAGTAGAAAGTGAATTACCAAACGTATGGAAAAAGGCTGCTGATTTTGTATTTAATAAGAGAACTATTATTTTTGCTCAATTTTTTGTTTTATTGAAGATTCTAAAAAAGTGGGACGTATTATATAGTTTTACCATTATACCAAGAAATAATAACAGCACAAGGTTATCATAGATAGCATGTACATACTAATCTTAACTCTCTCACTTAAATACATACTCTATATATGTATGTTCTTTGGTATTCTTTCCTGTAATTCCGAAAAAAACTGTAAACAAGCGATTCATTTTAACAAAAATCGTACAAAATGTACGATGTACCTTACGCTTATGCGACCTATTCATGCATTTTATTACTTAAAGATTCTTATATGTATGTACAATGTATATACAACATTTATGTATCAAGATACCTTATTAAGAACGAAGAGGAAGACACATTGATGAAACCTTTATATTCAGGCGCCAACTCACTCCAGGACATTGGATATAATCAATTAAATCGAATGAGTGCCATTGATTCAACTGGCACTTGACTGAATTTATAGGTATAATTAACGAAAAAAGCTATGAAAAGAAAGACAACTTGATCTACTTATTTTAAGGGGGACATGGGACAAAGACCGAAGAGATAATGACGGGCGCCTGAGTTCCGTTTCACTTGGCTGATTCATTAAGTTCCGATCCTATTGGATGGCATTTGAAATTTGTTTCCTCTTTTATTTTTTCATCAAAAATAAATGAAGGCAAAAAGATATCTTGGCTTGTTTGCTAATGCGAAAATTCTCTTTTGATTTAACAGAAACAAGTTCTAAACAGCTCTTTTCCTGGAATCGCTAAAAGCAGTTTAAAAACAGACGTGTTTGAATTTTGAAATATGTTTTTCTTTTTTTTTTCGTTCGAATAACGAAGAAAAGAATTTTTTTGTCCAGAATTTTGCCAGGCATGATTTGAAAATAGATACATTAGTCCAGTCATTTCATTTGGTAGTTTTACCTGGAAAGTTTTGGAGGAGTTTTGATAATTGGCATTTTTATAGGTTTTGAGGTGCTCTTTTCGAATTTTCACTTTGCCACCTCGTAACTTTGCCGCTCGCAAAGTTTCGGACTAAATTACGACTGAAATTTTCAAAGAATAAATTAAAGCTGAGAAAATTCCCTACATTTTATGCCTTAGACTTTTTTTTGTAAGACAAATATTTAAAAAGATACGAGCGCAGCGTACAGTGGTCCGTTGTAAGGAAAAAAACGTCATAGATTGATAAAATCTGAACCACTTCACCGAATTGAATGACATTTCCGCCCACTGACACGCCCACTTTTTTAAATATTTGTCTTACAAAAAAGGACTAAGACATAAAATGTAGGGAATTTTCTCAGCTTTAATTTATCCTCTGAAAATTTTAGTCGTAATTTAGTCCGAAAGCAGATATTCGCCAAAAACCATTTTTGGCCGCCATTTTTTTATAATTCAATTCAATTCAATTCAATTCAATTCAATTCAATTCAATTCAATTCAATTCAATTCAATTCAATTCAATTCAATTCAATTCAATTCAATTCAATTCAATTCAATTCAATTCAATTCAATTCAATTCAATTCAATTCAATTCAATTCAATTCAATTCAATTCAATTCAATTCAATTCAATTCAATTCAATTCAATTCAATTCAATTCAATTCAATTCAATTCAATTCAATTCAATTCAATTCAATTCAATTCAATTCAATTCAATTCAATTCAATTCAATTCAATTCAATTCAATTCAATTCAATTCAATTCAATTCAATTCAATTCAATTCAATTCAATTCAATTCAATTCAATTCAATTCAATTCAATTCAATTCAATTCAATTCAATTCAATTCAATTCAATTCAATTCAATTCAATTCAATTCAATTCAATTCAATTCAATTCAATTCAATTCAATATTAAAGTACAAAAGTGCTTAAGCGGCTAAAACTACATATGTATCTAGGTCAGACAGAGAGAACAGACAGAAAATTTTTATCAAAGTTGGATTAAAATTGATATTGAATTAGGTACATATTACACTGAAGCTTTTGTTGCATAATGAATTCAAGCTACACACCAAAACCAAAAAAAACTTCCGACATCCGTCATATTATGTCTTTTCTTTCTCCACTGACACATAAAGCGATTTCGCATTAAGGCTCCTCCTTATGGGTAATCCTCTTTTACACCGAAAAGCTCTCCACTCCGCTCTAACCCATTTCGTTGGCACCATAATCAGGCTGAACAAAAATGAAAATAAGAAAACCGAGAGATTGCAGCTACAAGGGGTGGGTTGGGTTGAGGGGCGTGAAGAATCTCAAAACCAAACAATGTGTCAATTGTCAGAAGGCACTCAAACACTCCTATATTACCACTCAGATGAAGCTAATGCTAAATCTTTCAAAATTCAAACGCTGAATGTATGCCATCAGGCTATTTCTGCAAAATACAGTACAGGAACAGGATGTATGACAGGCAAGAAAAGATGTCATTGATGTCGCTTGCTATGCTAGTACTCCTACCATAACATAACATCTATACCACCACCCACCTTGGCTTTCTCCTTCCTGAAACATTCATCAGATGCACATAAAATTCTTAGTGGAATTGTCGGAACATGCTTTCCTCTCGAGCACGTGCCTGGATTTTAAAGATTCCCTCGTACTTTCTTTTGCATTGCAAATACATACATCATGGCAGGATAAGTATAAGGAATGTTACTTATGTTTTTTTTTTTTTTTTTTTTTTTTTTTTTTTTTTTTTTTTTTTTTTTTTTTTTTTTTTTTTTTTTTTTGTGAATTAGAGACGACACGTCTTATCTGTTCCGCATTCATGGTGTTGGCGTTTGGGTGGGAGGTTCACGATGTCATCAGTTGTTTGAGTGCGTGTTTTTCTGCTTCTTCAAAATCTTTTACCAACATCCTTTTTAAAAAGGATATTATCAGAAAAAAAGAACTCTGAGAGATAACACTAATTTACAAAATGTTAACGGGCTAACTTGAATGCTGTTTACCTACAATAAATTATGGTTTTTCAAGCCCCTCGCTGTCGCTCTTGAATTTTGTCTAATAAATGCATCAATTCGTGGATTCATGCTTTATTCCTCCTCGAAAACCTATTTTAAAATTATATTTTAAATGTTGGAAAACTGCTGTCCTATCCTAACTGAAAAGCTACATAGATAATATTTAGATGTTTCAGTTCGAATGAAAGCATCTATGTAATATTTTTTTTTTTTTTTTTTTTTTTCCTAAAATCTTTAGGGAAGTTAAAGGAATCCGTAACTCGAATTCAATGATATGATATTTAGGGGACAGGCTACAATGCTATAGTATTTCTATAAATTGAGCTTTAGACACGAAACAACCAAGACATCATCAAAAAGACGTTAAATCCCGATTTATGTATCTAGGGTTTCCGGATTTATGATGATATTAGGAGAAGCATTTTGTTAAATTATGGTTGCAAGAGGAATTACATGGATATATTATGTTACATAAATGGCAATGGCTGGTAGTTGTAACACAAACATATAGGATAGATTGATGGATACTGGGTTAAAAGGCTTAAATTAAAGAACTTATCACTAAACATTCAGATTCCAAAAGAAAATAACGAAAACAGTTAACCCCATACATAAAAGTTTTAAATATTTTTTATTTTATATCAACAACAGTCAACGACTTCTAATCAATAATGATAATTACATATAATATAATATAAGCTCTATGATTGGCTCAAAATTTTGTATAAATAAAGACACAATGTAGGTATCAATTAAATCGATATTTTAAGTGCTCAATATATCTGCTAGTTCCTGCGTTTTATAGTCGGCTGGTGGTGTGGTGTGACCAGCGCGGCGGCCGGCGGCGGGGCGTTAAGAGGTATCTTTTAATGAAATTAATATTTCCGCTGACATACTATGTCATGGGTATTCGACATTTTCACAAAATTTCCTTTTGGACAAACATATTCCCAAATGTAGAATATTCAAATGTTGTGCCCCTATCCCCTCCCCACATGCGTCTAAATCTAAAATATGCGTGTTCAAGCACACAATATGGTTTCGAACATCATGCATACGGTGGATGGCATGAAATTACGTTAACGGATGTTTCTAACACGCCATTGCATTCAGCCATCACTTACATACGCAATCACAGGAAATGCGGAAACTATTTAAGGAAATAGTTTGGTTCGGCCAGTGCCAGTGCAGTGCAGATCAGCGTAATATACAGTGCTGCCAAAAACATTCTGGATTTTTTCCCATAGTAATGATTTCATTAATACCAAGTAGAAAACTAACAACTTTCCATAAGTTTTTTAATAATTTGTAAAGAGTATGAGACAAGTTAATAATAACCTTAAAAATTTAATGCTACGATGACAAGAACAATAAAAAAAAAATTATTTTATAAAGTTACTCAGTAACAAGCCTGTGCAAAACTAACCGGATTTCAAGAAGATTGCTAGTCTCGATGTTAAAGTAACGGTTTTTTTCAAGTCTTTTGACTCAACGTAGATTAAAACGTTTTTACAAGTTAGCTGTGTAAATTGAAATTATATAGTGCATAAAATGGCTAAAACACGTTATAGCAACGCGATTCGATACGAAATAATAGAAAAGTTCCAAGCCGGTATAAAACAAAAAGTAATCGCTGAAATCTTAAAAATTCCAACGTCAACGGTTTTGCGACATCATTAAAAAATTTAAAAGTGGAAAATCAGTAGAAGCAGATCATTTTGGTGGACGCCCTCGCAAAACAACAATTAAAACTGATAGGCGCATAAAGAATTTCGTGCCTAAAGACCCTTTTGCGACTTCAAAGACAATTTGTGATGAACTTAATCTACCCATAGGGCCAAGTACGGTCAGGAAGCGTTTAAGAGATTTCGGTATTTTTGCATTTCGACCAGCTAAAAAACCTCTTCTTACTGGTAAACATCGTAAAAAAAGGTAATCCGTGAAAGGTATTTGGGAAAGACTTAAAATTCCTAATCAAAACATTTAACCCAGGGTTGAATTTGCAAAAAATCATCTTAACCGGTCTTTAAGCAAATAGAGGAGTGTACTTTTCAGTATTGAAAGCAAATTCAACTTATTTTATCCCGATGGTGCAAGGACAGTGAGGCCCTCAAAAGGTACGCGATTAAAGCCTGCAAATGTACTCCCTACAGTAAAGCACGGTGGAGCCTCGGTGATGGTTTGGGGCTGTTTTTTCAGGAGCAGGCTGCGGTCCTATTCATACCAAATCACAGGAATTATGGACCGTTTCCAATATAGGGACATTTTGGAGTCAGTAATGCTTCCATACGCAGAGGAAGAAATGCCTCTGCGTTGGGTTTTTCAGCAGGATAATGACCCCAAACATTCTTCAAAGCTGCTAAAAGAGTGGTTTGTAACTAAAAATATTCGTGTCTTAGAATGGCCATCTAAATCACCAGATTTAAACCCAATAGAAAACTTGTGGGCCATTTTAAAAAGGCGGGTTGGGAAAAAAAAGCACACGTCAACAACTTCTCTTTTTGCAGCTTTAAAAAATGAATGGGAGAATATTCCTGCTTCTGTTTTCCAGAATTTAATCCAGTCAAGGCTTCGTCGATGCCGAGCTGTGATAAAAAACAGGGGTTACTGGACAAATTATTGAATAAATAATAAAAGCTAATTGCAAAATAATAAAATCCGGTTAGTTTTTCACATTAAAATTTTGAATTAACTTTAATTTTTTGAATTCTTTTTTGTTTTGATGGATAAAGTTCCATGGTTTTTGTTTCAAATAATAAAATTGTTCAATAAAAATGGGAAAAAAATTGCAAACATGTGATTTTTTCATTTTTATATCACAAACCAACAATCAATGCAGTTTACCAAAAAAATCCGGAATGTTTTTCACACCACTGTATGTATTTATTATTGTTTTCGTTTAAGAACTTAGTTTATCCATTGGGAATGACAACGACAATATTCAGAGTACCGAAATTAATATATGGAGGTAGGTATTTGTAATCATGTATGCAGTACAGTGCAATCTCCCTTCAGCTAACAATATTGCTGCTACCTCACATATGCATATGTAATATTCTAAACGGCAACTTTTTCCTAATAATTGCGGAAAACTTCTTATAGAGTTCTGTGCAATTTCTTTTTTAAAAATATATCGTGCGTCAGTGCGGTAAAAAACTGTTTCGAGCAGGCCCATGTGTGCAGCCTCGATTAAGTTTTTTATCTTAACAATTTTGAAGAATTAATAAAGGTTCAATGCTGGCGCTCGCTCGCTGGTTGAAGTTTGTAACTCACTCAAACGCTGAACCACGCACCGTTGAACATCAGCTAGTCCGCCAAATTTGGTGGGACCACGACGGCGACGGTTTAAATATTTGTACAACATGATCATTAAATTTTAGAGTGAACGCAACAAAATATAACAGCTGATGGTTAAACATAAGGCCGAATTGAAAAATAAAATTTGAGTTATTTTTCTTTGTTTTCTGCACCGTTAGCGACAAAGTTTTTTCACATTTTTCCCGTACTTCTTTACCTTAATGTTAAAACTCAAAGCTAAATGTATTTTAAGAACAATTTCTTAGAGCCTCAAGCAAAATATTTTTGTAACTAAAAAAAAAGAAAATATTCCACTACTGGATCGTACGAACTTGCTTTTGCAGTTAAAAACTATTTTGGAGAAAAAATGTTTTAAAAAAATCAAAAGTAGGTAGGTATACTAAAAATATTAATTTCATGTTTGATTTTTTTTTATCAAAAAAAAATCATTTTTACACCTTTTTAACTACTCAAAAAAAACAGCTTTTAAAATTGTAACAAAGTTGGTCCACCCATTCAAAATATATACGCGAAATAACTTGAAAATAAGGATTTTTTCTCAAAAATCATCATATCAATTCGAATTTTGGTAAAAAATATGCCCTAAAAAAAAAAAAAACAGTTTTAAGCGCAACCATAAATGCGAGGTTATACCTACATATTTTACTAATAGAAGTCCCCATATTGAAATTTAAATGGATTAAGAATTTTCGGAAAAGTTAAAGCTTTTCTGGTCTTTGGCTTTCGTTGTCCTAAATTTTCAATTTTCTAAACATAAATTCCTTAAAAACAGGTTAAAGAATCATTAAGTATTAATTTTTCATTTTCAGTTTCCAACATTAATGCCACATCTTTTTGGAATCCACATCAACTGTCAAATAAAGAACTGACATAAATATCATAATCCGTTGTTAGTAGTACCTATACGAAGAAAGATGTCACTTGTCACACTGACCGAGTTACATGATGTGGTATGCTGTTGCTCTTGAATGTTGACCTTATTTTCCTATTTCAAAAGGAGAATATAGTTACCTACATACATATATAGTTTGAAACAAATCTTCCTAATTTGACATTTTTGATATCTACGGTATTGACATTGACACATTGAATTAGTCAATAATTTGACAGATCTCATAGTTAGTTCACTTAAATTGAAATGGTTTTTGATTTTTTTGTTCCTTCAACTTTTGTCTCAAGGTCCACGGCTATGAATTGAATAAATTATTCATGTCAAAACCAGATAAAACATCGCTTGCAAGAACAAACAAATATCCAAGCAAACGATAAATCCATTAGGAATCATTAGAGATTTATAACTCTCAAGGAACGACTTGAAAATTAAATCATTTATAGCCATCTCCTTTGGTTCGAAAGGAATTCCGATCTCATTGTTCCGTCATTGTGAACAACAATCTAGTGAAATTTCCGTAGCGGCAGCAGCAGCAGCAGCCAGCGATGTACTACTCCAAATAACCATTAGGCATCACGATAGAGTATACATATAGAGGAGAAGATGCCACCCTTTTTGGTTATTTTCAAGAAAGCATCCTTGAGTACTTCACTCCTTATGAAACCTCTATACCTACCCCTGGCTGATGATACTGTGGACGTACACAGCCGTGGTACGACCAATCCTCACGTACGGTTCAATTGTATGGTGGCCCGCGCTTAATAAAGCCTACAACATAGACAAGCTAAAAAAAGTACAAAGAACAGCTAGCGTTGGCACAACAGGGGCCTTACGAACATGCCCAACAGATGCCTTAAGCGTTTTTCTGCACCTACTACCACCCGACTTACATATAAAATATCTAGTATCCTGCAGCGCGATAAGACTAAAAGAGTCGAATTGTTGGGTTGCCAGACCTTATGGTCATAGTAATATTACAAAACTGATCCCTATGGACATGTTCTCAACAGCCACTGACTACTGCACTCCTACTCTGGACCTCAGTTCGGATTTTAAAGTTATTTTTCCTACCAGGGAGGAATGGAAAGATGACCTCGTGACGAGAGGCTTCGACACAACTATCTTCACTGATGGTTCAAAGATGGAGTGTGGAGTTGGTTCGGGTGTTTTTTCCGAATCTCTGAACATTTCCAAATCTTATCGGCTTCCTAACTTCGCTAGTGTTTTCCAGGCGGAATTGCTGGCAATCAGGGAAGCATGCAGGATACTTAAACAAGACCCTAACAAGAATCGTAATACTGCCATCCTGACAGACAGTCAGGCAGCCGTTAAAGCTATTGCTTCGCCACTTTCGTCTTCCAAATTGGTTCGACAATGTCGTGATGAGCTCGCAAGCCTAGACGGGAACCTCAAAATCTCTCTTATCTGGGTTCCAGGTCATCGTGGCATTGAGGGTAACGAGCGGGCAGACGAACTGGCCAGGCAAGGATCAGCCCTTCATGACTCTCTTGCGGAAAGAGTTAACATTCCTCTTGGGGTTATGAAGGGCAATATATTCTCAATTTTTCTAAATGAATCCAACCGTAGGTGGAGCAGTTTAGCTAACTGCGTCATATCCAGAAAGACGTGGCCCACCTATAGCAAAAACCGAACAACTGACCTTTTATGCAGACCCAGGCGAGACATAGCCAGGGTCGTTGCGACCTTTTCTGGGCACTGGCCCATCGGAGAACATGCGGTGAAGCTGGGCATCCCTCACAACACTCACTGTCGTAGCTGTGGGGACCAGCAGGAAAGGGAAACTGTTTACCATTTCCTGTGTAAATGTCCCGCTCTGGCCAGAATCAGAACACAATCACTAGGAAAAGCCTTCTTTAACGATCTCAATGAACTCTCCGAACTGAAGATCAAAGACTTGATCTCCTTTCTCAACGGGTCGAAATGGCTCTAAGATGATTCTTTAAGTAGCTACTACTACTACACCATTTCCCCCGTCAGAATCCATAGACTACAGGCAGGTGGTAAATGGACTTCTGAAACCAACAATCTGCCTAGCCTGGCATTTTGATCCGTAAATCCCTCTTATAACACCGATTCTTTTTTTATATAGGTCACACGAGTCATGGTATCAAAACGGCGCTCCTCAGCGCTAATTGGGTCACCGAGCTTAGGCTGCTCGGGGCCGCCATTTCTACCTACCTACCCCTGGCTGACATAAATTTTAATATTTTGTTTTGTTTTTTTTTTTCTTTTTCTTCATTTGAATTCAGAGTTGCCAGCTCTTTTTATGAAATAATATAGCACATAAGGTACGACCAAAATTAGGCTGGTGTTGATTTTTTTCAAATCAATGACTCGAAACAGCTGAAACGGCTTAAATGAAATTAGCGGTGGTAATGTTTTGAAAGACTCGGTACAGAGTGTTGGTCAAGTTCGAAAGTAGATCAGCTCCAGGTGATGCGGCCCGTTTTATCAATGGAGAACAGTGATTTTCTACTGAAAACATAATGAGACACTTCTAAAGCGGATGTCTTAACAGCCGAACTATTCAAACCATCAGGAGAGGACTTGCAGAGAGCATACACCAAAGAATCTGTAAAATTTGGTCGATGAAATTATACCCGTCCCGATGAATGGAACTTCGGTGTATAGTCCTTGTCGTCTCTCATAGGAGGGCGTGTATGCGTTAGATCTGGTAGTTCTGATTTTTAGCTGAGTCATTTATGATATTGTCCTCCTGTTTTCGAACTCGAGCGCCGAACGCATCATGGTCAAATTTTTTTTTAGTTATTGGCAATTTTAACCCCAAAGGATTAGTTTTTCGACTAAAGCTTTGCTCTTCGATTTCAAAGTAATGAAATTTTCTTTAATTTGAGTCCAGAACCATCTGTATAGACCCAACAGTTTCGAAAATACAGACATTCAAATTTTAGCTATAATAAATTTATAACAACAAGTAGTATAATTTTCAGTATAATAAAAAAAAATGGTTCTTGGCACAACATGCATAAAAATACTAGAGCTTATAAGTTGGGTCAAAAAAAGAAAAAAATCCTTTCGAGGGAGTAGTCTATATCCCCCGTTTAAATGGGAGGGGCATTTTTTTTTTTTTCAAAAAATTGACTTGAAATATTAAGAGACTCACAAAAATGCAACGAAAACATTTAGAATAAAATCCTTTACCTTTTGTCAAAGCCAGGAATGCATTCTTAAATTTTCTTTTTCAATAAAGTTGTTTTAGTCAACAGTTTTTGAACAGTTCCATTTTAAACTAAAAAAATACGAAAAAACATAGTTTTTTGGGTTTAACCATTTTTTTTTAAATTTACGTTCCTAAGTACCATATTTGTTTTAAATATTTAATGCCCTTATTAATTTTTAGTCAAACATCAAAAACCAAATCCTTAAATGTCTTCTAGTTTTGGAAATAACCAACAATAACAAAATCTACTTCACAAGTTTTTAGTAACTTTGAATAGTTAAGCGTTTTTAAAGTAGAAAGGTAGTAAGTAAAAAAATTTCGAAAATTTCACGGTTTCTTCGATTTTTGACGATATTGCGTTGGGTGCTCGAACTCGAAACCTTGGGTTATTGAAAACACATGCAACACAAACCATTCAGCAAAAACTCAGAACTACTGGATTTAAAACAAAGCGCCACCCTTTCAGGCAACAAGACTACTGGGTTGTAATTAGTGAAGTAGATTTTGTTATTGTGTACCACGCTTAAGTCTACCACCAGGATCTCTATCAAAATAAAGTACTGTTATCGAGAAAGGCGCAATCACAAGCACAACATCTTTAAGTTAAGCAAAATGTTACGTATGATGATGGAAAGAGGTACAACTTCGAAGTAGTAAAGGACTCTGTAGATTTGGGCTGCACACATCAGTGCAGAGATTGTTCTTACTAATCGCTGTTTCTTCGGACTAAAAAGGCATTTGAGAAGTAAGCCCTCTCTTATAGAGAACCAAGAACACCTTATAGAACTCTTTGATCATCTCGGTTCTGCTAAATAGAATGGGGCGGGAAACCGTCGTCGCGTCAGAATTTCGAAAGACAAAATCTCGAAAGGTAAATGTTCGAAGGACAAAGGTTCGAAAGACAAAGGTTCGAAAAGTTTCGAAAAGACAAAGTTTCGAAAGACAAAGGTTCGAAAACCAAAAGATTCGAAATTTAAAATTTTTGAAAAAAATTAATCTTCACTGAGCCAAAAAGGTACATGATATCAAGGAAAAACTGCATACTATTAATGCAAAAATTCATAAAAAACGGTCCAAGAATCGAGTTCATTAACAAAATTATATCCTAATAATACTTTGTATGAATTTATTAAATCAAGGAATAGCAGTCATTTAATACTTCTTGCAATTTAATACTTTTCTTCAGTTTCATGAATTTTTTCCTTGATTGTTATTACATTTTTTAATTATTTTATGAACCTCTGACATAAATTTTAAGATCAAATTCACTGTAAAGAGAAAAAAGTAATTAATTTTATGTTATTTTTCTTAATAAGTATGAACTATTACATACGATTTATGTAAATATGTAAATATGGAATCCACGATGTTTTACATTAATTCAATGACAACAGTCTTTGTTTTTTATTATTTGTTTGTTTCCTTTTTAAATGAATCAAATCATTATTTGTATGTAATATTTCTTAGAATTTAAAAATTTTTTTTTGAAATGTATGCACGAAATTATAGAACCTATAATATTTTTCAATGAATGAATTACTTCTTTGCTTTGAATGATTTTTTTCATTATTTTATGAACTCTGACATTAATTCTAAGAAAAGTTTCTTTTTTTAATGCAACAAATCATTAATTTTATGTAATTTTCCAAGAATGTATGAAAACTCTCATTAAATTTATGTAAAACTTTATAAAACTTATAATTTTTTACACTTTTTACTTAATAGTTTTTTTTTTCATATTATGAATAGAAGGTGAAATGAAACAAATCATTAAATCGTTATTTTCCATTTATGCAAATATTTATCTCAAATATAAAACAAAAAACCCCGATGATAACTTATTTTCATAAAAATTAGAACACCTGAAAATTTAAATGAAAAAAAAAAATCTTTAAAAATTATTAATTCATTAAATAATTTTGCAAAGTATTATGTGCATACAATTTTACAAGAAGGTATACACCACATGTAGTAAATATGTATTTATTATTATTTATTATCATAAACAGATATAAATATTAGGGTACCCGTTAAAAATTCATTCAAGCGTCTGGCTTCGGCTTGCTCTGTCTATCTGCTTGCTAACAATTCCCGGGCGACTTCCGAATAACACTGCAAATCTTTGTTAACATAAAAAAATAGATAGTATTGTACAGTAAATTTTAATTTATATCAACAAAATGATTGTTGGGCCAGTTCATATATTGGAATATATACCTTTATTGCTGAATTATGTAATGCAAGGATAAAACGAGCAAATACTTACAAATTTCTTAAAACAAGATTTTGAATTAAATCAATGTGCAATTGTGCACTTGGAAACTTTTCATTTTTTTTGTTCCTTTTAGAAATGAATTTTTTCATAAAATTTAAGATTCAGTCATACAAAATATGAAAGGGTTCCCATTTTTTATGAATTTATTCATACAACAACGAATATATAACGGTAAACTGAAATAGTTTAAGAAAAATAACATAATTTACATAGGTATACAGGGATTGTACCTGTTAAACTTTTTTTTTTATAAACGAATTATGTACAAATTCATAAGAATCATGAAAAAATATCATACGCAAACATTTGGAGTGAAATAATCCATGAAAACTTAAACCTTAAATATACGAAATATGAACACATTTTTATTTTGTATAAAATTAATCATACTCTTATAAAACACGTGATTATTTATTGTACTGCCTTAATTATTAGCTTAGCACTAATTTATTGGAATTCTTAAATACTTAAAGTTGAGTCGAGGCAGTGTCGATTCGCACCAGTTTCGACTCTTCATTTGCATTATTTGCGGTTTCATGAATCCAATGATTTTTGCTATGGAACGAATGAATATTTTCAAGTATTTAAAGCAATCTTTCATTAAACGTCGCATTGAAAGGTTTATGCATTTTTTATACTCGAATACAAAATTTCATAAGAAATTGATTTTTTGATTTCCCGGCAACAATTCTAAAGCTAACGATTTTATGAATTCTATTTCACGCAGATAAGGATTCGGTCATAAAACCAAGAGAAACTCTTATGGATTCTGTTATCCATATGAATATTTGAATTAGCATAAAATAGAGATGAGCAAACTCAGATAAAAATATTGCGCTAATGGGAGCGTAACACAAAATCCCGAATTAAGAATTCCCGCCAAAAAAAAAATAAAAATTTCAAGAAAACTCATTTTAAGCTGGATTTTTTAAATTTTAAATTCTACAAAATGTCTTAGTGTATACAAAATTTGCTTACGCTTAAATAACATTTTAAGCATTTTTTAAATGGAAGGAAATGGGCGGGGCCACGGACAAAATGGGCAGGCGTCAATGTCAACAGTTTTCTTAATCAAAATACCTATTAACCAAAAATTTAATTTCTCTTTTCTTAGTTCTTAAAAGAACATTTAATACCATACATTACTTCAGCTGCCTTTTAAGCTTTTTTTGCAAGTATTCGCTTTCATCGGCAACAAAACCTTATCACTTAAAGTAAACTGGACTGTTTTCAGAATAATATTATTTTCTCCGTCAGTTGGTCGACCACTAAAAATACCTTAAAAAAATATTCTAAAAAACAACCACTAAAAAAAAAATCATTTAAAAATTAAACCTTTTGGTTTTCCAAGCTTTGTCTTTTTAAACTTTTTCTTTCGTAACTTTGTCTTTCGAAACTTTGGCCTTTCGAAACTTTGTCTTTTCGAACCTTTGTCTTTCGAAACTTTTTTTTTCGAACCTTTGTCTTTCGAGATTCTGTTACCATTTGGAAAAGATTTGTATTTTAAACATTTATTGTGGTCTCCACTTCCAAAAAATTAATTTAAAAGTTATAAACACAGGGAAAAAAAATATATCGAGATACAATTTATGTCGTTTTCGATTGGATTTTCAGAGTGTTTCACTCCTTTTTGATTCCAATGGAATATGAAAAACTCTCTTCCGTAATATGTGTATCTATGTAGAAGTAAAAACTAAAATGAACTCTTCAATAATTTCAATTTCAGAACATCCCAAGAAGAAGCATTTAACTATTTTGACAATTAATCCAACACATACCTTTAAACGTATGTGTGTTCTCAGAGTGCACTCCTCTAGCACTCCTTAATGAAATCCGGAGTGAAAAAACACTCCTAAATCATCACTCCGAACTGCAAATGGAAGGTTTTTGGAGTGTTGGGATTGTGGCTGGAGTGAAAAAAGAGTGCTAGGAGTGACCAACGGAAAACGACATTAAAAACAAGTGAAGGGCAAAAGTAACATTTGGTTCGTTTTTATATGCTAGCGATCAAAATTTTAAAAGACTTGGACTGTTCGCACTTCAAAAAAAAAAAATTTATATTTAGTTGTTCCATTTTAAATTTGAATAGCCTATTATATTAACAAATTTTAATCCGATTAACATAAATTTTATATCGTAGGAAAGAGCAGACTCGTCTTTTGAAAGGTGTACAGAACATAGGTATGGTGTGCATGTCTGCAGGAATGGAGTGGACCTACAGTTTATTGCCGAATCCGAACGGCTAAGGTGAGCGGCACTTTTCTATGACAGAAGATACTCTTGGAGGATTTGTCACTTCCTCGCAAGAGGTAGTAGCTTCGAAAAAAACTTAAGGTGGAAGCGGCTGATATTAAACGCCAGACCGCACTGGCAATACAGTCCAACGCACTATCCATTACGCACAAGTTTTTTTTTGTCAATAATTAATAATTCATGCTGACAACCCTGCTTCTGTCGTGTCTATGTCTAGCTATATGGGAATATAGGAAATCCATGAATTCGAAATATGCACTCTGTCGAAACATTTTGTTATCCTTGAGCGCATAACGGATATAGAAACATGACTTTGCATATACATATGTATATACAACTTCAATTCAATTCTACTCGACAAAACATAGAGTGTGACATCAGTGATGCATCCGTTGTGTTGTTTAAATGCTTTCTCCATCTGAAGGATTCATTCCGAAGACATATCTTTCTGTATTGCTTCAACTATGAGGAGCTAAGCACAAATTGAAATGCTTTTTGGAGCACGCGCCGCCTTTCGCCGGTCTTAGGAGATAAACAAGAATCAGAGTGGGGTTCTAAATACCCTGGCATGCTGTGTGGACATTATGTGCAATGAAGAAGAAGAGTGATGGAGTCTTAAAATAAAAAAAAAAACAACGAAAAATGTTCTAAGGGATGAGGATCCTTGAAAATGACCCATAAAATAGAAGACAAAAAGTCCATTAAGCTGTCCACAAATTACAAAACAATTAGCGACATCTGTTGGTTAATACCTAAATGGAAATGGATGCAGGAATGTTGGCTGTCTATAGTCTTTTAATCCAATTGGTGGGATTGGTTTTGGGTTTTTCTTCAAAATGAGCATCTGTCACTTGTAATTGTTTCAGAATGGGATATATTGTTGTGCTCATGCTAAAGTTCTGAAACACGAGTAGTGTAGCTTTAGCTTCAGCTGTACAATTCCTTTGTTTTTTTTTCTAATTTCTTATTTTGATAACTGAAGGACTATTTAAATGAAGTTAGTAAAAGAAATGTAAAATACTCGAGAAGGATAACAACTTCTATTGTCAGTGGAATGTGATTAAATTTAATTTGCTTGAATTGAGATTGCATATTTGCTGGCATAGATTTAGATTTTTTTTTCAAAAAGGAAGTGGCTTCAACGAAATGGAAAATGAAAACAATTCTCATTTTATTAGTTAAATGGATGGTGCGTATATATACCAACTCTAAAACAATTCAAATCCAAGGCAATCAACTCCAACATTTTATTAGGTTTTTTAAATTTGACAATCTGCAAAATCACCAGGTTGGGAGGGCTAAAAGGTCTACTTCGTCCAGGTTAAATAGCGCATAGAAGTTTTTAGTTAGCAATTCGGTGTGATGGTAACTGTAGACGCCACTGTTGATTCCGTCTTGGTAGCGCTTCCGCTGCGTTCTTTTAGTTAAAGGTACTTTTTCGAATGCATTTAAATCTCTAGTATTTTGTTTTTACCTAAACATTATTATAAATGTATAAAAGCAAGTACATGAAACCCAGCTGTATGTTTTCTTTTTATTGTTTAGTACTTACATATTTATTAGATTTTAAGTACAAAACAAATGCACTTCACCGGTGATTTATTTTAAATTTAAAAGCCATTGATTTAAATTTTGAACATTCCCTGGGTATAAATACATATGTATGTATGTTTAAACGTATATAATATGCAATGCATGACTATTCCAACTCAAATTTGTTTCTATTTACACTTTCCAATTTCACGTAATGCATTTTGTTGTTCGTGTTAACACGCTATAACCTCGTAAAGCAAGCTATTTAACTATCTTTTCAATTTATTTAATACTTGCAAAATAAACACAAATTACCTTAAAAAATATATGCTTTAAATTCGACCCGAAACAAAAACCTTGTAAAAACTATTTTTATGCAACCTACCAACACATAACCATAAGAAATTTTCTGATTCTAAAATAAGAGTTAAAAGAATGTTTCCCGGATGTGTTAATAAATTTGGATTAAAGGTACAAGTCAAAGCCAAAGCCAGGTGTTGTTTTATAGCTTTTCTCAAACTATTGCCTCTACTCATGCATGCACTATGCATAAGCATATGTACATATACATACCATATAGAACGAAAAATCCTTCGAATCTTGAAAAAGGTGTTTGTACGTTCTACTTTTACTTACCTTGATGCCTTTTTGTGTATTGTTGGCAATAGTTAAAAAATAATTTATTCTTTGTTTTTAATTGGCTTACTTTATTTTCCCACATTTAAACAACAGCACGAATAGTTCAAATTTAATATAAAGTCAGTCAAGATTATATTGGTAAATATCATTAAAATTTACAAAGGGGAGAAATTATGTAGTTTCTGTTTGATATCGTTAGGAAGTTTATGTCCGAGTTTAAGACCCCTCATGAATTTTTAGGGGGAAAAAAAATTAATAAATAAAAAAAAAAGGAATATAAATTTAGTGGCGCAATAGCTCCTGATGAACTAGGGCCTAGGGACTTTCAACTCTGAACCATTCCTGTGCGCGTGTCTGCAAGAAAAGAATGGAGGGGACCTACTATCGATAACAAAGATTAAATTCGTGTCGGCAAGTTAATTTTCTCTGGGGTAAGATCAGAGCCAATAAAATTCTCTGAGCTAAGTTAAGCCCGTAAGGAATTAGCCACATTAGTGGCACTTCGCACTTGTATAGCCAATGGCACTCAAAAGAATTTAAGAGCTTCAAACTGAGCTGCTATTTACCCCAAACGCGTTCAACGATAAGGTGAAAACTATAAAGAAATGCTGCCCAAATATGGGTGAAATCTTCTTCTATCGATCGATATATATGTATGTAGGATGTCTGTAGTGCAAACAGTCACTGAGCAGTAGGCCGAGACCGGTACAAATTGGCTTGACTCTGTCTTTATCAAACCAAGAGTTGGTTTTTATGGCTGTGTAAAACTAATAGTTTTACATTTATCAATGTTAAGATCCAAACAATTCCGAGCACACCCTTCAAAAACGAATTAAGGTTTCACTGCAACTCTTCGAAATTGCGAGTATTTGAAATAGTTTTGAAGATTGTAAAATCATCAGCATGAGTGAGTCCGTTTGAAAACTTCAACATTGACGGTGTCAGTGTCAGTTGTACTAAAATCGTGGGTTCAGGATTTTTAATTCACCGATTAGCTGAAGCTTAGCAATTGGGTATTATCACCATATACTTGAACCTTGAACCATCTTTGAACCTCAGTTAATCTGCCGAAATTGGTGAATTAAAATTCCTGAACCACGGATCAAAATTTGAACCACGATTGTACAACTGGCCCTAAGTCATTTCTTATAAATAAAATGAAAAGATCGGGTCTTAAATGACTTACCTGCGGTATTCCAGAATTAACTTCAAAAATATTTGATTGGCAACTGCTGAAAAGTAGCGAGTAAGATCTATTAAGTAAATAAGATTGCAGCCACAATAGAAACAATTCTTACAAAGTTTTTTTTTTTTATTTTAAATAGCAAAACTCGGTGTGAAAAATTGTCAAACGCCTTACTGAAGTCTGTGAACACACTATTTACTTGTTTTTTTTTTGTATTTAAACGAGTCAATTTCACATTAAACGACGTGTCGGCCGACCCGAGTCGTTTTGCTAGCATTGTTTACATTCTATGACCGTTTCGCCGACTTCATTTGAGAAAAAAAAAATAAATGAGCAAACGCACTAATTTCTTTTTTTCCCTTTGTAATTGTTGTTGTACTTCGATTTCAACGCGTGCTATTTAATTCTTACATAAAAAATAGAAAATAGCTGGAAAATTTAAATCATCGGTCGTTCGACTAGTATTCACTACAACGGTCGACCGACAAAATATTAAAAAATTTGAATTACACAACAAGTCGATCGACGGTCGTTCGACTTCTGTTCACATTACAAAAATCTGTCGACTTAATAAATGTTGATCAACATGTCGTTGAGTGTGAACCCCCATAATACAGCGTTCTGAAAATTCATAATAATTTTTTAACCGCCATATTATTCACTAGTTTAGTCCTTAATTCCAGATGTAAATTAACCTAAATCCAAAAATTAAGTCTAAGTCCATATTATTCACTCATTAAATCCGCAGTTAAATCCAAATTTTGTATAGATCCAGATTCAATGAATTTAAACTTATATTCGTCACAAGTCTCGAATGTTTGATATTTGCGCTCCAAAATAAATGTTATTCATACATAGGATATAAAAATAAATAAATTCTAGTTCAAAAGTAAGAAAAAGTGGAAAATTAAAAATAAAATAAAAAATGGATTAAATAAAATAATATGGACATGGATTTAAATTTTTGAAATGAATAATATGGCCGTAAGTGTTGCTTATTTAGAGGTTTTATTTAGTTTTATAGCATTTGTTCAATTTTGTATGGTTCTAATATTTTAACTTGGAACTTATATTTTATTAACTATTAGGTTTATATATATGTACATTTTATGTAGGTCCTATAAGAAACTACCAGTTTAAGAAGTAGTCTTTAAATTGAGTTTATGTAGTATGTGTCCAAGCATCTACTTAGTTTAGACAGATGAGTTGACAATCAAATTGAATGGTGTGCTTTATGACTAAGAGATTTCTTTAAATACTCCGAAGGTGTAAAAAAGCCTCTTAACATACATTAACTTACTCAAAAGGAAATACTTTCTTATCCAATCGTAGTACTAAAGAGGGAATGTATAATTTGTATTCTTGCAACAGAAGTGCCCTTAAAAGTCTTTTTTTTTTTGTTGCTTCCCTTAACTGTAAAATTGAAGCAGAGGATATTTCTGCATCCAACAGAGCCATGCATTAGCTGTTATATCGGAATGAAGGATGCTTCTGAGTAGAGCATGTCCAGTCATTTGCTTCGTCTGTCCAGTCCATTAGGAAGGTTCATCTTCATCTTCATCTTCATCTTCATCTTCATCTTCATCTTCATCTTCATCTTCATCTTCATCTTTATTTTTTTTTATTTTAAAGAAAAGACAAATAAATCTTGATGCTTATTTTTTTTTCATAGGAAGGATATGGGACACTGTAAAAATATATTGCGAAGAGCTTGGATTTATTACAAAGTTGTCGACAAGCAACGCGGAAGAAAACCCATTAACAGGATTTTGGTTGGTTGCCACTGTAGTGACACTAGAAGTGGGTGTCCGGAAGAACAAGAACTTTAAGGATAATAACGCCAACCAACGACACAACTACGACGAACGCCTCCAAACTAAGAATAAATCCATTTATATTTTACATCGTTATCACCATGAAAGGAAATTATGGCAAATTTTATGGGAAGCTTCTGTGTAAACGGTTTAAATTTCCTTCATATTATAGTTTCCTTTTTATATTTTATGTTCGAATAGAAAAATGTAAAGAAAACTACAAGTAAATAAAAATATAATGCACGACTGGGTCGCACGAACTTGCTCTTGTAGTAAAAGTTTTTTCGAATTTTAAAGATTGAGTGTAATATAAAAAACATAATTAATAATTATATGTATATTTATTTATCCATTTAACAAAATGAAGAATGGAAATTTGAATATGGAAAAAAGCATGAAACACGGAATTAATAAAACAAGTACTTAAAGTGTTTTTATCTCAGAATGAAAAACGCCACCTTAATTCTTAAAAAAATGTGAATTTATGCTGAAAAAGTTTTAAAAATCGTTGTAGCGGTTTTCTTAAAGAATATTTTTTTATATATAAAATTTCTTGAAATTTTTTAGAAAAAAAATTTGGTACGCCATTTTTAAGAATATAATAATATACAGCTAAAACCATAATTTCAAAGAAATTCATTGACCCGTTTTCATTTTTTTGAAAAAAAAAAATTTAACTTTTTTTTTAAATCCAAAAAAATATTTTTTTGAAAATATACAGCTAAAAACATAATTTCAAAAAATTTCATTGACCCGTTTTAATTAAAAAAAAAAAAAATAATTTTAACTTATTTTTTTAAAATCCACTTTTTTTTGAAAATATTTGTATGCAGTATTATTCACACTTGATAGGACTTCCTAAGTAAAAATTTTGATCAAAATCAGTTGAGCGGTTAACGAGAAAATCGAAAATAAGAAAAGATTATATGGCTACCTGGCATAACGGTTTTTGGTATTTTTTTTTTTCACCAAAATATATAAAATTCCACTAATAGTACATACAATAAATTAAAAAAAAATCGTTAGGGCCGTTTTTGAGATAAATTACTTTTTTTTTAAATGGTCCTATGACAAGTACCGTTATTTTTTGAGCTAAAAAATCTCGATTTCCCTCTAGGGAATCAGCCAAAATTCTTATGCTTCAAGTTTGAAGAAAATTGCTTTAGTGGTTTAGGCTGTAGACCGATGTACCGACATACACACAGACAGACGGAATTACGGAATTCACTTTTTTCGTGTTCTCTATCATCGTAATGTGAAGTTTGATTGTTATCTCGAGTTCGATTTTTCTTACGAATCCAAAACTTGCCCTATATCGCAAGTAAAAATGTGGAGATGATAATAGAAAAGGATCGAAAATTGTTCCTATCAGAGTTCAAGTCGAATTTTCAAGTTCAAGTTCAAATTTTACATGACATTGTTAAGTTAAAAGTTGGTTGACTTTTATATACCCTGGGTGTTCCGTCCCGGTTGTCTGTGTCGCCCATCTCAATAGGCAAGGAAATCAGTTTTTTTTTTATTTCTCACAAAAATGTTGGGAAATATTCCACATTTTAAATTGAATTCCGTTGAATCCGAAAAAATTTAATGTCCTTGGTATCGGAACTTGGAATAATAGTGAACTAAATTTGAATAAAATTCCATTTTCGCACAATTTCGTGACAATATAATATTTTGTTGAATTCAAACTAACAAGGCCGTGAGCGAATTATGTTTAAATCGTGTTAAATTTTATTCGAAAATGAATTTTAGACACTAGTGAGGTGAATCTGTATGTAGAAATGTCAAAAAAAAAATTTAAACGAAATTTTAAACTAATTCGCACACGGCCTAAGATGCGAATTGCCAACGCGTATCATGAAAACGAAAACACAAAAATTGCACTTTTGCGTGGATGCAATTATGCACCTTAAGGATTTGTCAAACTTATGTACGTACAGTTTTTGGTTCACAAAATCTATTAAACCCAAAGTGAGCTTCTCAATACTAAATATGTTTTTTTTTTTGTTTTTAAACATATGTAAGGGTTTGCTATAAGTTATTTAAGTGTCCAACCTGCGAACTCCAGCCGTAATAATCTATGCCCATTCCCGCCTGGAAAAAGAATCTAGTTTTCAATGAGGCCCTGAAAAGTTTTTCATAGTTACTAACAAGGGTCTAGCAAGGGTTACAATAGGCATTCGCTAGGCTCTCACTAGTTATGAACCTTTTTGCCTCGACAGTTAAATCTTGTCTAAGCCCTGACCAGTTCCAATTAATCCCAGAAAATAAATTAAATGATTGGTATGAGAATTGGTAACATGACGATGGACATAGCCTATATTATAAAGTTATAAACTTTGTTGGTTTGTATGTAGGGGGTATAGTCTTGAACTACTGAACCGACTCTATACATATCTTTGGGGTGTTGTCTCCATGTTGTGTGTGTATAATGAAATAAAAATAAAAATTAGATTATTAAAATATAATTTAATTTTATTATTATAAAGTAAACTTTGAAATTATCACAACATTAATTATTAATTATATAAATTATAAAAGCGACGCGTTTCTGATATGTTAATCCCTCTTCGGGCTTCAATTTGTTGAACTATGATGTTAATTAGCCAAGTATATTTGTCTATACATTCCAAAAACATGAAATTCTTAGACTTGATAGAGATATAGTCCTTTTTATAATAATAAAATAACTAAAGAATTATAATGAGAGCTGTGGAGCGAAAGCTTGGAAAACGACGAAGGACAATAAGGTTAATTTACGAAAAAATTAATATTGTTATTAGAGTTTAAAACGATCCTTATTTTATTAATTTTCATAAAATGTTTTCACTAGTTAGTTACTAGCTAGAGCCTCATCAGCACTTAACTTAATAAATATTCTCAGCGAGGCATTAAAGGGGGTCTGTCATGTTTTCCTCGTCTAGATTTTCCTTACCGAAAACTACCCAGGGCCTTGTCTAAACTAGCCAAAAACTTGCCATTTTTCCAGCCGGGTTGCTTCCTTTTCATTTAGGTACGAGTAAGTAGTTGTACATTTTGGAGTTCATATTATAAATATCCCCGCCGTGTGTTTCAATTAATTAACCGCAAATAAATTGAAAAAGCTGGATGTCAAATTATATTATTAAAATTGTATACATATTACTGCCAATATTTGAAAAACCACCATGTTGTGCATGTCAAAAAAGATCTATTCGCAAGGATTTATTGGACCGATATTCTGGTCCAATTTTACAGTAGGTAAGGTAGATGACCAGAGGCGAGTGACGCTCCAAATTGCAATGCCATTATCTAGTGGCTGAGATTTTCACATTCGATTAGACAACGCCACATTGATTTTAAGGTCCTGCTCCAACTGCGACATTATGTTGCCGCACCACTTAATGCTCATCACAACATCCATTGATAAAGGCCACGAGAATCGGGCAATATGTAGCAAAATGGAAATTATAATGCGCCCTCACACCTACAACATGAACCTGAATCAGAGGATCTCCGGAATTGATGTCCATAATATGTACAGTAACATATATTATATATAATTTGACCTTTCAAGCTGGCAGTTCCCCTCTCTTCACTTAAAAAAAAAAAAGAAACAGAATGCAAAGTAGTTCCATATTATTATCGAATGACCTGGGTAATGTCATAGCAGCGCCCACCTTCACTATCGGCTTTTTACCCTCTAGTATGACTGATTTGTTCAACCAAGCATCATTGTGTGTACTGTCAGTGTCAAGGGGACGAGGAGTACAAAGGACCGTTAATTGAATTTTGGCTTTGGCCTGGCCATTTGACAGACTGACATAAATCCATTGACCATAGTGGAATGACACGGCACACATTCTCGTCCTTTTTAATGCATGTGCACAATAAAATGGTAATAAAGAGTCCTTTTGACAGGGCTAATAAGCAAAAATGGCAATCATGGATGTGGGTCATCCGCATCCTGATGTTTCAAAATTAATGTTATAATGTTATTTCATGCGGAATGAAGTTTTGTGATGTTTTAATTGTAATGAGCTGACCATGAATATGGCGGCGAGCTTGTTTATTTTAACGTATAACGTACATAATCTGATTATGCTGCCAGGAGCGATAATAGTTAAAAAATGTCATTTCATTTGGAGCTTTATATGGCCAGCTATATGCGGTCCATTTAACATAGTTTAGATTGATTGCGTTCAACTTTACCACATGATAATTTTTTTTAATGCTGGGATAAATCGAAAATATTGAGTGTCAAAATGAACACATTTATTTAGGTGCGGATAGTTTTGTAATATTAATTGAACATTTATAACTGATTTTAAATAATTTTTGGTGAAATACAAAATTTAGTTATTATAATAGATAACATAATTCTTTTAATGAAATCATGAATGAAGTGACGAAATTGTTTCTGAATTCCATTTACAATATTTTTTACTTGCTCTGCGGGTTTCATAATACCGTATCTATCAGTCTGTATGCCCTTTATATTAACTGTAATTTGAGCTAGAGTCTAAACTGGTGGACGGACTTAAGCCTAGTATGCAACGAAATCATAAACGAAAAATTTTGTTCTGCTTTTCGTTCTGCGGTACGCTGTTCGATGAGCGAAATCGATAATTTATTGTAGCTGATTATTTGGAGAGATCTCCCCTCTGTTTTCGCACAATTGTGTGCGGAAAAGTGACATTTGGTCCCTATTCTTGTTTGTATTTGTTGTTTCTTTCATCACGACATTGCTTTCTGTAACTTTTATGCGTTTGTGTATGTTTTTTGTTTTTGCTAATGGCGAAACGTTCAAGGGGTAATTTTTCGTTATGGTTTTCGTAAGCGTTTCGTTGTCATGTTGGAGACCAACTAAAAATTTCGTTTCGTATCAGCAGCGTACTAGGCTTTACTTCAAATTTGCGGCATATACATACAGCATTTTTATGTGCTAAGCACGCACTTGCGATTTCGATCACTCGACTATTTAGTCGCAAGAAATAGAATAATTGAGTTTCATTGTGAATGACCGCACTTGCGATCGAGAAATCGCGATGCTTAAAAGACTGAAATTTGTTCCATTTTTCGAGCGATGCGATTGTCGCAAAATAAAATAAAACAAATGCAATTACATGTTTGTGACCGCACTTGCGATTTAAATTTCTGCGATTTAAAAATCGTAGTCATATAAATAAAAAAATAAATAAATTTGATGGAACAACAGCTCATGAAGAGCTAGGGCCTAGTGACTTACAACTCTCAACCATTCCTGTGTGCGTGTCTGCAGGAATGGAGGGGACCTACAGTTTATTGCCGAATCCGAACGGCTAACGAGCGGCACTTTTCTGTGACAGGAGATACTCTTGGAGGATTTGTCAATTCCTCGCAAGAGGCAGTAGCCGTTTTTTCTTTTTAAATAAATAGGTGGCGAGGCTGGGGATCGAACCTTAGACCTCCGGCATGACAGTCCATCGCACTAACCATCGCGCCACGGCTACTACAAAAATCGTAGTCACGGAAAGAAATAAACATGCACACTCTTGCGATCATCAGTCGCGCGATTTTTTAGTCGCGAGAAATACACATGGTTTTAAATGTGAGTGCACGCACATTCGCCTGAAAAATTCCGGCGTTTAAAAATTATGAAAAACGTTTTCGTTCGCGATTAAAATCATGTAACTAAAAATCGCAAGTGCATATGCACATCAAAAATTTGTTGCGATCCGGATTATTTAATCGCAACGACTTGAAATTGCAAGTAGGTACGTGTGCCTAGCATAAGAAGAGACATTTTAGTTTTTATTTTAGCTCATCTAAAATGGGCAGCTGTCATACAACGCATAACGGTTTTGAATTTTTTGACTGAAGTGACCACCTCAACAAGCAATTGTTATTTCTTACATAATTTCATAACTAATTTCAGAAATTTGTATTTTATTTTATAAAATCTCATTTGCAATCAACCCGCCAAAGAGAGAACAGCTTGACGTCTACGCTTCAATTTGATAATAGAATATTGACACCATGTAAATTGCTTTCGACGCTTAATTAGTAAAATTAATGTTTTCCAGACTATTTTTTCGTTTTCTCTTATGGGAAATACATTGAATGTCAAATCGAAAAAAATTGTATCCCCCAGTGGGAGTAGTTCACACAGTGACTGCCAGGTGCCGTAACTCCTGGTGTCAATAGTCAGTCCAACTGGAAGAAGACGTCAAATTATATCTTCACATTCATTTTTTCGCAGATTGTTAGAAAAAAATGCTGAAATCGATTTTATGAAATGTTTAATTTTATAAAATTCGTGGCCTTCATTGCAATATCCATTGCTTGTTCGATTTTATGAAATGAATTAGTTCAATTTGCATCATACACATGAAGGTCTTATTTCCCAGTTTAGGCATGAGAGGCAATTTTCTAAAAAAAAAAAATTGAAAAATTCGTTAAAAAACAACGGCAACACTTAAGATGTGATGCCTCATGTCATATAATGTTATTAAAATTGTAATAAAATGATGGCTTCTTTCCTTTTCACAGATCATTGCGCGATCATACTTCTCAAGCTCTTCTTTAAAAGTCAGTGAAGAGATGATTGTAAGCCTCTTCCTATAAGTAGCTTACTTATTACAAAATTATCAACTTAAAGGCCTTCCACACTATCCCACTGAGTATTAATACATGTCAAAAAAGTGGGAAGTAAATCGTGTATAATAGTGTGGAAACAAAATATGAAATCACATCCCACACGACTTGACAGCCCATCTCACACAATTTGACATGTGTTAATACAAGAAAATTTTTAGGATTGGTTCTAAAACCATCACACATTCTATCCCACTTGGGGGTTTGAGGTTATGGTGAATTGATTTTTTGGATTCAGGTGTGGAAGCAAAATATGAAAATCGTTTTCTTCACACAAATTTGGCAGTCGTAAGTAATTCTATCACACTTTTTTTTTGACATGTATTAATACTCGTTGGGATAGTGTGGAACGGCTATTAAGCCTAGGTCCAAGTTAATTTGAAAACCAAAATTTTCCAAAAATAGTAGTTTAGTTTTTTTTTTCACTGTATTAAATATTTCTTCATAATCTTAAAAGGTATAATTTTCTCAAAAAACTTCATGAATTCTATTTTGCTTTAATTTTATCATAAATTTCCTAATACTTTTATCTTGCGATTATCTGTTCCACCCTAATAAATTTAAACTACTCTAAATTATTTGTAAGTTACAAATTGCTAAACATCCGTCTACAAAAACAAAAAAAGAAAAGAAAAGGAAATTCCTTTGCGTCAAGTTTTCAAGCTTAATTGTCACCAAGACGACAAGACGATCAATATACAATACCATCACAACAGTATTTCTCCATTCCATTATCGTCGCAATCATTCATTCTAATGAATTTTCTCCTAATTGCCAAGTGGCACACTCAATCCTTCAGCATCCTTTCTTTCCGAGAGTATATACTTACGAGTAGGTATAGGTACTTACAATCATCTCTTCATAGTTGTTAGGAGTAGTCGTCTTATTGGACTATTAGGAGCCAAATCCCAAGGAAAAACCCAAACTCAGCCACAAATCCTTTATCCTTTCAGCCAGTCACTTCAAAATAAATGAGTGGTTGACAATTACGAGTGCAGTAGTACATAGTACTCAACACCAATTTCGCAGGATGACACATCAACGATGACTTCAGGGACTACCCATATGTGTTTGCTTCTTGTTATGTAGCTATGTTATCATTTCAGACGACGACCGACCGACGACCGATGACTGTATGAAGACGGCAGAGGTACCAAAAAGACATGTGAACTGAATACCCTGATTTCTGGCCGAAAAAAAGAAAAAAACAAAACACCATAAGCGACACAGTATACCGGGTCATAAATTACGTCCTTGGGCATACAACTGGCTTGGTTATCCTTCGAATGCGACAAAACCTAATACAAATCCTTTCAATGGAATCCCGCTCTTGTTTTTTTTTTTTTTTTTTTTTTTGTTGTGATCTTTCAGCAGGATAATACTTTTTGGCAGGTTGCTTGCACAGTGTTTCCTATATATTTTTTTGAAAGAAAAAGTCTCCGAAGGCTATACGGTACGGTGAATGGTGATAGTTAGCTAGCGGCGGCGCGGAGGCAGTACCGGTGGGTCGTGAGGCGAAGGCGTCTCGTCTGCGGCGTCTTCTTGTCTCTTTAATATAGTGTACTCTCATTTCTGAGTGTTTCGTGCCAAAGTATTTTGTGTTTTCAAGAAAGGATATCCGAGAGTGAGAGTTGAAAACAAAATATAAAGAATCTCACCAGAACCAATACAAAATTATTACAGTGCTGTTTAAAAGTATGTAGTAGCCCGTGGCGTAATGGTTAGTGCGTTCGACTGCCATGCCAGAGGTCTGGGGTTCAATACCATCCGCTTCCACCTTAAGTTTTTATCGGAGCTACTACCTCTTGCGAGGAAGTGACAAATCCTCCAAGAGTATCTCTTGTCACAGAAAAGTGCCGCTCACCTTAGGGGCCAGTTATAGCGATCAGGAAAACTCATCAGGAAAAATTTTCTTTGTGATAATTTAATGTTTTATCATACGATTTGAAATATACAAATGATACAAATCGATGATAAATCATTTAAAATATTTATTTCATTAACAAAATTTTCTTTGGAGGAAATATTTATTCTATAAAATTCATTTTCTGATGGAAACTCGTTTTCTGTACGAAATTTCCATCAGAAAAATGAATAAGTACTTTTTTTAGACAAAGTATTTCTTACAAATTAAATTTTTTTAATGAAAACAATATTTCAATTGGTTTATCATCGCTTCGTATCCTTTTTATACTTCAAATCTTATAATAAAACATTGAACTATACAAAAGAAAATTTTTTTCTGATCCATTTTCCTGATCGCTATAACTGGCGCCTTAGCCGCTCGGATTCGGCAATAAACTGTAGATTCCCTTCATTCTTGCAGACACGCACACGGGAATGGTTAAGAGTTGTAAGTCGCTAGTGGTTCTTCATGAGTCCTTTGTGCCACCAAATTTATTTTTTTATTATTTATGTCTGAAAGTATGAAGAGCAAGGTATTTATAATTAAATACTAATAAAAAGAATTTTGTATCCTAATTCAAATCCATACAATAAACTTTATCTATATCTTTTTTACTTCAGTTGTTTGGCCTTCTGCACATGACTCGTCGTGTTATAGACGCGTACAAGATTCGTAATGTAGCGATGATTCCACAACGGCTACATAAATCACTTTACATTTTTTATGAAATTCATACAATTTCGTTCAAAATGTTCAGTAAATGCTTCAACTTGTAGGCCCAGCAACTGACATTGCTGTACGCGCGGCGATTTGCAGTTTCTGCGCTGCGACGAATAAATGCAGCTTACGCCTGGTGTGCAGTTGTCTAGTTGAAGCAAACGTGAGATACACACAAGCCTCAAGGCTGTTTCACAATGCGACGAGAAAACGAGACGTCAGCCTGACGAGATCTCTTCGTAGTTTCTCTCTCTTAAAAAAGAATTTTAAACATTGAAATAATGCATAATAAAGCATTTCTCGTCGTCTCGTCACGTCATAAAGTTCGAAAAAATGAAAAAAAGACGCAACGTGACGACGAGAAATACTTTAATATGTATTTTTTCGTTGTTTAAAACTCGTTTTAAAGAGAGAACAACCGTGAAGAGATCTCGTCACGCTGACGTCTCGTTTTCTCGTCGCATTGTGAAACAGCCTTCAAACAATCGTAGGACGCGTCTATAACGAGACGCTTCGTGTGCAGAAGGCCTTAATTTTCTTAAGATGGCGATACAGTCCGGGAAAAAGCTTTTCTAGGCAGTTTGTCATTAATTTTCTTAAGGTGGCGCTACAGTCCGGGAAAGACGTAAGACAAGGTTTTCCAGCAAGCTGGTACTTGCTTTTCGTTCCCTTCAACTTGCGTGTGCTACCTGAGTAATGGTGTTTCCCTTGCTGATGGGCCTTCCTATCCCCCGGGGTTGGACTCAAAGACTTTGTCAGAAATAATAAAAGCATCACAAATTCAAAAGGTATATAAATCAACAACGCCAAATTGTATCTTTTTTTTAACAAGGTCCTCGATTTCAATAAAAATTCAAGCAATAATTAAAAACAATTCATCACAAAGTCAGTGAAAAATTGTTTTACTGTTTTTTTTTTGTTTAATCCTCTGAAGAATTGATCGTCATCTGCAGAAATGCACAAAACCAAACGGGAAGCTTATCCAGTCTAGTGTATCATAAATTTTCGAGTCCAGTGTTTTTAATCATCTAAACGAGCTATAAGCCTTTAGTGGAATATAAAACCCTTAGTTGTCATTGTTATCTACAACAGGACTTTGTTATACCGTGTGATGTTTGTTGTCTATTCATTTCTTTAGGATAGTTTCAAAGTTTGACTTTTCGTTTCAAGAAAAAACGAAAAAAAGAACGGAGATGAATAGCTGGGACTTAGACAACGGGCGGGCGGATTGTCCTGAATAGATTTATGACCTGCCAAAGAGTTAACTGTGTCTGGAGTTCGTAGTTTCATTCGACAAAGAACCGCAAACTGTCTAACTGCCATGCCTCTCGCTATTTTTTTTTTCCAAAATTTATTTTCCAGGACATAATCAATCTTAGATCCTTTGTGTGACTTGTTGGATTGACTTAAAGTTGGTCATATATATATGAACTAACCTTTATTTTTTTTTTAATAAAAATAATATTATCTACTAATGTGATTATGACGTAGATATGCATACAAATGACAAAAAGGTTAAAGCAATATTATTGATCCGTGTAACGACCTGAATATGTCATTCGAAAAACCATTTGTCTATAAGCTAGTGTCAAAGGTGTTTAATTTTCATAAATATTCATCATCCCTTCACAATTCATCCGAACTTAAATCATGATGGAGTGAGTGCAATTCAAATTCAGCACCAAAAAAAAACAACAAATATTTGTGTGAAGGTACCTAGCTCATATAGAAACTAAATTGACACTAAAAAAAATCAGTGTTGCCATTGAACAATTTTTTAAAGGCCAATAATAGGTAGCCATTATATTAAAAAGTTACAAATAAATAAGTAAGTATACATGTAATGAAATTTTATTATTCATATTCGTTTGATGATCAAAAAATAAAGTATTTTTTTTTTTTTTATTAAATCTTAAATATTGGCGTGCGTGAGAAACCAAAAAAAATTTAATTTACATACCATGAAAAATTCAGTTTTATTAAGTTTAGCAAAAATTTAAAAATGTCTTTGAATCAGAATCAATTTTGTTTTTATAATTTTAAACTTTTTTAAGTTTTTTTATGTTTTTTAAAAATTCTGCACGTTCGTAGTCAAAGCCTTTGGTTGATATTCCTGTGTGCGTGGTATTGGAAGGAATGGAGGGGACCTACAATTCTTCGCACTAAATTCATGATAATAAAAATAAAAATAGGTACTGTAGGAAGATTTTTACAAAAAAAAAATATTTACTGCACAACGCAGCACAAGTTGAACAGAATACAGCACAACTTTTTTTATTTTTTGAAAATTGAAAATGGCGGTGCTAACTCCACACTTCCATCCAAAAAAATATTTCGTAAAATCGCTACGAAATACTATCGTAAATCTTATTTTCGTTCAATGTACACATTTTGTAAATTGAACTAACCTTTCGTATTAAATATAAGATGTGAAAAATTCTCTGTTACAAAAATTTTGTAAAATCCAAGAAACCACTTTCGTAATATCCTTTTCACGATTTTTTAGTGAAATTTACAAAAAAAAATTGTTCAATCTACAAAAATTATACTTAACTAAGTAAACGCCAAAAAAGTTAATTCTTATATCTATTCCCTTTAACATTTTTTTCATAAAATTACTAAAGTTTTGAGAATTTATCAAACTTATGGTCATTTTTATACTTTCACATCTTATGTTCCTAGACGAATGCTCTCAAATATATCTATGAATCTGTGGAATAAACAAATTATTTCGTAATATTACAAATATTTTGTAAATTAATAGAAAAAAGTTCTTAAAAATTATTTAATGTTTAGTATTATTACAAACAAATTGTGTAATCTTAAGCTACTTGAAAGAATTATTTCTTCATAGAAATCGTAAGTCAGTAGTCAGTATTTTCTCTTTTTAGCGACAGGTAAGTCTTTCTATTTTTTTAATTTAATTTATTTTTATTTTATTTGTTGTTTTTTATTTGTTGCTTTGAGTTTTCATAGGTTTTTCTACTTTTTTTGATTTTTTTCTTTTCAGAACTATCTTTTCTTTTCTTTTCTTTTCTTTTCTTTTCTTTTCTTTTCTTTTCTTTTCTTTTCTTTTCTTTTCTTTTCTTTTCTTTTCTTTTCTTTTCTTTTCTTTTCTTTTTTTTTTCTTTTCTTTTTTTTTCTTTTCTTTTCTTTTCTTTTCTTTTCTTTTCTTTTCTTTTCTTTTCTTTTCTTTTCTTTTCTTTTCTTTTCTTTTCTTTTCTTTTCTTTTCTTTTCTTTTCTTTTCTTTTCTTTTCTTTTCTTTTCTTTTCTTTTTTTTTTATGTTTTTTTTATTTACGAATGCATTCGTCAAAAAAATACTCAAGAACATTTCGTGCATCCTACTAAATTTTTCCTAAATTTTGTAAAGTTACAAAACTCTCGTAATATTAACAAATGCATTCGTCCTATTAAATTTTAAATTTCAAACATTTAGTAGAATGCAAAAAATATTCAAAAAGTAATTCGTACAATCCACTAAAATTTGTTTTTCAATTATTCGCAAATAAACAAATGTTTCGTTATATTTACAAATGTATTTGTTTCTTTATATCTTACGATTATAATATTTGTACAATTTACATAACCGTATTAGTTCAATTTACAAAAAATATTAGTGGTTTTGCACCACGAAATTTTCGTAAAATGTACGAAAATTTTAGTTATATACATTAATTAATTTTTTGGGTGTAGAAAAATAAATTATTTATCTCTTAAATTTTTATCTCTTCGGCACTTGGCAGCACAAACTGAGCACAGAACCACACAAGTTTATTTTTTTTTTTTTGAAAATCGCAGTTTTGCGAAGTTGAGCACAATACAGCGCAATTTTTTTTTTTTTAAATTGAAAATGCTTACTCCACGCTAAAAAGTGGGTATAGCCTCTAAAAACCAAAGGCTTTAGTACCTACGATTGTTTTTAAATTTTGTATTGTGTTATTTCGCCGTTTAGTTATCCCGCCATTTAGTTATCCGGCCGTTCGTTATCTGACTGTTTTGTCTGGCTATTCGTTATCTCTGGCTTTCCGTTTTCTATGTTATTCGTTATTTGACCGTTACTTATCTTGCCGTAACGTTATCATGACGTTTCGGTATTTGTCCGATAATTACAAAAAATAGCACTGGGTCTCATTTTATATGTAAACGTAAGTTTTTTTTTAATGTAAAAGGTGTCTTAGGGTAATTCAGTGGTTTTATAGACATCCGTGCCAACCGGGAATCAATATAAAACAAATTGAGAATACCGCTTTATAAAAAAACTGTAAAATTTTTCATTAGGCCTTCTCTTTTTAATTCAGAGTTGGTTCAGAGAAGAGAAATGAGCAGAGCCTGAGGGAGCGGAGTAAGCTCAGAGCACTCTGATTTAATTATGAAACACACCTGAGCACTTAATTGTCCATCTAGTCAAATTGCTTGAAAACTGTATGAAGTTAGCTGCTCATGGCACTCGCTCCGAGCTACATACATAGCTCTGACTGAAAAAAAAACAAATTCTGATGTCTGAGCGCTCTGAATTAAAAAAGAAACAACATTTTTGTTTGACAGTTTGCGCTCAGCTCTGAACTAAAAAAAGAAAAACTCCATAGCATAAATTCATATTTTTTCAAGAATTTAGGGGTTAGTAAATCAATTGCATGCTGATATTTTATCATTTCTTCTTATTCTTATTTATTATACAATAAACATATATTAAGTTTTTTTTTTTTTTTTTAAATAATATAAAACCTTTAACATTCAAAATGCCCAATAGCAACACTAAAAATTATATCGATGGAAAACTATCAATAACTAAACGAGCAAGCTTTAGTCTTTGGTTCTTTAGTTATGCAGAACTCTATGCTATATGCTTCAAACTGCCATAGTATGTTTAATAGTAAAAAAAATATCTCCTTGTAATAACCGTTTTCCATTTTTATGAAGCTTCGAATGCCATTTTTTGAGAATAAAATTGAATGCTCAACCTGTCTGAATTTATGGAGCGTTTGAACCTTTATTCGATCATTGAACAATCGAAAATCGTTGCTATGCTAAGGCTAGAGGAATTTTTATTTTACTGCCAGATTTATGGTCACAAAAAAGTGTGAAGTGAGAAGTAAAATATTATTATTATTTTTTTTTTACGAGTAAAAACTGTCCCATAGGGATATGATGAATAATATCTAGATTTGAATTTTAATGAAGGTTTGGATAGGTTTTTTCTTTTCAAAGTTGTTTTATGTATTTTTAGAATTGAATAAACGGAACATAAGTAAGGCATTTAAGGATTCTATACATGATACTGTTGTATGTTGTAGTTCTTTTTTTTTTTTTTTTAAGATTTTAGGTCAGCTTGCCGATTTATTTGTGTTCATATCAGTTTTTAGTCGAAAGCGACCAAATAGATTTATCTTTTAGTTTTGGAGAGAATTGAAAATTAGAATCAGCCATTTCACACCTTTAAAAAAAGGTTATCAAACTTTTGAGTAAACATTTGGGATTACATTAGACCAAATATCATGTATCGAATACATTTTGTATTGTATTAGGACATTTTTAGTAGGTACAGTTCAATTTACATCGTCATTTCATCCGACAAATTATATGGAAGACGAAGGTCCATTTTAAAAACGCAAAAATTCCTGAATACATTTCACTTAATTTTACCAAGAAAGATCAATAAGTAAAGTGTAAAAGAAGGATTAAAAAAAAATTATAAAAAAGTACGTATACGCCAGAGTGAACAATTAAATTAAAAATAAATAAATAAAATAAAATAAAATAAAATAAAATAAAATAAAATAAAATAAAATAAAATAAAATAAAATAAAATAAAATAAAATAAAATAAAATAAAATAAAATAAAATAAAATAAAATAAAATAAAATAAAATAAAATAAAATAAAATAAAATAAAATAAAATAAAATAAAATAAAATAAAATAAAATAAAATAAAATAAAATAAAATAAAATAAAATAAAATAAAATAAAATAAAATAAAATAAAATAAAATAAAATAAAATAAAATAAAATAAAATAAAATAAAATAAAATAAAATAAAATAAAATAAAATAAAATAAAATAAAATAAAATAAAATAAAATAAAATAAAATAAAATAAAATAAAATAAAATAAAATAAAATAAAATAAAATAAAATAAAATAAAATAAAATAAAATAAAATAAAATAAAATAAAATAAAATAAAATAAAATAAAATAAAATAAAATAAAATGAAGTAAAATTAAATGAAATGTTGGTTGCTCATTCAATTATTTAATGTTTTACCCCCAGTTTAGACAAGCAAGTAAAACTAGTAGGATTTGTATCGTAGTTTTAGTTGTGTTAATGTTTGTGCAACTAGTAGCTTTTTGCGCGTTCGATCAATAAGTATAATAATTATTTCATAAAACTTCAAACGGAAAGATATTCGAAAAAAAAGGAGAAATAATTAGGTATAATAAATAATTAAAATGAGAGGAAGTTCAAAATGTTAAAAAAGAAAATAAAAAAATAAAAAGTAGAAAAATGTGGATAAATCCTTTTAATTGTTTTTGAATTTCAACGACACGACAAATTAAAATCGTTAATCTGCAAAAAATATATTTCCAACGAAAAAAGTTTCTTCGATTAAAACGGAAAACAAATACTGCACAAGTCTAAAGGGGAAAACAATACATAAACGTCAAAATCACCAGCAGGCTAACTAGCAACAAACTCGCAGGCAAAACTATTATGCTAATAAAGCTACTAATAGGCTCTTTCGTGTACGGATACACTAACACACATAAAGGCTACTAGTTCTACTAGGGGCGTTCACATTCAACGACCGACGTGTCGACCGACCTGAGTCGTTTTGCTAGCGTTCACATTCTACGATCGTTTCTCCGACTTCATTTCGAAAAAAAAAATTAATGAGAAAACATTGCGCGTATTTAATTTTCTGCACCAATAAAACCGCATAAATTTAATTATTTTTGCACTTTTTTCATTTTTTGACTTCGATTTCAACGCGTGGTGCGAAAAGCTTTCCATTCCTTACTGCGAGTAAAAAAACCTCTTTGAAAGAGAAAAACATTATTAAATATTATATGTATTACAATTCTTAACAAAGATGGCAAGTTCCAATTATTAGCAAACTCTATTTAAACCATCAACAAATTCAGTAAAAGTGACAATCTGCTTAGATTATTTGTTTGAAGTATTCCTGAGTGGTTTACATTACCATAACATCAGGAATAACAACGATCCGATTACAATTCTTCCCGATGAGAGTTTTAAAACAAACAACACATCCCAAAAGTATTTAATTTGTAAATCCTCACTCCCACCTTCAAGCATTTTGTTAAGGCTGTCACCTAAACTATATAATAAAATGCTTTCCAGAGTTATGGCTAAATACATTTTCACACTGTTTTCACAGGCAAACACGTTCAACTGTTCCTACCATAATATCATGTCCTCAGCCCTTTGCCTCCATCAAATATTATAGCGTAGAGCTTATACCAAACTTTGTTCAAGTCCCTATTCGACCTAACGCTTGTAGCATTGCCCCTCCAACTCTATTGTCTCAATTTTTACGCTTCTCGCCTTTGCATATGCAATGTAATATGAACTGCACTTGAAGCATGTATAAAATTGCAAAACCTAGAAATGGCTCATCCCCATGGGTGCGAGTTGTGAACCTCCGGAAACACTAGAAGCTTTTATTAAATTAATTTGAGGTTATGCACCATGTGGGTGCGGTATTGTATCGTTCTCTGGTGTGAAATTTGCATTTTCACAGAAAAGCAAAAATGGCAGGAACTTACAAAAAAAAAAAAATGTAACCGGAAGAGCCGTTCTTCCAGGCAGTTTCCTTTTGCTTGCAGTCGCTACCGTAAATTATAATCAAACGTGTAGTTGCTCAAAGCGAACCTCTGTCTATCAACTCCTACTCTCACCTCCAAGTGGTGAACATCGGATGCCCTTTAACTGAAGATGGGGTTCCAATCCCTGTGGATGATTTTAGGCGGCAGCAAACGAAGGAGGGGGGGGGGGGTTCCCACTAAGGCACTTCTCCTTTATCCAGGCGGCAGCGGAAGAATTCTCCGTTTGGAATCAACGGTGGCGTCCACAGTCAGGTTGAACTATTTAGTGAACACCTTATATGGGCTACTACGACGTATTCGTAGCTCAGGCCTATAAGGAGCCGTTTATCCGGCTCCCCTTCCTTGGAGTTATAATAGGGATCTGATCCTCCAGGCTAGGGGGTTGTGCGTCGGGGTGACTTCCCTACCACGGGAAATATTTTTCGGTTCCGAAACAACTACGAGCCTCGGATATGGAGGATTTTAATGTTGACGAACCCAGCAAACGAAACAAGGACAATGAATTTCGGATCTGCACGTGGAATGTCCGGACCTTAAACAGCCACCTTCAGCCGAACAATTAGTGAAGTACCTGGATAGGCTAAGGGCTGATGTAACAGCCATCCAAGAAGTGCGTTGGGGTGGAGGGAATATGAAGGATGAAATCATGGACATCTACTTCGGTGAGTGCTGCAAGGAGCAGGGTCAGCGGCACTTTGGTTGTGGTTTTGTGGTAAGGGGAAGATTTAGGCAAGAAGTCTTGGGCTTCAGAAATGTAAGCGAGCGCCTGGTCATAATCCGCATCAAAGCAAAGTTCAAAAAAATCACGTTGATCTGTGTCCATGCCTCAACGGAAGAAAAATATGACTCAACCAAGGAAGAATTCTACGATCTCCTCGAGGTCACGTATGATAGGTGCCCCAAGTATGACGTCAAGATTATTTCTTGGTGACTTCAACACCACGATCGGAAAGGAGGGCATCTGTGGTTCGATAGTCGGAGCCTGCACGACATCACTTCCGGTAACGGACTCAGGCTGATTGTTTTCGCGGTGAAATGTCATAATAGCAAGCACTCGATTCCCAAACCTCAATATACACAAAGGGACCTGGCGGTCTCCGGATCAACGAACCGTCAACCAGTCATGCTGCGATAGACGCCAGACATGCTTCCTGTATCCTAGATGTCCGAACGTTCCGAGGTGCCAACATAAACTCGGATCACAACTTAGTGGTAGCGGATATCCATGACGCTACAACGACGAGCGGATGCTGTTAAACGATTTAACGTCGCGAAGCTAAAATCGCAATAGATAGCCACGACTTTTGCAGACCACGTATCTCTTAAACTCTCAATAAGCCCCCCACAAGCATCATCTGTAGAGGACCAGTGAAAACACTGTCAATAAATGCCATCAGAAGTGCCGCTACTGATGTGCTGGGTTTCTAGGCCCCCACAACAAAAACGAAACGCCTGGTTCGATGAGGAATACAGGCTGGCGCATACAGCAAAGAATGAGGCCTACCAAGCAATGCTGCAGACTAGAAACCAGAGCAGCTGAGAGAGCAGCCCGGGAGCAGTGGTGCTGTCGTTTTCCGAATTCCGAGGGTAGCACTTGTCAGAAAATTTCGGGAGCATTTTTAAAAGTTGAGGAGCCCCCAAAAATGCAAAATAATTCATTTAATAATATTTTAAATGAAAAGAGACAAATACTTTTGTCCATCGAAACAAAACAATTTTTAATATTCATTTTGGCAAATGAGTTTGCACAATCAAAAGAAATAGCACAAGCCATTTTTTTTTTTTTTAATATAATTTTCTTTTTTTTTGTTAACCAATTAAATATATTGGTCCGATAACTTGTTTATCTAGATTTAATGTCATCATTTTTTGTTGTTCTATAAATTTTCTTCGGAAGAATATCTGACTTTGAATAAAGAAAGACAACCTTTAATTTGGTTGGTAACTTTATTTTTCGGCACTATCTTTAATAAAATAGAACAGAAAATAACAATTTTTGCCCACTTTTTGTCACACACAGTAAAGTATACGTTCACATTCCACAAAGAAACAGATACAGCTTTTTAAAAAAACATAAAAAAAAACTGTATAAAATTATGCTCCATTAATGTATAATAAATGAACATAATAGAAAACGAAAGACTTTTTTTGGGCATTATTTTAATAAATAAATACATGACATCACTTTGTTAAATACTTTCATTGAGAGTTCGAAATTTCGAGTAGTTCTTCATCATTATATCGCTTTCTGAAACATATGAAACAGCGATGTGAAAAAATAAAAATTTGTTTTCATAAAATGTAAGATAATCTTTTCAAATAATTCTTTAATGTGGTGACTTGGGGACTGGGGAGCCATTTTGAGATTAGGGTAGCACAGTAGCCATTTCCGCAGCAAAGTAGCCAAATGCTACTATAGTAGCCAAAACGACAGCAGTGCCGGGAGCTCTACGGGCAAAAACGAAGGGAGGAACGCCGACTTCTCAGGAGGAAAAAGAGAGAGCATGCGAAGCGGGCGGTCGAGTCTAATTGAGGACTGTAGCGGCAGGGAAATGTTTTAAAGTTCTACCGAAGGGTGAGGTAAACTACCCAGGGTTACAAGACCAGAACGGAAGTATGCCGAGATGAGAGCGGGAATATGGTGGTGGATACACAGTCGGTGCTGAGGATCTGGAAACAACACTTTCTTAGACCGCTAAACGGCAGTAAGTAAGTAAGTTGATTGCAATAATGGTATAATACCAAGTAATATTATGCTTGGTAGCGGACGGAATTCCACATCAAGAAAATATGAACAACTAAAGTCTGAACTCTGAAATAACAACCTGAACGCGAGTCCGCTTTGCTAAAAAAAAAGAGATAAACAGATTTTGATGTGTAGGTACCTTCGTACATCTTTTTCTTTGGCAATAGGCGGGCGCCGCCGACGCCGATGAAATCATTATCTATTCTGGTTGGTTTTATCATCGTCGCAATTTTTGAATATTATATAAATTTCATCAGGGCCATAAAGTTTTTTGATCACCTATTTGTTTTTTTTTAATTTCCCTCTTATCTTTCAATATCTTGTTAAATTAATATCTACGACTTTTTTTTACCGCAGGCATAATTTGCCCTAATAGTCACCAAGAAAAAATATCATTAGGTTTAACAAACTATTGCTTTATGACTTTTCTCGAACACTTCCTACTATAAAAAAAAATATGATGATTACATGCGTTTTCCAACCACCTCCCCCTCTCTTGCCCCATTTATCGTAGGGGTTTTCGTTATCATTGGTTATTCTTATGCATAAACGTAAGTACTTCTACAGAATAAATTAACAGTTGTATAGTATGCACGTGTAGTCCTACAATCGAGTTGCAACTCGTCAAAACTTTTCAAGCCATTTTCATCATTATTGTACACGCAATGCCAAGAAGTAACTAAAAAGAATTAAAGAACAAGGATATCTAAATATATGTATATATGTGTGTACCTACCTACTAAAATCGACGTCAAGGACCCTGATGGGGATGTTATGAAAATAGAATCGAGGATTTCGTGCTTGGTTCAATTAGTCGAATGTCATGTTAATTCCAAATGGTATAGGTGCCATAATTAAGCACTTTTTTCTTCAGCAAATATATACGAGTGCATCGTAAGGCTGATGGAGTTTCTTTGGCATGACATTAAATTGGCTTTAAATGAGGTTAACATTTCTAAGAGGATCAAGAGAATTTTTCGTTATCGTTCAAGTGAATATGGAATGTCGTCGCCAGTAATATTCTTGGCAGACAAGAATAAATAAATGAACTGCAATAATTTTAATAAGCTCAAAATGTACCTACTTATATACATAGCTACAGTCTTCGTCATTTAAATAAGGCTTTTAATGTTTTACTGTGTAAAACTTTTTTACATAGGCGCCTGCAAGGGGGGCACTTGCCGCCCTAGCTCTGAGCCATAATAAATAAAATAAATAAATTTGGTGGCACAAACGGTTCATGAAGAACCAGGGCCTAGTGACTTACAATTCTCAACCATTCCTGTGTGCGTGTATGCAGGAATAGAGGGGACCTACAGTTTATTGCCGAATCCGAACGGCTAAGGTGAGCGGCACTTTTCTATGACAAGGGATACTCTTGGAGGATTTATCACTTCCTCGCAAGAGGTAGTAGCTCCGATAAAAACTTAAGGTGAAAGCGGCTGGTATTGAACTCCCAGACCTCTGGCATGACAGTCCAACGTACTAACCATTACGCCACGGGCTACTACCTCTGAGCCATAATATGTTGTTTTAATATTTTTTATATAATGCAAATAGTTTTCAGTAGCAACCATGGTTTGGGCGGGAGAGCATCGTGGGTTTGCTGTTAGGAATTTCTGTGAAAATGGACGTTCTCTTATCGCCACGCAGAGAGCCTTCCGACAGCACTTCAATATCCCTGTCGGGGGAAACGTCCCTGGCGGTAATGCAATAAGACGTTGGGCTAGAAAATTTGAAAACACTGGTTGAACAGCAGCTCCTTCGGCAATTGGAAGACCCAGAACTGTAAGAACTCAATTTCGATCCATTGTACTCTTTCCGTCCACTCACTCAAGTCTAACATATATTCTATTACATTGTCCGTATTGCAATTATTTTTATTTTAAACACAATTTATCCTCGCACAGACCTCAAAATAATAAATAAAGCTGACAGCTAACGCTAATGGAGAGTGAATAAACAGAAACGCTTCTTTTGAAACGTCAATTGGTGCGACGAATCCTTCTTAAATAGTGGATTTTGGAATTTTTTATTTTATTCAAATTAAATGCTCGATTATTTATTGAAGTTAGCCTTCATTAAAAACCCTTACTAGAAGCTGAATAAATGATTTTTTTTTAATTCTAATGTTTCCTTTTTAATACTGAATTTAAATTTAATGGAGAGTGAACAAATATACTAAATTGTATTGACTTCGAATTTTTAAGTTTTATAGAGCCTCAGTAAATTTAATTTCTATATTTTTATGAGTCATATCTTAAATAAGATACAAAAAGAATATCAAAGGAAAAAATAACGAAAAATCAGTCCCCTGAACGTCTTTTTCAAAAAATGTCCCTTAAATTGTCATTTTTTATTGTTTTTGACTACTTTTTACCATTTTTACCTTCCAAAAACGTCTAATACAATAAAGAGACGTCAAAATGAGTCGCACGGAGAAACTCAAATGTAAAAAGCGTTTTTTAGTGATATTATGGCAGCAAAAGCGCTGTAAGGTTGAAAAAACCAAGTGATGAGCGCCGCCGAAGTGTTCGAAATGCATTTCACGTGCAAGTCTTTTTTATTTTATTTAATTTGACTAAAAATTGAGTGTAAAACGAAAGAGATTTCTGTATGTTTCAACGAAGTTTAGATATGGGCGGTCCGATATCCAGTTTATTTTATAATCCCTGGGAAAAAATAAAACTCCCTGGGAGACGTGTTCTCTTGGGAGTAGAATACTCCTACTCTCGTTCCGTATTTCCCGGTATAATATTTTTCACTTTGAAAGCAGGAATGAGACTTCTGAATGTTCGAAATAGCTTTTTTGCAGTATTTGACTTTTGACATATGCATAAGTCAAATTTCCCCGGAATATACATTTAAAATTGGGCTATGTCGTTCTTGAAATTTTTTTTTAACAATTCTTGCACTTAAATATTTTGTCCCCAAAATATTGAACAAAATGAGATCTCTGAGACTTCACTCCATCAAATAGTGACCAAGAGAAATTTTTTTCCTCAGAAGCTCCAAGCCTGTAATTCCTTATGTCACTGACTGTGAGTGTTAAGAATTTTTAATATAATTTATTTGAGTTCATATTATTTATGCACTACTGCAGAATTACGCAAGAATAAAATATTTACTTTACTTTACGAAATAGATGGAACTTTTCCAAAAGTAAAAAAAAAAAAAATTCAGCTGTAGTGCTTGCAGGAAGTGTAAGCTTATCCTTCCTGCTCTTAACTTATTTTTGGATTCCTTCCAATCGTTTAATCTCTTTTTCTTTATTTATTCTTAAATTGTATCTGCATAAATAAATCTTATGAAAAGCAAACTAAATCGATTTGAATTGAGAATTTTAATTTAATTTCAACTTCTATTTTATATCGAACTCAAAGAATTCTCAATTTAAATTACCTAGATACTTTAAAAGACTTAACTTCATTAAATCTTTCTCCGCTGCTCCTCTACCGAAGAAGTGGGTTTTTTTATCTTGTATTAATTCCTTATATTTATTCACTTTATTGTTCTCTTTAAATATGAAAATAAGAATACCTACAGGTTATTACAATGACTTGAACAATGCAAATTGCTTTTTTTTTTTAAATTTTATTTTAATTTTTGTTTAAAGAATCTAATTATAGAAAAAAATCTATAAGATTAAAGGCTCAGATTTTGAAACTCTTGCTAAGTTTGATTATTTTCCAGTTGGGACGTAGTTCCCGGAGACTTTTTTTTTTAACTGCATTATGTATTCCACATCTGATACAAAACTTGCGTATGAAGTGCAGGTAAACCTCCGTTATACTAAGTAAAATATTCTAACATTGAATAGAACGTCTGGCTTGTCAAGGGACCTACTCCTAAATATATGTATGTATTGTATATAAATTTTATACAAAGTGCACTGTTGGGTATTAATTTGACATTATGTTTCCAACCTTAAATAGCATTGTTACACCACAAATTGACAAAACTGACAACAAGCTTTACATCCCCCACAGCATGTTTTTAGCTGTTTCAAGTTTTTTGTCATTGCGTCAAATTGTGTGGTAAAATCATAATTAGTGCAACGTTGTATAAGTTACGTTTTTTTTGCCGTTACAAAAATATCTACATACCAAGGTAAGGTACTCCTTATAAGTATAGTAAAATGCAAATGGCTGGTTTTGGAAAAATAGACAAACAAAAATATGAAACGTGACATTCGACGTTCTCGGCCGTTGCCGCGTGGAGTTGTAATAACAGTAGCTATTGTGGCCTCTACATGACATTATAATATGTGTCGGCCTTCAAAGCAACATTTTTATAGCCAACAGGCAATTAAGGTTAAAACTACCATCCTGAGTCCTAGGGTGCTTTCTTTGAAATTCAAAAACTAATTAAGGCAACGTAATTATGTATAAGTTTATTTTCAACGTGTGCTACTAATAGAGATTTGGCGATGCAGTTTGTAGGTTTGTTGTAAAATTATAAAATGCTTTTTGAAAGGATTTTCTTCTTTTTTTTTTTATTATTTTAATATTTTTTAATCAAGCTAATGCAATAGGAACAAAAAACATTCAGTTAGGTTATTAAAATAGAACTTTGCAGTTTCTACGAAAGGAGAGGGAGAAAATATTGTCTTGTTTCGTAAATTAGTCAAATAGTCCATTGAAATGTTACATTAACCTTGCATTTCGTACAGGACAATATTTTTTTGATGGATCTGTAGGAGGGATCAGTGTGAGTGTAAAAACGAGTTTTCGGGGTTGAACTCCCCCCCATTTGGCCCCCATTTTGGAAAAAGGGGGCGTAAAAAGGTGTTCGAGATATCTTCAGAACCATACATCGTACAAACAAAATTTTACCACATTTGTGTAGATAATTAAATTCTCTACAAGTTATGTCGATACACTTTTTATCATAAAATTGAAAACAAAAAAGTTATAACCAAAAAAAAGATAACCGTTCTAAGAAATGTTGTGATATAAAATAAATAAAAGGAGAAGATAATGATACTTTTCTTGACAATGGTCATCTTTTTTTTTGATTATAACTTTTTTGTTTTCAATTTTACCATAAAAAGTGTGTTAACATAACTAGTAGAGAATTCAATTATCTACACAAATGTGGTAAAATTTTGTTTGTGCGATGTGTAGTTCTCAAGATATAGCGCAGATCTTTTTACGCCCCCTTTTCCAAAATGGCGGCCAAATGGGGGGGGAGTCCAACCCCGAAAATTCGTTTTTACACTCACATTAATCCCTCCTAGAGATCCATCAAACAAAAACGATTGTCCTGTACAAAATGGAAGGTTCGGCCAAAATTTTGTAGCATTTCAATGTTAAAGTCTGATTAAATTTTCAAATATGAATAAGTACATATAAATATAGATACATTTGAAACCTAAATCCCTAACTTTTAAAATCTGATATCCAAAAAAAATATTGTTAGATATAAGTATATACATAACGCGGATTCAAAGATTTTAGGGCCAGTTGTATACAAACGTGGTTCAATATTTAACCCGTATGGTTCAGGATTTTTAATTCACCGATTTCGGCGGATTAACTTAGGTTTAGCGGTGGTACAGGCATGTATTTGGCTATTATCACATACTTGAATCTTGAACCCTCAATTAATCCGGAACAACGGGTTAGATATTGAACCACGTTTCTACAACTGGCCCTTAGAATTGAGATAATTTAGGTGCGTTAGTTACTAATAGGCGGTCGACGAAGCAAATATAGTTAATGCTTTAACTACCTGACGTCAAATTTTTTCCCAAAGCTTTTAAGTCGGGTGATCATAAACGCGGAACGCTCCCAAATCTTAAGTGGGGAACGTTCAATGCACAAGATAAGGTTAGTTTTTAGTTACGAATAAAAAAGTTATCTTAAAATGAAGGAAACGTTTTATTAGTTACGAGGTCGTATTTTTAGACTTCTAAATAAAGAGATGTCCAACTATTTAGACAATGACTAGCTGGACACTGTCGAAGATTGTTCTTATAAATACGATTTTCATTATAACCGTTATGTTTAATTCTTATATCCTCGCAAAAATAGCGACGATTCTTATTCGTTTGTGTTCGATTAAATTTATTTTGTGATTCATCATTTTCTATTCTACCATCAATTAAAGTACCCAATATTTGAAATAAATTCTTACTCAAATACAACAAAAATCGATTTTAAAAATATAAACGAAACAAAAACCTTGTATCAATTTTAATCTAGACATAGAAATCCCCACGGAAAACAAAGAATACAAAATTGTTGCCCACTGTTTCAATATTCATTTTATTTGTCGAACAAAAAAATTAAAAACGTTCCAATCATAAAACCAAATGCAAAATTGTTCTGATTGTGCCTTCCCCGGGCAATTACCCAAAAGAGGCATAATGTATAGATGCAAAGCAGATTTTTGTTAGCATCATGGGAATAGATAGACTAGACTAGACATGGCTATGGCATAGTAGTAAAAGCTTCAATACTTGTGTGTGCCAACACGTATGATATATCTAGTAGGTATACCTACGTATGTGGGAAAGTAGATATGTCAAAACCTCTGAATTTACCGATTCAATGAACTCGTGCGCACTACCTGGAAGCAACCGAGAGGAAATTTTAATATTAATAAAAATACTCTCAAATAATTTGTAATAAAAAAAATTTTAAATTAAAATAAATTAATTTTGTTGCTTTGTTGGTTATTTGCGTAGGAATGAAACAGAATTATTAATCCACTTGCTAATAATCATATCATACACAAAAACATAAATGTTAAAAAAGAACAGAAAGAAAGAGTCATCAAATGGGAAAAAAAAGAAAACATTCCAAGTAAACCTTTGATCTACAAATCTATAACTCTAGTTATCCTTTGATTTGAACCCTCCCGGCCCCGTCTGCATATAATTTACACATGCAGAATGTAGATCATGAACATGGCGTCTTGGGAAGTGTGTTCAAAGGGTGCTTGTGAAAGAAGTTTTTTTGGTGTGTTGAACTCGAATCCTTCACATTTTTGAGATATTCCCGTTTGAAAATTGTAAAAAAATTTTTTTTTCGATGTTTTCGAGGGCATTTTATAAAGAGGTATTTTGTAACAACATAATTTGTAACAGTTTCTGAAGCTTCTAATTTTTTTATTTAAAATTCTGTTTAAATCTCTCCGATATCTTTTTTTCTTCGGGAAATATATTACATCAAAACTGTATTGGTCAATAAAATTTAAGTTTTTATTTGCTTTAAAAAAAATCCATTCTTACAATAAAATAAAATAAAAGTAATACAGTATTGTCTCGCTAATCCGAACCACCTTTAATCCAAATATCGCGCTTTCTTCCATTATGTTCTTTGCAATCCGAACATGCACCGCTTTGTGTAGGGGAGGACGGGGTACAGAGGACCACTTAAAGTTTGCCGATTTATTAAAATACATTAAACGAAGAAAAAAGGCTCAAATTTGCTCATAACATACCTTAAAGTGTTAACATCAAGTAGGTATTTAATTTCTATCGCAACTGTTGTACTTTTATTCTAAAAATTAAAAATACGTAAAAAGTGTATTTGGTCCTCTGTGCCACATCGTCGGGTTTATTAGTTTTTATAAAAGAAAATAAGTCTATATAAAATAAGTCAATTTTTGGTTTTAAAAGGCAGTAAATACGAATTTGTTTTTTAAATAACTAACGTTTTTCCTTTCCCATCTTGTATTCATTAAACCATTAATCCGAATAATTTGATAATCCAAATACCACCTTGCAATAATAAATTCAGATTAGAGAGACAATACTGTATTTAGGGCTGACGTTCACTGTTTACAAAAGACTGAAATTTGTCTCTTTTTTGGGTCGGCGCGATTGCCGCAAATTAAAATGAAAGAAAATCGTTTATGAACGCTCTTGCGAATTAAATTTCTGCGATTAAAAATCGTAGTCGCAGAAATAAATAAACATGCATATGCATACACATGCGATTTTCAGTCGCGCGATTTTTTAGTCGTAACAAATGAAACATTCGGTTTTACTTCATTTGCACTTGCGACTAAAAAATCGAAGTGCTTAAAAAAATGAATTGGATTCCATTTTAAGAGCGATGAGCGACTTTTAAGTCGCAACAACTTCAAATCGCGTTCGTTTGCGATTAAAAATCGCGCGACTAAAAATCAAAACTGAGAGCAATAATTTGTTGAAATTGCGATTTTTTAATCTCAACGACTCAAAATCGCAAGTGATGCGTTCCTACTGCTGTAAAAATGTTAATGTAAATTTAGTTTGGTTGTTAACCTACAAGTTTCAATAAAGTCACACGCTTTTTCACTGTGCTACTCTTTTAGAAAGGTTATAAATTTTTCTGGTGGTTATTATTTAATCGGATTTAATTTCAGCAATCGTTTGAATTTTTGCAACAGTATTTAGAAGAGCGAATTCAATTTCAATTTTTGAGGCAAAACCTTAAGTTGCTATGGGTTTAACATGTTTTGATTTTTTTTTTTTTATTTAAAAATCTAAATTCTTTTAGCGTTGGCGAATTCTTGCAATCTTGATTTGAGAATTTAGATATACCTACCTAAGTATTTGGGTTAATTTTAAAATTGTTGGAATTAACTTTTTTTTTATCTGAGTTTCCACTTCACAATCATTGGCCCTTTTCAGGATTTGCCTATTTGATATTGAGTTGTTGCATTCATAAACAATTTTAGCATATGTATTGGCTCCGCCTAAAATTCTCATCAGTAGTTACGTATAGGCTTGTCTTTGGTTTAACAATGGACCTTTTTTTTGTTTTTTTTTTTTTAATACAGAGTACAACATAGCTTAAATATTGATGACAATTCCCGTATAGAAAAGCCCAAAATGCAACCACAAACCTTTCTAGTTATGGAGTGGACAAATTGATGCAAAGTTAACACAAAATATTATAAATGTCCGAAAGAAAAGACGATGCAAGGCAGATAATCCAGCATATCCAAAACTTCGCTTTTATATCTAAGTACCTACAAAAGAAGTTAAAAATTTCCAAACATATTTCAAACGTAAAAAAGAGCTTGTCACCATTTGCACCAGTGTTTCCCAGTTAAGTACAGTTCCACTTAAATAAAGCTATTTGGTCTTATTGCTGGCTTTTGGTAACATAAACAAATTTAGTTGTTCTATAAATTAAATAAAACTGACCAAAAATTCATATAATATAGCTTTAAAGACTTTATTGATAGAATCAACTTTATGCTTTGCCTTTTCATCACTTCATAAAAATAAAGAATACCTAAAAAAATGTTGATTTTTATCTCGAAATGAACTCTAAATACCAATAGAACCCATAGCAAAAAAAAATCCAACCTTGCCGGTAGGCGGTAAATGAATAAACAAGAAAAAAAAAAAACAAACTCAAGCCAAGCTAAAAGTTTATACAATCTTCTTTCTATACGTCAATCCCGCTGTGGCTTTACTTATTTTAAATCATTTTTATGATTTTTTCTCCCATCTTATAGGTAATTCATCTTTTTTTTTCATCCTAAGCCATATAGCAAGGATAATGTATTATGTGTATTTTTTTTTTGTTCGTAATACCTACATCGTAAATATGGATTTCTCATTGTAAAGTACAAAAACCTGGTTACGGTGGAGTAGTATTTTCTCTGTTTTCTCTGGTACAGCCAGGACGACTAAAATCCCATTGCAAACGTACATATAAGATGGTATAACATAACGAATACGAATTTATTGAAGGCGGGTGGAGCGGAGCGATGAAGAGGATTGAACAAATATTTTCTTTTTTACTTAAACGCACGACAAATGTGCCATCGTCGTAAACCTTACCACACACATTTACTAAATTTACGACCAATATAATAAGTCAATAGTTTTGGGTCTTGAGGCTAAGTAAATTCATAAAAAAATGCCAAAAAAAAAAAAAAATCGAACAGTGGGACAAAACGGTTTCAAAATGAGAAAAATAAAATGTTTAATCGAATGAGCGAATCGTTGTTGGTAGGTGAAGGCAGTTTTTTAACAGCACCTATATTGTTGCAATTAATGACAGGAAAATTTTTGAAAATGATCCATAACTTTTAACACGTTTTAGCGAACTTTTGGCACTTTCTACTCAACCAATTTCTTAATGAACAAGATTTAAGTGAGCTTCTCAGACAAATGCGAGAGTTAAAAATAAAACAGAAACAAAATTCTACACAAAGGTATATAGGTAGGTATATGAAGATCCACATAATTATGAACATGGGTTCTTCAAAATGGCGGATTTCGCCCGGGTAATGGTTTCCAGATCGTATAAGATTCTCTACAAAAATTGTTACCATTCTTTTGTTCCTTAAGCATAGTATACAGTTCTGCAAAGAAAAAAAATCTACATGTCATTCTTATGGGAGTGATTTTTAACTAAAAAAAATGTCTGCCTAAAAGTTTTTTTTTATTGAACTGTGAACCAACCTCAGAAAAAAAAATTATACTCACCACGATTCTTTTTCGCGCGAAAACAATGTCAGTGACATTGTTCTGTGCAAAAAAAATTAGTTTGTACTTACACGGTGCCTCAAAAGTAATGACTCTTTATAAAACTAAATGAGTATGAAAAAGACAAATCATCGGAGAGTCATGATTCTTGAGGCATCGTGTAATAGTTGAAACAAAATTTGTTTCACCACAGATATTTTTTTCTCGAAATTTTTTTTTCCTGAAATTTTTTTTTTTTCACCACAATAGAACTGTATGCTAGGCTTTAAAATTCACTCAGATCAAGTGTCGAAAATATCGGTTTTTCGCATGTTGTGACTCTTAATAGGTACCTAAAGTGATTTGCACATGAGACACGACTTGCGAACTGGGAATTGCGAATAGTTGCGTATTTGGACACTTCATTCACATAAGTGGTCGCTGACAATAATTGTGAATTGTCATCAAACATAAGCAAGAAAAATGAGAGTTTGAGGTTAAATTCGCTAGTTTGAGCAATGCGTCGTTTGACAATTCGCAGAAGATAAGTTGTTATGGTCGCGTAAATTGTAAAATAAAAAAATTTCTAATTTAAACTAGTTTTACGCTGGGTTTTCCTTTTAAATTTGTTGATTATTTCATTTATTCACTTCGTCACAAAGTAAAAACAAAAGAAAACTTTTATAAGCAGTAGAAATTGCTTTATTCGCATTCGCATCTCGCAGCTCATGTGCAAAGCACTTAAATGTTACCGAAAAGTATCCTATACAAAGTTTTGTAGATTGGGCCCTATCGGGAATCTCCCGGGGAATTTTGTTTCCCACGAATCTACCACGGAATAAAATTCCCTCGAACAAAAATCCAATGAAATACCCCTGCAAAATGTATTCCCAATACCAATAAATTCCGAGCGAAACTTTTAACCGGGGTACACATTAACGATCACGTACGACAATTTTGCTCATGACTGATAGTGTGTACACTCTGTTTGATGGTTTGTCAGGCAAACTCCAGGCAAGCTCATGCTCACAAAATTTTTTGATATTGACTGACAGTCATCCGACTGTCATACGTGATCGATAATATGTACCCCACTTTAGGCATCATTACCGTTCCTCATGTTCGAACGAGGGAAACCCTGGGAAATTGTTATTCGCGGTCCAGGTCTTAGACCTACCGACATCTTCTCGAGAGTCAAGAAAACAAAATATCATCGAATCATGCATCGATATTTTAAGATTACCTATGGTCAGACAAACGCATTATAAAAGGCTTAAACAAACTCATAAAATACATTAAAAGAAACCATCATCGCGGTTAGAAAAATATTAAATCTTGTTGTTTAATATTTTATTTTAAGCCTACTTATTCTTATAGGCTGCCCCACTGTATGGCCCAGAGACATAGAGAGCGTAAGACAACCATCGCATTGACAAAAGAACAACGGAAATGGGTGAAAGGTGAATTGTCTATATAAGTAGATGGGTGGGCGGGGGATTCAATAAAATGAAAGTGATCTTAAAACCAAACATAATCTATATAAATGTATATGTATACTTCCAAAATGAGAGTTTTACTGGCGTTGGAAATAATTTTTATTTGTATGGCCGTTGTGTCATTATAGGTTTCGTTTTAAGCACACAAACTCTCATATTCAATCCCTAAGCCTAACGCAGGATGATTTTTTATTTTTTTTTTGGCTTTTGAAATTGATGAGTCATGCAAGTCATGACGAGACGACGCCTTGAAGTCGCAGAAGTAATAAAAAACCAAAGTAGGTTTACTCGTAATAACAACTGGATGGTACATTCAAATTCAAATGAATAAAATACTTATTTTCAATAAATAATGAACGAAAAATTTCGTAACTTCATTTAAAGAATTCGAATTGAAAATATGGACTAGGTACGATAAAACTAAAATTGAATTTTGAATTTTGATATAAATCTATAAAATTTTATTGTATCTTGATCAAGCAGATGTTGACGGATTGGAAGGGTTAAGATTTGAAAATCAATCTATAGAGTTTAATTGAAATGTTGTTTCCTATTCAACCATTTTAAATCGTGGAATCAAATGTCAGATCACTCGTGACTATTGAAACAATAAAACCACACCAAATACACTCACAGGCACAATTATCCGCCCACCTGCATTTTTCGTCACCCTAACTCTTTAAGTTCACTTTAATTTATCTGCTGATTTGATTTTTGTTTTTACTGGATATTTTTGCATGAAACAAAAAACTAAAACCCTTATTTCGCCCGATAAAATTTTCATCGAAGCATTTTTTGCAATTTAAGCGATTTTAAATATTGTTTCCGTCACTTGAACAACGTACTGAGAAATCGGTTTTGCATCGCTACTGAAGCTCGTACACGTCTTTTTGAGGTAAGGAATGTTGGTGTGAGTGAACGTGCCATCAGAAAAAGGTTGGCAGAATTAAATTTCAGATCTTTCCGACCAGCGCGAGTTACAATAACACGTTAAAATAATTATAATCCTATCTCTAATCAGGGTACAAAAAACCCACATAGCAACAAGAATTATGCTTATCAAAACAGCAACACCATAGCAGTGCGAAGATGAGGACGATGATAAGAGATAAGCCATAGAATAGGATGTCAAACGAAGAAGCTGATCTAAGATCAGAAAAAAAGCTTTTATCACCAATGCTCTGGCTGTGAGTAGATGCTCATTATTGACGGAGTCGCCGAACAGAAGGGTCGTGGATAAAAAAATTTAAACCTTGTTAACCTTTGAGATTTTTTTTGAAATAGAAATTAACAAAATAAAATTTGATAATTATAAAAATAATAGTTGTTTTATTAAACAACATAACTCGCGCGCCCCAAATTGCTCCCACAGCACCGTACAGCAAGACTTCATCTTGCGCGAGAATGTGTTAACAGGACTGCAGAAAAAGGAAGGGACGTCTTAACCTCAGGCAAAAGCAGAATAGGTCTAAGAGGTCCAGATGGACGTCAGCGTGTCTACATGCGAAAAAACGAAAGGTTTGCTCCATGCACGATAACTGAAACAGTGGGAGAGTCTATAATGGTTTGGGAGGGCATCAGTTATGAAGCTCGCACGGACCTTGGTCTGTTCGATAAAAGCAGTGTGAATGGTCAGATATACGTGGAAAACGTTTTGCAAGACCATGTGATGCCTTTCGCGCCAATTTTTGGTGAACACTTTCGGTTAATGCATGACAACGCACTCTGCCATACCAAAAATTCTGTAACTAACTACCTAAATGAGGTCGGGATTCCAGTTTTGTCCCTACCACTCTAGGAGAGCTTAAGACAGCTGCAGTAGAGGTGTGGCACAACATCCCTCAGTCGGATGTTCAGGACATCATTGACGGATTGTCAAACCGGCTCCACGAAGTAATTAGAGCCTGCGTCGCAAATATCCATTATTCAAAATTAAGTTTTTCAATAAATTTTCCACTTTTTTAACAACAAAAGATAACATCTTATTCAGTATTTTGTGTTTTTGTTTGTTTTTTGTGTTAATTCTTTAATAAACGTGTTTTTTTCTAAGAATTTTTGTTTTATTTTTGAAACTTTGCTTTCAACATTACTTACACCAAATGTGGTCTAAGCTTGACGGTTTCTTTAGCAGTGCGAAGATGAGGACGATGATAAGAGATAAGCCATAGAATAGGATGTCAAACGAAGAAGCTGATCTAAGATCAGAAAAAAAGCTTTTATCACCAATGCTCTGACTGTGAGTAGATGCTCATTATTGACGGAGTCGCCGAACAGAAGGGTCGTGGATAAAAAAATTTAAACCTTGTTAACCTTTGAGATTTTTTTTGAAATAGAAATTAACAAAATAAAATTTGATAATTATAAAAATAATAGTTGTTTTATTAAACAACATAACTCGCGCGCCCCAAATTGCTCCCACAGCACCGTACAGCAAGACTTCATCTTGCGCGAGAATGTGTTAACAGGACTGCAGAAAAAGGAAGGGACGTCTTAACCTCAGGCAAAAGCAGAATAGGTCTAAGAGGTCCAGATGGACGTCAGCGTGTCTACATGCGAAAAAACGAAAGGTTTGCTCCATGCACGATAACTGAAACAGTGGGAGAGTCTATAATGGTTTGGGAGGGCATCAGTTATGAAGCTCGCACGGACCTTGGTCTGTTCGATAAAAGCAGTGTGAATGGTCAGATATACGTGGAAAACGTTTTGCAAGACCATGTGATGCCTTTCGCGCCAATTTTTGGTGAACACTTTCGGTTAATGCATGACAACGCACTCTGCCATACCAAAAATTCTGTAACTAACTACCTAAATGAGGTCGGGATTCCAGTTTTGTCCCTACCACTCTAGGAGAGCTTAAGACAGCTGCAGTAGAGGTGTGGCACAACATCCCTCAGTCGGATGTTCAGGACATCATTGACGGATTGTCAAACCGGCTCCACGAAGTAATTAGAGCCTGCGTCGCAAATATCCATTATTCAAAATTAAGTTTTTCAATAAATTTTCCACTTTTTTAACAACAAAAGATAACATCTTATTCAGTATTTTGTGTTTTTGTTTGTTTTTTGTGTTAATTCTTTAATAAACGTGTTTTTTTCTAAGAATTTTTGTTTTATTTTTGAAACTTTGCTTTCAACATTACTTACACCAAATGTGGTCTAAGCTTGACGGTTTCTTAAAATTTACAGAAATACGAGGTGGGCGGTTAAATGTGCCTGTGAGTGTCCATAACATAATGTGCAACAAGTAAGCTGAAAATAGTAATTCTAAGAAAGTAGGCGGTTGCCACGCCCCCTTTACTTAGCATGCATTGCAAACCCTAGCGCTCTACCAAAATTCATATTTGTACAACAATCAGAAGTACTTTATTGACAACACTTCTGATAAAGGGGTGGATGTCACGCCCCTTGAAAGTTAAGTCTCAAAGTTTTCCTTTGCAAGCCTACCGCTATACCAAATTTCAACATTCTTTTTGACCTTTATTACGGTTGTCAACGATCAAATGAATGAATTGTCAAAATACGTGACCATCCCCAATTCGCAGTTTGTTGATCGTCTCATGTGCAAAGTATGAGGTTTTCGCGAGTTTTGACTTCCTATAATTCTCAGGAATCACTAGGTTATGCTAAGCCCCTTTTCACACAAGGAAACTGAGTTTGCAGCAACTTTCGGTGACTGGGTGAGAATGGTGGGAAGGTCAACGATTTCAGGAGTTTTTTATGACACTCCTCTTCAGACTATACGTATCAGTGCGTTCAACCGAGGTACTTTTAAAGGAAATTACAGAAAATCTCTCATTTTAGGGACATTTTATCTCTTTTTTTCCTTGAAATCCAATTTTTAGTGCCTCTCTTCCAAAATCTAGAAAGGTCCTAAGCTTATAGCAAATATGGGAAATTAAAAATTCTGACTTTAGAATCAAGCTGTTAGAGCTCAACCGCAGGAAGTTAGTTAGCTGCCTTAAACGGGTCATTAAAATCTAGCCCCAATATCTAACCGCTAAAAGGTAGCCTTAAAAGTATGTCCATTAATATAAATTGTTAAAGAAGATCGTATCGTGTCCAGGGTTTCAGTTCCCAGTGTTTTACTTGCTTTAAAGGGCAAATTTCAAGGTTGTATTCAAAACTAACCCTACGATAGGTTCGTTTTATTGGTAATTTATAGCTAACGAAGCAAAACCAGTTTAATAAAACGCTATGTCAACTTTTATGTCCACTATTTATTCTGTGGCTGTGTTCACGCCCTTTTGTGAATGAAAAAAAAAATCTACGTTACCGACATTTAAGGTTCAAGTCCACACTCTTTGCCTTTTTTATATTCACTAATTTACTGGCTTATTTATCGGCGCTTTTGGTTTTGTTATTGTTCAATAAGGAATATTTTACTGCGCTGGCTATAAAATTGTCAATAAAACGCACATCGCACCTGATATAAGAGAAGTCCGGCAAAGAGCTCTGGGATCGTCATATGTATGTGTAATGTGGGATAATCGCAAAAATATATGGACTGTAATTGGTCATAAAATCTCAGCCAGTTTTTAAATAATTGGTCAAAGTATCTTGCACCTTAGGGTCATCCCTAACACTAAAAAAATACGTACTACATTATTTGTTATTTCTATTTTATGATTATTATTCTTCGTTGACTGGACTAAACTACTTTACAGCCCAAATAAAATTTGAGAATTTTATTTCGGATCTTGGTCGATAGATTTACCGTTTTCGAGAAAATGCGACATTTTAAAATTATATCTAAATGTGAATTTATCACTCCAATCCAAAATGTCAGGAGAAAAGTCGATACACTGTGCGGTCGGTTCTTGGATATGAAAATTTACATACTTAAACTGTCTCAGTTCTTTTTTCAGACAAGCCATCTTTATATGTCGATCCATTCGGGTACCCTTAAAAATAAGATGCATCCCATTTGTCAAACCGTCTTCCCTTTAGCTTTATCTTTTACTTTCGAAAAACCTTCAAAATGTTTTGCCCGAAAATCACGTTTCTACTTAAAATCATTGCCATCTTCATAATAAGAAAGTCAAATAAAAACACATTACTTTTTTTTAATATTTAATTTTTATATAAAAAATTATATTTAATAGTAATAATAATAATACAATGTATATAATCGTTTCGTTTCTTCTTTATTTAGCGCTAACAATATTCTCATTTTCATTTTTTTTAATTACAAAAAAAGTAAATAAGGTGGATTTCTAGATATTACAAGAAAAATAAAAAAAAAAAATTGTACAATTAATTATAAATTTTCTTACAACAAAAAAATCCTAATTTCAAAAGAAAATTCTTGTCCATTTAGCAAAACTAAAATTATATATGTATTTTATTAAAAGTGCTTGAACTTATTAAACATACATTATAAGAAATTTACTAAAATAAACCACATGATAATAAATAAATTATATAATTTTATTGTTTGTTTTTTGCCTTAAATATGTTTTTATACAAAAAAAAAGGATTATTACAAAAATACGTATTCTATACACAAAGTGTAAAAAGTGCATTGTTCTTGTAAAAAAAATATTTGTATGTTTAAAAAGAATTGCAAAGCAAAAAATTATAAAAATAAAAACTTAATTAATATGTGTGCAAGAAAATATATAATTTTCTTAATAATGTGTTTACGTCTTGGAGATAAAAAATAAACCAATAGTTGTAAAGAACATAAAATATATATATATATCTCTTTCTCGCTCTAAACATTACATCTCATTCTTATAGTATATATATTTTTTTAAATATATTTAAATTTATATATATAATTCTTTTATTTCTTTTTTAAATTTAATTTAATTAATTACAGGTAATAATAAAAATATTATTTTTGTTTCAATTCATAATTATTTTCTTACTTTTTTTTGTTTTAAATTTATAATATTCAACAGTCAGTATTATTTTTTTATTTAATTTTTTTTTCTTAAAATTTCTTTTTTTTTAAATTATTTTCTTTTAAGCCTTAAAATTTAGTTTTAAATTTAATATTATTTTCTCTGGGTTTTTTGTGAATTGATTTTTTTTAAATAATTCTTTTTTTTTCTGATTTAACCAGCTCTATACATTTACATATTTTCAAAAACAGAATATAGAGGGAACGTTGACAAAATAAGTAGCATATTATTTTTAAAAATACAAAAGTTTTTATATTTTGTTCAGTTATCTATAAATTAGTATGTAAGAACTTATTCTAAGTTTTTATTTTTGTAAAAAAATGAAACATTAAAGTTGGGAATGAGGGGCATGGAGGAGGAAGAAGATGAAGTTCCTCTTCGAAATTAATTTTCTTTAAGTTTCTAGAATCTTATAAACAGTGTTTTTTTTTTTTTAATTCTAAATTTCAGTCGATTGGCACACAAGTCACTAAATTCGAATCCCATTTTTGTTTTGTTTTTTGTTTCTCTAAGCCAACACGTGTAGATCCTCCACCCATCCAACCATTCGCGAAGGAGATGGGCACTCGTTCGATAATTTGTGGTTTCTTTATACAAAATCTCCTTTGGGAGAAGTGCTGGAATAGGTTGCATTGGTGGTGGTGGTAGAAAAATAGGAAAAGATCGATGGACTTTTTGCGGTAGTATGCGGCGAAGGAGGGCTATGAATGCTTTGTGCGGCAGCGGCGTCATTGCGGAAAGCCAAAGCCGTCTTCGATTTAAACTAAACCTCGGTACCGTCTTCACCCTCGTCGTCGAAGAGCTGGCTCGTGCTGCCTTGACCCTTCGATGTGACGGACATTTTCTTTTTAGGTTTTGGCGGTGGACGTGGCGGAACTTTGCTGAGCTTCTCAGCGCCACCTGTCGAGCTGGGTGTGTTGCTGATGACCATGCTGGGCACAATAGTTACACCACTGTGGTGTCGGGCCGTTCCGTATAGGGGTTCAGTATCGGAAGTCGTTGTAAGATTATTAACCAATTCTTGAATTGGTTCGTAGATTTTCGCTGCCTGCGCTGCCGCCGCTGCTTGTTGGGCGGCTGCCGCTTGCTGTTGCTGCTGCTGTTGCTGTTGAAGTTGCTGTTGCATTTGCTGTTGTTGTTGTTGCAGCTGTTGTTGTTGCTGTTGCAACTGCTGTTGTTGCTGCTGTAGCTGTTGTCCCTGGCTTGTGCTGGGCGTGGCTGGCAGCGGCCGGTCCTTCATCGTATACCGAACTGGTTCCTGGTTGATTTTGTGCAGATTAAGTATAGAGTTGCCTCCGGCAGTTGTGCGCAATCCTAAATTATCATAGACCGGCTCGAAGGTTTCCGTGTGCGATGTCCCCGTTTCGCTGGGATTCGGCGATGTTGGCGATTGAAATTCGGAGAGCTGTGAACTGTTGGTGGGCGTCCAACTCGGAACTCGCGGCTTTCGCGGAATGGTCATGTAACCTTGTTTCATGACCACTGGCGAATAAACAACCGGAGCGGGTATGAAAGGCGATTGATTGCGTGAATTTGCAGCAGCAACTAAGGCAAGATTGCGATTTTTGGGATGTTGAAGTGTCATGAAACCCGATGGAGCTATCGTCGTTCCATAAATGCCATGCGGATTAACGTGCTGATAAACTGGACTTGCCAATGGAGATTTGCCATAGATCATTTCTTGTGGGATATTCGATGTTGAACTTTGAATCGATGGTGAGGCTGGGACACGTGCTGGAAACGCTAGCAAATCTGGCGGAAGATTCGTACCATAACCATCGTCCACGTAGGTTTGGCGCGATCGTGGTGTTGTATCGGATAGAGCAATGGAGTGAGTTTCTTCATCACGATTTCCTGAAAAAGAGAAAAGATAATAAATGTTAGAGATATTTATTGCGGATAAACAATTTAAGTGGAGATGGGAGGAATGAGTGATGATCTGAATTAGAACTTCAAAGTATCCGCCTCCGGATATCCGAAATGGATACGGATATCCGAAAAAGACCGAGCAATCCGGATAGTAGCGCATACCGGATTCCGATTATATGATCCGAGATCCAAAACCATCCGGATAGATTCGGATCTCAATTGTCTCATTTAACTATCCTGGTATCCGGATATCCGACACTATCCGTATATTCTTGAATCACAACTGTCTCATACATTAGTATATGGTTATCCGGATAGTTTGAGGATTCGGATCTGATTTGAAGCATTAATCTAAATTCTTCCTGTAGTATCAACGATTATGGAAAACATCAGTCTTTGGTAAAGGGGAGTTACGGTTTCTTACTCGGGGAAACTTGCTTTCCGAGTTTCAGGTTTTTAAGGTTTGTTTTTAATTTTATTTTCTATCTTAAAAAGTAGGTTTAAGGGAACAATAAAATGGATTTTCTCATCGCATCATCATTAAAATCTGTATTTATAAAATGATTGCTTTGTTTCAAGAAACAAAAATTAATTAAACTGAAAATTGAACATCAAATTCCATCACTAATCGTACGTTTGGAAATCTGCCATTACATCCGATCCCATTACAAAGTCAGGAACCTAACTTATTTAATAAACTTCAGTATAACATATGTATGTATGTAACAAATCAATCCATACAATTTTCCAAAATTACATCAATTGAACATTCTATCCCCCTAGGAGATATACCTAGTCAAGTGCCATTAATTTATCATCTGGGTTCTTCGGCTTTCTGTCTTTCAACGGAATTTACAAAAATTAATTAATAGTATTTTCAAGTTGTGCCACTTTCATGATCTCAAACGAGTCGAGTACCTATAAAGCAAATATATGTAGGATCTAGATATGTATAGATGCGAGTGTGGAAAATATTTGCATTGAAATTTACCAACTGCCCCAATGCAAACTATTCTCAATGCATTGCATGTCATATAAAGAAAAAACACTCCTTGCCATTTGATTGATGTTGCCGTTTTTGCTATAAATTTTTTTTTTGGTTAAATATTTAATAAATAATTTAAGGATTGGACATTTTTGGGCATTAAAAGGTCAGTAAAAAAAGGTCATAAAAGGTCAGATATTTTCAGCAATTGGTCAGTCTTAGAAAATTTTAATCCAGGGTCAAAGTTTTTCAAGGCCATTAGTGATTTTGGCACCTGCTTTATGGGATATTTGAAAAAAGTATATACCATCTGAAAGGTTACCCATTACCCAGCCTTCATAAAAGTCCATCTTTTCAGAAATTTTTTTTTTTTTTTCAAGAACCTCAGTAAATCCGTCGAAATCGGCGAATTAAATTTTCTGAACTACGGGTTAAATATTGAACTACACCTTAACCTTAGGTTTAGCAATTTAAACTCGCCGATTTCGTCGGATTAATTGAGGTTCGGCGATGGTTAAAGGTTCAAGTGTGTGATAAAATCAAATTAAATACCTGAACCATAGCTGAACTTCAGTTAATCCGCCGAAATCAACGAACTGAAATTGTTTAACCACGGATCAAAATTTGAACCACGATTGTACAGTACAAAGTGGCACTAATCATAGTCGTATTTATTAGATTTTTGACTGTTTAAACAGTGTCTAAGTATTTTGAAACGGTCGGAAATATGCTTTATTTAATAAAAATAATATTGCATTTTCCAACGTTGAGACAATCGATTTCGTCGTTCAAAGTTAGACAAAAAGTAAGATCACTTTAGTAACAATTAGAAAGGTTTATTTATAATTTGGACGGCTGTCTCAAGTTAGACAACGTTTATTAATACAACCGAACATGTTCAAAGTCTAATCAAAATCGTTCAAGTTTGAAAATAACAAAATCGGTGTATGGCAACAACATGTTACAGGTATACAAACGAAAATTCTTGGGAACCACATAAAAGCGCTTTGTTCCAATTCTCAAGAAAATCCGTCATCAATTAAGGCTCTAGCTCGATAAAACTTAATTTTTGAACTTCTCCATCATCGTTACGTTAATTTGGAATTTTGTCTGAAGCCTTTTTTTTTTTTTTAATAGAATCAATGCTTGCCTTCGATATCAATCATGTCACTCGGAGTGTTAACACAGAATAAGTGCAAGGACCGAACGAATGTAAGAACAAAATAGGGCCAAAGAAGTTGAGGATAGTCAATAGGCATAGTAGTTTGGAAAATATTGATGGCATAGACGCATATAAAGCACAAAGTATTTTCACTTGGGATGACGGCGTCAACGAGCTATCCATATACTTCCTTTCGAATATCCTGGTCTGAGTTTTGAATATGCATGCATTGCATGTATGGACATATACGCTTTTCAAAAGCTCTTCATGACCACACTCACTCTGTCTGTCTGTGACTGAAGGATGTTCCTTTCTCTTTTAAGTCTTGAATTAGGTGAAGCACTAAGGACAGGCGTTTGAGCATTGTGCTGCTTGACTAAATGTAAAGATATGTATTCTTCTTATCCAATGTTGTTATGGGTTTTGCTCTGTGTGTGATCGTCGGTCGGTTGTTGTCAAAGTCTCATACTGTATACCTAATGATAAATGTGCAAATAATCATGTAAAATGTTTATTCCTGTTAGCCAAGAGAATAATACCGAAGGATTGAATGCCTTCTAATAGATACAGTGGATCCAAGTGATGAAATTTAAATATTTGCATAACTCGAATTTTGTACACATAAGTATGTAGGATGTGCACTGTACCTACAGTAAAACCCGCTTAGGCTTTTGACACGGTCAAATTATGTATTACTAGAGAATAGAGAACTATAAGTTGGTGACAAGTTAGCTGACTTTCTATTAAATTAAAACGGTGTCCCTTAAGGTTTCGTTTTTGGCCCTTTATTGTTTTCGACGTATGCCAATGAGCTTCCATGTGAAATAAAAAATTGTTCATCGCATATATTTTATGCTGATGAGAATGACATCCAATATTTTTAATTCAGCTTAGGTCAATGAAGATGTAGAAAATATGTATAGCACATTAATCCAATATGGAATTTTACAAATCTGTCAACGACGAAATTGACAGCCATCATTTTGTTGCAAATGACAGATGAACAATTTTAAAGGGAAACTAAAAAGCGATTTACTATCTTTAAATCAGTTTTTACTCTAAATTAGTTAATAAATATATAATGGATATTATATCTTATAATGTAAGCAAATCATAAATGAATAAATACTAAATACTTAATGTCAGTTGCCACAAAGTAACGATTTTGAAGTTTGTGGATAAACGAGAGAGCAATATATTTCTATATGGCAAAGAGCTCTATTTAAATGGCCTTATTTAAAAAAATTATTTGATTAAAGCACCGTGTCTAAAGACGTTGCAGTATATCTCATAGTGCATTGACACATGTCAAAATTGTGCGAACAAAAATATATTAAAGTGCAGACACGGAATTTTAAATCTTCTCACACAAGCTATGTGATTGCATAAAAGGGTTTTACTGTTTACTGCAAAAAACTCAATTGAAAATTAATTGGGGTGAAAATGTATTGCATTCAATAGAATGTCCTTAATATTTTGAAAGGATATTTTATGAAAGGAAGATGACAAAGTTAACAATACATATCAATTACTTTTGTGATCATGAAAAAACGACTAAAATAAGAATTTTCATTATTGAATAGGTGTTAAAAGTTCTGTTTCAATGTCATCAATACCCTGGTGGCAATCAGTTGTCAAAAGTTTGATCACCCTAATGGATTTTTTAGGAAGGGATACCATCCCTTTTCCTATGAATTTCGGACCATGACCCGAAACGTAAACGGCTATCGTCTTGACGGTATGTATACATTTACATAGGTACCTAAAACGTAAGAACAATTTACACCCGCTCTACTCAAGAGCTTGACGTTGTCCAGATCCGTGATGCTGAAAACACGATGAATAGGATTAGATATGATAAAATTAAAAATCGGTTTAGAGGCAAAGAAATTCACTTGAAGCCGATTAGTGATCGCCTAGATTTAAATATAAAGCTGAAGAAAGCATAATTTGCGATTTTTATGATCTCCTGGACGGAGACTACGGATTTTTGGGAGGTGCGACGTTAAAGTTGTACTGGTAGACATCACTGTTAAAGTTGGAAGAAAACATACTTTCGGAAGATTTGCTGCAAAGGACAGCCTCTATAACAAAATGAAACAGCCGATCGTAAAACGATGATAAGTACAGTAATATGTTTCGAAAGCTAAGCATTCACAAAGCAAACTTGGTGTTCTCCAAACGGTTGAACTAGCAAAATCTCGTATGTAAAACAAAAAGAAATTCCCAGCTACCTGGAGCTATCAGATTCTACAGAGATTACATGAGCAAGAAGATCTCCACTATGCATTCAAATTTCACAGATTTCAACAATCAGGAGTCACAAGAGGCTACCGGGTGGCTGGAGAAAAATTGCGCGCCACCAGAAAGCGTGAGAGAAGATGCAAATGCGAAAATGCTGCCATGAAAATAAATGTAACGAAGGTAGAATATTGATCCTTAATAAGGAAAAAGATCCAGCATCAAAAAAAAAAATAGCTCAGAATCAAAACAACAACCGAAGGGTTAATAGAAACAAGCTGCTGATTATAAGGCCGTGCGAAATGAATGCTCTTTGTTGTTTCAAAGAGCTAACCAGTAGTTACTGAATCATAAGGAATAGTAGACAAAAGCAGCTGAGTATTATGTAGAGCAATTGCTACGACAAGAAGAAAATCCACGTCCAGCCCATCAGGACCCAGTTCCATCACCCATTAAACTTGTAGAAGAAGTAGATTTATCTATAAAAATGCTTAAGAACAACTAGGCCGAGAGTTTTGATGGATTGTCTGAGGAGGTCTTCGAACAGACAAGGTATAGAACGCAGTCATCAAATCATCAAACCATATATACTTGGAAGGAATACAAAAACAGCTATCTACCACTCGCTACCGATATCTTCTTGGTAGTTAAGGTGTTCATTGATCTCACTAATTTTTCACATGAGTACAGAAGTAGCTTTTTGACGTTTTCTTGAAATTTATTCTAAAATCTTTTATTACCGGCCTGTGTGTACTTCGTGCCTTTTTCTATAAAAACCAAAAGTTGTTGGCAACTTAATTTCTTGGTGTTAAACGGCTCCTAGAGTAAATAGATAATATTAAGTCCAATTCTGAATTAAATTTTAGTATACGTACATCCTGAAAAGAATTATCATACAGGAAACTACTGCTATACTTCAATTTAGCGAAACACCCTATGGGTATCAACTTAGCAGGACACTTGTTCCAATGCAGATAAAAAAGTATACATATGACAATTAGCAGCTACTAAGTAGCAAATTAGTTACGCAAAATAAAAAAAATATCACACTTTTGATTTGCGAAAAAAGGAGTGCCGTTTAATCTGAAATTTACTTTGCGATTAACTAGGTTTTCTAAGATTTTTTAACGTGTGCTTAATGGAATATCTAGATTTAATTCCATTAATTCGTCACAAGTTTAAAAGATTGCTGAAATAAAATGTCTGTTCCTCTAATTTCTGCAAATAAACTCACAAACATGTCCAATATCGTCTAGTGAGAATGAAATAATTCCCATTTGATTCAAATGATTTGTTTATGGCATCCTATCATCATGTAAGTATATTATAAAACATCAAACACCATAACCACACAAGTGTCAGATTTATAACAAGCAATTGATATGGTTTGGTTAGGCATGGTTGTCATGGACATATAGCTCACTTTCATCGAAAACAAACTCCATATAGAAATCATGATTAGTGGCATAACAATTTGGACCGCACAATGCACAAGACAGCTTTAATTAAAGCAACAAATATATATATATCGTATCGTCGTCTTTGATAAGTAAGGTTATAGATGACTGAAAACATCTGCTTCAATTTCACTTCAAAATTCGAAAATGCCAGTGACATATAATCCCTTAAAACATTTCAAATCAACCATTCAACCACAGTCGCCTCTCACTCAACACTTCCTGTATCTGCTTTACAATATCTGGGTTTGTATTTAATGTTATAATCAAATTTGATATTCAAAGAATAAGCCAATGCAATTAAATGAATCCAAGTTCAATTGAATGAACCCTCATGTCTCTGCCTGCATGCCTCTCTGTCCTGCCTGCCTGAAAGGACATTCCCAAGATATTACCACAGCATGATATCTGAAAATTCCATAAATTTAAAGGATCATCTTGATTTTGCTCTCTATCCAATGGCTATATCGTATATCTCCATCCCTATTATCCGGATGACCGCATTAAGCCCGAAACATCATATCACTGCTACATTATAGTTAGTCCTGAAGGTTTAGATTACATTGATTTTGAGGTGCTGTCATCACATGACATGGTTAACCACACTTATGTATGTATACCATCTAACGACTGTCGGCCATTCAGTTTTGGATAGATATGTACCCTATACCTAGGCCTAACCAAGTCCACAAATATTTTTGCCATACAAACTGTTAGGTATCTAGATTAATGTTACTGGAATTTAATTCCTGGATGAAATTGTTTTCTGTAGGCCCGTAGCTGGGATTATTTTTCGGAGGGGACAAGAGGTAAATTTTTTTTTTTTTTTTTTGACAGATTGCTTAAGATATTTCTGCGCGGCAAGGGTAGAGTAGGTGTAGTACTTCAAGTTAAGTTTTGTGTACATTTCTCAAAAACTATCAGCTTTTTGGAAGAACAAATGTTAAGGCAAAAATTGTAGCTAGTAAAATTGCGCAAAAGTTGCAGATGCAATTTTCCGTAATCGACATGAATATCTGTGTAGAATGTTCTAAGCTACAAATTCGTCTAACATTTCTTAAACAAAATTGATAGTTTCTGAACAAAACAAAAAACCTCGTGTCTGAATTTAGGGTACCTATACCTACTTTTAGGGAAATGCATTAAAATTAAGCTCTTCACCAAACTTCAGCTCTGTGTGAATTTTTTCAAAGTGAAAGGCTGAATTCCAAACTGTAGAAAATGTTTTGATGCGAAAATAATAATTACATTTTTCATAAGCATCAGCAACACAAACTTGGTGCTTTGTAGAAATATTACATTGCATAAGTCTGACGTTTCGGAATGCAAAAAAAAAATTTAAGCAGCTAAAAAATCTAGTAGCCCGTGGCCTAATAGTTATTGCGTTGGGCTGTCATGCCAGAGGTCTGAGTTCAATACCAGCCGCTTCCACCTTAAGTTTTAAGTATGGCATTTGGGAGTTGGATTTTTATGTATTAATACATAAAAGCTGGATTATTAAATTAGACAGAAATTTAGGGCCATTTGCTGAAACGAACCTTTATGTGACAGTTTACGCTGAGGAAAAAATAGAACATACGCGTTTTTAAGTTTCGTTTCAGCAAATGGGCCTTAGTGTTTATCTCTTTATCTCCAACATGTGAAAAAATTAGTAACTTTTCTAAACAGAATCGAATTATTTCTTTTAATACAAGGGATTTGTCCAGAAAAGTCGATTTTTTCTTCTAAACAAATCGATTTTTTTCTTAAAAGGAATTCGACATTAGAGTCCTTATGAAATAAGCGGCAGTATTAGGGGCTGAAGTAATGGACTTTCACAGCTGATTAAATTTTTGTAGGTTGTGGTATAGCGATTCTGATTGCGATCTTTGTTTTGTTGCATGCATCCATGAATTCTAATATTTTGGCTGTAATAGTTCAGCGTTGTTAAATAAACTTTAAAATTTTTGATGAGGTTCAGAATTGTAATGCAGTAGTAGGTACCCATAAAGGTATCGAAACTATGTTCGTAGAAAGTAAGTTTGAGAAAGGTGGTGTGACCATTGGTTTTATTCTTTCGCCTTAGGCTCAATTTTTCGTGGTGAATTAAACTAGATTTAGTTAGCTATAACTTAAATTAATTATCAGTTAACTCAAGAAGCAGGTTTTCCGTAGACAATTCATGTGTATCGAACTAATAAACTCGCGGGCGATAAAACATCAAAAGCGCATCTATTCAGAAATTTCAGAGCTATTTCACCAAATGCGGTTTAACTTTAATTTTGCACTGAAAAACTGAGCCTTAGAGATATAACAGATTTTTTTTAAGGTGCAGAACAATTAAAAGGAGGAACAAAAATATACTTATTTAAACGAGTGACAAACTCCCATTAATTCTGTCATTTTATACAAGTAAACTGTCATAATCCGGTTTTATGACAATCAGTTGGTATAAAATGACAGAATTAATTGCAGTTTGTCACTCGTGTAAATGAGTGTAAATTAATGATAGTTTGTCACACGTGTAAATGAGGTATTATGATATCCGATGAGCACGATCGTAAAGTCTTTTCGGTATCGACAGCGACACCCTAGCTGTTCGTATATTAAAAATAACTCTGTAAGGAGAATCAAACATCCCCTCTCTCACCACGCTCCTGGTTTTATGGATTCAAGAGTAAAAGCAGATTATAGAGATAACTACCTTACCTACATAGTATATTGGTATCGAAGACATCTAGGACTGACCGTAATTTTCGTTGCGAATTGTTCAAGTGAAATTGATTACTTTTTTGGTCAAATTTATGTGTAAATGTTTATTCAATTGCATCTCTGAAATGTTTAATATTATTTATTTAAGTGTAATACTTATCTTTGCTATAATACCAAATAGATAGGGTTGTTTTAATCAATGATAAAATATGTACATTTGACCTAAATATGTAGATTGACAGGATAATAAGCAAGTAGAGAGAAAAGCTTATGGGGATTTCAACACGTGTCATGTTGATTGACGTAAAGGATGAAAAGATGAACTTGAATAATATTGCTATGGGAATTTTGAGATTATAATTAACTTAAATAAAAACAAAAATATTTGAAATTAGTTTTGTTATAGTTTTAGATTTAATATTAAGATTGACTAGATGTTCTTTTGGAGAGTCTGCAATACGCTTATTTATAAAGATTATATAATCTACAAAAACTGGTCTCCTTTAAGTATCTTGTACAATGCGATAAATCTGTATTATACATATTTTAAAAACAATCTATATTTGAAAGAATATGGGCTAATTTCTTAGATGTTTATGGAACTTTTAGCAAATTTCTTTAAATCTTTTTTTTTTTTCTCGAACTGTGTACATAACCTAATAAGTCTTAAATTTAAAACAAAAATCTCCGAAAAAACATAAAAAAAAACACCAAAATTTTCAATAACAACGAATCCAATTGCCCCCAAGAACAATAATTATCCGCTTAAAACACAAAACATCATTGTTGGCTTAACCCTCTTAAATGCTCTGTGTAATCTCATTTAACTACCCCAACCGACGACGCACGCACGACGACTGACGAAGCACGACCAAATAAAATTCACATCAAAATCTCATTAGAGCTTACTGGTGGCAGGCATTTTGCACCAAATTACATTACTCTGCTTCCTGTTTTTGAGCCACGAGCCATCCGGCCATGCAACACACACACACATCATGTTACATGATGATGCTGATCCTTCTGCTTAAAATAAAGTGCGTGTGCTATATTTATCCTTAATTCAATCTATTTTGTTTGCTGCATTTAACACTCAGGGCTTACAGATCAGATTTCTGGCACCAATCCAATTTTGCAATTAAATTTGGGGGGTAAAAATTTTAATTTACCAATTGACATCAGTATAGGTAGTAGGGAGGTACTTCCAGGAAATGTCAAAAAAAAAAAAAAAGAAATTAAAAAAAATTAAACGTCTATCCTTCTGTAACGCTGACACACGAACCATACATTTATATCGATGTTAATTGAGTCGCTTTAAAAAAATGATGCCAGCCAGAAGAGTAATGTCAATCTTTTACTTCCGATATATGTATGTATAGATTTAAAAATAAGGCTGAAATGCAGATTTATAAAAAAATCATCTTTGACATCTCTAAATAGCAAAAGGATGCCACATAAAAGGTCAGTTACTATTCCATAAGGCCAATTTTTATCAGAAATTGCGCCAGGCTTGGAAAATTATAATCCATGGTTAACGTTTTTAAAGGTAATTAACATATTCACAAAAAACGATGCGATTTGAAAGGTCACCAGATCGTGATTAATTCTAAATATTTTTATATCTTCTTGTTAAATATATTATAATAAATTATAATATTAAATTGACGAGTCTGAAGAAGAACGTTAGCACGTTCGGAACTTTGCAGTTGAGTATAATTAGGTATATAGAATATATAAAAAAATCTTCACATAATAATCAATAAATTTTTTTGACGGGTCAAAATAAATTTGATGTCATAATTGCATTTAATGCGGAGCTGAAGTTGTTATTTTTTTTCGGTTTTCCATATCATCGTTATTATTTCATATTTTATCATATAAAAAAAAGCAAGTACCTTCAACACCCTAGTGGGGGCACTTGACATTTTTTTTCAACAAAACAAGAGCAATATTTTTCGATTTATATACAGGGTTATTCACCTAAGGTGTGAAAAAAAGCTAGAGCGTGTAGGTTGGGTCCAGAAAAGAAAAAAATCGAATGGGATGGGCGGGTCTATTTCCCCCGTTTCAAAATTTTGAGGTTAAAAATTTATATTTCAAAAACTATTCCTTAAAAGAGATTTATTTGAAAATAATATAAAAGAAGTGATTTCTGGCTTTACAAAAAGGTATACCATGGCATTTTAAGTGTAACCGTTATTTTGTAATAATTTTTTATGTTTTAAGTAAATTTTTTAGAAAATTACGCCTCCTGGCTAAACGGGGGGAAATAGACCCCCCTCCCATGTGATTTTTTTCTTATCTCGATCAAACCTATGCGCTCTAGCCTTTTGTAACACCTTAGGTGAATCACCCTGTACATACATGTGTACATACATATATGTAAGGATCTCATCTTTAAGCGGTGCCAACAAAATCTGCCGCTTCGAACATGATAATTACGAAAACGTTTAAAAAAAAATCTTCGCATAAATGATGGATGTAAAAAAAAATCAAGAAAAATTTATCGTTTGGAAAATAAATTTAATGACATCCAATTTAAAAATCGTGATTTTGGAAACAAAAAATTATTATGTAGATAAAATTTGCGTATTTTCTGCTGTTCTGGGCTATTTAAAATCTGCCACCCTATCACATATTTTGATATAAAATATAAACTCAAGAAACTAATAACACATCAGTTTCACCTTAAGGTAAAGTTCGGATGATATTCTTTGTACTTGATGTTGCAGTTTTTTGGTTTTCCCCACTTAAAAAAAAAAATGGTCACTTATCGTGATAGGAGAATTTTTTAATTGAATTACAATTTGCCCGTGAAATCCGTACCACATCCACTTATTTCAATAAAAAAATCTTTGAAATTTCTTTTACAGTCGACATAAGCCAACTCAATAAAGTACAAAAATAATAATTGTAGTATAATTTGTTAAAGATTCAATAAAATAGTAGAAAAAAAAGTGCGTATACGCCCGAGTGAATTACTATTAATTTTAAGGATTGATAATAATTTTGACAAATAATACTACTTTTTCTTCCAGACAAGAAGTGCTTTTCGTTTCTTAAAAATACTATTTTTTCTCACGGCTGACGCTTAAACATGATTTAGTAGGCTGAAAATTAAGAAAAAGTTTAGTGTTTACTGTTTTTTTTTTTTTTTTTATTGAAATATTTTGTATTTATTAATTTCCTGCGCGATTTAGCTAAAAATTAATAGAAATTTTGATATTTTGATCAAACTTATTTTTTTTTTTACTAACATCTTGTAACTTTTTAAAAAGTATTAAGCTTATCAAATTATCTGCTAAGGCTGAAAGTTACAAACAAATCAGACATGGCTAATAAAATAAATAAATTTGATGGCACAACGGCTACTGCATCAGACAGGGTACATACGACAACCAATAAAAAAGTTTTTTTTTTAAATATGTATTTATACTTGTATGAATAATATCAACCTGAAACAAGTCGTATTTATTACGGGCATATTAGCTGCATTTTATTTTCCCCCAGATCTAATCCGGATCAGATCATGATAATAAAACAAACTGGATCACAAATTTATTTATTTCTCACAGTTGGCTTTATTTGCACAATAAAATTGACAGAAGGAAAATTTTCACAAATATTATTTGAAATAATATTTGGTATTGAATGTTTAAAATAGAACAGTTTTATTTTTTTAGTTTAATTTTCATTAAGTTAATAGTTTTTATGTATTTTTTCCGTGCCTCGCGACGCGTCGTCTCTATTGAATGAAGAAAAACTCATAAAAAAAATTGGAATGATGGCGGCATTTGTTTGATTTCGAGAATTTTTAATTTTATTGAGTTCTTTCTGTAAATCTCAGCAGTGGTACCAACCTATAAAATTAAAATATTGCTAGGGAAGTGTTCAAAAAATGGATTTCGAAATCCAAATCTAGAAGCAGACCTGGATCTTGTGTTGTTTTTGTATTACTTGTATTTATGTTTCCAAATCCAATCCGGATCAGATCTGGGGGAAAATAAAATACAGCTATTATTGACTTTCTTCAAAACTAGTTTAACGGAAAAACTAGTTCTATAGGAGTTTCGAGTTTTAAATTTTTCACAAAATTTTATTACTTTGACATCTAAATCAAAATATTCATATACATATTTTGACATCTGAATCAAATCATTGTGTAAGCAACAACTACATGTTTATTAAGTTGTCATCTCTCTCTACTTCCTCCTTTTAAAATCATGCATATACTTTCTTAAAAGTGCCATAGCATCATAAATGACCCTTCACTCGTGTGTCTATCGCTTCGATTTAAATAAGGATGAATTATTTCACAGAACAAAGTAGCGTGTCTTAAAGAAAATACCCAACACAGCTGTTTGTTTGCTGTCACTAATGGAATCTCCCCGCAAACAACCCCTTATAATATGAAATCACATTTATCGCAAAAGACTGCACTGTCACATGTTACAGCCTCTCTGCGGAAAGACTGATGAACCTTAACCAGAACCGCCTGTGTGTCGAGTGAAAAAATTGCTTCATCACGCTCACCACTCAACTGAAAGAAAAAAAAAATTATAATCCTCTTGACTTGTCGTCAGTCGTCACCTCCATAACATTCCGATGTGAAAGAGAGGCAGATTAAAACACTTAGTGATGATGATGGAACTTACCAAATTGCGTTTCGTCTAGGAGAGTCTTTTTGATCTCATGTCCATCATCCATGTCGAGATTTTCAATGTCTGTCCTCCTCGGAGGCTTCTCAACTGGATTAACCTCTGTCAACAGACTCTTTTGCATTTCCATTATCACAGAGCCCTCCAGCACCGATCCATTGTGGGTCTTCTCCATTTTCGTAGCAATCAGTCCATTCTCACTCATCGTTGCGTCCTTCTGATAGGACTTTATCCTCCGACAATACCAACAAATAACCAACACTATCACAATCAGCAATAGCAGCAGTGTAGTTGCCACCAGACATATTATCAGCAGGATATTCGAAGACGAATCAAAGCCATTGTCCGGACCGCCCATTCCGTCTATGACGGCTCCGCCGTTTATGTAACGTTCTGTGCCGACGACCAGCTGCATATTGCTCTCGTCCTTGCCACCCCGATTCTCGGCCACACAAGTGTAGGCACCTCGGTCGGCAGACCTTACCCCGAATATAATCAACTCCGATGTCAGGATGTTGGAGTTCTCGATGCGGTTCTGTTCCACAGAGTTGCGAATCTGAAACCGTTGGTCGTTCGCATTAATCGGTCGCTTATTGTAGACCCAGAGGATGGCAGGTTGCGGAGAGCCTTCCACCCGGCAGGACAGCGTTATGTTTTCACCGTTGGCCTCGATGTAGTGACCTGGTCGTGGGTAAACTATCCGCGGCCGACATGCAAAGTGGTCGGGTGGAATGTCGGGCCAGAGTTTCCCATGCAGTTGTGCTGGTTCGTGACAATCTGTCGGCGCAGTGTACAGCCGATGAAAGATGGCGAAGTTCCGGAACTCCTGCAGTTCACATGTACAATTCCAGGGATTCGCGGCCAGCGACAGGTGCAGCAGCTTCGGGGTATTGGCGAAGGTCTCCTTGCGCAGTACCGTCAGTTGATTGGATTCCAGGTAGACTGCCGACAGCATGGGCAGTTGGCCGAAAGCATGAATCTCGACTCGTTTCAGACGATTGTGCTTGAATTCCACACGTGACAGGAAGGAAAGTCCATCGAAGAGGTTGTTTTTTAGCACCTCAATTTCATTGTTGTTCATAACCAAATTACGCAGCTTGACGAGCCCCGAAAAGATGCTCGGATGAAGCTCTCGTATGGAATTGTGCGACAAATCTAGCTCGATTAAAATGACCAGGCCTTTTAGGGAGTCCCGGTTGAGTTCTTGCATCGTGCAGTTCCGCATGAAGATTTTATGCAAATTCTGCAGATTGGCCTCCACAAAGTGGTCCCGCTTCAGTTCGGCTATGTAATTATTGGACAGGTCTATGACTTGCAGCTCATTGCTTAAGTCTGTCGGAAGGGTCGTAAGGGATTTGTTCTTGCAGTCGGCTGTCTTTTTGCCCGAGTTCCAATTGCAATGGCAGGAGGTGCAGTTCTGCAGCCAGTCCGAATTGCCACTGGCACCGACGAACAGTAGCAACACCAGCAGTTGTGCTAGTCGGAGCTGTTGGGAGGTGGAATTCATATTCGTGGTGATTTATGTTTTTTTTTTTTGGGGAGATGTATAAGGCCTGAAATCGTTGTTGATGTATAAGAGGAAGATCTTTTGCTTCTTTACTTCGGGTTTCCGGTTGTTATGTGGGTTATCTTAGCCTGTTATCCTTGAGGGTCACTTTGATTAATTATCATGTCCTTTTCGTGCTGCATTTGGTCTTCTCTACTACGTGGTTATTGTGTTGGTGTTGGTTACTGTTGTTGGGGTGAATTTACAACTTGTAATTAGCATAAAATGTAACTGTAACGAGAAGGAAGAAAAAAAAATATTTTGATTAATACGATGATATTATAGTTTGTTGTTGGTGGGTTGGATTTATGGTTGATGGTTGCTTTGTTGTGTGGCTTTGGTAAGCCACAAGTTTTCTTTTTTTTTCTTTTTCTTCTTCTAAATTGAATGGCTATCATTTTCAAAAGCAGGCTCCCTCAGGGGGTAGAGAGAAAGTTGATATTTTATATTTGAAAAGTCAAGAGCAGCGCATATAACAATGTAATCTACCTACCACCACCACAACCTGCATCCTTCTAGTTTATTTTTTTATTTTTTGCTGCCCATCTTCTTCTCTTTATGGCTTGGCAGTTTGTTGAATGGATTTGAATGAAACATGATGACCCAATGACCAGAGGATGGAAAAAAAGGGATTTTTTTTCCTTCTTCTTATTCTCTCAGTTGAGAATGAAAGATGCGGAGATATGCAAATTACTTTGCGGTTTTCTGTATGCGGTTGGTTGAACAATAACAAATCAAGAAAATTGCAGTTGAAAGAGTTCAGAATGACCTAAGGGTGGACAGTAAATTAAAAAAAAAAAAAGCAAACAAAAACAACTTGACAGCCATGAAGTATGCAAAATATTTATTAACTGGACACATTCAATCAGCGCTTCACTCAGTGGGAGGGAACCCTGAATGAAGAAAGTGAAACAAGGACGGAAAAAGAGTTCATGAGAAACTAATCTCTAAACTATGTGGACGGGTAAGAAATAATTTGTTAAAGGAAATTATATTTAATCTAAGGACTTAGTAATTCAAAAGTATATGTAGATATTATTAGGACGAAACTATTGTAAAGAAGTTATGAAATGGTTTACTAACAGTTTTTCTTGCAATACTTTTAGAAATCCTTCAATTCAAAAATTTGAAAAGGCAAGTATAAAACAAATTAAATCCAAATCGGAAGAAGGAAAACCCAAATAAAAGAACTATTTTTGTTTTAGTGAACTGTATTGAATGAAGTTGAATTTAAATTTTTTTTTGTGACCTTTAGTCCAATCCGTCCAGAAGTTTCACGATCCCTTGCACAAATTTCAAAACATAATCAAGTAGGTACTTAAATATTGTTCTTGATAGCCGGCACTGGGCACAATGGGAATGGAGTGATTACTACTGTCTTTATTTTTTTGGAATATTTATAGATCAAATAAAGGTTTTGGACAAATTAGGGAGTATAATATGTGTACCTGGCATATGTACGTTTTGCATTTATAAATAGGTACAGTTTAAGTAGATAATAAGGTCATAACGTGCAAAAAGGATTTCAGAAAAATTCAGCTAAGGGTTTTTTTTAATTACAGGTAATTTAAAAAAAAAGTTGTAAAATGGATAGGCCAAAAAAACTGCAAAAAAAACTGCTAATAACTGTTGAAATTTTTCGTGTCGCATATATTAAGAGCAAACAGCCTTCCTTTGATTGCACAACTGATAAATTTTTCGAAGATATTTAATTGGTAATATTCTTATAAAAAATAACGTCGGGTGTCGAGTTTCAAAGGGAGCCAATGGCAAGTTATCAGTGTGGGTCAAACCCAGCCTCTTTTTATTTTTTATGATGACAAGACGAGTGTGGAATTAAATTAAAAAGAATTGGTGTTTGGTTGGAAGGAGATATGAACTGGGAACATCTGGGTTGGAGGTAGTATGCTTCTCCAGTTCAAATCTTCTTCCAGTTCAAATCTTCTTCAAACAAAACATACCAATCCTTTTTAATTTAACTCCACACTCGTCTCGTCATCATAAAAAATAATAATAATCCTTACTAATCAATTCTTACCACAACAACTACAATACACCCCAAAATAATAACAATTCTTATGACGTCACACACAACATACGCCGATAAGAAAATACCCACTTCAAAGAACACCGCTATCGCACCCGCACGCGCCGCCGCGTACAAATTTGTAATTAAAATGACATCTAGAGTTTTAAGGGATTCTCAGCCTCATCCGTCATAGTTCCTACTGGGGCCTAAAGAAAAGATTTTTATTCTTGTGATTTTTGAGTCTATTACAAAATCATTTTGAATTGTGTTGAATATTTCAAAAAAATATTCCAATTTTGATATACTAAAACAGAGAGACTGGTTTTTAACCTTCACCATTTTAACGTACGACACCTTTAAATACTTGTTCCAATTTTGTCTGTCTCACCTCTTTCATCTCCTATAAGCATTCACTTTTTCCCGTCCTACCAAAAAATGGAAGTCTAGTAGACCATTACTCATCAGGGCATTGAACTGGAACCTACATTATATATTTTAAATTAAAAATTCTGAAAAAAATATCCAATTTAATTTATTTTGATTTTTAAACAAATAAATAGTTTGAATATTGAAACTCTTCTGAGAAACGATAAAAAAAAATAAATAAAAAAATACCAATAGGGTAGGGAAAATTATAACTCTTCAAAACTTTTTTAATTTTATTATTTTTTTGCTCTCACTTCAATGTGTACTTTCTTAAAGCAAAATTAATTTCAAAAACTGTTCTCCTAGAAAAATTCCCATACACACTTATATTTACTTCAGCAAAATGTTTAAGAAGTATTCTCATATAAAAATTCAAAAGTTATATTTTATGATTTACAAAATCTATAACAAGCCCATGTACAATGTACATTATACAACACAACATAGGTTGATGTTATGCATGCATTTTTGAAAGTATAACCTCATAATTTGTGTTTTCTTATTTTTTTAACGGATTGAGTAGGTATAGGCGTATGTACATTCTTGAGACGTTACAATACCATCGCTTAGTTCATGTGTATGTACAGTATATATAGATATTAAAATTTTTAACACCAGATAAAAGTCAAACAAAATTTTAAAAGCGAAAACACAAGACAAAATTTAAAATTATGACAGCCTTTTCGGTATTAAATTGCAATTCCCCATACTAACAAATTTTCTAACGAAAAGGAGAATCCCAAATCTAAAAAAATCCTTTAAAAATTCCCATGAGTGTAAATATTACCAATCGATTTACTGTTATAAGAAGTTTTGTTTCAACCAGGCACGAAAAAAAATCAAAAAATGTACGTAGATGGAAATTGTTAACCACCAGAGTTGCCACTGTTGATATTAAACAACATTTTTGAACAAATTAGTTATTGAAAGTTTATTAATAGGAGTGTTTTATTGGAAAAGCTATCCATAGTAAAGTACGATTTAACATGCATTACAAATACAACAGCGCCAGTATGATTACGGCCGATAAAAAGCTAAAGTAGAATCCTACTGGGAATAGATTTTTAACGTTTATTCGAGTCTCGAATTGGATTTTGCAATTCGTCAATTTACTCGCACAATTCTGGCAAAACGTGCAATCTTTTCAAGAATTATTCTATAAAAACTAACTTTAAAGACTTTTTATCATCTCGAAAATTGTGAAATTAATTTTATTTTTATTTCGACACATGTTCAATAGTACCAAATGTGAAAAACAAAAACCAAGATACTGCCGATATGCTTTTTATTGGGAGTTTCTTACTATACTATGTATAGATTCCCAATAAAATACGCCTAATGGCTAAAACATACTGATATTTAAAGTTTGTATACGTTTATAGCTGTCGTATTTATTAGATTTCTATAGAACGTTCTTGAACAGATGTCCACCTAGCCACTATCTAAATAGTTGGACATTTTCTTATTCATAAACGCATTACAACATATTATAATCATTAATTTTCGAAGGAATAATACATTTTACTGAATTTTTCGATGTGTTCAAGGAACATATCATTTATTTCAAGTTAACTTATTGATTCGAAACTCGAAATTAGCCTTATCTTGTACATTGAACGTTCCCAGTTTGGAAAAGGTTTGGGGTGTCTAAGGGCCAGTTTTACAGTGCACAATTACTGAATTAGTCCTTTAGTTTTCCAGTTTTTAGGCTCAACTTTATATGTAAGTTGAGTAAGTAGGACTTAAAAGTGACCAACATGGGAGAATTTAGTCCCTCTCATTAGGGTAAGTGTAAACTTAGATTGAGCTTTTATTTGCCAGTAAAATGTGGAAAATGTTTATAAATAAGGTTTCCGAGTTGAACAGCTATCTAAAGTAAGACATAAGTACTTTGGAAGAGGTTTATAAAAAAGAATAGTTAATCAGTAGATTAATAGCTCAGAATTCCATTAAAGCTCAGGAAAATTAGATTTTATATTCGAAAAAATTCCGACAAAAGCTGAATTTTGGTGGAGATGTTTATTTTAGTAGTTTAGGCATTTTCCTAAAAGTACCCTAAATTTGGACCGGGGTTAAAAATTTTACAGGGGGTGAAAGGGGTTGAATTTCAGTTATTTTGCAAATCTCTCAAAAACTATCAGTGTTTTAAAAAAAAATGTGAAGGTAAAAGTTGTAGCTTATGTAATTTTACATTAAAAATGTTCTGAAGCTTTTATTCGTGCAATCAAATAGGCTTTGAGAAAAACGTTCACACACTCTATAGTGTACTGGATCTAGTCAACAAAATTTATTGAAGTTGCATGTTTCGACGGGCAAATATTTTTGTATCGTATGTGTTTGGGTATATCTCCACATTATAAAAAAAAAAATCGGGGTGGTTGGGGTTAGGAAAAAGCCGCCATATTGAAACAGCTGGTCATTTAATTTTCATTTAATACCTCGCCTGGATTTTATTTTGTGACAAAATGGCCAATGAAAAACTTTTAGAGGATCGAAATACGTACTGGGACTTTGTTCATGTGGCATTTACTCCACCAAAACCTGAGACAACCTTGTAGGGGAAGGTTGGTGAAATATATTTGTGGAATGTTATTTTTCAAAATTGTAAAATTTTTCATCAACTTTTGCATTTCAAAAATTGAAAATCATATTGATGGCGGATTCAATTACCCTTCTAGTATGAATTTTTTTACCCCTCATCAAAAATTTGTAGCATGATATTCTGGCTTAATTTAAAGACTCCAAATATGAAGATACGATTACCAGAACGAAAGTTATAGTCAACAATATCACTCGATTTTCAATTATTTTTTATTGTTTTTCACTTCAGAAATAATTCAATATAAAACAATATAGTTTGGCTTTCGAAGCTATGACTTTCGTCCTAGTAATCGAATCTTCGAGGTTGGGGTCTTTAAATTAAGCCAGAATATTAGGCTGCATTTTTGAGGAGGTTTGTACCATGGTTAAACCTTAGTTAATCCGCCGAAAGCGGTGGTTGGAAGTTTTGGAAGAATTTGAAAAGTCTGTAGTGTGTTTAAAGAGCTTTTATTACAACAATAAACTGTTTTTTAAATGGTAAAAAAATGTTTAAAAACTGAAATAAAGAATAGAACTAAAATTCGAATTCTATAATTTACGGCTTAAGTCTTGCGATGGTAACACTATCCCAAAGTGTTCATTACATCAAAGCCTTCTGTTTTACATCTCGACTAATACATGTATAATAATTTGAATGTTGCTAAGGATTACGTACTCGAAGAAAGAGACACACACATTAGCCATTATCCATTAGTGATTGAAAATTTTGTATCTTCAAGCATACCTACCCAACGCAACGTAACGATTGAAAATGGATTTTCGTATCGTATTATTATTATATTATTTTTTTTTTGTTGAAACACCTCAATGTGATTGAACATTAAGTTAATGGGAACGGTAAAAGTCCTCTTATAGACAAGTTGATTACAATTTTTTGTTTGGTTGTTGTTGTGGGTTTCTGCTTCAAATGGAGAAACGAAGATATGATACTCAAAGTAAACCATTTTGTAGTTGACTAAATCGATGTTTACTTAACGGTAGACATTCTATAACGACGTCAGGATGTGCAAAACATAAAAATATGTATGTGATTCCTTTCTCTATACAACATCACATCAGCATCACCCAGCAGATGAGAGAGAAGACGAGACGCGACGAAATGAAATGATAAAAAAAAAATAAACTCATTGCTTTTATCTTATTTTTTTTTTGGCAAAGTAAATTCTTTGGAATTATCAAGTATATTTTGGAAAGACAAAGGCATCAAGCTTCAGAACCAATGGTCCAGAGTCCATTTTAAATGGCTTCCTATTGTCTCTGTCGATTAGCATTCAATTTAGTTCGGTAATTCCAAAATAATAGCTGATTGCAATGTGTTTTCGGGCGATCCGAAGCGATATGATATTTGGCTATTAAGGTATTAAGGGGATGTGGAATTATTTTGTTTTGATAAAACCATAAAAACAGTGTATGAGAAAAAGAAAGACAGACTATCACACCACCACTGATAAGGTTTGAGCTTAATGAGATGGAATGGAATGCATAGCAGTTATTCACTTCGAATTGATAGTATATGTATGTCCTCTTAATTATATGCTGAAAGATAATTACGACTTGCTGATAGATGCAGTAATTAATCGTTTGTAAAGATTTTTCTATGCCAACGAATGATTTCTTTTGACGTCGTAAAAATGTCTAACTATCTTTTAACAGCAAAGTCTAATAGGGGAAGTCATAAAAAAAAGTTTTGTGAGCGGAAATAGCAACCATTAAGTTATGTACATCCAGTACACACATACGAAGCAGTTTGGAGAAAGTGTTGATTCCTGACTTTAACTAGCGATACAAATTCTGCGTATGAGAAGTTTTGGATTTTGTTTGCTAAATTATGTTCTTTCTCTTCTCTTTTTTTTTGTCTTCATTTACAATACCAAATTGGCAAAGTCGTCGACAACAGACTTGGTATCAAAAGACGGAAACAGAGAAGGCTTAAAAATAGTGCGGATCAGCTAGTTGATGCACGATAGAAGTGAAACTTTTTAACTATGCTTTTCTGTAGCTTGTAGCGTACAGCTTAGTTTGTAAACTTTAAATTGAGACTTCATGTAATTAGGGAAAAACAATTAAATACATATTACATTTAAACATTACTTAATTGAAAAAAGTCGGTTTAAATATACTTGAAAAATGTACAGTTCGGTCAGAAAAATTATTAGATAGATCAATTTATTGAACAAAAAAAAAATAAACAATTTAAAAATTGTATTTAAAGAATAAAATCGTTCATAAATAGTTCGATAGTTTGAAATATGTACGTTCTTACTCCGATAAAATATTCTTACACAAAAAACAATGAGTATATTCACACCATCGATACCGCTCCGATACCGATACACTCTCGCTCCAGTTTCGATTCATTGGAAAGAATATTTTATCGGAGCGAGAACGTTATTGATATAGTTCTTATGGAAACAAAAGTAAAAAATATACAATACATGTAGGTAAAGTTAGATAGGTACATCTATCTTAAATTAAAAGAAAGTAGAACAAATGAATATAAATAATTTTGAATCGGTCTTGGTATTGGAGCGGCAGTGTGAACAATGAGGAATTCTATCGAAGCGAGAACGTTTCGAGACTGTATCGGTATCGGCACTATAATGTGAATCAAGTCTTAAGCTTATTTGGGGAATATTAACGTTAATACGAGACAAAAGGTGCAAAGAGTATATATGTACATATTTCCGTTTAAAAGAATGAAGATAAAAGATAAATATGAGCGTCTGCTCTCAAGACAAGGCACCACTTCAATAAGTTTTAGACTGTTACTGTAAGGAAGATGTTCAAAGGCATTTTCCCAACTTATCCCTCTGAGTGTAAACTTTAAAAATATTTTTTTTTAACTTATTCTAATTTTACAAGCATATTCCGGGATGGGTCGAAAAAAATAAAAAAATGGATCTATTTAATAACAAACGAAACGAAACATTCGGCCCTATCGAGGTAACCGTCAGAGCGGAATTCTCTCCATTTTTTTACGAATCGGAGACATTTTGCTTCAAAGTAGTTCTCCGATCAGCAAAATGTCTCCGATTCGTAGAAAATCGGAGAGAATTCCGCTTCGACGATTACCTCGATAGGGCCGATTGTTTTGATTGTCTCTTAATCCAACCAAGAATTTCATTGGCTTTTTTGATCAAATAAGACAGCAAGGAAAAGACAGTCATATCAATTACTCGTAATAGACCACCGGTAAACAAATAGTTGAAAGAAGTTAAAAAAAAAAAATGAATTTGATGGCACAATAGCTCATGAAGAACTAGGGCCTAGTGACTTACAACTCTCAACCATTCCTGTGTACGTGTCTGCAGGAATGGAGGGGACCTACAGTTTATTGCCGAATCCGAACGGCTAACGACGAGCGGCACTTTTCTGTGACAGGAGATACTCTTGGAGGATTTGTCAATTCCTCGCAAGAGGGCAGTAGCCGTTTTTTCTTTTAAATAAATAGGTGGTGAGGCTGGGCATCGAACCTTAGACCTCCGGCATGGCAGTCCATCGCACTAACCATCACACCACGGCTACTACAGTTGAAAGAAGTTATTAAAGATAATTCTTTTGTAATAATATTAAATTTATCGATATTAAGAATCAAACGATTATGACGATTGTGACATCATCCGCATAAATTAGACAAAAACCGATGGTAAGTCATAAATCAATAAAACAAAAGGCACATGACCTAAATAACTACCCTGTGGTACTCCAGAATTAACCTTAAAATTCGTCATAAAATAGTTTTGTTATAACGCGAGGGCCATGATTTCAAATGACAAAATTACAGCTGTGTAAGAACAAGACTTTCTTTTACAGTTAATGAATTTCTAAAAATATTACGAATTATTTTTCCACCTGTTTGCACTTTCTGAATGTATCTGAATTACATTACTTTACATTTGAAACTCTCCTGGCTCCTGCTTGATAATAATTTTTTAAATTAACTTCATTTCGAGATAGCTTGTATGTGGACCATAACTTACTAACTTATTTCTTTATTTATAAACGTATTGACTTCACCAATTCTTTATGTTATTAAAAGTGGAATCTTTTGGTCAAATTCTTAAGTATTCAAATAAAATCAAGTTATTTAATCTATCGTAATGTTTTGTCAGTTTTCGCGACTTCTTCAGCAAGTCTTTAATTCAAATTAGAATTTTTTTTTTTTTTTTAATTTTGTACGTATAATTTTAATATGAAAAAATTGGGTTGGGGTCAAAATTCCGCCTCGATCAAAATCCTTTTGTCAATTCTGCTAAAAAATAAACAAAGTTTTAAAAATTTAAAAAAAGCAGGTTTGCAGAGTTTTGTCAAAATTTTTTTTTTGATATTTGAGTTGTGTTTTACCATTCCATTAGAGCTGAAATGAGGTGATTTGGAAAATTACAAAAAAAGGTGTTCACATCTCAAATTTCCCAAGGCCCATCGCCCATTAGGCAACTTTTTGTTGCTCGGAGTTGCCGGCAACAGAGAGCAACAAAAGTTGCTTGCCATCCCCCATGCACTAGGCAATTTCCGAGCAACTTTGTGGGACTAGACTTTGACTTTTGTCGCCATATTTTTTTTGTGATGGCTGCTTTCCGGTTGTCTGATTATGTATAATCGTAAGCTGGCAATGCGAAATAAATTAATATTTATAATTATAAAATATTATATTATTTATTATTATAATGTGTAAGTACTCACATTGTTGAAAAAAGGAAAGCACATTCCATTTCCAGAAATTGGCCAAAATGACAGAGGGTAAAAAGGAAATGCACGCCATTTTGGCATCCACAATGTTAAGCGGAAACGCCATTTTGACATCATATTTTTGACAAATAAGGATGCCGGCAACAAAAAGTTGCCCTGTGAGCGAGGGTAAGCAACAAAAAGTTGCCGGGAAAAAAGTTCCGCGAGCAACTCCGAGCAACAAAAAATGGCGCAACTAAAAGTTGTTTAGTGGGCGCTCTCCCATATAAGCTAATGTAATTAGATTGGGAGCAACAAAAAGTTGCTGGTTCTAGCAACAAAAGGTTGCCTAGTGGCCGATGGGCCTACGTCTAGGCTTGATTTTGTTGTTTTATGCATTGCCATTTTAAATGAAGGACAAATATTATTTCAATAAATGGAAAACAACAGACGGATAAGACTAACACATCTGTCAACTTTAACTCGCCAAATTTGGCTTTTAAGGGATGGATAACTTCATAACACACACATGCTTACATTTCATAGGAATACTTTCACGATTTGATGAAGGGTTGCCGTACTTTAAGTACGGCAAACTTTAATAATTAAACTTTAGTAATTAAAGTTATCCAACGAACAAGTTGTCTATCCGTGTGCTAGCTAACTCGTGTATTAAGCAACGGACAGAGACTTTTTATTAATAGGGCTGTAAGAAAATAGCTAAAAATATCCTCTGGCTTAGTTTACATAGATAAGTTATTATTTATTTTATTTGTTAAAAAACTTATATTTTATGTTGCATGTTTGAATATTTTCCTAAACGAAATAAATTTTCAATGCGAGTAGATTTCAAAAACTTTACGATTCATCATTTACTGTTTAATCCGGTTAAGAGCTTTTCCACATACGTATAGGTACATACATACACAACTAAACTGTTAACTATATAAAAATGAGTGCATATTTGTTCATTTTATGAAAAATTGCACAAACAAAATAAAACTGAAATGGATACAGTATAAAGTTTTTCTGGAGGATTTTTAGAGTTTTAATTACGTAATTAATTCTTTTTGCGTAAAAAGAGAACTTCGAAGTTAGTAGATTAGCTGTAGTTGTTGCAGAAAGTTTTTCCTGTTTTATTTGGAGCTTATTTATAGTGCATGATAAGATTAAATTTTACTTATTCTCAATTACTTGAGTTTAACTTTGCCAGTTAGTGGTGTTTGATGATTATATATGTATATGTAGACGCTTTTGAAAGGTAAATTATTAAAATTTAAACTTTTTCATTAGTCGAAAGGAGGTTATTGAAGAAAATTCTTATACAGGCATAATATATGCAGATAAAACTTGAAAGGATTTTATCTAAAATATATAAAATTTTGTTAATTATAAAAAACAAAAAATGTTCAATCAAAAACATTAAATCGGGGAGGAAATAGCACAAGCCGACAGAACAAAATAAAAGTACATTTTTTTTTGTCTGAATTTTTGTGAACTGATGTATTTATATTACAATTTTTATTTAACATAAGAGAAGTGCTGGACAGTTTTCGCAGAAATATTATACTTCCACTTTTAAAAAAGGGCGATGTTAACGATCCAAACAACTATCGATGAATATCGTTTATGAACTCTGTGATGAAAATATTTACCGGCGTCATTCTAGACAGGCACACATCCTGGGAGCATCAGAAAGAACTTCTGAGCGAGTTTCAAGCAAGTTTCAGAAAAAATTACTCGACAGTCGATACTATATTTTCACTTACTTGCATTGCTAGATCATATCTTTATAAAAGAAAAAAATTATATGGATTCTTCGTAGATTTCAAAGCAACATTTGATTCCACCAACAGAAATGCCCTATTTTACAAATTAAGCTGCTTGGGAATGTCTTCAAAAATGCTTACGATGATACAAGGCCTTTCCGAAAATAATGCAAAGTGCAGTATGAGATGGTGCCGAAGGGTCCGGTTGGTTTCAAACGACATCTGGAGTTAAATAAGGTTGTTTACTTAGTCCGCTCCTTTTCTCACTTTTCTTGGATGACATCACACCGGCTTTGCCTGGAGGAATCAGTTTTGCGGGAACCCACATAAAAGCACTAATTTACGCGGACGATACCGTCATACTAGCTTAATCCCCACAAAAGATGCAGATGATGATTAACAAAATCAAGTATACTGTCACCTGTGGAGCCTCGCACGGTTAACACCAATAAGTCTAAAATAATGGTCTTCCGAAATGGAACAGGTAGATTGATATTCAGGAGAAGAGAAGTGGACCTGGGAAAATGAACCACTTGAGATCGTAAAGGAATATAAATACCTTGGAGTTATGATAACACCACAACTATCTTTCAAAAAACACCTACAGGGAAAATTCATTGAGTCGAAAAAGGCTATAAATTGTAGTTGGAAGGGAGTCCTTGGGAAAAAAAAACATCGCTTCAAGCGTCAAATACCAGCTGTTTGAAGAATTGATGCGATCAATAATGTGCTATGCGGGGAAGGTTTGGGGTTTTCGTCAGTATGATGAGGTAGAGAAGCTGATAAGGTACTTTATAAAAAAAATCTTTCGTCTTCCGGATAATACTCCTACATATATGTTCCACCTGGAGACTGGTATTCCACAGCTTTATACTTTCTCACTCAGGATGCATTTCAACTACATAAGAAAGGTATTGGCCCACATCATCGGCTGCCAAATGCCATAGCAAGGCATCTATTGCAGCAAAAGTCCCAGTGCTTTGCAGAATGCTTGCGTCTGGAATGGCAGCACAATGTCCAACTGATGGAGGCAGGAATAATAATAAATAAAAAAAAAAAAAAAAAAATAAAGAAATTTTCTGTCGCGACATAGGAGCTGTGACTTACAACTGTCAAATATTATTTTGTCCCTATTGTTAGTCAGCAGGAATGGAGCCAAAAGTCCTATTTTTCTTGTATCTAGATATATGTACATATGTACGTGTAGATACTGACAATTTTTGTTTGACGTTCTTCCCTCAAAAATAATTTCAAAATTTTCTCAAATTTCAAGGAATGCATGTTTTCAGCGTACCCTGGAGCTCAATTTAGAATTACTGAACTACAAGCAATAACAACATGACACGAATGTTTCGCTTATTGTTTGGTATCACGCCCCTTAAATTCTAGTCAATTTTCTTAACGTTTGCAAACAATAAATTATGAGAGGGTTATCTAAAGCCGTGGATACCAGGATCTTATACAAAAAAAAAAACCCCTGCCAATTTAAAGGGTGACTCTATAAGACCTCATTTTTGACGAAGATCTCTGTCGGGACACTGGTAAGTTGAAAATAAAGTGAAGAGAAATAATAAAATTATAGCTTTTTATTGTAAACAGAAGTGATTGTTCAATCTGATTTTAAATAAAATTTAAAAAAAATCAATTCTCCATTAAAACCAAAATTATGTGTTGAAGTCATCAACTTTTCATCCTTCCTAGAAAAAAAAATAACAAAAACAATCGAAAATATTGTTTACCAGAAGCAAGGGAGTTAACTGATGGTTGTTATAGGTTTAACGCCCTTCAGTTCGTTGAAATTTCAGAATAATTGATTGAGTTAATAAAAAGTTACGTGTTCACAACATTTGCTTGTACCTACACACATTTTCAAAACGTCCAAAGGTATAGGTAATATCAATTTCAAATGTGGTTATACTTAAAAAATAAAACGTGGGATCCTTACCACATGTTACAAAATTATAGAAGGCGTGAAAGAAACAAAAAAAAAAGGGTGAGTTTTTTGTTTGCTTTTTGCCCATTGTTTATGTAGAATTTTATTTATTTGTCAACATGAAAATTAAACCAACATTTTGAGTACTTTTATTTTCTTTTTATGATTGTTTCGTGTATGAAGTTAAGAACAAATTAAACTTTTCAAGTTTATTTTTCAAAGTTGGGGAAATACTGTTACGGGCCTCTCCAGTATTTTTAATAATTTTTATTTTCCATTAATGCTTATTTCAAATGCCAACAAATAATATAGTCTGGCGGGTTATATTTCATTTGGGATTTAAGTAAGTTTAGTAATTACGACGATCGAAATTCTATTGCAGATATCAATACATTGGGTATAGGTAAAGCTGTACATAAAATACTGATTCATGAACTACATGCTGTGGCAGTCTTGTGCTAGACTAAATATCATAAAGTGTGTTTTTTGTGCAAGCAGGTATATTCACTTAAAATAAAATTATAAATAAAAACAGCTACAGCTACAGAAGGAAACTCACAATTCTCAACCATTAATCATTCCTGTGTCAATTGCGGGAATGGAAGGGGACCTACAGTTTTCTGTCGAATCCCAACAGCTAGGGTGAGAAGCACTTATTCTTGACAAGAGTTACTCTTGAATGATTCACTTCACAGTCCTACGCAATAACCATTAAGCCACGGCTACTTACTAAACAAAATAAAATTGCGTGAAAAAAAAAAAAAACAAATACAAAAAAGACAAAGCAAGAGTGAATTAAATATGAAGAAAAATTCTGTCTTGATAAATTTATTTTTAGCAAACCCCTACTTGGGTGTCTAGAAGATTTGAAGAAATCTTAAAGTTATGAGAAAGATGCATTGCACGATCCAGTTATAAAAATGAATTTTATTTTATTGAGTTAAAATTTCGAAGGGTAGTGTCATATTTTAGTTAAAATTATTATTGGCAGTTCTCCCATCATTATGAGCAAAAGCAATATTCAATAATTGTTTGGGTGTTTTTTGTTTGCAAATCTGCTTTATGAAAATTATAATAAATATTTATTATACCTAATGTACATACTCGTATTCATGGCTGGATTTTTATATATAAGGCAACGAGAAGGTAATGGGCTCTAAAAACGAATGCCTTCTATTAAATATTCACAAAGGAAGACAACGAAAAGTCTTAAGAAAACGAAGTTTAAGAAATAACCCTTTAAACGACAAACGGAAAATGGATGAGTAAAGGAAAAGAAAACCATTAAAACCTTTTCACAGATCTTTTAAAAAATGCTTTTATTCAGAAAGCCCAGATTTCAGGAAGTGTATGCGTCCTAAAAAATGCAAAACAAGGCAACTCAAAACATTTTAAAAGAGCCCTGAAAGTCTTGTTATACAAAGTCTTCATTTTATTTTAGTAAGATCCTGGCCATTGACCAATATAGTCCTCTATTAAACAAACAATCATTTCGAAAAGGCAACGCATGTTTTTGTTATTTAAATTAATTATTCAACAATAGGTTTTGGTCGGGTATTTGATGACAATCATGGAGAGAAGATAATGAATTTTAAAATATTGAAGCAAAAGATACAAATCATTACGGAATAATATTCATTTGTACCACAAAAAAAAACAAAGAAAAAAAAAACCAAAACTAACCAAAATTCGATGACTCCGGTTATATATTTTAAAACACAAGGGTTTGAAATGTAATGCATGACTCATGTCATTTGGCCAAACAAACAGCATAAAGATTGGTTTGTTGAACACGTTCGAATAGAGGTTAAATTTTATTAGGGTGAAGTGACCCATAGCTTGTGTACTCTCGAATTAGGGAAGTTTATAGAAATTATTGTTTGCACTATTATTTTTATAACAAATGAGGTAAATACAGTTTAAATATTTTTTGTAGGTATGAAGCGATTGTCGCAAAATAAAATGAAACAAATGCAATTACATGTTTGTGACCGCACTTGCGACTGAAATTTCTGCGATTTAAAAATCGTAGTCGCGGAAAAAAATAAACATGCACGCACTTGCGATTGTCAGTCGCGCGATTTTTCAGTCGCAAGAAATAAAACACATGGTTTTTAATAGGAGTGCACGCATATGCGACTGAAAAAGCGCGGTGCTTAAAAAAAAAATTAAACAGGTTCCATTTTTAGAGCGACTTTTCAGTCGCAACGACTTTAAATCGCAAGTGCGTGCACAGCCATTAAAAGATGTATGTTGCATTCGATAGCGATTAAAAATCACGCGACTACAAATCGCAAGTGCGTGCACCGCACGCAAATTGTTGCGATCGCGATTTTTTAATCGCAACGATTTTAAATCGCAAGTGCGTGCCTAGTCTAAGGATCAAAACGAGTACAAAAACAGCACAAAAACAAAATTAACTTTTATTTAAATAGAAAACAACTTTATAAATTTTTTAGTTGTTTCAAAACTGTATATAAGAACGGATCGTGTTTTGGTCAAATGCTTAAAAATTGAAAACGACTGGACCAAATTGGATACTGTCTTCTGCGGGTTTGTTCGTAATTGCTATACGCGAAGGTTTAGGAAAAAAGAAAAGTCGGAAAATTCTCAATAGATGGCGTTGTAGTCGCAGATTAGGTTTTTCAGTTCAATAAATGGACTCCGAAACCACCATTCGGATTCCAAAAAAATCTCAAGTGGAGTGTTGCTACGGCGGCGTTGTTTGTTCAAAATAGGTTTTACAGTTTGCCGATTATAGTTGCAGTAGTGCATATATATTTTCGAACTAATCTCAGAAACAATGGGCCGATTTTGAATATTCTTTATACTTTGAAATGTTAAACTTAGACTCTTAGAGGATGGCTTTAAAGAGCAAGCAAGCAAGCATGAAGACCACCTGGAACGCCAACAATTTAATTTTAAGGGCGATACAACGTTCGCCAGTCTCCGATATTACACTCCGCTCCACATCAATAGTAACAAACTTTTTTTTATCATGGTAAATTTATAAATGCACCTATTTGTTTTAGTTCTTTTAAGAGGGATCAATTGCAAATAAAACTGCTTGGGTAGAATAATTCAGAAAAATACAAGTAGGTAGGTTATTTTTTACCACTTTTCTAATTACATCAAAAACACTGTTTTTTTTTAACCACTTGAATAGAAACGATGTGATTTGTATTTATTAGGTTACGGCTAGAAGAGAAAATAATGTTATAATAACATGCGGAAAACAAGCTTCCCCTATGCACAATTGCCAATAAAAAATAAGAAGTGTGAAAATTGTTTGGTAGTTCCTTAGAAATAAAAAAAAAAAAACTATGAAAAAAATATGAACGGTAGGGAAGCTAGAGCCACAACAGAAGCAGACCGAATATTAAAATTCAAAAAAAGCTGATATTTCGAGTCGGTTTTTGTTTTTTAGAAAATTGCCCCCCCACCCCCACTCTTATATATGATTTTTTTCTTGTCTCGACCCAACTTGACTCAAGCCTTTTTTCGCATCTCTATTAGAACACCGTAGTAGCCCGTGGCGTAATATTTAGTGCGTTGGACTGTCCTGTCATGCCAGAGGTCTGGGTTCAATACCAGCCGCGTCCACCTAACGTGCTATTGCCTCTTGCGAGGAAGTGACAAATTCTCCAAGATTATCTCTTGTCATAGAAAAGTGCCGCTCACCTTAGCCGTTCGGATTCGGCAAAAAAAAAACCTGTAGGTTCCTTCCCATTCCTGAAGACACGCACACAAGAATAGTTGAGAGTTGTAAGTCTTTAGGTTCTTCATGAGCCATTGTTTTTATTTTTAATTTTTTAATTAGAACACCATGTTTACATTTGTCTTTTATTTTTTGTAAAAAAAACGTGAAAATGGCTACAACAGTGAGAAAAAAAATATACTTGTAAAACATATTTTCCTGGAGTTATTCCTATACAGTGAATCACTGTTGTTGGGCCTGGCATACCTTTTCAGAACCTTTCCCTTTTAATCTACTTGTTATAAAAGCTGTTTAGATTTATTGATTTCATTGCCTTTAAAGCTTAAGTAAAACTTTTATTGCTAATTATCATTCATGATTTTCCCAAGATCAAAACTACGACTAAGGCAAACAATTTTCTCAATCTTACCTTTATCCTAAAAGTAGTCTTTAGCACCCTCGTCTTTCTGTTGAACTTGTTACTTCTTCCTGAAAACATAAACAAAATAAAACAAGAATATTAAAAAAACATGCTCAAACTGAATTTTACACAGAAAGTGTATACAGTACATAAATCATTAAGAGAGTCAAAAGGAAGAAGAATCAACCAACCGACAAGAATAATAATTATTATAAACCCTTTGCCTTTACAACCATAAACTATTACCATTAGATGATTTAACAGATGAAAAAATATATCTAAAGCTACCTCAAAAATATAGAGACAAATAAACTCGTTTAATATTTTCAGAATCTAATACCCACCGACTTCCTTGACTCTCTAATAAACCATCAATACCGCATCAACGTCCTTTTCGGTTGAGGTAGTCCCAAAGATATAATATCTTTTATCCCATTATCGAAGATAGATATCAGATACGATTATCAGAGACTTTTGAATAATTTATTGAATTTGCATGCGGAATGATGGAGGAAGAGAAGCGAGCTAGCTTGTGCTGTTGTGGTTATATCCAAAGATGAAGACAACCAAGCATAACGAAAGTATCAGTTTGCAACGCAAGGTTGAGTTCGAGTTGCACTGCTGCTGCTGGATGGATAGATGGATGGTTTACCTATAAAAAGTACAGCTTGCTCCTCACTCAACCTCGATAACCATTTTCTGTTGGTTGGTTGACCTTAGCCGATGATGATGGTGAAGTTATAGATTCTTCGATTACAATTTTTTTTTTTACTAATCCACTTTTTCTTCATTGTAATCGATACATTTTCATTTAAATTTTTATGGTTGTTTGTCGTCGTTGACTCGTTGTGGTTGGTAGAGGAATATTGTAAACTTGGAGTGAGATATCGCTTACTGAAAAATCACCTACATAACAAATTTTCAAGAAGTTTGAAGGCCATGTTATTGGAGATCTCACTTTTTCATTGAAGAGAAAAATTGAATTAAATGTGATTGTAACCTATTATGGAATTCAAACTTTTAAATTTTCTTTAAAAAGTTAGGTATTTTAAATTCTAAAGGTTGGACTTGATAGAGATTTTTCGACTTCTGCAACAACGGAATTAACCTTGAAATTCTCTAACAGGAAATGTACAAACTTGGGAATTTAACAGGTAAACTGTAAGATTACATACCTACAACAAATGGGTGGCGTAGACTAAGTCCCCAAGAACTAAGTCCACCGAAGGTGTTAGTTCCCACTAGGTGGGAACAGAAACCACTTTTTGAAAGTTGTTTGGAGTAGGTGCGAGGTTGGGTGTATGCAAAGTTGGATAAAGTCAAAGTTTCTTGAAATCCAGATTCTTTGTATTTAAAGAAACGAAACTTTGCATACACCCAACCTCGCACCTACCCCAAATCCTATAGTGGGCCAAGCAGGGAGGTTGCAGGGGGGCAGCATGCCCCCCATACATACCTTTACTGAAGCAAGCGTTTTTAATTTTTTTTGAAAGGAAAAGATTATAGATTTGACGGGAACTAAAACCATCCATTTTTTTGAAATTTAGTTTTCCACCTTATTTGGGAATAAAAACGACTTTCAAAAAGTGGTTTCTGTTCCCGCCCAGTGGGAACTAACATCTTCGGTGGACTTAGTTCCTGGGGACTTAGTTCACGGCACCCAACAAATGTTATGTATAGGTAGTTCGGAAAATCTCAATAAAATACCCGAAGTCACAAGCTTAATACCCGATGGTAAATCAAAGAATTAGGCTGGTGCATTTAAGAACACTCAAAGAGCGCTTTTTTAAACGTATCTAATTCTATCCGGCTCGAAGGACCAAATGTAAAGGTCTAAGTATGCTTTATAAAAAAAAATCGGATAATAAAAAAAGTATCAAGAAAAGTAGGTACAAAGAATTGTTTCAAAATGAACTCGTAAGCATAGAAAATAGTGTTTGATCCCAAATAAACAACAATTCAGCAATAATACGCCTTTAGGTATATTATGTATATTATGTATGTATGTATATGCACCTAAAACAAACCCACCAACTACTGACACTCCTATTTCTCTAGAAAACATGTTGAGGATTCAACCAGGCAGACACCAAGACTTCCTCCAACAAATAGAACAAAAAAAAAAAAAAACATTATACACGACCATTCTTTGATATATTGCTATACTGATTTTGTTATCATGTCGAAGATTATTATTAAACCCTATAACGAAGGCAATGTAATTAAACACGTCCCAGAAAATTCGCCTCTATATATGTATTTGTTCTAATTTTGGCCCTAAACTATATAGAAACAACGCGCAGGAAGATATATATGTACACAACAAAACTCGTTTAACTTTAACATTTAATTATTATCACTCTGTGGCATCATCTGGATTTGTCGGGTTCCATTCCATTGAAACTAAACTATAACCGACCGACCTCTCTCTCTGTCTTATACCAATTTCCTTCTCCGCCTTTTCCTCTCTCCCCAAACTATTACAATCCTTTGAGAATCTAATTTGTTTCTAATGACATTTTATTCTCCATCAAATTTCCCAGCAGTTATAGCTCCTTATTGCCTTTTATCAAAAAAGGGTGTTACCAAAGTTCACTTCATATAGAAAACGTTTGAGTAGAAAATCGAGCATCTATGTAGATATGTATATAGGATACCTTATCTATGGCTTTGCTACTCGATGATGCTTAATTTAGATCTTAAATCATAAGATACTTACCAAAAACAGTGGTATAAAAAAATATTTTGGCAAATTCTTTTTTTTTTGCAAGATTTGTTAAGTCAAAGAAATGGGGATTTCGACTATTGGGCTTGCACATCTATGTGAAAAATAAATCGCGATTTTGATTTTTATCGAATTAAGTAACCAGGAAGATTTTTTTTTAAAATACTTAAGTCATAGAGAAAAAGCTGTGAGGACCAACTGAAAAAGGCTAACAGTAGTTGTCCGTCAATTTTCTTTTTCACTTCCCTGTTTTAATAATATCGAAGTTATAATCTAACAGATGTTTTTTTTTCGTCACAGACAAATTTTCACCCATCAAATACAAATCGTACACTCCGGTTCGGAGGGTCCTTTTTCTTTAAAAAAAAAATTTAAAAAATAAACAAAGACCTAATCGACCAAACCGGCGTGTTTCCTTCTTTAGCTTTTGTCATAATGTCCTTCTCTTCACAAAAAGAATTTTTGCCGTCAAATTCAAAATTTAAAGTCTGCCAATCTGGTTCAGTGGATTAGGTCCTTTTTTTTATTTTGAGATTATTTTTTTAAAGAAAATTATTCTGAACCGGAGTGTTTGATAAAGTTTTTTTTTTTTTTTTTTGATGAACTTAGATATGTATATGTCAAAAGTTTAATCCATCTACTGATGGGGTTAGAAAACTTGTTGCGATAGCTCTCGGGTTAATATATAAATTCAAAGAACTAAGAGGAGAAATTTTTTTTTCTCCACATCACTGTGTGTAAGGATATGTAACTTCTTACTGAGAATAAATTGAAAATTAATAGATTCATCCTTGCGAACTATATAATCATTTTTTTCAATCATCAAACATGTTGAGTGGATCTTCTCCTTCGGCGACGACTTCATCGTTGCTATACCACATCACATATTATATCCTTCAATCATATACAAAATAATATGCTCGAATTAAATTGAATTATTTTCTCATCAACGAAATGACCCTGATCAGGAAACTGATGATGATGACGAGGCACAATAGAGGGATCAATATACGACTAATTATAAGGACATAAAGGAAATTACATGGTCAAAATGCGACGAATAGCAATTTTAGGTATTGTATATTGACGCATAAATATAAATCAAATTTCTAAACAAATATTTACTTAAGCTCATTAACACATATTATTTGGCTGATAGTTAGTTAATTTCGGTTTGGAAAGTCCCAGAAGTCTATATATGAATCTATCCTCTGAAACATGACCCGATAAGGAAAGGAGATGATGATTTGCTGAGGGAGTATATTATTAAAATAATTATTGTAGTTTGGATATCCTTCTGGAATACAAATTAAAAGATATTCTATTCTGAACCCATATAGGCTATCAGACATCATCATATCGGGTAACTATTGTCGACCAATTAAAATGATTCTAAATATGCGATGTGTGGGAAGTAACTTTGATTTTGGCAAATGAAGAGAGGATATATTTTGGGAACATTTATCAGTATGCCAGGCGACCTTTCTTCTGAAAATAACTTGTCTTGTTATTATGTAAGTGTGTTGTCAAATTCGGAAGTGATGTATTTATTTTTGTTTTAGCTCATCTAAAATTGGTAGCTCTTTGGTTTCAGCTAATTTTCTCGAAAACTTTGATTTCGATTAATTTTCGATTTAGATTAAAATTCCTAATTGTAATTAAATAAAATGCACGACTGGGTAGCACTAACTTCCTCTTATTTACGATCACGGTGTGGTTTTCAAGCCTGAATACATAAAGCTTTCATTTGATTTTAGAAGAAAAAATTGTTCTATGGGAGCCTTAAGTTTAAGGTAGTATTTTGTTAGTACACAAAAATGAAAAATATAGTACAGTGAACATACATATATAGGGTGATTCACCTAAGGAACGACAAAAAGTTAGAGCATGTAGGTTGAGTCGAGACAAGAAAAAAATCTTATGGAAGGCGGGGTCTATTTCCCCCCGCTTAGGCGAAGGCCAATTTTCTAAAAAAAATCGACTCAAAATAGAAAAAATCATTAAAAAACAAGGGCAACACTTACAATCTCAAGATATACTTTTTTTAATTAAAAACAAAAGTAGTCGATTTTTTTTAGAAAATTGGCCCTCCCGCTTAAATAGGGGAAATAGACCCTCCTCCCAAACGATTTTTTTTCTTGTTTAGACTCAACCTATACACGCTCTAGCTTTTTGTCACACTTTAGGTGAATCACCCTTAACATTAACGTGGAACTTAGAGCTTAAATTGAAAAATTATTAAAAATCAACATATTTCGATATGAATTTAGTACAAAAAATCTTCTTGAAATGTTTTAACAGCTAAAAAAAGTACACCATCTGATTTCTTTAACAAATCTTAGTTTTTGAGATAAAAAAAATCAAAATCATAGGAGCGGTTTTTTTAAAAATTCATTTTTTATAGGTACCTAATATAAAATTTTTTAAATATAAAAAAATGGTATCTAGGTATATCATTTTTGAAGACTTATTAATGTTAAACTAAAAATTAACTACCCACCCGTTTTTGAAGTATCGAGAATTTTCAAGAAAAATTCCAAATCCAATTTTTTTATTTTTGAAAATTTTGATATGCAGTATTATTTCAACCCTTTAGAAGCTTTTGTATAAAAAGCTCAATTAATATTGGTTATACAGAACATGAGAAAGTCTAAAATAAAAACAAAAAAATTGGTTCTATGAGAGTCAAATACTGTTAATAATGGCTAATTGTAAATTAAGTTTTTTGTAAATGATATACCGTGCTAATATTAGTATTCTGAACAATTTTAATCAGAATCGTAGGAGTTGTTTTCGAGAAAGTTCAAATTTTTTGTAACAGTTTTTTTAACTTTTATATGGAAGGTACAGTTATATTTGACAATAAGAAAAATTTCTATTCAAAATATTCTAGATATTGTTAAAAAACCGTTCTGTTTCAAGTTTCATAAAAATCAACCAAATCGTTTTGGAGATATTTTTTGGTTTTCAAAAAAAATTTTGACTTTTTTAAAAATCAAAAAAAAAAAAAAAAAAAAAAATTGTATACAATAGATATTACAATTTTTCAGAAGATTCTCTATAAAAAAATATCAAAATCAGGTAATTCCTTTTCGAGAAAAACCAAAATAAAATGGTTCTATGGAATGTACCATTTAAACCCATTTTGCCGAAATTTTATTCTCACCAAAATATTGATTTTTTTTTTTAGAAAAATCGTTGTGGAGATATTTTTGAGAAAAAATATGGCAGGTACCGTTATTTTCGTTCCTAAAAAATGAAAAAAAAAAAAAAAAACTTGTCGGGGAATGTCCAAAGAAATTCTAGATACCAAGTTTAATACATAAAATCGACCCATGCGTTTAGGCTGCGGGCGAATGAAAAAACAGACAGACGGACGGAATTGCGAGACCTTTTTTTCGTCTTCTACGTAATATCAAGTTTGATCAAAATCTCGAGTTCTATCTTTTACGAATCCAAAACTTGCCATATACTTATATATCGCCAGTAAAAAAAAATATGGATTAATCGAAAAAACAGTCGCGGTCGGCTTTTAGTAAAAAATAATGGCGCAAAATTTTAGACGATTTAGTATTATGTTAAAACATTTTTAGTATGATGCTAGCTTAAGAACAGGCTTTTCAAAATTTTAAACTTTTTACTAAAGTTGAAATCGCCAAATGCCTATTTTATATTTTTAGTATCATACTAAATCCAAGTGTCACTTTGGCAGCTACAGTTGCAAAAATTGATTGAACTGTCACTGTTTTAGGCGTGTTCAGCTAGAAAAATAGGTTTAGTATGATACTAGTTAGAAAATGTTTAAAACTAAGAATATTTTGGTAAAGATTTTTAAAGTTAGAAAATTGTTAAGTAGTATCATGCTAATACCTTAAAATCAGGCTGTTTAAAATTTTGCGCCAGTTATTTTTTAAAGTATACATGTATTGTACATACGTATACATAACATAGGTATAGGTATTAAAAACAAGTATCTATGTCAATTAATCAAAACAGTCTGTGGTGCTTGTCTTTTGAAGCCAGTAACTTCTGCTTTAAATATCCGATCTTCAATGTTGACATCTTAAAATGAAAGTAAAATGTCCATGCTAGAATTCCATGTCCATGTAGAATTTTCAGTCACTGAAAAAGAGCTAATAACGTCACTTCGGTAGTGCAAAGTGTAGGATAACGGGTTCTGAAGAGTCATAAGAGATTTTTCAATTAAAAATGATACAGAATAAGATTAAGAACCATTTAAAAGGAGTATGATATTAAGGTGTTACTCGTGAAATAACTAAATATAACTCCAGCCTTATCTTGGTGGTAGAAAACTTAAGTTATTGTTGTTTTATTCCAAAACAAAAAAAATAAATAAATGTTAATAAACAACAAAGTTTGAAAGTTCTATTTCTAAATTCAACATGTGTATATGCCTGGCTCCATGCAATAAGTAAAAATTACAAAATACCCAGATTGAATTTCTTGAACCAGAAAAAGACTTATTATGTTTGCAAAAAAAAATGTGCCTTTTCCAAAGTTTTAAGTAAGCCTTCTTACAAAAGCATTTCCTCGACTGCAAAAAAAGTATCTCAGCAAAAGATAACATTGAAAAATAAAAACAAAAATATTTTAAAATTACCATCAATCTTCACAATATCTCCAAGCCCATTTATCATTTAAGTATACAAATATACATATATTGTACATCTCCGCGAATTTTTTTTGAGCTAGATACTACTTTAAAAAAACATAAATATAAAACAAAATATGTATACCTACCTACGCATACCAGATACCACCTCTCCACATGAATTTCTTGAAAATAGGTTTTATCCAGCAAATTCGACGAAACCATTAACTTTGACAATTGTAACTGTAGGTATGTGTAAATTACAACCATCTTGCGAAGTTATTTATTTATTTTTCTGTTTTTTAAAGATATTATATATTTTCGAGGCTTTATTAAACTTTCTCTTATTCTGGGATGTTAAAGGCGCATATTATATACACTTGACATCTTGATGGGGAACTTAAGTCGTTTTGTCTTTTTGTTGCGACTTGCGACATTGTAATTTATTTTAGGTTTTTGGCATTGTGTGTCTATGGGATGGTTATGTTCTATAGGAAGCGAAGACAGTTGGTAAGAAAAGTAAAAGATAAATATTGTCTAAATGAGCGTAAAGCAGCAAATTAGGGTAGGGATTTGTTTGAAGATATGTTTAATAAAACAAGCAGCCTTTAGACAACATAGACATGACAGCAAACAGAAGAGAAGAGAAGGAGAAACTTCCTCCATAATACTGTTAGAAGACAATGAATTTTTTATCATTAAGAATGCCTAAATTGCCTCTTGCTATTGCTATATTATCTAATCTAGGTATGTACCTACATAAAAAGACGAAACGATTTTAAACAAGCTTGCGAGTTTTGCATTGATGTTTATTTTGAACTCATGATAATGATGTCCTTGTTCGAAAATATTTATTTCAAAAAGCAAGATTACAAGAAATATTTAAATGGAATAGTTAAGGAGAGAATCTAGTCGAATAGAATTAAAGTCCTGTTATCGTTATTTCAAAATTCTATTCGTTAATATTCTTCTATTTGACTTTTAATATTTGTACTAAATATTTTATATTTTTTTCTATTTGAAAGAAATTTCAGTTCTATCAAGAATTTTGATCGACTTTTGTCGAATAGACTCTCGCAATAAGCGCCTGAGTGTACAGAAACAAAAAAGGCAACTCGAAGGCAAAAATATAAATCATTTTGCTATTCAACGTCAGATTTCAGCTGAAGTATTGGAGATACAAAAAATGTTAATATGCTTTTTTTTATAGGAAATTTAATGAACTATATTTTGTATTTGAATTATTTTTCTGTATCAGTAATAGTTGCTGAGGTATAGGGAAACAACTGAAAAAGTGCATCGTTTTTCCATAAGATGGCGGTTTGAGCGCAACAGATTTTGACGGGGACTTTTAGTAAATATGTTTAATGGGAAGCCCCAATAAACATGTATACATAATTCAAATAGCCGTATTAAGTTAGCATGATAACTTTCAAAAATGTTACTTTTGACCGTCGAAGAAATTGCCGTATAAATGCCGTAAATATGCCGTGAAGAGAAAAATATTACCGCGCCACTAGTTCTCCCAAAAATTGATGTCATGCTAACTTTATATAAAGTTAGCATTGCACTTTTTAAATTTTGGTCAAAAATAACATTGGGATATGCCATATCCTTCAAATTAATTGCCGTAAATATGCCGTGAAAAGAAAAAATTTCCGCGACAGTGGTTCTCCCGAAAATGGCCAAAAATGGTTTTCATACAAAATCTTCATATAAAGTTAGCATGACATCAATTTTTGGGAGAACTAGTGGAGCGGCCATTTTTTTCTCTTCACGGCATATTTACGGCATTTATACGGCAATTTCTGAGACAGTCAAAAGTAAAATTTTCGAGAGTTGTCAAGCTAACTTTAAACTTTAAATCTTTACCGATTAATGTTTAGATTTTTCTAATTTAGCTGGACTAATCGGAAGAGTTGCCATTTTTACTTGCGATATACATATACATATACATATGTACATATACATATGCCAAGTTTTGTATTCGTAAAAAAATTGAACTCGAGATTTTGATCAAACTTGACATTACGATGATAGGGAAGACGAAAAAAGTGGGTGTCGCAATTCCGTCCGTCGTAAAAAAATTGAACTCGAGATTTTGATCAAACTTGACATTACGATGATAGGGAAGACGAAAAAAGTGGGTGTCGCAATTCCGTCCGTCCGTTTGTTTGTCTGTGGCCTCGCCTACAGCCTAAACCCATGGGCCGATTTTAATTAAACTTGGTATAAAGTGTTTTATGGAACATTTCCCCGACACGTTTTTTTCATTTTCTGTTTAGGACCAAAAACAACGGTACCTGCCATATAATTTTTTTTAGAATTTTTGGAAAATCTTATTTTTCTCAAAAATGGCTCGACAGATTTTTCTAAAAAAAAATCAATAAATTTCTACCTTTTTGTGAAAATTAAATTCTCAAAAAGTATCTCCCATAGAACAATTTTTTTTTGTTTTCGTTTTTCTCGAAAAGGAATAGACTGATTTTGATAATTTTTTTTTATGGAGAATCTTCTGAAAAATTTGAATATTATTGTGTAAGGCTTCAATTTTTTTTTGAAAACGACTTAGTTGATTTTCATGAAACTTGGTAACAAGCGGTTTTTTAACATTTGAACAAACATTTTTCTTATAGTCAAAATTAACGGTACCTTCCATATAAATGTTAAAAACCGTTACAGAAAATATAAATTTTCTCGAAAACGACTCCTACTATTTTGATTAAAATTGTTCTAAATATTTATATTAATATGGTCTACGATTTGCCAAAAACAAAATTTATAGTTAGCCAGTATTAAAAGTACCTCTCATAGAACCATTTTCTTTATCTTAAACTATATATTTATGTGTGTAACCGATTTAAATTAAATTTTTTATACAAAAGCTTCTCAAAAATTAAAATCATACTGAATATGAAAATTTTCAAAAAAAAACAAATTTTGGATTTAAAAAAAAAATCCAATTCAAAAACGTGTAGAAAATTTTTTTCGAAATTTAAATTTTAATTCAACATAAATAAATACTAAAAAATTGTGTACCAATTTTTTTTCTTAAAAATTTTTACAAAATTTTATATGTAAAAAAACTAATTTAAAAAAAAAAATACCGCTCCTACGATTTTAATTTTTTTTCTCCAAAACTACGATTAGTTAAAGAAATCAGATGGTGTACTTTTTTTTAGCACTCAAATCAATTTAAGAAGATTTTTTTAAAAAAAATTATTTCGAATTATGTTGGTTTTTAATAATTTTTCAATTTAAGCTACAAGTATAATACTAGTTTAAACTTAAGGCTCCCATACAAAAATTATTTACTTATAATACGCTCATTCTTTAAAATTCGAAGAAACTTTTAGTACAAGAGCAAGTTTGTGCGATCCAGTCGTGCGTTTTATTTTTAATGATTTTATTTATTTTGAGTCGATTTTTTCGAATCTAAAAAGAGGGAAATAGACCCCATTCTATACGATTTCTTTCATGTCTCGATCAAACATAAGCGTCCTAGCTTTTTGTCGCATCTTATGCAATACACTCTGTACCTATAAACAGAAATTAATCCATTCTTCAAATACAAAATAAAATGTTTGAACAATCAATCAAAAACCAAACTGAGAAGAAAACTAACTCAAAATTAAGGCATTACGGGTCATTAACATTATACATATATAGAGTGTCGTGTCAACAGTTTCAAATCAAAAACCTTAAATCACCATATACTACACCGTCTACCCACATTTTGCCCAATCAAGGGTGTGTATATTATCCACTCAACAGAAGTTGTAATAAAAAAATATAATTACAGTAAATTAGATCCTTATAGAGGGTTGATGTAGTTTATTTTTATGAACAGGAGTGGTTCTGAACGACAAATTCTTAATGTGAGTTTTAAAGGCTTAGAGGGATTATCAAACACGCACTTTGTAGTTTACTTTGTTTTTCTTAATCAGCATTTGAATCAAACGAAGTTAGGTACCTACTATTGAAGTTTTTTTTTTTTTTTTTTTTTTTGCTCAACCCCAAGTCATGACCTGGCCTAATAAGCAGACAAGCCATTTCGTTTTTTGTTTGGCGAAAACTATGCAATGTTTTTTCTTCTTATCAAACCCTTTGCGATATTCATAACTGTGTACTCTAATCAACTCCTTTCTACATAAATGCACATGTCTTGTCAGTATTTGTGATTCACTTTTAAAATATATAAATGGGGGGCTCTTTGAGACTTTTGAATCTTCAAAGCATTTCACTATATTTAAAAGTTTTCTAAATTTCCTTGCTATTTCGCTTTGTTCACATTCCACTTGTCATGTGCTAGCCAAAGGGTTCTTTTGAAAACTTCAACTCACTCGGCTCCATCACACTCCATTTCCTCTTGAAACGAAGCAATCCTATGCTATGCTACCACAAACACAGCAGTTTAGATGATAGCAGGAGCCGCATATATCTACAAAAACCAGATCCCCAGACAAGCTTTTGAGTTTTGTTTAATTAGACATAAAAATTAGTTCGTTGCTTTGATGGATTTGTGTGGTTTTTTAGCTAAAATAAAAGAGATTTTCTTTGGATAGTTTTTTTTTTTGTTTTGTGTAAACATTTCACTCAGTTCCGGGAATCGGGAATGAAACATGCGAATATTACAGAAAAACAAGGGTTTTGTTGGGTTGTTAACACATGACTACTTTCCAGATACATTATGCAGATAAACGTACATGTAAATATTAAAGGAAAAGCTTGAATAACTTCTTTTTGAAAATGAGCTCTAAAGAGACAAATCAGATTTGACACAACTAGGTATAGTGAAAAAAGTGATTCTGAAAACATTCACATTTTACATAGAACTGATTAAAAGAAGGTTTTCTTGATTTAAAGAGAAATCCTTTAGGTTGGGAGCAGTAGAATAAAATCTTTTCATTAAATTCGATTTCATTTTAAAGTGTTGCATTGCTCAGTCGATTTTATTTTTTACTTGCGATATTATGCGTTACTATGTACAGCATATATGTATGTTTCTATATGTATATTATGTACATTAGATAAAAGTTAATTGACTCAAACAAAAATTTAATAAAAATTTTAATCAAGATATGGAGCATGAAAAAAGTGGGTCTCCCTATTTCATCTTGCTTTTCGTCTTTTCAGCGTTTTTTCGACCTCCACCAGAAAATTTTTTTTAATTTTTTGGAACCAAAACTCACGGTACCATTTTTTTACTTTCGCTTTCTCGAAACGGTTCAAAGGATTTTGATAATTTTTTTTTAGTGGACTGATTGAAAATATAAAAAAAAGGACAATCGCGGAATTTTACAAGCAAGTCAAGATTTTTAAGTGAAGATTTAAGGAATAGATACTTCCTGTAAAGTCCATTGTCGAAACTGACTTAAAATACAAAGTTATTCAAGGTGGTATTTCGAAAACATGGATTTTTTGCACATAAATTTTTAACGCTAAATGCTAGAGAAAAGTACTTCATGCTAAAAAACATGTAGGTCATAAGATTTTCTATAAAATAAGTTTTGATTTTTTTCTTTTACAGTCCCTTAAGGCGGTAATATAGTATAGTATAGTATAGAAGGTATAGCCATTTCAACAAAAAAAAAGTAAATTGACGAAAATTTCGGTTTTCTATAACTCTTTAATTGTAAGTGTTTTTGAGAATAGAGACCTCTTCAAGAAATTATTATTATCTTTTTCCTAGTTAAACAATTCACCAAAATTGCTTTTTCAATCGACATTATGTACATAGTAGGTACATATAAACCAACTTAACGTGTGAAAATGAAAAGCTAGTTTAGATTTGTTTGAAAAGCAATAAAATAAGAAAAGTACGTATACGCCCCAGTGCACCGCTATTTTAGTTTATAACAAATTTCATCTCTCTTTATGGAGCATTTTCTTTATTAAGGAAATCTTCATTTTTTTTAGAGTAGTTAAAACTATTCAGCCTTCAAGAAGTCGATTGCTCTTCTTTTTAAATTTGTATATTTCAATTTTGTATGTAAAGTTTACTTATTCCAATTTTTTTATTGATTCAATCTGTAAAAGTTCATTTTTTTTAAATTTTAATAATTTAAATATAAAATCATTTTGGTTTATTGCTGCAATAATTGGAGCACTTTATACAGGAAGGGGACATAATCCTAAAATCCTGGCAGAAAATGAGAATCCCGAATCTTATAACCCCGAATGTCCGAAATACCGAATGCCAGAATCCTGAATGTACAAGATCCCGAATGCCAGAATCCCGAATGCCAAATAATTCCGAATGAATTCGGGATTAAATCGCGAATTTAGTACTATTTCAATACTTTTAAAGAAATCAAACTGTTTTGTATGGCTTGACTTCTGTTCAGTTTAGCTGTTTTGAAATTTAAGTTTATATCTCTTTGAGAATAATTTTCGTTCTTAAAAGAATAAATAAACGAAAAAAACTTAAAAATTCAATATAAACTACACTTATCAAAAAAATAAGGGAACAAAAAAAAATTCAATTAAAGCATTTTAAAGTTTAACGTTAAAAAGCTTAATGTTTGAAAAATGTTTGCAAGTAATTTTTTTTAGGGTACCGTTATTCCACAATCATAAGAAACAGCACAAGCAAACATTTTTTTTTTGTTTTTTTTTTTTTTTTTGAAGAGTGTCATTTTCTTAGAGTTTTTTTTTTTAGACAGATAAATGTATTGATTCGATAACTTGTTTATTTAACTTTAATGTCGTCTTTTTTCGGCGCTCTGCAATTTTTTTTCAAGAAGAATATCTGGTTTTGAATGAAAAAAGAGACTTTTGACTTTGGCTGCCATGATCTCAGCTAAGAATACCGACACGGAAAATTTGAATAAAGTTTGGAAAACTGGAATTAATTTACTACAAGATCTTTTTAAAACTTTGTTATGATTACTTTTTTGGCCACTCACCGTAAGATTAAGAAAATGTCAAAAAACTGTTTTTTAAAGACTTTTAGTAAGTCTTTCAATGCTTTACAAATATTAGTTGCAGAACTCAATTTGGTAAAACATTTTAAAGAACAAAAGACCACCAGCATATCTGCAAAATTTCAAATCGATCGATTGAACAGTTTTCCTGTACCGAATGATCAAAGTCATACAAACCAATTAAAGGAACGCATTGTATGGTTCACACACATTGTGAAATCGTCATCATAATGGAAAATATAGGAAAACTTTCTGCCCACTTTTTTCACAGTTTTGCGTTAGTTGCAATTCATTTATCCGGCTCAATATAGAATTCAAAGAAAATGACACTCTTCAAAAAAAAAAAAAAAAAAAAAAAAAAAAATTAAAAAAAAATGTTTTTTTTGCTCGTGCTGTTTGGTTATGATTGTTGAATAACATAACGATACCTTAAAAAAATCATTTGCAAACATTTTTCAACACAAAAAAACATAAAGCTTTAAAATGCTTTTTGTTTCATCTCAATACATTCAGTTTCCACAGAGATACAGCTCTTCAAAAAGCACTAAAAAAAAAATAATTTTTTTTTGTTCCATTAATTTTTTTGACAAGTGTATTTAAATTTAAAACAAAAAATTAAAAATTTAATTCACATTAAAAAAAATAGTTTTTTTTATGAAATAGCAATATAAAGCTATATTTTTCAAAAATATTAACTTTTTCCGTATCAAAATATGGATTATTTTATGAAAAGGATATTACTAAAAAACAAAAAATCAGAGTCTTTAGGCACCACACGGCAGGCGCGATTTTAAAAACCAAAAAAAGTACTGAGTTATTCGGGATTTCGTACCTCTTTGTATAACACTATATGTATGCATATGTTTAAAGCTGTAATTAAGAATTTTCTCGCGAATTAGATTAAATTTGTAATATTAATTTCTCGAGTTATTTTTTTTTCCATCTACAAAAAACCTGCAGCGTGAATGAGCTACTGAGGACAACGTTAGGTGATAAAAATTCTCACCAGAATCATATATGTATAATATACTTTCTTCGAACATAAATCTTCGAATTTTTTAACCACACAAACTTCATCCAACATTATTCCCACCACATAAAATGTACTTGAATAAAATTAGCCGCACTCCCCACCGGCTCCTCCTTTACAATCTGATGCAATACGTGTGCGCTATGAGATTCCCTTTGATTTGCATAATATATACAAGACGTAGAACATTCACAGGAGCAGCAATTAAAAATGATGTTGACGACATACACGTTTTGGCGTCTTTAGGGCGGCCTGGTAGGACGAATTCTGTCATTAAAGAGGCGATGAACTCCTTGCCTTTATGTGTTATTTGTAGACATTTTTCTTCCATCATTAGAAGTTGGGTGTTTCTTCATAAGATGAAGTGGTGTGTAAGGTCGGGAATGTTGGGGCAATACTTTTTTCATTACTTTGTTTATGTTAAGGGCATGTGTTGGTTTCATGTAAAAAATTGTTGCATAGGATTAAATCTAATAATAAGATAAAATCAAGATTTATACAAAAGATTTAAACTGCAAGACCTTTGAAAGCAAGATTTAATGTTCTTTTAATTGAAAAATCAAATTTCAAACATAATTTCAAGTTACTTTGCAACGATTACATGCGACCAAGACATAGCCTTTATTTTTTTTTTGCAATGCAAGAGCGGCATAGAAGAATGCTCTCGACACGTCATTCATCACCGGAAGACTTTAAAATAGATCCAAAGGAGTTTGCATCAGGCCAAGAGATTGAGTTAATTGCTTTTTTGTTTGAAGCGGAAAGTGCGTGATTTTCCATGATTCCTCTATATTTAAATACAAAGCGAAGACTGACTGGCTCGACTGGCGGTGAAATAGTTGTGGTTAATTGTATATATCCTGTTCAAAGGAAAGTTATATTATAAGAGGGGAAACGAAAGTGTTTTTTTCTTTTTATAAATGAAGTAATTATAGGATTAAATGAATGACTTAAAGCCATTTTGGGTTATGTCTAGGACTATAGGTATATCCTTTAAATAAACATTAAAAAACCTAATTAATGGAAAGACTTTTCAAATTAGATTTCTCATTAAAATGCTTTGGATTGATTCTTTAAGATTTAATATTTAATTAGTTAAGTGAATGCTTTAAAGACTTTTTGAAGTTGTGTTGTGAGCAATTATTATTTTAGGGGGAATTCGAATTTTTGATTAGGGTCATCTAAAACAGGTGTTATACATAATATCAGCATAATAGGCCGACCAGTTTTGTCATAACTTCACAGTTGCTTCAAATACATAGTTCAAATAGTAGTATGGTACTGCATTTAAAATTTTTTAAAAATAATTTAAAAAAAAAATCATTTATAATTTTTTTTTTGTATTGCTTTTGACTTTTAACATTTTTTCTTTAAAACAAATATAAATTTTTAATTCCATATTAATAAATTACTAAAAACAGGCGTACCGTTTTTTTTCTTTCTTAAAAATAATTTCAATGGTCCACAAAGTTGAAGTTGGAAGACCGAAAAAGAGTATTTATTGATGAATGTTTTGATCTTCGATGTATGGAATCATTTTCACAGCTGAGCAATTTTAGATTCACGGAGGAAGATGGAATGCACATTTGTGTGGTCAGTTGGTCACTCCTTCTATCACTGTAGCAAGGCACTGAAGTAATTTCCCGCGAACTCATAATTCACGCTGTTTCATATTTCATACACCCATACAGCAGAAAGCGAACAAAGATGTTTAAAAAACTAGAACTAATAAACTACACCTTTCTATATCCTACTTCGCTTGAAAGTTCAGAGAAAAAAAAATTAAGAATCTCCCGGGAGTCCAGAGATTTAAGGCTTGGTCAAACAGAACGCGGGCCGACGGGACGGTCAATACTTCAACATGGAAGGAAAGAACGCGGCGGGCAAATTTTGTTTGTAATTTCTTACAAAGACCGCCGGACCGCGCTCTGTTTGACACGGCCTTTACAATTCATTTGCTTCCCTTGTTGGATGTTGACGCCTTCGTCGTCGTATTCAGAGTCTTATAAAATCAACGCTACACAACCTAACGCAGTAATCTTGTTTCAGTTTTAAGATCCACCTGGGGCTGTGTGGTATGGACTTTCCTTTGCCTTGGTACTTGGCTTTAGCAGTCCACGGTCCTGATGGTTGGTTAAAGTATGATTCAACGTTTCTTTCGCAGTCCTTTTCCTTTGAGATACACAAACTCTACATTTTAAGTGACAGCCAAATAACTTTCATAACATTATTTTATATAATCTTCTTTTTTTACCGACGACGACGACGACGGACACGGTAGCAGAATATAACGTCAACGGATAAAGCTCTTAATGGCGAACACGTTTCGATTTTTTCTTCTGTTTTGTTGTGTATGTACAAGTACTGTGCTTTCGTTTATCTTCACTTCAGTATACCTCTCAGATGGGATGATGCAACATTTATTTATCTTTCTGCACTCTTCCTCAGTTCCTGCTGAAGGACTTTACAACATCAACACCACCACATATCGACGACTGTCATATAAGTTAATACAAAAATATAAAGACAAACGGAAGACGACCGGGATCCATTTATCAGATTCCAGGTGTTAACCATTTCCGTGGCAAATTGTGTGGTGTGGTGTGGTAGAGTCACCACATCACCGACAGAGGTTTGCCAGTTGCCATTGCTCAACTTTTCCATTGAAACAAGAGTGACACATGAACTTTTGAGATTCTGCCATCTGGCATGAATACGAAAGTTAACGCTCATCCAAACGTCCTTGGCAAATAAAAGAGATTTAGGTTGATGATGATGTTCGAATATTGACAACCAACATCGGCTAATACGGATGATTGCGGATACCAATGTATGGATAGGTATATTTTGCGAAAACAGGAAATTTCCATACTGAAATATTGAATCGAAAGGAACTATAGGGAAATCATCAAGGAGGCTTGTGGTTGGAGTAAAAGAAGCATGCTCCTGCGGATAAGCTCGAAGCCATTTTGAAAATACTACTAGCTGTGTGTTCATTTTGATAGCAATTGGTGTGGATAACCGGGAGTAATTTGTTGATTTCCGCAGTTTCCATATGAACAAACTTTCCAGCATTATGCTACGCACCTAAATAAGATTGATTTTGATTGAAGGATTGAAGTTCTGAAAGAGGCAGGATTATAAGGATAGAATTACTTATAAGGGATTATAAGGTAAAAAATAAACAAAAACGAGGTATTGCGTACAATCCTTTCTTCGATAAGATGCATAGCAAAATGGAGGAAATTGAAACGGTCCTTTTAAGAAAAAAGTTAAATATCTCCATCAACTCAAAAACCTCAAGATAGCTTTGAAGTAAATTAGAGATATTGGATATAATTGACAAAAATTAAAATTACAGTCTTTAAGAAATTCCAAAAATCTTAAAAGAAATATTTAATATATCCAATAAAAATGCTACTAATTTGAAATTTTCGGTATATTTGACTTTTCAATACTTCTTTTTAGCTCATAGTTAAATTGGAATGAAGGTCTTGAAGAGGCTCAAACCATTTTAAGCTAATAAGTCAAATATCTCCAACTCAAATGCCTAAAATTTGCTTTACGGGACATTAGAGGTATTGTATAAAGTAACCAACCTAAAAGTCCTATTAGGTTTGTAATCATATTAGGAAAAGTTTTCTTAGAAGTCCAAAAGGTCTTAAGAAAAGAGCCAATTATCTCCAATAAAAATGCTTTCAACTGTCTATGAAGCAAAAACGAGATATTCGGTGTAGCGCACAATATGAAACTTTATTAACTAATATACATATATACCAAAACAGAGAAAATTGAAGAGACCAACACCCTTTTAACAAAAAAGTGAAATATCTCCAACTCAAATACCTTAAGATAGCTTTGAGGGAAATTAGAGGTATTAGATATAGTGACCAATTTAAAAGCTATATAACGTTTGTATTAATATTGAAATAAAGATCTCTAAGAAGTCCAAACTGTATTAAGAAAAGAGTAAAATATCTTCAATTCAAATGCTTCCAATATTTATGAAGAAAAAATGAATTATAATCTATAACAGACAATTCAAAGCTTTCTCGAAACTCATATGCATATTAAACTGAGGCATACCAAAATAGAGAAAATTGAAGAGAGCCACATCCTTTTAACAAGGAAGTAAAATATCTCCAACTCAAATACCTCCAGTTAGCTTTGAAGGAAATTAGAGATATTGGATATCGTAGACAGTCTACAATTTTTTTTTTTGAGCTTGCAATCATTTTAGAATAAATATTTATAAGAAGAGCCAACAGTTATGAATAGAACTGTGTAATATCTCCAATACAAATTCTTCTGATTGGTTCTGTCTACTTTAGCGAATATTACATTGGACAATCAAATAATTCTTGTTAGTGCATAGTAATACCAAAATGAAGCTCTTGAAGAGGCTCACAACTTAAAAATTGAAATATCTCTAGTTTAAATAACTCAAATTTCCTGTAATGGAAATTAGAGGTACTGAATGAAGTGGAGAATCTAAAAGTTCCATTTATCTTATATATTCTTATTAAAATTAAAGCTGTTACAGAAGTTCAATCAGTTTTATGAAGTGAAATATTTCCCCTACAAATACATAGGTACTTCTAATAACTTATGAAGCAAAAATGAGTTATTCGCTATAATGAACAATCTAAAACATTTTCTTAACCCTTATGCATATCAAAAGGCACTACTTGAAGAAGCCAACACCCTCTTCAGAAAAAAGAGAAATATCTCCATCTCAAATTCAAATACCTCAGATACGAGATACATACCAAAAATGTCGACCACTATTTACATTCCAAAAGAGAAGAAAGTAAGAATGATAAAATCTATATTCTTTAAATCTAAAATGTGCCAATACGTTCTTTCCAAGCTCGCAATTTTACACACAACCTGCCCTGCCATTGAACTCAATTTAAATTCTGATGAGCCCTTCATATTTTAACAAGGGCCAATCCAAACAATAATGAAGTAAATAGCCACAATCTTTTTCTCACAATTAACTCTATCCGATTGACTTTGAGGACGGGAAAATGCTTGTCATAAAAGTAATTAGTAGGAACTAAAGGTCTGTTAACTTAGATTTAACCTTTACAAAAAATTCTTCCCTCTCTTAGTACTACCGTATGAACCAAAATCAATATCAGGGTCCTTATGGACATCAATCTCTTCAACTTTCCTCATGACATTTTAAACAAGAAAGTTTTTACTAAATACATATCCTTTTGTTCCCAACAATAGAACACTAAATAATATCCAACATGAAGCAGGGTTAAATGGTATTATGTACATAGTAAAAGAATGGCCCTTATACCCAACTAACTCACCTCATCTCTACTTAGTGGCACAATTTTCTTCCAAAGCTTTGTGAAACCCTTTCTTGAAGGGAAACTCGCAGTGAAATATTCCATAAAGTATTTTAAGACAAGTCATATAATGATGAAAAAAACTTTTGGTGTGTCTATATATTAACTCGAGTTGTAATTTAAGAAAACCCAACCACTGAACTACATTTACGTCTTTAAATAGCATCATTTCCAGGATTTTCTAAGCCCATACTGGGTTCGAAAAAAAAACCGTCAAAAATTTCACTCGACATTCCATTTGCTACGTGAAGCATGAGTATGTTTTTTGTTCTTAGTAGTTGGTTTCCTTATAGGTTCTTTAGAAGAATTGCATCCTGAATAGGAACTATTCTGCGAAAAATGAAGAAACGACAAACAATCATTAAATGTATAGTACATACATAGGTATAGAGGAATGGTGATGGTTGTTAAGGGAAACATTTCTTGCAGAGAAGATGTAATTAAATAGCATCAGAATGATGAAAATGATGAGAATGCAAGATAGTTTTATATTTCGTGAAAAATGTTTTTTTTTGTGTTATTAAAATGAAGGTAAAAGTTTTTTTTCTTCATTTACATATGCAAATAGGTGAAATGTTTTCATGAAGCCTGGAAGTATGCCAATTAGAGAATTTCCTGTGTTGAAAATTTGTCGGTTAGGAAGTCAGTTCATTATTTGATGAAGTTTCTACGATGATGAAAAAAAAAAAAAAACACGATCGAAATCCTACCCGGAAAATAATTTATTTTCTTGACTCAAACACACACACAATCATATACGAACTTCTGCAGGCTCTAAGAGCCGGACTTAGGTAGTAAAATTTTGAGGCACCAACTATTATTCTACTCATTGATTGGGTCGATGCAATATTAAATGTTTTTTTTGTAATATTTATTTGCAAAAAGCAGATACGAAATGCGGTCAAAATGCAAGTGATTATTTTAAAGTCCATTGTCAAAATTGGGATTCCATTATATCTATAAGTTATTTAAGGTCGTATGTCAAAAGATCGGTTTTTCGCAATAAAATTTTTAACCGTTAAAGCTAGAGAAAATTATTTCAAGCTAATTTTGTAGATTGTGAGGTTTTCTACAAAATTAATGCTGCCATTTTTGTTTTACGACTTAGGTACCGTTCAGACGTCTAGAGCTAACTATCGGGTTTTCATCTCTCCTGAATAATTTTTTTATACCAATCCAGCCCTGAGAAATAACCTTAATAAATTTGTTAAATTAAAATTTCAAACCAGACTTCAACCTTCACCATCGCTATTTATGTGCAAATTGATTGTAATTAAGGTTAAAACAGAAGTTCACCTGGTGTAATTATATTCCCTCACAGTTACACATGGACGACACCGTTCAGAGTTTTTCTATTTCTTATGAAAAAGGTACTACAGCAAAGGTAATAGTTTCAAATTTTAAAGCGATAATTTTGCACATTTTAAATTTACATCATCACATGCAAGTAATGGATCACGTTTCCATTAAAAATTTGTCTAGTTACCTTACCTACATTTATCCAGGTTTTCTGTTGGGGTTTATTCTGGGATAAATTATGTTTTGGTATGCATATCTAGTTATTTTAATGAGAGAAGATGCAGCATGCAAGTGTCAGGGCTGTCGAAAGTTCATAAAATTAATTTTAATGAGTTTTAGATTACACTTTGCAGATATGTTAGGATGGGTTGGGTACGATGAGTGGATGATGGTCTATCATCAAAAATAAAGCAATATTTGGAATTCTAGAAATGCAGGTCCCCTAATAATATGTTTTTCCATTAATTGCGATTTTCAAGTTTTAATTGGTTTTCTTGGTTAATACAATAATGAAAAACTTTATTTTTCGATGTGTACCTGATGCTTATTTAATTTTAAATAATTTTTGTTCTCTTCTATTTAGAGACCATATTTCAGGGTATGGTTTGTTTCGTTTTAGTCTTTTCGCATTTCGTTGTTTTAGCATTTTAATCAAAATGTTTTTCAATTACTTGGTTTATATTTGTTCCGAAAAAAAAATCATTCAGTATTATTTAGTTACTTTTAAGTTCATTTCGCCTTTATTTAATTAGTTTTTTGATTATATCGGTGTATTTTCATTTCGATTTTGAGTACCTCGCCATCGTTTGTTTTTTTTTTTTTTTTTTTAAGTAAGTACGAAGTAACGAAGTAAAAGAAACAACAAAACAATACGCACCCGATATTTCAATATCTATGATAGCTAGACTTGGACTTATCGAGAGAATATACATACAAAATCCAGCAAATTAAAATCTCCCATTATAAAATGTCGGAATTAGAAAAATCCCGTTTTTTACAAACAAAAAAAACAAATTTAACAATGATTCCAAAAGTCAGATAAGTGTCAGTGAAAATATTATAATGAACGTCATTTTCATAAATTTCAAAATGGACACACAATAAAGCCAGGTACGCAGTTCAAGCTAAACTAAATTTTATCTCTACTATTCTTATCTCTACAATCGTTTGCTAAGAGCACAAATGTCAAAATTTATCTGTGAAAGAATGCGTTGAGCATTATTTCGCTTGCTAAATTAGGTGGAGACTTTTTGAATTTAGCGCGTGAACTGCGTACTGCATAGCTAAATATCTTCGCTAAAATTTATCTTTGGAGGAAATTTGTATGGAAGATAAATTTTAGCGCGATCTGCGTACTAGTTCAGTAAAATATCAAAAATTCCAACATCGTCATCGCTATCTTCTTACTTTGAGACATTTCAATGAGAAAATTCTTTGTAAGTAAGATTAAATTTCAATCATTATTTTTTTTTTATATATATTTTCATTGAAATCATTTTGCATATACATAATTCGTTGGTATTTTGTACTTTGATTTCCATTTTGTCGCCATTCTCTACTGTCAACAGAAAAAAAAAATAAAAACATGTAATCGAGGATTTCAAAGAGCGAAACAGAAATGTCTATCGATTCATCTGTCATTAAGTCTTTGATATCGTCGAAACCTTTACTTTATTGTGACATTTTGGAAACTGAGATATTGATATTTCTTGATGGGTGTGGTGTTTCGGCTCCCTCAATATGAACGAGTGTATCGATTTAAAAAGAAGCCTGAAGGTTTTAATGTTGATTTCCCTGCACAATAATACTGTTTGAGTTTGAGAGTTTTCTGTTTCGTCTTTGTGTTGTGGATTCTTTAACTGCCGACCTATGATAAATGTAATAAATGACATTTTATTTTAAATCTGTCGAAAAAATACAACAAACTGTGCTAAATTATTATTCTTCTTGAAGGGTTGAGGAAATTAGTTGAAAATCGTATTACATGCTTATAACATGTATGTAGGTACATATGTGTGTTACAAGCTTCAAAGCAACAAACCTAAATACAAAGTAAGGCTTTTCAACGATATATGATTGTACCGTATGGTTTGATGTTCATGTTACAATGAAATTGCCTTTAGCTATTGTACATAAATATCTATATATGTATCTCTGTAATAGTTAACGACCTAATTTCAAAGATGAATGGTAATTGCAGTTAATTATGAGAGAAATGCGATTGTTGATGAAAAAAAAAAAAAAAAAACTCGCAACAATGGTGATTTGTTTAACGATTCATATCTTTTCTGGTACACAAATATGTTTTGTTTGCAACGAACATTACGCCATTAAATACAAATGCTCGTTTGAATGGAAATTAGACGAAAATGACAGATGTACATATTTACATTTTATAGGTTAACGAGATTATTAGGTATCTCTTTGATGAAAATAATGCAAATGTAAAATTACAAAAAAACATACCTGGGTAGGGGAGAGTGGGGCTAAAAGTAACACTTTTTACTAAAACTGATACTGTTCCTTAGATTTTGAAAATGAGTTAGCCAAACCTTTTTTTGTTGAAAGAGCAACATTTTAGCTACAAAAATCCAACAAAAAAGCTAAAAAAAATACTGATTAGAATATGTAAAAACATAACATTTAGACAAAAAATCGTGTTAATACGACTTACCCCATTATGTTACAACTTTCCCCACATATGGTCCATATGTGGAGCCATTTTAACAATGGTTTGCAGCTTATAATTCTTATTGGGCGGGGTAGGAAATTCCACAGCCGAATTGCATAGAAAAAGAACTGTCGCTCAGAGACCAAAAAATTATAGCGAATTGGTACGAGATCCAGAGTTCTAATTGAACGCGTAAGACAGATTCTATTGTACAGGTAGGTTGGTTGAAGCATTTGAAGCACATTATGAAGTAGGCTCAATGTTTTCAGCTTATAAATATCTTCAAGACTAATACCATAAATAGATTTGGCAAATAAGGAGATGTGTTCATATTTTTTGAGTATAAAAATATATCTGGCGATGCTATCTGGTATGCCACGTTAAGTTTTCGTTTATGCTCATAGTCACAGTTGCTAAAAATCTCACACCCAAACAACATAATTTGAACAAGTAGAGTTTTAGCCAGAATTAGTCTTGTTTTCAAAGGTGTGACTTTTTGCGTAGTCCATAGCATGCGAAGACTTCTATAGATCCTTTACCCAGTGCCAATCTGATATGGTTATTCCAAGTCAACGTTTTGTTAAATGTTATACTTAGATTTTTTGCGGAATCAACAAATTCGATAATTTTATCATCAAGATATTTCTTATGAAAGTATGAAGTATCAACCTCTTTCGTGGAAATAACCAGAAATATTGACTTAGAAGGATTAAAACAGAGGCCATTTACTTTGGACCAGCATACAATCCTGTCCAGATCTTCATTTATTTGATATGCAGCATTTTCCACAAGACCCAAAGGAAAACTGTTGCGAACCTGCACATCGTCAGCATTATGTACATATCAACGGAGGACTCTAGTAAACATTTTGGCAGGTCGTTTATGTACATAGAAAAGAATAATGGTCCAAGTATCGAGCCTTGCGGAACACCTAAACTAAGTGGATGAAAATCTGAAACGGATTCCTTAATGGCAATTGCCTCAGAAGCAAATAAGAGGCTACCACTTTTGTTGACGACATAAAGAATTTAAATTGATTTCAAAGTTAAGTCCAGAGAACCGTATCAAACGCTTTAGAAAAATCTAGTAAGATAAGGAAAGTTATTTTGTCTTTGTCTACCGCTTGTCTGATGTCTTCTATAACGTTAATTAATGCAGTAATGAAATTATATTTTTGACGGAGACCAGAGGCGTTTTTCTTTTTTAGTTCAGAGTTTGTTCAGAGCAGAGCACTGAGTAGACTCTGAGCGAACGGAGTAAACTCTGAGCAGAGTATGTTCAGAGCACTCCGATTTAATTATGAAATACACCTGCTGAGCTCTCAATTGTCATATCTGTCAAATTACATGGAAACTGTACGAAGTTGGCCGCGCTCAGTTTTTTACTCCGTCTGCTCGGATATTTTATTCTGAGCTCATGGAGCACACTCTGAACGCACTCTGAACGAAAAAAAAAACACAAATTCGAAGCTCTGAGCGCTCTGAATTCAAAAAGAAACACAACATTTTCGTTTGACAGTTCGGACTTAGCTCTGAACTGCTCTGAACTAAAAAAGAAAAACAGCTATAATAAAGTAATATTAAAGTTTAAATATTATTATATTAATTCACTAATTTAAATAATTAATTAATTTTTAATGTTCCTTAAAAAAAAAGAAAAAATAATATTAACTTTCTCGAGAAGAAAGTGAATTTAACATTCATCTTTGAAAGATTAGGAATGTTATAAAAAAAAATCCAAAACCAATATTAGAATTAGATATGAAAGGAAAACACCTCTTTTCTCATCAACCTTCTGTTGACAACGATAACCGTCAAAAAGACTATTTTCTTTCTACATATATCAAAATAAAGAAAAAAAATTAAACAAAATTATATACAAACATTGAAAACCATTTTCCATCGTCTTGGTTCCCAAAAATTCGGTTGAAAATATGAACTAAGTCTGTTCAAATATATTCATAAACTTAGTCAAAACATTAATACATGTTTACAAAAACAACTACCACTGTATCTCTTCCCAGTGAAGAGGAATACTAAAAATATAAGGAAAAAATAAAGTTACAAACGTATCAATTTTGGGGACTACCCTCAGAACTTATCTTTTTGATGCCCAATTCACAGCCAAAATACACTTGACGTTAGCTTTGAAGTAGACGAACATTTTTCTCCATTACACGTTTCTTAATTTTCAGGGAAACCCTTTCATTTTTTGCTGTTACTTCAAGCCCCGCTCTTCCCTTAAACGATGATCGTTTTCAAAATTACGCGATGAAAGTTTAGGAAATTTCAATAAAAATGGCTTTGAATCGTTAGAGCATATTTTTGCGTATTTGAGTAGATTTAAATTCATTTTTTGGATATTTTAAAATAATATTTTTCGTAAATATTTTTCTGAGAGATTTTAAAGAAATTAAAAGAAAATGTCAAAAAAATCTTCATCAGCTTGTTTCTTTGTGCGAAAGGGCAAGTGATAGACCAAGTTTTCTTTTTGAAAATTAAAAAAAAAGTATAGTAGCTATGTATATGCTAAAACTATAGTTCCTATACATGCCAAACTAAAATAAGATTTTAAATTGGTACATATATCTCTTTAAATTTTATTTTCAAAGTTTAATTATTTGAATAAGTAGTTTATTTTTTACTTTATAATAAAAGAATGATTTATTTTTAAACTTTCATGTTTTTCATATTTTCTTAATAACTTTTTTAAAGCACATTTTCATTTTTTAAGCGAATATTTTCTCATTTTGTGTTCATATTTTGTGTTTTTTATCACATAAAAATCCGAGCCCTAGTTTCAGATTTTTAAAATACAAACCTCATATGAACGCGTGTGTGAAGAGGTCTAGACGAAAAAAAACGAACTAAATCCCCACCATACCATTCTTAATCATTAAAAAAAAAAACAACCAATAACTGATGTGCTCCGCTCCGCAACACAGGCCCACAGGTAGATTTATTATACAAAAAAAAAAATAATAACTAGTTCAACATGATTCGCTTAAAAACCACAGCACGACTTTTGTAGATCCAAAAGTTATTTTTTTTTAATATAAAAAGTCAAACTTAAAAACCACACATGGATTCAATTTGTTTTTTTTTTTTTTGTGTTTTTAAATTATCAAATCGTGAGGATAGCAGTGAAAGTCGTTTAAAGTTTATCCCTTCGATCTCACTTTCAGGTCAAATTGCCAAAAACTTTTGGGAAATTGGAAATCATAATATAAGGATCAAGATATTCTACATTCGGGGACCTTCCTCAATTTTTCAATAAAATTTATGGGACAAAAATGTGCACCAAACTGATTTGGTGTCCCACACGTTTTACCTTCATTTATTTTAATCTTTTCTCTCAAACCAAAATGACATTTTGTAAAACTATGGCCAACTACTGTGGACCAAGGCATTTGAAAATTTGGAAAAAAAGAGAAAAATAGTCGTCGCCATGCTGGCTAGATAATTATTTTAAAATTTAAGTTGTTGCGTTGAGATTTTCTCTATTTCGGTCCAATTCAAATATTGTCCTGGCTTGCTTTGTTAAGACAAATTTTATTTAAAGCAGATCATATTTTTGATTTTTTTGTTCTCGATTATGTTTCAGATTTTAAATTATTCTACCCCACTGTGTGATGAGTGGTGGCGGAAACAGAAATGTCAGATCCTTTTTTTCTATAATGAAGAACATTCCATTGTTCAGACACTGACACTATGCCGGCACCATCTGCACGTACATCTGTTCTTTGTTTTTGGGTTAAAAATTCATTGGAGGCATCAGCGAAGCAAAATGCTGCTGCTTCTGCTGATGCTGATGATGTTACCTCCAAACGAGGAAGTCTCCCTTAGGACAGGGTCGACAATAAATATTCCGTCTTCGAAATTCCATAGAGAAAAAAATCAACTGTGCACTCTCTCATACGATTTGGTAGAATAAAGTTGAATGGAAGAATCTATTTTAAGTTCAACCAAATAAGGAAATCCCTAATGTAGCTGGAGCTGGTAGGCACATACCACACAATCATATAAAAGTTGTCTGTACTATAAGGAGGGCGGAGATGGGAAGATATCGTGGCTTGGCACGTCTGGCCTGGTTAGATAGGTATATGTAGCTAGCTAGATATAGAAAGAGGATAGTGAGACACGTAGAACGTAGGTTTATTTAGTATATGGATTCAAATCTTCCAAAAAGCAAATAAACCGAAAAATTTAAGGTACACAGTACACACACACATACACACATACTCAATTCGATTATTGTGCTAGAAATTATTTCATCTTTGGGGGAAAAAAGGGGTTAATAGATCGAAAACTATTGATTTGTGCTTGCTTTGTGGCAGTTTAAGAAATCGTTAAAAGGCACTAAACTGGGGGCAAAATGGGACTATTGGTATATTAATTTTTAGGATCAAAGAATCCCCAAGGGGAGATTTGATAAAGTTTGATGTGGTAATTGAGGAATAAAGTGGAAATATGAAACTTAAAAAGCTATTATTGCTTTTATGTTTTTTTTGTCCAATATTGGAATTGGAGGGACTGATATAATCAAAAAAGTTTAGTTTAAAATATTTTGTTTTTCTTAAAGGGAAATTCGGATGATATTATGGTTTGGATGAATTTAAAATATGTCTTTTGTTTTTGACGAAGGTTTACAATCGACATTCTTATTGATTGGTTATTCGATTTTAATACTTTTTGTTTGTAGGATTCAAAATATTTTTTTGATGAAAAAAAAAATAAATAGAGCGGGTGGATCCATTTTCATTTAACTAAGCACATTTGGGGTTTTTGGAAATTTTCTAGCTTACTAAACAAAATTACAGCCACCAATACATCAGATTAAACAGGAGAGTAAACCTTTTATACGAAAGAAGAGGAATTGCAAAAACAATAGAAAATTGTTTTTGTTGTTGTTTTAGTGGACTTTACTGGCTGTATTACGTACTGTATTGACCTATTGGAGGTTATCGCGAACAAAAATTTCCCAGGGAATGTTTCCCTCGTTCAAACATTGGGAACGTAAATGTTGCCTTAAAGTTTTCCTCGGAATTTTGTGGTATCGGGAATAAATTTTCCAGGGGAATTTGGCTGTCATTGCATTGGATTTTTGTTCGAGGGAAATTTATTCCGTGCGAGATTCACGATAGCAGAAAAATTTCCGTGGGAAACAAAATTCCTCGGGAGATTCCCGATAGGGCCCATTATATGCGATTAGTAACTCTTGCCACTTTTTTATCGCTGCATGCAAAACAAACTTTAGAAGTAGAAAAAAAAATGTTATTAGGTATCATAAAATTTGATCAGTATATTTTTATTTTTGCAAAAAAAAACCTCTGCCAACTGGCCTAATTTTAGACAATGTTTTCCCAATCCCTTGAACAAAAAAAATTGTTGGAAGTAAATACAGTATGTTGCAGTACTTATTCGAAAGCTACCATGTTTAAATGCCGCCGAAAATAAGGCTGTAATTAATGTTTAATGGAGATAGAGATAAAAAAATGGAAATGCATGCGGAGAAGGATTTCACATAAATTAATTGTTTTTTCGGATGAATAGTTACCTACCACAAAAAACAAAAAACACATACATACCAACTGTTGAAAAAATCTCCCCAACAGAACACAGATTTTTAGAATTCTATTCGAATTTCGGCCTAATTTTTGTCTAGTTTTGCTGAGCTCGGTAGAGGCAGCAAATAATGCAAAACTAAACAGATCAAATTTAATGAAATAGTCATAGCGACCCGGCCCGATTTCGCCTCGGTAAGATTTGAGATTAGCATACAGAAGGACAGAATTGGCTATAGTGACTACAATTATATATGTAGGTTTAAGAGAAAAAAAGTAATTTGATTTCCTTAATTTTTTTTAGTTTTTTTGGGGTGCTTTTCGTAAATTAAATTTAAGTGCATACAATCTTTTACGAATTTTGCTCAATAGTTCTTTTTTCCGACGAACCATTAATGCTCAACTAGCGTTTGAACATCTACTTTTTCCACTCCAAAATTTAAGCCTGTTGTTGAGTGAATTCCAGTAATAAAAAATTAGAGCTTGGGGTGGACTTTTAAATAGCCTTAAATATAATTTGTACATTTCTAATTAAATGCAAAAAATCGCCAAAACACTTTACCTTTTCTGCATTTTGTTGTATTCAGTTAAGAAAATCCGGCGCGAATAGGTGTATTCTACTCCCGAAGGAATACGTCTCCCGGGGAGTTTTTTTCCCGGGGAATATTTAGAATTTGGGTTGATGAAATTTGGAAACCGAAGTGGGCGTGACATTGAGCGAGAAACGGTATCTATTTAAGATTGCTAAATTACAAATGTTTACTTTAAGAACGCTGAATAAGGAACGAAACTAAAATATATTTTTAGTATAAGATTGTTGTTTTGCCAGCGTGTGCGTTAGATCCGGTAGTTTTAATTTTTTGCTGAGCCGCTTATGATATTTAAAAAAAAAAAAAAAAAAACAACGCAAACATATATTTGCCAGTAAGACCTAGGCCTAGGGTCTTATAAATAAGGCAATGTTAGAAGGAATAGAAGGATAGGATAGATTTTTGTAGGCACAGTGGACTGAGAATAAGGTTTTGATTATCTCATTAAATCCCAGGGGTGGCGTTTAGTTGAGGGAATATAGAAAAGAATGCTGCATAGACTGGGGCTCGAATCCACACATCCAGGTTAGCAGTCAAGCACTACTTCCACTGCGCCGGGGCCACCTCATGCCTCATGAAAAACCCAAATTTTCGAACTCGAGCGCCAAACGCATCATGGTCAAAAATCAAATAAACATTTTCGCGCTTTTTTCAATTATTGGCAATTTTAACCCCAAAGGATTAGTTTTTCGACTATAACTTTGCTCTACGATTTCAAAGTAATTAAATGTTCTTCAATTTGAGCCCAGAACCATCTATGTAGATGCAACAGTTTCGAAAATACAGATATTCAAAATTTAGCAATAATAAATTTATAACAACAAGTAGTATAATTTTCAGTATAATAAAAAAAGATGGTTCTTGGCACAAGATGCATACAAATACTAGTCTATATTCCCCCGTTTAATTGGGAGGGGCAATATTTCAAAAACCTGACTTGAAATAGAAAAGGACTCATAAAAATCCAACGAATTTTTTTAGAATAAAATCCTATACCTTTTGTTAAAGCCAGGAATCCATTCTTAAATTTTCTTTTATTCAAATAAAGTTGTTTAAGTCAACAGTTTTTGAAAACAACATAGTTTTTTTGGATTTACCTATTTTTTAATTTACGTTGATGAGTACAATTTTCATTTTAAATATTCAATGCCCTTATTAATTTTGAGTCAAACACTGAAAACAAAATACTTAAAAATGTCTTCTTGTTTTGGAAATAACCAAAAATAACGAAATCTACTTCAATAATTTTGAGTTACTTTAAATAGTAAAGCGTTCTTAAAGTAAAAAGGCAGTAAGTAAAAAAATGCGAGCATTTTGCGTTTTTTTTTTCGATTTTTGACGATGTTAGGTGCTCGAGGTCGAAACCTTGGGTTATTCAAAACACATGCACCATAAAAAACTCGTAGGTGTCGGTGCAACAATTTTTTATTGATCAAATGGCGGCCTCCCGAGTCCATAAATTATACCGTGGTCGTTTTTCAAAGCTTTTTTTTTTTTTATCTTTTTGTCTGTTAATTTTACATCACTTTATTATATTTTTTTTTGAAAATGTTCGTCTAGTAAAAAATGGTTATTTCAGCTCATGTGTTCTGGGTAACTACACCATGGAATAAGAATTTTACGGACTCAAATTGAGCAGAAAAGCATTTGCCTTTGCCTTTAGTTTGAGTCCCATTTCCATGGTGTAGTTACCCTGAACACAAGAGCTGAAATAACCATTTTTAGAAAAACAATCGGTTCGGTATTTAATCCTCAAATAAATACATAGAACGCGCCTTTGTGGTCGTTATATCATTTTTATTTATAAATAAGGATTAAGGCAGTAATTGTATAAGATAAAATTCTGCTCAATCTGCTTTTCCAAAATTAAATTATTAAAGTATTTCATCATCCCACTGAAAATTAACCACACTTGTCAGTTGTCACTTGTTTACATTGATGAAACTTGTTTTTATTATTTGCAGAATTTTGAAAAGCTGAATACTGAAAGCAGAATTTTGAAAACAGTAGGCGTATTGAAAAACAGTAGAATTTTGAAAAAAAAAAGTTGACCCCAACCCTTGTGAGACTTATAGTTCTCGATGTATTATGGGAAACTGTTTAAATAATTGTTTTAAACCAGCGCCCAAATAGGAGCTTAAAAATAAAAATGAAATGAATTTGGTGGCACAATAGCTCATGAAGGACTTGCGCCTATAATGACTTTCATGTATCTCAACCATTCCTGTGTGCGTTTCTGCAGGAATGGGAACTTACAATCCCAAAAAATCGTGTTGTGGTCTCACACTGGTCACTTCTACACTTCGAAAAAATGTTTGGCCTGTACAAAATGTAAGGTTCTACCAAAATTTTGTAAAATTTCAATGGACTACTCCTGCTTTGGCCCTGTGGTATTACTTGAAATGAAAATCTATTTTTTTTAGCTAACGAAAATAATATCGTTAAAGCAAAGTGTCCAAAATCATTCTCGAAAGAGTTTACAAAAATCTCTAAAAATGGTGTATGTGGAGTTGAGAAGGCGCCATTTGACCGACACGTTATTTTAAATTATCAAATAATTATTGTATATGTATCTACACTACGAAAAAAATAATAAGCAGGTATGGCCCAAATTTCTAATATTGTATAATACAATTCTTACTGCAGTCTGTCTCAAAATACAAAAGCAATTTTATTCAACTTTGTTGAACATTTCCATAAGTAAAATTATTGGTTAAAAGCAGGGAAATTCGAGGCAAAGTTTGACAGTTAATGACAACAAAACTTATCCTCCAAACAATTGATAACTATACCCAGCATTTTATAATAAGATTCCTTTGAGAGCATAGAAAACATTGGAAGTGACATGCATATGTGTTTCCCAATTCAACCATCTGTTCCACCATAGTTGCCGAAACTATAAATTCTTTTCAAAATAAAGATACAATCTCCATCACCAAATTTCACTTCTCCTATGAACGAAAATTCTACAACACCACAAGTTCATATTATAGTTTTCCTTAAATCTAAAATATTTTTGTAACTAGAGCTACATTCTATCACGCCAAGAACACCCTCGAGCTATTCGAGTTCATTTTCTCAGAAAACTGTATCATATGGCCTAGAATTGCGTTAAATTAATCTTCGACATCTCGCTTACAAATGAGTATCAGTTTTCATCTAAAAGTGAGAAACTACTCCGCTGCTGAACACTACACAAACTGACTGCACGTTTTCTTTGGCATGTGTTCCATTTCGACTAACATGCGCTTTTGTACAAGTTGTACGGTACCATATTGTTGTAAACGATCTTAATAAACTCCCTGTTTTATGTTTATGTAGGAAAATAGTATAAACTTCTGGTGCTGGATAATTTAATTATTATTATACAAACAACAAAAAATCCATACAGCATCACCATTAGATGCCTCTGGAATCTACTCTACTCATTCCGAAGAATTGAAGAATTAATGAATGCAATGTTTTGATAGATACACTTTACAACGATATGATGCGCATCGTTGTGCGGGTGAACATTATCTTTATTTATGCGGGAGGTACATACATAATATAAAAGTTTGTAGTTTTCTTTTTATAAAGTGTATAGTCTATGAAGTTGGAAATGGAAGAAATAATAAACAAAAACAAAAAAATAGATAGCCACAACATTAATGCTCCAAATAGATACTAAATGAGTAGGTATATTACAAGAAAAATTACTTTTCAACATGAAGTTAATAAACTTTGTTCTAAACTTGCTTCGTATTAGTTTTGAGAATACAAATATTCTTTCCCAAAAAAAAAAAAAACTCTTCTGCCGGTTTTAAGAATCTTTGTCTTACGAGATATTATTCAAGCTGTGAAAAAATTATGCAAGTTATATTGATCGATAGATTAAATGCGAAGAGGAATACCTTTTCTTTAGGAACTGGCTGGACAAATACTGTTTCCCTTCGACATAAAAGAAAAATGCTAGTAATAAAGGACGATGGAAAAGCTTAACCCATTTCCGGCCAGCAGCCAGCGTTGCGAAAACGCAACATCATACCTGAGAACTTCTGGAACTTAACTGATGATAAATTTGGATATACTTATTAATGAATATTAGAGTTAATTGAATTATCTAATCGACCTGTCTTTGAATTTTTTTCAAATATTTTCTTTTCGTGTTAATTTTGTAGCATTTGGTAGCATTTTTGAAATATTAAAATTTTTCAAAATAATGTTAACTACAAGTAAATAAAGGTTCAAATTATATTCTGAAATAATGTTGACGCAATTTATATGAGTTGCCTGTCTGACAGGTGAGATGAAAGCACTACGCTGCGTTTTCGCAACGCTCGCCTAATCCAGTAAGAATTTGCGTTTTCAAATCAGATTGAACGGTTTTTTTCAGAATATTTCGTGTTTATGTTTATATTACAACAGTTTCTTAAGAAACATAATTTTTGATTGCATCCTATCCAACAAAAGAATGAGTATTTTTTTTTTTCAATTTTTTTAAAGTTTTTGATTTGATTTTGAACCCTTATGGTTTGAGAAACTTCAAATTTATGAAGCGTATAGGTAACTTTGGTCTAGATTTTTGAAAAAAAAAATTAAATTAAAGAAAAGTGGTTTTTTGATTTTTTTTTGTTTTTGAAAAAAAAAAAATAATTTTGTTAAGTCAATTTTTGTTCCTAGTTTTTGATTTTTATCTTTTTAAGGGTTATTTTCAGAATTTTTGAACTTATACAACAAATAGATAATTTTAGTCTCTATTTTTTGATTTTTTTTCATTTTTGAAAAAAAAAAAATATTTGAGAAAAAAGATTTTTTTTTAATTTTTGATTTTTATCTTCGGGTTAACTTAAGAAACTTTGAATTTATAAAGAGTATACATAGGTAATTTTAGTAACCATTTTTGGAAAAAACATATGTAATTTTGGAAAATGTTTTTTTTTTTTTATTAATTTTGAAAAAAAAAAATATTTTATTTTAGGACAATTTTTATTTTTGATAATTTTATTGGCGCAAAATTTTAAACAGCCTGCTACTAAGGTATTAGCATGATACTACTTAACAATTTTCTTATTTTAAAACTTTTTACTAAAATATTCTTATTTTTAAACATTTTCTAACTAGTATCATACTAAACCTATTTTCTTAAGAAACTCTAGCTGAACACGCCTAAAACAGTGACAGTTCAACCCATTTTTGCAATTGTAGCTGCCAAAGTGACACTTGGATTTAGTATGATACTAAAAAGATAAAAAAGGCATTTGGCGAGATAAAACCATAATACGATGCTAACTCGTTAAAAATTTGGAAAAGCCTGTTTTAGCCTAGCATCATACTCAAAATGCTTTAACATCATATTAAATCGTCTAAAATTTTGCTCCATTAATTTTTAATAATCTTTTCATTACCAAGCGTATTTAGGTATATTTAATTTTTTTTTTTTATAAAAGTATTCATATAAGGTTATTGTATTACGTGTAAGAAGAAAATTTTATTTCAATAATTTTGATACTCCTTTCGGAGAGCGTTGCGAACACGCCACACGAATTTCCTGGGAAACCAAAAGCTTTTCCAATTTTTTTTTTTAATATTTCCTCTAATCACACAAAAAATATCTGTAGGTATGTGAAATTTCAAGTTTCTAAGTCAACTAGAACTGGTAGCCGCCGGAAATAGGTGAACTAAGGTTTTTTTTTTTTAAACGGAAAAGCCCACCTCCATACAGGACAATGGGTGTACGATTTTAGTTCTTCTGCAGTTGAAATTCTTGTGTGTCACTATGCCAAAATGCATTATTTACGCAGTAGAAATTTCCTCAAAACAAAATACGTTCTTGAATACCAATACTTTGGTCTTAGAACACACAAGTGCAAGAAACTCGTATTACACTAAGCTTTCTTTCTGAGCAAAACCAAAACAAAACAAAAAAGAAAACAAAAAACTTTTTTTGCTCTCGATACATATCTCTCTTTTTCGATTGCTACCAGATGGCGATGCTGATGATGCTGCTAAGCAGGGTTAAATGGCTAAAATGAGTGCTTGACGCGTTCGCCTTTCATTTGAAGTACGCCCGAAGTACTTGACAGCCGACAGGCTGGGGGGCAATTAGGGTCAATAAATTCAGTCTTCAAGTCTTCTCTTCTTATACTGACTTATTTTTTTCTTTATCTTGGTTATACTATAGAGGCTGGACGCTGTGCTGGAGTGTTTTTGTATACAAAAATCAAACAAAAACTTTCCTCGCAGAATAAAAGAGTGCATTGTTTAAATATAGCCGATTTTGTTCTTAAGCTGTATTCATTGTAACGAGTGGGTGAGTCTAGGCCGCCTACTTAAAGTGATTACGAGCGTTCTGGTTATCTTGTTTATGTTTTTTTTTCTTTGTGTTTTGAAGACAAAACTTCAAAAATATGTTCCGTTCATAATAAGGCAAATAACCTGGTTTTCTTTCTTGATGTTCAATTGATGAGTCTGTGGTGTTAAGTTTACAAAAGTTCAATGGTCACAAGTTATAATTACGAGCAGATAAACTGTGGAAGAAAATGTGTAAGAGTATACATAATTGACTTGCCCGCTAGTTATGGATTTTAATGAGGCAAATAAATAAATAAAGAAAGGTTGGTTGTTTTATTGATTTAAACGATGCAATTTTTTCATCTATTACAAGGTAGGTATACATTATTTCGAGGTTTGATCAGGCTATACATATTTTAAATTATGATTATCGAAGTTCCTTGAATTTGATGATATTTATTGGAAGATTATTATTTTTAAATAGAAGAGATAATCTGTTGATCAAGTAGCTCGTGGCATAATGGTTAATGCGTTGGACTGTTATAAGAGTTCTGAGTTTGATTTGGACCCTCACTTGAAAACATAAAATTTTCTTCCAGGGCTACTAATTACTCTTAAGAGGAAGTGACAAATCTTCCAAGAATATTTTTTGTTATAAAAAAAAGTCCCTCTCTTTTCAGCCTCTCTTTTTAGATTCGAGAGGACATTAAAGGTCCCTTCCATTCCTGCCTATGAATATGGTGGATTATTCCATTTTTGCTTAAATAACATGCACTGCACCCAGGAAGGTTGAGAGTTGTAAGTCACTAGGTCCTGGCTCTTTCAGAGCTGTAATGCGTAAATAGAACTAAAAAACAGCCAATAATAGTAAAACAGGGTCCTTTTAATTAAAAAAATAGACAAACAAATGCTAAACCACTAAATCTAATCTTTTTTTTTTCAAATTTGTAATAAGTTGACAGGTGAATAAATTATTATTATGACAGAAAAGCATAAATTTAAATTTTCATTTAAAATTTTTTTGTAATGTCTCCAAAAAATAAATAGTTCAAACTTTACAACTGTTGTAATATTTTCAAACATAATGTTAAAATCCGAATCAAATAGAATTTTACTTTTAAATTTACAATTTGTGTATTTGTATGCTTTAGTCTTAGAACGTTATGTTATGCAAAGCGAATGATCCCTTTCAAAAATAACAACGAAATTATAAAAGAAAATATTTTTTCAGCTTTTCGGTTCGACATTATTTTATTTTATTTTATTTTTTTTTAATTTATTTTATTTTATTTTATTTTATTTTATTTTATTTTATTTTATTTTATTTTATTTTATTTTATTTTATTTTATTTTATTTTATTTTATTTTATTTTATTTTATTTTATTTTATTTTATTTTATTTTATTTTATTTTATTTTATTTTATTTTATTTTATTTTATTTTATTTTATTTTATTTTATTTTATTTTATTTTATTTTATTTTATTTTATTTTATTTTATTTTATTTTAATTTATTTTACTACTTTTCTACTACTACTGAAATAAATCTTTAAATCTTATGCATCTCTAGCACTCAACTTAAGTAACACTGTCCCAAAGAGAGAAAAACCACACTACATAATCCCAAAAATCTTTTAAAAATAAACCAAATAGGTCCATTACACACCGCGCATAAATGGTGAAATTGTTTTTAAACTAATCGCACTCCCTTCGGAACAATTTCTAGAGAAAGACTCCCATTAGAAAACACATTACAAGCTTACATAAGGTAAATAAATTCCCAAAGAATGTAAATCGGATGCAATTTAGAATGCGTTTCTTTTTTCTGTTAAGTTTGTTTCCCCTGAACGCTCCTTTTTATATTTTGAATTTTTTTTTCGCTATTTCAGTGCAATTACCCTATAACCACCATCCAGCACTCCAGTCTCAATTCGTAACAGCAAAAAACAAAAAATACAAAGTGTTGGCAGAAAACTTGTCCCTTAGCGAAAATATCACTGACCTAGTTCGAAAGTATAGTAGTTGATGTATTTTTTTTTCGTTTAGGTATTTTGAAATGCAGAGCAAACCAATTTGCACCATTTCAAGTATAAAACTTTTTTGGTTCTCCAGCTTAAGGTACCGTATTCTAGAGAAGGCGACGACCATGTCGACGACGACGATAAAGACTTCTACTACTTTAGAGAGTGTGGTGGCACTAGGCGTATATATGTATATGGATGTCTATTAGCATATTTGGGTTCTGTCTTGGAGCAGAACATCAACATCATCACGGGCCAAAAACAGACTGAAACTGATGGAGGCCGTGAAACACAAAAAAAAAAAATATACGAAGAGTAGAGCTGCAGAAGCATCAGCATCAGCAGGAAGTAGAGGCAAATCTTATATTTTCTTTCAATTTCATGTTTAGTTGCGAATTGCTTTTTGGCCAAACATTTCAAGCCTGATAAAGTTGCCAAGCCAAACACATCAACAACAACAAACAACAATAAAAAATAACTAGAAAAATTTAATAATAGTTTCGCCCTCACATTCTTCTGATTTGCACACAAGTGTACATAATATGCAAATAGGTACATATGTAGGGGAAATTGTAAACAAAAAAAAAAGTTTAGAATATTTCAACAACTTACCCCAACTGATGTCCTTTGCAATGTTGTACATGTAAGATGAAAGTTCTGCAAGGAAAAAAGAAAAGGGATTATGTATTTTCAAAAATTTGACGAGACTTTGACAGAAAGTTTGAAGTATAGGTAGCTATAATGTTTAATATATAATATTAGTAACAGTGATGGAAATCGACTTTTCTTGATAGTACTGAAAGCTGAAAAAAAATAGTACTGAAAAAGGCCAAATAGTACCGAAATTTTTCCAATCGTGAATTCTACAGGAATTTAATATTTTATTGGTTGTCATCGTTAAAGGAAGATTTGGTTTGAGTATTCTGCCATCGACCCCTTGCAGCCACCTTGACTTGTAAATCAAATACTGGTCGATATATTTTTTAAATGTAACATACATACATATCGACAAATTTTGAAAAATGTAAAGGCTTAACTACATTCAAGACTTTTTGCAAAAAGTACAAAAGTGAGCAACTAAAACATGCGCTAGAAATGCCTGAGTGCGAAAAAGCTTGCGGAAATAGTGTTTGATATGTCATTTCAGATTGATACTGCAGTTAAAACAACATTTTTTCGCATACAGGCATCTCTAAGAATATTTTTGTACATACTCGTATATTTTTTCATATTTGGAATTATTATTTTCGAAAAACGTTGACATTTTTTTTAGGAAAAAATACTTTTGTTTATTCATACAAGGTGTCCCTTAAATCGTGGACTATGCTTTGAGGGATGATTCCTGGGATCATTTATTGGGGGAGAGTTATATCCCCCCATTTTTTTTAGTTCTTAAGAAATAAATATAAAGGGACAAAATATTAGACGATTTAGTATGATGTTAAAACATTTTTAGTATGATGCTAAGATAAAAGGAGCATTTTCGAAATTTTAAACGAGTTACAATTTTACTAAAGTTAAAATATCATACTAACTCCAAATGTCACTTTGACAATTATTACAAATGTGGAAATGGCTTGATATGTCACTTTTTTAGGTGTGTTCAGCTGGATTTTATTGATGAAACTGGTTTAGTATGATACTAGTTAAAAAATATTTAAAACTAAGAACATTTTAGCTTGAAAGTTAGAAAATTGTTAAATAGTATCATGTTTACCTCAAAATCAGTTTCTTAATTTTAAACAGTTTTTTAACTAGTATCATACTAAACCTATTTCCTTAATTAAATCCAGCTTAACACGACTAAAACAGTAACACTTCACGCCATTTTCACATTTGTATTTGTGATATTTGGAGTTAGTATAATACTAAAAAGATAAAACAGCTATTTGGATATTTTATCTTTGGTAAAATGTTTAAAAGACAATATGATTCTAACTCGTTTAAAATTTGAAAAATCTCCTTTTTACCCTAGCAGCATACTAAAAATGTTTTAACATCATACTAACTCGTCTAAAATTTTGCGCCAAACTTTTTACATTGGTTGTTTGTTTTGTTAGGTTTATGACGCGAAAATATTATTCTTAATTAAAACCCTTTTTTCCGTTGTTTTTTTTTTATCCATTCATAATTTTTTTTTAGAAATTTTGACTTTTAAATTTAATTTCTCAAAAACATTCACTTTAACAAAATGAAATATAAGATTTAATAAAAGATTTTCAATTTTTTAGAAACTGCCTAATTTTGTTTAAAAAAGTTTTACAACTCGTATAGCTATGCAAAACTGGGGCAAATTCCTACCGCATCAAACATCTTCAATCGAAATGTACCTTCATTTTTTTAAATTTTCGATTTGTTAGAAAATCTCGATTTTTTTGCAAGAAATCATTATGTTGAGTTTCATCAGACTTAATGCAAACTAGCACTTGAGTGATGCGTTCAACTCAGGTGTGAAAATTTCAGTATTGGTGTTTTGCCAATAATTGAAATAGTACTGAAAGTTGAAAAGTGGTACTTACGTACTGGGAAAATTAAATAGTACAAAATTCAGTACAATAGTAAGCCCTTTTCCAACCGTGATTAGTAAGTATTATTTTCAAAGTTCAAAGCCAAAGATACATTTTTGAACTTTTAATAACTTTCATTGTGTAATGCGACCCCTTAATGTAATGGTTAGTGGGTTTGACAAGTACGGCAATAGTTTGGATTTGAATCCAGCACACCCAAGGGTTATAGCCTCTTGCTAGGAAGTGAAAAGGTTTTTAGTACCTATAACTAGATAATAACTAACATATTTTTCACAACACGAATCGAGTCCAGGATAACACAAAGGCGCACAATTACAAGAATTTGCGAGTAAAAGCGTACCGAACGTATATCGCAGCCTACCGTACCGTGTTTTATTCAAGAGCCTCTATTTATCTTACACAAAAAAAAGTATTATTTACGTAAAAGTGATATGAAGTGAACTGAGGTCCTTTTGCAAATAAAAAACAGCAAGTGTTGTATCATTTTGAAATCTTGATGAAATGGGCCATTTCCTTAAATAACTTGCCGACTGTAGTGTAGTACATTTTTTTAAAAATATGAAGTGTCAAAGTAAGCTTAAAAAATAATTTTTTTGAACCATGTCTCAGTCAAACTTTATTTTTTTTACGAAACTGACAACACTTATTTATTCTTGGCTTTATGATTGCGATCAAAAGCATGGTTATTAGGAATCACGTAAAAAAATAAAACATCGCAAAATTTGAAAACTTTTGAGCGCTGTATCTAAGTATGTGAGTTAGGGTATCGATTTTCATTATTTTTCTTAATATTGTTATTTTTACTAAACCAAGCGAAATGGATTTTTTTCTTACTTTTTCCAGAACGGCCACAATCTACTCTATCACCCGCACCCACTTGACGTTCAGTTTCGGGACACCCTGTATACACTTGTCAAAAAAATTAAGGAACACAAAAAAATTCACGTTTTTTTTTTTTAGTGTTTTTTGAAGAGTCTCTGTGGAAAAAGATCCTGTTGAGATGAAACAAAAAGCATTCTAAATCTTTATATTTTTTGTGTTGAGAAATTTTAGCAAGAAAAGGTAAACAAAACTAATTTTTGAAGACTTTTAGTAATCTTTCACACTTCTTAACAAATATTGGTTCCAGGACTTAATTTGGTAAGACATTTATTAAAGAGTTACCACAAATATATCTGCAAAATTTCATATCGGTCTATTAAACAGTTTTCCTGTACCGAATGATCAAAGCCATACAAACCAATTAAAGGAACAAATTGTATGGGTCATAAACATTTTGAAATTTTCATCAAAATGAAAAAGAAAAGAACAATTTCTGTCTACTTTTTTCACAGTTTTGCGAATTTACGGTAAACCACACCAAAAAGGTAAAAAAGTAGTTTTCGTAATGTTTATTTTTATAAAATACAAAAACATTTGTTCTTTAGCACTCGTCACTTGGGCTTGGGTAACACCAGATAAATCCATTTTTAGCGCTAACCACTATTAAGAAATATAAAAGTGGCAATTTCCTAAGTTTTTTCCGGAGGGATTTCAAAATCGACAAAGATTTGTTGAAAGAGCCAAAATTATTAACCCATCTGGAAGAACAATCTAATTTTTAATGAGGTTCTATAAATTATTACATGCATTGATACTAACAAAATGTTATTATTGAAGTTAGCTAGGCCCTCGCCATTTATGTACCATTTTGCCTCGAGGGACAGAAAAAGGTTCCTTGGACCTTCCGCTTACGTGTTCAAGTCCAAAAGTATAATGTTGAAAACGAATAACTTCAAACATACTTTAATATTTAAACAAGTATTCGTCATCTAGACTTTTCCTACAGAAAACTTTCTAGGGTTTTGACTAAACTTGGCAAAACTTGTCACTTTGTACCAATTAATTTTTTTTTTTATTTAATTTTTTTTTAAAATAAATAAAATTTCGAATTTGTCATTTAATTGTTTTCTTTCCTGCTTTGGTAAGTTGATATCACCTCCTCGAAAAGGGGTAACAGTTAATAGTAAAATTAATAACACATCAGTTAGATAATTTGCCGGTAATTAGCTGTGACGATTGCAATTGAAGCGTTCAGATGAAGAAGGGAAAAGACATTTGAAAAATTTTGAGACACAAGACCAAGAGTTCGAAGTCTTTTAATTAGAACTTCTGTGTTACAATACATTTCCTTACTTTGTAAACATCCTTTGTCAAGCTCAATTGAAAACCAGTGATTATACGGGGCACTAATCACTTAAGAATTAAAGTTTGTATTTAGGCTTTACATTGGTAAAAAATTAAAAAAATAAAATTACAATGTCTCTAACCCCATTCTTCATCTCAACGCTTCAATTCATAAACCCTTCCCAGTTGTGTACGCTGTTAAACTAAATTATAATTTTTAAGTAAATTATTTTTATAGCTTTCTTCAATATTGAAAAAAAAAAAAAACATTTCTTATCTTTTTTAATAATATTTTTTCAGGTATTAAAACAAGAAATTTAAAGCCACAACTATAAAAATTCTATTTAATAAAACAAAATGTCTGTGCTTAAGTATTCTTCTAAAAAATATAAAAAGGATTCCAGAATTTTTTCCTTTTTGTTTGTGAATCCTCTCATTTTATTTTTTTTGTTTAAGCTTCGTCTCAGGAATGTAAAAACTCGGGACTTACCAAATATCTGGGTTAAATCGTTTGCCATTTTCAAGAGCGTTCACCTGAAAGTAAATGCATTCACCATCACAATTCGAGGAGTTAAAATATCTCTCTGTTCTTTGCCTCATATACACTCCGCAAAGTCTCGACATTCTATAAGGTATAAGGAGTTCTTATAGTGTAAATCCATTAAGAAGTGATGACATACTTTTTTTTTGTTCTTCTAGGTTTTCCTTTAATTTTTTTTTTTAGATATTTGGGCGAAGTATATAGTTTATCGTCCTTATTGAAAGAAGAAAGGATTCGTTTGGTTTTATTTTACGAAATTTTTTGATGATAAAATCTCTGTACGTATAACTACAGTATAAAGCTATCATGAAAATGCGACGATGATAGGGTTTTTGGTATTTAAAAAGGTATTTAAGGGTAACACTTCTACGTTTATTGGTTTTGCTATGCGGTTTTCTTTTTTCTTTTTTCTTGTGTTTTTTTTTTTTTTTTTTGTTTAAGCCCCTGTGACCTCTGTCGCTTTTGAAGGATTTTATAGATTTAAATCTAAACAGGTTTGAATTTTAATGTGGGTCTTTTGGGAAAATGAATTTGTAATGCTAATACTAATATCTTATAAGTCCTCAGAGACTTGTTTTCACCCTTTTGATGATAAAGTAGTTGAAATAATTTTACGAGAGATTAGGAAAATGTGTTAAATGTTGCGGTAATGGTTTTTGAATTAACTTGAAAGCTTCAAACAAGATCAAGCAAGGGGTACTTTTTTATTTAGAAAAAAAAGTCTCAAGTTATTTAAAAAATTAAAGGAACAGGATTATTTGGAATTAATAATTGAATTTTTAAAAGCTGGAAAACAAAACAATAACTAGCACAATATGAATAACTTTTGAAAAAGCGTTTACGGGTGATAGGTGAAAAATATGTTTTTTGTAATTTACAACTTAGAACATAAAAAAAAAGTTTCAAATAATTCTTAACACTTTTGTTTCTATGTATTTTTTTTTTTGTAAATTTTGGCGAATCATATTCAACAACAACATCTTTCAGAATTTATTAATTCAGCTCCATTAACAAAATGTGTTTCTTTTATGGCCAATTTCATAAACAAACACTAAAATTTCATTTATCTAAACTCCTTTTATACAGGGTCTTCGGTAAAAGGTGCACCAAAGAGCTAGAACGAGTAGGTTGGATTAAGACAAGAAACAAATCGTGTTGAAGGGGTGGTCTATTTTCCCCCGTTTAGGCGGGAGGGGCAATTTTCTTAAAAATTGACTTGAAATAGAAAAAAATATATTAAAAAACAACGGCAACACTTATACAATGTCATGCTGTAAGCTCGTTCTTTTTTTTCCTTTTTAATTCAAATTATTTGAGCGAACAGTTTCTGAAATATTATTTTCAAACTTAAAATTTTGAAAAAATTATGAAAAAAATTGTTTTCAAACTAATTTTTTTTTACGGTATTAAGTAATATTTGATGCTCCTATTAATTTCCAGTCAAACACTAAAAACCGGATTCTTGAATGTTTTTTAGTTTTTGAGAAAGTTAATACTTATTAGTACCGCTAAACACCTGGGAGTCATTGAAAGCATATTATCAATTAATTTGAAAAGAAGCAATATTGTGAAAAAATGCGAAAGGCAGAGGGGCGAAATATGAAATGTTTATTAATAATACATGTGGGCGTTTTTAATTAAAGTCATATACCTAAGTATCCCCTTATTCTTGCAGTATAATTTGAGCGATGGTTCCTGGGATCATGCTAACAAAAAAATTGGGAGTTTTTCAAGTTGTTGTTTTTCTGTTTTTTATTATTATTTTTTTTTTTTTTAAATTTTTGTAATTAAGTGCCACTGTTTTTTGCTACTGCCTTTTGTGAGGAATTAAAAAGACCTCCAAGGGTCCCACTTGTCATCAGTGTTGCCCCCCTAACAGGTTGAGAATGTAGTGTGGCAAATTTTAAATGTAGTAAAAATTAAAACGCGCAAAAACACAACATACTAAATTGTAAATTTTTTCGGAACGACAATATTATTTGTATATATAATAAAAGGTCAAAATTTGGATTTTATTTCATGCATTTTTACATAGCAAAAATATCTGGCTTACAAAAACATTTTTGCAAATTTCCTACTAAAATTCCAAAATCAAGGTGGACACACAACATTATTAGAGCATTATAATTTGTTTTTATGTCAATTACATTGGTTAATTTATATTTTATTTTTAAAATTGTTTTTTTGGTGTCGAATATGATTTCATTGATTGATTTTTTTTGTAATTGTAATATTTTCCGAGTGATTACTTAAAAAAAAAAAAAAGTGAATCACATTATCCACTTTCAGAAACGAAAAATTAATGGCTTCTAAAAAAAATTGGTGGAAAAAAAACGGCATCGGGGACGCCCGCCATCACAGAAAAACATGAAATTTCCATACACACTATCCATAACGTGTATGTATGTAAATATTGCCGGTAAAACAGTTTTTCGACGTGCTTAAGTTAAGAACCGAGAATTCTCCCTACTGTGCCTAGCTAAACCCGAAGCGAATTAGTTGTTGTTGGATTTAACACGTAAGCTGTTTAGCCCGAACATCGTTTTCTTCATCCAATTCCTTTCGGGATTGCAAAAAAAAAAATACACAGCTATTGATAAATAAAAAAAAAAAAATATTTTGCCAAATTGAAAGTAAGATCAAAATTGTCCTTCTAAATTAGAATTTTATGTTTAGAAATTGTAGTGTTTTTGGAATATTTTACGATTGTACGGAGTGAATTTTTCTTGGAAAAAAATGTAGCAAAAACGCTACATTTGTAGTAGGGGGGGTAACGCTGCTTGTCATAGAAAAGTACCGCTCACATTAGCCGTTCGAATTCAGCAATTAACTGTAGGCCCCCATCACCCCTGGAATGGTTAAGAGTTGTAAGTCACTAGACCCTAGTTCTTCATGAGCTGTTTTGCCACCAATTAATTTAAAAGGTTCAAATGAAATCACTGTTGACAATTACATAGCGCCAAGGGATGTCAAATAAAATACTATGAGAAAAGTTTTGCTTTAATTTTTCTTGGCAGAATACCAAATGAACCTTTTATTCCCAAATAAATGGACTTTAAGCCCTATTTGAGTTACATCTTCAAATAAATCATCGTAGCTCTTACAAATTTTAACAACTTCTATCCTGAAGAGTAAGAAAAAGTTCGAAAACACCCTTGTGGTCGTCTGAAAAACTGTTCAAGAACAGAAATGACTTACAAATAAATTAAATCACAGTTAATTCATTCCATAACAAATGCTCGCATAACATTAATAAACCCAAAACATGACCAAAAACCAAAACCAAAAACGAAAAAAAAATCTAATCACGATTCCAATTAAGTTTATGGCCCCATAAACATCTGAGCCTTTTACCCGAATGGCCCTTATTGTTATTGAATCAGAGCTGTTCTTTTCTACTTAGATACAACTAATATTCTATTTTTGGCCATTATCTGCAACACTTTCTCTTCCGGGTTTAACGATTTATATTATACTTATTGATACCGTTCTGCCAGAGCTCCGGCCAGCCGTGTCGCTCGGTCGTCCAAAACCCAAAAGAACTCTCCATTGGCATGTCCCTTATAAATTACATGGCATTATTGCTACTTATTTTAGCTAATTTTTGATACATTACTACCAATAAATAAAAGCTACAGAAAAGATATACTCATACAGAGTCCATAGACCCCACTACAATATTTCAACCTTGATTAACGTCTTTCCTCATAAGACAGGCAAAATATTGGAGCATGTTTTTTCGTGGATCGATGAGGGAAAGGGGTTCTTTGATATAGAGCTGACGACATAATGTCTTGGAATCCCCCAGGTTCGCTACCATTTTTGCGGTGATAACATGTCGAGATTAATGATTGTCGATTTATATGCAGAAAGCACAACATATCCTTTGAGCAGTAACGATAACAATGAAGATGTTAACACACCGTATTATATTTGTCGTGCTAAGGAATTCGAGTTTAAGGCAAATTTATACATATTAATAAGCCTGGGGGGTAAAAGAACATGCGGGATTCTTAATAGAAGAATGGATCCAGTTGGTTTTGTTTGATATTTTATTGAACGTGTGTCAGGGGAATGTATAAACTACTATAAATTACATTAAATCCAGCGGAAGGGGAATTATGAATAAAAAAAAAATTAAAAAAATAATTTAAATTATTAAAAAAAAAAAAACGTACCTATATAAAAATTTAACTAGCAAAAAAATTATTAAAATTAACGCACATAAGCATGCTCACGACAAAAAAAGTTATCTGTTTTCAGTAACTCATTTCTTCAAAGACAAGATTTTACTTCTGGAATAATTAGGCAAAAATTTCCTAAAAAATAATACATTGGCTAAACTAAATATTTTTATTTAACTTTAAAAATCATTTGAATCAAATTACCTAAAATTTTTTGTAAGAATAATAATAATCTGGGTAAAAATTAAAAGAAATAAATAATTAGTAAAAAAAAATGTTCTTTTCTTTGTTTTCTCCAAATATAATAATCAGCTGATATTTTTTTAAACAAATAACGAATAAAAATAAAAAAACAATTTAATTTTAATTTTTTTTTTTAATAAAAAAAGCAACATTTCATAAATGCTTAATATTTTTTCTAATATTTGAAGACACTTAAATATAATCAGAAAAGTTACCTATTTTGTTTTCCATTTAATATCGCAGGTAAAGAATTTAAATAACTTAATATAAAACATTTCTTAAAGAATTTTTTAATAATATTTTTGTATCAGTTTTACAAAAGAAAATATACAAAGTTAATAATCAATAAAACTAAATGCAATTTTCATAAAATTTTGCAAATGGGATAGAATACGTAGGCGGGGGGAGGGGGCAATGGGCAGCCATCTTCACCTTTAGTCGTTGCCTCCCCAAATTAACTTTCTACTTAAGCTACTGAGAAGGCTGATTTTGTTTATTCAGAAGGACGCAAAAAATGGAAGACAGAGGGGGTTATGTCCTTCCAAAATGATAATTTTGTTTGTATTTTGCATAGGCGGTCAACAAAACCATACCTATATCCATTAAAAATGCACAAGGAAATTTGATTGATCCAGAACCCGCCCATGCATACTACCATAGTGCTTTAAATTATAATTTTTTTCCCACCATGAAGTTTCTGAATAGCTCCGAAGTTTCCATATAAAATTCGAGCTGGCCATTAATGCCTTAACTTACTTTTTTCTTTCTATTTCTGCTTTCATGCACATTGTTTTGATATTTTAAATACAAAACTATATCGAATTGGGAACGTTCGATAGTTTTCACCTCATTTCAAGCATAATATCGTGTAAATATGATGGTAATTGTTTTGTTTCGAAATGTGAATTTCTATGAGACATGAAATGTTAAATGCATTCAAGATTCGTTGAAATTTTAAGTTTTTCTTTTTAATTTAACCCATATCGTCCGAGAAGCCTTCCCTGTGGAATACCATCAGCATTTATTTTATTAAAACTCGAATGTTTCGATGGTTAATTTTTTCAGAATTTTTGTACCGTATTTTTCAGCTATTATTCAACTTCAAAATATTATATTTCCAATTCCATAAATAAATCCAAATATCGCATAGAGAAGTAGTACTATTTTTTCCTATACCTATACTATCACTGATACTTTATCAAACCTTTATCTAGAATTTTCGTCTATTTTTATTTCTTTCTAATTTAAAAAAGCTTCTTTCCTTGCATTGTACTGTACATAATATATTCCTCCCGAAGACCAACCGATACAAATTGTTATGTCATGTGAAATAAATGTCATCTCGACCAAAGATATATTGCTTCTCATTTCAAGAGCGCCAAACTCCAATAAAGATGCCAACATATATTGCATTCCATTAGATTTTGATATATAGCACCTTTTGGCAATGTTGGTTTTGTATAGCCTTCGGTGTACAAACTTCTATAAAGTCAGAAAAAAGCAATATATATACAAAATCAGCTTATCTTAACAGAGTTTCGAATATTAGGTAAGGTATTGTTAGAATACCCAATTAAATGTTCTTACTCATTCAATACTTTAAAGTCAAAATTAAACGTACAATAAGAACAAAATAACAGAAACTGGGTTCTACGTTGTAAATAAAACTTTTACCTTCGTTGCCAAAAAAACAAAAAAAAACACACAAGAAGATTGTTATAAGGACGAAATCACCGCATGAATTTCATTTTTTGTTTAGCCCACAGAACTTCGCTCATAAATGCTGAGAGGTAAAATTTTACGATTTCATGAATCGCTAGAATGTATGTAATATTTACAAAATGTTTTTGTTTGTTTTCTTTTTTTTTGCCTTGAATTACATTTTTTGTGCCCGCATCACACTGCATTCAAGGATTTCGGAGGTATGCTTGTTTTTTTTTATGTTAGCTTTGTTGCCTTTAGATTGGGAAGCTTAAATTCCACCGCTTTCAGCAATTCATAAATAAAGTGTAGGATGATTTATACTCTAAATTGCTAAACGCACAAAACGTTTTGGCATTTATGTGTTTTGCCTGCGCCCGGAAAATAAATTCCAAATTTTGACATAGCAAAACCGCGAGTAGGAAATAGGCAGAATTTGACATCACTTTTAAAGGCTTTTTACGAAATAAAAAAAAAAAATTCAAAATGAGGTTTTACAAAAATTAGATTGTATTTTATTTTAAAGGGATAATTTCTGAATTAATAACCGCAGAATCTGGTATACCTCATGGTAGTCATCTAGGCCTATTTTCTATGTGTGGTTAATTTTATAGATCAAAATGAATTAAGATAAAAAAGGACATATACTGATTTTTTTTTTACTAAAAAGGCCAAAATATTGGTAAGCTTTGAGTAGGGGAAAAGACAGATGGCTTTTTAGACCTCAAAGGAAGTTTAAAATTTTATAAAGGTCTATATCAGTAAAATTAGTTATGAGAGGAATAGAGTCTAAGACGATCCTAACTCCTCGATAGCTTCCGAAGCGAGGCTTTTACTTTTGAACTAAAATTTAAGGAGTCTTTGTCGGCCGGTACGTACGGTGTTTTGAGTAAAGTCGAACTTTAGGTAAAGTCTATCTTATGATTACAGTCAATTGGACGTCACGAGTTGTTATAACATAAGAAAGGTTATAGAGCTGGGCAAACACTATTATTATTATTTCTAAATTGAGTCGGTTATATTTAATCGAAATTTATTTTTTTTAGTTTTCAATCTTAATCAATTATAAACGAATTGGCAGCGCCTGGCGGTAAACTTTGTACAGAGTCTTCATTAGATACTATCAGAATTACAAGAAAAAAACTAAGTTAGACCTTTAGAAGGTATAATTTTTTAAAACGGCTATTCAAGTCTGAAATACATCCAAAGTCAAAATTTAAGCTTGATTTTCCCCTTTAATCTTATCAATAGCGTAGATTATTTTTTTATCGAGATACAATTTTTTTATAATAATTCAAGACGTGGAGAAATTATGCAAACGAAGACATTTACGGATAAGCATTACGAGTTTATGAACTTATTTCTATTGAAAGCAATTTTTTTTACCCCAAAACCAACACCACAACCAAATTTCTCGTGCAAAATACTGTATCTACTTAAAAAGACGGCAAGTTCTGCTTTTCAAAATACTGGCAATAAATATTTAATAGAATAAAGTTCTGCTAAATTCTGCTTTCCCAAAGGAAAATTTTTTATACCAATATTTATGCAAATTAAAAATTTTGAGGTTTAGTACAAAAAATGTCAAATAATCTGAGCAAAGCTAGACGATATTTTTAGCTATTTTCTTAAGAAATCTTACTTGGGTTAGGCCTATTTTCTATTTTCTAATTTTTAAATTTCTTTTGTTTTTGATTCTATATTCTCTCCATTTTGTGGTTCTTTCTGCTTCAGCTTTGACAGTAAATAAGGTCTTTTTTTATTGGATTTTAAAAACATTATCAAATAACTCGACCCAGCAACTAACACCATAATATGATGATTCTTTAATTCTTTTTCGTTCCAAGAAATGATTCTGTTTTTGATTTTAAGCTTTCTTACAGAATAAAATATATCAAATTATAAAAAAATAATATTTTATTTCTATTTACAAATACAAAATGTTTATTATTTTTAAAATTGTAAAACACAACACAAATTTCAAACCAAAGCACACACTTTTTTAAATTTTTGAAACTTTTTTTTCATTATTTACAGAATTTTGAAAAGCAGAATTTTGTAAAACAGAATTTTGAAATGCAGAATTTTGGTAAAAGAATTTTGACCTAGGCAGAATTTTGAGCCAAACCCGTGTTTGACTTTTGTTGACAAATTATGAATTCATTCGAATTTCGTATGTTCTTTAATTTTAAGAAGACTGACTAAAAATTAACTGATAAAACACGGCTACAATTTACATTAATTTTACAAACCTAAAATTTAGGACTTTTGTTCATAGTAATACTTAAGTAAAATTTAGCTTTTAGCGTAAAGCTCTTAATAAAATCCCCTTTTTCGGATAAAACACACGCTCGAAAATAAAGTAGATAACCGCTGAGAGTTATCAAAATCCCTATTTCCTTATAAAACCAAACGACCCCTTAAATATAATGTAATCCTTTGACATCCTTAATGCCCCTACCCCCCCCCCCCCCCCCTATTCATTTGTTGACATCCCAATAGGTACTTAATACAAGTAAACGTGCATTGCGCGTATATATAGCTTTATGAGATTTCGACATGTACATAAGAACATAATGGCTAACATCTTATACGATTGTACGTGATGTGCTAACATTGGTATTGTTAAAACCTTATAAAATCTCCTATTAAATCCAATTTGCATGCATTTCCTGGCCCAGAAAGCCTATCTTTTTAAATTTTTTCAGAAAAATTCCACCACCCTAAAACATGTGTGTGTTGCCATCAAAACAAAGATACTAAAATATTCCTTTCACTTTATTCAAAGTTTGCTGACTGCCATTTCTTTGCAATGAACCTTTAAGCCCAAAGTGTTATCACATATACATATGTAGTCTGTATAGAATCCGCCCAAGTCCTTTTCTTAATCCAAAAGGATCAACAGAAAATTTAGAACTTGATGAGATTCCATTTTTTTTTGTGTTGCTTGTTGAACTGAACCCATTCGTCAGACTAATTTGCCTACTGTTCGCCCCATGTTCATATATCTACATATTGTATACTACATACACTCCAAAAGGACTCTGGTTTTATGTTCGTGTCATCACTTTCGTGTCACATCCGACTGGCAACCATTATTTGGAGTATCATCGCTATGTATGACTTCGTTTTGCTATGAGTCTCTTGGGACCTAGGGAGAGTGTTTCACGTGAAAGCAAAGAAACTTAAAAGTGTCGTACCCTCCTAATAGCATGTAGCTATATTACCCACTTCCTTTTAATGCACAGAATCTCATTCTGTTTTTCGCCTAAATCTACACATACAATATACATTGACATATTATATTATTATAGCAGGACGGTTATTTTGGCATTAAAATTGTTTTCTCGGAGGTTCAGTCGTCTTCGGAGCTTTTATGCAAATTTTTCAATGGACATTTTGAAGCCTCCCAGAACTACGCACGGATAGAGCAATTTCCCACCGAAACAATAAATTCCCTTCATAATTCTAAAGGGATAATAATTTCTTTTGTTTCGTTTTGCAAATTGCAATTCAAGGTTTTTGAGTAGATCGTTATTTTTGGTCCTTTTACTCTGGGTCGAAGAGCTCTTGCGGGCATAATAAATGCTATTCTATTAGGTCACCTCAAGGGATTACTATTATATTTGATGGCATGCAGTATATGGCGGTTGGAGTAAAATTAAACTGGCGTAGTTGGGTGACCTTAAAGACAACCACTAAAATAGTCTTCTGTATGATGATGGACAACAATGAACGTGACATTGGAAATTATAGGATGTCGATGTGCCCACAAGAATATGTGGGAATATCAACAAATTAAGTTGGCGGAAACCATAATATTTGCTTAAAGGCACACCTACTTGCACTTAGACAATACAAAGAGAATGAACATATTATATGATGGCGATAAAACCTAATCCTTAAAACCCATTAGTTGATGTAAACATAAAGGTTTCGGTCTGTAAAAGTTTTGGTTTTAGAGTAACCCAAACATGTGTTGTTTAGTCATGTCGTAAAACTCAAACAAAGATCCTTTCTTTTATGAACCTCTTAAGTCTTTTTGAAGTTTTGTTGATTTTGGTTTCTCACATCGGAGGTAAAACTAATGGAATTTTGTATTAAAATTATAATAGAGTTAATAAGTGTGATGTTCTGTTCTATTCTAGTATAGGTACTATACAGGGTGTCCCACAGTCAACGATGAAGATGAAAACTATATAGGTTCCTGAGGTCATTTTAAGTCAAAAAAACTTAAGAGGTAATTTTCGCTTAATTATCTTAACGGTTTTTGTGATTTTTGATATTGTTTCCTTAACTGGCTATAACTTTGCCAAACTACAAGCCATTCTTAATTTTATTTTTATAATGATACAAGAGCAGTTAGTAGTTTTTACCCCCCAACATTTTTTTTTTCTGTCAGCGAGTAACGGTTTTTCTGAAATTTAGTATCAAAACCGTTTTAAGGTACTTTGGTATTAATTTTCAATTAGGTATAATTTTTCTTTTTTCTTTTTTTATTGTGAAAGCTTAATTTTGGTACTCTCTTAAAAATCTTTGACATTTTCTACCAAAAAAATTACATTTAAAATTATTAATAAAATAAAAACAAAAAAGGAAATTTAAAAAAATTTGAATAAAACAAATTTAAATTTACGCCTATGCGTCTGCTGAGTGTTAGAAAGAGCCAACAGTTGAAAAGAAAATAGTAGACCCGTTAATAAAACGTTACAAATAAATTGATTCAAATATTAAAATTTGAATCTACAGTGGAACAGATGACAAACAGGCAGACAGACAGAATTGCGAGACCAACTTGTTTTGTCTGCCATATTATCGTAATTTCAAGTTTTCATCAAAATCTCAAGTTTGATTTATTGACGAATCCACAGCTTTAAATATAATAAGTAGCAGTGGCGTGGCGTCCATATAACACGATTCCTATCGAGTTACCTTTTGAAATTCTACCTTTCAACATTCAATCATGTTTATTAAATAACGAGCAACATTGATCTATATAAACAGAAAATTCCCTAAATATGGCGAAGAAAACCGTGTTATTTTGTTCTATAAGAACAAGAACTCGGTTTTCTGCGTCTTGTTTAGGGAACCAACGAGAAATTTTATAAGTTCTATTTGTTTTTCTTGTGGGGTATGTGCAGTTGTAGACGAGATAATTTTGTATATATCTCGCTGTTGTATGTATGAAGTTCATTGATCAGGGCAGGTAGTCACATACAAATATTGGTAGAGGTAGGTTTCTGTTTGAAAAATTAATTTTAATTCGAAAAAATAACACGCTTTTTTTCGTTTTATTTCAATAATTTTGTAAGTGTATCGCTGCGCTGCTGTGTGAAGTTTGCTGAGGAAGTAATGTTTAATTTATTTTATTGTAAAATTAAACTTTTATTACCTACCCTTTCTATTTTTAAAGCAAATACTTATACCATGGCGTGGATCTACAATACGCGATATTGGCAATTTAAGGTACATAATTTAGTTACCTATGTTTTCGGGTGTCTAATTTTTCTTCGACTTACCATTTGAAATCATCCACGCCACGCCACTGATAAGTAGTCCCTTAAATTCGCAGGTAAAAAGGGCTGAGATTATTTTGTTACTTAAAAAATTAATAGAATAAACTCTCTCATAACCAGAAATTAATGTTTCCCAGGAATTCGTCAGCTTATGAGAGGTGTCAACTTATGATAGCTATCCGTTATAGGATATAGACTTTACACTGTGCCATTTGCCCCGTAGATTTTTTTTTTAAATGCAGCACAAGATAGCACAATTTGGGTACAATGTAGAACAATTTTTTGTTTAAAAATATAGAAATTGGCGGTGCTAAGTTCACGCAAATACATAGAAAACTAACATATGAAATTCCTGGGAGCTGAGAGCTCACTTTTTCATGTTTTCTATCAACATAATGAAACGTTTGCTAAACAAAAATATCGAGTTATTTTCTTCTCAAGTCCAAAATGTTCCGTAATTACCTTATAGCTTATACCTTATCCTTACCCCAAGTATAAAACATACCCTTTGAACTTACCTCTTTCTAACAAAAAAAACAACTCAGAGACAGACACAAACAAACCAATATTTTCTTTGAATATACACTTTAACACAACTCTGATATATACTTATGAATCATAAAGTTATTTGGTTCCATTATTGATATTTGAAATCAATTCCAAAACTTTTCTTATTGACACATTTCATATTATCAATTTCGGTTTCATACCCAGACAAACAAAAAAAATAAGAAAAATAACCCAATCCTTTTTAAGCACCGGTTTCACTGCCAACTTTAGGATACTTTTGTGGATTGAAATATAAGATACTTTGAGTCAGAGAGTGTTTGCCTAAAATTTAAAAATCCCCAACCGGGTCACACGTTTTTGTTTTTTATGGAGGAAAGTAATCCAATTGGTAAATTAATAGTCTTTATACGAGGGTGGATCAAAATGTATGTATTCGGGTAAAGAAAGAAACTGAAAGTTTTTCACCATTTTTTTTTAAATTTATTTTCCAACCTCCAACCTTTATAAGGACGATAATATACAATTTTCCAAACTTACGTGCCATTAAAACCTCAAAAAATTAGATTTGTCAAATTTAGTGCTAACGTTCTTGCGAGCCACGTTTTCAAGTCTTTCTATGATGTGGGCTCCAGGGAGGCCTTGCCTGCCTTAATGCTTCTTTAAATCTTTCCAACATTAAAATAAATCTATAAGGATTATTATTTATGTAGGGCAAGATAAAAACTGATTTTTTTTTTGAATACATAACCGACCTTTAGACGAATAGGTACTCGCACCGTACCCAGAAATACCAAAAAGTAAAAATTTTCCATAGCTGTTGAAGGTGAATTCCTTAATACATCGTTATTTTTTTTCTGCCTTAACCTAATATGCGTATTTTAATAAGCAAATGGATGAAATCCATTAACCCCCATGCTATACCATACAACTTCAAATATGGATGTATGTAGGATGTTCACATACATATACAAGGTATATTTTCCCTTTCATTTATTTTGTGTTATCGTTTTCAATTGTCGAATTGCGTGGAATCGACAGTTCGAGTACACAGCCAGATGTGCACACAAAGGTTCGATTACGGAATTTTTTTTGTTGTATTATAAGGCCGCTATACTTATGGTGGGCCAAATACAATATACGGTGACCATACTTTGGAAATTAAAATAACAAAATTGTTACCTATTTTAGTTTCGAAGTTTTGACAACACTGGCAGATTTCAAGGGTAGAATTTTTGTTTTTTTTAATCTTAAAAGAAAAAAAAAACATATTCTAATTTGGTTAATTTTTGGATGCAAACCTACCTTCCTACCTTATTAACTTCAATGACACTTTTATAATTAATTTTATGTATTAAACCACAAAAATTGAGTTTAATTGCTTTTAATATTAAAAGTTCAGTAATCTTAAACAAAATTAAAACCTAATTTAAAAAAAGGACAGACGGTCACCCTAGCTTTCCAATAAGAAAATAGAGGCAATTTTTAACGAATATTCTGTTGAACGCAATACATATAAATATGTTCAAAACAGACATTGTTGTTTTTTGTAATTATAAATTGAGTTGGGCTAAAAATAACAAAATAAAAGAACAAACAAAAAACAATAATATAATAATTTGATTTTTAAGTGAATTTTATCATTGAACTTTCCCTGGCATAAGAACACAGATATTTATAAAATAAAAATAGAAAACCATTTTATTCTTTTCAAAAGGAACTGCCAGCAGCATAGGCATATTTAATATTATTAAAAAATATCCTCAGGTTTAAAAAAGTAAAAAAAATATTCATAAATAACCAAATGGAAAGTCATGTCAAAGGCGAAGAATTTAATTTTTGAAAGAAGGAAATAAAAATGTGAGATTCTTTTTGTAAAGAAATCCAGGAATACAAAATTAAATTTTTACATTAAGGATTCAATGGAATATGTATGTATATTTCGTATATTTATTTTTATACAAAGTCCTGATAAGCAATAGCAATGAGCAAAAAAGGGATATTTAAAAAAAATAATATATACCAGTTCAGTTGCGGATTCAGGATTTTGGCAAGGGCTCCAAGTGCAAAATCAATATAATATCCAAGATGTTGTATGAGAATGGTGGCGCAACGGCACATTTTATTTTTGTTAAATTTGAATTGAATTTTTTGAATTTTTTTTTCACAAACAAATTTATAAATCAAGCCATTTCTGCCAAATTATCGTAAGCGACATTTTCATATTGTCACGTAAAGTTAACTGTTCCATTTTTTCCTGTGCATCAAAAGCAATCGGAACTTTTTGTCATCTGTCAGTAACAGTGTAATGTTCAATGCTGAAATTTGGTCTAATTGCTTCCGTTTTTGAGCAAAAAAAAAAAAAAAAAAAAATGTCGCTTACGATACTTTTATTTTTTGTCGCTTACGATAATTTGGCGGAAAATGCTCGATATGTTTATTGTAATACAACAAAAATATTTGTAGCAAAATTGTAAGAAAAATTTGTGATATTTTGTTTTTATTTTGAAAATTTTGATTTTTCTTACTAACAATATTCACAAAATCGAAAAAATAGGAAATTTAATTCTCCTTACAAACTTTTTTGTATATGATTACAAGAAACCAAGATTTTCATTATCCAAGATGGCGGCCAAAAGGTTAATTTCACGACTTCGAATAAATAAAACAAATTCGGGGGTATTTTATAGTTCATGGCTCGGATTATAAATGCACTGGACTTTCATGAGAAATATATTTACGCAAGATCCAGGGGGCAGCATGCCCCCATACATACCTCACTGTTTATACGCCGCGCCGTAAATAACAAAAAACATAGAAAACATTGTTTCAAAAATTAATACATATATTAATTCTAGATTTTTGCATTCGAGGTTTTTCTTTTTAGATTTTTGTATTTCTAGATTTTGCTGTCTAGATTTTTTTTTATCGAGATTATTTCAATTCTAGTTTTTTTGTTTTCTAGATTATTATGGCGGACAATCTTTTGAAAAATTTATCTAGTTGTTCTCAATAAATTGAAGGCCCTTCACAAGTTTACTTATTGTTCTTGATCCTACACTGCTGACTTTACTCAAAAGATGAATATCTGAATGCTGGAGATAAATCACTCTAAAAGAAATTACCTTTTTCCCTTCATACACAAAACAGAATGATGAAAAAAAAAAATGTGTATTCCTTCCGACAGCTCGGACATATAATAAAATAAAGGATGCTTTGGAATTTTGTAAACCATCTCAATGTCAGCCTGGCCTTTGAACTTAAATCACGTCACCTTTGCAATAAATATTTCACAACCTTTCACATCATCCACGAAAAATTCACAAGCCATGAGCATGTAGACGTATTGTGTACACATGTTTGTGAGAGAGAGAGAGATGTTGCAACTGCAGCAAAACCTGGTCCAAGATAATCCAGCATGGAAATGTATACGACTTCCGGTTGAAAGGAATTACCCATCACGAACATCATCTCTCTATGGCTTTACGTGTTTTTGTGTAAAGTATATGCACAAGCTTAGCCTTATGCTGCACTTACACGAACAGAAGAGCTATAGCACCCAACTGCGCCTCATATATGAATTATTACCTCAGAGTTTATCTGACATTTTTGCTGAATCGTCCTCATCCTTACTACATCTACCCTCTTTGGACACACACGGCAAACTCGAGGGACTTAAGGCTCCAGCTCAAGGGGTGTCTGTTCTGTATATCGTTTATATTTTGGAACACACCAAAAGGTGTCAAGAGTCGCCTCATGCATGGCGAAAGGGAAAAGGAAAAAAGAATACAAAAGCAACAACAAAAACAAAACATTTTTCCAGGCCATAAATATCTCCCCATACGAGCCGAGCATCATCTGTAGTTATATAGTATACGCAGTTAAGGGAGGCCGCCCGGCCCAGCCCGAGCTTATGATTTATGAGAAAGGAACAAGTACCTGCCACGTAGCACTATCTACGTCAGCTCGAACATCCGACCAGGGAAAACAACATACAACAAAAATCCAGCAAAAGTGAATTAAAATGGTCGAAGGGAAAATTAAAAGCCGCATGTCTAATTTTGTGTATAATTTAATTTCTGTTCCCAGAGTATAAACGAAACAAGGATGATATTCGCATCGGAATATTTTAGAAGTCATATCATAAAAGGGACTATTATACACCCCAACGACCGACACACGACAACTCGTGGTTGTGCTGCTGCTGTATTCCAACTGATAGGTATCCCTAATCCCATTCATTAACAGAATTTTATGGTTGATTGAAAAATTTTCTCGAAATTCCATGCTAGGGTGATTGTTATGTAACCGAGATGCTCATCACACCGAAGAGCGAACAAACGCAACCCTTGGGTTACACTACATGGGCACAAAACAATACTTGATGCCTATTGAGTATTGGGAGGCATCATATTAGAATTGGGTTAGGCGGCTTCAGGATATACTATCAGGGTTAATGTTCGTTATCGTAACAAAAAAAAAAATATGGAGTACTATGGGAAAATGCTTTGAATAATACCTACACCCAAACACCTGGAGAGTAGGAAAGTTTCTCCATACCTATTTGCTTTAGGGTCATGCTGTGTTTCATTTATCCCCTTAATATTTGGCAGATATGTGTGCTGGATAATAACACCTTTTATATTTCAGCGAACAAACATGATCTTTTGTTGTTTGAATTCACAATCGATTGAATGAGGTGAATTGAAAATGTAGACCTAACCTTACTTTAATTTTTTCAAAGGGGTTATTTTTGTTATCTTATCGAGCAGATAGGGTATGGGATTGCATAATTCATAAGGATATATGAAAGTTTTATAGGTCATATCTTGGACAAAGATAAAACTCAATTTGATAAATAAAAAAATATGAACACAAAACTTCCGGTGTGTGTTTATTATGAACATAACATATGTATGCGCATATATTAGGGTGTCCGTTATTTTTAAAACCCATTTTTTTCAACAAAAAGTTTATATCTTAAAAAGAATGTAGGTACAGCCAAACCCGCTTAGTTGAAACGACATTAATTATTATTTTACTTGAGCGGGTTTTTTTTGCTAAAATAACTGAATAAAAAGTTTTACTTAAGCGAACCTAGGATAACTGAAAGAATTTTCAATTAAACGATTTCGGATAAAAGAAAAAATACAAATCTTTTGAGTCTGGATGTGATAAATAAATTTAACCAAGAAGAAACAAAAAATGATTTATTTAGTAACAAAACTATAACGAAGAAATGGCCTGGTTTAAGTCCTGCTCAATATTTTTTCGTTTTGTTTGATTTTGTAAATTTGTTTTTTCACTTAACAAATTATTATAAAAAATATATATATTATTATAAAAAAATATATTATTATAAAAAATATAAAATTTCAAACTAATATTTTTTTCAGATATACGGGTTTTTCACTTAAGCGGGTTTCAGTAAAGCGGAATTATTTGTGGAAAAATGCCCGGAGTTTAGCTTAGTTGTTTACTTGAGCGGGTTTTTTAGTTAAGCGGATTTCACCTAAGCAAGTATGCACAAACTTGTTCTATAGGATATACAGACATCAAAGATGTATATGTTAACGGTTTCATACTGTAGTGGTATTTTCAGCGAAAAAAATATTAAAAATACATATACAAAAAAAAAACAATAATTTTTTAAACTACTCAGAAACACTAACTTGCAGAATTATAACAAAATCGGAAGGTAATAGTCTACGGAAATATGTCAAACATAAAGCAATTCTTCAAAAAAAAAAAAAAAATTAATAAAAATGTTGTTTCCGCTATATGCGATTTTTCTTGACAAGAACCTGAAACGCGATTTTCTCAAAACCACTTTGGTCATTACAAGTGTTTAATCAAAATCGATAGGGCCGTTTTTGAGAAAATTAAAAAAAAAAAAAAAATCAAAAAACGAAACATTATTTATCAGCCCTCTTCTGCTTAACGATTCGATCGAAACTTTCGATTCACGTGAATGTTTCTTTCAATTTGCCTTATACGGCGTTTTCATAAGAGCAAATGAGGTAATTTCGTCAAAAATTTCCAAATTACATTCAAAATCATCTCATTTCCCATACAAATAATTCAAATTTCCAAATGAGGTAATTTCAACCAAATTTGCACGAAATTCGGTAGGAAATTACGCAAAACTTTTATGAACACACCCAAATGGATTCCATTCAAAGTGGAACCCATTTCAAATGACAGGATTCAATGCAAAAACAACAAAAACAAGCGATTGACAATCTGGGCCTTCAAACAAAATTAGGAAATTTGAAATGTGAACACTTTTTTTGTAATTTGCCAAATTACCTCATTTCAGGTCTAATGAAAACGCAGTATTAGATTGTTTTTTTTAAATCTTCTGTTTTTCGAGTGACGAAACAAACTTTATTTTCGAAGTTCTCAAGAAAATCTAATTGTCTAATTTTATTTTAGTCGTCTTTTTATAGAAAATTTGGAACAATTTTTGACGAATAGCAGAATAGAAAATTTCAAGCGAACGTTTAGCAGAAGAGGGCTGTATACGGCAGCTTTACTTACCTGTTTTAGATGACGTAAATCAAAATTTTAATTTCCTCTTTGGGAAATCACATATAAAAAAGGCCCTGGTACAAATTTAAAGCATATCAGACAATGGGCATAATTTTTTTGAAACGAAGATTAACTTTAGAAATTTTTATTTCCAGCAGATCAATGATAGGGCTCCGGCTACAAAAAGCAAATTCTTGGTATCATTTCGGTATCCCGAGGCGATACTACCTCCTAACCTTAAAGCATTTAAGAGACGATATGGATAGGTCTAGGCTATCTTAGCAGAAAAGATTAAATTATATTTCTTCCAAAAAAATAAAATAGTAACACGACGAAACCGATACGATAGGAAAATTTTTCGATTTCAACCAGACGAGAGGTTCGCCACCCAGATGCACACGAAAGTGCCAAAACCCATAGCAATCTCAATACGATAACATATTATTGAACTATATAGACAATGAAGCAAGGGTTAATATTAACTAAGAGAGACTTGATTCTTGGAGAACTTTTTTTTTAAATGTATTTCGGACCCTTTGGTCATCTGGGAGTGGTGGATTTAGGTTCGCTGCTGGCCTTAGGCCCGGTTAAGAACGCCGCCTCCCCCTCTTGTTTTTTATTTTAACTAAATTGTATTAATTATGAACCTTTATTCTTAACAGTTCTTGGAGAGCCTTTTCTGGGCTGCCAGAAAACGACCGAACATTTTTAACACGTTTTTTTAGGTTGACCTACAATATGATATGTACAAATATGTAATGGAATCCTTGAGCGTAATTGTCAACAACTGGAGGAGATGTGGGGTCTGATACCCCTATGCATTATATGGCAGCATTTTTATTTTAAATCCTTAAAATAAATAGCAGTTTTGAAAAACTAAAAGCTCTAACGGCCATATTATTGACTTTCTTCAAAGCTAGTTTTACTAAAAAACTAGTTCTATAGGAGTTCTAAGTTTTGAAATGTTCAAAAATACGTATTGATTTGATTTAGAGGTCAAAATATGTATGAATTTTTTGATTTAGATGTCAAAGTAATCAAAATTAGTGGAAAACTTAAGACTTCAAACCTGAATAGAACTAGTTTTTACTTAAAACTAGCTTTGAAGAAAGCCAACAATATGGCCGTAACAGAAAACCGAACTGAAAACTTCTAAATAATTTTTACTTACAAAATAATTCAATTCATAGTAAAAAACGTGGGCGGCATCATCGCTCACTTTGAGAGTCAATTACTTTTCAGCGCCCCAAAAGAATCAAAAGTAAAAAAAATTGCTTTGTCATTTTTTTTTTCAATAAAATCACGTCTCATCACCCAACCAACTTTGAGAAACGCCGCCGCGCCGGTTTATATTATGAATTCTTATTTAATTTTTGGTAGTAGCCCGTGGCGTAATGGTTAGTGCGTTGGACTGTCAAGCCAGAGGTCTGGAGTTCAATACCAGCCGCTTCCACCTTGAGTTTTATTTGGAGCTACTACCTCTTGCGAGGAAGTGACAAATCCTGCAAGAGTATCTCTTGTCATAGAAAAGTGCCGCTCACCTTAGCCGTTCGGATTCGGCAATAAACTGTAGGTCCCCTTCATTCCTGCAGACACGCACACAGGAATGGTTGAGAGTTGTAAGTCACTAGGCCCTGGTTCTTGATGAGCCGTTTGTGCCACCAAATTTATTTATTTTTTGCCCGAAAATTTTTCCTATCATATTTTGCCGCCCTAGGTCCGGGCCAAAGCCTAAATCCAGCAATGCTGGGATTTAAAAAAAAAAATTTAAATAAGGACCACCCCACTGTACATATACAACATATTAACATATAGTTATGTTATGTTATGTTTATATATCTTTAAAATGTCCAAACGTCATCAGGCCTTTCTCTAATTTTAATAAATTTCTTGAAATTGGTAGATAAACCACGATGTCAACAAGTTCCTTGATTTGAATAATTGAAACAGTTTCGAGTGTTGATTTTAGTCCGTTTAAGCGAAAACCTCTTTCTAATCTACTATCATACTAAATATGCTTTAATCATCTAAAATTGTTCGCCATTAACAAATGACTTCTACACATGATTCAGTTTTCAATTATTAAGTATTCAATTAACTTTGGCATAACAATTCTAAGAATCCACTTACCAAAATCATAAATCCATTAAGTGCACGATTTTCCAAAGAAATTTTACCACCAATAAATCTGAAATATAAAAAAAAAAAAAGAAAAAGTCTATTATATCAAATTTACAACAAAAGTTAAAGAAAATAAAAACATAATGCCTTATATATCTAACTCTTTACCAACATGTCAAAGTTTACCTACAATCGAAATAATATTTAATAACTCAAAAATACAGCACGGCTCAAGAGTACGGTAAACATTAAAAAAAAAGGTGTGTCTGTTTGTTTTCTTTAACTTCCTAACGTACATACCATTTGTGTCAGCTGCTTTTCAAGACGACCTCAAACATGCAATTCGTTTTTTCTAACAAAAGTTGTGACAGAAAATTACTGATATTGGCACTTAGAATTGAAGGTATAAAGAAATGTAGAGGAACAACATATTTGGACTGAAATAAATTAGAACGAATCACGAAAAGTGAAATTTCCTGGAAAATCAAATGCATTACCAAGTTGGAAATTGAGGTAAAATTCAGAGGAAATGGTTTTAGAAAAAAATTATCATATTATTATGTTTAAGAAATCGAGGAAAATAGAAACCCCTTCTTACTTCTACATGTAACATTTTACGGAGAAAAATGGAGGCGAAACAAGACATCATACTTAAAGGAGCTTATTAAAATGCTGATGCTCCAAATGCATTGGATAAACAAACAGCACATCTCGACTTGTGACGTCAGTGGTCATAAATACTGGAATGCGTAGTGCATACGACTTCGAAGACTGAGCAAATCTGATATGCGTGGGTTCGAATCTCATGGTATGCATGTAGAAAGTTTTTCACAATAAAATTGGATTAAAATTAATTCGGATTAAAATTAATTCGTAAACAATTGGTGGTAGCGCCTTTAAGTTGCTGTTGTTGATGTTCAAAAATTCAACAACATTTTACATAATTAGGAGGGAATTCCAAAGAACTTTTACAGAGTGTTGTTTGGAATTCAAAGTAAGTTTAAGATTGAAGCCAGGTACAGAGTTCAAGCGAAACAAATTTTTATCTTTAAAATTTGTATCGTTTGCTAAAAAGCACAAATATTTAAAATTATCTATGAAAGAATGCGTTGAGCATTTTTTCGCACGCAAAAATTTGATCTGATAGTCTAAGAGCCCACAGCAAATTTTGGGGTGTGAAAGTGAACCAAAAAAAGGTATATGAGTCGAAAACAGTGGTCAAGCTGATGACAGAAATGAAAGTCTTGCAGTCCCTGGTCACGGCGTTAGGGAGCATTAGTACGGTAAAAACCAAAAAAAACAACTCTTGGGATAATTGTATGAACCAAAATTCGTTTTAATCCACCCCTAGATAATGCTCCCCTGATCACAGATTGGTGGGTCCAAGACCATTTGGAAGCGGCTTTTGCTCTGCCAGACCGTTTGAAAAACCCCTAAAAACCAACTTTGGGGATTATTGTATGAACCGAAATTCGTTTCCACCCACCCTTAGATATTGCTCTCCTGATCTCGGAACAGTGGGTCCAAGACCATTTTGGAAGCGGCTTTTGCCCTGCCAGACCATTTGAAAACCCAAAGGGGTTAAATCGGGCGATTCGCATAAAATGCAAAAAAAAAGCTAGGTTTTACACTGTATAAGTTCAACCATGACAATAAAGGAATTGTGTCGGAAGGAAGGTCTATTCCCCTACCTCCTTTAGGTGAGAGTCTCCCCCTTTAGGGGGGGGGGAGGCAGTTAATATTATTTAAATTATAAAAAAATAACGGCAACACGTAGAATATCAAGCTATAACTTAAAAGAAAGCCAGAGATCCATTGTTCAACATTACTTTTTGGGTCAAGTTGTTTTAGTAAACAGTTTTAAAAAAATTAATTTTCAAACTCAAAAATGCCCCTCCCACCTAAAAGGGGAGACGCTTGTGTCTTCTTCAATACAACTGTATGAGTTAAATTGAGCCACAAAAACATAACATACAAATAGTCCCTTTCCTAGCATCAATCAACCAACTACTACACTTTTTCAACTTTTTATTTGAAATTTCAATTCCTGGTAATAAAATTTGTTGTTTCAAAAAATGTAGTAAACAAAAAGCAATCAAGATTCACATGATTTATCATTCTGCATGAACATAAAACCAATACCAACCATACCATCAGGGGAATATATGTACCAACAAAAGATAGTAAAGGTTACCAGGAAAAGCAGTTGGAATTTAACAACTTTAGTTTCAAAACTTTATAGAGATACAAATAAAATATGAGATACAAATAACTTTGCAAATTTAAAAATAAATAAAGCATTTTAAATAATAATAAATTAAGTCTCTCGAGACTATTTATTTTATCAACCAAACTCTGTTCTGATAGTTATTATCTTCCCTTACATGGTTTCATTTTAATTTATTGATTGATTCATTTCTCTCCAATTATTATTATTGTTATTTCAGATAATAAACTCTTTAACACATCAAATTAGGAGATATGTTTGTGCTGAGGAGGGTGCTATGGACAGCTAATGAATTTTCTAACAAAATTGAAATTCAATTGATGCAATTGATCAATTGTTTCCATTTCCATCGATGCATGGGATTCTCTGTGCCCGCATTACAAATATTGAAAATTAAGAGTTTGTTGCATTTTCTTGTATAATTAGATGAATGAAACCTAATTAGTCGTGAATTGTTGCAGTTCAATTGCGTACACCACATTTATACGAGTATCCGATGAAAATTAATGCTTTTTCATCCACTCAAATCATCATCTGTGGGTTTATTACAGGGTGTTTCCTGCATTTGATTTGAATGTCTAAAAGTTTTATTTAATCACTTAAATTTTGTATATGTTTATACCGTGGGCTCTTGGCGTGATGAACATTTTTATTTCAGCTTGTTTATAAGCCATTTACGCGTGTAATAATGGCAAGCAGCAAGAAAAGACCTTCACAAGAACCCAATTGTTTTTTTTTGCATACTAAATCTAAAAGCAAAAACAAAATATGAATTTACTTTTTAGCTTTTTACTTTCCTGGAGTTTTGTAATTCAAGACATTCTGTTAGAAAATCGGTTTTATTTTTACCTTTAAACGTGCCGAGAATTTTAAATATTTTATTTTTTTTTTGTTAAGGAGGCTTTTATTTCAATGAGGTATCACGTTCTACAAGGTATACAAAATACAGGGTTATAGGACGACAGGACTGAGACGAAGACGATGCCGCCGCCGACGCACAGTGGGGCGGCCTGTATAGTAATGTTGGAATTAATTCAAAAACTAAAACAAAAGACATGAGTATTTTTTGTTGCTTTTCCGTTATTAAATATTCCAATGCATCAATACCACACTCATTTAACTTTCTGAAATGATTTCCCACTCCAAAACGTGCATTTGAATTAACCACATTAGTTCTCTTTCAATTGCGTATAATGTAAAAAATTTGAAAAAAGGTTTAGCATTAAACTAGCTGTAACTTACTTAAAAATAACGGTAAAATATTGATTGAACATGGATTCGAAGCGCAAAATGTACGTTATTTAATATTGTAATACGAAATTTAAAATCATGAAAATATTTTATTCTACCTATTTTAAATCCAAAGTCAAGAGTGTAAAATTATTAAGTGTCAATTTAGTTTCTTTTCTAAAAGATTTTGGTTTCCAAACGCTTCCAGATCCAGATTTTATTATTTTCATATAACTTGACTTACGAAAAATGGGCTTAATATGATCGCTACGAAATTCGATGTTAGCATACAAATCAATAATGGCTTCAGAATCTTTGTGTTTAGTACAACAATACCCTTAGTAAACTTGGAACATTTGACAAAATCTGATAAAATCTGATCTTCTGATTATAGGTTAAGGGCACAACTTCCGCAAAAACAACTTAAAACTTTTCCAAAAGCAGGTTTTGAACGTCTATAAAGCTATAGCATATACACATAAGCGCATAATCAATTGAAACAAGAACTAGAATTGTGTGCTCTTTTTGTGCTATTTGTGTGTGGAAGTCCCGATTTTTGTGCTAGCATAGTTTTTGTTTCGCGGTGTATACAAAGGAAAAAAATCGAAAATTTGGAGTTTTCCATAACTATAGGGGGCGTGGTATCAGCCCACTTTCTCAGAATTTCTACATATGTATAGGCCTTAAAAAAATTTAAATTTGAGATTTTTCATTTATCATAAGTGTTGTCAAAATTATAAGAAGCACTTTTGATTGTTATGTAGAATTATGAATTTTTGTAGAGTAGTTGGATTTATAATGCATGCTAAGGAAAAATTTAAAATGTGGCGTTTATCATTCAGGGGGCACGGTATCCACCCATTTTATCAGAACTATTATCAATTATTTGGAGCGTTTGTGAATGTAGTACAATGATGGAATTTTGTAGAGTGTTAAGGTGTATGCAAAAATTGAAAATTTGTTGTGTTAAAAAAAAAAAAAAAATACTTTGCAAAAAGGAGTGATGTCACAGAGATCTTAAAGTACGTCAAGTTCTAAGTGTGATATTTTGACTTTAAGTTTTCTGAAATTATCCAATTTTCTGCGTAATTTTCTTAATTTCTTTCCGTCAGCATTTCCAATACAAAGTATTAGAAAACTTAGAAAAAAAAGATGAAGGAAATTAGTCAAGTCGTTCTCAAGTTATTGCGTCACCTAGTTTTTTTGTAGATGAGACTTTATTAACAAACTTAATATGTATTTATTTTATATAATAATTCTTGTTGTTCGAAGCCTTTTTTGCAACACTTATTTCATGGTTTAAAATTGAAATAATTTTTTGCCGCCCTAATATCTTGCCACTCTGTCAAATTATATCTTGTCAAATTTTGCATTTCTTTCAAAATTCCTCCTAATTTTTAAATTTAAAGAACTTTCATGTCTTTCATAGAACATAACAAATACATATAACCATACACCAAATCAAAGGTATGTATTAGAAATGGTTCATTAGAGAAACACGAGGTATGTACCTAACTTATTTTCGACAGTTATATGTAATAATAAATAAATTTATATGAAAAAAAAAATCGCGCATTTTTGTCAACGAAAGTGAGAATCATAAGGCTCTCGGAATGGGTTGCCTTGGCAATTAAAAAAAAAGAACCCCCTTTTAATATACCCAGTGCGGTCGGTAAATTTGTGCCTCAGTTTATTTTTAAAGTAAACATTTTGCGTCAATAATGCTGTGTTCCAGCAAAAAGGTTCTTTAAATTATTTTTTTTTTATTTGTCATCAAGGTATTTTCTGGAATATTTTAAACCCAACAAAAAAAGTCATTCACATCAAAACCGCGCACAAAAAGTGAGAGAAAACTTTTTGGTTCAACTTCACCGAAAGGGTCTATACCCCATATTCGTACTTAATTTTTTTCGTTTTGAATGCCCCAGAAATCATAAAGTTCCAAGGATACAATTCTCTCAGCAACAGGATATTTCAACGGCGAAAATTCCACAACAACAAATATAAAACGTTTACCCAATTAATTTCGGTTTTATATTCACCCCGGTACACATACCAGTAGGATTTTGTGCCGCAATTCCTTTGGGCGTTGTTTTGTCACCATCATTCAGGAGCCAAAGTGAACCAACGACTCTTTCGGCTAAAAGTTTTATGAGTGACAACGACAAAAGTACCTAGGTACCAACTCGCACAGACAACGAACGGGAAAGTTTTCAACTGCGTGGTATTTACGAGGTTAATTGTCGTTTTTGCAATAGAAAATCCTTCAAATCACAAAAAACCTAAATTTACTGCTTCACCTAATTTTTTTTCGCGATTTTTTTCTGCGCGAAAACAAAATTACATAAAACTCTAAGCCTTTGGGGAATTGTACCTACTCGGGTTATCGATGTTTGCAGATAAAACTAAATGCCTCAACCAACTGGAGGTTTTCATAAAAAATTAACCAATTAAAGGCTGTTTTTTTTAAGAGTTACAGGGATTGTTTTTGGGGTAGGTATGCTTTGAACACTCTCTTGAATATACACAGATCTTGTGAGGTTATTCGGTTCGGTTTAGAAGCTTTGAAAATCATTTCTTGAAAAATGTCAAATTTGGCATATCGGATTTTGGTAACACAGATCTGTGAACACCAACAAGCTTAATCCTGTTTTAGTATTATATGTAATGTACATGTAGGTAGATATAGACAGTTCACAGAAGACACCCATTCAATCTTATTTCAAGAATTGATTGAGGTCCAATCAAGGAAAATACAAAGATTTATTTCTAATGACACTTCTCGGAATTTTTATATTACCCTACTCACTTCTTTAAAACTCATTCAATTGAAACCGTTTTAGTTGTAAATCCAAAATGGCTGTTGTTCGAACTTGGATGACTTCGGCCAATTTATTTTGTTTCAGTTCAAATTCTTCATGGTCCTAATTAAATCATCCCAAGGACAAATAAGTCTTTTCCAATTGTTTATCAAACCGATGCCCTAATTTCTCTCAATGAATTATGTAGGTTTATATTACAAATAAGCTCTTTAATTCTGAAGTTAAAATAAAAAATAAAAATAAAATGGGACAGGAAAAGCAGGATATATAATATATTAAATAAAAACGCTGGTTGCAATGTGTCAAGCCCATAATTTCCTTCAATGATGGTGAGATGCCGGTTCTAATGGTGCATACGATAATTTATCGTGATATTGGGATTAGGATATCTTAACAGCACTTTCCAATGCTCACACGTCCTCGGAAATACAAAAGCCCTATTTGGAGAAAGACACATGTGGCCTGCCTGCCTGATCGAGTTCACCTAGGGTAGATGGAAATTTATGGGAGCGTAAAATAAAAACAAATAAAAACAAAATCACGACAGAGAAGTAAAAAATAACAAAAAAAAAAAAAAAAAAAAAAAAAAAGAGGAAACCCCACTGCGGCGGTGGCGGTGACGGTGGGGTTTATTGAAGCTACATACAAAAAGACACATAGTATAGTTGTTTGTATACAATCTAAAGATATGTACCTATTCTACACACATCTTTCTATAGGTATGCTGTGAGAAGGCTTTATAGAGTGAAGCGAGTGGATTTATTGCCATCACAATGTGTTCCTAGAATTCACTTCTGGTAATATGCTAACAATTAATTCCATGTAAAGTCTTTAGGGATTGGAATAGGTTTCATTGTTTTTTTGTTCTTGATTTCCTTTTTTTATGGCCACAGATACTTTGTAGTAATTTGTAAATCCATTAGGGGTTTTTGAAACAGAGAGAATAATTGCTGTCAGAATGATGAATGTTATATGATATTTTTGTTTGTCACAGTGAGATAAAAAAAAACATAGGTATGCGTATGTATACAAATATCATGCTTCGAGGATTTTTAAAATTGATTTATATAAATGTTTGAAACAGAGGACAATATTATTTTCAACTAAATTTTCAAGCTCTAATGACTTACTCAAAAGAATGGGAAAGTGTTTGATAAAAGAAATATGCTTAAAGCACTAAATTATATGGAATCTGAAATATGTAAACAATTTAATATTGGTACAGAAAGTGTATAATAATATAGGTATCTAAAATATAAATTCTGACAAAGAAACAAAATTGAAGAGCTTAAAAAAAAATACAATTTTTTTGTCAAAAATGTTCACTTTGAAATTTAATTTTTCTCAAAAACTCTTAACTTAAAAAACTTTATTAAAAAAAAAAACCAAAGAAAGGAATTTAATATTAGCCACCAAAAAAGACATGACACATCATTGTTGTGCTTTCGTTGATTTTTATTAATATTTTTTTTTTTTCAATTTTAAGTCAACTTTTAAGAAATTGCCTCTTGGGTTAAGACAAGAAAAAAAACGTATGGGAGGGGGGTCTATTTTCCCCCGTTTAGGCGGGAGGGGCAATTTTCTAAAAAACCGACTTGAAATAGAAAAAAAAAAAAAAAAAAAAACAACGGTAACATTTACAGTGTCATGCTATACTTTTTTTTAAAGCCAGAAGCTCGTTCTTTTATTTTCTTTTTTGAATATTAAACACGAAAATATTACTTAATTACATAAAATTTTCAAAAAAAAAAAAAATAGTTTGAACACAATTTTTTTCATTATTTTTGAAAAAAAAAAATAAATAAAAATTTTGTTCAATTGTTTTAATTTTTTCAAAAGTGTTCACTAAAATAACTTATTTTAAAAATAAAATATAAGAAGAGGTTGATGGCCTTACAAAAAGGTATATAATGCCATTTTAATAGTGACTGTTGTTTTTTATAATTTTTTTTTTCTGTCTTAAGTCATTTTTTTTAGAAAATTTCCCATCCCGTTATTTTTAATTTTCTCAAAAAAAGCCGCATTCGACTAGAAATTTACAGGAGCATCGAATATTAAAAACAAAACTATTACTTAAATACGTAAAATTTTGAAAAAAATTAGTTTGAACACAATTTTTTTCATAGTTTTTTCAAAATTTTGAGTTTGAAAATTAATTTACCAAAAACTGTTTTCTCTAGTACCACGAATTAAAAACAAAATAAAGGAATAGATTTCTAGCTTTAAAACAAAAGTGTAACATAAAATTGTAACTGTTACTATTGTTTTTCAATAACTTTTTTCTATTTCAAGTCGATTTTTTTTTTAAAATTTCCCCTTCCACCTAAACGGGGGAAAATAGACACCCCCCTTTTATTCGATTTTTTTTTCTTGTCTTAACGCTACCTACATGCTCTAGCTCGTTGGTGCCGCTTATACCGAACACCCTGTATACAAACTTTTGAATGAAACTACTATATATGCCATGATCTAAACTAGACCTCTTATAATAAAAGTAGTTGAATATTTCGGTACGTGAACATTTTATCATATTTTTTTTTTCTATCGTATTTTTAATTATTTTATTTCGTTGAAACAAAAGAGCGCAGATATTTTATTATTAGAATACTTTTTGTTGTTAGGTATATAGGAACAAGGAGAAAAATTAAGATTATAGAATAACCCAGAAATGTATATATTTTAAAACCAACTTGTTCAACCAATATTTCCATTTACAAAATTAATTCCTCATACAAACAAGCTTACACACATCTTTATTTAAAGAACATGACAACAATCCATTGTGATTTACTTCTCAGCTTAATTCTGAATATAAATCTGGGGTTTTTCAAAACTCATATTCTATAGAACCCATGTACAATATGTACACGTACAAGTACATACACTTTTCAAGATCCACCTAGATCTACTCTACTGCAATATTAGTAGATATTGGTATAGAAATTCTTGTTTTAACATTGAAAATGTTAACATTGAAAATGTTTATAGGATCGTTTTGACAGAGTTGTGGTGTTACTAAAATGATTAAATGAAATAAATTCAATAAATCAGAAATGAACTCCAGCGTATAGGGCATCACAACGAAATTTTTGGTTGGTGTTACTAAAGAAATGACCGAAATGATTAAAATGAACACATGAACGTAGAATATGAAAAATGAACTCCAGCGTATAGGAGGACAACTATCAAATTTTTGGTTGGTGTTACTAGAATGAAAAAAATAAACAAACGAACACAAGCGATGAATTACAGCAGGCGTAGGCAATAGGTATACGGGGAAAAAACGAAGAAAAGTCGTCGTCAACAGACAAGCTTCAGTGGAAGAATATTCAATGAAGAATATTCAAAAAGAGAAAAAAAACAACAAAAGTGTATGTATCTATGGTACTCTGCCAGATTTTTGTATGGAGTGTAGGTATATATGTATGTAAATGCTATGCATGAACATAATTATAGAGGTAGGTAGGTTGTGATTTTTTGAAATTGAAAATGATTGGTATTTATTTTTATTCGATACAGAATACTATTCGGTCCTATAAGAAAGGCCAGTGATGCAGTTGAGTGTTAAAGCCGGAGTTAAGCTTGCTTGAAATCGATCTATGTAGGTATGTAATATGTAGGACAACCAAAAATATGCTACGTCACTGATCGAGATGTGCTGTTTGTTTATCAAATGCATTTGGAGCATGAGCATTTTTTTAATTTGTTCGGTATCTTCTAATGTTTATTCAATAAATAATAAAGGTCTATAGGGAAGCATAACCAGCATTATAGCATAACCAAAAAATTAAAACCTAACTTCAGGTTATGTCGAAAAAATTCCCATTACGGAAATTTGGGTTGTTTTTTGTTTTTTTTTTTTTTGAGAAAATTAACCTTTTTTTGAGTTGGTTAAATTGACTCAAACGATTTTATTTCAATTTTGTAATCTAGTACTTCTAAATATTTAAGGCCGTGTGTGAATTGAATTAAAATTTCGATTAAATTTAATTCGTAATAAAATTTTGAAGTTTCTACGTATAGATTCACCCTACTATCGTCAAAAATTAATCTTCGGATAAAATTTAACGCGATTTTAACCCAATTCGCACACGGCCTAAGCAATATGTATAGATAGCTTTTGAAAATTTAGAAAATATTGACCCAAAATAAAAAAAAATCATGCTCCTAGTAATTCCGACTTTTTAACATTTCTTTCGTTGAAAGGTACCAAAATTTTTGTTAGCCACGAGAGCTAACTTTTGGGGCTCACTCGTGTAAATCCTGTTTTTTTATTTTTGATGCAATTAATGTCTTAAATAAATCCATGTGAATGAATTTAAACGATATTCACCATTTTAAAAAACATGCATGAACTTGTACCTATTTCAAATAGGTTTCAACAATGGCTTTTAGCCAAAGCAAACTTTGTTCGACAATATTTCTTGTACACTACCTATTTTTTTTTGTTTTTAAACATACAAATGTGTACAAACCTACTTAGAATATATGTTTACAAGCAAAATTAAGCATACTAGTATTGTCCCGTGGCCGAAACTCGGCCAGCAAAAACTGAAACACTCTAGGAAGGAGAAAAATTTTAAATTTGTTTCAAAATATTGAAGGAAAAAAACATATTTTTTTTTTTAATATGCAGTGTTCGACAGTTAAAAAACAAAAATGACCCACAGCGTGTAAATGCGTGTCTCAAGTAGATTCTGCACATCTCCGCAATTGTGGCTTTCCAACCATATAAAATTTTAACTTTAAAGATTTTTTCGGAACTTACCGCGTTAAATATAATTGGTCGTATTTATAAACATTGTCTAACTTTAGTCAGCCGTCCGGCTAAAGTGACTTTTCGTTTTATATTGCTTTAGACAACGTAATCTATTGTCTAAACCTTGAGAAATGCAATATTTTTTTATTAAATAAAGCATATTTCCGACTGTTTCGAAATACTTAGACATAGTTTAAACAGCCAAAAATCTAATTAATAAGACCAAATATTTCTTATATTTACCGTGGTAAGTTCCGAAAAAATCTTTAAAGTTAAAATGATTAATATCCGCGAAAAGAATAGTTTAAAGTTTTATACATATAAAATTTATCGAAATCGGTCAAATACTTTTTGAAAAAATGATACCACAAAATTTTTTTAAGCAATATTTTTAGGGCATATAATCATTTTTTTTTTGAGCATAATATAATAATTTATTAAGGGCATATATGTATGTAATTGATTTTTAAAGGCATAATTATAAGCGCTTAAAACTGTTTTTAGGGCATATTTGCGTTTTCCCTAATAGGTACATGAGTTTTGATATCAGATCTTAAAAAAACGATTTTTTTGGTTGAACAGGAAAGTTGATGGGTTGTTTAAGAAAATTAACAAGGTTTATTTTTTGCCAAATGGAAAGTGACATTAAATACATAATAACCTAGAAACTTCAGAACCTATAATGGTGTCTGAAACAGCTTATTACGTTTTAATTAATTTAAATTGAAAAGATTAGTCAGGTGTCATTTTCAATGTCCCTATGGTTACTCTATGAGTGAAATCTGTAAATTTTTACTCGTAGCATGTCCTGTACATACATATAAATCATATTTCCTATGGCATTCTGTTTCGCATTTTTATAGATCTGTTTCAGAAAGTTAACTCTTAAAGCTCAAATGTATAAAGTTACTGATATATGAAATAATATAATATGGGCATATAGAAATATAAATGGTTCGCCTCCCATCAACCAGAGATGCGACAACGACCCCAAAGCAATTTGAATAATTTAATCAATTCTACTGGAAAATTTGGTTTTACATATTTTCTCAAAATGCAAATTCTATTTCAGTCAAATACCAAGGCTCTATATCTAACTTCTCTACAAGAATATAAATTCATTTTACCATCAGATCCGTTTCCTGTTTTCATATATTTATTGTGCGTCTCAAAACTGGAAAATGCAAATGTTGAAATGGACCTATATATAGGATTTCCTATCAGTTTATATTAAATTCAAGGAGGTACATACAATATTGTTATTAGTTGGAGATATGTTGTTGAAATCTACATGTTTGTTTTTTATTTTTTTTTATTTGGCCAACTGGAGCAAGAAGTAGAGTATTGCCATTGTTAAACTGGGCCTTAATAGGTATATTGCCTTGTATTTGGATAAACAAAGAGGGAGCCATTGGTTTTCAATTCCATACATCACATCAAAAAATCAAAATATTCAAGACAAAAAAAGAAGGATATCAATGACATGTTATGTAAATGTATTTGCTTACCAACCCAGTGAAGGGTCGCTGCCTGTCCGCACTTGCAGTTATTTTTCTGATTGAGTCGCCACTTGAACGATGAAAATAAAGCCTCATATAATAGCTCAGTGACTCAATTTGAAAAAAACCATCCTAATTTTTCTTTACAATATAAATTATTCTTCATTTTTGAATTAATTTTACATCAGGATAAAAAATTAATTCAAGGAAAACGATCTCTAGAAACGACATGGAATAATTTAATTTAAATATATAATTCGACTTCAAACTTTCTCATCCATCTAAAGAGGAAATTCTAATTATGTTCCCAATTACATTTTTTTTTTCTTATTTCAAGTACCTAGTCCTTTTTTTTTTTAAACCAAACAAGAATGATTTAAAATTATTTTAAGTACCATCCGCTTTTAAGATGTTCCTCCCAGACCAAAACAAACATGAAAACCGCATAGATTTGGAACATTTTTTTTGTAAAGTAATTAAAAATATAAGGCTCGACTGAATCGCACAAACTTATAGGTAAGTACAGTTCCACATAGGCTCAGTTTTCCAGCGGTGAGTTAAGCCAGAATTAGTAATCTCTGAGTATGAAACTCAAGAAACAGTTTTTCTCTAGAGAATTTGACTTAACTCGAAGGATAAAACATCAAAACTGAACAGAGAATATCCAAAATTTGGTGAGTTAACTTGTGCTTAGCTCTAATCTTGAAAAAATAAGCCTGAAGTTTGTATTTTTATAAATAAATTAATTAAAAATTACTTATAAAATTGTTTCGACACTATATAGCGATGTAAAATCATTTTATTTCTTTAACAAATTTTAGTTTATGACAAAAAAAAATTTAAAAAGCCATTGCAGCGGTTGTTTTAAAAAAATTAATCAATTTTTGTAAAGATTTTTAAGAAAAAAATTAGTACCCCATTTTTTAGCATATTTATGAATGCGGAGTTAAAAAATCAGTTTTGAAAATATGATTCATCATTTTTGAAATATCGAATTTTCAAAAAAAAAATATTTTTTTTTTTATATCTAAAACTTGTTTTATTAAAAATTTTAATAAGCAATATTATTTAAACTTGTAAGAAGCTCTTATAAAAAAAAATAAAACGCAAGATGCATTGCACGAACTTGCTCTTGTGTCTAAAGTTGCTTGGAATTTACCAGATTGTTTTTATTATAAATACATTTTTACAAAATTTCTATGATAAATATATAAATAAAATTAATTTGATGACACAACAGCTCATCATGAAGAACTAGGGCCTAGTGACTTACAACTCTCAACCATTCCTGTGTGCGTGTCTGCAGGAATGGAGGGGACCTACAGTTTATTGCCGAATGCGAACGGCTAACGAGCGGCACTTTTCTGTGACAGGAGATACTTTTGGAGGATTTGTCAATTCCTTGCAAGAGGCAGTAGCCGTTTTTTCTTTTAAATAAATAGGTGGCGAGGCTGGGGATCGTACCTTAGACCTCCGGCATGACAGTCTATCGCACTAAACATCACGCCACGGCTACTAGTAGTATGATAAATATATACATACTTTAAATGTTGAAATCTTGAATTCTTAAAAAAACTAATTTTTAAAATAGTTGGAGCGGTTTTCTTAAAAAAATAAAGTTGTATAAAATTCTTTGAAATTTTTTTTTTAAATTTGTATGGCATTTTTAAGGATTTAATAATATACATAGATCTAAAATATAATTTCAAAATACAGTATTGTCTCGGTAATCCGAATTAATTACTGCAAGGGATTATTCGGATTATCAAATTATTCGGATAAATGAGCACAGGACGGGAAAGAAAAAAACCTTATTTATTTCACTAAAAATCCGTATTTAGTGCTTATTAAAACCAAAAATTAAAAAATTGCGTTTTAAATAGGTTAATACTTATTTACCTTTATAAAAAAATAAAAACTTAAAACAAATTCATGTATGTGTTCAGATATTTCAATCTACATAATGTATGTTTTGATAGCGAAATTAGTTCTAGAAGTTTGTAACATAAAGGAGTAATATAAACAAAATTAGATAGGATTACAGCGTTCAGAAATCGGGGTAGTATCGGATTGTAAAGAACATAATGGAACAAAATAAAGGTTCGGATTAACGCGATATTCGGATTAAAGGTTGTTCGGATAACCGAGACAATACTTGAAAAAAAAAAATATTTCTCTTTTAGCGGTTAGTACTCCGGAATGGTTAAAAAAGTCCACAAAATGGTATTCGATGACCTTCGGATTAAAGTGCTGTTAATTACATATTTACAGATAGTTTGGACTTGAAAAAGATTTGCGCCAGGTTGGTGGCACGATTACTCACAATCGCGAACAAAAACAGATTCGTGAGGATGTTTTAACCGAGTGTTTGGTGGAAGTTTTGCAGAAATGGAGCAATATTCTTGCGTAGCTTTATTACCTGAGACGAAACAGGAGTCAAAATAATGGACTAGAAGTGAAAAATCAGCTCGTACATCTGGGACAGCTCAAGAATATAAGAACATCCATATTAGTCCATTTAAATGTGACATTAACCTGGCATTTTATATCTGATAATCTGATATACTGATAATCTCCTTTAAACTTCTTTTTTTTTTAATTTTTACCTTTTTTGCTTTAAATTTTACGGTAAAAAGTGCCTTAATATTTATTGTGGGGAATTCAATTTCATACATAAATGTGCTAAACTTTTAGCACCCCTTTTTCCAAAATCAACCCCGAAAACTCGTTTTTACACTTATACCTATCCCCGTTACACTTACACTTATACCCGTTACCCGCTTGACGTTGAGTTTCGGGACACCCTGTAGATATATATGAGCTTTCGTTTATTTTTAATATATTTTTTAAAATTTTAAGTCAGCTGTTCAGAAATCATCCCTCCCCAGACTTACAGGGGGGAGATAGAGTTTTTCATCCATACATATTTTTTCTTAGAATGATTCCAGGAATAATCCCCCAAAATATAGGTAGTGCTCGAAGTAGGGTGTCACCCTGTTTATTGTATAAATTTCACTGCATTAGTGGGACCCATACCTAAACATTAACACACAAAAACTTGAATCTCCTCTTAACTGCTCGTTTAAACTTTTCGCACCCGTTTTCTTCCATATAACTAACGAACTTCATATACCATGATTTAAAGCATTACAATTAATTCCAAAATTAAATCAAAAAGTGAAAACATCGCGCATAAATAAACAAGTTGTTAACACTTTACCAGCCCAAGATAGCTCCTCAGGTTTGTCATCGTCACATCGCTCTGATAAACGTATAGGTACACCGGGAATATTCCTTCTGTGATGAATCACTCCTTTCTAATTAAACATTCAAACATCGTACACTCTCAAGTCCAGGTATAAAATGCTACCACAAGAATTAAGTACCTATTTTGAATTTATTCACGTGCTTGTTTTTCCTATTTACATGTTATATTTTTTTTTCTGGTTTAAAAAAAAGATTTGTCTTTGAGCCCGAGCTACTGTGTGTCAAGATTGCTTCGAAAATGGAGGACAAATTTGTAAAGTAGGTATAATTCTTATCAACGATAAACACTCACGTTCCATATATATGAAACTCTGTCAAATAAGTGTCAATTGATATATACGTCTAGCTACCGCACGAGCAATGTAAAAACATACATCATGGCCAGGGGGTTCCCTTTATTTTAGCCCTCACTGTCTATCGTGCCTACAGATGCGTCCTATGGTTATGCGGGGTCTACAGTTCATAGAGTGGGTGGATGAATTAAATTATGATATATCTCCAAAATCGCTCTAGACACACGACTCGCGAGTAAAATTCTAAAACGGATACAACATGTTGTCGCGTATCGGTTGGCCCCCATCATGCCATCAGATAATCTACCGGCGATGACGAACGGGGGACGGCTCTGTCGCATCTGGGCCTCTCTCGGTTGGAAGGTATCGCAGCATGAATTATTTAAATTTCAACACCAACTGGGGACAGATTTTTTTCGACTTTCTTTTTGTTCTTATACTCTTCGTCATCTAAGAGAGGACACAGCCGCTTCGTCGTTGTCGTCGTCCCTCAGTGTCAGCTTTTTAAATTAATTTAATTTTGTCGACGAGCTCCCAATTGTACAATGCGCTGCTTCATTATTACCCAATTAGGGTGCCAAATGATATACCCAAGGCAGTCCCGTGCTTCGTCTTCATCTAAACCCAGAAACCATCCAACGACGTATATATACCACCAAAAGTCAGTGTGGAGACGAAGTCTGATATGAATATATCTAAATACCTACTTGACTGTGAATTATACTGACATCATGCAGATTAAGAAAGTTTCGGGGTTGGGAATGACAACACAAAAAAAAAAAAAAAAAGCGGAAAAAAATATCATACCGTATTATACTCCCAGATTTAAGTTTTGATTAGCAACAGGAAGTGGGCGCGCGAGGGTTTTTGAAGGATTTTTTTTTGAGGCCAAACGAAGCTATGAGGAGCATGAAACCCAAGAGAAACTTGTGTGGAACAAGTTATAAATCTTGGGAAGGAATTGCAAGTTTTATTTAAATTTTATGTATATTCTTTACTCCCTTTAGGTGAGTTTGTGAATTCCTTTTTTTTCTTTCATTTTTTTAGATGATTTTTTTTTAAGGTTAAAAGTAAAGGAAGCTTCCAATGTTGCAGGTGTATCTAGGTTTATTTTGTAAGTTTAACTTTTCATTATGACATTTTCTTTATCTTTCATCAATTTGGAATTTTTTTTTCTCAGAGAATGTTGATTAGGGAATACCTAGGGAGTAAAGGAGAGTAGATAGGGATAATGAAGGAATAGTAATATTTAGGGCACAAAAAGAATCAAAAGAAGGAAAGTGAAGTGACCAGGAATTAGGAGATAAGGATTTGTGGAAAGATACTTGCTGAAGTTTGTTCGAGTTCATGGTAGTGTGAAATTAATCAGCCTAATGAAGTTGTCTTTGATAATTATCTACATCATCAAAAGTTGTTTTTGATCAGCAGGATTTCTTGATAAACAATGTTTAATTCAATGTAAATTTATGGTAAGGGGTCCATATCTGCCTTTTTTTTGAAGAAATTATATTTTTTTGCTTAAAGTAGATACATAATTGCAAAATTACAATAAAATAATTTGAAACGATAAGCCAACTGGATTGCACTAATTTTCTTTTGCTTGACTTTTAAAAAAGTTCAAAAATAAGTACCTACGTACCTAGCACATACATATAGCTAAGCTATTCATTTTGTTTTTTGTTTAAAAATAATAAAGTATAACTAACTAAAAAATGAGACAATTTACTCAAAAAACTTCGAATCCCTTGTTCTATAATTTTATTTTGGGTTGGGGTCAAAATTCCAAAATCCGAAATTCCTAAAACTCAAAACCTGGAAAACCCAAAATCCTAAAAACCCAGAACCTGGAAACCCAACCTTGGATAAATTTGCTCGTCAAATAATTTTTGAGGGTTCGATTTCGATAAAATGGGAGTTTTTTGGTTTAGAGGTTTCGAAATTTTGAGTTTGCTGGATTTTGGGGTTAGGGTTTCTATTTTTTTTTTCGTGGATTTTGAGATTTCCAGATTTTGGATTTTTCAGATTTTGGGATTTATGGATTTAGGGTTATCGAGATTTTAGGTTTTCAAGATTTTGGGTTTTCGAGATTTTGGGTTTTCGACATTTTTTTGTTTTTTATGTTTGGATTTCGGGATTTTGAGTTTTCTGGATTTTTGGTTTTCGGGATTTTGTGTGTTCTGTGGAATTTGGGATTTTGGGTTTACTGGATTTTCGGGATTTTGAGTTTTTTGTATTTTGGGTTTTCGGAACTTTGTCTTTTTTTGTAGGTTTTGGGATTTTAGGTTTTTGGGATGTTGGTTTTAATGAATTTAGGGTTTTCGAAATTTAAAGTTTTCTGGATTTTGGATTTCTGGATCTGTCGGGATTTTGAGTTTTTTGTATTTTGGGTTTTCGGCGTTCTGTTTTTTTTTTTTTTTTTTTTTGTGGATTTTGGGTTTCTTAATTTTGGGTTTTTGGGATATTAGGTTTAATGGATTTACGGTTTTCAAAATTTTAGATTTTCTGAATTTTGGATTCTGTCGGGATTTTGAGACTTTTGTATTTTGGGTTTTCGGAATTTTGTTTTTTTTTTTTTTTTTGTGGGTTTTGGGATTTTGAGTTTTCGGGATATTAGGTGTAATGGATTTAGGGTTTTCAACATTTTAGTTTTTTTTTGGATTATGGGATTCTGGATTATGTCCGGCTAACGTTTTAATACAATTAATTAAGGACGGAATTAGTGACCTCAGGCCTTATAGAGAACCAAAGTCAATTAATAGTAATATTTTTACATTCTTATATAAGCACATATACACTACCTCATGAAGGGTACCACAGTCGACTTAACAAAAAAGGGTGCATTTTTTAGTAGGTTTGAGATAAATGCATTTTGACGATTTTTCTTTTTGCATCTTTAAATTAAATAATTTAAAAAAATTGAACAACGATTTCTCAATAAAAAAAATTTATTTCGTTTTTCCTTCGTGTCTGCAGGAATGGAGGGGACCTACAGTTTATTGCCGAATCTAAACGACTAATTTGAGCAGCACTTTTCTATGACAAGAGATACGCTAGGAGGTTTTGTTAGTTCTTTGCAAGACGCAGTAGATATTTTTTTTTATTTAACTAACAACTAAATTTTAAAATACCGGAATTCTAGTTTAAAGCATTAATACCTTGGGTACAAATAATATAATCCTCATGCTTTATCTGTGAAGAGCTTTCTTGTAGAAAATCATAAAAAAAAAATAAAAATTATCTTCTTCGAAAATAATTAATTTTTATTCTTAAGCCAACAACTGTTTGGTCATAAATCAAAAGACACAAATATTGATTAGTTAGATTAATAAAGTCAAAAGAAGTAATGGTGTATGCCAGAACAAAAATTATGGTCTATACTCACTAATTAGTGGCTATAATTCAATCCATACGTTTTGTGTGGGTGAGGTTCATTAGGATTTAATACATTTTGATTAGATCGTAACATTTCGAAAATTATGTACCGCAAGGAAGAAGAAAAACAACAAACACAAAAAAACGATAGTAATAATAATAATAATAATTATTATTAAAAGCGTCTAGACATGTTAATGCTGCATGCATCTATTTATGGTTTTTGCGTTTTAATATCGTTTGTTGTGATTATGGCAAAATAAAACTTCAAACGCGCCCTTGAAGAGCTCACAGCTATTTTTTCTTTGGGAATCGGGTAAAAAGTATGCACATACATATACCTACCCACTACGAGATCTAAAGACATTTAAGTTGGTGAACAAAAATTTTTTTGAACTATTTAATGGTATTATCGTAGACAGACACAAAAAAGATTCGAAATTGATTTCTTCAGTATCACAGAGCACCCAAAAGTTGAAAAAATTTGAAAAAAATAAAAAGAAAAAAAAAAAAAACAAATTGAGAAATGATAATCAAATTGGAATAGCCCCTTCGGTGGTACGTTTAAAAAAGTAAATGGGGAATTTCTAGACATAGCTACATGGTGCACAAAGAAATCAACGATGAAGACAATAAACACTCATTTTAAAATCCTGAAAACTTCATACTTTGATGTGTGTGAAGTTAGCACAGCTATTTTTTGATTTTCGTAAAAAAAAAGGTTGTGGTAGGTACAATGTGTCTAACTTGTGTCGTATTAAAAAAAAAAAATGTACTTTGCACATGATTATTAGATGCTAGATATTTTTTATAAGCGTGAAACTAGTACCGTCATTTTTAATTTTCAAAAAAAAGTTGTGATTTAATGTGCTTAACTTGTGCTCCCTGTGCCATTTTTTGAATGTCAATTTTGTTAAAAACACAAGTTGTGCTGTATTCTGCTTAGTTTGTGCTGCCAAGCGCCACGCGCCCGCCAAAGATATATGAAAAATCGCATACTTACCTTCAGCTTTTACGACTAAAAATAAAGGTTAGGCGAACATTTTTTGAAAAAAAAAAAAAAAAAAAAAAAAAAACTACATCCGGGATTACCGTTGTTATCATAGAAAAAACATGAAGTTTCGATACAAAGTATCGATAGCAAAAACATGTACCTCAGTAGTTTATGCCGGTAACATATAGTTTTTCTCCGCGCTTAAGCTAAGCACCGAGAATTCTCCGCATTTAGCTGAGCGGATTAGTTATGTTGTTACATTTAACACGTACATTTTTTAACCCTCCGGGACATCGTTTTTTTTTTTACTAATTCTCTTCGGCCTTGCAACAAAAAAAAAAAAACGAATGTTCATGAGAAGTATATGAATATTAAATCTGTTTCTCTTCGGTTCTTTGTAACACTTTTTGAGCACACATTAAAACAACTTTAAGTTTTTACATCGTAATTTGGAAAAAAATCATCCCGTTTTCGGCCGCGAATTTGCAAATATGCGTATTAATTAAACTTTTCTGAAAAAGCAAAAAAGTTGTATAGATGCTGTTTGTTGTAGAGATTTTATAAAGATTGCGATACAACAAGAATTGGAAGAATTGACCATTGGGCTTCTGAGCCGATAGCAATAAAATAATTCAAAACACCAGAAATAATGTCAGTTCAAACAATTCTCAGCCACAAGAAATAGAAGATTTTTAGAGAGAGATCTTCACTTCCCCCTTTCTCACACTTGCAATTTTTAGTCGCTTCCGTTTCAATTACATTGTGTTTCATGGGATATCGCCCACTGGTAAATTTAGTTGCCGAAAATTTGTTGTTGCTCGGAGTTTCTCACGGAAGTTAGTTGTCGGCAAGTTGCTTGACCCACTAGGATACTTCCGAGAAGCTTTTGGGAATTTGACGTTTATGTTTTTAGTCAGTTGAAATTTTACGTAGCATTTTCCATGTGGGAAGGTTTTTTGTTTTATATGTAATAAGGGTCAGTGCGTTGGACTGTTACGCCAGAGGTCTGGGTTCGATTCCTATCCTCTACCACCTAGAAAACAAAAAATATTTTTCAGGGCAACTGCTTCTTGGGAGGAATTCAAGAATCAAAAAAATGCCGCTCACAAGCCGTTCGGCTTTGGCAATAAACTGTAGGTCCCCTCCACTCCTGCAGACACGCACACAGGAATGGTTGAGTGTTGTAACGAACTAGGCCTTGGTTCGTCATGAGCTGTTGTGCATCATATTTATTTATTTTGGATTATTGTGAGTATAAAACTCCTTTTGTAGGGTTAAAAGTGTCCCCCCCCCCCCCTTCCACCCAATATCAATATCGCCACCACCTTAGAAACGGAACTTCAAAATTTTTTCGTACTATAGCCTATGGTTCTCAAGGTATCGCAATAAACTTTATAAAGCCCCCTTCCTAAGACGGCATATAAATAGGAGCGCTTTCAACCCCGAAAAATATGCGCAGGCAACATTAAGCAACTAAAAATTCCGGTAACTAAGTTGTTTAGTTATAACTTATAAAAAAATAAAAACTTTATTTTATTTTCGTTTTTTAATTTCGCATCTGTCAGTCTCAACAAAGAACCTATTGACGTTTGACATTGACAGATTCTGAAAACGCCATATCGATTTGAAATTGATGTGGTGGCAAATGAAAACCAATATTGCGACGGAATTATTCGGCAGTCACCTGGGCTCGTTCGTTTGATGCAGCAATTTTGAATTTTACTCACTTCTTATTAAACTTATGCCACATTGACAAGAATGACAAAATGCCAAATTAAAGCGATTATTGCCATAACCGCTGTTTATCGCACAAAATGGGTTCACAAATTGAAGAAACTAATATGTTTATTGTTTCGTATAAATCAAGCTGAAATATATAAAACAAAAAATAATACAAAATTTAACATCAAGCTGGAACGTATAACTTATAGCTTCTTATAATTTCACCTCACGGACATTTCTTCATTTCATTCTTAACCATGTCCGATGGCGTCCGTGTAACCGTCACCGTGCGTCGTCATCGTCGTCATTATTTACACGAACAACATGGGCAATCTCCTTTTAGCTATCCAATATGCAATCAAACTTATCGCAGGTTTTCACCCTTCGGGAATACAAATTAGCTTATAGGATATCGATGGGGTTCAATCTAAACTATATGATGTAGCTAGGTACACACGATGAAAGGCTAAGGAAACACGCAAGCCACAAGTACCCTAGATTGGAAGGGAATAGTAGATATAGCTGATGCGGCATACGATGGACAACATACAAATATAACCAAGGCATGGGGCTAGTGAAATCGAAACGTGTAGTGTACGTAACCTTGACATGATGGATATAGGTATGTACGTTTGCAGTGGCTAGGCTATGCGATAAAAGTGAACGAGGAGGACGTTCTAATAAATAAATAATTTTTGCAATCGGAGAGATTTCCCAACAAAATCTAAAGGGAGCTTGAATATCAGGCAGAAGGGGAGGGGAATTAGGACTGGATAGGCACGTCTTTTTCTTTGTGGCCTAATGAGGTGGGAAACCATAAGAAAAACGTGGTTTTTATGTCGCCTTGGGAGGTGATGGTATGAATGACTTTATAAATATTATTGATTTTTTATGGCAACATAAATTATTGAGTTTGAAGTTTGGTAGCAACCTTTTCCTTATCACGTTTGTTTGTTGAAGGGAGGAGGGTTTGGGAAGTTTGTGTAGAAAGATCTAATGACAATGCCACGCTCGTAATTGTTCCAGAAGTATGTTTAACGCCTGGAGACCCATTTTATTTATTAGGAAAGTTAAACATTTACCTACTGTCTGATACTATACATCGCTATAAATTTAGGAAATGAAGCGGGAATATGATAAATTGATAACTTTACTTATGAAAATCAATTTATTTTAAGGAATACATGCTCAAACATAGGCTTTCGGGAAGAAAATTTTTTCTCAACAGAAAATTGACTGGCAGTCTTGTTCGGTTCTGCGCTGTTCTCTTCTATTAAACCTGAGATTGAAATATACCTGGATTTGAAGCATATCTCCAAATAAAAAAAAGTGCGGGTGTCTTACAAACAATGTAACCTTGCCTTCATAATCATAAGCAAACAGGATTCCAATTGACATGTACTATATTAATATGTATAGATTATTGCTTCAAAGAGTGCATTGGTGCGCTGTTACTTAAAGGTTGGTTTACACTTTCGAAAAAAAAATATATTTACAAAAACACTGTGATTTTTTGCATGAAAATGTTTTTGCATCCAAAAATTATTCTTTTCCATTTTTAGCCGTTTTATTAATTAAATCATTTTTCACCTTGAACTTTATACAATATGCACAAGTTAGGTGGAAAATCGTTTTAAAAATTTAGATTTATTTTTCGCATGGGAACTGTAAATTATAGGCTTATGCCGCAATAGAACGAAGATACCCGCTCCGGGTAACGTTATTGCGTTTTTTCTTTTTTGAGAATTCTGTACGTAAATTCAAAATTCTGTATTTAAATTCTAAAATAAATATATAAATTTTTTACAGTACCTATATACAATTTATTTTACAGTATGATATTTCTGTGCTGTAATCCTGAAATCTTGTATGTATTTGCATTTCTGTAAAATATAAAAAAATTATTTTATAATTTAATGCAATCTTAAACAAAGAATTTTGGAATTTTGAAATCTAAGAATTATGGATTAACAGAATTTTGGATTTTCAGAATTTCGGAATATAATTTAATGCAATCTTAAACAAAGAATTTTGGAATTCTGAATTTTGAAATCTAAGAATTATGGATTAACAGAATTTTGGATTTTCAGAATTTCGGAATAGGGGAAGTGGGGGCAAGACCGCACCTTTAGTGTTTCACTGCCTTAAAATCTATTGAAAAACGTCTTTTAATAATAATAAAGTATTTATTCACTTAGGCTTACATTTCTTTTAGGAGTTTTACTTATTATAATAAATAAATAAATAACTCAAAAAAAGATAATAAACTTTTAGGAAACATTGTCAAAAAAACGGTCTTGCCCCGACTTTCCCTACATAATTTTGGATTTACAATATTTTAGAATTTAAGAAACCGAATTTTAGTCGTCGTTGGTTTGGAATAAAAATGATACAACTCAACAAATCTCATCTTAATATAAATAGCCTTAACAAAAATTTGTGGTACCTTTTTCTCAAAAAGTATTTGACCGTATTCGATTGTACTGTCGGAAAAAGAAAATTGAATACAAATTTGGAGTTCAATTAATCTGTTAACCATCAAGACCAAGCAACTGCTCATTAATTTCCAAATACATATTGGATTAGAGTCTGGTATTTTTCCAATGAATAGTTTTTCTTTTCTGTGGAAAAATACAATGTTAGCTTAAAAATTTCATTTGTTTATTTCTGTCATTTTTCTTCTGCACCGAAGATATGTAGAATTTTAACCCTCAGCCTTATATTTTTCACATGTTTTTAATCGCATGAAATAAAATTTACGATAGCTATTTTGCGTTTTACTTTGCTTCCCATATGGTTTCAAAAAAAAAAAAAACCAACCCCATATTTTAATCACTGTTTATATACAATAAATTTTAATAAATTAGACCGATTCATCCATATGGCTTGGAGGTATGATGAACTGCATTTGATAAGGTCGATAAATCATAAACATGATAAACATTTTAAGTCCACCGATAAGCTTCTCTGCTACAGAAGTAGAGTACCTACACTTCGCTCAATTCCCTCCGCTGTTGGTCGTAACACCCCAAGATATAATTAAACAATCAACCGATTGCAAGCATAGTCGTTGGTCTTAAAGTTACTTTGAAAATAATAAAAAGTCAGATATGGTAATGTATAGGTTTAGTAAAAGTAGAGTCCCTTGGTATATAAAATTGCATAGCAGGTTCGTTCAACTGTCATACCGGATGAGGCCCGGAATTCTTCAGAAAAATGTCTTTTTTAGAGACAGAAAATTAATTAATTTTAATTTTTCTGGTTTAACATTCAAAAATTAAAATTCGAATAATTTAGTTAAGTCCTATTTACTAGATAATTGGAAAATAGAATTTGGTTTTCGATAGGAGCGATATTCATTGATCCGGTCTTGAACTGCAGTTTAGTAAAACATGAGTTTAGCAAACGATTATGAATATCTACGGGCTATAAAATTTATGTTTTTTTTATTTTTTTTTTTTTTCAGATATTTTCAAAACTTTTACTCAGAAACCCCAGCTTTAAAAATTATACCAAAATATGTTTACCCATTCAGAAGATACACGCTATTAAACTTATAAACTATGCATTTTTCTCAAAAAACATCAAATTCCTATTTCTGCAATGCGAATTTTCTGGCAAATGCCTGGAACGCAGTTTTCAAACAACTGTTTTGGTCATTACAGGGGCGAAATTTAATCTAAATTATTTGGGCCGTTTTAGGAGAAAATTTGAAAAAAAAAAAACGAAATATTTGTGTCAGCTATACCTGTTTTAGATGAGTTTAATCCAATATTCGAATTTCCTCTCTAGGAATTGTGTACCAAATTTGAAGCAAATCGGTCTAGCTCGAATAACAGTGGGCGCCGCAGGGAGGTACAGACCGACGACGAAGAACGGTACGGAAAACCCTACTTTTTCGGATTTCGCCATAATCGTAGTACCAATTTTGATTAAAACTCGAATTTTTATACCTACCAATAAAAAGGTGTACAATTTCTAACGTGAAAGTTCTATACCTACATAATGACGTACTGAAAATGGGTAGGTACCTACGATTAAAAAAAAAAATCAACCTAAAATCATCGTAAAAATAGGGATCTTGAAATACAAAAATTTTGAAATTTTGCCAAAAGCATCGGTCTCCCTCACTTCGATACCATACCCATTGACATTCTTACGCAAATACACCCCGCAGTAGAAAAACAGACACCCTCAACTATAAAACACGACTGTGGCCATGAACTCTATAGCTATTAGCTACACAGACTCTTAAAACAAAATCCATTACCTACATTTTAAAAATTTACCATCGCACGGTCACGGTGCCAGAAGAGCACATCAAAATAACCCACACGCCTGTCACCAAAAATAGTCAAATTCCCATAAACGCTTGCTGCTCCATCATAGTCACCAAATGGATTTGTGTATCATCAAACTGACATAAGCAAAAATTGTATATGTGTAGTGTATACCCCTATTTAAGGCATATCTATGTACATTTAGGTCAAAGTCAAACTGTGTGACCCATATAAAGATCCCCTTCAAGGACTATTTACATATTAACGAAAACCCAAAAATCCCTTTTTCGACAGAATATTTTAATTGCAATAACATCCGGTCGGTTGTGTGCCCGAAGGGAATATAAAATTCATCAGCACAGCAGTAGAAGCGAGGCTCTATGGTTTTCGCTTCGGAAAGTTCTAAAGAGAATTTCAAAATTAAATTTTGTGATTGATAATGTGGTTGGTTTTTGACGTTTAGGCATGTCAAATGGAACAAAGCTCCTATACAGTTAGCGCCTGCAAAGAATTTATGTATCTAAGCAATTGTGGGTTAATTTGTGCGATGGTGGTGGCCGGAAAGAAAAGATGTTCTTTCTGGCTTTGTGTGTAACAAAGGAAAATAATTAATTATTTTTATGTTCGACCGCGCGTTGCTGATGCTATCATCGTTTAGGCGTTCCCTCATAATAAATAGAAATTGATGTGAATTTGACCTCCCAAAAACCATCAGCTCTCACCGAAGAAAAAAAAACTTAATAAGGATAAATCTTTTGATTCTATGTTTTAACAATGTCCATGTCGACCCTCGACGCGCAGCCACCATAAAACGTCTTCATTGTATAGTTCACCTGGGGCATCGAATAAAGATTTTTTTTTCTTTAGAAGAAGGAGGGACCCCTTATGACTACGAGAAGTGTTTGGGGAACATCACTTGACCCTTTTTCCTTTTTTATTATCGCAGGGCAACCAGTAGCGACACGTTAATTTATTGAAATAAAAAAAAAAACATCTTGATAAAGAGATAAAAGGGACAAATTTTAAATTAAGATACCAACGCTGGTGCTGATGTGACGGGGAAGACATGCTTCGGTTTTAGAAAGGAGGCAGACTAGGGAAAGTGGGATGACGGGTCGCCACTACTTGCTCTGGCTTAAAATTATGTAAATTCAAAATAATTTTTTTTTTAATTTTAGGCACAAACAGTACCTACACTGGCTTCTGAACTTGCTTGACATAAATTTCGATAAAAATAGAACATTCTGATCTGGCTTCACTAAACAAGCTTGGAAATTTCTTTAAATTTAGCTTCAACTTTGTTGTAGCGAACTCAAATTCTAATTGTTCCATTGAAACCTTTTATTACTAACTTTTTTTTTGAACCAAAAAATAAAAAAAAGGGCGAATCTATGTTAATCAAAACTCAAAGACTTTGGCCCCTCCACATACCTATACAAGGAGACTTTTTGTAAAGTGATTTTTTAGGCTTCTTTATCCTTATTGTCATCTTTGACAAAAATCTGGGATATTGTTTTTTTTTTTTTTTTTTTTTATAAATGCACAACCTTCCCATAAAAAACACTAGGTGCCTACACCCAACTTATTAAAGATGGATGAATCCGTATATTTTTTTTCAATCTCTCATAAAAGAGATAATGATTCCTTCCTGCCCAACGCCAGTTACCTATAAAATAAATATTTGTTGTCCCATCATTCTCTTTCTTCCTTATTATATGTATATATGTATCTTTTTTATATTTTTTTTTCGATTTTGAGATAAAAGTTTTCCGTGTCTCCTTTAAGTGTCCTTTTCGTAAAACAAAAAAAAAAAATTAACCAACCAAATGTTTGTGGTGTTCTGAAACTTTTTGTCAAAGAAAATGAATTTTGTAAGGTAATTTGGGAAAAGTTGTCCATTTCCTCATTATTGCGTAAATATAAGAAGAAAGATAAGAAGAATGGAATGTCAAAATTAAGGTTTAAATAACTTGTGTGGATTTCCTTTTTTATATTTAGTAGGATTTTTAATAGGTACACAAAACCCTTCTTGGAAATAGCAGTTTTATAGTTTTGTTGACATGAATTGAGTGAATTTCATATAAGAAATCGTTTGACCAGACTTAATTCAAAAGACCTTTTTCATTAAATAAAAAAAAATAGTAAGTTGTTTAAAAGTTAAATAAATAATTCAGAAGAGAAAATACACCAAAGTGTAGTAAATTTTGTAAACAGTCTATATTATAAGCTTAAAAAAATAACAGTATACTGGCAAATTTGGGGATAAAATTTACTTTTGGGATTTCATAAACTTTTTGGGGAGGGAGGTTTTTTAAGTAGAAAGATTATAAGTAAGTATATACCTCTAGGAAATAATTTAGAAAGATTATATGTATTAGATAAAAAAAAAACAAAAAAAAAAAAAAAAAAACAGTAGGTACGGAACCATAAATGGTCTGGCCGCACAGGAGATAGATTTGAAATAGTCAAGACTGAAAGAGAAAAAATCATATTGAAAAAGTTGGGGTTATATTTCCTCTCATTCAGGCGGGCCGGGCGCAAGAGAAAACTTCTAATTAAATTATTGAAAAAAAAAAAACTATAATAAACGACAAGACTATGTATAATATGTTTATGACTTTTTGTAAACGCCGAAATATTTTGTTTAATTCTTTTGTTTCTAGAATCAGCAGTGTATGAACTGAATGCTTACATTCAATTATTTTTGCAAAAAAATATCCAAAAGTGAAAAACCTCTGACAAAATTATTTAGGAACTATATAGAATTTTAAAATTAAAAATTAAAGAAAAGTTTTCTGCAGTTATCAATATGTAGCATAATATTGAGTGTTGGGCTTTTTTTTTTTTTTGTTTAATGCAGGTACGTTTTTGTTCTGATTTTCTTCTTACTTAAATAGGAAGCTTTTATAAAAAAAAAAAGTAGCATTGTTTACGAAACTTTGAAGCAAAAACAATTCGAATTTTTAAAAATTATTTGTTTTTGAATAATTAATATTTTGATTTTCTAATATTATATTCAAAAAAAATTGTACACTGAAATTCAAACCATACCAAAATAAGCCCCACCCTAACGAGAAAGAAAAACTAATATGTATTAGGAATTCTAATCTGGTTGAATGTAGTTCACACTTGTTATTTATCATGAAATCTATATAAGATGAATTGAACTTAATAGAAATTGCGTATGGACAAGGCCCTCACTAGTCAACTGATGAGTCCAAGTGAGATCACGCGCCGGGACGAAACGCCAATTAGTATGGACTACAGCCCGTTAAAAGTTAATTTGAATCAATAATTCAACAAGTCCAATTAAATATGTAGTGCTAAGTCTTTTACTTGGCTGATTTATTTCAGTAGTATAGAATTTGTATTATCAAAAAAATCCTTGTAAATATGTATCTCTTTTTAATTTGTTTTTTTTTTTTTTTTAAATATATATATATTGTGTTAATCTAGTATCAAATTATTTAAAGCCTCATAAAGGATACCCATTAATGAAATAAATCTTTAAACGTAAATATGAAAGAACATATTCCTTATTCCATGATTTTTCCATTAAAATACAGGAGATACTCATAAAAATTAAAATTCGAGTTATGTCGAAAACAAATGTGCAGCTTTTTCCAATGCAGCGAAAATAAATTTACATAGGTTCTTATGAGGGCTGACATATTCCAGGCTCTGCATGCAGCCTCCTCTGCACGATATCTCTATTTCTGTTTTCGGCTTTGTTCTATAGTTGCGCTTTGAAAGAGTAAAGTCTTACATTTAAACATTCATATTAGTTTTAGATTCAAAAAAATTAAATATTTAAAATTTGCATCAATAAACAGCTCTTAGCCATTTAATATAAAAAAATTCACATACCTTATTTTGGTAGGGTAATCTGAAAAAAAAGTAAACGAAAATTAGTCAAAACTTGAAAAAATAATTATTTCAATTTAATGGAAATTAAGGAAAATTTTCAGTCACATACATGCATATCTACATTTTTTTTTAAATTTTAATTACATATTTCGAAAAGAAATTGAGAAATGCCAATTTATAACAGTTAAAATATTTTAGCACGCACGAATTAAAACACCGGCCTGTGCGCCCGAAGTATATCTACCGGTGAAGGGCCCTGGCCCTGTTATTTATATATTTTTCTAAACAAATCGGTTAAATATTGAAATTGCCACAGTACGAATAAATGTATTTCAAAACTATGTTAAAGTGTGAATTGGGGATAAGTCGCAATAGCTTTGCAATCACTATATCAAAGTAACGCTAAATTAAATGGCACGAGTATTTTTAAACATTCGAATTTACATGAGTGAGTAATGATCTGATTATCAAATGCATTATAATATGAATGAGATCATCACATGCAACCACAATGTTTTACTAGAAACCACGTAGATTATTCCAATTACTTGGGGAAGTCATCGAAAAATTTATAAATAAAATCATTGTGTAAGTAGGTACAAGTGCAGATAAGAGAAAACTTACAAGGAAATGAAATATTTGCCAAAAAAAAAGATATGATGATGAAACAGCAATAAAAATGCACAAAATGGAGAGTTTTGAGCACGTAATATGGATAAATAATTATACCTTTAGGATGTTGGATCCAAAAATGTTTTTTTTTTTCGTGAATAAATTAAATATTAAGAGTTTACTATAGAAAAATATTATTTTCTACCAAATAGTCAAGTTCAAGAAAATTTAAAGAGTTCTTAGCTTTAGACAAATTTTCCAGCTATAACTTTAAGGCTTAGAAGAGAATTAACAAAAATAAAAAAAAAATAGTTTTATTGTTTTAGTGGACTGTATTGAATTAAATTCAAATGTAAGGTCGCAAAAAATCTTTCATTTGAACTTAAGGCTTAGATTGTTGTAATAAGTAAAATGTGGTTAAAAACTAGATATAATAAGAAAATGTTAGAAGTCAAGTAGATGAGGTAGGTCCCTATAACAAATTACTTTTTCTTTGATTTAAAAAATTCGTTCTGAAATTGCAGAAGCTTATAGCAAAATTGGTCAAGCTATTAAAAAGTTATGAAGTAAATATCAAAAAATAAAGCAATTTTCTTTAAAAGAAATGTTATAACCCTACTTCTGATATGCGATTTTTTTTTTGGCGAAAATCTTAAATGCAGTGTTATTATAATTGTTCAGATAGTACGCGTAGGATGTAGGTATACCAAATAAAAATAATAAGTAAAAATTTCTGTTTTCGAAAATCGAAAAAAATAAAAACATTCGTAGGCGTTTTCAAAAAATATGCACGACTGGATATCATTGCCTTCCTTTTACACACTGAAGGACGAACGGTATGGCGAACCCCCTTTTTTCAGACTTCCCCATTATCGTATACTGTCAATGTAAAAAGTACTTACACCTACTAATCTAAGATTTTCAGAGTGTGCACTAAGAGATAAGAGGTAATCCATTTGCGCTATAAAATCTCCGAATATACCAGACACAACGGTGGTGGATTCCTTAGACAAACAAGCTCTCCTATTTCTATTTATCCAATTCTTCACTTTAGATTCTTTTCACAAATCCAATGCCTCTGTTTCAAACTTTTCGACCAAGCTCATTCAAAGCTAATGCAAAAGTGAACCAGAACCCCAAGTTCGTGCGAAATAGTCGTGGGTGTTGTGAATTCAATTTCTATAGCAGGCATTTATTCTATGCGATGTTATTATTAATTATCTACTTTTGTTGTTAACTATGCAAGCTAAATTATTTAACCCAAATAAAATTAATAAACGCAGTTTAATCTTAAATTCATCATTGAAACATTATATTTGCAGTTTTAGATTTCCAAAAAAAAAATGTGATATCTACATCCTTACAACATGCGTTACCATCAAAGCTTGCCCATTATAAATAGGCCAAAGAACCGACTATACCAAGCTCAATTTAGAACAACATACAAGTCATTTTAATTAAACGAATTTAAAATAGAGAATAGCCTTTTCCCACGCTCAAATATTAGCTTTTAACACAAAACAATCCAGGCAGTATGCAAAACTATTTCTAAACAAATTTCCGCACACCCCTTTAAATAAAAAAAAAAATAAACAACTCATCACAAAGCCATCTTTACAAAGACAAACTGCTATACAAAGCTCAAAGACTTTACAATGCTTTTATTTACATTATTACAACTAGAGAATGCAGAGGCGGACTGCAATTTTATTCTGTGCTTCAATAGTATTTCATTTCAATATCAAACACAATAAACACTACACACAAGAGCTCATCTTAATTAAGAAGAATAGAGATATTCATTTACATTTACACACCCAATTGCATCATCATAGTTTCTTCATTACTGTACCTTAAGTAAGAAATCCTATAGAAAAAAAAACAAAAATAGAAAGCACAAAGGGTTGATAGAAGGGAAAATACGTAGCAGGAAAGTGTGGTGGCAACAGTAGTTTATTTCAATTAAATCGAAATATAAATTGAAATACATATTTTGTTTGAATCTTATTCAATGCGACTACAAGACTCGAAGGAGAACTATTGAAGAAGAAAAGAAAACCCATAGGAAAACGTAGAATAGATTTTTAAAATTTTCCACTCGCTTTGTTTCTAATTTTTGAGCATTTCTTCTGTTTGAATGAATTTAATTTATAGGAAATGTTTTCTACATGTACTTCTAACATACATATATACATAGGTATTATACACAAAGTTGAATTTCTAATCAGTGGTTATTTGTATAGAAACCCAAAGAAGTGCCTGGAGCATTTAATAAAAATTTCTATATAAAAACACATCAGTAGATAATAAATTTTAACAAAATTGGTTGAATTGATTAACATACCTTCCTAAGGCACCGGCTATAACATTCATTGAAACACAATTCACTGAAACTGTGGAATTATTTTTGACAAGTCGGTTATAGCGAAACTTGGCTGTCATTGAAAACATCTCTGGTGCACTGCTCACAAGAAAAAATTTGAGTTAAGAGTTGATCATTGAACGAAATAATGACCGATGAGAATAAAAAGAAAATCTAATAGATATCATTGAAACGATTGTGTTCCACCTTTGCTGAAACGAAAATCATCAGTTCATTTTAAACCATTTTGATCATTGAAATTATAAAATTGATTTCAAAAGAAATCTTTTTGACGAAAAAAATTATGTTAATAATTCCTTTCATTTCGATACCACAATCTCATCAATTTTCTTTCTATAAATGCCTCAAAATGGAGAGTATTGTTGTTTGACTTTTTTAAATACATATAGATTTTTTGTTACGTTTTTTACATTAGTTTTTACCTGCTGTATTTTTACTATGCTTATGTAAAAAACGTAAAAAATGTTAAAAAAAAACGTGAACAAAAAATCAAAATTGGTTAACTTTAAAACTGAAGATAAGAGTTGAAGCTGATTATTCTGTGCGGATTGTAAAAAAAATTATTGGATTTTTATTTTCTTTTCGATATGTTTATAAAAACAGATTCTCTAATCTATTTCCGTCAGTATAAAATGCTTCAATTAATTATTTGTTCTTTCGATTTCAATAAAATTAATTTGCAATTTGAAAGTACTCGTTCAACCATCATATGCCAAAATTTAAAATAAATACTTTTTCTTAGGGGAAGTAGCTCTAATAGTACTATTTTTGACACTTTATAAACAATTCAACACATTTGGATGACTGCAAACTTACTTTATTTATTTAGATTTTGACAGATAGTGACAATAACTCTCATTTTTTCTCAGTATTTTACTTTATTTATATCTTCTTTACCTTTTTTACGAGTTCTTACGTTTCACACGAGATTTTTACGTTTTTCTTACACTTGTTTACGCTTTTTTTACATAGAAAAGTTACAAAATAGTTTTTTACATGGATTTAAACATCACTGGCGAGAGATAAAATTTTAAATGATGGTTTTCAATGAAAGCTATAACTGCGCTTAATCAGTGAAGAAGAACTGCAAATTTTTGTCGAAAACCAGTGATGTTCAAATCCATGTAACAAAAAACGGTTAAATAAGTGTAAAAAGCGTAAAAATGCCGTAAAAACTTGTAAAATGAAAAAAGTTGGTAAAAAAAAGGCAAACAATGCATGATAGTTTTTACTTTTATTTTTCTCTGTGTGCCTTACATATACATGTACATATTTATAAAACCCCCAGAAATTTTTTTTTTTTTGGAGATACCTACTAAAGAGAAAAGGATGAAGAAGACAATAGATAACAGAAAAGGAAAATTAAAGTTTAAGTTAAAAATCGTTGTAGATATGAGGGCTGGGTATCTATATTTACTTCGTTTTCCACACTCTAACCACATTGCTTTCTGAATTTGCTGTGCAAATTTAAATAAACATTTGAATAAGTGTTGTGACTTTGTGGAGAACTTCAATGGAAATTCTACTTAGTTTTCCTTTTTTTCGTATAAAAAACAAAAAAACATGTCGGTTTGAAATTTTCTTCTTTCTCATGGTTCATATAGAATTTAATTTACTGCTACATAATATAGCTGTTTGGAATCATCAGTTTCTATATAGGAATAGTTCTCTAAATAAGGGACATAATTCCCTTTAGTTATGATGAGAATTAGGTTAGAATAACCAAGAAACCATTTAATTAAGTTAAAAGTCAAATTCTCGGAAGTCAAATAATGCGTATGTCAGCTAGGTTTGTTTATGGAAGGCTTTCGAATGAAATTCCCTATTAATTAGAGCGGATGTTTATGATGGTTTTGAATGCATGAGCATTGAGCGTTTAAAGTCTTATATAAATTCATCAGGAAAGCTTCAGAATTTAGCTTTAATTGGGAAACGTGTCTTTAATGAGGACACAAGTTATGATTAAAGTTGACATCTAGACATGTCTATAGAAAAATCTTAAGTATAGAAAACTCTATATTAAACGATAAACAATTATGGTACTGAATTTTTTAACAACAACTTAAATTATTATGGTACTCGAATAAGAAATCTAAGGGCTTAAGAAATAATTTTTGTAATTAAAACATTTCTTTTCGAGTAACAGATAATATATGTATGTATGTATATGTTTGATGAAGAAAGAATGCTTTAATCGCAAAAGATTGCCAGAAAATTTAAACAATAGGTATAATCAGTTCGGACGTTTCGGAGTCCATAGAAATATGTATAATTAGGGGAGGGTGGACTAAAAATTACGGGAAAATCGGGCGATGTAAATTAAGAACAAAAAAGAAGAAGATGCATGCAACGGTCAATGCTCAGCTCACACCGAAGAGTTTAGCTAGCCCAATACCCATCAATCTCGGATACTCATCTAACGAGTCGAGTACATCCGAGCACATTGATCGTGAACATTTTGCTCACGAGCTCTTGACTGGTTTTAATTCGAATCCATTCAACTCGTTTGCAAGATAAGCTCATTCGTAAAATCGTTCGGTATTTGTAGTGAATCATGAGTCATCATACTCGTGAACAGGAAAACTCGTGAAAATCTTCTTTGGGTTTGGTCTGTTTGTTTGAACTCGCTTTTTTTCGAGTGAGTAATTGATGTTCGTAAACAATACTCGACACGTTTTGTTCTGTGGTCTTTACACACGCAAGTTATAGATATAGATTAACATTTAATATTTTTCCATTTTATCTTCCTTAGTATGGAATCAAACATCTGATTGTTACCCAATACAGTCACCTTCTACAAATATGCATACATTTCAAAATCAAATAAATAGACCCTTTTGTTTTTACCCCAGTTTACCCTATAGAGAACTAGAGAACTATTAAGTCTCAAAGCCATCCTATAAGTATAAATTTTAAAACGCAAAAAGAATTTTTTGAATCAGAACTGTGGTTTCTGATATCATTCCGGACATATACCTAAAAACTAAAAAAATAAACAAACAAAAAAGGCAACTTTTGGGTTACCCGGCCACAAGGGCCCGGGATCGAAATATATATATCTTCCAAATAGCTCGTTAATGTTTATTAAAATATATAACCTAGCGATATTAGTTAGACACACCATTAATTTTGGCTGAAACTGAAGTAAGAACGATATTGAGACTCCTGTGTGAAGTCAACTTGCCTAGAATGTTAGGCACGTCTGTCATGAACGGACGCATAGATTGACAGACGCAAACCACGTACGGTATGACGTACGTAGTATTATTTTTGATTCAAACCTCGAACGAAACGAAGCTATATTGCACCAAGTTTCTTCTTCTAGTGTATTAAGGAAATAAATGAAATTAAAAAGGAAAAATTTACCAACTGTTGCAGATCAAAACTTTCTATAGCAAATAATAATCAGGTAAAGAGCGGCAAATTAAATTTCCGTTAAGTTTTAACCAGTTTTTAGAAATATATGAAATACAAAAAAACTTAATTAAAAAAAAAAAGAAATTACCTACAAAAAAAAGTTTTGAAAAAATCAAAAACTTAAAATTAAATTTAAAAAAATATAAACTGTTTTTAAGGTACTGTGCAGCCTTTAATTTTGTTTTTGGTAAATTTGTTCAAGTAAATTTAAATATCAAACTTTATTTTAGTTTTCAAGATTATTATTAGAAGTCAGAGAATTCAAAGCATTATTTAAAAATCCATTAACACAGAACTTATCATCTTTCAAATATGTAATGAAATGAGTAATGAGGATAAGTAACAGCAAACTGTTAAAGTATCTCATCAACACCTGATATGCTAATGTTGATCGTGTGTTGGGTATAAACTCAATTTAAGGTGTGAAGTCGGCTCTAATGAAGAACTTCTATCACACTTGGCTAATGGGTGATGCCTTGCATAATATTATTAAGTAGATTCTAATTTATAAATGATTAGAATAAACAATTAAATAAAAAACCATTTTCTAACGTTGTCGTTGAAATATGATTAAAAAATCATTGCATTACAATAACACACCCTAATTTTCTTGTGGATATGAAAGCTTAAGCCTGAATTCTAATTAAAGTAGATTTAATAAAAAAAAAATTAATAAATTTTTAGAGAAAAATTTCGGAACCATCCAGTCCAAGGTCCCCAGAACATTTTTCCACTTTTTTTGACACCAGAATGGTATTTTTTCCCCTAATTTTCTAAAAAAAATCCCTAATCCTAAGTAAATTACGTTTAAATTTTTGAAGAAAACATTTAAAATATATTTTTTTTGAATTTATCTCATAACATTTTTGTACATATTCTACCTAACTTAAACAATAGTGTATCAATTATATTACATAACTGATTAAACATAAAAAAAAAAAACTATAAACATTTTAGAATTTAGTCTTTTAGTCCTTTCTTCCGCTATGAGAAACCTTTTTCTTAAAATTTTTGTCGGTTTCCTTTTCACTGAACTATTCAAAAATAAAGATTATTTGTATTTGTTTTCTTTCTTCTCACCTAAAAACTGTAATTTCATACAGGAAAAAGGTTAAGTAAGGCCGTGTTCGAATTGGTTTAAATTGTCCATTAAATTTTAACGCTTCTACAATCTGTACGTAGATTCACCTAACTAGTGTGCTTTTCCCCACAATCTGGGGACACTGAGCAGAACCATTAACTTCGTTATTTTCTTAGAAGATTTTCAACCTCTCATGAAATTTTTCCACGATTAAGTAAGTGTAAGGACGTTTAAGTATATGTACATGAACAAAATTTGTATAAAAAAAAATGAAAATCTTACTTCTGACACTTTGTTATATCATTAATATACTATATGGTTCTATATTTTGTTGAGCAAACCAATACTTCTCCTTTAGAGGTGTGTTAGTTTCATAAATTTTATTTATCAAAGAATATATAAAATAAAAAAAAAATCCTCAACCCGACGCCCTGGAAAGGATGTTATCCTTTTTTTCATATTTATGTCACCTCGAATATTCTTTTTGTTTACATTTAACTGGGTCATTGAGTTTAAAGTTTTGTCTTCTTATACCTATGCACTAAGAATAGAAAACACCGTTGCAGGACAACTTTGAAAAAAAAAAAAAACTAGAAAAAAGAAAAAGAAACAGTTTTCTATGGAAAAATAAATGAACCAGGCCAGAACAAGTTTTTAACATCAGCGAAAGAGTTAGTAGTTGAAAGCTTTTGTGCAAAATTACTGCAGTGATATTTTTGAACAAAGAATTTTACACCTTTAGAACAATTCAGGGTAGTAGGTGTTCAAGGAATGGTAAATGGTCTGGCATGGAATGGAGAACCAAAGAACTATAAGTTCAAGGTATAACAAAAGGTAATGGTGTATCTCAAGATACTTAATGCCTTTACCTCCTCCCTGGCTATTCTAAGCATAGTCAACAACCCAAACAACGGTGTATAGTAAAGAAAATGAAATTAAATTTTATGGAGACCAAAGAAATAATTGTGGAAAACTAGAGCTGCCACAACAGCGCGAGCTATGTACCTAAGTATACCTAAAGGCTAAATTTTCCGAAGAAGTGGTTGATGATTGAAGTAAAATTTAATGGAGAATTCGCTTCGCTTCGACTCACTATGCCTCGCCTGTCTGAGTGTAATTATATAGCAAGATTGTTAAAAGTAGATTGAGGTATCTTTTTATATTGCCTCACAAGTGCTATCTGATGGCTAGAAGGGTCTAAATGGGTGCGGAATTCGGAATTCGTTATGGCAAAAAGGAGGTCACGGAACAATTTCTAGGAGAGAGAAAGAGGTACTAGCAGTAAATTGTAAAATTTTTTTTCTAAATCGTTCCTTTTTCAAATGCCAGAGCAAAGTTTTTGGTGACATAGTGGAAAGACATTCATTTCACGCTGAGATGTCTTTAAGTTTACACTTTCACACCAAATGTATTCTTTATTACTAACATTATGATAGATGTTAATTATTAGTATATTGCAATTAAAAATATAATTAATAGATGAAAACAGTCTCTGCTGGTGTCATGATATAATAGCCAAATCGAAATTTTGGACTTTATTACACTTTTAAGATTGCAAAACCATTTTGGACTTTTTGCATTCAAAAAGTGCAATAATGCCCAAATCTAAAATGTAATAATCTACAAAAATAATTGTAGTTTACAGGTCTTACATATTTGATTTTAACATTTGAAAGAAGCGTTTAGATACGTCAAGAAAACCCAAAGGTAGCTACTGCTAATCAAGAAAACTACTGATATACAAAGGTGCCTGTACCATTGTAAAATTATCCAAGTCAAATTTTTTGACATTTGTCTAGAATAGTTAAACAAATCCAACATGTGAATAAGAACCTTCATAATAAGGGTAAAAGGTGTGAGATGTAAACAAAAATTAATCAGAATTAAGGTTGATATGGACTCTTATTTGCTGTTATTTGACATATGTTGACCTTGTGTTTATGTCACGTCATCCATTTAAATTTTGCCTCTAGACTCCAATAAAATTGTCTTTGTAGGCATCATATACCTATGTATGTACCCATACATAGCTTTTGAATAGTGTCTCTTCATGCCGCCATTGATATTGTTTTGGCGTGGGAAGCAAAATTAAATGTATGTACTCATTTAAGAATTAACTAATTTTTGTAGGTTTAAGTTTCATTTTTTCAATGATATTATCCGGTTTAATAATTTAAGAAGAAAAAACAAATTTTATTTGCAGTGAATTTGTATCTTTGTATTCAATTTTTTTTTTTTTCAAGGTCAGAAAATGGACCTTGAATGTCACTAAATAAAGCGGCGAGCTCAGCATGGAAGAAGGCTGTGACATTGCGCCAACAACCACACAAAATTCTTTATGTCCGTAGGCAGAATAGGAACAAGCAAAAAACGAGAATGTTTTAGGTGGGAAATATTTTGTAGAATTTACATTTATTTACTGTTACAGTTGCTTCGAAAAATGGTAGGACAGTCACAATTTTACCATAATGTAATGGGGTAGTTATAACATCAAAAACACAAGGAATTCACCAAGTTAAACGAAATTGATTGAATTCGGCAAAAAATTGTAGGTCCCTTTTATTCCAAATGACTTAAAAACATCAAGCAATGGCTGCATCAATTTAAGGACACCATCGATAGTTTCCGAAAACTATTTATTTTCGATACTTTTGTCTTCTTTAAGACCAATAATTCATGCGAGAGTAGTATGTACTCCCACCCCACAAATTTAGAGAAAATAAATTATCACTAAAAGTTAAGAGTTCCAAAATTGTACATACAACATGACCTAAAAATTATTATGATTATGATTATGATTATGATTATGATTATGATTATGATTATGATTATGATTATGATTATGATTATGATTATGATTATGATTATGATTATGATTATGATTATGATTATGATTATGATTATGATTATGATTATGATTATGATTATGATTATGATTATGATTATGATTATGATTATGATTATGATTATGATTATGATTATGATTATGATTATGATTATGATTATGATTATGATTATGATTATGATTATGATTATGATTATGACTATGATTATGATTATGATTATGATTATGATTATGATTATGATTATGATTATGATTATGATTATGATTATGATTATGATTATGATTATGATTATGATTATGATTATAATTATGATTATGATTATGATTATGATTATGATTATGATTATGATTATGATTATGATTATGATTATGATTATGATTATGATTATGATTATGATTATGATTATGATTATGATTATGATTATGATTATGATTATGATTATGATTATGATTATGATTATGATTATGATTATGATTATGATTATGATTATGATTATGATTATGATTATGATTATGATTATGATTATGATTATGATTATGATTATGATTATGATTATGATTATGATTATGATTATGATTATGATTATGATTATGATTATGATTATGATTATGATTATGATTATGATTATGATTATGATTATGATTATGATTATGATTATGATTATGATTATGATTATGATTATGATTATGATTATGATTATGATTATGATTATGATTATGATTATGATTATGATTATGATTATGATTATGATTATGATTATGATTATGATTATGATTATGATTATGATTATGATTATGATTATGATTATGATTATGATTATGATTATGATTATGATTATGATTATGATTATGATTATGATTATGATTATGATTATGATTATGATTATGATTATGATTATGATTATGATTATGATTATGATTATGATTTTGATTATGATTATTAGTTTTATAATTTTGCTTAGGTATGATAGTGAAATAATCAATTTTTAAATAATAAATTTTGTGGTAATAAATCTTAAATATTGTTCAATTTATTTTCAATACAAAAACATCTGTCTGTCATTTATTCTGCCAAATATAAAGAAGAAATAATGACGCTTTAAACGGTTTTTTAAAGAAATTCGATTATTTTCTTTTCAGCAAAATTTAAATGTCCCAATAATTTTGACATTTACTGTATGCCCGTATTTCTATACAAAAGTATCTTTCTATTCATTGGTCTCATACAAAATGCATATATGTTTTTGCCAAATGTGGGCAGACAGACATCATCATATGACTTTGAAGGGGCATCACCGCATGGCAGAAATTGGCAATGACAACAACCAACTGACGAAGCAGGATGTGCGCTGAATGTCTCAGTCTGATTGGAATGATTTATTCGGAATTTTCCATGCGTAATATTTTCATCAGATCCAACCTCGACATTGTCGAATGAAACACAACTTTAAGTCGCTATACCTAGAAGGAAGATTCGAACGTGAATAGGGCATAAAATGAAAAATATTTAATGAAAATGTTTGTGGCATCAGACATCTGCAATCTACATATAGAGCGATGAGGATAAAAGTTGGAAGGGTGGCGGCAAGCGTATAATAAATCGTTTATTTATTTATATTATTTATAGAAATTGGATTTAAGAAAAAGGATTTCCTATAGTATAATGAAATTGTATATTGAGGTTTATATGTCAGGATAATTACGAATGCTGCGAGGCATACAAAATATATCACGTCGAAGATAGTCGACATGTATTGAGTGGGTTGATGAGTAGGGGTCTTTATAACAAACGTCATTACTTTGGCAATAATAAGGTAGACTAATTCAAATACAATCGTGAGTAAAGTTAAATAGAATCTTATGGGATAGACGCAGCAAGGACACCATCGATTAAATTGACTTATTTATAAATAGAATTCAAATTCGAATTCATAATGAGAGAGTGAGTTGTTTAGCTGCGTTGCATAACATGTGTATAATGTAAATACCCGTGACTTCTCATTTTGGTTAAATCATTAGAAAACTAATAATAAAAGAGTCGTTTTTGTATATGAATTATTGATATGTCTTTAAGCTGTGTGCTCCTAGCACCCCATATTTTTAAAGTTTTTTTTTCAAGGTCACAGTAATGAAATTTTAGCACCTCATTAGTGGAATTTAAGAAAAACAGGTATGCAGTTTAAAATGTCAATAAAAGGTCATAAAAGGTCAGGTAGTTTCAGTAATTGGTCAGGCATAGATTTTTTTAAATAATTTTTTCAAGGTCATTACAAGGTCACGTGAAATTTTAGCACCTAAACTGTTAAACAAATTTGTTTGGGAAATTTTGAGGATCGCCTGAGGTATGTAGATATGTTTATGTCGACCACATGCTTTAAAAAAAAAAACGATGTTCCAAAGATATAATATTCTTAAAAGCTAATTTTACTCGATTAATAGCGAAAAATTGTTTAAAAAATTAAAAATTCATTGTGTTCCTACAGGTATATACAACAATACAAAATGCTTAAGGCAAAACTCTAGCTCGGCATATCACTCCATAAAATTGCTTTTTTTTTTAATTTAATTTTGAAATACATACATATTACATATACATTGTCACACCTACTTAGTCCGTAGTAAAAACCATAAAGGGGTTTCACTTATGTGTGTCGCAAGAGTAGGTACATCGACTCTTTTTAAAGTGGAATACCCACTTAGAGGTAACATCCTTTGGAGTTCCCTAATCGACTTCATTTTTTATATATGTACATATTTGTTTTCTATGTCATTCAGGGTTGCCAATTGGTAAATATCAACAAATCAAATGGAGACCAAGTTAATTAAGCAAAGGGTCAACATTTTCAAGATTGAAAAATAAATTGAAAAGGCATTTTTGACATAGTTTTTGACATAATGCTAAAATAGAAATCTGTTATCTTTTCCTATATCCATGTACAGGGTGTCCGTCGGGAAGGTATTTGTTTGCTTATAATATTTGATTAAATGAAAGAGAATGGATCTTATATTGATAAATGTTTTATTTAATGTCGGCAATTATGTATGGAATACAATATCAGGTAAATTTCCGCCTCTGTTAGTCTCACAAATGCGAGCCCTTTTGAGCACATTTTTCATTACATTCTCACACATTTCACGCGGTATTTCATTAATTTCATCACGAATATTTTGTTTGAGTTGCTTAAGCTTTTCTGGTTTGTTTGCATAAACCTTGCTTTTCAAATATGTAGGGAAGAAGTCCGGAGCAGTCAAATCAGGCGACCGTGGAGGCCAATCAACATCACCATTTCTTGAAATAACTTGTTGTGGAAAGAGGTCTCGCAGTCTCCATTGTAGTCCTGGCTGTATGCGATGTGGCACCGTCTTGTTGATACCACATGTTAATCAAGCCCAAAGCACGATATCGCTCCCCATTCACAGTTACCGTTACGCCGTTTTCATTTTCAAAGAAGTAAGGTCCAATGATTCCTCCTGACCAAATTGCACACCAGACTGTAACTTTTAATGGATCTTGCAGTACGTTGTGGTCCATGCTTGGGCCTATCACCTACAGACCTTTCTTCGAAATCATATTCACTACACGATAAATAGTGCGTTTTGTTGGCACGTTGTTTCTCCCAAAAATTTCACGTAACTTTCTCATCGTCACAGTAATCGATGATTGATTTTGATAAAATGTTTTAACGATGAAAACACGTTGGTTTATCGAATATTTTTCCATAAAAAATTTGCCCCGTGTCTACTTCACGACTGCCAAATATGTCAAGACTAGTGTTTACCAAAATGGCGGCAAAACGAAGTAGTATACCTTCCCGGTGGACACCCCGATAAAATTGATCTGCGTGTGGTACAGCTAAACCGTTTTCACTGAAAATTATAAAGCTTATTCTTATTAGTAGCGGGAAGGTAAAGAGGTTCCTCCCAACGCCACGCCAACTTTTAATATTATTTAGTGTTTTATCTGCTGAACGTCCCAGGAAAGCTTAAATTTTTTAACTAAGGTCTCTTAAACCTATAGTGTCACATATTATACTACAACTACCACACCTGCTTTTATTGAATTCATATTTTCTCCATACTTAATGTTTCTAAAAAGTTAATACTTTACAATAAAACTCTCTTGAGCTTAGAGCATAACCCATAACATGCGTGAAAGTCCACCCGTTGACATTTTCCTTAAGATTTTGAAGTTTGTTAGTTTGAGAATTTTCCAAAAGGTGGCACTGTGAAGGGTGGCACAGTTTAGTTAATAAATATTAATTAATTCATATACAGATCAATCTTCGTTCCACTATAAGATTTTTATCAGCGATCATACGAGCTTCGTATTTAAACGTCGAGTTAACCCTTCAATTAAATAAGTTTATTTAGATTTCTTATTTTTTTTTGTATTTTTACTAAAAATTCGAGTGTTCTAACTGGCAATAAAACAAATAAATCGTATAATGGTAACTCTGTCAACAGACTGTACAAAGGATGATATACCTTTGGGGACCACAAAAAAGACTCGTCTGTTCTGCACAACGTTACTCCAACGATGCGACGTTCCCTCATAAATTATCACAGAGATTGTGGATTCTTTCTAATGCTTTTGTCATCATCATCATCGTCAGTGAAAATTCAGCAACGACAACGTGTTTTTTTTTATGGAGCTTCTTTGAATGATACGCCGTCTATCGACTAAATAAAGATATGCATCGCATGCTTCCTTGTTCTTTCTCTCTGCTTTTTTCGATTCCATTTTGACCAATTTACCAGAGGTTGGTGTAAAGATTTTTCTATTTTTTTTTGTTTAAGTTTCACACACATTTTTTTCCTTCGCTATCCGTTTGTAGTTGAAGTGCACTTACCTTCTCGGTATTTAAGAGAAATTAAGAGCAAACTTAACCCCCTCACACCCACGCACACACACAGGCACCTATATAGACTTCAGAAAAGACCAGAAGGGTTATACAGGCATAGCCCACGGAAGGTTGGTAATTATATAGTGAACATTTTTTTGCGGTTTACGGATTTCTTCTACGTTCGACCTACTCAACCATCACTTTGAAAAAAAAAAATAATAAAAATGAAGATTAAGGGTGAAAAATTGTAAATTATACTTGTGCACTTTAACGAAAACGGGGGTTGAAAAAGTCTAAACCTATACACATACATACATCAGTGTAGTTATGCATCAGAAAAAAGCAGCATAGTTCAAGAGGCGGAAAGAGTTAACCTTAGCTGCAGCAGATGATGGCTTATTAAAGGGCACTCAAAAGTGACTCTTTAAAAGTGAATTAATTACACTTATTCAACCCTTGAGTTTAATTATAGGTATCGCTGATGGATGAATGACCAGAATTCTAAAAAAAAGAATGAGTTCGAAACAGACGAAAAAAGTGGACAAAGTGGATGTAAGTGTATAGATGTTAGATTATGCTCAATTGAAATGACCTTAAATTTTTTGATAGCAATCAATTTATTGGATTGGTGTATTCGTGTGTGTGTGCTTGTATGGGAGCGATTTGGTTGGCAGGTTGAATCTTCTTATCAAATTAAAGTGTAATTTAAGTGGATTGAGAAAATAGGTTGCCTACTTTTCGATTCTTTTTTTTTAAGATATAGAATCTCGTTATTATATTACATTTTTAAGCTAAATCATATGTAAATTTGGGTCAAGTTTGGGGAGGCCATTTTTCTCTATTCATTTTTTTTTCAACCAAAAAGTCTAAAATTGCAGCTTTAAAAATATTGAAAACAAAAAAATCAATAACTTTAGTTTTAAGTAAAATTTGTACCAAGGTTCTGGATTGTTGCTAAAGGATTTTTCCATTTAAAAAATTTTATGAGGTGTAAACAACATTGAAGTTAATCATTTCCAATTAATTTTTGAATTATGTAGTTAATAAAGATAAGAGATAAATATGGAAACAAAATGAATTAATTCTGATAACTGTTTTATTTAATGTTGCGTAAAACCATGCAGTTGTTTTGGAAATTAGCTCTTTAAAGTGGGATTTTTGTTGTTTTTTTCGTTAATATTATTTTATGTAAAACTATATATAAAAGTCAAATATTCGGGCCTACCTCAATTTTATTTTTTTTTGAGCCCTCTATTGCACGTGTACACGTGTAGCTGTGTTACACGTGTAATTAAATTATCCGTGTATGAACAGGTGTATTTATATTTACACGTGTATTTATTGTAATTAATTAAAAATCGCTTTTATGATTTTTTATCCAAAGATGATTTTTTTGTGGTAAAAACGTAAAAATTTGATCTCGGATAGAATTTAATCGACATTTTAATTCAATTCTCGCATGGATTTAGTTTTAGTAAATCAGAAAATCGTCTTATGCTTAATTAACTTGTATTTATAAGTCAGTCACTTATGATTTTGGCGCAAAAATTTTTTGGTGAAATACAGGACACCCCGATTGGTTTTAAAAATTAATTTTAATTATACGTGTATTTTAATTTACACGTGTATTTATAACCTACACGCCTAGACGTGTACACGTAACACGAATACATGTGTAGCTAAATACACGCTTAAAATCGAGAGCTCTAATTTTTTTTCAACAATGAAACTATAGGCTAATTGTTAGCATTGAATATTACTAAAAGTGCAATTTTTCAGCATAAAATCATACCAGTTTTGGAGTTGACTCTTGAAACATATTTTAGTCGCATAACTCTGCTGACCATCATCCGATTTGATGAGGATTTTTTTTGTTGGATTCGCATTGAACCAGGTAGACACTATGGTACCAAAAATTGGAAATTTAGTAGCGAAAAATCAAAACATCTGAAATTGCACACTTCATAAAGTGAGGTGACGATATTTGAAAATTCAATTTTGTATGGGAAAGAGAACATTGATGATGAACGACAAACAGATGGCGTCGGTCTCGCAACAAGGCCAATGAGTTTTAAAAAAATTTTTGAACTAAACTTTTTTTTTAATTTATGATGAGCGTTACATTTTGCCAAAAATATGTCGTAGTCTTATTTTCTCTAAAACAATCATAAAATAGTTCGGTACACTCAGGCGTATACGCAATTTTTTTTTATTCTTTATTAAAAAAAAAAAAAATTCCCAATTTTTGTTTGTGCATTACGTTAGATTATATCAGTTAAAATATTATTTTTTTCAAAGTTAGATGAGATCAAGGTTAGAAGGTCGTTTGCATCGTTTGTTTACACACCGGACAGCAAAATAAACAAAGTTTGTTTTCAAATAGCATTGTAGTGACATGAAATTTGTGAAATTCATTTTCTGTTTAAATAAAGTGCATTAAATTAAATTTTATTTCAAAAGGGTTCCATTCTTTAAGTAGAGAGGCTCGACTTTCGATAACATTAACAATAATTAAATATACATATTAGGTGGAAACAAATTCGCGGGGTCTGCAGCTAGTTTTAAATAAAAAAAGAAGTCAGAAAATAATCTAAATCTAAATTTATAGTTTAAATATGTGCTTGAATGTATTCTGTAATGTAAATCTACTGTAGGTACTTAATTTGGAAAATCAAGTTAAAAAAGTTCCAAATGTTCCAAAAGACTTTAGGTACCTATTGGTACATTTTAGACTTGGTATTCCTGTTTTTTTTTATTTATAAAATTATTTCTGGACTGATTAAAATCCGACAATTTTGATGGTTGAAACTTAAAAAAAATTTTTCAGGTCACCAACCTTGAAAATTGAAATATATGTATGTATATTAGACTGATTAAAACAAAATTAAAATATCTCCGATTTTCAATAGCTTTTTAATTAGAGTTATAATAATAAGCCTGGTAAAATTTCAGCCGTTTAGATCCATATTTAGAGGTCGCTCATGGATATTTTCTTTTTTTTTCCATACAAATTGTATGGGAAGTTTTCTTTTATTTGCTTCTTTATTTTATAACTTCACAACCTGTTATCGTACGGAAATAATTGATACGTATTTTTAAAGAAAATTTAATGTTCTTTAAACTTTTCGCTTAGTTCTTATCTAATAAGTGCTCTCCTTTTAAAGTTTTTGAAGGTTAAAGTGGATGATTTATTTCATACAGTTTTTTGTATTCCTTGTTGAAAATATCAGAAAAAAAAAGTCAAAAAAGTGAGTTTCGTCATACCTTTGGTCGGTCTGAGTGTCTGTGTGGCGTGGCGTTTAGGCTAAGTTAAGTCAATTTGCTTCAAATTTGGTAAAGACTATTATTATGTTATTCTCTAAAGAAGTAAAATAGAATTATTATTTTAGCTCATCTAAGACGTAAAGTTGTCATACAAAGGTTTCGTTAATTGTATAACAGATAATCAGAAATAGCAGATGATGATCGTGGCATTATTTTATTATAGATAATATAGGTACTTATGAAATACCATACCATTACAACTAATTTCCCAATCACTAAAAGCACTAAAAGCTGGATATATTTTAACAAAAGGGTTTCATATCCATAAATATGTATATGTATATGTAGAATCAACGGCTTTGTTATATTTTCCCTTGTTGTTAATATATACCTATAATTTTCGGTTTTTTCTCCTTCTGCTGCCTTGTGCCAAACAATTGCAATTATATGTAACCCTAATTTTCATATAATTTTCCAACCCTCAAACTGCACGTATCCCATTAACAGATTGGTAATTTCGACAACCCTCTTTTATATGATTCCTTAAAATCGACAAAAAGCCTTTGTTTGTCAGGCGGATTACTCAAACGAGAGCATGAAAAATCTCATCAAAGTTATTGGCAAACATTCTCAAAATTGAAACTCGTGTCGAAAGCAATTTTCTTTTTCAAATAACAATACATACTTATATTTTTTTTCCTATTTTTTCTACATACATCCATCATACCCATGTTGGTATATCAATGTGTACGTATGCTCGTATATCTTTTTTCAATGCTGCAAAGATTTGTTAGGAACTTCCTGACGATTCTTCGTTTGTTGCAAAATTAAAAATTAAGTCATCCATGAAATTCTCAATTTACAAAGGAACAACGCGCGGATTTTGTTTAAAAGGAATATGACAGTGTCTAGGGCGACAAGTTTTAAGGGGACAAATGGTTTATTCTAACGGAAGCCGAATAGCTTGTTACTTGGGCATTATTAATACTTCTAAGAGCCATTTGCTGAAACGAAATTTAAATATGTAAAAAATAAAAAAAAAAATGAAATTTTCAAAATAAAATACAAAATATTTTAAATTTTAATTTGTGTTTTATTTATTTTAAAGAAACTCTTGTTTTTAATGTCACATAACTATAATTTTTAATTATTGCTACGCGTTTGGAAAATTATAATGCCATAAAATTGAAATTTAAAATATTTTTATTTTATTTTAATAATTTCGTTTTATTTTTTTATTCTTTCACACACACGCACAACTGGAGACGTAAAGCCAACATGAACTTAAGTATTCAACATAAGAGCTTTATGTGACACTTTACGCTCAGGAAAAAGTAAAACATTAGATCGATTAAGTTGAACATAAATATTTAAGTTTTGTTTCAGAAAATAGGCCTTAGAACTTCATTGTTATCAAATCTTAAATTCATAATTTTTCGATATTAAACATTCTTTCCAAATAAAAGTTCCGATAAATCTGAATTTTTCCAATTTCCTCAAGAAAGTGACTCCGAAAATGCCAAATTCTAACAGTTTTGTGTATAAAAGTAGCTACCGTTTATGCGGTCAAGCAAGAGTGCGTGTATAATTCGGGCACCCTGTTTTTTTTTTTTTTAATTCGCGCGAAGCATTCTTAAAGGTATGCAAAACCACTTTTAATATCGTAAAACTGTTATAACTGTTATAAATTGGCATCTTTCTAGTCTTGTCCTAACCAATAATTGAAAAAATTAGCCTCTGATCTACGTGTTCAATATCTTTAGTTTGGAAAAAGTTAACTTTCCTCCTCCCTCCCTTAAATATTATTTCCCGAGGGCAACAAATTTATTGCTCCGCTCCTGTTAACGAAACTCAGTCAAAAAAAAAAAAAAATCATCATTATCTGTCTTGGTCCTTGTCGTATAGTCAGTCTCGATCTCGTCTCCTTGTTATATTATGAAATTGAGATGTGATATCAAGGATGAAACATTTCGCGAACTCAATCATCAAATCACAAAAAACTGAAATCACTTTTACTTCGTTCTGTGTTTCCTTGTGTAGGTTGATATACTCGTTGTTTGTATACAACAGACAGCCAGATTATTTGTCATCTTCCTCAAGCGCCAATTATTTTTGCTATTGTTGTTTTATTGTGTGTTTGTGTGAGTTTTTTTTTTTTTTGGAATGATTTGTTGCTGCCTTTGATAGCTTCCGGTTGTACAAACGATGCGAGAAAGGAAATTATGTAACAATAGTGCCGGAATGTCATTTACAGTCCAATTAAGTAGGGAAGTTCTTTTCATATAGCTTTCCCCAATCGTGAGATACTTTTTCGGCAAAGCCAAAAATATCCACCCTTTTGGCATTTTACTGTGTAATCAAACAATATTATTTACAGGACATTCATGTTTTCACTGTTGCTTCTTTTTGTTTAGGAGAAAAAATTGTAAATGTTGACCTAACCGTGATCTAGGACTACTAAAAAAGCCCTGCCCCAGCTCATTGTACTTAGAAAAGGTAATTCATTTTTAGATGAGGGTGTGTTTTGGGGGCATTCCAGGCAGGTGCGATAGTTGCTTTAGGGAATGTTTGATGGCAGTGTGAATTCACGTGTCGTGCGTCGGTGGCTCTTCGGACTCTGCCACACCACAACACATTTTGCTAAGATGACAAAACCAAAAGCGCTACCGCAGTAACAATTTACGAAACGAAAACTGTACAGAAACGCGGTGTCGTAAGGGAAAATGTTGATGGCACTAGAGTATGGTAATAGGTAGGTAAGCTTGCGTGTGAAGTGGCGATTCAATTGTCCTGGTTTATGTTGGTATGTTTCTCAGTGTTACACCTAAAAACTAAGTACAGACCTTGACAACCATATCTACCCTTATATTAGCATTGATTGCTAGCATAGCTTGAGAGGTAGCGTTGCTTTTTGGTTAGTGATTTTAAAACCGAAGATATATCATATCTAATAAGTACACTTAAATCTCCCTTAGCCGGGTAACGACACGGTGACAATAATTTAGAGTAAATTTAGTAACAACTAAAATGTCGAAAATCAGATGGATATGTTGATATCCGTTATATTTTCTTTTAAATACTGATACTCATCATAAGCAAGTAGGTATAAGTGCAAGTGTCAAATGGAAATTTGCAAAAATAAGTCTTTAAAGCAACGAAAGATTTTTGATTTTTTCTGCGAGTTAAATTACTTAATTAATTTCTATCAGATAATAATATAAAATAATATTTCTATCAAATAATGTTTCATATTTAATATGACCAGCGTTTGTCATATAGGTATACAGGGTGATTTACCTAAGGTCACCTAAGGTGTGACAAAAAATAGAGCGTGTAGGTTAAGTCAAAACAAGAAAAAAATCGTATGGGGGATCTATTTCCCCCCGTTCAGGCGGGAGGGGCAATTTTCTAACTAAAAAATCGTTTTAAAATAGAAAAAATATCATTTATGTATAAAAAATGCAACACTTATAAAACTAAGCTATCCTTTTTTTTAAAGCCATTAAAGCCATTATTTGAGAGAACAGTTTTTAAAAATTAATTTTCAAACCCAAAATTTTGAAAAAAATGTATTCAAACTAGTGTTTTTCAAAATTGTTCGCTATTAGGACATAGTATTTTTGATTTTAAAATTCGATATTCCTATTAATTTATAGTCAAACGCTGAAAGCCGGATGCCTTAAAGTCTTTGAGCTTTTGAGAAAATTGAAAATAATCAAATAAATTTTACTACAACTTTATAAGTAGAACTGTAGAAATAGGATCTTTGAAGCAACAAAATAATGGATGGAAGTCGAAGTTACATTTTTAAAAAACAAAAATTGATACGCCAATTTTTTGTAGGAATTTTCTAAAGTGGAGTTGAATCTTCAATTTAAATAAAAAAATCTTTTACTCATTGCTTTAAAATTACAAATTGGTAAGAGCCTCCAATATTTAAAAAAAAACTTAATAACGTAAAAATTTGAGGTCCGTCAAGCTGGGTCTATCACAACGGAAATTAAAAAATCTAACTATGCAGGAATTAGGGGAAAATTAAAATAACGAATACACAAAATTAGGGAAGATAGCTATAATGTCGTCATCATTTAGGTACAGCAATACTTCCTAGACTATTTGTTTTGACTTTCGAAAATCACTCGCTTTGTACACTAGTTGTTTCTTAACAATAACGATTTGGAAGCTTTCTACGTGTATTTTTTTTTGCTTTTAACCCAATGGCACAGAACGTACATTAACTTTTGTTGTTTTGTTGTTTTTTTTAGGGAAGTTGAGATACCCGTTACAAGTTGTGTGTAGCATATTGAAGTCCATAAGGACATATTGTGCAATGTATGCGGATGTTAACTTGCCAACCTTTATACTCTTCTAGGTATGTGTGTGTATCGCATTTATGCAATCTCTATCTGTCCGTGTCTTTTTTTACAGGGTGGGCAAAAAATATACGTAAATTGTTCACTTCAATAACTTGCTTTTCATTTTAATTAATTTTATCAAAATGTTATGTAATTTTGTTGACTGCTAATAATACAAAATATGCACGACTGGATCGCATTTTAACAAAAAAAAAAAAAGGAAAAAACGTCTTTATTTCTTTTTATCTTTTTTTAATAAAATATTCAAAAATTTCAAATGCAATATGCTAAAGGTCATAACTCCAAAATAAAATAATTTTCTCAAAAAAACGCAAATAGGGTTTTCAGTAATTTGATATTTTTTGTTTGCAAAAAACCTGAAACACATAATATTCTTACAATAATACTGATTATTACAGATACGAAGTTTAATCAAAAACGTTGCCATCTACCCGTTTAGGTTTATTGATTTTTATTTGATCTAATCTTTAAATTAAAAAAAAAAAAGTAAGAACAATCTCAAGAAATTCATTCAAATTCACTTTAAGCTTAGAAACAGTATAAAAATCACTATGAATATGTATATCTGTTCGTTGGCTCACCCTTTAGTCACTACAAAACTTTCTCCTAACGGTATGATGATAGATAGCATATTATTTTTCCTAATAGTCCTGTAGACAATAGTGGATAACGATAGCATACAATCTAAGTCATGTTGTTATATTAACAAACAGTTTACCTAACTTTCATCTGCAGTCCTTGAAACAAGCGAACAATATATTCACCTTCACCTTCTTCTTTAGCTTTACACAGAGTAAAGGATAAACAAAAATAATGTTGAATTATAGTGAAAACTTTAATACAATAAATAATAGAAATATACTGGAAAGTTGTTTTGCATATAAAGTCGAAAAGTGGATTGGATGGTACCTACAACTTTTCCAATCATTTTAAAGCCATCTTTCAGAATATCCTTCCTACTTATTTAGAGAGATATATGGTAAATGGTAAACTTTTGGTCAGCGAGAAAAAGTTGTATTTTTTTTTTTATTTTATTTTACAAAAGCGAAACCAATGTACTTTTTGAAATTTCTTCTACTTGCATACAAAGGACAGTTTGCTTAGTTTTGCATTTTTGCAGTACCTAAATATATAGAGAGAAAGCAGTTCGAAGAAGATCCTTTTAGTTTTTTTTTGTATATAATATTCATTTCCTTATTCGTTCTAACCCTTAAGGACTTGATTTACGTTTAAGTACTCTTTGGATTATTTTGTTTTTGTTTGTGAATTATCTTTGGCAAGATTTTAGCTGAAAAAAAGAAAAAATCTTTTTCTCGTTTCTTTTTTTATGGAATCTAGGACATTATGGGGAAAAAAGATAAGCTTAGACAACAGAATTCTTCTCAAGACATCCAATTAAAATATGCAAATAAAAACAAAAAAAAAAAAGAAGAAATATTAGTTTTATTCTTTCAATCATACCAACACAAACATTGCAATGCACTTAAAAATCTTTATAAATTTTTAAATGTTTTTGTCTTTTGTTAAAAGAAAATGCAAAAACAATAGAACTATTCATTAAATGGATGCAAAAAAAAAAAAAAAATTAACCGCAAGAACTAGAGTGATGGATTTGTCAAATAAAAGCATAGACTTGAGTGGAAAGGACATTTGTTTTGTCTATGTTATGAATATGATTATGTATGTATATATTTTTTATTATTTTTTATTTTTAGATAACAAAACAAGAAAATATTTAAAAAAAAAAACGATGATTGCGGGCAAGGTCGTCTATTATAACATATCTAATCCAGTTAAATCCACTTCCCCTCCAAACAAATGGACTGCAGCGTCACGTGTATAAGGCCACTGCACCTGCACAGTATATACTTTCATTATTATTATTTTTATTAAACTCTATTGACACATAATACATTACAATATCAATAATTGCTAAGGTTCAGCACTAGCTACCAGGAGCCTTTAGCTAGATCTACTTTCAATTTTCTGTTTTTTACTCAAGAGTACTGACTTACAAATTTTGAGGTGCAAAAGTTTTAGGAAGAAAAAAATCACAAAATAAAAAAATACTAAAAAAAAAAACACAGGACCCCAAAATTATAACTGAAGTTGTCCTAGTTTGAGGTAAGTATAGAGAGTCAATTCCTGTTTCTGTGAAAGTGTGAAATGATATAAATTTTATTATTTATTTATTAAAACAAAAATTTATATGACCTCTAAACAAAAAATAGGTTTTTAGGGCCCTGATAGATTTTTGCACAGGTAATTTGATTCGAAATGTGTGAAAAAGTGAAATCAAACGTCAAAAGGACATTTTTAATTTTCCATGAAATAAAGAAAAAAAAAAAAGGGCTGACTTTTACATATCGTCCCTCATCTCACGATGATCATGGATTAATACAAGGTGGGGCAAAAGGTATGAACCGGCTAGCGCTCGGCCTGTGGTTTTGGTGGGAAAAAGGGAGGGGTCTCGTTGTGGCAGAGAGAGAGAGAGTCAGTAGCAACCATGGTTTGGACGGTAGAGTATCTTGGGTTTGCTGTTAGGAATTTTTTTGAAAATGGCCGTTCTGTTATCGCCACGCAGAGAGCCTTTCGACAGCACTTTAATATCCCTGGCGGTAATGCAATTAGACGTTGGGCTAGGACATTGGAAAACACTGGTTCAACAGCAACTCATTCGGCAATTGGAAGACCCAGAACTGTAAAAACTCCTGAAAATATCATCTTGGCAAGAAATGCTATCGAACAGTCTTCCAGGCGCTCAGCGCGTAGACATGCAGTTGCTTTGTGCAACTTAGAGTGAAGCAACTTATCTGGGAGACATCTGGTTCCAACAGAACGGGGCTACATCCCACACTGCAAGGATTTCAATGGCGAGATTGAGGCAAGTGTTTCCCCAGCGCCTGGTCTCTTTGAGGAGTGACGTGGAGTGGCCTGCGCGCTCACCAGATTTGAGCATTTGTGATGTTTTTCTTTGAGGGTACATAAAGGAAGAAGTTTTTAAACTTCTTCCACATACCCTGGAAGAACTTAAGGACAGAATCAGAGAGGAATTTACGGCAATACCCATCGAAATGTGCAGAAGAGCTGTTGAAAACTTCAGAATTCGCCTTCAAGAGTGCCGCCACCTACGTGATATCATCTTTAAAATTTAATGTAGAAAACTAGATCCTGTACTGAATTAAACAATATAAACATAATTTCTGTAAGTTGAATTGTTTTTGTTTTTAAAAATAAATAAATTTGGTGGCACAAAAGGCTCATGAAGAACCAGGGCCTAGCGACTTACAACTCTCAACCATTCCTGTGTGCGTGCCTGCAAAAATGAAGGGGACCTACAGTTTACTGCCGAATCCAAACGCTAACGCGCTAAGGTGAGCTGCACTTTGTCACTTCCTCGCAAGAGGTAGTAGCTCCGAAGAAAACTTAATGTGGAAGCGGATGGTATTGAACCCAGTCCTCTGGCATGACAGTCCAACGCACTAACCATTACGCCACGGGCTACATCCCTTTAAAACCGGTTCATACCTTTTGCCCCACCCTGTATATGACTCAGTTGACTTAACTAAAATTTTCGTTCAAAAGTCAAACTGGACGTAACTGAAAGCTATGTTTTTTTTATTTTTTGAAAAACTCAAATAATGTAACGATTCTTTGAGGAAAATCATAGGCATAGTGCAATTTCTCACGAAAAGTTAAAGGATAAAAGCTGGAGAGATACCTAAAGGTTCCTAGCTAACTTCACCCAATATTGAACTTGTATAAAAAATTATGCGTACAATAACGCTATAAATGGTTTTTGGAGCTTTAGATCTCAAGAACAAAATTATTTATTTCTTGTATGTAGTTTAAGTGTAGTCAAAAGTACGTTTCTCTTTAATAAATTTGATAACATATTTCCATATTTTGATAAAAATCATGACCATGGTGAAATTTTCCAGTTTGCAGAAACTGTTTGCATAAAACTATTGGTTCAATTGGACATTACTCTGAATTGTGTTTTTTTTTTTTTTTTTTTATTTTTTTTTTTAATTCCAAAAATAAAAGTAGGTACCATTTTGTATAGTATTTTTTGAAAATTTAATTTTTCTGGAAAATTTTTAATTAATAATTTAATTAATTTTAATAAATTTAAAAAAAATCAGGTAATTTTTGTATAAGCATAAAAGTTTTTGTAAAAAAATTTTGAAAAATGATAAATACAACCATTTTTTATTTTCACTTTTCTGAAAAAAAATTCAACTGATTGGATTAATATTTTAATAAATGATGTTTTAAAATTTTAAATAGGTAGTATTGCATAGGAAGGTAACAAAATTTTTGAATTTTTAAAAAAGTTTTTTTTTTTTTTGAAAATTCAATACATACATATTTCGAAAACTAGTTGGTCGATTTTTATTGAGCTTGGCATAAAGCGTTTTTTAATATCATCTATAGATCTAGAAGATTTTTAACAAAAATTATTCATATACATCCGAAACAATTGGTAGATCGTAAAATATAGGTAGGTAATAGTTTAAAAATAGTTAAGGAAAATCATATTTTTATGGAAAACTTTCACAATTTTGATCCAAATTTGTCTGGTCTTTGACCCAATATTAATACCAATTAACAGGAATAAATTTTACACTAAGTCATTATTAACGGTAGGTAACCTACTTGTGGATATTCAAATTTTAAATGATAGAAATCCACAATTTCAAAAAAACAAATGAACATTAAAGTCATAAAACCAAAATGACTGTAGGACTGCCATTTTACCCAGATAAATATACTTCTTCGTACAACTGTGGGAGGCAATTTTTTGTTCGACCATAAAAAAAAAAATAACCATTGAGAACGCCTCATCTAACAAGGCTGTTTTAGTTGCTGCCGGAAATGAAATATGATGTATATATAACAAGCTCTATACATATATAGTATACATATACACCACTTACATCCGTCGAGAATATCAAAAAGCAACGATACCCTTCATATTTTCCCTTTTGACAAGGCATAACAGCCCCCAAAACACCAGTCAAATAAATTTATCATTTTTTATTTGCACAACCTTGAACATGTTTTTTTTGCTTAGGTGCATATACATATTTGGTAGGTACATTTGCTCAGGAAAAATTACAAAAAAAAACGAATGAAAAAAAGAAAACAAATGGCCAACCAAAGCAAATATTATATTTAGGTATGCATTAACCATTGCTTAGAGGTATAAGGAACATAAATAGGTATATGTAGGTACTTTCGGATGCAAAGAAAAATCTGTGAAAAAATGACCTAAATCTAGATATGCATATGTATATATTTATGTTGTATAGTTAAACATCGTCTGAATGATATTTCGAACTTAAGTAAATTTAATTTTGTTCAACAAGTTGAATTTAAATCTTTTAGTTTCTTTTAAAAAGATAAATTCTCTTGACAAATTAAGCTTCATTTTGATCCTCATTATTCATGTATTAAATGAATTAAAGTGTAGTAGCCCGTGGCGTAATGGTTAGTGCGTTGGACTGTCATGCCAGAGGTCTGGGGTTCAATACCAGCTGCTTCCACCTTAAGTTTTTTCCGGAGCTACTACCTCTTGCGAGGAAGTGATAAATTCTCCAAGAGTATCTCTTGTCATAGAAAAGTGCCACCTAACTTAGCCGTTCGGATTCGGCAATAAACTGTAGGTCCCCTCCATTCCTGCAGACACGAACACATGAATGGTTGATATGTTGTAAGTCACTAGGCCCTGGTTCTTCATAAGCCGCTTGTGCCACCAAATTTATTTATTTATTTAAGATGAATTAAAGTACTCTACGGATAAATTAGCCTTATTTCTGCTTTTCATGCAATACATAATACACTATAATCCAAATAAAAAATTCGGCCTAAAGCATATCCCTAAACAAAAAATTTTGGTGTAGATATTCAACTTTCAACGATTATCTTCATTTTGACCACTTATATTTTTTTTAAATCGATTTAATTCAATTTATGTTCATGACAGAAAAATTGGATACGGGAAAAATATTCAACTTGAAATTTTGAATATTTATTGTCTTAGTTTACTGTTTTCTTAGGCAAAGTGACCAAAAATCACTCAGGTCAAACCATCATAAAAAAATTGATGTTAAAATAACTACGCCGTTTTTTTTATCTGTTTAGGCACTAACTACAAAGGATCGGACCTAAAACATCATACAGTTTGAATACTGCAAAATGGCTACTTTTTGCTTATACCTACACTTTTTCTCTCCGATAAATATAGGAATTGTAATAAATCGGTTGCCTTATTTATTGTGTTGTCAAAACGTTTTAACTACTATCGTATTTTATTAAATTAATTTTAACGTACATACTCCATAGGTAACAGTAAAGTGCGAAATTCGTTGATCAATAACGCCATCCGGTTTAATAAAAATGCATTTTATACATTTTTTAAATTTCAAGCATAAAAAATTACGATTTGAACAACTATATGCATTTACAATCTTCAACAGCCTCAAACAAAATAATTTTTTTTATGTACATGTGTGTACAACAGTACATACAGGGTGTCCCGAAACTCAACGTCAAGTGTCAAAGTTAACTTACACATTTTTTTTGAACAATGACTCAGTCAAACTTTATTTTTCTTATAAAATTGACAATATTAATTCTCGGATTTGTGATTGAGATTCATAGCATGTTTATTAAGGATTACGTAAAAAAAGAAAACACCGCAAAAATTAAAAACTTGTGACCACTGTATCTAAAAACGTGAGCTAGGGTATCGATTTTCAATATTTTTCTTAATATTGCTATAATTACCAAACCAAGCGAGATGGATTATTTTTTCATACTTATCCCAGAACGGGCACAACCTGCCCTATCACCCGGTACCCGCTTGACGTTGAGTTTCGGGACACCCTGTATATGCATGGTGTGTTCTAGTCATAGGTAGGTAGGTCTTATATGTATTGTAAAAAAAAATTCACAACTTCTCGCATGTTTCACAGTAATGTTGTTAAATGGTTGAATCGATTAATACTTTTAGACTAAATGGCTTTTTCCGTTGGCTTTTTCCGTTGGCTTTTTCCGTTGGAGTCAGGTTCATAAAAAGAGAAGAATCTTGTCGAAAAAAATAAATAAATATACATGCATACAACAAAACCACACCAACAAAAACAAACTCACTAATGCATCTATTTTTAACGTTCTCGTTCATTTGTATTTCATTACGAAAGTGCAGCGTTCATGAATGTTGTTCATACAGTCCAAGAATTTTAAATAAAAAAATTAAAAAAAAAAGACGAAAAAACTGTTATCCATGCGGGTAAACCATAACATGTAATTATTTTCGTTTGACACGAATATGCAGAGAGGAACAGGATCCAGGACACACACGCAATGAAGTTTTGCTCTTATACATATTTTAAGTGTTCCTTCATGGAAAACGTTAATTTTTCATTCTCAAAATTTTTTTTTCAAAAAACTGCCGGGCAGTCATTTGACCTTTATTTTTTTTTTTATTGCTTTGTTTTTGTTAAAACAATTTAATGTTATGTAGGTACTATAATAAATAAACAAAAAACTTTATAAGCTTTAGGTAAGTCAATGTTATATTGTTGGTATAAATGTATATAGGTAAGATATTTATAAAAGTCAAGAGAGTTTAATTTTTGCTAACGGAGCACAAATTAGTTATTATTTTTTTTAAATAATAATTTACAAATTACAAATCTAGAAATATTAAAATGTTTTTTTTTTGTTATGGGAGTTAACACCGGTTAACGGAAGGTGAAAAATAAAAAAAACGTAAAAGTGTAAGAGGAGTTAAAAAAACACAATCGAAAAATGTTTACCCAATATCTATCGATATAATATAGCTTCTCTAAGCATTATTGAATTCTTAATACCTCTTGTGGGCTTAAGGTCAGTATTTTATTTTATATTATGTGACGTTTCGGTCGTGATAACACCCCTCTTCATACCTAACTTTATGTTTTGAAAATAATATCAAAACAATTAAATTTGTATTCGAAAAAATTTACCTCAAACAGAAAAAAAATTATTTAAAAACAACGGCAAATTTTACAATGCCATTGTTTTACATTTTTGGAAAGCCAGAAATCTATTCTTTAATTTTAATTTTAAATTAAGTTGTTTTGCTGAATATTTTTTGAAAAATTAATTTTCAGAATCGAAATTTTGAAAAATAAAAATACATATTTCAAACTGATTTTTTTCAAAATTTTATGTAAAGTACTGTTTTTGAAAACATAATTTTCAAACTTAAATTTTTGAAAAAAAAAAATTGTGTTCAATCTAATTTTGTTCAAAATTGTATGTTATTAGGTGGTAATTTTGTGATTGGTATTCAATGCTCTTTTCAATTTTTAGTCAAAGAAGACTAAAAACCAGATGTCAAAATGTATTCTCGTTTTTGAGAAAATTGAAAATAACAAAAGTAAGTTTTCCTTAAAATACCATCCATTACTTTGTGCTTTAAAGATCATATTTCTATTAATTAAGTATTAAAGTAGATTTGGTTATTTTCAATTTTCTCAAAAACTAAAAGACTTTTTGGCATCGGGTTTTCATCTCAGGGAAATGGTCTTAGAATAAATAATAGCTCTAAATAAAAAAAAAATACAAATTAATTTTAAAGAAAGAGCTTTCTACTTCGAGAAGGCTGCACTGTAACCCTCAAGATTTATAAAAAAAAAAAAAACAGATAACGTAACAACAAAAATATATGAAATTTTAAAGATATGACATTCATTCAAATGTGATACACTGGGGCGTATACGCACTTTTCTTATATTATAGAATCTTTGACAAATTTTACTGCAATTTTGATGAATTAGTGTTTCCTATTTTAAAAAAAATGCGTGTAACGGCTGCGATTATCATATTAATTCTATTTTGCCGATGCTCATCGGCTAATCAGCTGCTAAAACCATAATCTAAGTTGAGTAGCTGCTACCAAAAGAAGGAGCATTCGAACAGTGGAGGTGAAAACTGTTTTATAAATATTTTATGACAAATGTGTGCGATAAAATTCTGGTGCCGTAGAGGAGGTGGTAGATTTGAAATGGCCAAAGGGGGGTTATAATAAAAAAAGGGGGGGGGGGGGGGTGATCCAATTTTGAAAAAAAAAAAATTTCTTAGCTCAAAAAAATTATACGGCCAAGTACCTACTATTATCTTTGGTCTTTACACGAAAGAAAAAAATGGCCGGGAGAGTGTCTAACAAACGCTTAGTATCTGCAAAGTTTTAAGCAAATCGCCCTTCAGGAAGGTTGAGAGTTGTAAGTCACTAGGCCCTACTTCTTCATGAGCCGTTTTGACATCAAATAAATTTATTTAGCTTTATACATTCTGGTCTTCTCTATAATTGCTTTAAAGTTTAAACGATAGAAATTCGACATGCTATGCTTCCAGTAAGAAGTATGAACATTTTTAGAATTCTTCACAATTTTAAAAGGAATTTATTGGCTTTTGTAATAAATTAGCCAAGAATTCTGTATACTCACTGGATAAAAATTGAATTAATCATCTTACCAGCTGTTTTTAAGTCTTAAACCACCCGCATTTCCTCGTGCTGATTTTTACAAATGCCACCACACACAGTTACCATCGAATATGCAATTGCTCTCCATACATACATACAAAACCCGCAAAAAAAGTGTCCTTATAAAGAAGATGATATTGAGTTTTATATCATCATTCTAGCTCGGGATTTATTTTCTATATTTTTTTTCTTGAAAATTAGACAATATACATGCGCATTTATTTGCATTCATTTAGAATATATATTGCACCATCACATATTCTTTCCTTATTCAGGATGTACAGGATAGGATATACACTCACTCTCAGTGCTCCTGCCATAACATCCTTTATTTTTACTTTTGGGGCTAAGCCAATGAGGGGGGATTGACTTAATGTGAAATTATTGACTATACCTGGCATGGCGGACTTGGAATTTTCTCATTTCGATTTTGATTATTATTTTTCTTTCTTTCACTTCCCTTGCAAGGATAATAATAGAATTCAAACATAAATGAGAAGAATGAGGGAAACACACAAACAAAAATCACACTCATATACACTTCAGAGCAACATATTGGGGGAGAGTTATTACGAAGAACCGTAATAAATTTAGATTTCACTGACTTATTTGATAAATTATTCAACTTTTATGTCCTTTTTATCCGCATATCTCGTTTTCATCCCACTTAAGTCAGTTGGTTTGGTGTACAATGTATTGTATTATAGTACTTGGTAGATCTTTGCTTATCTAAGAACAGAGTGTATATGTGTGAGATGATTGTATGTGCAGTTCAGGATTCCCTGGAGAGGTTAAAATATTTTAGGACTTATTGGAATATATTGATTTTGAGTCCATTTATTTGTTTCTTCCCTTTTATTTTTTTTCTTTTCAATTAGAACATCATGTGCGTCTAGAAAAATATAAGAACAGAAAAAAAAAAGAAAGGGAAAACAAAAATTAAGGAAAATAACGAAAATTGAAAATACGTTTTACAGACGCGCATTTATGTTTGAGATGCTTTTGTTCGTAGCATCCTTTTTGCTAGCTGATATTATTACTACCCCGACTTATTGGACCATTTGGTTCGTTTGGGTATTGTGTCTTATTTTAAGGCAAACGTGGTTGATGGAGCGAAAAGTACGTGCCGAGATGATTATTTTTTTTTTTGTGTTTTGTTTGGAAATATACATACTATACTACAAAATCCCATGGAATATTGAATTAATTTTACTTTATGTGGCATTCAATATATACTTTTTGTTTCATCTATTTTTTGAACATGCAGTACGGTGTATAGAGAAGAAGCATTGCTGAACTATATACCTACTAAAGGTTTTACTTGTATTTTGCTTGTGTTGAATTTTATGAGATCATAAGAATAATATTCTTTTTCATGGAAAAGATACTGCAAATGTGTATGGAACGTGTGTAAAGGGAATTGAACGTGCTAAGAACAAAAGAAAAAAAAAAAACATTCTTAAGAGAAACGTACCTAAGTGACTGAAGGAATATAGTTATAGTTTATCAAAACTTGTAGTTCCAAATAAGAAGGGAATGAAGAGGAAAGGGACGTTTCATAGACAAAGTTAACACATAAAAGCAATTCGATTTTATCAATTCTTCATATGTCAAGGTTTTTTCCACATAGAATGTTCTACAACTTAACTTTTATCCATGCATTTCACAATAAATTTTTTGAACGAGTTACACTTAATTTGAAAGGGCTGGCAACGAGACGAGAAAAGCTTTGTTCTTGTCTGGTTTTCTTAATTTAAAATAACGTTTGATATTTTTTCGACAAAAACACAAAAAATAGCGTCGAGACTGAGATGATACTGACAGCCGAGAAGAAAGACAATTTTTTAATTTTAACAAGGCTTACATATGTCAAAAAAGCTCTTATTTTGCTTGTATGTAATAGGTTCATACCGATTCCAGCACAGTGGAGCAGTGGAATATTAAGTAGAGTAATATTTTATTTATTTATTTAGTGCTGTGGAGTTATGTTTATGTGTGTCGGTAAAGCAGTGCTGTGGAGCCATACTTAACATGTAAAATCAAATAGGCTATTTCAGCACTAGTGGCACTATGGAGAGTGGAGTTCTCGGTGGCGTAGTGCTGTAGAGCTATGTATACTTCACATGTAAGAACATGGATTATTTCAACACAGTGAAGCAGTAGAGTGTGGAGCAGTCGGTTTAGTAGTGCTGTGAAAAAATCTAAATCCAACTAAAAATTTCTAAAATATGCATCTCTGAAAACATAAATAATCCAAAAAAAAAAAAAAAACAACTTTGCTATCCAAAAAATTGCGCGCAGATTGCAAAAGTATGTAACTAAATGCATTACCGATCGTTTTTGTTTAAATCTGTAACTGTGACATTACACTTTCGTAAGCTTCACGCTCCATAGAACCGATAGCTCAACAATGCACAGAACACACAGCCACAGCCAGCACTATACCACCAATTGCTCCACAGTCCACTGCTCCCCAGTGCTGAAGTCATCCATGATTTTACACCACTTCGCCACCAATAACTCTACTCTCGATAGCTCCACTGTGCTGGAATCGGTATAAACATGCTACTCTTACAGTTTCCAGTATTAAAGATTATGGCAGTGTGCGAATTGGGTTAAAATCGCGTTTAATTTTATCCGAAGATTAATTTTAGCCACTGGTAAGGTGAATATGTAGGTATGCAGAAATGTCAAATTTTAATCTCGGATAAAATTTAATGCAAAAAATAAAAATGATTGGAAATGAATGCAAAGAATTTAAATGCATGCAAAGTATGCAAAAGAATGCTAAGAATGCATGAATTCATAAAAAATTGCGTTCAATTGACTGCCGTAAAATGAGTGGAGAAAAAAATGATTGCAATCTTTTCGAGTCAAATGAAGCCAATGAATGCAATCTTTTAACTCAAGTCAGTGAATGATTTTTAAAGAATGCATTCACAATAGATTTAATTCTTTGAAAAGCCTGCTATTTGGGCCTTATTAAAGAAATCCAAGAAGATAAAACACAGTATTGAACTCACAACCAGAGGTACCTTTATGGGCCTTCGATGAGCTGTTGTGCCATTAAATTCATTTTATTTATTTTATTTTATGTTTGATATAAGTTTATAATTTTGAAGTGTGATTTTGATAAAAGTATTTTTTTTTTAATTTTGTAAAAAAAATGACTTATGAATACAAAATTGTATTTTCAATTATTTTAAATTTTTGTTTGTGTAATTTTTTATTTTTTTAATACATGTTTATCTTTGTTATTAAGGAACTAAGGTCAGGTTAGGTTAGGTTAGTGGGCTGACAGTTGATCTTGTTACAGTCATGCTTAGATCAATGTATAGATCCCTAGAAGAAACCTATACTAAAAACAAGACATGACATATTCCCTTAGAGGGATAGATTTCGACAAGCAGTAGCTTTAAATTATCGGGGGGTTACAGGAAATAGTTTTTTGTAAATGTCGTCAGTACATAGACACCGGGTTGAGGGGAGGTTTCGTCACCGCTGTCTTTTGAGGGCGTGATCTTCTCCTTTACCCTCACTGGGCGGATCATTATCTCCCGCCAGGCCCGGAGGAGCGTTTGGCTCCCCACAAAGGCTGGGGGGTGGGTTTGATAGGTCAGTGGTTATGGTGTGTGTGTCTGCTTTGTTAAGGTCAACTTGCATAAAAGTTTCATGTCTACACTAATTTCTATTGATTGACGGAATAAAGAATGGTCAAGTCTAATAAACTGACATTCTAGTATAAATAATAAACTGAGCAAATCTGATGCGCGGGTTCAAATACCGCATGATGTGTAGAAAGTTTTTCAAATAAAATTGGATTAAAGCTCAGCACCACTATAAAGGAGACTGATGATAGGGCTTGGCACCCCTTGAAATAGCTATATCTCTAGCCAAACAAAAATAAAACGAATTAAAATACCCAAAATTAATTCGTAAGCAATTGGTGGTAGCACCTTTAAGTTGTTGTTGTTGTTGTTCAAAATTCAATTAATTTTTGAATGTTATCTAAATGACTTCAATGATATCTTCGTGTATTTTGTTGTGTTGTTGCTACAACATAGATTTTTTTTAAATTTTAATTCATTTTTAACTTTTATTTATTTATCCACGTATTAGCAAATAAATATACATCTTCATGAACATAATATTTTATTTTGTTTTTTATTCTGGAGTCTTTTTTAGGAGAGACATTTATTTATTTATTTATGCTTAATGCAAGCAATTACTTAAGAACTAAAAAAAAATTGAATTCTTAAGACTAACTTAAAACTAAAGGGATAGTAAGAAGGAAATGGGAGGAATTATGTTAGGAGCGCTTTTTTAAGAGAAGATTTTGAAAGACTTAAATCAAAAACGGTTGAGTTATTAACTTTACGAAGCATCCTTAACATAGGTTCATTTTGGCCATAATCAGTACGGGGGAAGGGGATAATGAAAGTTGGTATGAAACTGAGGTGACGGTGGTTTACATTTTGTGTAATTTTTCCATGTAGAGCTGGGCTGTCGATACCACCGGTCAAAAGCTGATGTATAAAGATTATTTGAGCATTTATTTACATTGAGTTCAAGAAAGTTATGTTTTGAAATGATTGAGCATCGGCGTTACATAAATTGTGTTTTGAGATCCGCATATCATCGACGTAAATCTCCAGGTTAGATCCCGATAGAGTAAGTTCTACGTCATTAATAGTTAACAAAAAGATCAAGGGTCCTAAGTGACTTCCTTGCGGGACACCTGATGTTGAACTAATAGGGGTAGAAGAACATTATCTAAAAATTACTCTATATTGACGATCCTTTAAATAGGATTGAATCCAAGATATAAGTAGGTATCTGGTTTTAAGTATTTCACTTTAAATTGAATATTGAATATTTAAAAAATCAAATTCTACTTAATAACGTACAATTTTGAACAAAAATTTAATTTTTTTTTTTAAATTTTTAATTTGAAAATTAATTTTGCAAGAACTATTCACTAAAACATTTTGAATTAAAAAGAGAATAAAAGAATTTCTGGCTTTAAAGAAAAGATTGTAGGTTTTGCCTTTGTTTTTAACGATTTTTCTTCTATTTCAAGTCGATTTTATAGAAAATTGGCCCTCCTGCCTACACAAGAGGGGTGGAACCACCCTCACAAACGAAAGAGACATGCTTACATCCTAAACAGTATCTTTTTATATATCTTCGTTATGTAGGTATTATTAACATAAAATCTAAGTACCTATACTTTAAATAGTTAATGGTTAAAAAAATTGTTATGATTGCACGAAATATGCTAACAACAAAAACATTTTTAACGACCTTTTTTTCTGATTTAACTGTCAGCTTTCTTTGTATAGATTTAGGAATTTGCTTGAAAAATACGGTAAGAAGTGATATATATGTACGAATGTCTATAAAAGTGTTTCTCATAAATCAAAAATTCTGAACGATATCTACTTTTTCTCCAATTTATATCCACAACCACATGGTAGGTACCTACCTATATTCACCTATTTTTATATCCTAATAATAAGTCCCATCACATTTATCATTATATCGCAAAATATTTTTACTATATATTTTTTTTTCTACTTCCCCCAAATATGATTCTTCAAATATTCGATTCATCAAATTGTCAATATAACGAAATATAGATCAAGGCGCATAATAATACCATAAATCTTCAAATTAATGAAATGGAATTTATGCCAATTTGCCTTTTATATTTCGTGTTTGGTTTTCCTGGTGCGTTTTGGTTTCCATTTTTGCTATTATATTGCCCATAACCTTATTTGTGTGCGGATATAGGTATGTAGACATAAATAAATTTCCTGAATTTTTATATAATAAATATTTCCATAAATGCAATGTATAATCAACCACTTGATATTTTGCCGGCGCCATTCCATCATCCAAAAGAATCCCTGTCTTCTATACAGCAAGTCACGCATTTGGTATTATAACGCACTTCAAAAATAGCAAACTATGTATATGTAGATAGAGTTTTAACGCCGGCCGTGTCGTCGCCGCCGCATTGCGTCTTTGCCCCCGATCCATCGCAAAAACCTCAAGCATCTCCACACTCCATTTGAGCTTATAATATTACCATAAGAAAACCATTGAGTTCCAAAGCAAAGCAAATGCCAGAAACACCCCCCCCCCCACCCCCCTTTCCCTACCAACATTTCAAACCCTAACAAAATAAATACAACAGTATGGCTTCGCTGACATAGTCATCGTCATCTATATGTGGCTCGTCGCCTCCGTCAATCCTTTTTAACAACAACTATTTCGTCGAATATATCTATATGGATATCAGATTCAAAACAAAAAAAACTGCAATTTAACCGAAAAGGTCATTAACATTACGTACTTTCCTGATGGTGATGAAGAGCGCTCTTGCACCCTTGCGCCATCACATACCATATCCTAGGCACACCATTTACAACTTAGACAGACTATAGTTGGAAACAGACGCGGGCAATTGGACACTAATTCTATTTCTTGAACGCTCTGCCGCTCCAAAGACCATCGGCAAATCTGTGTTTGGTTCCCCCAGCTATAAATGGCAGGTTGTTCTGTCTGAAAATGGAGAGCAGAATCTCTGGGCGCAAGAAATCGTGCGGAAAACATTCATAGTAGGTAAGGCTGATGGTGGTATGGGTAGCTACGACGACGACGACGTTGCGAGGAGGGTGAAGGTGCGGTGGCCAGCGGAGCGCGGCGACACGGGCACAGACACGGCGCACTGCCTGCAGCAAATCACACTTCAATCGCAAAGTTAAATAGTTGGGTATTTTTTTTTTTTGGTTTCACTAGAGAGTCATACAGTGGGACGCCACTGACTGAATTAGTTTTGAAAAGAATTAGATAACATTATTTAAGCAGGAAAAATGTATACTTACTTTAAAAAAAAAAATTCGTTTCTAATTTCAGCAACTCTTTCATATTGAAAAATAAATGCACGACTTGCTCTTATGGTTAAAATTGCTTGGAATATTAAATATTGTATTTTATAAGTACATATACATATAACTTAAAATAATTATTATTATAAACTAGCTGACCCGACAGACGTTGTCCTGCCTTAGCTATGAATTTGAACTGAAATAGATAATAAAGCAAAATAAGTTCCCATTTCTAGAGGATTTACCATCAGGTGAAGGAGGAAATAACCAAATGTTATGATCAAGTGATAAATTTTTATATTTGTAATCTATTACATGTGGATATAAGAAGAGAGAGAGGTAAAAGAATGCTCTTTATTAATCATTGCATGTTTTTAGTTCCTATGTATAACATTACAGACCCTTTAAAATAAATAATACAAAATAAGCGCATTAGTGGAGTCACTGTGGCGTATACGTACTTTTTTTATCAACATATTTATCAACCTATAATTAGACTTAAACATCTGTACATCACATGTTAACAGTTCATTTTATATAATTAGAAGATATATTTTGAATAAAAAACCCATCTTAAGTCAATATAAGCCTTTATGTGAGTTAAGTCAGAGTTTGTTGCTTAAAAAAATTGAAGTCGATTCCAAATGTAATATCACTAAAATATTACTTCCTTCGGCACACATAATTTTTTGTCTTTTAATCACTGACGAAGAGGTCGAATTCAGATAGTATGCAATTTACAAACAAAATTTAAACGAATTAAAAATACCTAAAAAAATTAATTCGTAAACAATTGGTGGTAGCGCCTTTAAGTTGTTGTTGTTGTTCAAAAAAATTCAATGAAATTGACGGAATAAAAAATGGTCAAGTATAATAAACTGACATTCTTGTATGAATAGTACAATAATAATAAAAATAAATGCAATTTATTGTTATTACGACTTTTCCGGCCTAATTTTCCAATTTTTATCTCGGTAGTACTTTTATCTGGTTCAATACAATTCCAAGACAAAAATCTCCATCCCATTTAGATGATGTTTAGTTGAGTTATGCGCGTACGAAAAAAAAACATATTAAGAATGTTTAAAATTTCAAGATATTTTTACCATTTTCTGATTTTGCTGTTCGAATTTTTTTTAATTCTCTCGGTCAAATTTTCAAATTTTCGGCTCCGTTGTGTGTTAATCTGATTCAATACAAATCCAATAAAAAATTCCCAACCAAATCGGATTATGTTAAGCCTAGTTATGCACGTAAGAACACACATAGGGATTCATTTTTATATATAGATTCAATTGGAGAATATATGGATAAAGGATGAAAAACGTTCCCGTTCGATGAAGCGGTTTTCTTAGAATATATTTTTATATATAAAATTTCTTAAATTTTTTTAGAAAATTAGGTCTTAAAAATCCAATAATTATTTTTGTGAAAAAATATTTATCATTCAGACTTAAAAGAACCTTCTAAGTAAAAATTTTGATCAAAATCGGTTCAGCCGGAAATGAAAAAGTCGAAAATCAGAAAACAGTTCTATGATGGCAGGTTAAAATAAATAAATAAATTTGATGGCACAACAGCTCATGAAGAACTAGGGCCTAGTGACTTACAACTCTCAACCATTCCTGTGTGCGTGTCTGCAGGAATGGAGGGGACCTACAGTTTATTGCCGAATCCGAACGGCTAACGAGCGGCACTTTTCTGTGACAGGAGATACTCTTGGAGGATTTGTCAATTCCTCGCAAGAGGCAGTAGCCGTTTTTTTCTTTTTTAAATAAATAGGTGGCGAGGCTGGGGATCGAACCTTAGACCTCCGGCATGACAGTCCATCGCACTAACCATCACGCCACGGCTACTACATGATGGCAGGTTACCTGTTGTTAAAACAGTTTATGGTAATTTTTATTTTCACCAAAATGCAGATCATATCTGCAATAGTACATAACAAAATTTTAATCAACATCTTTCAAAAAACACTGATAGTTTTTAAGAAATTTGTAAAAAACTGAAATTCATCCACTTTCATCCAACAAATTTCTATTTGTAGTTTTTAAAAAAAATACTTCCAACTAAAAAATGTTGAAACACGAAAAATTGGATAATAATTTTTTCACAATTTAAAATACAAAATTCTAAGAGGTTGTTAATGTAAAAGTCAATTTAGAACGTAGTATTTAAAATTGTGAACCAAAATCAATATTCAATTTGTTTTTCAAGATTTTTCAGTTGGAAGCAATTTTTTCGAAAACTATAAACAGAAATAAGTTGATTTAAAAAAGAAATGAAAGAACAGACTTCTGGCTTTCAAAAATGGTACAAAACTTTTTAGTAAGTATGACCATTTTCTTTTATTATTTAAATTTTTCCTTTTTATATACCTTTTTTCTTATAAAATGCATAAAAACACCATTTTCACGATTGATTTCAATTGACCCGGAATATAATAAAATAAAGTGCTCTTCATTAGCTTTTATATGACATAAGTTTTATCAGTGTTGAGCGATGTTGAAAAATGGGCCCAAAATACCTATAGCCCTTTAGGATACTTTTTGGAAAAAGATTTCCACCAAAATTCAGATTTGTCGGAATTTTTTCGTAATTTGGCCGTTTTTTCCTTTTAAAAGTTCTTTTACTAAAGGGAAACACTTTTTTCCAAATAATTGGAAACTTTCTCCCACAGTGCAGTGTGCACCAACTAGATCCTACTAAATGGTTAAAAGTAAATACAATCAGGATGGAGGATAAATACCCTTGCTCCATTACATGACAAAAAAAAAAAAATAATGTACGTCTACACAATCCTTGTTAAGGAATCATGCAGACGAGACGACTTTATCGGTGCAGAACTGGTAATACCAAAAAGTATCTAGAATCTAACAACAACTGCAACTACGAAATTCACAAATGCATTTCTTTGTACAGATTTAGTGTCTATGGCTTTTGTTTTCTAATCCCTTTTTGTTGGTTGAACACTGACGTTTGTGTTGTCGTTCTTTTTTTTTTTATTTTTTTTTAAGCTGCGACTATAGTAGACGAATAAGGAGGGAGTATCATCAAGAGAATTCTCTATTTGGCATAGCGGTAGTGGAACGGAAACGATATTATGAGGAGAGCAATTTTAAAGGGATAGGATATCCTTTTTTTTTCTAATAGTACGGCGGCGCACAAACACTTAAAATATTTTTTTTTTTTTTTTGTTCGTTTAAGTTAAATCCCTTTGTGTGGAGAAAATACTATAAGTTCTGTCAATTTTTAAGCTTTAAGTTGAATAAGACCATTGCGGGACTAGACTCAGCTTAATTCGGAAATTGGCGGTGGTTGTTGTTGGGAAAAACTTTTTTTTCCGGTTTTAATCTGTGACATTTGGTGCAAAATGTAATCGGGAAGGACAAACTTTTCAAGTTGCAAAAACAAAAAAGGATATGATGAGTTAGCTATAGCAAGCTGTGACTTTCATATGGAATTAATTTGCTTCGGTAGCTACATATATCTACATTTTGATAGTTTCGAAGAAGAAATCTAATGACTATGGAACTGGCTATTATAGTTTATATCATTTTGACAAGAGATAGAGTCATCATATCATAGTTGTTATTACATTCAGAATTCGTTTCGTAGGCCAAAGGGTGTCTGGTGATGGGAAAGTTTGGTAGTTAAGTTGTTATTAGTTTTTATGGAAAACTATGGTCAATCTCAAATTTTCATGGAACATAAAATAAACAAATATGAAACTTTGTTTTTTTAGAGAAAAATGTAATAAGGGACATGCATTTTCAGTTTGCCTTTGTTGAACAAAGCACCATACTGGGAATATTCAAAACTGTTTTAGAATTTAAATAAGGAATTTTGGATTCATGAAATGTAAGGATTTAGATAATTTTCTACTTTTTTTGAGGAAATAAGGAATTTAAAACCGGAAACCATTTTAGTGTTGTTGCTCTATTTCACCCTACAAATAGCTAACTTTTAAAAACTATATATCTTTCTAAGCAATCATTTATTTTAATTTTATCTTTTTAAAATAGCCCAACATAGAGATGAAAATCCAAACAATAAACGAAGCAACTGGGCCGAAATGGCGCACAGTGGTCCGTTTTGTTAAATTCTGGCAATAAAATATATTTTCCACAACAATGTTTGAAGTAAATAAATGTTTAAAATTTGATAAATATCTTAATTTAATGTACATCATTCACTCAAAAACTGATCTGAAATACCAGTTTTGAAAATTATTTATTTTTCTGGTTGCTATGTATGTATGTACCTATATTTGAATGTGGCATTTTCAATTTTCTCAAAAATTAGAAGAAATTGTATCATCTAGTTTTTAGTTTTGATAAAAACATTAAGAACAAAAATATTTCTTAGTGAAGAATTTAAAAAAAAAATCAATTTAATATTTTTTTTTTATTTAGAGTTTAAAAATAATTTTTTTTTAAATCCACTAAATAACACAACTTGATTTTAAAGAAAACTTAAATCAAATTTTGTTATAGCATAACTTTGCAAGTGTTGCCATTGAGTTTTTTTATTTTTTTTTTTCTATTTAAGTATTTTTTTTTTAGAAAATTTCCGCCTCTCCCGCTCAAACGGAGGCAAATATACTCCCACTTCTTATGCTAGTCTACTTGTATAGACTTATTTAAATGCACCAAAAAAGCAAATAACTGAAAAAATGATCAATGATCGAACAAGTACCGTTAGCGAAGGATAGATAATGGGTTATTTTCCAAAAATTGACTTTTTGAATAAACAATAAACTTTTAGGATGAACCTAGAAATTCAGAATTATTTGACCCTCTCTAGATTAGCAGCCATTTGTTAAGAACTGTCAATACGTTTCTCGGCATCTTAACAATGTCATTACATTTTTATTCTGTACATAGCTTGTTTGCATATATGTACTTAACATAAAACGATAAAATAGCTGTTTTTCCTATTTTTTTTATAAATCACTTACACAATACCTACTATCAAAATATGTTAGATATTCTTCCATCTCCTTAATAAATTCAAGAAAGGTCTTCTCTTCGACGGTTTTCTAACGAAAAAAATAAATAAAATAAAATTGAAAAGTGGGAGCCTTGTAGGTATTTGTTGATGCATGAATTTCAACATAAAGCAATAAAATTATTTTATAATAAAATGTTCCTTTCTGTTGAAGATTCTGAATACCTACATATATACAATACATATATGTATGTATGTATTATATGGGTATATGTAGGTACACTTGAAGAATTCCAAAAGTCGAGCAGACGGAAGTATAATAGGTATATATGCATCCAGTTCAGTTTGTATTCAAATGGCAATAGAGTATAAGGATGAAATTTAGATACATGTACATTTTGTCCTTGAAAATATTCACTTTAAGGAAAATGTGAATTCTTCAATTTTCTCACAACAATAATTTAAAATTGAAAATTCTATATACCTAGTTAAAGATAAAATCTATTTCAATGCGAGTAGGAGTTTGACATTATTTATTCATCTACTTATTTAATTATTGTGAATTATTGTGATGCGAGTATATTGGAGGACATTTGCATTTCTTTGTATGCGATATGATATCATTACTGAAAAAAACTTCACTCACCTATAATACGTGGAAGTTGTTTTGTGCAAAATCATCGAATAAAAATAGTATTTTGAATTAAAATCTTTTCTATAGTTGTTGGTAATTACCTGAAATTAAAAGAAAACACATTATTAAAATATGTAGATATTAATAAAACAAAATATAATTGTTCAAAAAATGGTTAAAGTCAAATAAAATAAAGAGATTGAAGGGCTTATTGCAATAAAGCTAAGCCACATTTTTTTAAAAATAAATACTTAATAATGCCTATAAGTGAACATTAAATATATAAACGTACGTCTTACATATCATTAGTAGGTACAATCAATCTAGACAAAAAAATAGGGGATAAGGTAACTACATCACCAAAATTTGTAACAACCCGACTATGCGATTAATTTTGTTTCAACGTATTTCCCATCTGAGGGCTTCAAGTGTGTAGCCAAAAAAAAAATAAACTTGCAATTCTGAAATTTGGTCAAGGTTATCCAATTTTTTTTTAAAGTCGAGATTTAAAAATTTCAAAATTTTTCTGGCCGGTCAAAAATATTTTGGCATTTTTATTTTCAAAAAAGTCTATATAAATCGATATTTTGACCTGTTTTTTTCTTTTCTTTCTAACGTCCGTTTTAATTAACATATTTACATATAAAGATGCCACTGCCGTCTTAACAGGGGGAGATAGACTCTTTTATACCAGGATGTGTCCTTATTCGTGCAGAATATTTTGATGATGATTAATGGGATCATTCTGAGAAAAAAAATTGTATAAGGCAGGTAATTTCTGAAATAAGTCAATATTTTAGAAATGAAAAAAAAAAAAAAAATTAAAAACCAACGAACGATGTGTCATAGTTTTTTTTTTGAAAACTAATATTCCATTCATTTGTCTGCTTTTTAAATCAAGTTGCTTAGAAGAATCATTTTTGAGAAAACACACTTCAAATTCAAAATTTTTGAAAAAAATGTTATTTTTCAATGCAGTTCTTCAAATTTTAGTTAATGAACTGCTTTTGTTAACTGCAGTCAGAATATTAATACCTTTTGCTGACTGTTGAATAACAGAAACTTTACTGACTCTGACTGCATTACCAAAGTAAAGCTCTTCAAAACAGCAAAACCCTCAAGAACTTTTTTTCATCCAAGTAAGAAAAGAAAAATCAAATTGAAACCCGTAGTATTTACATAAATTATCTCTGTTTAATATTGAACAATGAACTCTTGTGATTCGTCACGCATTCAAAAGATTGAATTTCCGATCGTAAATTGTAAAGACATTGACACTTTTCAAGTAGGTATTTATCTAAATTTATTTATATTTTTTTTTGTTCGAATTACCCCCACTTAATTTTTCATCTTATAACAATATAAACAAAAATACAACCGATTAATATTACACAATTATCAAACTGGATTTAATTAGTGTGAAAATCAAACATAACCTCTTTCTCTTTGTTTCGAATTAAAAATATCCCACACGAAAAGTCAACAATAATAAAACAAAGTAAATAAGATTATTTCCATTATTAACTTTACTAATTCAAATAATGAAAAATCTCGATTACTAATTAGGCCACTTTACACTATATGTCCTTAATCTACTGATAATGAACTCAACCACCATCCAAAACCCTTCCACCTTCTGTCTCATTATTGTGATCATAAAAAATGACCTACAAATCTTGAATCATTTCATTACATATATAGCTTGTTCAGTGATGTTGATAACCTTTGTCTTCCTATGTTCATATTAATTAAAGCGTGAAAATTAATTCAAAGCTGAAACCAAGAACAGATAATTTATTAAGAAAAAACAGCAACAACAAAAATTCATTCATTAATTGATTCAATTACTTATTTTTGTTTAGCTTTTTTTTGTCTTTGTTTTTGTTTTTTTTTTTAACACTATGTCTGTCGCTCATTTACTCATTTACTTTGGTCCAAAAAAAATTTGTTTCTTGAATTTAACTGCACAATAGTGAAGGGAAAAAAAAGTGCAACACATAAATATGTCAAATTAAAGATAGATTATTTAGAAAATGCAAGAAAAAGTAGATGAATACACTATAATAAGTCCACAGAGAAGAAAGATTTGAAGTGTATTTTTACAGTATTGTTTCCTGCAATCCAAAATTATCTAATCCACCCTTTGAATATGTTCACTAAATCTAGACCTCTATTGTATATCTTAATATGTATTATTTATCTTATTTACAAAAATAGTCCCAAACAACAACCGCAACAAGAGATATCTATTTACATGTCGTAGATACATAGATACATCGTCTATAAAGGGTGATTCACCTAAGGTGTGACAAAAAAGCTTGAGTGTGTAGGCTGAGTTGAGACAGGCAAAAAACGCATGAGAGGGGGGTCTATTTCCCCCCGTTTAGGAGAAAATCGACTTAAAATAGCAAAAAAAAAAAAATCATTAAAAACAACTACATTACTTACATTATCATCATATACATATAAATATATTTTTTTTAAGCCAGAAGTCCGTTCTATGTTTTTAATTCAAATTATTTGAGAGATTATTTTTTGAAAAATTAATTTTCAAACTCAAAATTTCGAAAAAAAATATGAAAAAAATTGTATTCAAACAAGTGTTTTTCAAAATTTTACGTTATTAAATAAAGTTTGTAATATTCGATGCTCTAATTAATTTTTTAGTCAAAAACTGAAGAAAAGATACTCAAAAATAACGGAATGAGCAATTTACTAAAAATATCTAATTAAAAAAGAAAAAAAAATATTAAAAGAACCTTTTTGTAAAGCTAAATATCTCTTCTTTTATTTTCTTTCAAAATTTAGTTGTTTTAGTAAACAGTTTTTCAAAATTCAATTTTCAAACTTAAATTTAAAAAAAAAAAAAAAAAAATTGTGTTCAAACTGATTTTGTCCAAAATTTTACGTTATTAAGTAGTATTTGTGTGTTCAGTATTCAATACTACCATCAATTTTAGTCAAACACTAAAAACCAGATGGCAAAATGTTTTCTAGATTTTGAGAAAATTCAAAAAATAACAAAAGTATATTTTCTTTAAATTCGACTTCCATCCATTATTTTGTTGCTCCCAAAGATCCTCTTTCTACAAATTAAAGAAGTAAAGTAGATTTGGTTATTTTCAATTTTCTTAAAAACTGCAAGACTTTTAGGCATCCGGTTTTCTGTTTTTGACTAGAAATTGATAAGAGCATCGAATATTTAAAACAAAAATACTACCTAATAACTTAAAATTTAAAAAAAAAAAAAAACTACACAAATTTTTTCATTATTTTTTCAAAATTTTGAGTTTGAAAATTAATTTGCAAAAACTGTTTTCTCAAATAATTTTAATCAATCGCATGATAAAAGAAAGGACTCCTGGCTTTAAAAAAAAAGTCTACCACGACATTGTAAGTGTTGCCGTTGTTTAAAAATGATTTTTTTTTTTAAATTTTAAGTCGATTTTTTTTAGAAAATTGCTTCTCCAGCCTTAACGGGCTCCTATACGACTTTTTTCTTTTTTCAATTCAACCAACACGCTCAAGCTTTTTGTTACACCTTAGGTGAATCACCCTGTATATCGGGTAAACCACGCCGAGCTGTCTTAAAGAAAAAAGCCAAGGCACAAAGTCGGGTTGAACGACTGAAGTGAGAGCAGATAAATTTGCACATGAGTCAATATTATTCGTCTCGATATAACATTCACATGTCCGTATAGAAATCAGTACCCACCACACCACATATGTACATATATTATCTTATAAACGACAAAAGGGGATTATTTAAGTATGTATTGTAATACTTTTATTTATATTAACAGGAACAAACAAATACAAAATACACCAACAAAAAAATGCAAACTAAAATAAATTTGGTCTCAATAAATTGGGGTCAATTTATTTTTATTGATTGTCAGCCAAACTTCGAAACAAACACACATTACAAATTATCAACACGTCATATTGTGTACATAGGTACAGTAAAACAGAATTATTTTGGTTCTTGATTTTTGTATGCTTTTAATCAGCAATAAGGATAAAGACATGTTATGAATTTATAAAAAAAATACATTTTTTTCTGTCGACTTTCTTGTTTAAGTCATTCCAACACCCAGTTAACCTCAAACTTTCAAGCACCTTAAAGCCAAAATCTTTTAAGTTAAAACCGAGGCAATTGAAAATATGTAACGTTGGAAAGATTGAGACAGCGATGAAATGTGACGGGGGCTAAATTTGTGTTTTTTTTTTTTTAATTTGATTGTATAGATATTTATTAATGATATTTATTAATGAAATAGTTTTTTGACTTTTTAAAGTAGTTTTTGAAAAACTAGTTTTCTTGGACGAGAGCCGCTTCGAGGTCCTCTGGAGTCAAATTCTTATCAATGATGGTCGATCTTAGACTTTTTTTTTTCTAAAATCTGTTAAAAGCTGTTTTTTCAATGGCATTCTGGCCTTACGACCCACTTCAAGAAGAAGCCGTCAAACTGTAGACGAATTCACATGAAATTTAGCTGACACCATACCCCTTTGAAGCTTGCCACTTGTCTTTCCAGGGTTTATGCGACTCTATTTCCGACCATCATTCTGTTGCCATTAGCAATAGCCAATAGCATGGCCCTTTCTGCGCGTTTCAAGTGATGATGTTTACCCGTTGAACGCAATTAGCTTAACAACATTTAATTTTGCTACTCCAATAGCAATAAAAATCTCCCTTATAGTTTTTCCTGTGTCTTCATGTATAAGGCGATGAATTTTGCACTCTTTTCCACGGAATTACCCACGTTTTGTTCAAGCAACGAAATCTTGATACAGAATGTGCCTAGGAACATGACTTATAAGGCTACACCATTTTGTTAAAAACCTATAAAAAGTGCCAGCTACCTTTAAAACGTCAACCGAAATATTCGATAAAACTAATTCAAAAGCACTAACCGAAAGGATAAAAAGAATGTACGCCAAACTTAAAGCCTATTTCCGTAGTGCTAAATTCATTTAAAAAAACTTGTTTGTCCCAATTAATTTGCACAAGAATGTACTTGTAAAAAATTTGTCTCACTTGACAATTTTTTAGTCCAAAAGATATTGACATATAATTGTCTGTTAAATACAACCAAAAGTTTGTCATGACAACTTTGTCATTTTTAGATTAGGTAAGATCAGAATTATGAGCCAAAGCTCGTGAAAGTAAACAAGCTGAATAACGGTTAAAAACAATATGCCTAAAAACCGTGCTATATTAAATTTTCGGTGAAGTTTGATTTCATTACTGAGTGCAGAACTCAGTAATCTAAAACAGTACCTAAACAAAGTTTCAAACGTTCATTATTTGCCTGGCAGAAATGGAACTTAAACTTGAATGTGGCAGTCTGGGAGTGTTTCCTAACGATTACTTTTACGAACTCGACCGAGATATCAGAGAAGAGAGTTTCCACTCTAAAAATTTTCAGTTTTAAGCCTAGTCTGCTGATGCGAAACGAAAAATCCCATATAAAAATGACACAACGAAATCACACACGATAAATTTCGTTCTGCTTTTCGTTCTGTGGTACGCTGTTCGATGAGCGAAATTGATAATTGTAGCAGATTAATTGGAGAGATCTCCCCTCATTTTTCGCACAGAATCAATTGTCTGTACTCCTGTAGCATTAATTGTGGGCGAAAAAGTGACATTTGGTCTATTTGTGTTTGTATTATTTGTTGTTTCTTTCATCGCATGGAGAGAAAATTTTGGTTTTGCTGACTTACTTTTTGATGGAGCAAAATTTCTGAGATCGCATTTTCCTGACTATTACCTGTATGATAATTATTTCGTAACGCAACATGACAGTTTGACCTGAATTTTTTCTTTGAATTAAAAGACAGTAAATGCGCATTCAAATTAAATTATTTTATTTTCGATTTAAACTGTCAAGTGCGCATTACATGAAACCCAGCATCTAAAAATTGTCATCACTTCCCTTGAAAAAATATTTTTTTAAACAATTTAAGTTCTTAATAAATATTTAATTTTTTTTGTTTTTAAAAATCTGATTCAGTATAAAAATTTATCTGAGAAGTTATGGCATTTTCTTGTTTAAGTTTAGTTTTAGTGATCCGCAAACTGTCGCTGTCGCATATTTTCCGATGAAAGTAATCTCAAAAGCACCTACTAAGCTTGTCACATGAAGCAATTGCTTTCCATTTTATTCACAATACCCAATGTGAAATAAAAACAATAATAATTCTTGGAGATATAAGAGCAAGTAGGTACATACAACCCAGACATTGACTTTAATTTTATGCTTTATTGTTTGGCTTCCTTTCAGGCAGATCCATTTAACAATTTTTTGTAGCAGCAATTTGTCACTGATTTGCATTTAATTGGAGCAGTTTTTTTCACTATTAAGCAAGCTATATCTACGAATATCTTTTTAACTTTTTTTTAAGCATTATCCTTTTTTATTGTTATAAATTTACTAGTGGAATTTTTGTAGAAATTTTAGATTAATATATTTTGTACAGTCTAATAAAAAAAAATCTTTACAGACTCATAAAGATCAATTGATAATAATTGGCTTTTAATTTTAAAGTATTGAAAAATGGAAGACAAAAAAAAATGTGTGCGTATTCTTTTCATTTAAACTCAATTAATTGATGACATTTTTTTATAATAATAATTTTTCACTTGAGGTCTTTTGTTCCAAAAAAAAATACATATAAAAAATACCTATGTATGTATTTTTCCGAAAAAAATATACATTAAAAATGTTCAATAAATATACAATCGTATTTATTAATTTTTGATTATTTACTTAGTGCCTAAGTATTTTGAAAATGGTTGGAATTATGCTTAATTAAGTAAAAATAAAACGCACCACTGGATCGTACAAACTTCCTCTTGTAGTAAAAGTTTCTTCGAATTTTAAAGATTGAGTACTTTTTTTTAGCTCTCAAAACAATTTAAGAAGATTTTTTTTACAAATTTATTTCGAATTATGTTGATTTTTAATAATTTTTCAATTAAAGCTCTAAGTTACATGTATAATACTAGTTTAAGTTTAAACTCCCATAAAAAAATTATTTAGTGGGAGTTTAAACTTAAACTAGTATTATATTATTAAAAATCAACATAATTTGAAATAAATTTGTAAAAAAAATCTTCTTAAATTGTTTTGAGAGCTAAAAAAAAGTACACCATCTGATTTCTTTAACAAATCTTAGTTTTGGAGCAAACAAAAATTTAAAATCGTAGGAGCGTTTTTTTTTTTAAATTAAAAATTTTTAAGAACAAAAACTCTCAACCATTCCTGTGTGCGTGTCTGCAGGAATGGAGGGGACCTACAGTTTATTGCCGAATCCGAACGGCTAACGAGCGGCACTTTTCTGTGACAGGAAATACTCTTGGAGGATTTGTCAATTCCTCGCAAGAGGCAGTAGCCGTTTTTTCTTTTAAATAAATAGGTGGCGAGGCTGGGGATCGATCCTTAGACTTCCGGCATGATAGTCGATCGCACTAACCATCACGCCACGGCTACTACGAAAACGAAAACAAAAAAATTGTTCTTTGGGAGGTACCATTTAAAACCACTTTTTGGAAATTTAATTTTCACAGAAAGGTAGCATATATGTATGTATGTACCTAATAAATTTTTTTATTTTTTTTTTTAGAAAAATCTGTCGAGCCATTTTTGAGAAAAATAAAATTTTCCGAAAATGCTAAAAAAAATTATATGGCAGGCACCGTCATTTTTGGTCCTAAAAAGAAAATGTAAAAAACGTGTCGGGGGAATGTTCCAAAACCACTTTTTACCAGGTTTAATTAAAATCGGCCCATGGGTGTAGGCTGTAGGCGAGTCCACAGACAGACAGACGGTCGGAATTGCGAGACCCACTATTTTCGTCTTCCCTATCATCGTTATATCAAGTTTGATCAAAGTCTCGAGTTCAATATTTTTTACGAATCCAAAACTTGCCATATAGTACCTACAAATATATCGCAAGTAAAAATATGGCAAATTGCTGACATGAGTGATGTGGAATACAATTTTATATATCCCTTAAGTCTATGTTGCTGTTATTCCGTTCAAAAATCTATGTTAAATCCGTTAGTATTCTAAGCACTTTAAACTTCCACAACTCGTATTATTTCCAAGGAACTAAATCCTCTATTATTATAACTCTAATATAATTGACAAAAATTGCTCTTAAAACTACTTAAGAAACGCCACTGAGCACAATACTATCCTTGTCTAAACAATCTTGAAAACACCTGATGTTAGCATAAGACATAATCATAATTTTAAAGCTCTCTAAAACGTTGTTGTTCTCAATTAATTTTGAATAATCAGAAAATATTATAAACTTCCCTTATTATCTCCCCTTTCAAATCTCTGTCTCCCCTTCTCAACAAATCACCTCCCCTACAACATAAAAAAAAAAAAAAATAAAAAATAAAACTTCCAGCTGCTTAACTGTCATCAGAGCCCACCACCTGTGCACTTTGGCCTTTGCCTCATTTGAAATTTTATGCTATTATTGGCAAGGGTATCTCTCTCATCTGGCCAAGTGAAGCAAAACTAATTTTGGCATTTCGAGCACTTCCTAGGTGTTTATATGCAAATAATATAAACTTCAACAGAATAAGTAATTTAAGAAGGGGATGCGGATGGTGAGATGAAATTCTAAAAATGGAAATGTCAGTAAGATTTTAAGATGATTTTGTGCATTAAATTTAAACGAAATGTTTTAGCAGCACAAAAAACAAGTCCATTGGAATAAAATGAATGTTGACGAAGAAAAGATTCGACAAGATTTTCTGCTGACTTAAAGAACTTACTTAGAGAGGATTGTTGTGTATTTTTTTTTTGAAGCATTAATAAGGGTTGAATTTTATCTTAAGTGACACGTGAAGACGATGGTTTTCATTTTCTTGTGATTTGGGTCAAATATATTTTTTCGACAGGATTACTTTGGAAATTTCGTTTATCATTTCGTTTATGATGGATTATAAAAAGGGAACTGAGGAAAACATGATAACAACTTAAAAGGGTATTTCAGGGATTATTTTTGCTGATTTGTCAATGCGTTAAAGCTTTTAAAAAGTAAAATAATCTAACGTGACGGTTTTTTTTTTTTATTATTTATGTTTTTTTTTTTTTTTGGTACGTTCTGATGAATAATTTTCAAGTAATGAACGGATAATCTAAAAGTGTCAGCGATGAGCCTAAAAAGTCTGGAAAACTGCTTTGCTTTTAGAATTTTAAGGAAGCCATGTAATAATTTTTGGATTTTTAATGAAATTACCAAGATGGGTATAACTTTAGGGTTTCGGTGAGTTAAAATTGCTGAACCACGTTAAAATATTTGATCCACGTTTTTATAGATGCTGAACCACGTTAAAATATTTGATCCACGTTTGTATAGATATTAGATACAACTGGCTCTATAGATCTATCATTAAGAGCTCCAACGCTCTGCTCTTGTGAGCTCATTAAGGCACAGTTTTTCAGTTGGTATTTAGACTGGAGTTAGTTAGCCCTGCTCACAAATTTATTTATAGCTAGCTTAAGAAGTAGTTTCTCAGTAGAAAGTTCATGCAGATCGACACATATATTTAAGAGAAAACACTACAAGAATAAAAAAACCCTCATGTAATATCTACTTAACAACTAAGATTGCACATAAACTCAATTTTACTCAAGGTTAAGTATGTATAAAAGTTCATTATATGTATGAGTAAAAACACCTTTCAAAAAAATTATCTCGTAGCTTGTAAAGTACAATTTAAATTAAGCTGACATTGGCTCTATTGTGGAGCCTAGTGCCTAGCGAAAAAGACCATGGCAATTTAAGCATTAACTTAAGACTTATTTGTAGCTTTTTATTTGGGTCTCAGCCCTGTAAAACCACACTGGGGCACCATACTTTAGAATTAGAATTGGTTGGAAAACCGTTTTAAAGATTAGGATTTTATTATCTTTGCTTAGTCTAGAGACCTTCTGCTGATAAATGGGTACCTATAATATTTTATCTAAAAGATTAATTTTATGGATCGTGTTTGATATGTGTCTTTCGAATAAGGTCAATTTTGTATCAAATGTCATACCAAACTTTTAGTCCATTGAATACTAGTTCAGTTTATAGTTTGGGGGAGGATACTTTACTTTCTGCGTCGCGGTCGAGTGAACCATACAGCTTGACATTTTTCAGCATTAACTTTTATTTTTCACTTAGTGAAGAATTTAAAAAGAGTACCTAGTGAACTCTGTAAGCGTTTAAGTGCTTCTTGAAGAAGCACAATCGACTTCGGCAACAGAATAAGTGAATTTTTTTGACCAGTGTTATCAATCTTTTATCAAGCATAAGACGCTTCGTGGGCAGAAGGCCATAAAAGTTAAAACCAATACTTTTATAATCTTGTATAATAAATAAACTATAGTGAACTATAAGAATTCCTTTTCAAGATTTAACACAATTTCAAAAAAGAAACAAAACCTAATTTATTTGAATGGTTCCATTTATTTGACAAAATTTATTTTTTTTTTGTTTACACAAAAATTTATTTATCCTATAGCAATACCTTGAACCAAAGGTATTTCGATTAAATTTAATCCTGGAGAAAAAAAAAAGGTTAAGCTCACTTATTTACCTTGGTCCTTATCCTCCTTCTCCACTACACTACACTATATACACTACACTGTATCATCATTGAGTGTTTTACTACAGACACTCAATTTCATTGTTGTACCAATTCCATTAGATTAACTTTCGTTTACAAAAACCTCCTAAAATTATAGCAGGCTTAACAATTTTTTGTTACTTTAGTCCTGTATTTATATAGCAATATGTATTTACATTATATGCTTATATGGCAATGGCAACTGTTATCGTATTATAACAAAGCAAAAAGCCAACAACAAAATAAAACTAACCCAAATGGAAATCAAATTATGGAAACAGATCACGAAAATCCCTAAAGGCCATACCTTAAGATAACCTGCAAAGATTTCGTTTTGATTTTTTTATACCTAACATTATATATAAAAAACAGATATCAACATACTCGAGTGCAAATAAAACACTCCTGTTTTCCGAGTAGAGTAGAGACTTAGAGCGTTTTTTTATTGAAGCTTGTGTCGTAAGATTTCCTCTCAAAAAACTAATTAATCGTAAAAAAAAACTTTGTTGAGCTGTTTAGTTTATGTTTCAGCGACGAGGTTATTCACACAGACAAACAAACCGTCATCAGTTCAAAGGGTTGTGCACTTGTGAAGTGATAGAAATTCCGATTAGAACAGAACGGAATAGTTTCAAGATTAACGTCAGAGCAAGGTTGAATACATAACAATAATTTTCCAGCTGTCAAAAACAATCAATGTTTCCTACACTTCGTGTTGATTGCATAGATCTTAAGAATTAATTTGAAAACAATAATTAAAATAATAAAAATATATAGATAAATATTTAATAATGATTGAGTTGCAAATAATTAAAATTAAATGCACTTTTAGCAGAATTAACACTCAAACAAATAATTATTTAATCAAACTTGTTGCTCACTACAGATTAAATTGTTTCTCTCTCTCTCTCTCTCTCTATCTAGAGCGCATTTCCCTTTCCCAAAAAAAAAAATTAATATTTGGATAAGCGTAAATCTTAGTTTTTCAATAGAAAATGCTATAAAATAATAAAAAAATAAGTAAGTATCCCATAAATTCGGTTTCAACAATACTTTATTTTGTTGCTCCAAATATACTATTTCCACTAAATAAGTATAGTAAAGTAGATTTTGTCATTTTCAATTTTTGGAAAAAAACTAGAAAAAAATTAAGCATCTAAATTTCAGGGCTTGAGTAAACATTTATATGAAGTTTGAATATTAAACGAAATACAATCTAATAACGTAAAATTTTTGAAAAAAAAAACTAGTTTGAACACAATTTTTTTCATTTTTTCCAAAATTTTTAGTTTGAAAATTAATTTCTCAAAAAATATACAATCAAATAATTTCAATTAAAAACAGAATATAAGAATGGAATTTTGGTTTCAAAATAGTATGACATCGTAAGTGTTGCCGTTGTTTTTTTAATATTTTTTTTCAATTACAGGCCGAATTTTAAGAAAATTGCGCCTCTTGCCTTAACATATGTATGTGGAAATATACTCCCTATATAATTTTGTTCTTCTTTTGATTGACACCCTAGGCTTTGTTTTTTGCATTTTATGCAAAACAATCTGATATATTTATAATAATTATTGTGTTTGAACAAATTCTTTTAAACTATATCAGGGTAGCTGGTTTATTTTGCACTTGAATGTATAGAGCTACACATTGCTTGAATAATTTTTTTATTTTTATTTTTTTTCCCTATTTGATGTTTGCCCGTTATTCTATGCCATGTAAGGCACAAAAAGGTTTGGTGAATGGTGCATTTTTCAAAGTTTTTGAGAAACGGTTTTTGAATGCCCCAAGGGGTAAAAGTAAAGCAAACTAAATGAAGCTTATGTTTTGCTTGGTTTCTTTGGAAATATGTACTTAATGTTGATAACTAGCTATATACATATAGTTTGAGAGTGGGTGTTCAAAAGAAAAAAAAATAATATAAAGGATTCCTTTGACTTGATAATTACATTAGGAGTTTATTATATATCCGCATTGGATGTGTTTTACTTTTTTTTTGTTTTTAAATGAATTAAATTTGTTTAGCAAGCTGAAGAAAAATGGAAGATAGCGAAAGGTTGACCTATTATATTTTTTCATTTCTTTCATTTACAAATGGGTTCGCACCTACCTATCCTACTTAATAAATTTAGTTTTCATGAAACTATATTTTTGAGTTTTTTTTATTTTAGAAATTACTTATAAAATCAAAATAAAAGCTGCAGCTTTAATTGCCGGTAAATATGTTTTTCTATAGGTATACATAACCTCTTCCGAAATATACAGTCAAACTCTCGTGTAACGAACTTCTATAACGAATCTCTTCCTTATTCGATTTTATCTCCTTATTCCGAGCTTTCGTACAGCTCAGTTTTCATTTCAACGGACAAATTTTGTTGCAAAATCTCTTATAACTAGTTACCATTTTTGTCTCCATATAATGAATCCTTTGTTTAGGTGGAAAAAAACGATTTTCAATGGAAGCATTCTGGGTTCATTTGCCATTAATTTGCAAAAGCAAGAGCAAGTTCATGCGATCCAGTTATGGCATATAATTAAATAAGGAACTAAATACCTAGGTAAATTAGTGCCTTTCAATTTTAAATTGGTCTCACTGCGATCTATGACGGACTAAAGGCTTAAAACAAAATGTTTTTTTTTTATATCCCTTATATCCTTGTTATAATAGATACAACATTTTTTATCTACAAAGATATTTGTGTTATTTTACTCTCATTGTCAGTGATTGTATTTTTGCTCTGCAAGCAAGAAAAAATGTTTTCTAGCTCAGAAGAATAGAAATGTATACTTTTTTTTTGGTTTGCTTTCCTGGCTGGTATTGTTTTTGGCAAACAAGATTGATTTCATGTGTCAGATTGAAAATCAACAGCGCCTATATGCAGCATCAACATCCAAACAAATAGGAACTTCTTCCAACGTAGGGTAGAGTAGAGTTAAAATGGGCAAAGCTTTATTTCTTTAAATATACAAGATATGTAAGTACTTCAGAATACATATCGGAAAAAAGCAGACTGATTCAATGACTGAACTACGCCTTAAGTCGGAGTCTCGTTCAACAGTTGTGTTTATTTTCATTACAGTGATAAATATATAACAAAAATGAACTCTAGTTCACAAATTTGGTTTGAACATTTAAGTGTTGGTATGACAAACAATAAAAATGAACATAAATGTCATAAAATTCCATTAGCCTGGCAGCTTGTTTAAATGACAAAAAAATTAGTGACAAAATTCTATTGCAATTATTAGATTCATATTTATATGAACTTCTTTTTCTTGCTTTAACCGTCTTCCTCCTCCTTTTTGCTCATTCTTTATTCTTCCTTATCCTTTCTCCTTCCAAATCTCTTCTTTTTTCTTATTTCTTCTTTCTTCTTCCTTATCCCTTTTTCCTTCTTCTTTATTCTTTCTTCTTTCTCCTTTTATCTTTCTCCTTTCTTCCGTATCCCTTTTTCTTTCTTCTTTCTTATCCCTTTTTCCTTCTTCTTTTATTTTCTTCTTCCTTATCCCTTTTTCCTTCTTCTTTCCTCTTTCTTCTTTTTTTATTCTTTCTTCTTCCTTATCCCTTTTTCCTTCTCCTTTTTTCTTTTTCCTCAATTTTTATTTTACTTAGTCTTATTTTACTGTTGGTTGGCTGAAAAGCCCTGTTTTACCCTACATATCGAACGAGAACGAGACAAAATTTTCGATGCGGAACCAGCCATCATCGGATCTCGTCGGCACGGCATCCCTTTAAGCGACATTTACACGCATCCTTGATGCGGCAAATGGTCTAAAGAGAGTTTATTAGATCCTTCCTAGTTTTTCCCTAACTTTTGGTGGAATTTTTTTTTTAATAACCTTGCTTTGTGCAAGCTTGATGCAGCTGCATCAACCAGACTTCTATGCTTTTGTATTACAAATTACAGTTTGCCTCTGCAGACATTGTGTAGCAACAATGGATGCAGTAGTTGTAGTAGAAAATGTGATTAGTTTCATTTTCTCCCCTCTTCTCCCCCTCCCAGCTATATATGCACTCTAACAAGATTTTAGTGGAAACTTAACGTTTGAGTTTTGTGCTATATGCCAAGCTGTGGCCCCACTTCAATCCATTGTTGCATAATTGAAATTGCATTGCCCTTGTGTCTAGAACATAAAAGTGGATAAAAAGTGCTTCTTGGCAGTGCGAGGAGTCAATTCTGGATTCAATCATATAACACAGAGTCCGAAGAGAGGAATGCCAGTTAATCGAGTGTTTTAAGGGGAATTTATTTGGCCAACCCCATAACATATATTTATGTATAAATGCATTGAGAATACTTCGCCACAAAAGGGTGCATTATTGTTTAATTAAAAAAATATTCTCTGCTCTTATGGTCTTCAAGTGATGCCTCACACGACTGGCCTGGTCAAATGGAGTTTTAAAAAAAAATGGCCATTCAGATAATTGCAATCAGTGTGGTTTAACTTCGAGGGGGATTGAATTATTATTATTTATTTATTTTTCTTTTTTTCTTATTCAAATGCAAAGTAAAATTGATTTCAATTGAAAATGATGTTAAATGTCAAGCAGCGTTAAGCATATACTCTCTTGGTCTTAAGGAGTCCAATATAATCAAGAAGTTGTTTTTTTTATACAAGGGGTTGACCGTACGAAGATCGACGACACGACGAAACGTCGAAGACGACCGACGACGTTTGATGCATGCGTGCGTGCATAATTTTGCTTGCATTTATATGGGTGATTGTGATGGAGCCTCAATGACGAACTCATTTCTTAAATTGAAAAGGTTGAATGCGTCGTCGATGTGGAAATTTTAGTTCTTCGAGATGCGTGATTTTAAAATTGCTTTAACATTCATTAAGATGGCATTTTCTGATTGAGTAATTTTACTCGAATAAAATGCATTAAACTGAAAGCAAAATTGAAATGATTTCATAAACCATTTTTAATTAATTATGTTTGTTGTACCTACTTGCGTACGTACAATCTATACACTAAAGTTAATGATTTGACATTTTTTTTGTTTTTTTAATTAAAATATTATTATAGTTCCACAAAGTGCATTTAAAAATAAAAAAAAATTGAGTTCGTAGGTATAATCAAAAATTGTACGATAATATTAAATTCAATTGAGCTAGATGCATAAACTTCAAGGAACTACTGTCGTTAATTCTCAAGCTACTGAAAACCCAATTAAAATTCACAAACTTATATTTTATTTTTCGATTGGAAATTCTTGATAACAAAAAATGAATATCAATTCTGTTCGTAGAATAACAATATCTTATCGAAATTGACTGCATAAAGTATACAGCTAATTGTACCTAAAAATTCTTCAAAATTTCGAACAAAAGAAAAAATGACGAACTCAAACATGCAGCAAAGTGGAGTAGAATACTTGTAAAATTTGTGTTAGTTAAGATACTTTTATTTATTGTTGTTGTTGTTTCTATTTTTTGTTGTAAGAAAAAGATAGCTTAAGGTGCAGATGTGGAAAACTTTTTTTTTGTTTTCCAATTGAATACATTTAAATTTGTTTAAGTGTTTCTTTTTTTTTATATTTAAGAGAAGAACAAAATTCAAATACACAAGTCCGTGCACTTACTTGTTATGCAAATGAAAACGACGGCGACAGCAACGATGACGACTGCACCAGCACCACCAGCAGAATTTGTTGGTTGAAAGGCAGCGCCTCCACGACGACGACGACTACGAAAACGACGACACCGACAGCGACAACGAAGCCAACACAAAATCCAGCAGCTAATACTACATATACCTAACTATATTCCCAGCAGTAAAAAAGCTGTATTTTAAAGCTAGCTCTATATATGCAAAATGCAATGCTACCCTCAAAATATCTGAATTATGCATGAGAAGAGTCAGGCTCTTGACAAGCTTGCTTACACTGGCATGGCATCCATACAATAAAACCATCAGCAGCAGAAGCAGGGGACGCTGGCGGTGAAAAATACAGCTGTTTGTTTATTATAAACGGTGTTGTTATCATTCTTGATAAACATACAATTTTAATTAATTTTTTGAGAATGTTCTAGGATAATTTATAGAGAAATTAATATTTTCCTAAGTTGCCCTAATTAGATAAAAGCCAAGTCGCATGATGTTTCCCATTCCTAACATATCGACCCCTTTCCGCCAAATTATCGTAAGCGACATTTTCATATTGTCACAAAAAGTTGATTATATCATTTTTTTCCTGTGCATTAAAAGCAATCGGACCTTTTGTTATCTGTCAGTTACAGCATTGTTAATAATTTTCAATGCTGAAATTTGGCCTGATTGGTTTCGTTGCTGAGCAAAAAAAAAAAACAAAATGTCGCTTACGATACTTTTATTTTTTGTCGCTTACGATAGTTTGGCGATATAATATAATAAAATAGCTGATTAATGGCGCCGAATAACTTTGGTCTTTTGAACTTTCCATAGAAAAAACTTTGTTTAAAGTTAAAAAAAAAAAAACGTCTTCCTCGCTTTGCAGTTGTTTTTTTCTGGTTTTAGTAAACTTTTCGAAAAATCGCCCCTCCTTAAAGAACAGGGGGAAGAAGACCCCCTGCTACTGTACTATTTTTTTGGTTCGAGCCAACCTACAGGCTCTAGAGTTTTGATACATCTCACTTAACACCCTGTATAATATTGTTTCATTCGGTGAGTGTATCCATCTTTCACTGTGACTTTTGATAATTTTTTTGATACGAAAACATTTTTTGAATTAACTTGATAGAACTTTTGTGGGTCATTACCTATATGTAAATACCTATTTTTTAGCGATAAAATGTTTCCATTACAGCCTTTCGAAAAATTTTAGCTCCCCACCATTCTTGCTGACTAAGATAGCCCATAACACATAAATGGTTAAAATTTTAAGTCACTTAGTACTGGTTTTCCATTTTCCATTTTAATATAAATTTCAAACAAAGAATTGAATTGAATTGAATTGAATTGAATTGAACAGAATAACGTGTCTTTTCGATGTTCTATTTTTTGTTTATCGCAAACACTCTTTCAATGGTGACGTAAGTGTCCGCGCAAATGCCCCAATATTTTCATCCAACGTTGAATCGACTCCAGTTCTCCAGTGTAAGTAAAGTTTTTACAAAAACAGAATTTGGTAGGTACCTAGGTACTGATTTCTTCATAACTTTGAAAGATAACCAAAATAGTGAATGTAAATTCGGATTGTAGGCGATACCTATTCAAGAAATTCTAAATATATAAGTTGTTGAAGACAACTTAATATTTTCTCTTCTTCCAATTGCACATGCCCCAGCAAAATTACCATGGATTGATTTCGCTGGTGTCACCTAACGAACTTCGATTGCATGTCTGTCTTTTTCTTGTTAGGTTTTCGAAATAAAACATTTAGTTCCACATAATGTGTGGCGGATTTCATTGTTTTTTTTTCACGACATGACACTATTTCTAGATTCCAAATCGCTGCTTCTTCTAATTTTGAGAGTATGTCTATTTTTAATATGATAAAGCCCTTTCGAATGAGAAAGCAATACCTAACGTCTGCGGCACTTACATTCGAAGCAATAGCGCACGCAAGAATTTCACGAAAAAATCTGGAAAAAATCTTCCCTAATAATATCGCCAATTTTAAATAAGAAACTTCCAGTTCCAGCCCTTTCGGAGATTTTGAAATGTTTTATTTGCTGGTCATTGCGTCGTTCAGCAGAAATGCTCAGGAGTGTTTTGATGAAACAACATTTATCTGATTTGGAGTTTATTTTTCAATTCCTAGTTAAACATTCAGTTAGCTGTCAAAGGTATAAATATGTAGGTATACAAATTTTTGCTTTATGTGAAGAAAAAGTTCTAGTTGATGATGTTAAACTGTTCATTGAAAAATTGGTTCTTAATCAGTGAAGACAAAATTAATAATAAATTAATTCTTCTAAAATGTGTAGTGTAAACAGTAGAGCAATAGTTATAGCTTGGATCTGGAGCCGCATAAAATTTAAAAAGATATAGAGGACACTATCGAAAAATCAAGAACACAGTGTTGAAAAAAATAGTAGATAAGCCAACTGGAAATATTTTACTTGTTTGTTGGTCTTTTCGTAATAACTTATAGTCCAATCAATAGAGACATTTTACCCTACAAAAGGTTGGGTAGTTCTAAATTTTGGATATGTTATATGATATCGTTGGTAGATGAAAAATACAAATTTCCACAACCACGCCCCCTCCGCCCCCTTCACAATCCTGAAAAAACCGCTCAAAATTGGCACTTTTTTCAGTTTTTTGCTCATAACTTCTTTCTGGTGTACTTTTTGGCAAAAAAAAGTAATTTGGCAACTTGTAGAAAATAAAATTTCCTACAAATATGGTCTCTGTAGTTTTTTTTGTACAACCGACACCAACAAAGCTATGACGCTACCAAAAAAGGCTTAAATTTCGTATTTTGTGAAAAATTCAGTTTTTTCCGACTTCGCAGGCTAATAACTTCTTAACTAGTGATTTTAGAGAAAAAGTCTTCATAACAAATCTTGTAGAGAATTTCATTACCTACAAATTTCATGTACAATATTTTATTTTGAGGTTAAAACATTTCGGCGAAGAGTGAGAAAGAGTTTTTTGCCCTTTTTTACGTTTTTATTAATTAGCTTCCTTCTATGTACGTCCGTACGATAAAAACTTCGCAGTCGATTTAAAACTAACTTTCCGATTACCTAGAGACCTGGGGCATATACTCCATAATGTATTAATATTAATGTGTTATTGTATTGGAGATACACTCTGCGTCACTTGATTACGGACACTCAATTTTTTTATTTTTCAAAATATTCAATGATCTGGGAAAAATGATTAACAGAATGAAAGAAGGATATTAAGTGATCATATTAGAGAAAGGTGTTTTGGTTTAAGTTGATAAATTCTATTCTTATCAGGCTCTTCATAATGAGGTCATAAAATATCACATTATTTTTTGTCTTGCTTGATTACGGACATAAGCTACATCTACCAGATAAACATTTAAAAGGTAACAAACGATAGACGTAGAAGCCGTGGCATGATGGCTAGTGCTATGGACTGTCATGCCGGAGGTTTAGGTTCAATCCCCAATCCCCAGCCTCTTCCATCTAATTAAAAAAAAAACGACTCCTGCCTCTTGGGAGAAATTGAGAAAATCCTCCAAGCGTATGTGTTGCCATAGAAAAGTTTCGCTCACATTATAGGCGTTCAGATTCGGCAATAATTTGTAGGTCCTCTCCATTCCTGCAGACAAGCACGTAGGAATGGTTGAGAGTTGTAAATCACTAGGCCCTATAGTTCTTCATGACGTGTTGTGCCATCAAATTTGTTTATTTTTAAACTATAGAGCTTTTGGTTACAGATGCATTATTTCAATAGTTTTAAATACCTCTAGTTCTACTTAAAGATAACTGAGTCATTTCAAATAGTAGCATTTATTGTGCATGACTTGGTAAATCACTGGGTCTTACGTGCTGAATTGAAAGCTGGCTTCATCTTCATTTGAAGATGTTCACGCACGTTAAGAACAGTCGCCCAACTGTATCTCCGGTTTCAGATTTTGGTTTAACTATAAAAAACCTTGAGTTAGAAGCCCGAGATTTTTTGGGATTTTTAAGGTTCCTAAAGACAGCTGTGTATAACAGAATGGGCTCTTATAAACTTATGGGCTCTGTTCCTTGTCAGCTTACATTTTTCCTATGTCTTCCTTACTTAAGGTGGGTAGATAAAGGTAGGAAGATAAAGCCTCTAGCTTAGCTATACACTAAAGTTACAGCTGATCTAAAGTATAATGCTAAATCTGAGCCATCGGCATTTGATGTCCCTCTTGTTAACACCATATACTTGGTATTGCCTTAATTGACGGTTAAACCCATACTTTTGTTTTAACGTTCACAAAAATGTCTTCTTTCTTTCAAGAAAGTTGTTGAAGAAGAAGTAGCATTAAAGCCTATCACCTTGCCTACATTCTTTTTCGACATAGAATTATTTCCTTAGTTAATAATTATTTAATTCTTCCTATAGCTTCGAATTCTAAAATGTAATGTCTTCAACTTAATTCCTGCATACTCTTAACGTACTTTTATTTGATTCTGAGTGTCTTAATGTTAATATTGTCCTTATGTCCGTAATCAAGCAAGACAAAAATTAATGTAATATTTTATGACCTCATTGTGAAGAGCCTGATAAGAATAGAATTTATCAACTTAAACCAAAACACCTTTCTCTAATATGATCACTTAATATCCTTCTTTCATTCTGTTAATCATTTTTCCCAGATCATTGAATATTTTGAAAAATAAAAAAATTGAGTGTCCGTAATCAAGTGACGCAGAGTGTATCTCCAATACAATAACACATTAATATTAATACATTATGGAGTATATGCCCCAGGTCTCTAGGTAATCAGAAAGTTAGTTTTAAATCGACTGCGAAGTTTTTATCGTACGGACGTACATAGAAGGAAGCTAATTAATAAAAACGTAAAAAAGGGCAAAAAACTCTTTCTCACTCTTCGCCGAAATGTTTTAACCTCAAAATAAAATATTGTACATGAAATTTGTAGGTAATGAAATTCTCTGCAAGATTTGTTATGAAGACTTTGTAGCTTTGTTGGTGTCGGTTGTACAAAAAAACTACAGAGACCATATTTGTAGGAAATTTTATTTTCTACAAGTTGCCAAATTACTTTTTTTTTGCCAAAAAGTACACCAGAAAGAAGTTATGAGCAAAAAACTGAAAAAAGTGCCAATTTTGAGCGTTTTTTTCAGGATTGTGAAGGGGGCGGAAGGGGCGTGGTTGTGGAAATTTGTATTTTTAATCTACCGACCATATTATATAACATATCCAAAATTTAGAACTACCCGACCTTTTGTAGGGTAACCCCCTTTTTTTTGTCTCTATTTACTGGACTATTATTGATCTGCCATTTTATTGGCCTGTTGATCCTCATATATTATTATTTTATTGATATTTTGTTCAATACCAACTAGCCGCTTCCACCTTAAGTTTTTTTCGGAGCTACTACCTCTTGCGAGGAAGTAACAAATCCTCTAAGAGTATCCCTTGTCATAGAAAAGTGCCGCTAACCTTAGCCGTTCGGATTCGGCAATAAACTGTAAATACCCTCCATTCCTGCAGACACGCACACAGGAATGGTTAAGTTAAGTGTTGTAAGTCACTAGGCCCTGGTTCTTCATGAGCCGTTTGTGCCACCAAATTTATTTTATATATTTATATTTTTTTTGTTTTTAATCTAACGATAGAAAGTGCGTTTAGCTATATAAATTGTAGAGATTTCAATTTTCTACACAAATGTGCTAAAGATATCGCGAAGAACTTTTAACGCCCCTTTTTCCAAAATGGCGGCTTTCAACCCCGAAAAAAAAAATTGTCCTGTAGGAAATGCAAGGTTCGGCCGAAATTTTGTAACATTTCACTGGACTAATATAACAACCCTGAACTGTAAATAATGAACTACTAAGACTAGAGTAGCGGAGGGTGAGTTAACGTGACGGTGAATTCTTGTGGCGCTAGACATTCGACTTAATTTCTTGAAAAGGGCAAATGTATCGCACTCCATTTTGTTGGCCATATTTGAGTAACAGACCTGGCAATCATTCAAATCACGCGCTTCGCGACCAATTTATCGCATCCCATCCGATACCAAGCTACATTTCGTACATTATACCCGTCCCGTATACCCCTTGGAATGGTTAAACTTGGCTCCAGATTGATATCTAGCGGTACTACGTTAACGTTGTTGTTTTATTTTTATATTTTTTTTTTGTGTTACTCTGCTTGCCACAGTTAAATTGTCAAACGAGCAGAAAAATAAACGCAAACCCGATATTTATTACTTTTCCATTTTATAGTTGTGTTTTTGTTGTTGTTGTACCTGACTCTGGATTGTATAGAAATTTATGGCTTGTTCATTGGGCTTGACAAAAAAAAGTCGTGTCTCTGCTGAAACGAAGGCGCTCTTTGATACTTTTTTTTATTTATTTACTTTGTGTGTTGATATTTTTCTTGTTTATGTATTCGCTGTTCAATAAACGCAAATTGATTACAAATGAATCAACTGCACCAAGGATGGGGGTTGAGTATATAAATAGTATACCACCATCCGATGGTCATAGAATTTGATCCAACAACCATATTGATGCAGGATTCACGGCAAGGGGGAAGATTTCAAGTTATTTCTTTATTTTACACTTAGTGTCATGGTGCAATTGTCACGTAGATTGCAAATGGCTTAGAACACGCGCGTCAATTGGACTTTAATTACAAAAGCAATTACAGCTTCAAATGATTGGCGGAATAAGTTTTTATGGAATCAAGGACTAGGTAAATTAGTATACCAACCTGGGTACCTATATCTACATAAATACAAGTGCGTTTGTGTAGGTTCATTTATTCATTTGTTGTGAGAATTGAAGTTTATGGAAATGAGGCTTGAGAATTACGTGTGGTTGATTGATCTTTTGTGCGAATACACGAAGAGCAAAGGTTGGAAGATTGATTAAGGCCTATAGGTATACATACTTTAAGTTTTACACGAATGACTCACGTGAAAATAAAGCGATTGATGGTCGTTTAACGAAAGCTGCCTTACGTCTGCTCTACCTACACATTAGGATTGAGTATTATGACATTGATTGATCAGAATAACGTATACCTAATTTAGAAGACTGTTGCATGCGCGAAATGAAGGTAAGAATTGGTTAAGTAAGCTGTTTATAGCGGTTGAGTAGGTCTACACGAACATTGTAGGACAGAGAGAAGCTTTGAATCGAATTGACTTAAAATATTTTGCAGGTCTGAAAAATGAAAGTTTAGTACCCGTCACAAAGAGCCTTAAAACAGAGGTCTTCTGAAATGTGTTATAGGTAGGTATAGCCGTATGCCTATAACCATTAGAAACTTTATATTTCATAAAAATATTTCCAACAATTTATAAAGGAATCACTAAAACTAAGTATTAAATTCAAAGTTTATTCACAGCACTAAAAAGCTGTTTCTTAAGCGGCCCATACACACAACACAAGTGTGTGCACCGGTGTCATGACACCAGTGTGGCCTTCCGCCACACACGCAACACATTTAGTAACACCGACACAAAAAATCAAAAGATTTTGATTTTCTTGACACCGTGTTCGACACCGAAATCGGTGTAGACACTTGCCCATACACACACCACATTTGTGTACACCGACACCAGTGTCAATACAAGTGTTGTGTGTATGGGCGGCTTTAGGCCCAGTTTTTCAGTTAATATGTACTTACCTACTTTTATATGAACTCCCAGATTTTATATTATTTTGTGTTTTTCAGTTTGTAAATGCTGGTTGTTGTTTGCCGCAGAGAATGAAGAATTATAAGACGGGAAAAAGACAATATGTCGTGCATTTACATTTTGTGGGTAAATTTTTCTGCAGATCTTCGTTAACGTACATTTACGCTTTGGTATTTTTATTTCTTAATTCAATTCTTTTCACATTAAAAAAGCACACATAAACACGATAAACAAACCGTTGTATTTACTTTAAACAGAAATAAAGAGGTAAGAATTGAGCTGTCAAATGAGTGGGTCTGTTAGACGATTGTTAAAAAAAAATAATAGATGGCGTTGTAAAAATATATTTTAGGTCATGTTCACAACAGAGAGATACAGATAATTTCTGAATTAGTGTTGAAAAAAAAGTTTTCTTATAGTTTTGTGATGTCGAAAAATTTACTTAACTCAGAAAACCCAAAAAGAGAACAGATTTCCTGTTTTTCCAAAAAGATACCGGACATTTTTTTTTAAGACAAAAAGAGGACGTCTGGTCAGCCTAGTCATGACACACGTATGTATGGACATTTAATATGGAAATGGGGAAGGCATTATTTTTACATTATCGAGAGAGTAAAGAAAGGAAGCTTTAATCCAAGTTTTTAAAGCTCAATCTCTTGCAGGGTTTCCGCTATATTGATCTGAAGAGGGAACTCGATTTTCGATATTTTCCTGTATTCAATCGATTGTTGAAATTAAAGAAACATAGAAACAAAAATTTCGGAAAAATCTTGGAATCGAAATATCAACGTTTTAATGTTAAAAAAAAAAACGGAAAAATAGACGATTAAGAAGTAATTTGCAGTGGCAGACCAGGATAATTTTTGACAGATTTTTTAATTTTTGGAATGGTTACCTATATGTAGGACGTAGGTACAATATAATTTAGGTACATATTATTTACATTAGTTTGAGATGTATGTTTTAATGTGTTTTTTTTTTTTAATGCAGAATTGAAGTAAGTAGAGAATTTTTTGAAAACAAATTTTTTGAGATAAATTTTAAGTAGCTTTTTTATTTTTAGGTTCCTAAAATGATTTAAAAAAATATTTTAGTTTAAGAAATGATAGAAATTATTTAGTAAAATTATTACCATCAAACCACTTACAATCCAAAATGTAAAATTTCAAATACGATTGAATTTTCGTCTGGTTATTTGTTTTTTTTCTTTTAACACAATCGTATTAAATTAAATTGGTTTTTACTCTTCAAATGCTCAAAATATGAATATGGAACAAAATTCATATGAACAATTTTTCAGAATGTACCTATTCTTCTTGTCAAAAATGGTCAGGGCCGTTATTCGAGAAAAACGAATTTATGCCTCTGCCAGAAATTGATAGTCAAACATTTGGAATGGACTTCCTACACAAAAGGTGTCCTAAAAAATTCAAAAATGTTTCTTCCCCAGTTGAGACTAGATTTCACTAGCTTGCTTTTATGTAATCGTGGTTTTTAAGGAATGTGAATATTATAAAAGTATTCATCTGATTTTAAAAGAAATAGGTACCTAGATTATTTTATGCCAAAGTTATTGGCGCAAAATTTTAGACGATTTAGTATGATGTTAGAGCATTTTTAGTATGATGCTAGGTTAAAAACAGGCTTTTCCAAATTTTAAACGAGTTAGGATCATATAATCTTTTTAACATTTTACTAAAGTTAATGCCTTTTTTATCTTTTCAGTATCATACTAAATCCAAGTGTCACTTTGGCAGGTACAATTGCAAAAATGTGTTGAACTGTCACGTTTTTAGGCGTGTTCAGCTAGAAAAATAGGTTAAGTATGATACTACTTAGAAAATGTTTAAAACTAAGAATATTTTAGTAAAATTGTTAAGTAGTATCATGCTAATACCTTAACATCAGGCTGTCATTAAGTTTAAGGAAATAAACGCATGGAACTTACAGCTTAACTGGCTGAACAGAATGGTGACGAAGACGGAACCGGAGACGGAGCCGGAATAGCTGTCAAAATATTAAATACACGCAAATTCAATGTTGCGAACACAACGGAACGTAGACGCATACGGAGCTGCAGACGCAGACGGAAGAGTTCGCCAACTTTTAACTTTTGACGTACGGCACTTTTGACGTTTCAATTTGTATGAAGAAAAAAAACAACTTTTTGGGTCGGAAAAAAATATTGTGGTTATTTGTATCGCGAAAAAAATTATTACTTAAAAGGAAAATTATTGGAAACAAAAAATGTGAATTCTGAGCTTGTACACAATAATATTCTTTTGTTTTTCTTCAAAATACTTTCAAAGCTGTACAGCTCCATTGTGGACATGTAAAAAAAATAACGTACGACACTTTTTGACAGCTCTTCCAGTTCCGTCTGCGGCTTCAGTTCCGTCATTCTATTCTGTTCAGCCAGTAAACTTAAAAATTATAAAAAATAAATAAAATTTTGATTTTATAATAATTTCAAGTCGATTTTTTAGAAATATACCCTCCTATACCTAAAGAGTAGGAAATAAGGCCACCCTCTTATACAATTTGTTTCTTGTCTCGACTAAACCTTAACGTTCTAGCATGTGTGAATCTTTTATTGTTTGTTGTATTTTATGTATTTGAGAAAAATAAAATTATGATGTGTTTTAGGAAAAACTTTAGTTTGAGTTTTTATGTTTATCTTATCCGATAAATTTCACTAATTCAGAAATAAAACAAAAATACAGTTAGTTTCTGTCCTCTATTACGAAAACAATTCCAGGAAACTTGGCACATCAAAATAAATCATCAAGATAAGAACTTATAAGAAAAGTTATTATTTTTATTTTTGTTCTTTCATCATCGTCGTCAGTGAACTGTTTTAATATGAGCCAACTTAATCTCAACAATTCTTCCGGCAATAAAATTATTGAGAGAGACAAGTCATCTAACAAGTATTATAATAAGGTAGGTATACTAACACGATTCTCTTTACTCTTCGGTAGGTAGAGGAAGAGGTATACATTCATCTCATGCCCAATACCTATAGAAACCTTAAAAGATACCAAATTATACGTTATTCTACATTATATAGAAAATAAACCCACAATAATTGTCGAATGGACTGAACGAGAAATGTAAACGCTTGGCTTCATCGTATAACCAGTTTTGGATGCCAAACACAAAGAGCTCATGACTTTTGTAGTAATAAAAGATTTTAGTATATTATATGCCACACTATGGATCCTTTTGACAAAATCGATTGAAATATTTTATTTCAAGTCTTGGAGCGGGGAGGATGGGGGTAGGTTAATGTGTCACTTTAAATATTTAGTAATAGTAATAGTAATATTTTTAATTGATCAAAAAAAAATATGATTTTTATAACAACGAAATCGCACCATTTTTTCACACCATTCCAATTCAGCAATGAGAAATAAAAATATGCAAACTTTGCCAATATTTAGTTTGAAATTGTTACGGGTGTGACATTTTAGTGTGACGAGTGTGACACATTAATGTTACGTATGTGACCAAATATGACTTTTACGCATTTTGATAACAATATAATCAATTCTTACACAAAATGAGAACCTCACACCCTTCTAAGTTAAGATTTTCTGATTACAATGGAAATTTTTGCTTGCTCTATATGGCAAAAAAAAATCGAGCTAATAATTAAAATTAACACGGCGCTGATCTGGAAGACCAAAAACACATGTGATTCTTATATCGTCTATGGACGATCTGTTTGTGTGTTTGTGCACCCACTGTAATTCGAGCTAGCTCCTTAGCGGATTGACCGATTTCTTCAAAATTTGGTATGCATAGCATTTTTATGTGATTCCCCAGATAGTTTTAGTTTATCTACCATCCCATAAAGATGCAATAAATAGTTTTTTTTTTTTTTTAAATATTTTATGAAAACATCCTTCAAGATTTTGATTAATTTTCGTTTCCAGTTTTTGGCCCGAAATGCATATAACCGAAATAGGGTTTTGACATTTTTTTGTTGGAAAATTGCATCTATTTTTTAGTTATTCCCGTATACATATTTTTTTTTTTAGTGTTTTGAAATAGTTCAAACAATATTTAAAAATTGTACAAACAATTTTCTTAGCAGACATAAATCAAAGAAAAAAATATATGTTTTTTTTTTTGTACCTACTTTTGACTTTTTTCACACTTTCTCTCTAAAAAGAAATCAGGTTATTAAACCATTTACAGAAATTTTCAATAGGTATCTAGTCAATCCACCTAAAAACATCTTTTCAATCAAGTTCGTAGGATCCAGAGTTTATATTTTTAAAACTTATCAACTTACAAGAAAAATAATCGTTTTCTTTAAGAAAGAAATAAATATTTTTTTCTTTGTATTTCGGCACAAACAAAAATTAAAAAGATCCACTGTAGACCGCGCCACCGCGGTATCCATTAAACGTATCTTGTTTCATTCCTCTCAGATGTGGAGGTACATGAGTGCTGTAACATGCAAACCGGTTCGATTGCAGTTGAACAACAATCACTTATTCGCGTGCATTTTGTTTCCCCCTTAAAATTTTAGCATTACCTACACACTACACCAAAACTATACGATTGGGATATTTTTTGTTTGAAACTTTTTTTTTTCTTTTCAGCTTTAGTGCTTGGCTTGTGTTGTTTCACAATGTTAAGCATCATTGGACCATGTTTTGTTAAATTTGGACAGAGGAGTAATACCTACGTTGGCTTCCAACTCCATGTAAGTATAGAGTTCCAAATGATATTTTATTTTTGTTTTTATTTCGTTTTTTGGTTCTAACCAAGAGTACAGAACACAACGCAACGGTTTTTTGACCTTTTGTCTTTTTGATAGTAGAAGTTGATGCTGAATTGCTGATGCTGCTTCCACTACTGCCTGCTATTGCTCCTGCTGCATCGGCGGTTTCACCATGTTTGGATAGATGTATACAATTGCGCGCTGTGTTTGTACCCTTTTGTGATCAACGGTGAAGAAATTTATAGCCTGAAACTTTTAATTCCATTGGATAGCATAAGGCGTACCCAAACTGTTGCGGTTTTAAGCATGGAAATGACCTAAAGATACAACTTGCAGTGATTGAGATAGGAACATACCATATCTACCTGCACAAACACATTTTACAGTAATATTTTTGTATGAGTTGAGGTTTTTGTTTTTGTGGTAGGAATAATTGTGTTAAAGGCTGTAGGGTTTAATGGGAATAATTTTACTTATATTTTTGTTGTAATGGTCTGTGTAAAATCAAACGATATAAAATTAGAAGGCAGAACATTCGTATACAAATGTTTCCAGAAATACGAGATTTTAGGATAATGGGGTTTTCCATTGGTAAAATAAATCAATTTATTTTTGGTTTGGATCTGTCAAAAAGACAATTTTCCCTTTTTTTCGCCTTCCATTGGGCAAAATAAATTATTTGTTTTTGATTTTGAATTAAATTTGCAAATCTAAATTTTTCAGCAGATTTACCCCTCCTCCTTGTATTAATACCAACGCAAGTCCAGCTGTCAGTTTGCAAATGTTTTTTGTTGATATTTAGGTTGTGAAAATTATGTTGAAAAATGTGGAAAATAATTGCTAATAAATAAATGGTAGCAGTTTAAAATGAATCGGCAACTTTATCAAGTTCATATTTCTCTTCTAAAAGTAAATCAAGGGATGAAGATTTTTTTGAAATATGTATATTGACATAGAAGCTATAATGCACAAATACAGTGACAAAAATAAATCAATTTGAAATTGTGTTCCATTTGCCACAAAATAAATCAATTTTTTCATTGAAATCTGAGTTTACCAATGGAAAACCCCATAAAATAGTTTCGACAAGAAAACCTAATATGGCGGAAATGTCTTATCTAAGTTATCTGATCTAAGTATTTAGATTCAAATTCCTAAATGAAGTATTTTTCTGCTAAATTTGCACGAAATTGAGTTTAAAATTATAAATCAAGCCAAAGAAATGAACGAAATTTTATGGAAGTAAAATAAATAAATGAATAATTCATTGAAAAAGGGGACCTAGTGCCTCACAAACTCAATTATTCCTTCCAAATGTGTATTTTTTACATTACATAAGTCAGTAGGGAACAGAAATGGATGAGACCTAATATCTTTTCCGAATCCGAACAACAAATGAGAAGGGGCATGGATAATAGATTTGTCACTTCCTCACAAGAGAGCTTACAAACTTACCTGAAAAAAAGAACATACATACATATATACCTAAATGGAATAGGCTGGATTCGAACCCCACCGGCTTGATAGCCCTGGTGGATTTTTCTTTTTCTTTTTAAATCGCACAACACCGCAAAATGTGAAAGAAACTATCGACGTTGTCCCAAAAGTAGTAAGTCCTAAAATTTGCTAAAATTCTATTTTCTTTCACACATCGACAACTATACAGTCTTTTTCAATTTTTCAACATGCAACAACAAGGGAAGTTGAAATATGTATGTTATTTAAATTTAATATTGAATTATAGGATAAAAGTCATGCGAAAAATTACCAATACCCTAAAACTCTAAAACTGACGACTTTAAGTTCTCCCAAAAACAAAAATTAAATAAAAAAAAAATAAATAAATAAATTGCATATCTTACAAATTATATTTTTTTTTCTTAACTTTAGAATATTTTTTCAGTTTGCAAGGAAATAAAAAATAAAAGTAGGTATGCCACTTAAGTTCTGAATTCTGAAAGGCGCAATAATATAACGATATGCATAATGCATGACATTATAACACAACAAAAAGGAACATAAAATCGAATTTCCCAAACCTCGGTTGATTCGAATTTCCCAAACCTCGGTTGATTCGAGTGTTCATGTTCAGTTCTATTGAAATGTGATTTGGTATGTTGCATCGTTATTTTATAAATACACATACCAAATAAAGGTTTATGACTGGGTCGAACAATCTAGCTTCGATGAAGCTTATAACAATTTTTTTTTTATAAAGATGCTTTTGTCATAAGCAAGCAAGCAAGAAAATTTGGTAAAATTGAGGTTATTTCCGTGGTATTCGTTAAGAACTAGATTGAGTTAAGTTAATCCTAAAGTGAAAAGAGTGTCCACTAAATCAGAGTCTGAGATATCATCAGATTTCATTGAATTACAGTTTGAGATATCAGACGTGACTGGTACAGTCTGAAGTAGCAGACGTCACTTAATTACAATCTGAGATAGCTAAAGTCACTTAATTAGCCTATAATATCAGCCGACACTAAATTACAGTTTGATAGCAGACGTCACTAGATTATAGCCTGAGATAGCAGATGTTGCTAAATTACAATCTGTGCCATGGCGGACGTGTCTATTACAGTCTGAGACAGAAGACATCACCTTATAACAGTCTAAGATAGGAGTCTTCACTAAATTACAGTCTGAGATTGAATACATCACCAATTACAGTTTGATAGTAGACCTCACTAAATTACAGTCTGAAATACCAGATGTCACTAAATTACAGTATGAGATATCGGACATGACTATTACAGTCTGATCACTCAATTACAGTCTGATATTGAATACATATTTTACTACAGTTTGATAGCAGACGTTACTAGATTACAGTCTGAGATAGCAGACATTACCAAATTACAATCTGAGATAGTGGACGTGACATTACAGTCTGAGATAGAAGACGTCACTTAATTACAGTCGGAGATAGAAGTCTTAACTAAATTACAGTCTGAGATTGAATACATCACCAATTACAGTTTGATAGTAGACGTCTCTAAATTACAGTCTGAGATAGCGGACGTGATGATTTTTACAGTCTGAGAAGAGAAGAATCACTAAATTACATTCTGATACAGCGGACGTGACCATTACAGTCTGAGATCAGATAGCAGACATCACTCAATTACAGTTTGAAATAGGAGACATTACTAACTTACAGTTTGAGGTAGCGAACGTGACTATTTTTAGATAGAAGACTTCACAGAATTACAGTCTGAGATAGCAGGGGTCAATTAATTACAGTCACTTCATTACAGTCTGAGATAGCACAAAGTGACTATTACAGTCTAAGATAGAAAACGTCACTAAATTATAGTGCGATTATTTGGGACCTTTAACCCCCAGTTTTACTGACAACGAGTCTTTACCGGGCTGGAGGTTAAAAAAATAAAATAAAATGGCTTTTAAATGCTTAAAGCCCAAAACAGATGTGCAGCTTTTTCCAATGCAGCGAAAATAAATTTACACAGGTTCTTATGAGAGCTGACATATTCCAGGCTCTGCATGCAGCCTTTGCTGCACGATATCTCTATTTCTAATTTCGCTGCATGGGAAAAAGCTGCACATCCGTTTTGGGCTTAAGAAAACTATTTGTTTTGCGTGAAAATGAGAACTAGGTGGCGAACAGTCTACAACTTGTGCCGGAATCTCATAGTTTTTTTTTTATAATTTCCTTCTTTTTGACATTTTTTGCATCAGGTATTTACTGTCATCTACAAAATATCACCCGAGATTTTTCACGAATCCAAAACTTGCCCTTAAACCACCAACCTGGATATATGTAAATATCAGGAGAAAAAAAAAAATCTGTATTCGATTTTTATGAAATTTCCTACCGCACAAGGAATCATCAACAACATGAAACCAGGTACATACGGAAGAGGAGTTGATGGAGATGGAGGGGAAACCTCTTGAGCTCCAATTGGTAACGCATTCTGAATGAACGATTGTAAATTAATCTTTTCGATACTTCTGGTGAATGAAGCCCCATGGCAATATACCTACTATATAATATGGCCACATCAGCGTGGCAGAAATGGTGATGGCTTGGTTGTAATTCGGATTCAGGATACCGCACTGTCAGCGTGGGTATACCTAGGTAAATTTATCCGGTGATAAATTAAAGCCTATCTTTGAATGGGTATCCCTTCGCTGTGCAGCTCATTCTCTGATTTACACACCATCGAGCTTAGGTACAGAACGAACAACGACAGGCTGAAATAAAAACATGTTCTGCAGATTTTGAGAATCCGCATTTCTGCGACGAATTCTATGCCGCACAGGAACATGCGGGTGGGTGGTCCTTACATACGCGTGTTCACATTGGGGATCTCATTCCTTACACATTAAGTACGGCGATGTGTAGTATCTTTGACTGTAAAACCTGGAATTTTAGTTTTTTATTTTTATCGCTGAAATTGGAAGTAATGGAATCAACTCAAGTGCTTCGAGTGCGAGTGTGTGTCTTGTATTGTGATGTGAGTCTATCTTTTATTTTGATAGAATTGGTCTGCCATCCATATGATAGGGGGAAGCTTGTTTCAATTCCAAAACGAAGCGAAATGTTAACATCGTTGATTCATTTATGACAAGTTATGTAGCATGTCTTATTGCCGTGACGTGAAATTGCTTTCTGTCAAATTGTGTATGTCAGACATGTTGTTGTGCATAGTACGTCAGTATTATATCTATCTACGTGCTTTCTTGCTAGGTCGAGTTGGATGCGAAGTTGAACTGCTATTACTGGGTATTTTTATCTAAAAGTGTCTTCTTCCGTTCTTTAGCTATTTACCGCTTCGTTTAGCGCCAAAGGTATGTGTGTGTGTGCCTCTTTATGTATCTTTAATGATGCCAAGAAGAAAACTTGGTATAATATAAATGCAGGGCAAATTCCCTTGATTGACATGTAAAGGCCTAGAATTGTATAAGTTCAATAGACGCTCAACCGAACACAATGACTTTGTTTCTTAAAATAGCATTAATTATTCTATGTGAAGAGGCATGTTAGTTTGTAAATGTGGAAGCGGTAGGCTCTGGTGCGTGGCTGAAAGTGCGAAGGTTTGAAATTCGCAAACTTGAAAGGCTTATGATTTTGTTCATATATTTTTTTTTTTTTTGTTAAGAAAGTCAAGTGGTGATTTATGGATCTTTGCGGTGAAAAGAGGTGTGTTTTTTTGGAATTGTTTTGTTTGGACACTGACTTTTGTGTTGATTGGTTTTGATAAATGAGTTTAAATTTCGAGAGGAAGGGAAACTATATTTTAATATTCAATAGATTATTAATTCGATCATTAATTATTAAAGAGATATTATACCTGAGGCATTATAGGTTTGTGTAAACATGAAGTTATAAGCGCGGATAATATATTTAAAAAATATTTATAGCTTTGGAAACTTGAATCAATCTTCTTTAAGCGATTAAGAGCCAATTTTTCAATAGTCAGTTAAAGCGCAGATTGTAGGTACCTACTCATTTTTCAGGCAAAGCTCAAATTTGCTCCTATTTTTTCCTCTGAAAGTTAGCTAAATTTTTAACTGAACAAAAAAAAAACTCCTGTGTTATGAAACAATTGAATTGAATCAAAGACAATATAATACCAAGACAGTGCATCTTTTTATCTTTGCAATTCTATAAAGAAGGGTGAAATCAGCGTTGCCAAAGTCGCACAATCGTGCTTTTTTGACACGATAAGTTTCTCGTGGCACGAAAAATTTCAATACGACACTTTTTTTTATTTCCATTAACTTTTAAATATGGTATTATAAGTATTTTTAACAATACATATTGCATTATTTACTTCTTTTAACATGTTACCTTTTACGATATCATATAGGTAACATTTATGAATCTTTACAAACGCGGATACATGTAAGAGCAATGGGTGCAACGGCTAGCAGCGTACAAAAAAATTAAGTTTTTTATTGTTGAGCATGTTGAGCTGAAAATTCCTCAAATCTCTCGTCATGGTGAACTCCAAATTTATCGTGCAAAGTACGAAATGAATTCAGCTGAGGAATACAACAGAGTATAAAATATATGCACCATCATTGGACTTTATTCGCACAGATCTGCGATGAATATTCCCAACCTGAAACCTTTGATGTGTTTCAGCTAACTCTTTGCATTTCACAAAATTTAATAAGATAATCACCTGATGAGACTCAATTGTGAAGTTTGTCTTTGACGACTTTAATCTTATCTTACAATTAGACATAAAAAAGGACACCGTTTTTTCCATGATACCTAAAGAAAAATTTATGCTGTGGCTAGAAAAATGGTAAACATAACTTTTCTTGTAAAAGTTCGTCTATTTGTAATTAGGGCAAGGATTTGCATGCACTAAAAAACGGAAAATATGCACTTAAAATATGCTCTTAAAAATGAGAAATATGCAATTAAAACCATTATATTTTACCTTTTATGCGTTACATTCAACGCACGCTATCACCGGTGGATATTCAGAGCACACGAAAAACTGTCCGGTGCACAGGTATTTATTTGGAAATACATTTGAATTGTTCGCAAAAATATTAAGGACCAATACAAAATTCAAAGCCTACGTACGGCGTGGCGCACAACAAAAGTTTGTATTGATCTGGACGCGATTAAAAAAAAAAAAAACGTTCAACGTCAACTGACGTAATTGATGCATTTTTCAAAGAACAAGTTTCATCGGTAGTAAAGTTTTCAAAATAATTTTCACCATTGAAGCTCAATGCGAATGTTTAAAATGTATTTTTCATTGTTGAAAATCCTTCATTTTGTCTTAATACGGACAAGCTCTTTTTAGAGAGCCAGTAGAGGTAATTTTTAAAACAGTACCTTCAATTAAGAAATTTAATGGTGTGTGTCTTTTTCTTTGAAGCCGATGTTTTTATGTTGTAAATTTATTTTCTTGAAAATATGAACTAAAAATATGCAGAAATATATAGAAATATGTAAAAATATGCAAAAATATGCAATTATGCATTTATAGTAAAATATGCAAGAATATGCACTAACGATTTAATGCCATATTAAAGGAAAATTCATGATTCGTAAAGATAATTTGTTATCGAATTTCTAAAGGTTACCAAAAGATATATGCATTTGCATTGAAATCCTAGCCCTAGTTATATAACCTTTTTTTTTCAAATTTATTGTAAAAAAAAAACTCACCTTAATAAATATGTTTACTACAAAAATGTGGTAAAAATTTGTTTGTGACATTTAGGCCCAGTTTCCCAGTCAAAGGAAGTCGCGCTTAAAAGGCCAATATGAGAGATAAAAGCTCAATCTCTTAGTGCAAACTGACCTTAAGTCTTCCATGTCGGTGACTTAAGTGTCATTACTTACTCAGGCTATGAATCTGATCCTTAAGTCCAAAAATGGGACTAATTCCGGTAATAATGCACTGTGAAACTGGCCTTTATAGTTCCCAAGATATGACGAAGAAAAACTTTATGCTTTTATAAAATGTTGCCCAAATGGGGGGTCAGAATTTATGGAATTCGTATATGTGCAACATAATCGCACAAATGACAATTAAAAAACTCGATGTAAGAAATTATAATTAATATTTCTAAATGCACTTCAACTTCTTTAATATTTTTTTCATTTATCTTTTTATAATCAGATGGGAAAACACTGCGCTCTAAGCTCAGGTGTTAAAACATCTACAAATTGCTATTATTATTCATCTTTTCGACACAATTATGGATATTACTTTTTACTGCGTCTCTTCTGAATTGCAGACACTACTTCTAATTGCATTTTTTTATTTTGCAGAAAACATGTTAAGCGATTGCAATTTTAACGTCTATCCAAAGTAGTAAAAAAATATTGCAATATAATCGTAAATGGTTATTACATATTTTTATGTCCATACTATAAAGGACGCCTTATCCACATCCAAGTTCAAAATACCGCCACCGAAGGGCAGTCCCATCATCATACACTGCGATGAGTTTTTTTCTAATTACGACTAATAATAACCGATGGCCCATTCTAATGTTATGGGACATTAAACGCCTCCAAACAATCCAATAACTAATTCATTCGACGTGATTGGTTGGCTGTAGGTACGTTGGGCTTATTATAAGCGATATCCACTTAGTTTTCCCGTCATCTCCATATAAACTTGACTGCTTGCTTCTGGAGTTTGTCGAGGGTCGTCTCCTCCTACTCATCCACTACACTCACCATTTTACACAAGTCAATAATGGGATTATTATGTGCGGCATTCAACATTTTATCACTAGCAACACAGTGTCACTCACCTGTTGAATAATTTTTTATGACTTCTTGAGTGATACTGTTCGAGCCCTGCGGGTAACCTATACAACAACTGGCCCCCCAACTCCTCTATATCTGTCACTTAGTGGGTGACTAGTTGACATTAACAAAAACAAACAACAAAATACGATCTCCATTAATCTTTTCAAGATAAACCTTGGCAGCAAAAAAACGAAGAATATACAAGTAGAACTCTTGGAAATGGAAAATTGATTGATTTTTATGGATTTATGAATGACACTTGGGCGACACAGAAATAAATGAAAATGCTGACCAAACTTGGGGAGTTTTTTTTTTTTTTTTTTTTTGCTGGGCTGATGTTGAAGAATTGTTTTTAGCATTAATGGTTTATTAGGTTGGAAGTACCTACCTTTTATTTCTTCATGTTTTACAGTTGGCTAAGTACAAAAGCTTAAATAAAAAAAATAAATATGTACAAAAACAAGAAGACCATTCAAGGAAAAGCACTTAGCATCTTCGAATTTAATGGATAAGGATTTGAATAATGGATTCTTTGAAGAAGGATTAACTTGACACTTATTGAAATGTCTTTAATAGCCTCGGGAAAATATATCGATCGACCGTTTAAGATGCTGAGCAAACTATTTAGATATCAGAATATATGTACCTACAGCGAAATGAAAACAAATTACAATTATAAATTGTATATACAGGTATTTAAGAGTTCATCTGGAAGAACATTTCTCCTGTGGCCCATTGATGTGTACTAAAACTACTACACTTTAATAAATGTTTTCAAACGATTGTCGTCACGTTACTATCTATGTTTGACTTACTGCATAAATAAAACAATTTCAATTGTTCCCTTCAGATTTTATTTTAGTGATGATGGGTTAACAATAAATCAGGGCTTAAATGGCTACCTTGTGGTATACCAGAATAAATGTCGTATTTTAAAAGTTCTGAGTTGGGTGCAGGAGGTACCTTCCCACAGTACACATATAGAAGGTAATATCTTCCGAGTTTTCATTTTGTTCAGTTCTGCGCATGTCTTGTATTTTGTTTTTGTAAATTGTGGACGAGGGTCACTGCGATTCGGAAACACTTGTGTTTTGTTTTTGTAAATTCTGACAGGCAGGTCACTGTAATTTTTGAAGATGCGCAATATATTACCTTCAATATGTGTACTGTGGTACCTTCCAACAGTGGGATGGGATACTTCGGAAATTCACAGTTTCATTTTCCTAGAGACCTCTAAAAAAATTGTACACATTTGAATTATTCCTAACACACCTCATCGACTTGAGGAGTCATATATTTAAAACGCCCCAAATCAAGACACAGAATCATTTTTGAGCTTCGTTCAATATACTTTCTAGGTAGTTCTTACAATTTTTGTATTTTTTTAAAGTCCAGTCAATAAAGGAAAAAAAATCCAACAGTTTTGAAACTTGGCACATTTATTGAAAGAGGCCTAATGATGAATTATACAATATACAAAAGTTCCTGTGAATCCGAGGCGAGCTCTAGCGGCAGGTAAGTGTAACATGTCGTCTTTTTCGGTCTTTCGTGTTTAACTTAGAACTGTCCTTTCAAAAAATCAAAAAATAATCTGAGACAAGAAAACAGCTTATAAGATTTTTTACAAAATGTATATAATGACCAAATTTTTCAAGTCTGTCACAGTTATAAAGTTATTTGGTAGATAATCAGCCCTATCATAGTATCCGATCGGAACGGAATTTTATCCGCATTTTAAGAAATATTAGAAATATAAGAAATATCACTTTAATTTTTCCTTTTCAACCGCACGTTGAAATAATTTTCCGGAGGTGTAACCGATTTATGAGAAATTTGTATCATTAAAATGAAAAATAAAAAAAACATTCTGTATGAGTCGGAGAAATTTCCGTTCCGACCGGATACTATGATAGGGCTGAATATTCGAAAACGTCTGGGACCTAAGTATTTTTAATCAGTGCACAATCTTTTATGGTTCATTTCAAATACAAGGTGATTCGCATAAGCTGTGACAAAAAACTAGAGCGTGGCGGTTGGGTCGAGACAAAAAAAAAATCGTGGGAGGGGTCTAATCCCCTCCAATTAGCCAGGAGAGGCATTTTTTTTTTTACAAAATTGACTTAAAACAGAAAACAAAAATTATTAAAAAAAAAAACGGTAACACTTACAATGCCATGCTATACTTATTGTAAAGCCAGAAATCTCTGGTTTTATTTTGTTTTTAAGTAAAGTTGTTTTAGTACAAATAGGAACACCAAAACAAGGGATTGAAATCGAATATAAGGAAAACTTACTTTTATTATTTTTAATTTTCTCAAAAACTAGAAGACATTTTGAAATCCTGTTTTTAGTATTTGACTAAAAATTTAAAGGCGCATTGAATTTAAAAAAAAATGTTTGGCTTTTCCAGTTGACGACATATTTTTTCCTTCTTATGATTATGAAATGTTTAAGAAGTTATCTTGAATAAAACAAATTAAGTATTCTACCTATGCAATTTGTTTTATAAATCAGAATTCATTCAAAACAACACCAATGTATTAAGTATTAAAAGTCATCAGTTTAATCTGGGATTAATTTCACAGGCGGTATTTACTGCAGCACTGACCCATCTGTTAGATGATAAATTGCTAGAGCATAGTAAGCAGAATATGTAAAATTTTAGCTTCTATACAAAATTTTCTTCAAAATTTAGTTAAGAATATTGGCCGAGTGGTATACGCAGCTCCAGCTAAAAAATCGAATTTATGTTTCTTAGGGCCACTTGCACAAAACGAACGGATAAATACATAAAACTAAGGATAACTATCCCAGTTTAAATAAATAAATAAATAAAAACTTCTCGTTTTTAATTGCACGAACGACAAATAAATAACAACCGGATAAGAATAAACACATTGAAAAATAAACAAACTTTAACTAAAGTTTGACGTGGGAGCTATTCAGAGTTTAAATATTAATCCAGAGAGCAGAGAACGAGGAGAAGATAACTTTTTAAACTTTGATATAAAAAAAATAGTTGCTACAACATTTGGCGTGTTCATGAAAAAGATATCTCTGAGATTTCTCATCTTCAGAAAGTGAGCAAGCGAATCCAAAATTTTTTTTCTTAGAGTTTTGACAGCAAAACTGAGAAATTTTGCTGACGAATCCTGTTAACGTAACTGAGATTACTGAGGGCTCTGAGATCTCATTTTCCTGAACTTGCCTATTATTTGATTCAAATCAGTCAGATAGCTCTAATTATTTATTAATTAGGAATTACTGCTGTCAAAAAAACTTCTGTGCAAGTGGCCCTTACAGTATAACTTATCTGTCAAAATTTATCGTATGATATAATTTTTTGTTCAACACATTAATTCTTGAGCTAAATTTTAACAAATCCCGGTATAATTTTGTGTGAATCTTGCTTTGTGAAAATGAAAAATCAAAAAAAAAAAAATATAATTAATTTTTTTTTGATTGAAAACACTTGAAATAATGAAAAACAAAATACTTTAAAATGGTGTTGAATATAATTTCTTCTCAGTTAACAGCTGTTTTCTGTCACGAATTCTCTATAACATTGTTTTGTTACAGAAGAAACTTACCCAAAACTACCTTTTTTCTACCAGTTTTATTCAAATCCTGTTCGCGTATGCATATTTTGTGTAATTTTGACAATTTTTACTTAGTAACTTCTTCGGGTAGAAAAGTTCTGTGTTCTGTCAAAAGCCAGATAAAAGTGAAAAAACAACAACGAAAACAAAAACGGCTGCTGTTTGTTTACTTTTATAGTAGTTTGTTTTTGATTAGAAGTGAAATTTTTGTTGTTTGGATTCATCTTTTATTTTTTCGCTGAACCACTGGAAAAATGTCGTTTAATAAGAAGAATGGTATTATATGTAGGTATGCCAATGTTTTTTTTACTTTTTTGCACCAAGGCTCTTTCGTGACATCGGTGACATTTTTGGTTCAAATTCTTCATGTAATACATACTTCTTTGAAGGAATATCATACCCACTCCTTAAAAATTGACACATTGCCATTTTTAGTCCAAAAAGTAAATTTAATTTAATTTAAAAGTAATTTAGGTATGTATACTGTTTAAAAAAAAGTGGGAGCTAAAATGAAAGCAAGAGCAGAGAGAAAAAAATATTTTTTATATTAACACGTCATCGGTAATATTGTCCTGGAATAATAAATTTGCTTCGAAAACAATATTTATTTAAATTTTAAATTTAATTTTCTTCTATTTAAACTGCAACAAAAACTGTATTTTTGTGTCAAAATTAAAATAAAATTTAATACGTATTATTTTTGTGAAAGCACAAACAGTTTATAAATATCATATGAATGCTCACTAATTTGCGAGATCCTGTCTGTCGAAAAATCTTATTCTACTTCAATATCTTGCAAAAATTCTAATTCATTAAAAGACATAACCATTTTGAGTTAGTACATAATCAAAATTTTAAAATTATTCATTTTAGCAACTTGATTCTAAAAGAAAATTAAAGAATCCTTTCTGGCTTAAAAAAAAAGCTAAAGCATGACATTGTACGATTTTCCGTTCTTATTTTTTTTAGTTTTCTTTTTTGAGTCAATTAAAAAATACTGCCGTTTTGCATAAACGATGCGATTTTTTTTATTATTTTTGTTTTTTGTCAACTCAACCTACACGCTCTATCGATTTATAACGTCGTCGTGTCGTATACAATTATACACCCCACTATTCTTACATGTTATGGTTCCCACAAAACTGGTTTACAATACATAAACGTAGTTACTATTAAAATGGAATTAATAATAAAGGTTTTCGCAACAAATTTATTTCAAGAAATGCTGTCGATTAGCCTTCACGTTGTTTTTTTTTTTTTTTTTAACCGCAAATTGCTATGCCCAGCAAATCGGAACCATTTCAGTGTAAGTTCACGGTCAAGACTTTGTATTTTTAGTTAATTTTAAAAGTTCTGAGAACTTTCAAATTGATTAATTCCTTAGAAAGCCAAACATTTGAACCTATTTCTCAGTATGTATTTTGATAGAAAAATTGAGATTTTTTTCTGAAGTCGTAGGTATTTGTACATTTCTTTTACAAGAAAGGCTTTACTGCTCAGTACAACTTTTTTTTACAATAAACAAATTAAGTCAGGGGAAACTCAAAACTAAAAAATTATCCAAAAGTAGATATTTATTTAAAACCGTAGACCTACGTTGGGGTCGTTTTCGACCAATTTTTTTTTTAAACTTAAATATTCTAAAAATTACTATTAATAATTGGCTGAGTTTTTAAGACTTTGTTAATAGGACCCTAATCAATTGAAATTGAGTTGTTTTAATTTTTAATTTTAAGATGACTGTACTTTTTTTTAATTTGAGTTTTTTCTGTCAGATTGGGTCGTTTTCGACCCGTTGTATTTTATATAGAAATTTCATAGTGATTTCACTGCAATCAGAAGTAAAATCGTTATTAGCAAAAAAACAAGTATATTTTCATAAAATGTCAAGTTTTTCGTCAAGTGATGAGGATTTTCGTCAGGTAGTGACGAAGAATTTGTGCCTGAATTCATAAGTGATTTGGATAAAGAGTGTTATTCAATATCAATATTTGGTATATTCATCCTTTTCTTGGAAAAGAAATTGGAGCTACAACTGAACGAAATGAAGGTGAGCGCGTGGTGTTAGATTTAGGTGAAGGGTTGAAAGGTTATAACACAACAATGGATAACTTTTTTACCTCGTACGAATTGGGTACAAAAAATAATGCAGAAGAATCAGACTATTGTTGGCACGGTAAGAAAAAATAAAAGAAGTATACTACCAAAGCTATTAGTGGAGAAAAGGCAACCACTGTTTCAATCAATATATGCATTTACTGACACCAGAACACTAGTCTCGTATATCTGTAAGAAAAATAAATGTACAGTCGTCCAAAGCACAATGCACAATACTTCTGATGTTGGGCCTGGGCCAAAGAAGATGCCTGAAATCATTCAATATTACAACAAAACCAAAGGTGGAGTTGAAAACGCGGATAAAATGCTTTCCGGATTGTTCAAAACCGAAAACCAATCTTTGGCCAATGTGCGTATTTGCTGATATTGTCGATATTTCTGCATTGAATCCCTTCATCATTTATATGCAAATCGATTCAGCATACCAGACCTCACGAAGTAAACAAAGTCCTAAAAAATGTCTCCATGATCTAGGTGTCGAATTGACTAAAGATTATATGTTCAACAGATCAAGAGCACCTCGAGGAACATGGTCACTTTCGCTGCAATCAACGCTATCTTGCTCGTCCACACCAGTTATGACTAGAAACGGAAGCGAAGGTTCCAACCCACCTGCAAAGCGGCCAAGATTTGTCTCACCATCAACAAAAAAACGTGGTATTTGTTAAGATGAAAAATGAAGAACAAAAGAGAATAAATAAGAGTTGGTGTGCTGCTTGTGCAATAAAAATATTTAAAGAACCAACACAACTGCAATATGTGTGTCAAATGCTTGGAAAACGTTTAGCTAACTGCAACAGCCTCTCACATTCATTTATTTTCAGTTTTCCTTTGAACTATCGCTAAATTTTCAACTTTTGATCAAAAAATGTTAGTTTTCTTATTTATTTTCATATACAAATATATAAGGGTCGAAAACGACCCACCAACGTAAGTTTAGTGTTTTTTTCTTAACGTAGGTCTACGGTTAAAAAAGTATTTATCAGGATCCAATTTCAGTTAGACTGACCTTAATCCAAATACCTATAGGAAGGTATCGAATTCAAATACAAGCAAATTGTAAAGCAAAAACTCGTGCCAATTTATCATGCTTACACTGATATATGTAGCTATCTACTATCAAATTCAATTAAAATGTTACAAAACTAAATAAGTACCTATCATAAAAACGAGCACGAATATCACAAGAGAAAAAAAATACAACAACATGGGTATATTTACCCTGTCAAAATTCTATGACTAAAAAATCACAACTTACCTCTTATTCCTTTTTCATTTAACTTTGTTGAATCTGCAATAAAAAAAATAAATATAAATAAATATAAGCCTTAGTGAGCAAATTGAAAAATTATTTGAAAAGAGAAAAAAAAAAAAAATACTTAGGTACCTAACACATACAATACATATCAAATAAGCAACAACAATATTATTTGCATTTATTTTATCAGAATTTCAAAGCATTATGACAGATATATATAGAATGCAATAAATTGGAGTGCATTACCTTGCTCGAAGCATTTGTCACGCTTTGTTGCGGTTAAATCTAAAATGCCGGCCAAAGCAAAAGCCGCCTTTACTTTTTTTTTTGTGTTAGTGTTAATAATATGCACGAGTTCGAATGATTAAAATAATTGTTGGTTATACAGGGTGTTTTAGCAAAAATTTCGAGTTTGAGTCTGGGTCACAGAATAAAAATAATTCGGCGAGCGAGATTCGAATCTTATAAAATTTAATATTTATTTATTTAAAAAAAAAACAGTAGTTAATCTTTTCTTAAAACTCAACAAAATCATATTTCCGCAACGCGATTTTTTTTTTGGTAAAAACCTGAAACGCAGTTTTCTTACAACCACTACGGCTACTACAGGCAATGTTGCCGCTGTGCGACTTTAGTCTCATTTTGACCCCTTTTTGAGCCTCATGCGACCATGAGACGACTTTTTGGAAAACTGGCTTTTTTGACCCTTTTTAAAAATCTTGCGACTTTTCTAAACCCTTTTCTAGAAAATTACTTGGACTATAGATTTATTGTTAAAGGTAAAATTACGAAACCTTAAGTTTCTCGCCACTATAATGTCAACTGATAAAAAACGGATTTTTTAAGCTATATATTTTACGAAATTTTCTGAATGCGACTTTTTTTTCCTCTTGACCCTTTTTTTTGCGACCATTTCAATTTTCTCAGCGGCAACACTGACTACAGGTACGATGCTTAATCAAAATCATTGGAGGCGTTTTTGAGAAAATTTGACAAAAAAAAAAAATAAAATAGTTGTATCTGATGAGCTAAATCAAAAAATCAAATTTTTCCTCTGGAGAATCACATAAAAATGCTCTGTACCAAATTTGACGCAAATCGTTCCAACAATTTATGCTCTAGCTAAAATTACAGTAGACACACAGTCACACAGTCACACAGACGCACAGACTAACCGTGTCGCCGGCTTGGCCAAAATTTACATTTTCATACTTCTCTGTTATCGTATAGTGATTAAAAACCTAAAGATTAAACGAAACCAATAATTTTTAGGACACCCTATATACCCGTTTCTATATTTTTCTGATATCTAGGTGGATATACTTATGTATTTATTTTTTTCATTTCAAAAATCCACAAGCATCGATAAAAGTTTGAGTCACCAGCGAACAACCACATCATATACATATATTAGTGGGATCATAAGTATTTAAATATTTAAATATTTATATTTAAATATAAGCTGAACTCACTTTATAATGTCATACTCGTATGTCACATTGTGGTTAAATAGAAAATTAATAAATTATCGAGTGTAATACTTAAATCAGGATATTTAAAAAATAAAAAAATATTTATGGGAATTTCAAAACGCGTTCGTCACGCAAAAAAGAATTGTGTTACGCAATCAAAATCATAACTTATGCATTAAATATTTAAAAGATAGTTAATTATTTAATTTTATTTTTTGAGTATTATTTTTTTTCGCTATTATGTATAGGTAATTGGGGAGAAACAAAATTGTACGCCGGCCTTCGTCCTGAATGAAATATATATAAATGGAGAGCCTGATGGAAATGAAAAACATTCAAAATTGAATTATTTAAAAATCTTTGAGGAAGATATAATTTTTTTAAAGGAATCCTGCGATTTTTATCAAAATAGTTGTATGGGCTAATATGTAGGTATAAGGAAAATATCTAATAACTAACAAGAATACATTTTACACTAAGCCTTTATTTATAGTTCCACTCCTATTTTTGAGCTATGTGACGCCAGAACCCCGACCTCAAAATTTTTTGACGAAACATGGCGCATTAGTTTTTCCCATCGTTTGTCCAGGCAAAAAAATCGTTTGTCCGCCCTCAGGAATAAAGTTATTAAGCTTTCCTTTTTTTAGCAAGTACCTCAAAATTAAAAAACGCCTCTACTGCCCACAATCACAATCATTTGTCCATTGGCTCCTTATGATTATCCACCAAAAATTTTCGTTTGTTCACCCTTAATTCAAAAATTATTTAACTTTTCTTTTTTATAGCAACCAACATACAAAATTAAATATTTTTTAGCGGAATGGAACCAATAGCAATTGTTTGTCCACCAATTTTCCATGTTAGCCCAAACAGAAAAAAAAATTCGACCCCTAGTTCAAAAGTTATTCAACATTTCTTTTTTATAGCAACACCCCCAAAAACAAAAAGTCCTCTAACATCCCCAATTTTTAACTTAGAAGGTCCGGACCAATTGTAATCGTTTGTCCAGCGACTCCTTATAATTGTCCACCAAAAATTTTCGTTTGTCCACCCTTAGTTAAAAAATTATTCAACTTTTCTTTTTTATAGCACCCAACATAAAAAATTAAAATTTTGTTTTGCGGAATGAAACCAATTGCAATCGTTTGTCCACCAATTTTCCATGTTAGCCCAGACAGAAAAAAAAAATTCGACCCTTACTTCAAAAGTTATTCAACATTTCTTTTTTATAGCAACACCCCCAAAAATCAAAAGTCCTCTAACATCCCCAATTTGTAACTTAGAAGGTCCGGACCAATTGCAATCGTTTGTCCAAAAAATTTCGTTCCACCCATAGTTAAAAAATTATTCAACTTTTCTTTTTTATAGCACCCAACATAAAAAATTGAAATTTTGTTTTGCGGAATTAAACCAATTGCAATCGTTTGTCCACTGATTGTCCACGTTAGCCCAGAAAGAAAAAACATTTTTCGACCCTTAGTTCAAACAAACAAAGATATAGGTATAGCAAAAAAAAATAGTAGGTACAAACCACGACTTCGCAGCTGAATTTAATTCAGTGGAAGAATATAAAATTCGACAAGAAAAATACAAAATGTTTTATTGCAAGTTTAATGGAATTCTTTTTTGTTGAATTTTTTTTCATTGATTTTTTCCTTCAAAATTCAAAACAATATTTGTATTTCAGTTAAAAATCCCTCACGAAACAACCTTACATCACATTCATTAAAAATTTAGTTCTACCTTATCTTTTATGCTCATGCTAAGTCCTACTTCCACCCTCATTGCTTCCAATTTGAACGGTTTATGGTTTTATGTGAGTATGAGTACTTTACCTATCTATAAATTAGATTGCAGTATAATACAATTTGTTTATATTCCTAATAAAACAACATGAATGAGGAAAAGGAAAAGTATAACAAGAACCATCATCCACCTAGTTGTTCTTAAGCAAAATAAAAAAAAATAAACAAACTAACATTATTATTTTATGATTAAAAATTCATTACATAAATAACCCATCTATGAAGCAAAAGAAAAACAACAGTTACAGTGGGTATATAGCATCAGCATTGGAGTAAGTAAAGTATACGTAAGAGGAGAAGGTATGTCCACAGTTTACTGAAATTCATATTCTTAACCTCTTTCAAATTTCAAAACCATTAATTTGTGATAAAATATTTAAAAAAATAATATTTACATTTACATGAGTGCTGCCAGAATAAGGCATAGGTACTCAAAAAACGTAACCATGACTGAGCAGGGGTACCCATCTCTTATTCGCTATACAAGAAACAACAAACATGCATACATTTTATTATTGTTATTGGTAACTGTATTTTTCATTGCTGTTATTTTTTTTCCTAGGGTAAAGTCGGAAGAGATTCTGGGTAGGGTATGTATTTATTTTTGTTTTCTTTTCTCAGTTAACACTGGTCTACAAAATTAATTTTTTTTTTTACAATGGATAACTTTAAAATAAATTTGTAAGAGATTCTTTAAATGCAAGAAAAAACTTTGCATATACCCAACCTTGCACCTACCCCAAATCCTATAGTGGGCCAAGCAGGGGGTTTGCAGGGGGGTAGCATGCCCTCCCCCCATACATATGTACTTCGCTGTTTATACGCCGTAGTTTTGTTATTTCTTTGGGAACTTGTTTAATTTTTTTTTGGAGACTTATTTCATGGGCTTTTGGGGTTTTATTTCATCTTTGAATTTTGGGGCTTAAAAAAAAACATTTTGGGGAATTATTTCATCTTTGAATTTGGGGACTTAAAAAAAAAAACATTTTGGGGAGTTATTTCACGAAGCCGTACAATCATAGTTCAAATTTTAATCCGTGGTTCAGGAATTTTAATTCGGCGGATTAACTGAGGTTCAACGATGGTTCAAATATGTGATAATAACCAAGTAAATTCCTGAACCATCGCTAAACCTCAGATAATCCGCCGAAATCGGCAAATTAAAATTCCTGAATCACGGATCAATATTTAACCCATGATTGTACAGGCACTTAACCATTCCTGTGTGCATGACTACAGGTATGGAGGGGACCTACAATTTATCGCCGGATCCAAACGGCTAAATTGAGCGGCACTCTTCTATGGAAAAAGATACTCATGGAGGATTTGGTACATCCTTGAAAGAGGCGGTAGCCCTGAAAGATAATTTTGTTTTGAGGTAGAAGAGACTGGGAATCAAACCCAGACCTACGGCCGATGCGGCGCGTAGTGACAGTCTTATCCTTGCGATATTAAGTTAGTAGTTTGTTTTAGAAGATTTCAATTTTATTCAACAAAAGATTCAACTCTCTTGCTTGGTTGGTTTGAAGGTGGTAGGTAGTAAAAGTTTTGATCGAATATCTTAAAATATTATCGGATCTAGGGAAACGTTTAAAAGACTAGAAACTTTATTCGAATTATCAATGTCATCATGATTTACTTATAAACCTTATTCACCGAAAAGAATTTTTTTTTTTTTTGACTTCAAAAATGATCCATCACAAGATGACATGATAAAGTCAAAACAAGCATCATGTAGTATGCGTCAATGTTATTTGCTGTGACATCCCATAGTAATCCATCTTTACCCTATTCATCAGCTCAGGTATATTTCCTATTAGAATAGAATAAAAGGTACGAACAATTTAATCCCATAACATGTCATTCGACAACAGCACAATCACAAAAAAAAAAAATACAAATAAATGACGATGAACATGCGTCATTTGCCCGACGTCTATTAAAATCTTATAACAAGCAAAACAGCAAAATCAGCTGGTATAGCCTACTTTTCATGTCAACACGATTATGTCAATCATAATATATGTATTATGAACCATAACACACAAAAGCGCTTAGAAGCTAGCTAAATGATGAATCGAATTCCGATTAAACGAGGACGACACACAATTTTTGCATTGAAATTATGGGTTATATGGGTTGGAAAATTTGTAGGGATATTTTTTTTTTAATGAGACAATTTTAATGTTTTTTTTTCTTTGGAAGTCATGAAAGCATTGTATTTTATACCTCATTAAGTTCATTTCATATACATATCTCTCTTATACAAAAAAAAAAAAAAAAACTTGGGAAAAATAAAAAAATATATTATGAATACATCAGTCATTAGTTTAACATACCTAAGTGCGTATAAGCCCTAATGGCTAACGTTAATAAGTTGCAAGAATTTTTCCCTTATTTCCCCACACGGCTTTGAGGTGTTGTTAGCTATACAAATACCCACTGTATTCTGTATATGTGTGGCTGTGAGTTTATAAGAGCTCAACGGTCAAGGCATTTGGTATGTAATAGTGCATTGTTTGAGGTTCAATAATTTTGCCAAGGAAAATAAGGCACCAAAAACAAAAACAAAAAAAAACGACGTTGGGTTACTTTTTTATATGAAATTTTATGGGGTCTTTAATATGGGACATTCGCAAAATAAGCTGGTATGCCATCTAAAAGTTTAGAAATCGGTCAAAAAGTTTGCTATTTTTAGAAATCGGTTAGAAGTTTTTGAGACTTAATTTTTGGGAACAAATGTATACCATCTGAAAAACTTCCAAATTCGTATAAAAAAAAGGTCAATTAGTTTCAGTAGTTGGACAGGGCTGTGGGATCTTAGCACTTCATAAATGGGATATTCGCAAAAAAAAAAAGTATGCCATCTAAAAGGTCAGCAGTGGTCATGGAAGGCCAACTTTTTTCATAAATTGGTCAGGCTTGCAAACATTTCTAATCCATGGTTAAAGTTTTTCAAGGTCATTACCGATTTTTGGAACCTCCAACTGGCAGTAAAAGTATGCTATTTGAATGACCAACGCATCGTGATAATTAATTTCATCCATCATATCTTCTAAAAGGTTGCATAATCCTTATAAGAGGACAGCCAGTTTCAGAAATGGGGTAGTTATAGAGTTTAAAAGAATTAAAAAAAAAAAAACATGTATTGATCTTGATCCTGAATTTTTTTTTGAAAATTTATTAAAAAAAAAATTTAGGTAACTACCCAATTTCTGAAACAAGCTTTTCTTTTATTAGGATTTAGCAACTTTTTACATGGTATATACATATATGTAAGTACTTCTTTCGAATATCCCACAATACTTCTTTCGAATATCCCACAAATGAGGTGCCAAAATTCGCTACGCCCATCAAAAAATTTAAATAAAAAATATATTCGTTTGAACAATTTCTGAAACTATCTGACCTTTTATTTTAATCGAGTTATACCTTTCAAATTATACAGGTGAGTATAATTTTTTTCGAATATCCCATAAACGAGGTGCTCAAAATTGCAAATGACCTTGAAAAACTTGAACCATGAATTACAATTTTTTTAAATCTGACCAACTTCTGTGAAGAGTTAAATTTCAATTTCCAATTACTGACCTTTAAGATGGCACACTTTTTTTTGCGAATATCCCATATATGAGCTGCTAAAATATCACAGCTGTTGGTTGGCCATGAGTTTTGAAAGTATTTTTTTTTTGTATCATACTGTTGCAAGATGGACCTATATTAAATAAATCCCAAAAGAACTGGGGTCACCATTGTTTGGCAAAATTCATTTGGCATTTCTTGTTTCGCCTTAGTCGTTAAATATTTTGTTTAATTCGCAATTCTTAATTGGCAATTTACATTTTCTTTTTTATTCATTACGTTTTTCAATCATTCTGCAATTAACATTTGGCGATTTTATATTTCGCTTTTTGTTAAAAATATTTTCAATCATTTCGCAAAATTCATTTGGCAAATTATTCTTTAGTTTTTCTTTGTTAAATTGTTTATTATTTGGCCAAGTGTTTTTTCGCAAAATATTGTTTCGCCGTTTCATTATTTTTTTCGAAATAACGTTTTGCCGTTTAATCATTTTAATAAATATCGTCACGCCGTTTTATTATTTCGCTAATAGATCATTTCGCCGTTTAGTTGTTTTGATCGTTTGACCAATCATTACCATCGTCTGTTTTCAAGATTAACAGTTTTTTTCTGAACCGTTGCTTAGTCGTGCTTGCGTTGGTAATATTTTTTTAATTGTTTTGCAATTTTTGCCGTAATCACTTTCGCGATTTAAGATTTCAGTTTGTTTGCTTAGTGCCAGTTGTACAATCGTGGTTTAAATTTTGATCCGTGGTTCAGGAATTTTAACTCGCCGATTTCGGCGGGTTAACTGAAGTTCAACGATGGTTCAAGGTTCTTATATGCACTAAAAGCCAATTACATGCCTGAACCATCGTTGAACCACAATTAATCCGCCGAAATTGGTGAGTTAAAATTCCTGAACCACGGATCAAATATTTGTACAACTGGCCCTTAGTTTAGGTAAGTACATAACAGAAAGAGGATTTTCACATTTTACTCCAAGGAAAAAAGAGTTTTAAGCAATTGGGCAGTTATTTTCGTATGTGCATTATATTTTTTATATTCTCTATTTAGTGCCAGTTGTACAATTGTGGTTTAAATTTTGATCCGTGGTTCAGGAATTTTAACTCGCCGATTTCGGTGGGTTAACTGAGGTTCAACGATGGTTCAAGGTTCTAGTATGCACTAAAAGCCAATTACATGCCTGAATCATCGTTGAACCACAGTTAATCCGCCGAAATTGGTGAGTTAAAATTATTGAACCACGGATCAAATATTTGTACAACTGGCCCTCAGTGTTTTTTCACTTTTTTTTATTTGGCAATTTGATGTTCAGCTTTTTTTTATTTGGCATTCGATTGTTTGGCAATGTTTTGGCTTCCATTAAATTACATGCCTTAAAATTTCGCGCGAAATTAACAAAATGCTGAATGAAAAATAGCAAAATAATAAAATGCCAAATAAGAAAAAGCAAAATAACAAAATGCTAAATAAAAAATTGCCAAACCTAAATATGCCAATCAAACAAAATATAAAGTGAAAATTGCGAAATGAAAATTGCGAAATGATGGTTTGTCATATCATATAAAAAACCAAATGTAATTTGCAAAACGAAAATTGCGAAATAACAAAATGCTAAATAAAAAAATGCGAATCGAGAAACGGCGAAATGTACCACCGCGAAACGTTAATTTGCCAAACAATTATGGCGAAACATACCATACCCCCCAAAAGAACTGATGAACTAATGAACTAATTCTTCTTGATTTTTGGAACTAAGACCCAACGCTGAATGAATTAAGTCCTAAGATGGAAATGAACTCGGTCCCAAAAAAAAATGTGTTGCTTCTCCCAAAATATAAAATTATCTCCCACTTTTTTAACATTAGGGCTTAGCTCAGTTGGGACTTACAATTAGTTAATATAATGAAGTCACAAATTTTTGAAGTAGGTACCTATGTCAGTCTCACTGAGAAATTTTGTCGAAGTTATTTCATTTTGGCTAAAAATAGGATTTTGAATGTTTATTTTTATGAAAAGCAGATTTATTAATTTGGGAGATTTCATTTTTCGAAATATTTTAGAAAATGCGAATTTTTTTATTCAAGATTTTGATCTGCGAGATATCGAGGGGTTCTAAATGAGGTCCTAAGAATCGCTAATGACATTGAAATACTTAAACCATTGCTTTCAAATTTTCTATGGCTGATTAATTTTCGAAAATAGTTGGTTGACCTTTTTTAAACAATTTGTTATAGGTACTTTACTTAGTTGACATATTTTTTTTACGAATATCCCACATGAGGTGCAAAGATCCCAATGCCGAAATTATGACCCAAAATATTGCTTAATTATTACACTCTGCATCGGAATACTACGTTAAAAAATAAAAATTTCTTTTACCTGAATTTTTTGAAATTTAAAATTTAACGCCTCTTTATCAATTGTTCCTCATATTATATAGTCACACCACATTAAAATACTGAAAGGATAAGTTAGGTAATACATGAAAAATATTATTCATTCTAGAGAATTTTCCATTTTTATTCTTTTCTTTTGTTGACGCACAAAAACATTTTCGTGGCTAAGTCTTAAATCGTTGGTCTGCCCCTCTGGCATAACTTGGGTGGCGTTGTGTTATGTTATGTTTAGATATCAACGATTTACTCTACCTTACCTATAAACAGCAACAAAAAAAAAAAAAAAAAAAAAAAAAAACATTTCACAACAATTTTGTTAAAATCCCTTGAGGCGCAGCAAACAAAACATCAACTTCAGCGGCGTAAATTTCATGACATAAGAGAGCCACAACCACATCCCCATATGTGTGTAAATAAAGCTAAGTTACCGCACATCAAAAAACCATACTTACATATATACCACCCCAATACATCCGTTTTGTAGGTATACCTACCTACGTAAGGACTATATGGAACATATTATTATGATTATGTGTTTATATTTAAAGCTTATCTAAGAAGATTTTTCGCTGAGCCTATACAAAGGAGTTTAAGAATCCTGAAAAAATAACAAGTAGATATACCTATACAAACTCACTTTCAAAAAAAACAAATTTCTTCAAGTTGAAAATTGTTATTAGGTACATGGTAATGGGTTAAGCAATTTTCCAAAGTTTGCTGCTTAAACAAATTTGATGTTATTTTTTTTTGTCAGAATTTTCAACATCACATCTGATGTATACAGTTTCAAATACAGTCAAATTGCTTAATAGGATTAAAAAAGATCAAAATGATTAGGTAGGTACTCTTACAAAAAAAATGAAGCTAAAAAAATTTAATGGGCCCAAAGCAAATGAAAATAATTGTATATTGTAAAGAAATGCTTTCTAAAATTCTTGTAATTTACATAATTTTTACTTCAGTGCAAGGGCGTACGCAGGATTTCGATTTTTTTTTTTAAGTAAGATATCAGTCGGTACAAATTACCTTTAATAATTAGTGAAAGAAAACTAAAGGATATGTTTAGATATTTTCTTAAGAAATCTTATTTGAATTTAGCTTAGCGCCTTAGGTCTATTTTCAAATTTTTATATTTTTTTTTTCATGTTCTCTCCATTTTATGGCTCTATCTGCTATCCAGCTTTGAAAGTAAATAAGGGCTTTTCTTATTGTGATTTAAAAAACTTAAGCGACGATAACAAAAAAAAATAAAAAACAATATTATTTATATTAACCAATACATAATATTATTTTTAAAATTGTAAGACAATATTTCACAAAATTCTGCAAATAAAAACAAAAAGATTTACATTTTTTTTTTTTAATTTTTTAAAACTTTTTTTTTTATTATTTGCAGAATTTTGTTAAAAATACTGAAAATAAGCAAAATTTTTAAAGCAAAATTTTGAAAAACAGAATTTTGACAACCCTCGTAAGGTAGATAATATAATATTCAGTGTTTATAAAAAACTCAGTTTTATTATTCTGACTGAAAAGGTAAATTTTTATAGCTTGTGCATGCATATTAGGGTGTCCGTTATTTCCTCTTTGTAAATAAATTTTTTGTAGGATATAAACTTTTAATTTAGGTGGTGTCTGATGAAACAAATTGGTCCCGTAGTGTATATAATAGTAGCTAGTTAGTACAGAAAACTACAAAAAATTTGTATTTTTTGTTAATATTGAAGAGAGTATTGAAACGTTTTGTTTGTAATGACGAACGACATGTTTAAAGAAAAATTTTAACATGAAAGATAGTTTTTAAAATTAATATTGCGCATTACTCAACAAAAAAATGTAGGAAAGTAAAATTTATTAGGGGGGGGGGGGGAAACAGCCCCCCCTGCCACCCCCTGCGTACGCCCTTGCTTCAGTGTTTTACATCATGAAACAAAAAATACTTTCACAGTTATCTTATGGGTAAAAGGTTATGCTCCGAGTTTTTCTATTGTTTAAATTACTGAAATTGCCTCCTCAAACATATTTGGTGCTTTTTGAACGCATATACATATAAATTCGGTTAATTTGTTGCTACAAAAAGGCCAAGAAAAAAAAAGTTAAATCCGTTGAATTTCTTTCCAAATACCTTCCTACGAGTATACCTATTAGAAGAATACTTCCAAAATTTTATTAGAAAGAACTCTGTCACTGTTATTGTTTTTGCGGCGCGGCCGAAGACACCAATATTATTCCATACTATACACTTTTATAATATCCCACGTCTAAACGAGTTTTAAATATATTTACAATGCGAAACAAAGTTGGATTTGGAGATTTAAGCACTTTTCCATTATCTTAATCTGACCTAATTTTTTTTATAATATTAAATCGATTTTTACAATTGCTTCATGTATGCTTGCTTAGTGACAGGTACATATATTGTTCATAAAAAAGGCATTGTTAACTTCAAATATAGTAAGCTGCGGGGAGCCGGTGGCGATTCTTTTAGGCCTTTACCACCAGCACCAGCAATCCGATAAATTACTATTTTTTACTTTTGCAATTTAAAGGCTCCAAAAGTGAAATAAATCAGATAGCTTTGGGAGAGTGAGTATCAGCGTCAAGATTAAGTGATATTGATAAAGGTGGAAATTTAATCTTAAACTACAAAGACAAACTACACGAAGCATTATTCCGAAGGTGCGGTGTTGTTTTGTAAATTACTCTGAATAGGAATAAAGAAAAGACAGTAATTGAATAATAGTCGTAGTTATGATCAGACTTACAACACACTTTTAAAGTTTTCATAGGTATCCCCGAAATAGATGGCTAGAAACTTAGGGTTATTATTGATATAAAATTGATGTATAGTACTGATAGTATGGACATTCACTGAAGATAGCGAAGGTTTGTACCCCATGTTCTGTTACTCTCACATCGAAAAAATCAGTCGAGAAACGCTGAAAAATGGAACAAAACTCATGTATTTTGTTTCAGTTTATGGTTATAGATTTATGCATGTGAAAAGTTACAGAACATGGGTCCTGGAGTCGTAAGAACTACGTAATATGGAAATTGTAACTAACGCAAAATAGTGAAAAAAGTGGACAGAAATTGTTCTTTTCTTTTCCATTTTGATGACTATTTCACAATATTTATGAACCATACAATTTGTTCCTTTGATTGGTTTGTACTAATTTGATGATCATTTGGTACGGGAGAAGGGTCCAATAGATCGATTTGAAATTTCACAGATATATTGGTGGTCTATAGTTATTTAAAATGTCTTACCAAATTAAGTTCTGCAGCAATATTTGTAAAGCAGGGAAAGATTTACTAAAAGTCCTAAAAAAATCGTGTTTTACCTTTTCCTAATTTTACGCTGAGGGGGCAAAAAAAAATTATTGTTATACAATTTTAAAAGGATCTAATTGTAATAAAATTTTAAAAGGATCTTGTTGAAAATTATTTCCAGTTTTTAAAAATGGCCTTAGATTTTCCTTTGTTGAGATAATATTGGTATCTAAAGTCAAAATTTTCTTTTTTCATTTAAAGCCAGATTTTCTTACCACGAAAAAAAGCTAATATTGAAGCTAAATAAACAAGTTATCGAATCAATTCCTTTAATTGGCTCAAAATTTTTCAAAGAAAATGGCACTATTACAAAAAAAATATTTAAAAAAAATAAAAATTTTGGCTGGTGCTGTTTCTTATTATTGCGCAATAACGGTACTTTAAAAAAATCATTTTTTTAAATTTATCAATACGAAAAACATAAAACTTTAGAATGTTTTTTGTTCCATCTCAACATGACCACTTTCCACAGAGGTACAGCTCTTCAAGAACACTAAAAAAAGTGTTTTTTTTTGTTCCCTTAATTTTTTTGACTAGTGTATCTGTTTCTGTATAGGTATATGGCAAGTTATGGATTCGTAAACTCAAGATTTTGAGCAAACCAATATACCGACCTATTGCTATATAGCAATTTTGGATTTTTTTTTTTTTTAAATGGCTCTACTGATTTTCCTAAAAACACTCAGTTAATTTGGAGACATTTTTTGTTTAGAAAAATGGTTGTTAATCTTCCACCACAAAATGTTCAGTAAAATATTAAATTGAGTTTTTTGAAAAAATAAAACAATTTGTTTTTGAAAACTCAATATTTCGAAAAAGACCTTGGTCATTTTACTCGTTTATCAAACTTGGCACCAAGCGTTTTAAACAAAAATTATGTTTTTGAGATGAGTTTTTGTGTGATAAAAGACTCGTAGTGTAGGCTGCAAAGCTTTCAGGCCGATCATAAGACTCCTTTAATAGTTTTTAGTCTATGCATGTTCAATTTTATTTGAAAAACTTAACTTAATTATTTTTATAGCTAAAATTAGCTTTTAATTTGATACCAGGGCATTTGTATGGAATTTATTCCTGGTGGGGGAAAATTCGAATTTCTGAATAAGATAATTTAGAACAGGTAAATACTCATTAGTCCGGTTTTTATGTTTTCTTCGCGCTTCACTAAACCCTTCATCCCGCACTTCTCTTTCCCACAAACCACATGCCGTGATACCGGCTTCAATCTTCCCAATCTAAACTAATCCCAATCTTAGACCCAAACTAAGGAATTTTCATTTCTTATCATAGGGGAGTCGGGGCTTATTTACCAGGTTGTAAGAACCTTGGGTTGGCTGTTCGTTCGTCTATGCTTGCAAGTTTATAACAGAAAGCATACAAAATAACGTTGGTAAGGTATTCTTAATGTTTCAACCAGCACCACCCATACGAAATAATTGCAATGCAATAAAATCGTTCACACATAATAATCAAGATAGCGGCTTTCTTTTTAAGATACAAAAACGCCCCTTCAATTAAATCCGAATCAATGTACCTATTTTCAAGAAATTTAAAAATTTTACGCTTGCTATCCCCGTTTTTTATGGAAGCAGTCAGTAAAGGGCCATTTTGACATTACATATTTTTATTATTCAGCTAAATCAGAAGACAACAACCTTATTTTATTACTCATTATAATAAGATTTATATGGAAAAAGATAAATTAGAGGAAGCAGACAATTAGTTATGGCAAGGCAGAACAATCAAAGTGAACACTCACAAAAAAAAAAAAAAAAGACATTTGTATAATTTTAGGCTTCATTCACACAAAATTGCTTGCATAAATCAAAGTCACAACAACAAAACAAAAATAATCTTGTTAACTGGAAAAGTGAAAGAATGAAGGGAAAAATGGGATAATTTGACCAGTGACCGTTGTTATATACAAACATACATATATCTATGCCAAAACTTTGGGATGAAAGCGATTAGAAAGTTTTTTTTTTTTGTTTTATTTTAATTTTTACTTTTGTTTTGTTTTTCTTTGAACATGAAACAAATGAATTATGCGTAAATTTTGGAACGGATTCAAGGAAAAAATAACAGGAAATGACTTTGTGTTGTAATTTTGCCTTAATTCTACTGATAACAGTCAAATAATTCAAATCCATTGGTTACAGTTTCTATATTTTTGTTTATGCTTATTTAAGCGGAAAAGATTAATGTTTCCCGACGGGTGGGCAGGGTAGGTATATATATTTTTTATTTAATCATTTTTTCCTGCGGATTGAACTTTCAGAATTTTGAAGTCTTCGGGTAATAGCAAGAATAAATCGTAAGGGAAAGGTATTCAATTATTTTCGCGCATACTTAATGGGTTGTATTGTAACTTACCTACCCTTAAAATGATTAAAAATGTGCGGGTATTAGGAGCAATCAGTAAATGGAAGAAATGAAAATACCGCCGCCGCACATTGCTTTTGAACTTCAGAATATAAAATTGGAAGTAGAACCGGGTTAAACATTCCTAACTGCTGTGGTGCAGTGCGATTTAAGAAAAAATAACTACCAATATTTAACAGTATTTTCCCTTACAAGCTGGACATGAGAGTAAATCCACGATGGATTCTTAGAATTGAGAGTATCGTTGTGCAGTTTTATTTAGGAGAAGAATCCACTTTACTGCGATTATTCCACGGAATAATAGAGGTATGCGAATGCGATATATTTAATGTTAGGAAATGTAGGAAAGAAGAGACATCCCAGTGTTTCTACTATGGTTCCTTTTTTAAAGTTTTTAGTGCCGACAGGATGCAGGTACATAGGTAGCTATGTTGAACATATTGGATCAGTCTTTTTGTTTATTTTTGCATATATAAAAAAACAAAAACAAAGATAAAGAAAAAAGACTGGGTAAATCCTTTCAAGGCATCCTTTCAGCAAGAATTTTTTTTTTTTAATTTCGAAAGATAAATTTTTTTTCCAAAACTGTGAATAGTAGTAAAAAAACAACGACAACGCCTACAATATCATGGTACAGACTTTGAAGCCATACATCCCTTCTTTAAATCTTTTTTTTATTAAAATTGTTTAAGTGAATTATTAATGTTTTAAAACAAAATTTAACAAAATGTGTTTACTAACTTTGCTCAAAGTTTTACGTTAGGTACAAATATTTCTTTTTTTTTTGATGATCCTATCAATTTAAATCAGATGGAAAATGTGTTCTAGTTTTTTGAGAAAATAGAATATAACAAAATCTACTTTACAACATTTAGGTACTTACTACTTAGTGGGAACAGGATCTTCGGATAATTGTAGTTGAATTTAACGAAAAATTAGGTAGGTAGGTATATAGAAATAGCGGCCCCGGACAAAACCTAGCTCAGAGACTTGCCAGACAAAATGCCAGACTAGACAATTTGTAGGCTTCGGTAATCTATAGCCACTTGCTCGTGATCTCAGAAGACTGACTAAGAAAACTTAGAAGACGGTGCAGACGCGACCGAGCTTGGCTAGGGCCACTTCGTTCCGTTGAGGAAGAAGATCAGATCTCTGATCTTCAGTTCGGAAAGTTCGTCGAGGTCATTGAAAAATGCTTCTTCCAATGATTGTGATCTCATTTTGGCCAAAGTGGAACATTTGCAGAGGAAATAAATGACTGCTTTCTTTTCCTGCTGGTCTCCACAGCTACGACAGTAAGTATATTGTGAGGAATGCCCAGCCTCGCCGCATGTTCTACGATTGGCTAGTGACAGGAAAAAGTTGCGACGACCCTGGCTATGTCTCGCCTGGGTCTGCCTATCAAGTCGGTTGTTCGAGCATTATTGTAGGTGGGTTAAATCTTTCTAGATACCTATGACACAGTTTGTAAGACTGTGCCACCTACGATTTGATTCAGTGAGGCAAATTGAGAAAATATTGCCCTTCATAGCTCCAAGAGGAATGCTTACTCTTTCCACAAGTGAGCTATGAAGGGCTGATCCTTGCCTGGCCAGTTCGTCTGCCCGTTCGTTTCCCTCAATGCCACTGTGACCCGGAACACAGGTCAGAGTGACCTTGAGGTTAAGATTTAGGTTAGAAAGCTCATCCCGAATTGCCGAACTTATTTAGAAGATGATAAAGGCAAGACAATTGCTTTAATGGCTGCCTGACTGTTTCTCAGGATGACAGTATTACCGGTTTTGGTTAGGGTCTTGTTTGAGTAATTTACATGCTTCCCCAATTGCCAGTAATTCCGCCTGAAAAAAAAAAACACTAGCAAAGTTGGGTAGCCGATAAGATCTAGAGATATTCAGAGATTCGGAAAAGATTCCTGAACCGACACCGCACTCCATCTTTGAACTATTTGTGTCGAAGTCTCTCAGCATGATGTCATCCTTCCAATCCTGCCTGGGTGGAAAAATAACATTAAAATTCCCACCGAGATCCAGAGTAGGAGCGCAGTAGTCTGTAGGTGTTGAAAACATATCGGTAGCGATCAAATTCGTGATATTGTCGTGACCGTATGGTTTGGGAAACTAATAATTCGATTCATTTAATCTTATCGCGCTGCAAGAAACTAGATATTTGATATGTAAATCAAGTAGTAAAATGTGATGCGGAAAAACGCTTAAGGCATCCGTCGGGCATAATAGCAAGGCCCCTGATGGTACCAACGCTAGCTGTTCTTTAGGACCTTCTTAAGTTTATCGATGTTGTACGCTTTGTTAAGTGCAGGCCACCATACAATCGAGCCATACATGAGGATTGGTCGTACCACGGCTGTGTACGTCCACAGTATCATCTTCGACTGGAGACCCCACTTTTTACCGAATGTCTTACTACAGGCATAGAAAGCTATGCAGTCCTTCTTTACCCGTTCTTCAATATTCAGTTTCCAGTTTAATTTAGGATCGAGGAGAACAACGCTTAAATATTTCGCACTAGAAGACAGAGATAGAGTTTGACCATATTGAGTCGGGGTAACGAATAATTACTTGTATCTATTATTTTCAACTGTCTCAAAAACTAGAAGACATTAAGCATCTGTTTTTTAGTATATGACCATAACCTTTGTACCATAAGACTTGTAATTTATAATTTTGATAGACGATTTTAACAACTCAAACATTGCAAAATTAGAATCTATCTCTGATATTAAGACTCATGACTATGAGTGCAAAAAATATTTAGTTTTGGTTTATGTCTGGCAGCAGAAGGCTTTCAAAATTTATAGCCAGCCTAAAATCTACCTACGTATTTTATGTCCGCCTTGCCCATTACAGGTTTTTTTAACCAACTTTTTAACAAATTTTATTTGTTAGTATGTTTTCTAGGTCATAATAAATGATATATAATAAAAAAAAAAAAAAAACACTAAACGTCTTAGTGCACAACGTCAGCGTATTTAGCAATCAAATATTCTAGAACCTTGCTGCCTATAGATGTACCTTTGTTATCACTTTAATCATATACAACAAACACATAACACATTAAAAGTTAGAAGGCACTTATCACACGAGACGCTTTATAATATAAAAACACAATCAACATACCAACATGTAGGTATGTCTTGTATAATGTTTGTTGTAATAAATGTTTGTCTTTTTATGACTTTTCCCAGTTAAAAATATAATCACTCGATTCAACAAAAGTAACCTACCAACGTACCTAAAACTTTTATTATCTTCCTTAAAATTTAACTTAAACCAGAAAATTTAATTTCAAGTGAATCATTTTTATGATTATGATGATGACGATGAGAATGACATCGCTATGGTCAGCAGCAATTATCACAAAAAAAAAAGTAATTTCAAAGTACCTAAAAAGATAATTTAAAAAAAAAAACTTAAGGTTATACAAAATTACATAAAGTTTGTACCTTTGAAGAAGATTAAAACAAAGAGATAATACATTGCGGTTTTGTAGTTATTTTTTTATGTGTGGTTTTACACAATGACCCGCCCCTTGGTTTTTCTCTTGTTACCTATATTTCAGAAATCCGTTAAAATAAAAATACTAAAGATTATAATACCTTCCTTTTTAAGAAGGTATACAAAGTTTTTTTTTAATCTTCTGGATACTTTCAGTGATTAATTTTTTTATCAAAATTACTTACATAAATAAATCCGAAATTAATCTTTCGCACTCAGTGAGGTTAAACTTTGTCACTCGTCAGACTTTTGTATTTCGAAATACATTAGATGAACATAGTAGGTAAGTACTTGTGGATTTTTTTTTAGGTGTAGTGCATTTACAAGAGAAATTTTAAGCCTGGAGAAAAAATGACTTAGAACTTGGCTAATGCGACTCCCCATTGGGAAAATCAGTGCTATTCATACAGTCTTTTGTGTGCTCATGCCAAAAAAAAAATGGATCGTGGTTTGTTCGGATGTTTAGAAATTGAAAACGACTGGATTAAATTGGATGCTTCCTTCTGCGATTATGTTATTCGTAATTGCTACGCGAAGGTTAAGGAAAAAAGGAAAGTCGGAAAATTCTCAACAGGTGGTGTCGTAGGGGCACATTTCATTAGGAGCACATTTCGTTTTTCAATTCAATAAATAATGGACCCCGAAACCACCACAACGATTAAGCTCAAAATTTCAGGAAATCTTACGTGAAAGTCCAAAAGTGTTTCTGTACGTGTTTGGTCAACATGGACCTAGCAGTTTGCTAACAAAAAGCAGCAGCGCATGTATTTTCTGACTAATTTCAGAAAACACGGTTCGTCTTTGCTTAAAATTGAAGAAAGTCTTACGTGAAAATCCGAGAGTGCTCCTGAGTGTGTTTGGTAAACAAGTTAATTTACCAATTCGTCAACAATGCAGCAGCGCGTGCATTTTCAAACTATTTTCAAAAAACACAATCAGAGTTTGCCAATAAGTTGCAGGAATGCTTATGCTTTTTCGGACCAATCTCAGAAACCCATGGACCGATTTTGAAAATTTTTTTTTCTTTGAAATGTTATACTTAGAGGATGGCTTTAAAGATACATAATTTTTAAAAGTTAGTTATTTATATGCTAAATGGGTAAACGAAGCACGCCATATGCAAGCATGAACAAATAAGCTACCAACTTTATTTTGTGGGCGATACAACGTTTGCCGGGCCAGCGGAGCTCGACTCTGTGACACGTAAAATTTTGAAAAAGATTAGTTTGAACATAATTTTTTTTTTTTAATTATTTTTTTCAAAATTTTGAGTTTTGGGATTAATTTTTCAAAAACTTTACTCTTAAAAAAATTGAATTAATAACAACATAAAAGAACTGACTTGGCTTAAGAAAAATGTAAAGCATATGACATTGTTCCCCCGATTAAACGGGGGAAAATAGACCCCCTCCCATACGATTTTTTTCTTTTCTTGACTAACCTTCACATTTTAGCCTTTTGTCAAACCTCATGTGAATCACCCTGTATAAAACTGGCTTAAGGTAAAGATTTTTGGAATTTTGTTTTTGAAATGTTGATTACTCGAAAGCCGCATGTATTTCATGCGATATAAGCTTTTTAATGAAAAATCAATAGTTTTTTGTCGATTTTAATATAAATTTTATAACCTAATCACCCTAAAAAATATCGAAAATCGAAAATTTTTATCTCTGGGAAATATTCTTTATAATAGGAATATACATATACTGCCTTATTCATAAACAAAAATTGGTTATTTCAGCTCTCGTGTTCAGAGAAACTACATCATGGAATAAGAATATTCCGGACTCAAAATAAAGGCAATTGCTTACTGCTCCATTTGAGTCCGGAAAATTGTTATTCCATGGTGTAGTTTTCCTGAACACGAGAGCTGAAATAACCATTTTTTGTTTATGAATAAGACAGATAATTTATAACAGTTATAACATTAAAAGTGGATGTTCACGCGAATGAAAAAAAAAACTCTGAGTCCTCGATCGGGCATTGGCATGTCTAAATTCACTTCCTTTTTTTTAAGAAAATCAATTCTCTTCCTTTATAGAGCAAGTAAAAAAAAAACGCTATCCGTTACCTATGTATACTTTTTCCCACTTTAAGTATAATTATGGAACCGTGAGAAAAAAAATATTCCTAACGACCTGAATTTCCAGTTCATTGCATCATTTATTGTTTTTATTTATTTATTTTTAAAATTTTTCTTATTTTCTGACAAAATGACAAAGCAAAACAAAAAACAAAATAATCAAACAAAGATCTTCAAAGCTGGGATGATATACATTAAAAATCCCTTTTTAAAACGCAAATCTTTTCCTCATCCAAATGGGGTTTTTTTTTGTGTCATCATTGTCATTATTTTCTTCCTTCTGTGGTTTTGTTTCATTATGGTGAAGGCATGTACATAAGCTCCTTTTCTGTCGCTCTATATAAGACTCAGTATACAATACACAAAACACACATCTAAATAAATGGAAGATGATTGTAATTTTTAATTGCCCCTCGAGTTTAATCCCTTGGCACCATCAACATCATCATCATCATCAACGTTATCCATATGCTCCAACATAGGTCGCCATCACTTTGCTCTCGTTAGCTATGGCATTTGCCTCTGAAGTCCTTGTTAAAAAAATAAATAAAAACAGATTGAAATATAGCATCTTACCACAGCAACAGCCTTGCAACAGCAATCATTTCATTCAAGCACATTATATGCACATTCTGAGAGCCATGATGTTGAAATTTATATCTTTTCAAGGATAAGTTTTTTTTGTCTAAATACAAAAAAAAATATACGTAACGTATGTTCCACCTATATCTACCCTATACATACCTCTAAAATTGTATACAGGGGGTCAGCAAAATTGATATACCTATCTTAAGAAAAAAAAAATTAAATTTTTTGTAAGTGTTGATTATAATTTTTTCTCTGTCAAATTTTTATTTTTTTAAAAAGGAAGTTTTAATGAAAACTCAAATAAAATTAAAAATTAAATTACACCTTAAAAATTTTATTTTATTATAAGTAAAAGTTAAAAATACCGGGGATTTTTAATAGCCCGTGGCGTAATGGTTAGTGCATTGAGCTGTCACGCCAGAGGTCTGTGTTCAATTCTCAGCCTCTCCCACAAGTGTTTTTTTAGGGCTACTGCCTCTTGCGAGGAAGTGACAAATGCTCCAAGAGTATCAACTGTCATATAGAAAAATTTGTCAATAAACTGTAGGTCCCCTCCATTCCTGCACACATAAAATGTTGTTAGTCACCATGCCTTGGTTCTTCATGAGCTGTTGTGACATCAAATTAATTTATTTATAACTTACCCTTCTGAACCACCCTGTATGGAAACGGTTTGTGAGGGCATTTTGTGATAAAAAAGAGACTGGAAATATTACTGGTTAAAGGATGGCAATGTATGAACTACATAATTATGTATACATACATATATGCAGACATCCTCCCAGCAGTGTAATTTGAGCTATGAAAATCCTATAAAATTAATCCCAAGTTGTTTACACGTATGGGTGTTCTTTTCTTTGAGTACCTAGTGACCCGGCCACCAGCTATAGCTTTATCGCAGAGTAATAATCGTCATCATTCATTGTCATCTTCATCAAAAGAATGGAGAAGTTCACAGATGAGTACCAAGAGGTAATATCTTTATGTGGGTGTCAAATTACTGGCGCATCATCTTCTTTGTAAAAAAAAAGAAAAACCCGTCCAACAGTCTCACGCGACTGACGAGCTTTAATCCTACTCTCTCAAAAAATAAAAATAAAAATGGAACCAAAATTATGTCTTACTGCAGACTATTATCGTAATATGATGTTTAATGGAACATATCCATTCACAGAGATAAAGATCAAGTCTTTAAAAAGGAAGGAGATTGGGGGGGGGGGGGGGGGGGGTCCCGTTTATATTCTTTTTTGAATCTTCTGTTGCATGGTAAATTGTTGCAGGACAATAAACAAATAGCATCTAAGGGTGTGGAAAATATACACAAAAACAAAACACACGCACACACATACAGACAGAAAAAACTCAATAAAATTCCAGGCAATTGCTTATGAGTTATGATGGTTACATTAAAAATTATGAGTTTTAAAAAATTCATGTTTACGAGATGGGTAATAGCGTTTTAGCGTTTTATTTGGCGGAAGTGCTATTTATGTGTATGTATATGTATATTGAAATAGAACATATCGCAATTGCCATAGGTATGAAGGTTTATTTTTATTGAATGAAGAATATATATATGACAGTGAAGAAATCTACAAAATACAAATTGCCACTTAAGAGATAAAAAAACAAATAAACATACAGGCCTCCATTATGTGAAAATTGATTGAAGAGCTTTTTTTGATGATTAATCAGAAGTCACTTTTTACGAAAAATTATAACTACCTAGTACCTACTTGTGACAAAAAGCTAGAGCGTGTAGGTTGAGTAGAGAAATGTAAAAATCTTATCGGAGGGGTGTCTATTTCCCCACGTTTAGGCAGGAGGGGTATTTTTCTAAAAGAATCGACTTTAAATAGAAAACGAATTCTTAAAAAACAACGGCAACACTTATAATCTCATGCTATTCTTTTTTTCAAAGCCAGAATTCTGTTCTTTTATTTAATTTTTATTCGAACTATTTAAGAGAATAGTTTTGGAAAAAGCTATTTTCAAACTCAAATTTTTTTTAAAAGTATTAAGAATTTTTTTTTCAAAATTTTATATTATTGACTGATTATTTTTGTTTTTAATATTCGATGCTCCTATCAATTTCTCAGTCAACACTAATAAAAACGGATGTTGAAATTTCTCAGTTTTTGATAAATTTTAAAAAATATGATTTATCCACTTTTAGAAATTGATTTAGTTTTTGATGCAAATTTATTTTAATTTTTTTTTTGAAAATATGTATTAATAAATAGAAATACCTATTTTATTATTATTATTTAATAAATAAATTTAATAATTAATAATTAAATTGATTAAATGCTCCTACATACATATGTACAAAATTTAATTTTAATCATTTTAACAGGTAATTTTGTAAGTGTTTTTTTCAACAGATAGCCGGTAATTTTGGCTATAAGAATATTTTTTGTTTAAAATATTGAATATAACGTTAAATATTTTAAACCAAGTTTAATAAAAATCGAACCACTGAGTTTAAAAAAAAAATTAAAAAAAAATTTTAAAAAAATGATTATACCTAAATAAAAAAATATTTTTTTTTGGTAAACAAATGTAGGTACATAACATTCATAGGTAGGTACCTACATTATCTAAAATTTTTCATGACATTTTTCTTAAAAATATTGATCAAAATCAGTTGGACAATATTAAAATAAAATTTTAACAAAAATCTAATAAAAATCCATTTTATCTAGGGTTACCTTTTGTGTTACGGGGAAAAACCTTGTCCCAGGGGGTACAAAAACTTTAATTTACTTTTTTTGCAATTAAAAATCAAACAAAAACAATTTAATTTGTTTGAGTTTTTAATTACAAAAAATTAAATGATTTTAAGCTTCGAAAAGAGCTCAGCAGTATGAAGATAATGAAGTAATTGTTGAAGAAAAACTCTGGATGTGTAAAGAGAGACATTTGCGTACCCTTTTCTCATTTTTAGTGGTGGTGGAGAAAAAAGTGTGATAAGAAGGATGGGGGGGAGGGCGATTTCCCCAAAAGGGGCGAAAGGTGACCCTAACCTTATCACTAATTACCTCTCATCGCATTCCTGAACCATTACCACAACTCTTCCATGTCTTCTTCAACTAACTTTGAACCACAAGTATAATTTCGTGTGTCCTTTTGTCGCGCATTTTTTTATGTTGGATACATCTTTTACTGAAATTGAATAATTTGCCTCAAGATGGAGGAATACTCCGAAACATATCGCTAATAACTATACCATTTTATTTGTGTATTTATAAAGTTGTGAAAATATGTTATTAAAATTAAATAAAAAAAAAAAACAGAAGATATCAGAATATTCATTATTTTAATGTTGAATGAAACATTCATTGGAATTGAAATTTTCAATCGAATCAATTTAGCAAAAAAGATTTAATGCTAAAAACTAAGAATTTTTCGTATTAGATAGCGGAACGCGTTTGGCCGATTTTTTTTTTTAATTAGTACAGAAATTAACACATATTACTATTTATATTCAAAAAAAAAAACTTTGCGTTTAACAAAGTTTTCCAGTTTGTTGATTCGAAACAATAGCAGTTGTTGGCAAAACACATGTAGGCTAGCAATTGATCTATTGGTTCGAACATCCGAAGCTATTTTTTTTGACGAAACTCACAATATTTTTTAACTTCGAACGAGTAAAAAAAAATTTAGGTTAAAATATTTTTCGTCTGAAATTTTCCCAATAAAGCTAATAGATGTTTTTTTTTAATGAATGCAAGGCCAGTCAAAAAATATATTATGTTTTATCTCAATATCTCAATGACTAACATCATTAAAAAAAAGATACAGACTTTTTGACTATTTAGGAATCTCATTGGTCCTGAAATAAAATAAAATTGGAATTTCCGTTAAAATCTTTATTCATCGCCAACGAAATAAATTAAAAACAAAATAACGAAAAAGAAAACAAAAACGGCACACACTTCTTGATTAGCAATCCAAAAAGTTTGTTTTGGTTTAATTTTCGGAGGAAATTTGATGATTCATGGTCCACTTGAGATTCATTGGATAAATGGACCAGAAAAATAAAATAAAAAAAGAAGAAACAAATCAAAAAGCGCCATATATATGAACCCACTTATAACATCCTAACTTTTAGCCACAATTTTTTTTTTTTATGGGTTGAGCTTGAGATAATATATACAGTCGGACAGGATAGCACCAATACTTTTGACATGCTGGATTGTTTTTTTTGGTTTGTTTTTGGATTAAGAAACTTTTATTTTTCAACGAAGTCAATTAGTCAGGGTTGTGTCTTTTCCATATCTACATTCTTTTATATTTTTTGTTTTTGTTAGTTCAAGGTTTTCGTATATGTATAGACACTTACAAATAGCCTCTTTCTCAAGTGGGTTAAATAAAGGGTAATAAAAAATACGGAAAAATAATTGCGTTCCTTATCCCTTTGAGATACCTATTTTTTACATCGGGGTTTAACTGCGAGGACTTTCACGATAAGTATGTGACTATCAAGTATAATTATGCATTGCACTTTCGAAAAGAAGGTTCGAGTTTTTTTGATGAATGTATAAAGGAAAAGTAAAAGTTTGAAATATTAGATACTGAATACTTTACTCTATATAGTCTGATTTTTGTTTGACTAATTAGATCCAATCTTTCCAGAAAGTAATTAACTTTGACCTAAATCTAGGTGTGAATGAAGGGCCAACCGTTTTAAAATACTGTCATATCACAAATTTACACCCAAGGTTTTTATTTTAAAATTTACCCTAATATCCCTTCTGTCACATCACTTCACAAAGTTTCTTGTCATTTCGTGTTAAAAAGATTCGGTATGGCAGTTTTTGACATACCTTCCTCGCATCAATCTGTGATTTCTATACAGCTATTCCCTTGTTCGTTTTTTTTTTTTTTTTTTATTAAGTCAGTAACAGTATTATGAGCGGAGACTAGTTCTTTGAACCCAAAGCTTTCATACAAATATCTGTAAAAGAAATTGTCAGATTGTGAAATGTCAACATCATTTTTACTCAGTATTATTTTTATTTTGCTTTAAAAACGTTACAGTCTTAGAAATTTTGTTCGAAAATTCTGGTTCTATGCGCCAAATTTATAGAACATTTGTATCATCATTTTACACCCGGCGTTTGAGACACTCATTCGCCATATTATTGAACATTTCCTTACAACATTGCATCTTTTGCAAGATTTAATGACATAAAGACGCATAAGAAAGAAGAGTGCAAATTGAAGACTTTAATTTTGTATCGATTCAGAAGTGTATTGAAGAAGTTCTAAATTTCATAACAACTTGGTTTTTCGTCCGTTTACTTTATGAAAAAATTTTACGCAAAGATCTTGCTTTGAAGGCGAATGACCATCGATTGCGTCAACATTTCGGCGGTGAATGGGCTCAAAATCAACTGGCATATTGGATCTGCTAGTTTTATCGAAAAATTGTGTTCAGCGATGGAACTAATTTTTTACTCAATAGGTTGTGTATGTCAATAAGCAAAGTGTTCGCATTCGGAGCGAATAAATTTATTATTAAATTATAAAAACGCCTTTTGTATCCTAAACCGAAATATGCACATTGTGGTAGGGTCGATGTGCTTTGGACTTGTAGAGTCGTCCGTTCATATTTTTTATTTAAATCAGGCTAATCATCAGAGCGTAAGGGTCAACGAAATTGGCTACAGACTCATGATTAATGACTTTTCCATTCTCCGATTGAATGACATGAGTGTGGAAGAGATGTGTGCTTCAAGCAGCGTAAGCGCTACCTGCCATACATAAAACAACACAATCAACTAATTGAAGAAACATTCTATCAACGCACAATTTTGCTCAATAAAACTGTTAATTGGGCCCCAAAATCTTGTGTTTTTTCGGCCCTCGATTGTTTTCCTTATGGAGATCCGTAAAGCCGCTGATAACCATAAAAATCGAAGCATTGGAAGCCAAGATTATCGAAGTAGTTTAGGACAAGTCATAACTGCTTATAAAAGTGCTCGAAATTTTTGTCTCTCCATGTTTCCCTCTCTTTCCAATCAATACAGACAAAATTTTTCCCTCTCAAGCGCTGACCACGCATCAACGTTGCCCTCCAAAAAAAAAAAATTAACGTGCCATATTCTCTAAAAAAAAAGTGCCATAACAACAAAATATAAGGAAATCATTTGCTTTATTCGTGAATTATCAATAAATAGAGTTTCTGTCAGTTTTTTTCACGGAATTTGCCCCAATTTTATTTAAATTTTGTCGAAATTTGCTTCATTTAAAGTAAAAAACAAGGAATTAAAATAACGTGTCATGTACTTTTTCGTCCCACCGTGCCACGAGGAAATTATTGTGTCAAAAAAGCACGTGCATGTGCTTAAGGGAAATGGTAAGGTGGTTCGATAATACAGTTCGTCTGACGGTTTCCCATAACAAGAATCGCTGTTTTCGTATACAAACTGAATCGAAAAAATGAAAGCAATGAATAAGATCAAATGTGAAAACGATTTATTCGATTCGCACATTTTCACAGAACCAGAATTGGTCCCTTGATGTTGTGTTCAAAAACAAACTGCTGGGTGTATTCTCTCCGTTCAAAATTGTTTCCAGTCTCTTTCTATGCCAAAAAACTAGACAAAATCAAGATTGATATTTTGTTAATGTGGATACTAGCTTGTTTTGGATGAATCATCGCAGTAGTGTTGTTAAAAGTTCGAATAAAACAGTCCTTTATTTTCCACAACCAAAAAAAATCTCCTTTTCGCACACACACTGAATTTAGCCATTGTCGCATATGTATATTTATAAGTTTACTTCTATACCAAATTGTCAGGCATAAACTAAAAAATAAGTGGCTAAAATATAATTCAACTTTCTCCCTGATGTGGAAGTCTTTATTATACCATTCATTTGTTGATAAAAAAAAAAAAATAAAAGAAGTTAAATATATATGACGGCGCCACGCAACTACCTATTTCTCACAAACGAAAGAAAACCAAGAAAATTTATGCGACAAAATTTATCTCACTTGTCAGCAAATAAATTTTCTATGAAAACTCACAGGCGCGCACTAGACAAAAGATGAAAACAGCAAATTTTGTGTCGTTTTTATTTTAAGTGAATTTCATAGAATAAATTATTTTTATTGTATAGTAGAGAAGTCTCGATTGCTTGAAATTCGAGAGGATTTCGTATCGACGAAGACTTACGTGTATGTGTATATGTAAGTCTCTTTGGTGAGCCTATTTTCTTCACGAGAATTTATTTAATTCTATTGAAAGTTAAGATTTATAGTTTACAGACGAAAGATATATATTTACCTACAATTTTTGGAACCAAACGAAAAGTTTTAAAACTGAGTTTTAAATCGACTAATTGGTCGGACGTTTATGCTTTCATTGTTGGAGGCAGTTTAAAGGCCTAAAAATTTTAAGGAAGTACTTTATTACAAAATATATACATTTTTGTACTTGCAAGATTATCACAATATTGCTGATTAATTACTAGCACTATAGTTTATCTTTTATGACGATTCGGTGGCCTTTTAAATAGTATTTTAAAAAATTCAAAAAAAATTAATTTAATTTAATTTAATTTATTTAATTATTAAAAGTTTCACAGCATAAATTTATTAATTTACACAACATGGAGACAAGGTACACCATCAAGAAATTAAATGATAGATTTTTTTTTGTGAATAATCTACTCGTCAAATGAGGTGTTAAAATGAACTTGAAAAAATTTAACCATTGATTAAACATTTTCGATGCCTGGCCAATTTCTAAAAAAATAGTTGACCTTTTTTTTGACCAATTACTGACCTTATTAGATATCATACTTTTATCTGAATATCGCACACAATTTTTGACTAAAAATAATATATTCAGTGTTATTGTCCTTGTATGCCAAATATTGTAGGCAAATCTGAATTATTATATTCGTCTAATCCTAGTTCTAAAAAAAATTCTAAAATTTTGGTACGAAATTTCAATTATATATTAAATTATTGTCTACGTCGAGAATAAAGACAAATGTATGTTTTTATGTGAAATTGAGGACAATATTATTTAAGTACCAAATTTAGTCCAAAATGTTATGATATTATGACTGTTTTTAAATCTTATGTTTGAATTAATTTATTTTGAGAGAAATTTGACAGTTTAAGGCCCCGATGACGAAATAGTCTTAATTAAAAGGATTGTTAATTTTTGTTTTCCACAATTTGATTTAAATTAAATTATTATTTATTCTGATATTTGACAGTTTTATTTCAAAATTTTTGAGTTGTTGCTCTAATCAACATATCTTTATAATAAATATAATATATCTTTCATATATATAAAAGTACAAATTTAAGCACACATATAAATGAACACAAAGTTAACTTAATTTCTAAATTTGGAAATAATTATTTTTTTACTTGTGAAATTTTGAACTTCATTTCGACCTTAATTACAATGCATCCACTTCGGATAACAAAAATAGGTAACCTCATTAGTTTAAAGAAATAATTTTCATCAAGAATTGACGTGGGATGTGTTTTTTGTTGCCGACATTCATGAAAAAGACCACTGAATTGTTGTTACTTTAAGCCTTAATTTAGAGTGCTATGTACTTAATTGCTGGATCTTCAAAGTTAAGTTCTTAAAATGGAGGCAAAATGACAAGTTGTGTTTTGATTAAAAAGTTTTTAAGAATCTTAATAGTATTCATACTAGACGGGGTCGTGAAGAAAACAAATCAAAAAAATGTTTGCTTTTCTAAATTAAGGAAGTTGATGAACAATTTCAGAATTTTTAAAAAAAATTTGTCTAAAAAAGTAAATTTTCAACGAAATTCTCTTCCGTATTGCAGTTGTAATCTCAACAGGGGAACCAGATGGCTTTTTTTAATGCAAATGTTTACAAAAAAAAATGTTCGAAATATTCTAATTTTCACATCGCAAATTGATCATCCCTGACCCTGGGCCAAATCATTTTGCATTTCCATTATACCTCTCACAAACTTGCAAAACACTATAAACTATTTTAAAATTATTTTCGGTACTGACTGGCTTGATTGGAGTGCAGCGTTTGTGTGAGCAAAGCACATTTTCTACGTAAGTCAGAAGTGGAATATTCATATTTTGCACTTTTGTCAGTAAACAAATATTTAAGAACGACATCTGTGGACAGGGCCCATTGACTTTTAACTCTCAACCATTCCTTTCAATTGTAACTCTGCAGGAATGTTCAAGGGGACTTGCAATTATCTGCGAAATCAGAAAGTCTGAGAACCACTTTATCACGACAATATGTCATTCTATATGTCATTTCTTCGTGAAAAACAGTGTGAGTGTGTGAGTGACAACTTCGATTTCTGGCTTCTGGCAAAATCCTCAATTTTATGAAACGAACAAATCAGTGAAATGTCAAAAACGAGTATATTTTTTTCGTTATTGGAATAGATCCATCAGCCTTAAAAGTAAAAAAAACTACGAAAAGATTTTAATGGATTTTTTTAAATGGATTCTTAAATAGGTAATTTTCAGTTCATATGGATTGCTTTGAAAAAAAAAAAATAATCCACTCTTATGAAAATATTCAGATCTATGAACCTACACAGTTTAATTAATTTCATTTATTTATTTATTTTTTTTTTTTTTTCAATTTTCAAAAAATTTTATACTATAATTTTCAATCCAAAGTTTCATGTTAGTGTAATACGTCGTTTAATTTAATTTTTTTTTTCCTCGTGCACATAGGTTACCCTAAAAATTCCTAAATCACGCAAGTAATAAAAATGTTAAACGAGAGTTTATAAACTTTTATTCTATTTTAGTCTTAAAGTATAGTGAATTGGTTTTCGGGGCTCGATGGTCAATTAAGATTGAGAAACTCATGTAAGAAAGAAAACGACAAACGCTTAATAAATTTTTTTTTCCTTCTTTCTTCACACGAATAGCTAGCTCTACTTACATAGTAAGTTAAACTTTGTATTGATTTTTCTTTGGCAAGAGAGTTCTGTTGATTTAATGATAAATCAGAAGTTGGAAGTTTGACTTTAATTTAGGAAACTTTCACCTAATAGTGGTGCTGATTTTGCTAAAATATTCTTGAAAATTGGAAGACATTAGCCTGGTCATTAAGCTTACAAATTCAAGTTAGTTGCGGTATGATGGGGCGGGTGTTATGATTTACGTTAAGTTTTGGCTTTAATTGCTTTTATGTGTATCATTAACTTATTTAGGTCTATTATTATTGCTTTTATATATATAAATAATAATCTAATATTGGATTAATGAAATACGACATCTTAGGTAGATAATTTTAGTATAAAGTAGTTTGGAAAGATAATATAATTAATAAGCGACCGTTAATGGATATATAATGCAATTTAGAGTAATATATGTATATTAGAAAAACGTCAGCACAAAATTAGAAACTTTATAAGTTTTGTTGAAAAAATGTTGATTGTTAACAATCTTCAACGTTAACACGTTCGAAACGTGCCAGTTTAAGATATAGTTCAAAAAAAAAAAAAAAAATAGACCTACAGCAGACCATACGCAACAATCAACATTTTAAGAACTTTATATTTCACTTGATTGTAATGGCAGTGACGTAATAATAAGTTCGTTGGACTGTAACTCTGTCAGCGGAGCATTGGGATCGACTTAATTTATTCCACTTACTAACATTTTTTTATATGCGGATACTGCACTGGTGTCTTGGAAGGAAGTGGCAAATCCCCCAATATTTTTAATATCGGTATCTTATATATGACGTAACTTAATAAGTTTGTCTGGTTTTGCTCTTTTTGAGAACTGTTGACACACTTCAAGATTTAAAGTTTAAAAGCATCAAAAGAACCCAAAAAGACCAAAATGTTTGGTTATCAAATAAAATTAAAAAAAAAATTTGGTGGCACAACGGCTTATGAAGACCCAGGACCTAGTGACTTACAACTCTCAACCATTCATGTGTTCGTGTCTGCAGGAATGGAGGGGACCTACATTTTATTGCCGAATCCGAACGGCTAATGTGAGCGGCACTTTTCTATGACAAGATATACTCTTGGAGGATTTGTCACTTCCTCGCAAGAGGTAGTAGCCCTGAAAAAAACTTAAGGTGGAAGCGGCTGGTATTGAACCCATCAGACCTCTGACATGACAGTCCAACGCACTAACCAGTGCGCTACTGGTTATACTACATTACTGAATTAATTTGTCCTTTTTGAGGGTCATTGAGGGTCTTTGAGGGTCTTCAAGCAGTTAGAGATTGCAAAAATGATAACAAATTTCGTTATCGAATGACGTAACTATTTTTTTTTTTGCTGGCTTAGTAGTTCATACTAAGGGAGCTAGGAAATTTCACTGTTAACATAGGGGCTTATTGCAAGAGTCTATTCGACAAAAGTCGATTAAAATTCTTGATAGAATTGAAATCTATATATAAATAGGCTAAAATAAATTTTGTGGTACCATTTTCTCAAAAAGTATTTGACCGATTTCGATAAATTTTATATGGTTGGAAAGCCACAATTGCAGAGATGTGCAGAATATACTTGAGACACGCATTTACATACTTTGGGTAATTTTTATTTTTGTACTATCGAACACTGTGCATATTTAAAAAAAATAAAATTAAAAAAAAAATGTTTTTTTTTCCTTCAATATTTTCAAAGGAATTGTTTGCGAAATTGAAAGTGTCGAATTTCGACACAGGACGATATTAAATATTTTGAAATAAAGATATTAGACTTTAATTCTATTCAAATCTCAAGAACACATGTGAACAAATAATTTAACACAATGAACACATTCAAACCTTTGCCCGAGTTAAATACAATAGATTTTGCAAAACAAAAAAAAACACGTTTTTCAAAAACTTTAACTTTCTTATTCATCCGCATTTTATTAATTCAATTCATATCCCAGTCCACTCTATGAATATAATAAACATGAAGAAAATTACTGGCTTTCAGAAGATTTCTGTTGAAATTTAGTTCATATCAAAAAAAAAAAAAAAAAAAAAAAAAACAAGGATAAAAGTAAAGTTAAAGCTCTTTGAGGATGTAGTATGTACGAGTAAATCGTGTATTCTGATGTATGTGTCTGTGTACATATATAAATGTTCTTAAGTTAAATTGAAAGGAGAAAAATAAAGATTTTCATTTAAAATTCAAGTACATGGAAATGGGAATTAGCCTTTAGTACTTTTTGGAGCGATTAAATAATGTGAATGCTAAAAGTAAACAGGAATTAAATGAGTTTACATGTCAAGGGTGTTTAATATGCTAAAGTTTTTCGGTTTAGAAAATACTTATGGGATTACTCATATACCCACATTCAATCTCAAAGCAAGTCAAGTATTTGTTTTGACTTACTTATATTAAATTTTAAATTAAACTGAAGAATACACAGGACTTTTTTTATTTTTAGTTTTTTTTTCTTTAATTCGAGCGTGTATTTATTGAGATATTTGTTTCTTAAAGAGGGAAATAATTTGAACTGAAGTAATTGTATTCCAAAACAATTGGAGTTTTGTTGTTTCTTTGATTATCATCGGTTGTTAAGTATTCAGTCATATACACTAGCAAAAAAATTAAGGGAACAAAAAAATTTTCTTTTTTTTTAGTGTTTTTTGAATAGCTGTATCTTAGTGGAAAGTGATCGTATTGTGATGAAACAAAAAGTATTCTAAAGCTTAACGTTTTTTGTACTGAGAAATTAAAGCAAATGATTTTAATAGTTTCGTTACTGCGCAATCTTAAGCAACAGCACGAATCAAAAATTTAATTTTTTCTTTATTTTTTTGTTGAAGAGTGTCATTTCCTTTGCAAAAATTTTTTGACAAAATTAAATGTATTGGTTCGATTGAGTGTTCATTCACCTTCAATGACGTCTTTTTTTGGGTTTTAAAAGTTTTTTTTTTTCAAAAGAATATGTGGCCTTGACTTTTGACTTTGGCTACCAATATTTCAGCACGGAATACCGACACGGAAAATTTCAGGGCAGTCTTGAAAATTGGAATTAATTTTTTACAAGATTTCTTGAAAACCTTATAACGATTATTTTTTTTTGGTCACTCATCGTTAGAAGACCTAAACGTCTCTTACTGCTTTACAAATATGGATTGCAGGATTTAATTTGGTAAAATATTTTGAAGACCTATAGACCACCAATGTTCTTGTAAGGTTTTAAATTGATCAATTGAACCATTTTCCCGTACCGAAATATTTAAACTCGTACAAACCAATTAAAGAAACAAATTGTATGGTTCCTAAACATTGTGAAATCGTCAACAAAATGGAAGAGAAAAGAACAATTCATGTCCTTTTTTCATAGTTTTGCGTTAGTTACAATACTGATAATGATAAGAGTTAAAAAGAATAAAATATTTTTGCGAAAAAAAAAATTATAGAAAAAATTGAATACTTAGTTTTTTTTTAATTTAAATCTTTCCTGAAGTTTCAATAAAACCTTCAAATGATACTCAGTGTTTTATTTTGTTATAAAAAAATGTCTATGGTAATTGTGAGGGCTATAGTGCGTAGGACTGCTACGTGACGAAGATTCCATTTCCATTCCCAGACTGCCACCCAAGAACAGAAATTATATCTTTAGGGGTACTAGCTAGAGTCTATTGCGAGGAATTGACAAATATCTTCTCCAATATTATTTATATTAGTATTCTGGCACTGGTACTTAAAATAAGGCAAGTATGTACCAGTATTTTTCAAGTATTTGGGTATAAGTACCACATTCCAAGTATTTCATGAAATGCTCAAGTACTTGAGGTATTGAAGTATTGGTACCTGATACTTGGAAATTATACCCACATACTTGAAAAAACCGGAACTTCCCTGTTAGTACCAGTATCTAGAGAGGGCTGAAATCGTGAAGTACTTAAGTACTTTACAAGTCTAGTTGTAAGTCACTAAACACTGGTTCTACACGAGCTGTGTTGTGCCACCAGATTTCTTTTATTTGATTTTATATTCCATAAAATCTGTCACCTTTCAAATTTCGATATTTCTTAATCTCATGGTTAAAATTATTTTACCTAGAAAAACGTTAATACAGGGTAATCTTCAGGTTCTCAATGATATCTGATGCCATAAACGCCACTTCAGACGTTCTAATCTTTGTTTTAACAAAAAAAGATGCGAAAACAAATTCTCAGAACTCAATCTTGCTAACTGACAGTCCATAGCCTTTTTCCGTTAAAATTTTCCCTTATACCCTGAATAGAATTTTTTACTTTAGTTATGTAGCTATTTAAATTTCTGTTCGCGACATTTCCGTGGTCTGATAATCTCATCTTGATCCATTTTGAATATCTGTTAAAATTGATTTTTCAAAGCTTAAAAAAAAACGTTGAAGACTTTTCGTGCACCAATTCTTAAACTCTGTGTACCCAATCTTTTGAAAATGATTCTGCTCTATACCAACATCCATCACCATCACATAACCTCGAGTCCAATCTACTAATCTTCTCAAGAATGTTGTATTTCTCGATTCAATATTGAATTTTATGCATGACTGCTTCTTCCAATAGTACTCGGAGATCTGGAAGGTTTATAGTGTTCAGTCCATACGAATCCATGTGAAAATTTCAAACGGCGAAAATGTGTTTTTCGTCATTTCCCACAAAAGCTTATGTCAAAATTCCGAAAACTATCTTGCCATTAACAATTTATTTCCCTATTCGCTATTGATGTCTACGATTTAATTCTGACAAGGTATAGACTATCAAAACATTCCCTCAAGATCTAAGTATCTTTTATCATATAGAAGTTCCTACACTTTTACGACGAATATTGAATGGACATTGATAAACATACATTATAAGAGGTAATAGAAGGATATAACTGAAATAAATTCAAATATTTGCAGGGTTCAAGATGTCTTTCTTAAATAATATCGTTGCTTTTTGTACCTATTGATTTCTATTGCATAACATAAAACGATAGAGACTGCAATTTTGTACTTAAATCACGTACTCATGTAGGTACCTACGATGGTAACGTTTTTGTAAAATTTCTTCGTCTTCATCTTGAAGAGCACACAAAAGCCATAACGATATTTTGACAATATATTCAAACTTTTACAAGGACTTTTTGTGTTTTTCGATGCATGAAATTTTACATGAGAAAATAAAATTATTTAATAATACAATTTTCCATCATATTTGATGATGACGCTGAATATATTTGACAATATTCAAAAAGTCGTTGAAGAAACTTTTAGAGAGTTGCATAAGAATAATCCTTGCTGGGTATTCAGATCACAATTTGAAAAGGATTTGGCAGAAGGTAATACCTATATGTATGTACCTACGTATGTATGTCGTCCTAGTTCGTCAATTTGAATTTAAGGAGTTCTCTCTATTATCTATTACAACAATTCAAATGGGACTAAGCATATCTACGTGAAGGTACAATTCTTAGAATTCTTGTGTTTGATGTGCGATGTACGAGTATTTTCTTGTAAGTTTTTTTTTTTGTTCCACCTACAAATTCAATCATAGGAATTCAGCCGAAGGATATTATTTGCATTCCTTGTGTATTCGATTGGAAAAATTTTTTTTTAGAACTTAACTTACTCTTTGAATTTTTTTCTGGCTAAATTAATATTGATTGATGCATTAATACAACGATAAATATTATTGTTTGATATTCATTTAAGTATCCTCTAAGTAGATTTATTAACGAGTTTTTACCTGAAAATAAAAAAGAAAAAAGACAAAAAAATTAGTAAACAGTTAACAAAACTGAAAATTTAGGTGGAAAGAATAGAATAGACTTATTTAAATACTTTGAGGGAAGTTTTTTGTTTTATGTATGGTTTCTCAAAAAACTATCACTTTTTTGTCAAGGATGGTCAAAATTTTTAGCTTATTAAATTCTACACTAAAACAGTTGAAACGTATTTTTTTGCAAGAGCAAAAGATTCTGAATAAAATTCGAACAATTTATATTTATCAGTTATTTGTTTCAATATACCTTTTTCCACGTACGTAACCACGGTGGTAAGGTGCTGCATTTTTTTTCTTAATCTATTGATCTTACAAACTAACTTGCTATAGTTTTTCCTGTGCAGAATTTCATAAGTTACACTTTTTGCTTTAACAAAAAACTTCTATAGTTTTCGAGAAAAAAATGTATTCCAAAATTAAGAGGTACTTTTTAGGAAATACTAAATCTATATAAATAAAAATGAAACTGTTTTTGTTCGTATAACTCGAACGAACATCATCGGATTTGCAAGGGAATCTTTTTGTTGGATTCGTATTGAACCAGGGCCTTGTCAGGTGTAAAAAAAACCATCGAGCGATATCGCTTTGAAGATAGCTATCTTTATTTTTCTGTACAGATATGATGAGATAGCAATGGTGAAAACGATATATTTTCCAATCTGTTCGTTTTACGTGATGCAATTTATGCAGAAATAATAAATTTTTTTTTTTTTTGAATCCAAAAAATATTTTTTGAAAATATTTGTATGCAGTATCTATTATTCAAACTTGAAAGGGCCTGCATAGCTAAAATTTTGATCAAAATTGGTTGGTTTTATAGCAGGTACTGTTTATAACAGTTTTTATGATTTTTGTTTACCAAAATGAAGACCATACTACCACAGTACACACAAAAATTTTAATCAAAATCCTAAGAGTCGTTTTCGAGATAAATAAAACGAGATAAAACGACTCACGGTTGTATGGCACGTACCATTATTTTTTGAGCTAAAAAAATCTCGATTTTCCCTCGAGGGAATTACCTAAAAATTTATTGGTACAAGTTTGAAGAAAATCACTTCAGTGGTTTAGCTTTTAGGTCAAGGTACGGACAGACATACAGACGGCATTGCGAGACCCACTTTCTTCGCGTTCTCAATTATCGTTACGTCAAGTTCAATTGGTTTACGAATCCAAAACTGGCCCTAGTACCTATGTACATACATGGTGCCGTGAACTAAGTCCACCGAAGGAGTTAGTTCCCACTAGACGGAACGGAAACCACTTTTTAAAAGTGGTTTTGATTTCCAAGCAAGATGAGAACGGAGTCCACTTTCTAATGGGAATTTTATACACATTTGAAAATACGAAAAGAGAACTTATTATTGTTAGGTATGTGTGGGGGGCGTGCTGCCCCCTGCATCCCTCCTGCTTGGCCCACTATAGGATTTTTTTTCGAATATCCCACAAATGAGGTGCTAAAAGTCTTATAATGTGACCTTGAAAAAAAACTTAAAACATTCATAAAAAGAAATCTATGCCTGACCAATTTCTGAATCTAGCTGACCTTTAATAAGGATTAAGTTATCTTTCAGATGGTAAACATTTTTTTTTTTTGAAAATTCCACAAATTAGGTGCTAAAAATCTCTATGACCTTGAAAAAATAATAAACTTTGAAAATTCATAAAAGAAAATCTATGCCTGACCAATTTCTGAAAATAGCTGACCTTTTATGAGGAATAAATAAACTTTCAGATGACATAAAATTTTCTTGAAAATTCCACAAATAAGGTGCTAACAGTCCATACGACCTTGTAACGCCTTTGACAAAAATTAAATTAAAAAATTTATTAAAAAAAATCTAAGGTTGACCAATTTCTGAAACTAGCTGACCTTTTATCAGGATTGAGATACCTTTCGGATGGTATGCAATTTTTTCGAATATCCCATAATTGAGGTGCTAACAGTTTATACGACCTTGCATGACCTTCGAAAAACTTCAAACGATTATAAACAAAAACCTAAGGCTGACCAATTTCTCAAACTAGCTGACCTTTTATCAGGATTGAGATACCTTTCGGATGGTATACATTTCTTTCGAATATCCCATAAATGAGGTGCTAGAAGTTCATGTGACCTTGTATTGACCTTGAAAAAAGTTTAAAAAATGATTTAAAAAAAAACTATGCCTGACCAATTTCTGAAAATAGCTGACCTTTTACGAGGATTAAGTAGACTTTCAGATGACATACAGTTTTTTTGAAAATTTGAAATTTTGAGGTGCTAAAAGTCTTATACTGTGACCTTGAAAAAAACTTTGAAAATTAATTTAAAAAAAACTATGCCTGACCAATTACTGAAATTATCTGACCTTTTATCACTATCCAGTGGCCCTTCATGTGGTATACTTTTTTTTTCGAGGTGCCAAAAATCGCGGGTGACCTTGAAAAACTTCAACCTTGGATTTAAAATTTTCTAAGCCTAACCAATTTCTTAAACTACCTGACCTTTTATGACCAATTACTGACCTTTTAGACTGCATACTTTTTTTTTCGAATTTTCCATATATGGGGTGCTAAGAGTACAGAGCCAAATTTATCTGGTATTTTTTTTGTTAGTACCGTAGAACCGTGATATTTTATCAACAAAAAAATTTAATGGTTATTAAAACTCGAAAAAATAAAAAAAAAACCAATAATTCCTCTCTTCTCAGCACTTTCCCTCGCCGCATTAATGGGTTAAAAAAAAAAATCAATTAAGTTCGATAATAATTCAAGCAATTTTCTTTAAAAATAAAATAAACAATAGAATTCTGCCGTTGTTTTTTTTAATTTATCTTTATTTTGAGTAACTTTTTTTAGAAAAAAAATTCCCGTTAAAACGATGGTAAACAGGTCCCCTCCCAAACGATTTTTTTTTCAATATTTTTTCTATCGGCTTGATGCTCTTATGCAAATCATTTTTTATGTATAAATTAACCTTGCTGCAAACATTAAGGGATCCATTATTTTGATCTTACTTATCGTAATGTACAAATGTATCTTCTACCACACTCCCTTTAAATTATATGGAATCTACAATCAAAAGTCTGCCTTCTACAGTCCTTGTTGGTCGTTCTTCCTTGAATTTATAAAAAACAATATATTTGCATATGAGGCACATAATGTGCGCTTATATTAAACTATCTTTAATTTCCCGTATATCAATTCTTTAGACACAATAAGCAATTCTATTACAAAAAAAAAAAAAATTATAACTGTCATATTGAAAATCCAAATTTTCATTTCCACAGATTTAACTAGTCAGTCTTCGGCTTTTCACAAATATATTATACGACGTCGACGTGTGTGTTATTTTATTTGTGTGATGTAAATACCAATTTTCCAAAATTTACCAAACAAAACTTTATCCAACTAATAAAACCCAAATTAATGCAAATTAAGAAAGAGATTGACAACAAAGCTTTAGACGCTGGCTGCATTCTTATTTAAATTTAGAGATGATGAGTTTTTGCTGGGAAATATTATGTTCTTGTTCATTTTATATAGAGGTATTTCTATTTCTATTTTTTTTTTTTGTTAAACGATACCATCACAGGCACAGACACTTTACCAACTTTTGATGAGTTCTTTTCACGAATTTGATTAAAACTTTATAACTTTTGATTTTCTGTTCCTCTCTCTCTATAGGTACAAATATACGAGTACGAGTAGGTACCTACGAGAATATGCGAGTACTCGAATATATGAAAAAATACCTTTCTACATTTTATCTTGACTGTAGTGTATAATCTGTTGATGAGAAAATTGACAGTTTTTGTGTTTGATTATCAGAGTGACAAATTAAGAATTTCATTTGAAAAGTTCTTGAAAATTAAGTTAAGAAATATTTGTTCAAAAATTTCAAGAATACCAAACTACCAAGGATTTATTTTGTAATTTGAATTTAAAAACTTTTAAACGAGAGTTTATAAGTTCGAATGGATTTTGTACAGTTTTTCAAAGGAATAGTTTGCGTGGAGGTTGTTAGTTCGCGTACAGAATCTTGTTTGAATAAAAGTATCATGAGTTGCAAAAAAAAGCACATAAAATAAAAAAAAAAAATATGTTTCCTTTTTATTTACTAAGAGCAAGAAATGTCCTCAGAAACAACTTAAACAAAGTTTTGCAATGAAGAAGTCATATTATACGTTTTCTGATTTTGTGAAAAAAACAAAAGACCAAAAGTTCAGAAAATAAAATGAAGTATGTTGGCGCAATATTACACGGGGTGATTTGCATAAGATGCATAAAAATTTCAGAGCATGTAAGTTGCTTGAAACAATGACAAAATAACTTAGAGGGGTGGTTCCTCCCCCCCCCCCCCCCCCTTGAATTATGTAATGAATTATCTAAAAAAAATTGACTTATAAAATTATAAGTACTAGTATCGTCCTGTGTCGAAATTGGACACTTTCAATTTCACAAACAATTTGTTTTGAAATATTGAAGGAAAAACAATTTGTTTTTATTTATTTTTTTTTTTTTTGAAGAAAAAAGTCCCGATACGTTATTTTTTTTTGTTAATTTTGAAAAGAGTTATGGTCAAAAAGTCAGAAGTGCCGAACAAAAAGGCTTTTAACATTTTGGTCCTTCAAATGTACTTTTTTTTTGTAAAATAAGGGATTGCAGTAGATTTAGATTGACAAAAACCAATTTTTTATAAAAAAAAAAAATACTTTTGGTGGTAAAGCAAAACTGTTTGCTTATTAACGAATAGCTTTTAACGGGTGAACTTGTTATAATTTTGCAACCTGGTGCTCCTGAATAGTTCAAATAATATTAAATTAAAAAAAAAATTAAAATAATTCTTTAAAAAAAAAAAAAAAAAAAAAAAAAAAACAATTATTTTTTGTTAAAAATATGAAATAACTGAAGCATATCTTTCATATATGTATATATGTATGTACTGTACATACCTACCGTCTCTATGTTATACCTACTTGTTAACAACAAAAGCAATGCGATCCAGTCGTGCATATTTTTTTAATACTTATCCTTCGGCCTAGATTAAGGGACACAGATCTCCCTTCTATAATACTATCTTTTTTCTCTTTCATCAGTCATTTTCTCTCACCCTGTATCATTGAATAACTGCCAAAAGGTGCCTTCGTAATGGATTAATACGAAAACCTAACCTTGAATGTACCTTTAAAATTGACCCAAGATTTTAATTATTTTCTACAATTTTCCAGGATTCATGAGCACTGTCCGCATAAACTGAACATTTTATTAGTTTACCAACGTCATCAGTTAAAATACTCTAAAAATCATCACAACAATTTTAATCTGATTAGCTTAGTGTGTTTTTTTTTTGTTTGATGATCCAGATCATAAAAAGAAGGAGTTTCATAAACCACAACATAAACTTAAGCTTCTTATACTTTTTTTTTAAATTCTAACATTTTTCAGTTATTTTAATTGTTCTATTTCTATAAAACCTCATGGCATTAAATCAAAAAATCAACCAACAAAAAAAAAAAAATAAATAAATCAACCACAACCTCTGTTATCATTTTGCACAGTTAAATCCCTAGCTTTTATTTAACCAAATATATACACCTTTATCATCATCATCACAATGATATTAGTCCAGCATTGTTTGAAGAACTGAATGTAGGGGGAAAGTTATATACCTTTGGCGAAAGAAGTAAAATAATTTCAAAGCAGAAAGATTTATATTAATCTCCCCCCAGTCCCAATCCTATTTAATCCAAAACCATAAAACTTGTACTTTCTAAGCAGAAAATGATAATGGTGTACCTGGTGTTAAGATAATAATAAATGAGCCAACAATTTTGTATTGTAGGTAAGGTAAAGGTAAGTTGTCTTGACTTGTTGCTTTCACAACCGACCGACATTACAAACCATCTCTAATTAAAAATACAACACCGCACACAAGAACACTTAATTCCCATAAAATAGTATATAAAATATAAGAAAACTCAACGTTAAAATATTATTTTTATAGTTTTTTTTTTGTTTTTGTTATTTCATGACTTTGCTGTTTCGGTAATGATTTTAAGCCAATTCAGAAAGTTAATATAGGTTCATAACACTCAAATGAAGAATAAAAACAAAAACAAACCTTTTTTTCTTGTAGGTAATCCTACAAGAGAAGCAGTTTAGGCACCAACTGACTAAGGGGTCTCCCTTTAAAGAATAATTTTATATTGTAAACAGAGGATCTGGGTATAATGATTGAGCAAAGGTCATTAGTCATTACATAATTAAAATAAAAATTATTAAAATTAGTTCTATAAATTAAATCTTCGTTTTCTTTTGACGCCATATGAATTTGAAGACGCAGACAGAAGTTTTAGTAGTTCGTCTTCCTTAAAATTTTGAGCAAACCGTCCCCAAGTGTCAAAATCAGATGACCAATGGAATCACTGCCAACATGCTAAAAGTGCTGCCAATTTCACTGCATGTCTTATGCCCAAAACAGATGTGCAGCCTTTTCCAATGCAGCGAAAATAAATTTACAAAGGTTCTTATGAAGGCTGACATATTCCAGGCTCTGCATGCAGCCTTTGCTGCATGATATCTCTATTTCTAAATTCGCTGCATGGGGAAAAAGCTGCACATCTGTTTTCGGCTGCATTGGAAAAAGTTGCACATTTATTTTGGGCATGAAGTTGCACTATTTAAAAACAACGAAAACTCCTGGTTTGATGAAAAAAAGCCAGCTGACATGGCGTATACAAGGTCTATCAATCCAAGTCCAAGCAGCTGTTATAAATCCAACAAAATATGCTAAGAGAGCAACCCGGGGCTCTATACATGAGGTGAGGCGCGCACAAATGAAGAGCATCCTCAACTAACTTGGTGTGCACAAATATAGTCAGATAAACCTAAGCGACCAAGTTGACTGGAGGGACTTATGTTGGTTAAAGGCTGAATTCATTTAAAAAAAAAAATAATCCAATTTTCTTATATTTTAAAAATTCATATATGTACAATAAAACTACGAAACTTTTAAAAAAGACTTTATTTTCATTTCATATGAAAAATGCAAAAATGGAGTGAACTAGTTTTCCCTCGAAGCCGATAAAATTTAAAACGAAAAAAAAAAAATAATGAAAAAACACGCACACAGTTCTATAAGTTTGCAGTTACTCGAAAAGCCCAACTGCTAACACTGCTTACGAATGTCCTTTTTCTGCTAAAGTCATTCATTAGAATATAAATATCTACATAAATCTAAAAAAAAAAAATCCGATTAAATGCATTAAAAGACGGTTCCCTTTTATCTGTAAAATATAGGCAGAATTAATTTAAGAGTTTTGTGTCACAGACAGAGATGACTTCAAAGGTTTAAATTAAAACCACTTTCTCCATTCTTCAAAATCTCCTAGGCACAATCATTTTCAGTAATAAGTCAAAATAGAATTTTCTCCATGCCAGGACCACAAATGACATCCTATTTAAATGTCAATCACACAAAAAATACATACAGAAATATATATTTTATCGTGGCATAAAAAAACCACATCAATGACGTCTGAGATGAAAGTCAAATGCTAAACAAATTATATGGAAATCATAAGTGGATCACTTTTTTCCACCATCAGGTCCTTTTTCTTTTAGGTAAAATGAAATAACGATACTGGCTTTAATAAAAAAAAAAACATACTTATTTCCATTTGTATCACAGACATAAAGGTATAAAATTTCCATTGATTTATTTGTTTATTTATTTATTTGACTAAGAAACTATGGTAATGTAAAATTTCAAAAGCTGGTTCCTTGGAGATATTAACCTTTGACAATGTACCAACAGACGAGTTGCTGATTGTGGATTTGACACTGGATGATGGTGAGTTTGGTACATTTTGATTTTTCTTGAAATATAAACATTGATAGTAAACGGTTTGAAAGTTATATAAACAGTTGATTGATGATTTGCGTAGTTATTATAAAAAGAACCGTTAACATTTTTATTAATTTTATCAAGTTACAAAAAAAATTAAAAAACGTAAAGATACGTTTACAGAAGAAGTCTCTATCCACTTTCACATAGGAAAAAAAATCGTCTCAATGTCAACCGACCTACGATTTCATTAAACATTGTCCAATAAAACTGTGACTTACAGCAGTCAACCAATTTTATTAACTTTAATTTTCAGCCTCTAATTTCTTACAAGAAAATGGTTGTTTACGAAATATTAAAACAAAAAATAGACTGAATTCCACGAACTAGCTCTTGTAGTTAAAAAAACAAATGTATGTGGAAGCATTTTAACGATAACAAAAAATGTTAAAAAATTCACACGTTTTGTTAAATAAAAAAAAAAAGATATTATTTTCAAAATTTTGAAATTTAATATTGGTTGAAATATTTAAGAGCACCTGATTGCAGAAGCATAGATATAAAATATCGTACGAGCCATTAAAAAAACTATTTGCAACTAACTCAAAAATAAGTAATTTTCTAAAAAAAAAAACGTCAAAGCCCCATTTTTGTAATTGAATTTTTTTTGGCGAAAACTTGAACCACAGTTTTCTTACAATTACTTTGTTAAAAATTTCGAATTCGCCTTCTAGGGAACCACAAAAAAATTCTTTGTACCAAATTTGAAGCCAATCGGTTAGGCTCTAGCTCACGCACTTCTTAATAAGTTTGGCTCAAGGCATTCTTATAGAAAATGTTTTTTTTGCATTAGATATCGAAAATTTAGTTCTTCATTTGAAATTGTCTTTCAATTTTCAGTACAAGTAGCATTGAAAAGGATTTAAGTCTGAAATTCACAAAATAGATGATGTCTCTGGATGTTTCCCCAGGGCTTGTTTTGTCACCAACTTTCTTCTATTTATTAATCGATAATCTCATCTCTGAAACTTTATTTTAAGTTTATGCAATGCAGACTAAAGTTATTATTCATACTCCATCGATTCAAATCCTGGATCTTCTTTTGTGAAAATGCAAAATAGGCAGTTAAACTTTTATGGAGAGGTCATCGCCCAGTGGAAACTGAAACAAAATCTCACACAATTTAATACTTTACAAACTCTTGTCGTATAAAGCCTATCTTATTTATCATCCTGCTAGTGCCGCATGAGTGTCATCTGCATTGAAAGAATAAACGATATGAAAATATTTGACTGATTCTTCTTTTGAGACTCCTTACCGCAGTTACATACACTTACCTATTCCTATTTTATTTTAGTTTCTATCTTTTGAATTTTAAATTAAAACTTCTAAGTATTTTTATAATTCAAAAAGTTTAAATGACTCAACAGAAAGAGTTCTTACTGTCAACGCAATTAGAGTGTAGGTTAAAAATAGTCCCGAAGTTAGTGTTAACATACTATCTAAGTTTTTCCATTAACTTTGGCACTGAAAATAGTTGAGCTTTTTTGACCAATAAATGACCTTATACATGGTATACTTTTTTTGATGCACATTCCACATAAAAAGGTATTAATTTTTCTGTGGAATGTTCATAAAGAAAAGTATACCATGTATAAGGTCATTAATTGGTAAAAAAGCTTAAATATTTTCAGAAATTGGTCAGTAATTATTATACATTTGAAAGATGTTTTCTCAAAAACTCTTAGGCCCATTTGCTGAAACCAAACTTAAATATTTATGCTCAACTTAAACGCTTATGTTCTACTTTTTCCTCAGCGTAAACTGTCACATAAGCTCTTATGTTGAACTTAAATATTTAAGTTTCGTTTCAGCAAATGGCCCTTAATGAGTTAAGATTCCTCCATATGAGAGCAGGACCGGACCAACCATATGTGTAAGATATGCAAATGCACAGGGCGCATTACCAGGAGCGAGAAAAAGTAATCTGATCTTTCGCAATGTGCAAGTTTTATTTTTTACACACTGCATCAAAACTCATGGCAAAATATGTCAAAAGAAAAACTTAAGCCGAAAACAGATGTGCAGCTTTTTCCCCATGCAGCGAATTTAGAAATAGAGATATCATGCAGCAAAGGCTGCATGCAGAGCCTGGAATATGTCAGCCTTCATAAGAACCTGTGTAAATTTATTTTCGCTGCATTGGAAAAGGCTGCACATCTCTTTTGGTTATTATATTTATACGGAATCATATTGGTAGAGCGTGCAGGTTTTCCATTACGCACTGTACAATGTACCTGTGTATGGGTTTTCTCATCTGCGAAAAAAGAAGAATAGATTGAAAAAATTAAAGCTACGAAGGATGAATGTATAGTCGTATCGTTCTTGAACAGACAGTTTGTTTTTGTTTTAATTTGTTTTTTTTTTTTTTTGGTTAATATTGTGTGTAAATATAAAAAGTGGCGCTTTCTACAAATCTTGCACAGGGCGCAAGTTTGGCTTGGGCCGGCCCTGTATTAGAGCACTACTATGATTGGGCTTTATTTTAGTTGAGAAGTAGTTAGCTTTAGCTTTTCTTATCTGAGCAGTAACTTTGTTTCTAAAATTATTATATATTTGCCAATTTACAATACTACGACTTCGTCGCCATCTGTTATACAATTTATCTCTTCTTGCGATAATATTCCCTTTTTATTGATGTAAAAACAACATGATCATAAATTTGAAAATTCGAAAATATTTTTATAGTAAAATCATGTTTCTGGTAAAAAAAAATACCCTGAATTTTGGTGTTGTTGTTCCCCAAAGTACTGAATTCAAATACCCCACCTCTAGCAGCTCCATCAATTTTCCTACTTTTTAACAATCATTTTTCATGAGATTGCTATTGGCTGAAGGATAAAAAATCACCAAAATAGTCCATTTCGAAATGTTACATTAACCTTGCATTTCATATATGACAAATTTTTTTTTGATGGATCTGTAAAAGGGATCAGTGTAAGTGTAAAAACGAGTTTTCGGGGTTGAACTCCCCTCTTCGCGATATCTTGAGAACCATACATCGCACAAATCTTAACCGTATTTGTAAAGAGAATTAAATTCTCTACAATTTATGTTAACACACTTTTTATCCTAAAATTGAAAACAAAAAAGTTATAACCAAAAAAAGATCTAAGAAATTTATCTTAAAGAGGATATAAAATAAATAAAAGAAGATAATGATAGTTTTCTTGAAAATGGTCATCTTTTTTTGATTATAACTTTTTTGTTTTCAATTTTACGAAAAAAAGTGTTATAACATAACTTGTACAGAATTCATATCTCTACACAAATATGGAAAAATTTTGTTTGTGCGGTCTATGGTTCTCAGGATATCGCGAAGACCTTTTTACGACCCCTTTTTAAAAATGGCGGCCAAATGGGGGGGGGGGGGAGTTTAACCCCGAAAACTCGTTTTTACATTTACACTGATCCCTCCTACAGATCCATCACCAAAAATTTGTCCTGTACAAAATTGCAAGGTTCGGCCAAAATTTTTTAACATTTCAATGGACTAAAACTGCAACATCACCATCCTGACTATATGTGCGCGGTGAGGTAGTCGAATCCTGCATTTACATTTCAAACACTCAATGAGTCCTATTTTTATTATTTTTTTTTTTTTTCATATTCATATTGAAAGCAAAATTTTAAAAACTAGAGCAAGGGAGTTTTAAACTTCATGTTCGTCAAGGTTAGTTTTGGTTGAGCTCTTGTGATAAGTTGTTAAAATATTGCACAGAAAGTATACGTACATATGTGCATTACGTACCATTTTATTTATAAATGTAGGTATATCTGAAGTCGCGTCCGTCCGCCATCGCTCTGTGCAGGCACTTTCGAGTACACACTTGTTTTTAACGACAGTTTTCTTTAAAATGTCCTTTTATCCAAGAGTGTTGCGGTTGTTTTTGCTGCGTTTTCTACTTCTCAAATATCGTACAAAGAGAACAGAAAAAAAACAACATTTATAATCGTGGTTGGTTAATATTGAAAAGAAAAACGTTTTTTGAATTAAATGTCTTCTTTATATTTTTGTTTCTTTTTTTGTCTGCTTCTTCTGGTGACATAAAAGTACCTACCTACCTATGTGATGTGATGACGACAAGGGGTGTTGAAATGTCTTTGACATGACACTTTTCAAATTGAAAGCATGTGAGTGTGAGTGTTTTTTTCGAATAGAGGTGTTGACTGTGTGGAATAAGTGGTTACCTTTTTGGTTTTTATACACACTTTTCTTTATTTTTATTTTATTTGTATTTTTTTAACATTTTTTTTCTGCTGTTGATGATGGTTACCGCATTTAATATAATGATGGTAGAAAATTCCTTGGCACAACCGAAAACACCCACCCATGTCCTTTTTCCTTCGTATCTGTGAAATGTAATCTTTTGTGTATGTCACGTTTGTGTCTTATTTAATGCCTTTATATAACTTAGATTGAGTTCTTTTGGTGACCTCTTTCTTTGGGATTTCTTATTTTTTTTTTGTGCTGTTTTCTTTTAATTTGAATTAATAGCTTATACACGTGAAAGATACTGAAAGAAAGAAAGATTTTTTGTGTAAGGGTTTTAGTATTGGGTTGAGTTGTTTTCAAATGGATTTAATAATAATTTTTTTTTTTTGTCAAATGGTTGTGGTTAAAGTTTTTTTTGACCAAAGAGAAGTTAACCGCAGCTCAGATCAAAAGAATTCAGAATTTACGCAAGAGTCTTAGAGAAAGCTTTGAAGGCACTTTTTTTTATGTTTTTTCGTACTAAACAAAAAGTAAAATTTTCAGTAAAATAATTCCATGGAAATCTTCTAATCTACTAAAGGAGAATTACATAATGGTTGGGGACTGTTTTTTAGACAAAAATATTTGCACTATGTACCTATTTCATTTGATCTATAGGGCAAGTATTGGTTCCGTGTACAAAAAAAAAATGTTAATTACAATTGGCACTACGATGATAGAGAAGTCCAAAAAGTTTTCGCCATAGGTACCTACCGTCCGTGCCGGCTTATGCGTCCGTGCGTCCACTCTTAATATGAGGTATAGAGCCTAAGCAGGTGGGCCTATTTGCTTTAAATTAGGTACAGAACATTGTTACCTATGTGATTTTCTATAGGGTAAAATTGAATTTTCGATTTAAGTCACCTAGAACAGATACCTAACTTGCTAAACACACATTTGGGCTTTTTCAAATTTTATCAAAAACGGTTCAAACAATTTTGATGAAACTTCGTATACCTACATGTAACAATGAAAGTAGTTTTTCATGTACAGTAGCCCCTCGATGATGTCAACTAATTAAAGTTAGGCGTTTTCGGATACTTAGGGGGATTCATATTATTGGAACATTTTTTCAGTGCTTAGAGACTGATTGAAACAACCAAATGTACCTGCACAATTGGCAGAGGAGACCGCAGCTGCATTCAAAACCTTGAAATACCTATGTCCAGACAAATAACAGTTAATAAAGTCTCTAAAACGCAAAACAGAAAAAGAAAAAGAGAAAAATATAGGTACCTACAAAAAATTACAAAAGAAATTTACATTTTACAGTCCGAAAATTTCGAAAGTTCACATTATAAAGATGACAATGTAAAGTTTTTGCGGTTCAAATTTTAGAGGGGCTTTGATTTTTTTGATAAAAATGTCTTATTTTTTGAGATATTCGCGCATATCTTCTAAATGAGTCGACCGATTTTGTCATAATTTTACAATCTAGTGCAATTAATTTTATAAATTTCACAAAGATTAAATTAATTTTCTTAGAAATTTTGACTTTTAAATATCTTAAAATATTTTTGTTATACATACATATTAACACTATAATTGAACCATTAATATTATGTACATATAAAACTATACATACATATAATTTTTAACTGCAGGAGAAAGTTCATATGCGATTCAGTTGTGCATATTTTTTTATATTGAAAAAGTTAATACCTAAGGCAAACAAATCATCGATCTTTAAGATTTATTATCATTTTCATTACCTTTTTATAGTTAAATTTTCATAAGTTGAACTAAGAAAAATGTAAGAATACCTACGGTTTATACGTTCGATTTTTTTTTTATAATAACGTCCAGCCTGGTAAATAGCAAGTTTTTGTCAAGTTTAGTCAAGGCTCTTGAATGTTTTCAGTAAGAAACATAACACAGACCAAATACACATAACACAGTCAAATACTTGCTTAGGCTTTTTCTAGTATAAACTTGTGGGGCAAGTTTTGCTATACCATCAGAAATACCCGCACGAAAAAAAAACCTTATTAACCAATATACAATGTAATGAAGTTATTCATTTTCAACATTAATGGCCGATTTCATAAAGCCCTTAAAGCTATATAACAGGCTTTTATATCTTTAAATGACAAAACATATCATTTAAAAGTTTAAAAGCCAAAAGAAAAATTTGTGAAACCAAGCATGTGTAGGTCTATTCTTTAACTTCCCAAAACTAGTCCAGTTTGTATGAACTTCAGTCCAAAGATCATACGAAAAAAGGGCTGTTTTGCAAATCAGCGACAGAATGATCAGTAAACGGAAAATTGCCCTTGGCAAAATACTACATAACTGGCAATTTCTATATTAAACTAGCCCCTTGTTAGGATCTATGTAAAACTTTCTACAACCTCATTAAAAACTATAGATTATTTTTCCAAGAATTGGGCTTCAATATTCCTCTAGATTGTCAAAAATTATTCAAAAAACAAAAAAGTAAATCATTCAAGTTTATAATTCATCTATCACATTTGGGCCATTCTGCACAGTTTTCTCAAAATAATGCAACTTAAATACTTAAATTTACCATAGGTAAGGTAGTTACCTTCGCTCTTTAGTTGTTCTAAAATCACATATTGGTATTTAATTTCATCCTTACCTTCGATGTTCTAATTATTTATGATGAGCTGACCTGACATATACATAACATACATTACACAATAATTATTATGGGCAACATATGGTGTTGAATTATGTTCGAAATGTGTGTTGCGTATATGCACGTATGATATATGGGTGTGTAAGCTCATTATTATAGTTAAAACTCAAAGGTATACCTTTCCTCATCTGTTCATTCGTTTGGTCGTTTAACTAAAAGACCTAACCCAACATAATTTATGGGCTAACATAGCAAAACCAAAAATGAAATCGATATTTATGTGTAATCCTATCGACTTACCCTAATCCTATGAGTTTGTTATGTCTGTGCTTTGCAAAAGGGTTGATCATCTGCACCCTTTTCTGCTCTCTCCTATCCTTCTAACTAGAGTTTACTTTCACTTATAAAATTGGTCGAAAATCACAAATTTATGAGATGATATTTCTATGTGAAAATAAATGACCTTTTGTTGCTTCTGTGTATAACTAACCACCTCAACCCTCCACCATTCCGATACTGTGTTATATTCAAAGTCAGTTGGAAGATAAAATAATATATTATTTAAATTATCATTTGGGTTAACAATTATTTAGATTTATTGAAAATTTGAAGCAATCATAAGAACATATATCAAAATTCAAAAAAGAAAAAAATTAAAAAAAAAAAACACAAACCCACATTGTTATGGGGTTTTAATCCTTGTTGTTCAAATAATGCCCGGGGATGTTTAATTTGTTGCCTTTTTTGTCCAATTATATTTTTTATTTCTTTTGTTCTTCAACACAAACCCTTGTAAGTATCTACCTATGTATTAGTCTTGGGTGAAATATTAACATGCTGGATCTGTTAGCTATAAATGTGGCTTAACAATGACACTTCAAAAGTCATGGCAAAGGGTAGAAAATGGTGTTGCGAATCAACATCAGTTACAGTTTGTTTCTCGGTTTTAAATTATATAAGGTAAGTACGTAATTTTGTACATATTTGTTTCATTTTTGCAGCACGTTAAAATAAAAAAATCATTATTATACAAATTTCAAGGGTTGCATGAATGAGAAGGTATATTATATCTTGATTTCAAGTTTGAGGGTTTTAGGTGGTTTTATGTAATTTAAAGTGTTTTACATACGTACACAACACATTAATATCAAGGAGGGGTTTTAAATTATTATTTGTTCTGCCTATTGGTGTGAAACAAATGTGTAACCAAATTTGAATGACTTTAATTAACCAGAACGTGTGACAAGTGGAATGTAAGCCAACAATTTATTCCCATGCAAAAATATTTCGTTGAATTGTGGTAACCTCAGGAAGTTATTTTGATTTTTGCACGTAAATGAGAAGTATAAGTTGGGAATAACGCACGTTATGAAAAAAAAAAAAAAATCCGAAGTTTTCAAGTACCTACCTACCTACTTAGTTTTTTTTTTTTTTTTCAACTGATTTTCATTTTAAAAAGACGCCAAAAATGAATCCCTGATTAAGATCGAGTACCTTAACTATAAATATTACCCTTTTGTGTCCATTCATATTTTAAGTGAATTTTTTTTTTAACTTCGGTGATACACTTTTTGGAGCACTTTAATTTTCATATTAGTAGAGAAAGGACCATGGGTATTTTGGGCTCACTTTTCAACATTGCTCAACAGTGATCATAATAAAGCTTGTGGAGAGTACCTACCTAGTTTATTTCATCATTTGGCTGCTTTACTGAAGTGAAAAGATAATTTCTTTGCATTTTATAAAAAAGTAGCTACATACCTATTAAAAAAAACACGATAGTAAGGAATTTCGGGAGAAGTTCTGCTAACGCTTAACCCTCAGTAGCATGGAACATTACTGAAAACTTTCCAGGGCCTTGACTGGCCAAAACTTGCTATTTTTTCAGGTGGATATTTATGTTGAATGTGACACTTTTTGAATTTTATAGTTTAGCATAGTATTAGCTATTTATTTAAACGAAATTCATCCACTTAAAGGTAGGTACCTCAAATATCAAAAAATCTAAACAATTTAAAAGATAGCCGCCTGGGAAAAAAGGTAAGTTTTTGATAAGATTAGTTAAGGCCATGGAAAGTTCTCAGTACCTACGGCAAATCTGGACGAGGAAAACTTTTAAAATACTCGTGAAGTCTGCTGGTTAAGACTTGATGGGCAAGTAACCACTTTAAATCTACAAAAATTGACAATTCGTCCCGGTGAATTCACTCATCCCGTTAACTAGTGAATACCTTAAGACGCAACTTTTGTTAAGTTCAGATATTATTTTCAACATTGTATTTGAGTATTGGAAATAAGCCCAGTCGGGTTATCTTGCTTATCGGACTGGCACTATAAATAGGCTGAAAGCCCAAGGATCGGATTTCAGGCAAAGTAACTATGTATTTTTATTTTCTTTTTTTGTCTCTCGAGGCAAAATGGAAATGGTCCATGACTGACGAGGGCCTATTTAATTTCGATAGTAACCCTTGCTAGCTTCTTTTAAGCATCTATGTAAAACTTTCTTGACCTTTCTAGAAATCATACCCAATTGGAAAAATAGCTAGTTTTTGCCAAACCCTGGGAAGTTTTTAGTAAAAAAAATCTATATGTACCTTTGAAAACTTGTAAAATACTAGCAACTGTCGAGGGCCTAGCTAATTGTAGCTAATTACGATAGTAATCCTTGGTAGCACCTTGATAGTATTTATGTGTAAAACTTTCATGATCCTAATTATAAAGGTGAAATAATAAAACATGTATGTACATACGTACTACACGATATTTAGTAGGTATTCCGAAATAATAATAAGCGTATTGTAGGAAATAATGAAATGTTTCGGCTTTTGTACCTACCAAGAAATGTTTTGTGTGAAAATTAAATTTATGTAGCTTTTAAGCGCCAAATGAGTTCCCGTTTTTTATTTTTTCTTAATATTTTCTTTTTATGTTCGATATTTTCTCCAATAAAATTTTTTTCAAGACATCAAGGAACTTTTTAAAACCTTCACAACCTAATTGCTTAAATGTTTTTTTTTTTTTCGTTCGGTTTTGGAATTCATTAAATAAAAATTCATACCCTTTTAAGCTCTACTTATTATGTATACACTTTATTTACATAACCAAAAATAACTTTTTAAAGCAAAAAAAAAAGAGAAAAATAACATAGAATAGATGATAATAACAATGTTTGAAAAGAAAAAGAAGATGAAATCTTTTTCTTAAACTCCATGTTTTCTCCCTCACCCTTAAAAATAATATTTGCAAAAAGAATACTTAATCCAATCGGAACAGAATGCAGCAATATTAAAATTTAATAAAAATATCATAGCTCTTTTGTTTTTTTTATCTTTTGTTTGATTTTGCAGACAAAAAATTCACATATCTAGATATAAACGTAGGTTAGGTACACATTTCCTTAATAAACGAAAGCACAACTTTAGCTTGATGTGTAGGTACAATTTTGTACATATACAACACATTTCTTTTCCATTTTTGTTCCTTAAAAGGATGGAAAAAAGCTAATTTTGTTACTCCACTGAAACCATTATTTTATACGTTGTTATTGGTTTGCAATTTTAAATTTTGAAGAAAAGCAAAAACACATAATATAGGTACTAGCTTATACGTTTGTATGTATAAAAATGTATATCCTTACCATAAGGAGTGCGTTTATAATACATATGTATATTTGAACAAAAGAATTGAGCGTAGAATAGATAGAGTCGTATAGAAAATCCTTAAAAAAAAAAAAACAAAAACAAACGAGCAAAAATCCAACCAACGAGCTAGGACGATTAGATACAGTAAAAAAGAAAATCATGATGTGATGAATTTTACGACTTCACCAAAGGACCTTCCGTTTCATAGTTCCGTCGCATATCCACTTCCTCATCCACCAAACCATATTATCCACATACATATATGTAGGTATGCTGAAGATTTGCTTCTCTTTATTTTTCCGTATCCGTTTTGTTATTATAAAATATTCATTCTGTGAGAGTGTCCCCACAAGACTCATGCCTGTGTGTCATTTGTAGGTATATGATGGTGAAGTCGTTGGTAAAAGCCCGTGCCACCACTGTGTGCAATAAAAGTTTATTTTTATTGTTTTGGTTGTGTTTTTTTTTTATATCTTTTGTTGGTTGGTTCGTTGGTTGGTAGATGGTTGCGTGGACTGGAGTAGCGTATCATAGATTATTATAACAATGTTGTCAGCAGTGTTGCCCCCCTAACAGGTTGAGAATGTAGTGTGGCAAATTTTAAATGTAGTAAAATTTAAAACGCGCAAAAACACAACATACTAAATTGTAATTTTTTTCGGAACGACAATATTATTTGTATAAATAATAAAAGGTCTAAATTTGGATTTTATTTCATGCATATTTACATACCAAAAATATCTGGCTTACAAAAACATTTTTGCAAATTTCCTACTAAAATTTAAAAATCAAGGTGGACACACAACATTATTAGAGCATTATAATTTGTTTATGTCAATTACATTGGTTAATTTATATTTTATTTTTAAAATTGATTTTTTGGTGTCGAATATGATTTCATTGATTGATTTTTTTGTAATTATAATATTTTCCGAGTGATTACTTAAAAAAAAAAAGTGAATCACATTATCCACTTTCAGAAACGAAAAATTGATGACTTCTAAAAAAATTGGTCGAAAAAAAACCGCATCGGGGATTACCGACTCCCGCCATCACAGAAAAACATGGAATTTCCATACACACTATCCAAAACGTGTATGTATGTAAATTTGCCGAAGCGAATTAGTTGTTGTTGGATTTAACACGTAAGCTGTTTAGCCCGAACATCGTTTTCTTCATCCAATTCCTTTCGGGATTGCAACAAAAAAAATTCAGCTATTGATAAATAAAAAAAAAATATTTTGCCAAATGGAAAGTAAGATCAAAACTGTCCTTCGAAATTAGAATTTTATGTTTTGAAATTGTAGTGTATTTGGAATATTTTACGATTGTACGGAGTGAATTTTTCTTGGAAAAAAATGTAGCAAAAACGCTACATTTGTAGTAGGGGGGCAACGCTGGTTGTCAGCAGGACAACAATGACGAGGACGACGAAGGCAGCCTCGAAGTCGAGTCGAGTCGAAAACGAAGACGGACGAAGATACATGTATGTACGTAACTACATTGAAAAAAAACATGTTTTTTTTTCAAGTGAACTTACTTACGAATTTCTTTTAGTTTCTTGACGAAAACGTAAAATCTTCGAATATTATATAAGTACATAAATCTGAAGCTTTTTTTAAGAAAATATGAGACTTTAACAGTAGGTAGGCGCCTACCTAACGTTATTCTGAAATCTTAAGAGAATACCAATTATGTTTTAAGACAACATTAACGTTAAACCCTTTAGGTCCACTTGCACGAAAAAAAAATCTGATGAATATATAAAACTGCGGATAACTATCTATTCAAGTAAGATACATAAATTTAAACTCTTCTCTTTTTTTAATTACAAACGACAAATACTTAACAAGCCGATAAGAATATTTTCAAAATTAACAACAAAACAAACCTAAAACAAATTGAAAAATAAACAAACTCTAACGCTTTGACTTGCTTTTACGTAAGAAATTCTAAAATTTGACATGAGAGCTAGGTATTCAGAGTTTTAATATTTATCCAGAGAACGAGGAGAAGATAACTTTTTAAACGTAAACAGAGAAAAATTGTGACTTGAAAACGTGATTTGACCCAAAGCAGTCAGATGGTCAGATTTTTAAATCAGAAGTTATTGGTGTCAAAAAACTTTCGTGCAAGTGACCCTCAATACTTTAAACAAAACTTTTTTGTAAGGAAGTTAATAGATAGATACGGAGATTAATAAATAAATTATTCAAGGGAAATGCAGAACTAAACAGCAAACTTTTAGAATCAAGGCTTTATTTTTCTTTCATATTTCACTTCTCTAATTTTGGCGGACACAAATCAGCAGAATTGAGATGTGTACAACATATGTTGTCAAAAAAAATGCGAGTTAATTTTTGTCATTATTTGCAAAATAGGGGCAGCAGAATAATTACGCAGTATAAGAGAAATTCCAATATTTAAAGCCATTTGTTCTTGTCTTTTGTTGCCATATTTCAAAAAACTCAAACGATTAAATCATAGATACCAAAAAAACATCTGACAAACCGTACCTATATAGATGCCTACATATTTTTGTTATAAATAATAATAATGACAGTAAATGACAAAAAAAAAAAAATAAATTTTGTCTGTCCTGTAAATCAAGCATAAACGTTTTTTTTTTTTTTTTTTACTAAAAAAAGAACTCATGGTAACCCCTTTTCTAATAAAAGTTAGAAACAAAATTATTTAAACACGCATTTTTTTCAAAGCGCGTTGTTATTTTTCGAAGCAAAATGTGCAAATTAGTAGATAAAATTTTAATTGCAACAGGATTTTAGTTTACATTATGCCACAATTATCACAATTAATATAATGTCAGTTTACTTTACCGAAAAATACTCGCATCGAAAAACACATCATTTTTTTGTTTATGAGAGCATGACGCACACACACAAAAAAGATATATAAAATGTGAGAGATTTGTTTTTTTTTTAAGGTTGCGCATACTCTTCTCTTTCAAGATACTCCTATAGGAAAACACGCACTCTCTTAGCGAGAGCTAAGCAGCTTTACAAAGTGGAGTCTGTCATCCCATAAGAAGAATAAATATACTGCTATAAGTATGAAGAGCCTCCCATAACTAGGCCATTTAAGGCTTTTAACAGTCTGATAACAGTCTTGAAGTTTTCTTCAAGAGCGAATTTAGCTCCCTTAACTAAGTCTCATAAAGCTTTTGGAGCGTCTTATGAGAGCGAAAATGTTACTTAGGGAATCATTCCGGCAAAACGGTTTCATAGACAACGGTTTCGACAGACATATAAATGCTGCTCTGACCAGGGCTAGGGGAGCTTTTGCCCTGACGAAACGGTTGTTTTACAATAGCCGACTTGACACCAGGGTAAAGGTGATTTGCTACATGGCCCAAATCAGGCCGATGATTGCCTATGGATGCCCGAGCCTTTAACAGGGTTCTATACAACGGAGCCAACATAAACAGAATAGATAATTTCTTACTTAAGCTGATTCGGGGTCACATTGCAAGAGCGATGCCCTCAGCTAATAGCCTAATCTTCGGGGCTTACTACCCCAACAATCAATACTTTGAGAGTGTGCGGTTTAGTGGCTATGTTCCACCTAACGCATTCCTCCATATAGACAGTCGAGGGCTGATCCATGGATAGAGAAGCTGTTCCGCTTATCTACAACGTCGGCCGTAGAACTGTGGATAAGCGGCTTTGATATGATCGAGACGTCCTTGCACAAGGCGGCGCTGAGCGAATGCGGTTCAGTAGGACTATGTCCGATCGGGACCGAAGAGATAGGAGGAAGCAGGACAACCAGTTTTGGTGGCTCAATCCTGAACTTGACTTACATATAGGTGTAGGTATTAGTTTTAAGTAGGGACTAAACGGGGTGGAACAAACAAAAATATAAAACCAAAAAAAAATTAAAAAAAAAAAATATAAAACCAATAAAAATAAAAAAAAAAAAAAATTATAAAACCAACAAAAATCAAAAAAAAAAACGTAAAAAACCAAAAACGCTACTGTGGCTGTTCTAGTTTTTAAGTAGTTTTAATTTTAAGTAGCTTAAGTAATTTTAAGACATTGTTTTAGTATAGTAGTTTTAATTAGCTTTAATATAGTTTTCGGTAGTTCTTAAGTTTTATATAAAAAATAAAAAAAAATGATAAAGCTACCAAGTTTTTTGTACATTCTTTCTTGGTAAAAAATAAAACCAATAATAAATTTTAGAATGGAATTAGCTTTTAGGCCGAAAGGCATTAAAATTAAGTTATGATATAGTTTAACTTAGAGCCACCGCATAGGGCCAGTAAGTTAGTTGATAAGAAGGCTAGTTTTTATGAAATTTGTTCTAGCTTTAAGATAGTTATAAGTTCAATGAAAAATAAAAATGAATTGAAAAAAATAAAAAACGGTTTCATGGATAAATAATAAAATTAATCACATATATCAACATTATCCTTGCGATCAATATTTTGTAAAGCAACAAAAGTTTAACTAAACTAAAAGAAAAAAAAATCTCAAAAAATCTTAAAAGAATTTTGTCGAAAATTAATTTTCGAAGCCATCATTAATGATTAATGGTAATCAATGAAAAAATCAGAGACCTCAGGCAACAATTGAATTATCTAAAGTTGAATAAATAAGTTATTAAACCAATCAAATTTCCAGGAAAATATTTGTCTTGTGCTGGTATCTTAAAACATAAATTGGTAAAAGAATTAGAAGTTTAATATTAAGACAAATATTTACCTTTTTTTAAAAACATACAAAAAAATTTACTCAAGGACATAAATTAACATGTAGGAGGTAGTTGCTGTAAACAAATTTTTTTAGCTTACAACGTAAGATTTCTATGTGTAAGTATTTTTTTTATGAAAAGATTATTATTTTTCTCCGTGTATAGAAGTATCAGTTTGAAAAACCAAAAGCAAGTCATAAAAGGAAAAAGATAGAATCACTAGATTTTTTTTTGTATCCTTCATATTTATAAAAATTTACATATCCACAAGGAACAAACCTGACGAAGAGCACGCTTTGCTGTTATGCTATGACACGATAAAAGGGTGGGAAAACTTTAGAGATTCAGGTGTAAAAAGTAAACGTCAGCGTTGAGCCCTTCAGTCGCAGGAGCAAACAGAAGTGGTCTGGTATTTATTTTACATAATTTATCAAATTCTATGTTGTAGCTATGTGTATTTGCCTGTCGTAATGGAAAGGGTTACCTTTTGATTATGAAGTTATAACACACTCAGTCAGGTAGGTAGGTATCTATTAAATATCGCGGTGTTTGGATCTTACTTATGTTATGACGAAGAAGAGTTTTCTACTTAATTAATAAATATGCAGCTTATTTTACAAATGAAACAAGATTTTCATTTTATTTTAATACATTTTAATGTGGTGAAGTGAGATGTGGGCTTTAAAGTACGCTGAGGGAATCAAATATGACTGAGCAGGTAATTTGAGAAAATAAATACCTTATCTAACCTACCTACGTAATAGTTGCTAATATAAAGAATAGGTACTTAAAAATTCGTGAAAAGTCAAAGACTTTTTGAATGGACCTCGCGAGAGGTGTAGGTTTGGATATCATTTTCATTAGGTTACCTACGCTAATTCTCACATTTTTTGTTTCTGTAAAATAAAAGTAGGAATGATAAATTCTACAGCTTGACATAATATTGCCAAAAAAAATCTGAAAAGTTTCTATCTCTAAAAAAGAGGGAACTCGGCCAAAAAATTGTTCGTTTTGTAAAATTTGTTATGAAATGAGGAACACGTTTTTTCAGCTGTGTGACGCCAGAACCCCCACCTCAAAATTTTTTGACGAAACATGTCGCATTCGTTTGTCCATCGTTTGTCCACGTTTGTCCAGGCAAAAAAATCCTTTGTCCACCCTCAGGAAAAAAGTTATTAAGCTTTTCTTTTTTATAGCAAGTACCCCAAAATTAAAAAACGCCTCTACTGCCCACAATTTTGAACTTAGGAGGTCCGGACCAATTGCACAGGGCATAAAAAATTAAATTTTTTTTTGCGGAATGGAACCAATTGCAATCGTTTGTCCACCGATTGATTGTCCATGTTAGTCCAGAAAGAAAAAAATTTTTTCGACCCTTAGTTCAAAAGTTATTCAACATTTCTTTTTTATAGCAACACCCCCAAAAACAAAAAGTCCTCTAAAATCCCCAATTTTTAACTTATATGGCCCGGACCAATTGTAATCGTTTGTCCAATTTTTGAACTAAGGGTGGACAAACGAAAATTTTTGGTGGACAATGATAAGGAGCCGGTGGACAAACGATTGCAATTGGTCCGGACCTCCTAAGTTCAAAATTGTGGGCAGTAGAGGCGTTTTTTAATTTTGGGGTACTTGCTATAAAAAAGAAAAGCTTAATAACTTTTTTCCTGAGGGTGGACAAAGGATTTTTTTGCCTGGACAAACGTGGACAAACGATGGACAAACGAATGCGACATGTTTCGTCAAAAAATTTTGAGGTCGGGGTTCTGGCGTCACACAGCTCGTTTTTTCTTGTTTCACCGGCAATATTTTATGTAACATGGAGGGTCTATATATTGTCTTATCATTAATTAAACAAACGTATCTATATTGATTTGAGTCAAAGAGGAAAAAATAGTTCGTTTAGCCAAAAATAACTAATATTTTAACTCTTAAGCTTGATTTAAATTAGCTCAATAAATTTGATTTTAAGTGAACGCCTTTTTTCTTGATTTTATTCTTTTAGCTGGAAACCCGGAAGAACCAAACTCACTATTGTTTTTATTTATTATACAATAAACATACATATTTAAGTTCTTACACTCAGTTGTTTCTTTTTTTTATTTTAGTTTGCGTGTCAACGAACAATCTTCTTGTTTCAAACTATTAGCAGTCAGGAATGGTAGTTTTTTTTTCTTTCCTTGTTCCTGGCTTGCCATAGAGCAATCATTACCTATACTTAGTTATAAAAATAAAAGTACAAAAAAAAATATACAAAACAAAAATTACCTGAAAATTTGACACACTTAGCTGATTTACTAATACTTAAACGTACAAAATATTTGTATACTTAATTTGTATCATTTATTACATACCTACACTGGCGGAGTAAGAAAGGGCCGGAGGGAGCGGTTCCCTGGGCCCCTGGCCCTGTAGTTTCTTAATTTCAAGCCGCATCTTTATTTGAATAGAAATATAAATTCACAACTTTTTGTTCTTCCATTGTATATTCCAAAGTCAATAGTTTAAATAGTTAAATTCAAAATTATTACAACAAGTTAAAAACCATTATTTGGTTTTAAATTAAGATGTCCCAGTTTTAAGACATTTTTCTATTATAATTTTTTTTTTGCAGTCTACATGTTCATTGTTATGCCTAAAAGCCCGTATGTAAATTATAATTACTATGTTTGATGTTTTTTTTTGTCGTAAAAGCTAACGTTATTATAAGACTACAAAAATATCTGATCACACAAGCGGCCTAATTTAGCACCGCCATGGGCCTTCAACAAGCTTAGTCCGCCACTGAACACCTATAAGAAAAAGTAACCCGCTGGGAAAGCAAAAGGAAAGTAAGTACTTCATGCATGCGATTTGAAAAATTGTCCGAAATAAAGCTAAATATTTTAATATTACTTTCAAAGAAAAAGTAAGAAGGAAATCATTTTTTTTTTACAATTAACATTTTCCTGCGGCATTTAGGATTTGATGTTTTTTTTTTTTTTTTTATTTCTTTAAGACAGATAGAATTATTTTTTTTTAATAATTAGGTATTGTTATTATTTTTCATTAATATGTAATTTAAATAATTACATGGTAATATTAAACAGGGCGTTCGGTATAAGGTGCACCAAAAGGCTAGAGCGAGTAGGTTAGGTTAAGACAAGAAAAAAATCGTATGGGAGAGGGGGGTCTATTGCCCACCCGTTTAGGCTAGAAGGGCAATTTCCTAAAAATCGACTTGAAATAGCAAAAAAAAAAATATTAAAAAACAACGGCAACACTTACAATGTCATGTTATAATTTTTTTTAAAGTCAGAAGCTCGTTCTTTTATTTTCTTTTTAATTCAAATTTTTTGAGAGAACGGTTTTTGAAAAATTAATTTTCAAACTCAAAATTTTGAAAAAATAAATAATGAAAAAATTGTGTTCAAACTAATTTTTTTTTAAATTTTACGTTATTAAGTAATATTTTTTTAAGTATTCAATGCTCCTATCAATTTCCAGTCAAACACTTATAACCGGATGCCTAAATGTTTTTTGTTTTTGAGAAAATTGAAAACAACAAAATCTACTTTACAATTTAATTAGTAGAAACAGAATCTTTGGAGCAACAAAATAACCGATGGAAGTCAAATTCAAGGAAAATTTACTTTAGTTACTTTCAATTTTCTCAAAAACTGGATTACATTCTGACATCTGGTTTTTAGTGTTGGGCTGAGAATTGATGGGAGCATTGAATATTTAACACGATAATATTACTTAATAATATAAAATTTAAAAAAAAATTAGTTTGAGCACAATTTTTTTATTTTTCAAAAATTTAAGTTTGAAAATTAATTTTTAAAAAACTGTTCACTAAAATAACTTATTTTTAAAAATAAAATAAAAGAAGAGGTCTCTTGTCTTACAAAAAGGTATGACATGCTGTTGTAGTAGTGACCATTATTTTTAAATAATTTTGTTTCTATCTTAAGTCATTTTCATTTTTTTTTTTAAATTTGTCCTCCGTTATTTTTAATTTTCTCAAAAACAAAAAGACACTTGAGTATCTTCTTTTCCGTATTTAACTGGAAATTTATAGGAGAATCGAATATTAAAAACAAAAACTATTACTTAATTACGTATAAAATATTAAAAAAAAAAATAGTTTGAATACATTTTTTTTCATATTTTTTTCAAAATTTTGAGTTTGAAAATTAATTGTTCAAAAACTGTTCACAACAACAGCAAAACAAAATAAAAGAATTGATTTCTGGCTTAAAAAAAAGGGCAACATGATATTGTAATTTTTTTTCTATTTCAAGTCGATTTTTTAAAAAATTGCCCCTTCCGTCTAAACGCGGGGGAAATAAAACTCCCCTCCCATAAGATTTTTTTTTTGTCTTAACACAACCTTCTCGTTCTAGCTTTTAAGTGCACCTTATACCAAATACCCTGTACTGCAGAGACTACTAGCTCTGAACAATGACAGGAACTGAGTGAAGCTCAAAAATCAGTTACACATAGAAATGCATCAAGGACGGATGGATCTATGACGCAAAATATTCAAAATATAAAACTGGACATACTTAGTTGTGTGCCATTTCGTCTTCCGAACGTTAGAATACAAATTCAGTTAAATAAGTTTTTTGAAAGGATATATTAAAGGTTAAAGCGCTCTTATTACTTTGTGTATGATAAAAGGCATCAAAACGCAGGCTTTTACAAATTACTGTAATCATAAATCCTAGTTTAACTGTAATATCTAGGAAACATAAAAAATCTTTATACAAAATTCGAATTAAATCCGAACTTCCCTTCATACTTAAGCTCAGTGCACACACCGAAGCGAGGTAATCTATAACAAATACTTCTTTTCTCCATCAGCATATAATTGTTAAGTTTGATTAAAACGTCCAAATTCTTTCTACTCAAAACCAAAACCTGCCCTATAGAGAAAACAAAAACAATAATATGGGTATAGAAACACAAGCTACCTGTGTATACATATACGCTATACCTACTTAGATTAAAGACGGTTTGAAATATTCTTTTACCCTTCTTTTGCACCTAGATTCGATTTTCCATTGAATACTGTCTAAAGAACCATACAAAATAAAATCACAAAACAGACATAACGTGAGTGCTGCGGGCTAAATAATTGAACATTATTGAATCCAGCCCCATATATACTCGAGTTTCTGTATACGAAGTCTTGTACTTCAACATCCCTCGAGCAAAATGTACCGCGAACGACTTTCACTACCCCAAAAAGTGCCATTGGCTTTGTACAAGTATAGTATATGAAAAATACATAAATATATAAAATGACTTAAATACACGAAACAAAATAGCAAAGACTGTATCACAACAAAGTGCTATTCTCATCTCTGGGGGGATTGATTTTGACATGTGTCAAAAGCATCTCTGTGATATGCTATATACCTAGCTACCAAAATCCCACCTTCTTACCCTCACTCCTCTTAAACAAGTTGACAAGGTAAACGTATTAGATACTCCGTTTGCCTGACAGCATTTACCATCACTATCATCATCATTTCAAAATCACCCTTTTCTCATTTTTGAATCACCCAAAAATAATTTCAATTCAAAACGACAAATCGTTTTTTTGGAGCTTTGTTTCTCCTCCTCGTACCTTGACTAGAATGTAAAATATTTATTATTGGTTAAGCTATCATCATCATTTTTTATCACCTCTCAACTTCAAAAGATAAAATATGAAATGCAGAAGATAACAAATTGAGTTTGTATCATCGATTTATGTTTGTGTCCTATACCCAAATGGACGTTTTTTTTTATTACAGTGCGGTTCAATTGCTTATAGACACTTGGAACATTTTTTTTCAATTATGTTCAAAAATTGAAATTATTTCCCAATATAAATGAAGTTATTTCCAAGTGTAATGCTTGTTCGGGGAATATTGGTTAATGGTGAATTCTAGGAGCTTCTGCCGTTTTCGGAAAAGACGAAAATAAAAACAAATGGTTCTACGGCAGTTACCGTTAATAAAGTTTTTTCGCCAATTATATATATATTTTTTTATGTAGTTTTCGGAGCAATGAAATAAAGTCCAATTCAATTAAAGATCAAAACTATTTTAAGAAAATACTTGTAAATAATTCACTCCGGTAGTTCGAATTAAAAATAATCCCACCAACAGTTAATGCCTTGATCTTTACCTACCATTTAACATTTACAAACGCATCTGTCTGGAACTGATGCCCAAACTTACCTACCCTACAAATATTACCATCCTAGTTCTCTTTGCTTCTTCGCAACGATGATAATTAATATCATTTAAAACCATCGCTATAAAAAAAAGTAGTATTACTGGCTGAACAGAATGGTGACGCAGACGGAACCGGAGCTGGAATAGCTGTCAAAATATTGAATACACGCAAATTCAATGTTGCGAACACAGCGGAACGTAGACGCATACGGAGCTGCAGACGCAGACGGAAGAGTTTACCAACTTTTAACTTTTCACGTACGGCACTTTTCACGTTTCAAATTGTATGAAGAAAAAAAAACAACTTTTTGGGTCGGAAAAAAATATTGTGGTTATTTGTATCGCGAAAAAAATTATTTATTAAAAGGAAAATTATTGGAAACAAAAAATGTGAATTCTGAGCTTGTACACAAGAATATTCTTTTGTTTTTCTTCAAAATGCTTTCAAATCTGTACAGCTCCATTGTGGACATGTAAAAAAAAATAACGTACGACACTTTTTGACAGCTCTTCCAGTTCCGTCTGCGGCTTCAGTTCCGTCATTCTATTCTGTTCACCCATTTAGTTGGTAGTTGATGGAACCATAAATGTCACAACGACGCAACGATAATACAAAACAATATGCGAGTACGTACAAAAAGAAAACAAATTAAAACATTTTAGTGGCGCGACATTTCCTGGATTACCAGGGCCTAGTGATTTACAACTCTCAACCATTTCTGTATGCGTGTTGTCAGCACGAATGGAGGGGACTGATAATTTTCTGCTAAATCCTAACGGCTAAGGGGATATGATGGAATTATTTTCAAGATGGAGGGATACATGCCGTTTGCGTTACCAACATTATTTCTATAAAATTCATAAAATACTCGGAAACTCACGTTAGGTACACACGTTACACACGTGTTTTTACATTCTCAAATGCAAACTTTAGGACAAAGGCTATCTTAAGTTCATTAATTTTAAACATACATTCGAGATTCGACACTATTGTAAAATATTCTTCATTTCTAATTCAAAAAATTAAGGAAAAGTAGACTAGAGGAGAGATACATTTTCTGATTTTCGCATGTCATTTTTCCCGACAAGTTGTAAGGAATATTGAAGATAAAAATATTAAAATATTTTACATTCAATATTCTTTCAAATGTACATATATCTTAAAAAACTGTTAATTTGTCAAAGATTAAATGGAAATATTAAAGTACTTATCCAGAGTGTGCGTGTTGTACGAATTTTGTTGACATCATGATACGGTTAAAGGGGTATCATGTTGGTAAAAGGTGAGCCATAATTTAGATTTCTTAAAATATATCATTGGTGACAAAGTGGTAGAAATGGAGAATTATACTCAATCATTCAATGTGTTATCTCTTATTTTTATCTTTGATTTTCTGCTGCATACAAAATTTGTATTGATAAGAATTATTTATTGTGAAAAGGTAGGTATATCAATGTTTAATTTTTCATTTAGATACTTGAATTGCTGATTCAATTTAAGATTTTGAATTATTGCTTAAAATAAATTGAGTAGGTTTTCAATTGAAAAATTGTTATTTTTTTCTATAAAGCCTATTTATTAGGTAATCAGTTTGAGTGAAAACTAAATTTTGATAAATAAGTGGAGTGGCTCTTAGTTCACTAGTGTCTATGACGTGTTTTTACTTCACTTTCGTGTGACCAAAATGGTCGATGAAGTTATGTCCCTCAAGTTAGCAGAGCTAGGTTAGCTGAACAACGTTCTTATGATGTCATCATTAGGTGCTAAATAGGTGCTAATTAAGTACCTAACAACAAAATTAAATGTTCCAGTACTTTTGGAGAAAATTATTGTTCTGATTACTTGATTCCAAGTTAGACAAAGTTTATAAATATGCCTATAGGTTTCTGAGATCAAAATTGTATAAAAATAAAAAAATATTATATTACAGGAAAATGTAACATGTGGAATAAGCTTAAAGGTGTTTTTTTAAATGCCACCTTCATGTGTGAAGTTTCACTGTGCTATTTCTCTAGAAAAGGGCATATGTGCGTGGAAAGAGGCAGTTTCTTCAACCATATAGAATAGAGGTCGCAGAGAGTTTAACACATAAATCTGCGGAAATTCAAATCAGTTGATGCAACCCAAAGATCCGGAGCCACTTTTTTTTGCCAAAGCCTTCGATTCTTAACATGGCTAAATATGAGCACATCGAGTCACTTTGCTTAGAAAAAGATCTCAAAGTTGCAAAAGCAAAGATGAAGAGAATTATCAAAACCAGCCAAAAGCTAACGATACGGCAAAGTGATTACGATCCATTTCTCTTATTCTATTGGACAAACCAGCAAAGCATGTTATATAAAATATATGGTTCAGGGTTTTACAGTTTAATGATCGACGCATCTGGAAGACTCGTCTCCAAGAGGTTCGGATGGAACCTTGAGTCAGCATATTTCTTTATATCTGGCAGTAATCCCTTATGGAAGTGGGCAGACTTCAGTGTCAGTCAGCCAAATGCTGTCGGAAGCACATGATATGGCAATGATTCAGAACTGGCTGACGCAGGTGCTGCGATCGGGAGTTCTACCTCCATCGGATCAGAGACAGTCTGCGATTCATCACGGGTTTTGTTGACCGGAATTGTGGGGACATTTACAGGACTGCAAACAATAGAGCAATATTGCGACGAGTTCCTCCTCCATGCTTCTTTAAAATTTAAGTTGATCGTTTTATACAAATGTATGCAAATGCTTTAAAAAATGAGCATAGACTTATTCAAACATTTAATTTAGGAGTTATCCGACCAATTGATTTCGCTGATTAATACACGAGAGTTAACAGAATCGGCTCTCTAACTGAGACCGAAGAGCGAAGTACTGTTAATAACAACAACATACCGTGCGACCACCATAAGCTGAAGTTATTAAATTTGATTACGGGTAACCAATCAGCCTACGAAGACCTAGCAATTAATGAAGATTACACAATTGGCGACCTTGAAATTGAAAAGCTATCCGAGGGAGGTATAACCGAAAGCAACATATGGGTAAAATTTACAACAGGAACTTGAGCCGCTAATACAGACGGGTATTTTTTTAAGGCAACTTATTCGTGACATAAAAGACCTTCCTATACGTGGCCTTGTGCCTACAGGGAGAAATTAGGCTTCAGCTCGGCGGGATACCCACGACAAGTACACCTGATGAAGGCGAATTCAACAAAATTAAAAATGTTATTTTCGGGAATGAAAGTGCAAAATTAATGGTGGATAGGTTTTGCATGGTCAAACCAGCCTTGTTCATGCAAAAAAAAACGACGACGAAGAAACTGCTGTATCCAAGGGACTATCTGCTGAAGAAATGATGCCTACGATTGGGCCTTTATTTAAGCAGAGACACATTGTAACACCAGCTTTAGAACTTTCAACTAACACAGAACCAGACTCTGAAGAAACGACGTACATTGTTTGCAAAAATGGTGACCTACCAAGCGGGGCTCACATATTATTCGTTTTAAATATGTTTATTTTTTTAGAAGGCTGCTCACTGGAGGCAAAAAGCTATGGATGCGGGGATAAGAGATGTGTTTTAAGTGTCAAAATTTAAATGCAGCGATCTATATTCAGCCTACAAGGTTTGAAGAAAATTAGAGAGGTCAGGTACCGGTTCGAAAAAAAAATAGGCCCAGTCTATTTATCGAATTTAAGTTAGCAGTAGGAGAAATGAATTGATTAATTTTTTTTCTTCAGATCCTGGAAAATCAACAAGATTTATGACGAAAAAAAATTGAAAGAAAACAAATAATTTTTTTTTTGTCCAAATTCATTAAAATACATGTACATTAGACTGATTCAAAAAAATTAAAATTTCTCCTATTTTCAATGCCACTAGCTTTTTAGTTAAAGTTTAGTGAAATAATAAGCCTGGTAGAATTTCAGCCGTTTAGATTAATATTTAGAGGTCGCTCATTGCTAATTTCTTTTTTCCATACAAATTGTATGGGACGTTTTCTTTTGTAAGAATTTTCGAAGTTATTTTTAATTTTGTTTATTTAATATCTATATTTTTTTTTTATTTAAAATATTTTTTATTTTAAAGTGCATGTACTACTTTTGGGAAACTTTACAAGTTAGCAGAACATTAGCTTTTTGAAAATTGTTAGCAAAACAATTAGCATTTAATTATGCAATCATAAAACCTTTGATCTGCTAACTTCACGGGCATATCAGTCTGTGCGATTGTGCCTCCGTACGTCTACTATAATTTGAGCTAGAACGCCTAGAGCCTTAATGGTTGGGCTGATTTGCTTCAAATTTGGTACAGAGCATTTTTGTGCGATAAACTAGAGGGGAATTTAGAATTTTTAAATAATCACAGGCAGCTTCCATACAAATATTTCGGATATTTTTCAATTTTTCTCAAAAACGATTTTGATTAAACTTCACACTTATTATGAATATAAATTGTCTTATTTTCGAGTTATTATAGTTTCTCAATAGCTTGAATAATTTTATTATAATTTTATAGTCTGGTGCTTCTGAGTAGTTCAATTATATGTATGTATGTACATCTGCTACTTTAGATACATTTTTTAACTACAAGACCAAGTTCATGGGATCCAGTCGTCCATATATTTTTTATTGTATCATTTATATCATATTTTAGTGCATTGCTTTTAAAATAATCTACCCAGGTTTTTTTTTTTCACTCAACTAGAATCGATATAATGTATGTATGTAATGTACATGTAGGCATATAAAAATTATCTAGCCCAGAACGAGGACACTGACTTATGTTTTTTCTCTTTGTTCACATTATTTTATCTCTATAAAAGGAATCGACTCGAAAGTAAAATTATAGAACTGTGTTTATATACGATAAAAATATGACGCTTCGGTATTATTTACAAACTACATATATTGATCAGTATCAGTAGGTAGATTAGATATACAAAAAATGTGTTTCTTTATTAAGAACCCAAGATGTATATTTAAAAAAAAAAAAAGTAAACATTAGCTGTTTCTGTTATCACATTGCCTTTGCTTACCGGCTAACAAATTGTTTACTCATTAAATTCTACTTTAAAAGATAACAACGGTTCACACCGCGAGATAGTATATATTTCACTATAACATGTAATGTATAGGTATATTTGAAACCACAATGAAAATAACGAACAACGCATCGTTTTTCCACTTTAAATCAATTCGCTGGAAAAAGTAAAATGTAATTTTTGATAAGAAAATACAAAGTTTAAGTGGCTGATGTAGTTGTAGTCGTATATATATTATATTCAGGAAGATAAGTGTTATTATGGAATATTAAAATTGTGAAAGAAAGTCTTTGTCTTAAATGTCAACATGACTTCTTAAATAATTCACACAAATTTGTATATCTAAGAAATTGTAGCGCTTGTTTTTGCTTGTTCCGTCCGTGCGTCCACTGTAATTTGAGGTAGAGCTTAAACGGGAAAGCTGATTTGCTTAAAATTTAATACACAGAATTTGTGTGTCATTCCCTTGGGTGGAAACTCGAATTTTTGATTTAGCTCATCTAGAACAGGTAACTGCTGTATACAAATATTTCCGTTTTTTTTTTTTTCTCATAAACGGCTTTTACGATTTTGATTAGACCTCGTACCTGCAGTAATAACTAAAATAATTATAAGAAAACTGCGTTTCAGATCATTGCAAAAAAAAAAAATCGCATTGCGGAAATAGAGGTTTATGTTTTTTGAGAAAAGGCTTTGTTTTCAAGTTATTCAAGTATGTATATCTTCTGAATGGATCGACCGATTTCGTTATAATTTCGCAATCTGATGCTTCTAAGTAGTTAAAAAAATACTACATTTAAAAATTTTTGATAATTACATATTTTTTTTTACGAAGAAGAGAATTAACAAAATCAAAGAAAATTATTTTTGTTGTTGTTTTAGTGGACTGTATTGAATTAAATTCAACGTTAAACGTGTAAATAATGGCGCGTATTCATAGTCGCCTATTGGATCAATGAATATATGTACATAGTAGGTAGGTACTTAAATAATTATCGAAATAGGAATTTATCAAATAATTTGACTTCAAATATTAGAATTTTAAACCAGAAAAATTACAATAAATCTCTTAAAATTAAACTACACTGACAGACAAAATAAAGTGCAAAAGTATTAGATTAATTTTCAAACTACCGCTATTTAAAAGCAAAGAGTGTTTATCATCCCATTTCATGTTCTGACGTCACATATTCTCAGTTGCTTACTCTTAAAAAAAAAAAACAATCCATTGTTATGTCTAATTACTATTAGTTGCGGTATTTTTGGAGCATATACAATTTAACTCGCGGCAAAATAAAGTGCATTTTTATTATTCCCTGCCAAAAAGTTTTAAGTTTTAAAGAAAAATATTTACAATTGATAAAATATAAAAAGGTAGAAGCAAAAGATCCCAATTTATAATAATTTCCGTGTTAAATTTTATTTTTATTACTTAAATCTTAAGTATGAAACCGTTAATATCTGAAGTGAAGGAATTGCTTGTTTTGGACCGTCAACGGGGCTTTATATTCCATAAACTGGCAGAAAAATATGGATTATCCATTTCTATGGTAAGAAAAATCTGCCTCAATTTCTTTGAACGAGGAACTGTTGCTAGTTTTAAAAGTTCTTGTGGAAGGAAGCGGAAGACAACTGCAGTTGATGACCGCAGAATTAAAATTCAGGCTTGAAAGAACCCTTTATCTTCCGCCAGAAATATTAAAGAAGAATTGCAGTTAAATATAACAGCAAGGACAGTACAAGGCGACTCCATGAAAGCGGTTTAAAAAACTTGTTTGCAAAGAAAAAGCCGTTACTCCGTTCAGTTCATATTCAAAAACGGTTAGCTTTCGCTAGAAAGTTTTTAGTGAAGCCACAATCGTTCTGGGAAAACATTATTTGGTCTGACGAATCCAAATTTGAATTAAAAAACTGTAAGGGAAGAAAGCGAGTTTGGTGCAAGCAATCCGAAAGACTCAGCCATAGGTGTTTACAAAAAACGGTGAAGCATGGAGGTGGGTCACTTATAGTTTGGGGATGTTTTTCTTTTAGTGGCGTTAGAAATATTGTCAAAATTGGAACCAAAATGACGGGTTCTAGTTACGTGAACATTGTTAGGGAAAATTTAGCTTCTTCTGCTTCTAGAATGTCTTTGGAAAGTTATATTTTTCAACAAGATAACGATCCAAAGCATACAAGCAGAGTAGCTAAGCAGTTTTTTTTACCGAAAATAATGTTGACGTACTAGAATGGCCAACCCAATCTCCCGACTTAAACCCTATTGAGCACCTTTGGTCCATTTTGGATGAAAGGATTCCCTTAGATCAACGTCGCAATTTACAATCTTTTTGGGAAAGCCTCCAAAATGAATGGGAGAGAATTCCAGATCAAATCTTGAAGAACCTGGTTAGCAGCATGCCCAAACGTCTTGCTGCAGTTATTCAAAATAAAGGAGGAGCCACTACCTATTCACATTTTTCTTTTCTGAAACTGAATTCCTATTTTACGTGATGATCTTTCGAATTTGCACTTTATTTTGTCTCTTCTATTTTCTTTGAATATTGCTATTTTATTTCATTTCTAACCTACATTTTGTATATAACTTCAAACGATTACTTCTGTGGACGTAAGATAATCTGAAAAATATGAATACATTATTTTTTTTAAGAAAAATAAATCAGAACATATCATATTAAATAAAATATTATTGAAAATAATTTTTGCACTTTTTTTTGTCTGACAGTGTAAATCCACTTTTAACTTAGTAACAGTTTAAAAATGACTACCTATTGATACCATTATTTTTTGAGAGTGGTGATGTTAACTCGGGCATACATTTAGTATTACCAAAGGTTTTTAAGAAAAAAAAAACAGTTAATCCAATTTTGGGACTTTTAAAATTTTGAAGTGGTAAAATTAACTTTTAACATCAATGACGAATACAATACCCATCACAACACAACTGTCTGATTAATCTGGCTCTTCTTGCGTTCTTATGGTTCGACTTCTGATGCGACAATATTCGATGGTTTAAATTGTTGCAATACCTTTTGAAAACACAACTGATAGCATTTGATGTAACAAAAAACTAAATTGTATCATGCAAACTGGCAGAAATGCAATTCGTACAAGGTACACAAACATGGCTATCGATCTACCCATGACATTATTATGCACGAAAACACCCCTAATGTCAAATAATTAAAAACACATACATGAACATAAAGAGCCATATGTTAATATTTTAACAAAAAAAAAGAACCATAATAACAATATTATAATCGTACGCATCAAGTCGGTGTGGTGGATGCACACGTGTCTAAAGCCTCAAAAGCACTCATAAATTTTATTCTACCAAAAGAAATTCCAGACACTCCGTCGAAGTGATTCAAAAAAATAATGCTCATATTTTTTTTATTTATTAAATCAACCCCAAAGGAGTATCCGGTTACAAATAGGTACAAAAAAGCAAATACAGAAAATAAAAAAAAAAAAAATACAAAACCCTAAAAAAACAAGGATTCAAGGTACACAAATTGTTTTTTTTTTGTTATGCACAGCCCGTGATAAGTTAGTATAATTGTATCGCGTGCAATTATTTCAACTTTGAGTATTTTGTAGCAAAGATACTTTGATAATGCATTACCTATGCATATGCATTTATGATTTCAAAATTGAAATAAAGGTAAAACAAGAACAACAAAATAAAAAAACAACACGCTAAGATATCATTGCTTATGCTGCGGAACAAGTCGCTCTGGGGAAGCCGCGAGGTTTTGCGCCAAAGTCTGCTGAGGGAATTTCAAAGCCTTTTTGTCTTTTTTGTTTGTTTTTTTGAAGAACGCATGCACCAAATTAAAAGCAAATAGGGCTTCAAAATTGGAAAGGGGGAGTAAAAACGTATGCAAGGGAGTTAATATATTCAAATGGTTTTCATATGAACACATACAGAAGTATTGACATTATGAGGGTAGGTACACCTTCTTTCCGTGCCTATACGTTCGTAAGGGAAGTCTGTCTGTTTTTTTTTGTTTTAATTTGTGAGTCAATGAATTTTTAATGCCAGAATTGTTTTATGAAACGTTACCTTCATAATATGTGTGTGTGATGTTCCGTTGCCAGAAGCAGAATAATGGGTACATACCTATTTGTTTTTGTTGTTTTTTTATGATTTTCTTAGCGTAACTTTTACCTTTTTAAAAGTGAATGAAATTGAGAGTTTTATTGCCATTGGAGTTTTATTTGCCATTCATACAGGCTCTAGCCGAAAATTATTTACCTTTGTACCACCTATTATTTAAAAGGATAATAATTTATTTAATGTTTTGTCATCTGAACATTATTTTTATTAGCCTAACATATATGCAATTTCAAACACCTAAATATTTCAAACAATACTTCAATAAATTCGTCATCCTAGTCCACCCTTACTGGGTTAATTGAAATGAGAGGTGTGCTCTAAAGAAAATATGTAAATAATGTGATTTTTAATAATTTACTTCCATACAAAACTGTTTGCCACGACGACGACGCGCCGACTAAAAAATAAAAACGCCTATTGTGGAGGTTCAACCTCGAAAAATAACAAACATTAATGTTTTTACATACCTACCTCCCGCCTGGAAAAATGGCAAGTTTTTGACAAGCTTAGGCAAGGCCCCGGCAAGATTTCAGTAAGGAAAACCTAAAAGAGGAAAACATGGCAGGCCCCTATTAGTACCTCGCTGAGAACATTTATTTAATAAAATACTGGTAAGGTTCTTGATAGTGACTAACTGTAAGTACGTACAGTGAAGTCATTTTATTAAAATTAATAAAAGCGGATAGGTACCTATCGTAATAAAAATGTATATGTGTCGTTAAATAATAAAATTGAATCCGTGTGTCAAATAGTAAAATCTTAGATGCAGACAAATATGAAAACCGTCTTTTATGAAAAGACAATGAAACATTTAATTTAATAATCTGGTGAAGTATTTTCTCTTTCAAATATACATAATTACCGTATGAAATATAAACGAAATACAAAATACATATGTATTTAAATAGATATTTTTTGGGGGTCACGTTGATCTTTTTTCAGATTTCACTTTCCATTCAACCAAAAATGTTGACAGATTCACCAAACAGCAAGTCAGAACGAAGATGTCTTCGAAGCAATCAACATAACAAAATAACAAGAAGTGCCTCTAAAAATAAAAACCATAGAGAATTTTCGTGGAGGCACCAACTGTATCATCCTGATGGCCGTCGTCAAGGAATTGTCTCCCGTCAACAATACAGACTACAACTGTAACTGTAGGTACCAGATACATTTGGAAAAAATGTAGTTTTTACTATTCAGGGCTTAGGCAGAACTTAACTGACGAGGCAAAAAGGTACATAGCTGGCGAGGGCCTAGTGAACGCCTATAGTAAACCTTTACCTTTAGTTAGGTACCTTACCTACTTCCATATGTGCTCACTGTACAACAGGAAGGTACATATGTAGGTACTATGAGTTCGACCGGGTGAGACCAGGAAACATTAACTCTTTTCTAGCTTAGCATTAAATTTAACTTAAAAGAAAATAAAAAATTCATGCATACAAATTTTTTAAAATTTCACAGTTTTTTTCTTTTTAAATTTAATTCATACCTTATAGAAAAAAATTAAAAAAAAAAAATCAAAGGAATCATTCAACTTTTTTAAGTTGTTTTTGAAAATGTTCATTTTTATTCTTCAAAATCTTCGAGGTATAGCTTATCAACTTTGGAGTCCAAAATTTTATGTGTACCAACCTAACGACTGATTTTGTAAAAATCCTATTACATAATTTTTCAAACTGCAATGTCAAAAACCTAAATACCTATTTGTAGGTAGGTACCTTACCTTCTTACCTATTTAACATTAAAATGAACCAATCGAACGTATCTACACACTTACGACAGTTTTGATGCATCAAGTGCTCATTTTAAACTTTGAAATATTAATTCTTATGAACCTACGAGGAGGTAGGTAGGTAGGTACAAAATATCCAATACGTAGGTACAATACGTTGTGTTCGTATAAGGTTTTTCTTAAAGGCTGTTAGCAGGTTGTATTGCCTATTTACGGTCCAAAAAGGTTAAAAACCAATCGAAAGAATTAAATCTTAAGTCATACCTATTTAATCAAAACCTCAAGTTGGATTGTTTTATAATTTAAAGTAGGTAGGTACCTGCCTACATATGTGGTGGTTATGTTATGACTACAACACTCGCAATTGCACTTTAAATATTTTGTTACTCATTTGTTAAAGCGGCAGTAGCAATTAGGCATCCCGTTAAGCAAGCTTGAACCCTGATTCTACTCTTTAAAACTTTCATCGAGTTAAAATATGCTTGGTTCGACTCGACCGTAGGTATACTCAACTGTCAACAAAGTAACGAAAAACCTGGCCATAATCCAACTCCACCTCCCCAGCCCCGTTTTTAAGAGATTTTGTATTCTTAACAATCTCTTTCGCTCATATTTTTGTACGCAAACAATCTGTCATTATTAAGCCCCAAAAGGGCCAAACCACAAAGATTAATCCATATAGGAAAATTAAAATTTCTAAAAACTTGAAACATCTAATCATAAAAAGTTCATAATTGCAAAACAAAAAAAGACCGTTAAAAATATTTCCAATTAAAAACAAAAATCCCATTTTGCTTTTGTTATTCGGGAATGAAGGTTTTCCATGAACTATGATAAACTTCCAAGTTCCAATCCGACCAAAGAATTCAAATAAGAAAATTTTCTCTTTTGAACCCCTTTTTCTTTTGTAAATCTCACCGAAAACAAAAAAGTGGACAAAACTTTTATTTTAATTAGATTTTTGTTTGTACTGAGAAAAAAAAAAACTTACCTTAGCAATTTTAATCCTATGAGAGACAATCAAGATTCCAAGAATTTGGTATTGGTTCGGTTAATCCGTTAATAAAAAAATAACAAGTGTTGATGGAAAAATATCCGCTAAGTAATTTAATTTTTTTGTTTTCTGCTTGGAAATTCTTTTTGTTTTCACTTTAATTTTCTTTTTCGCGCACTTGACACTTTTTATTTTTTAATATTTTCCATATTTTTTCCCTTTTGTGGATCAATGACACACCAACAACACAATAACACTTTACCGAGATGAACTCATAGGTATTTAATTGGGTAGCGTGTATAAACGGAGAGGGGATGTACTTTTTTTTTTATTTTTTGTTAGATTTGAACAAACACAAAAAGATAAAATTTAGCTGAGAAGAATATAAGAAGAAGGGATACACAGAGGAAATAAAAGTAATCACCTTCGTTTGTCACTGAGAAGAAACAGAAAATAAACTTGAGGCAAAAGTCAAGTGTAAACAGAAAAAGAAAAACCCGTTTTATTTTTGAATTAATCGACAGAAAACACGCCGCCAATCATATTATATTAATTCAATAATTATTATAAATTTATCCAGTTCGATTCACAGCTTCAACTACAACTACTAGGTATGAACTATATATCTACTGTATTTTGAAGAGGAAAGAAAGACACAAAACCGGTTTTCGGAGGGAATCCTCCTGCTCCTACCGCCAACGAAACGATCAAACCAACAACAACATAACAGCACAAAAGGTTTTTATTTTCAAAATTAAATGCGAACAAACGAAACGGCTGCTGCATCAATACGTAGGTAGGTACACATGCAGCATGCAGCCAGCAACAGCAGCTGCTGTTGGTCACTTTTCGCCTTTTCGAGCACCAAACACAGTAAAAGGAAAAGGGACACAAAACAGATCAAAAGACCACCATTACCAGTTACCACTCCACTGGACAAATAACAACAACAAAAATATTAGAAAGACACTCAAAGGCAGAAGACGAATAAAACTTCTTTTAAATCCAATTTTAATTCAGCGACTTAATAGCGAAACCAACAAAAACTTCACTTTATTTTTTTTTTAATTAAATCGCAAGCTGTTGTATAAACAAGAGGAATTTATCACTGCAATAATCTTATAGCACATGTGATTAAGCGAGATTAAACAACTTGCTGTTTTTTTTTATTTTACTTTAAAATTTAAATTTTTGTTTTCTTTGTAAACACAACGAAAGCACACAACACTTCGATTTGAGAGCCCGTTATTCTGGCAGCACCAACACGACCGGCGTTTACGAACAAACTGACGTTTACATACGCTATGGGAAATCATCAACACAATGGAAGAAGTGGAAAATGGAAGTCAATGGAATATATGGAAAGTTTTGTTGCTGTTTGGAATAATGGAAGCTGGATTGTTAATGGAAATGGGATGGAAGGTTTTTTAAGAGATTATTTAATGCTAAAGAGAAAATAGATGTTGTGTGTAGTGTGACCAGCTATGGCAACTACTTTGGGCAAAATACCTCGGTTGAAACAAAATCAAGCCTTTCACTTTCAGTGAAGAAAATCACCGTTTTTTTATTTTTAGCTTTATGTTAAAAATCATAAATTAAACAAATAAAATTTAAAAAGAAGAAAAAACATTCCTTTCTTTAAAAATAGTAACCTTGTCGTGTTTGGATTAGCTCCGGTAGATCTTATTTTTTGCTAAGTCGTTTTAAGATATTGGCCTCATGAAAAAGAAAAGTTTTTGAACTCGAGCGCCGAACGCATCATGGTCAAAAATAAAAAAAAACGCTAAATTTTCGTGCTTTTTTTCAGTTGTTGGCAATTTCAAACCCAAGGGATTAATTTTCGACTATAACTTCGATCACCGATTTCAAAGTAATTAAATTTCCTTCAATTTGAGGCCAGAATCATCTGTGTAGACCCATACAGCTTCGAAAAAACAGATATTCAAAATTTAGCAATAATAAATTTATAACATGTACCTAGTATAATTTTTAGTATAGTAAAAAAAAATGTTTCTTGGCACAAGATGCATAAAATTACTAGAGCGTAAGCTGGGAGGGTAGTCTATATCCCCCCGTTTATTTGGGGAGGGGAAGTTTTCAAAAAATTGACTTGAAATAGAAAAAAGCTCATAAAAATCGAACGAAAATATTTGGAATAAAATCCTTTACTCGTCAAAGCCGGGAATCCATTCTTCAATATTCTTTTTAAATAAGGTTTTTCAATTGATAGTTTTTCAAAAATTCATTTCCAAACTCAAAATTTGGAAAAAACGGTTATTTTGTAAACTATTTTTTTTTATTAAAATTTTACGATTTTGAAAAATTTTATTCCAAACTTCAAATTTTGAAAAAAATAACTGTTTTTATTTTTAAATATTTTTTTTATTACAATTTTACGTTATTGAGCACTTATTTTGTTTTCAAAAATCCAATGCTATTATCAATATTCTAGGTGAAATACCAAAAACAAGATGCTTAAAATTAAAGTCATTTAATGACTTATAGTTTTTGAGAAAATTGAAAATAACCTATAAAACTTTATTACTTTTTAGGTAAAAATAAGATCTTTGAAACAACTAAAATACCGTTTTGAAATCGAATTACAAAAAAACATATCTAAGTTATTTTTGATTTTTTCAGAAACGATGAGTCATTTAGGCTGGGCATCTTGTTTTTGGTATTTCACCTAGAATTGATAAAAGCTCAATAACGTAAAAATTTAGTAAAAAAAATATTAAAAAAAAAACATTTATTTTTTTTTTCAAAATTTTAAGTTTGGAAATAAATTTTTCAAAAACTATTAATTGAAAAAACCTTATTCAAAAAGAAAATTTAAGAATGGATTCCTGGCTTTAACAAAAGCTATAGGTTTTTATTCCAAATATTGTAGTTGGATTTTTATGAGTCTTTTTCTATTTCAAGTCAATTTTTTGAAAAATTGCCCCTCCCAATTAAAAGGGGTGATATAGACTACCCCCTCCAAAGGATTTTTTTTTCTTATTTTGACCCAACTTATACGCTCTAGTATTTGTATGCATCTTGTGCCAAGAACCATTTTTTTTATTATACCTACTGTTAACAGTGATATAGAATCAGCAGAAAGATATACATTTAGGAATGAGCGGGCAAAATCCCTTCTGCTCAGTAGTTAGTGTAGGTTCTGCTTATGCAGCTCGGTGAGTGTGGCAGATGGATTGAAGGCTGTTTCACAATGCGACGAGAAAACGAGACGTCAGCGTGACGAGATCTCTTCGCAGTTTCTCTCTCTTAAAAAACAATTTTAAACAGTGAAATAATACATAATCAAGCATTTCTCGTCGTCTCGTCACGTCATAAAGTTCGAAAAATTGAAAAAAAGACGCAACGTGACGACGAGAAATACTTTATTATGTATTATTTCGCTGTTTGAAATTCGTTTTAAAGAGAGAACAACTGTGAAGAGATCTCGTCACGCTGACGGCTCGCTTTCTCGTCGCATTGTGATTTGTGAAACAGCCTTGTGTTAATATCGCATTCCATACCTGACCAGCAAAGGGCGCTCATCGAGTTAGCGCGTTTTAGCGGAAGTATTTATTTATGTTTATTTTAAATTGATCTTAACACTACGACTACTGAAAATTATACTATACTTGTTGTTATAAATTTATTATTGCTAAATTTTGAATATCTGTTTTTTTTTCGAAACTGTTGGGTCTACACAGATGGTGCTGGGCTCAAATTGAAGGAAATTTAATTACTTTGAAATTGGTGAGCGAAGTTATAGTCGAAAAACTAAACCTTTGGGGTTAAAATTGCCAACAACTGAAAAAAGCGCGAAAATTTTGCAGTTTTTTTTAATTTTTGACCATGATGCGTTCGGCGCTCGAGTTCGAAAACTTGGGTTGTTTCATGAGGCCAATATCATAAACGACTCAGCAAAAATCAGAACTACCAGATCTAACTCAAGCGCTGATGTATAAAGCTACTGGGCTATAATGAGCTGTGAATAATAATAAACATAAAAATAAAAATGAAAAGTTGAAGATAAAGATTTTTTTTTGTTAAAATCTGGTAAATTTTTTCTCTGGCAGAACTGAAGAAACGTAAGAAATTGAAGAGATTTTAAAACGTATTTTATTTTATATGATAATATGTGAAAATTATTGTTGAGTTCTTTTTTTTTAATTTAAAAGACTAAAATTTCTAAATTTATGTAAAATGTTTTAACTTGGTTTTTCGAACGAACATTAAAAAACCCTTTGTGATACAACTTCATAAAATAAAAATAAAGATTTATACAATTTTCAAAAGCAATTTTTACGATATCAAATTAAACTTATTTGTTCGAGCCCCTATTTCGAAATCAAAAAATTCAAAAAAATGTTACAAGTTGTTCTAGGTCTATATAATCGTTTTCGTCTATCTACATAATGCCTTTCGCTATAAGTAGGTTATGAAAAAAATCCACTGAATTTTGTTTATTTGTGGATTCTGACTTGAAATTTATAAGCAAAATTCTTTTCTCAGAACCTGCAGAATAAAATTTTTGTGAGACAATGAAATTGTTTAAGAAGACGTTTTTTTATTCTGGACTCTTCTAAAGGAACGTCCAATTGAAAAAGATATACATATTATTTATACGTATGTATGTACTGTACATGTAAGTACATATATTTGTCCGCCACAAAGGCTGCTATGTTTTCAAGCATTCCTTTTTATCCCTAAAACTATGCAAAGTTTTTGAAGTTCCTGTAGATAATGAAGTCATTTTTCGGGCTAATTAATGTCATTTTCTTTTTCAAATTTTTAAAGATCAATTTGTTTTCGTTTTCAAGAGGATTTAAAAAAAAAAAATTAGAAACGCAGTCCACAACCTGTATGGTAATCGATTCGCCTCATTCGATTACATTATAATCTAATTTTAAAAATTGCCAACGAAATACATTACATATATAAAATTGAATAACAAATTTGTCATATCCAAATCCAAGCCATCATGTTTATATTGAATTGGAATTTCCTAAATTTTGTTTTCTTTTTTAAGTTTAAGTTCCAACGAAATTGGCTAATAAACAAAAATTATAATGTATTACGAATTACGATTATCGTTCAAAATCCCTCGTTATCGTTAAGTTGCGATTACATTTTATGATAATCGTTTTTTTTTAAACGATACTCGTTTTTTTTTTTTTTTTTTTTTTTTTTTTTTTTTTTTTTTTAATAATACAAATTCTATATACTACTGAAATAAATCAGCCAAGTAGAAGACTTAGCACTATTTTATTGGACTTGTTGAATTATTGATTCAATATAGCTTTTAACGGCCTTTAGTCCATGAAAATTTTTGGCGTTTCGTCCCGGCGATCTCACTTGGACTCATCAGTTGACTAGTGAGGCCCTTGTCAATACGCAATTTCCATTAAGTTCAGTTCATACTCGTTTTCTTTTACGACTGCTTTTAGCGGTCGTATTTTATAGTTTTGACACTTCTGACCTAGGATTATTATATATCTCTCGCATATTTATTTAAAAAAATAGATTTTTTTGATTTAATCTTGCAATATGTTCATGCATCCATTTTCGTAAATCATAATCGGGTTATGTCATGGCTATCGTTTTCTTAGAAATCGTTTGTTATGCCTTTCGTTTCATAATTCGTAATACGGGCCCTGATAAAGTTATACTACAAATAAAACTTTCATATTAGTTAAGAAAAGTTTTTGAATAGTCTTCTCTAACTATAGTATCTATTTTATATGTACATATTTGGCCTGAACGTGGCAGTCCTCTTTAGGTTTAAAAAGTCTCAGACCACCTGAAATTAGACTATTTAACTACCTATGTATGTATGTATGTACGTCGGATCCAATCATCCGTTTTATTTAATGAAGCATCACTTAATGAAGTACCTACGTTTTCATTTTGTAATGGAAGCTCCTTTGCTATCGAATCCTTTGATATTTTAAACAACTATTTAAGTTCCTTAATTTAAATCCTTGGATAAACGTTTATTTCCGAAATTAAACGCAGTTTGTATGGTTTAAAATTAACACAAATTCATTAAACTACATTGCTTTATAACGAATTCAACATTATTGTTTTTTCCAATTGTTGGGATAAAGGATAATGGCTTTGGCTTTCATCAAAACATTGTTTAATTTTATTATTGTTTTATAATATGTGTTGTGTATGTAATTTGTTTTGCCTATATACGCTTACGCTAATATCCTTAAACCTTAAATTGAAAAGCTTAAATTTTAATTTCATTCCATTGATAGCGAAACGAACATATATAAAAATAAAGTTTTTCAATTTTTCCGGACAAAATAATAATTTATTTTATGGGCTCATTCTGAATAATAATAATAATTGACAGTTAGTTTTTTTTTTTCGATTATTTAATACCTATACCATTTCAATATTAAACGATTTTATGTTAATGAATTCACATGTGAATTGGCATGTACTGTACATATGTATATCCGTTTTGGCAGGATACTTATGTACCTACATCGGAAATATTAATTCGGTCAGGACTCACGAGTCGATTTAAATGAAAGGATTTATTTTTTAAGAACAATTAAAACAAAAATTATTAATCCCCAGCAGTTTGTTTGGTTATTACTTTACAACTCGTGCATTATATTTAGTCGTTATTCTTTTATATGTTGATTTTATGTTCATAATAGTCTCATAAACAGGCTTAATGGTTACCTATGTTACCTAAATATAAAAATTTGGTTTTTTACTGAGGAGGAACAAAAGAAAAACGATTGTATAGGGTAATTATAGCCAGGTAACCTATAATTAAAAAATGTATTATAACTTATTCTTCTTTAATTCCCACTTTTCGTGAATTTTGAATACTTGAATGTATAATTTGGATGAATTAGAACTAAATGATGTATGTACACGTACGTATTAAAAATATTTAACAAAGTTTAATTTATTTAAATTTCATTACTTTATTTACATTCACATCGATCTTCATATTAACATAAAGATACAGGGTGTTTTGCAGAAGATAGGTTCGATACAAGAAAAACTCCTATGGGAGGGAGGGGTCTATTTTTCCATTTGAAAAATTAATATTTAAACTCAAAATTTCGAAAACCGACAAAATATTGTTAAAAGGAAATTGGTTGAAAATTTTACGTTATTATGTTATTAAATACATAATAATATTTTTTGTATTAAAATAAAAAAATGAAAAAGGTTAAGAATAACTTTGTAAGTGTTGCCGTTGATTTTTTTTTTAGAAATTTTTTTTTTTTTTTTATTTCAAGCCGATTCTTAAAGGAAATTTTCTCTCCTTGCGAAACAGGAGGAAAGACCCCTCTCCTTATAAGATTTTTGTCACCCAGCCAACCTATACGCCCTGCCCTTTTGTCGCATCTTATTCAAAACATAGGTAGGTTAGGTACCTATTATATTTTCAATACCTAGAAAAATTGCTTGTGAAAATTTAAATCATTTCGTTTTTCTTCGTTTTTCCATTCGCACATGGACCAATTTCCACAGAATCAGTTCCTTTTTATAAGCTAGTAAAAAAACCTTTCAGTAAGAAATAATTAATTGCGTTTACGAGTTTTTATTTTTATTCTTAAGATTTGTTTAGGATCTTATTATATGTAAAAAAAATACAAATTACTCAATTCACCCATGCATTAAAAAATTAGGCAGGAAAATTGGGCGGGGGGTTATTAGCACTTCATATAATGGGATATTCGAAAAAAAAAGTGTGTCATCTAAAAGGTCAGTGATTGGTCCTAAATGCCTAATTATTTTCCGAAATTAGTCGGGCTTGGAAAATTTTTAATCCAAGGTTAAAGTTTTCAAGGTCACTATAGCGTTTTTTGGCACATCATTTATGGGATGTTCATACACAAAAAGTATACCATTTGAAAGGCCACTAGATCCTGATAAAAAGTCAGCTTGTTTCAGTAATTTGTCAGCTATGGTTTTTTTCTAAAGAATTTTTAAAAATTTCTTCAAGGTCACAGCATAAGGAATTTAAGATCTCATTTCCCAACTAACAATTTAACTTGTGTTAGGTTCAATACAAGCTATTTCCTGGCTTGTATTGTACCACCAAAAGGCCTTTTACAAACCATTTTGGCGCACATTATAGAAGCAATATACCTCATATAAGACCTTTGATCAAAAGTGCTATGCAATTCAATTGCTTTTCTTGAACAGTTGTAATAAGACCATATGAAAGCCCTTAAAAAGATTATGTAATTAGTTCTTACAAAAGCCGGCATATAGCTCGTATGGGAATGATCATTAAGGTCTTATACAAACAACTTAAAGAAAATGGTTGTATATTAGAAAGAAAATATGCTTTACATTTCAATTTCATTATTTTTATTTTTTCTGTGATTTCTCTTTATCTTTTCGTGGTTTGGACTGCCTTTATGTTGATTCTGGAATATTAAGAATTTAATTTAACTTTAAAAAAACCCACTTTTACTCACATGATTTTCCGAGATTTGAACTCACGTCGTTCTGATTAACGATCCAGCACGCAACCCACTACGCCATACCGCAAATTCAAAAATTTTAATGAGTTGATACTCCACGTGTCAAGAATGCAAATGCTTGATAATTTCTATAAGTTTGCTATTAACAAAATGCAAAAGCTATTGACAGGGTTCGGACTTGAGATTCAAAATTTCGGAAACTCTGAAATAATGTTTCTTAAAGAAATTTTTTTTAACAATAATTATGTTTTTCAACAAACGAAAATAGGTAAATTAAATAATTATTAGGTACAACGAATTCAGACCTATTCCTTACTTAAATAACAATTTAATTGCTTGCTTTTTTTTTTTAATAAATTTGCAATCGAGAATCTTGTACTATTTTATAAACTATTAACTCAAAAAAGTGGCTCATACTACATAATTTTTTTTTCAGTTATTGCTTATAGAGTTTCAAAATCTACGCAAATTTATTCAAATATTTTGTTGAAATGCATATTAAAAATAAGCACATTGATAAATTAATCGCGAAAGAGAATGAAAACGAAGAATAAAGAAAAAGAAATCGTTTAGAACAAAATTTCTGACATTAAGAATTTGCTGGAAACGGGTTGGGTACCAAATCCCGAATGGCTCGCGCGCGCGATTTTAAATACCAAAAAGAGTACTGATTCGGGATTTTAGCCTTCAAAATATAGTTTTTTTTTTAAATTTTGTTTTGTTTTGTTTGTTTTTCTACTGAAATAGTACTTAAAATAGTATTGAAATTCGGGATTCAATCCCGAATGCATTCGGGATTTTTTTGTCATTCGGGGTTCTTGCATTTGGGATTTTGGCATTCGGGATCTCGTCCATTATGGATTATGGCATTCGGGATTTTAGGATTCGGGATTTTGTCCCCTTCCCGTTGGTAACAACAGTGCTTTTTAGCTAAATCGGAACAAGTGGGTGGTGATCTTTCTTTTTATTTATTAATTAAGGATTTTTTCAATTAAAAACAATAGAAATATACCTTGAAAGGGCGAAGTAGAGAAGTAGATTCTATTTTGTCCTCAAAACCGAAGTAAATCTACTTCCATCGAAGTGAAGCACGAACCCTGGTTATTGATTTGTATGAGTTTGCGATTAACAACAAACAAAGGCTATACATTTCTATATGTTTGCTATTAACAAAATGCAAAAGCTATGCATTTGTATAAGTTTGCTATTAACAAAATGCAAAAGCTATTGATTTGTATAAGTTTTGCGATCAACAAAATGCAAAAGCTATAGGTACCTACATTTATAATAAGTATAATTATTGTTGTTTAGAAAATGCAAAGCTATATTTTTCTTTTCAAAACAAAAATATTTTGTGTTATGTATGTAATGTCTTTGTTGACAAAACTCCAGACAAAGACAATAACATACATGTTTTTTTATTTATTACATTGTCTACTAAACATTGACGAAAATTAAAATTTTTATTAACATTTTTGCTTTCTTAATAAAGTCTTAAAGCAGATGTTTGAAACGACTTTTAGCTGAATGCTTTATAAAAGCTCTTATTTTTTTTATATAGAACCAATTTCGGCAGGCCTTAAACAGACTTCCATAAGACCTCATTACAACAGACTCCTATTGACCTAATTTTTAGAGGCACAAAACAAGGTATTTTATATAAAATGTGTCAAAAAATGATTAACTTGCATAAATAAGTCTTATGATTATACTAAACGAGCTATAGCTTCCCAAATTCCAAAAACTGGACCTTATACAATATAAATTGTTAGTTGGGTTGTGGAATTTGAAATAAAAAATTATGCAATTAAAAAGGCCAATAAAAAGTCATAAATGGTCTGGCAGCTTCAGAAATTGGTCAGCTATAGGGTGTCAACGCAGCGGTGTCAACGCAGCGGTGTCAACGCAGCTTATCCCAGAGCAACTGAACCCAAGACAATTCATCCCGCGCAATTGGTACCAAGTGCCAAGTGGTCCCAGGACAACTCGTCCCGGAAGTAAAACTCATCCCCAACGAAAAATAAAACTTAGAAACTTATATTATAGCTATAGAATTTTTTTATGAATTTAAAAAAAAACATTGACCTTAAATTTTTTTATTTTATTTAAAAAAAATCCATACCTATCTAGCTGACCATTTTTACAACTACCTGGCCTTTTATGAGGATTAAGTTTTCTCTCAGATGGTGTATACCTTTTATTCAAATATCCCAAAAATGAGGTGCCAAAAGTCGCTATGACCTTGAAGAAAACTTTAAAATTTAATTCAAAAAATATTAAGGCTATCCAATTTCTGAAACTAGTTCACCATTTATTAGTATCGAGTTACCCTTCCATGGGTATAAGTACACTTATTTCGTATATCCCATAAATAAGGTGCTAAAAATTGCAAGTGACTATGAAAAATTTCAACCATGGATTACAAATTCTCCAAGCCTGACCCATTTCTGAAAATAGTTGACCTTTTTTGACACATTACTGATCTTTTATAGTGCATACTTTTTTTTGAATATCCTATATATGAGGTGCTACAGATCCCACAGCCGGAAAAGTGAATTTGATCGAAGACGTCTCAAACGATTTAGATTAAACTTTGTAAGGCTTTTGCAAAAAAAAAAAAAATTATTGATAAAATTGGGGTTGGGGTCAAAATACTGTTTTTAAAATACTGTATTTCGAAATACTGTAATTCAAAATTCCGGTTACACAAAATTCTGTATTTTAAAATTCTGAATGGTCAAAATTCTGTATGGTCAAAATTCTGTATTTCAAAATTCTGCAGAATTTTGAAAAGCAGAATATTGAAATAAAGAATTTTACTCATACAGATTTACTTAAATACAGCATAAACATTGAAGGTTTGAATGAAATGAAGTCGTAAATGATTTTCAGTAAGTTGTATTTAGTTCAATTAGACCTATCTTGTATTATGTTTGGATGGGTCGATTTTCTTTAAACTTGTGACTAGCGATTTTTGAACTGTTCCTTCGACATATTTTCGGTATACCTGTCATAAAAAAAAAAAACTAGTATTAACCATTATTTTATTTAAAAACGTACTTACAGATTTTTCTTAAAAGCAAATTCTGTTAATTTAAATTGATTTAAGGTAAGCCTCTGAAAAAAAGTTTATTAATTGCATTTTCTGGAGAATTTCCTTTATTTTAATTTTTCTGGAAAACGGTGGACTACAAAAAAAAAAAATTGAAAATTCAGTATGTATTTTGAAAATGCAGCTTGTCTCGCTAATCCAAATCTGAAATAACTGTTGCAAGGTGGTATTTGGATTATCGAATTATTAGGATCAATGAGTACCGGGAAAAGGAAAAGCGTTGCTTTTTAAAAACAAAAATTGCATAATAGTTAGATATGTACATAAACGGCACTTTGTCGCCTTTCTCATATGGTAACGGAGTTAACTGATACACAAATATTGCTGATGAATTTTTAAATTTTTCAAAAAATCATATAAAAATAGGTACCTCTTCTTTTTAAAAGTCTCGAATTTAATTTTTAATGATATAAAGCTACAACTCGTCTTTTTATCTGGCTTTTTAAGGGAATTATCACAACTTACCCAAAACTGCCCCTACTTTACCCATCACAAAGAAAATTTCAAACCAGAATGTAACATAGCGTAAAATAGAATATCCCTAACAAATTAAGTATTAATCGAAGCTCCATCATGTACAATGCAATGGTACGTATCCGCCTCGGAATTATTGTATAAAGGCATACATATATCAACCTCCCGGTTATCACATCATACAAATTTAGAACCTGGAACATTCTACTGAAATTTGTTCAAAGCCTCTCATGTTATCCCGATGCAGGATATGAAATCCTAAACAAAGCAATAAAATTAAAAAACACATTCCTGACAAAGCATATCTACACAACGTCACCCGTTAACATACCCCTATACTCATTCCTATATCGAATCCTTCCAAAAAGGATGATATGGACCTAATTTCTGGTTTTTGAGGAATAGGATGCGTCGTCCTCGTTGTGTTGTTCCCCAAACTAAAATAAAATGAAAATATTATGTGTTTTCACAAACACACATACTAAAACTGAAAACACTGGATAAAAAGCACAAAATGTGGATATAGAACTGGATCTGCTGCAAAAAGTTGCTGTGATGTGCAGATGGACACTCAAAACGGGAGAGCTCTCATCCTCATTTTTATAGCAAGAGTTATACCACCAACATGAGCCATAGAAACTCATCGAAGCGTTTATGGGTTTACGCAATTGAGTACGCCACTGAAACGTTAAAAATTGGTCTCTGTGTGCTTTTCGTCTCTTATTCCACTTTACGTCCTCAACCACACTTCATCTGTTTCCTGAGCTCTGGTCGAACGAATGTATTTTAGTGAAGGACATTGTTTGATGTTTTTTGTTGATTTTTTTTTTTTTTTTTGTAGTTGAGAAGGAATCCTATGGAATAGCGAATAAAAGATTCAATAAATATCAATCTAGGTTAAGGACTCATGTTGTGTATCGGTCTTTTGTATACTAAGGTACCTTCTGGACCTGGAGGGGTTTATTTACGAGTTTACACAATTCACACTTTTGATTGTTTCCGTTTGTCCGTATGAGCCTCCTCCTCTGTGATTATTTTGGGTGTTTTCTATTGATTTTCAAACCGATTTACTTTTTTATATTTGGAAAACACGTTCACTTTTATCGGAAATTTAAGTTTGTAGATATAAATAGGGAATGGTATAGACTGGCTAGTATTGCTTTTTTTATTTTATTTTTTATGTTAATCGATAGGTTATGGAGACATTTAATGCTATATGGGTCATAACGTAAATACATCATATATAGCATGATAAAGGTCTTAAAGCATTCTTTTATACGTGATGTGACATTACATCAAGAAGCTGGGTTGACTGCAGAGGAGTTTGAAGGTCACTGTTTTTTTTTTTTTTAATTATTAGGTACTTTTAAACAAAGAAAAAAATGTGAGGCAATGCCCCCAGGTGTAGTAGCCGTGGCGTGATGGTTAGTGCGATGGACTGTCATGTCGGAGGTCTAAGGTTCGATCCCCAGCCTCGCCACCTATTTATTTAAAAAAAGAAAAAAAACGGCTACTGCCTCTTGCGAGGAATTGGCAAATCCTCCAAGAGTATCTCCTGTCACAGAAAAGTGCCGCTCGTTAGCCGTTCGGATTCGGCAATAAACTGTAGGTCCCCTCCATTCCTGCAGACACGCACACAGGAATGGTTGAGAGTTGTAAGTCACTAGGCCTTAGTTCTTCATGAGCTGTTGTGCCATCAAATTTATTTATTTTTTTTTTTAATGCCCCCCAGGTAATTTAAAAAAAATATTTACTAATTTTATAAAAATTGAAGGTTTTAAGGTACTTTTTGAATTTAAATCAAAGTAAATAATCAAAATAAGAAAGATTTCGTTGGCATTCCCTCTACACCTTTTGTTTTATTTTTCTTAGGACCAAAAATAATCGCAAATTGTTATGGTCGCTTAATTTAAAATAATTTTTTTGACAAATACTCAATAATGGACCCTACCTCCAACAGAACCATTTATGCTTGGGACAGGTATGATTTGGATTCGTAAAAAAAAAACGGGCTCGAGATTACAATGAAACATAATATTACACAAAGGTGATAGAGAACACGCCGAAAGAGGTTCTTTTGTCCGACTGTGGATCTGACTATCTGTCTACCATCTATCTACGGGGCAAAACGTACGAACCGGTTTTAAAGGGATGTAAAACAAAAATAATTCAACTTATAGAAATTATGCTTATATGTATTGTAATTCAGTACAGAGTCTAGTTTTTACATTAACCGCCATATTATTCACTCGATACATCCAGATTTAAACTTAAATCCAGATGAATTTATATTGAATTTGTACGATTTACATCCAGATTTAAGTTTTAATCTGGATGTATTGAGTGAAGGCCGTTAGTTTTAAAAATGATATCACGTAGGTGCGGCGGCCGGCAGCCGCAATGCACTCTTGAAGGCGAATTCTGAAGTTTTCAACCGCTCTTCTGCACATTTCGATGGGTATTGTCGTAACTTCCTCTCTGATTCTGTCCTTAAGTTCTTCCAGGGTATATGTGGATGAAGCTTAAAAACTTTTTCCTTTATGTACCCCCAAAAGAAAAAAATCACAAATGCTCAAATCTGGTGAGCACGCAGGCAACTCCAAGTCACTCTTCAAAGAGACGAGGCTCCGCTGGGGGAACACTTGCCTCAATCTCGCCATTGAAATCCTAGCAGTGTGGGATGTAGCCCCGTCCTGTTGAAACCAGATGTCTCCCAGATTAGTTGCTTCACTCAATTATTCCAGATCGGATTCAAAAAACTCTTCCAACATTGGCACATAGCGCTCAGCGGCCATTTTCAAAAAAAGACCTAACAGCAAACCCACGATGCTGTCCCGTCCAAACCATGGCTGCTACTGTAAACTAGACTCTCTCACTGCCACAACAGTACCCCTTCCCTTTCCCCATCACAACCACAGGCCGATCGCCAGCCGGTCAAAAAACCGGTTCATACCTTTTGCCCCACTTCCTGATGGTTTTACGGCAGGTAACTACCGTCTATTACAGTTTTCGTTACTGTTTTTTCGCCATAAGAATGCAGGACATACCTACAAATATTTCACACGAAAATTTATATGAAAATCGTTAGAACCTTTTTTGAGACAAATAACTTTTTTCAAAACGGTTGGACGCATGGCAGGTATATCGTTATTTTACAATATTTATTTTCAGTCCACCATTTATAACTTTATATTTTATACTAAGAGTGTTTAGTTTATAAATATGTAATGTTCTAAAAAAAAAATCAAAAAGTCACAGTTTCGAGTCAAAATACCCAAATCCAATTTTCCCTAAAACATTCTATTTACTTGACCTTTTTGTATTTCTTTTTCTGAATTTAAGCCTACACAGAGATAGCTCAGTTTCATCCTACATTGACCTACATTTTTTCTATGATCCAGCATGCTATACAATTCAACCGTTTGAACATATCACCATCACTGACCTTTTGGCCAAAATGTAAAGGTTTCAGTTTTTTTTGGTTTTGTTTTTTATATGTTAACATATGTATGGATATGTATTAAAACCATCGCCATGAACCAATGACGGTATCAAATGGAGGGAGGTAAAATTGTCAACAAAGCGTCAATGGAGTGTGTTATTGGAAAATCAATATGCGGTAAAGTGGTTCTCCTCGTTTACTCTATCCCAATAGATTTCAATTTGCTTTGGACACTTTGAAGTGCGCAGCGTATCATTTTTTTTTTTTTTTTTTTTAAGGAAAAGTTTTCACCAGAGCAACACTTTTTAATTTTAAGTACCTCCTACACCTAAATAAAGTCATGGTTCATGGGTTGAAGAAATTTTCGGAGCTCTAAAGATTTAAGTAATTTGCCCATTTTGATTAATAATTAGCATTTCATTTAAATGTATGAATAATTTGTTCTTTTATAATTATATTTTAACAGTTTTTTATTTTGTGAATTTTATCAATTAAGAAATTTAAAATTTCTCGTGGCTGTTTTAGGTTTTATATTATTTTATTTCACAAATTTGATAAAATAATTTCAACAAAATTGAAATGAAAAAACTCTTGTTTGTTTTCAAAAATCATTTTTAAATGGTAATCCACCCCACACAGTAGTGCCAAATTCATTTCAAAACTTTAATAACTTCGTAAAGGGCTATAAATTAAAATGTTTATAAGCCACCGGGCATCAGAATTTTCTATAGGTATATCTACACATGAGTTTGTGCTCTCTTTTTTTTTTTTGCGTGATATTCAAATTAATTTCACAGTCATCTGCTAAAACTTTTAACATCATTTTGAACGATGACATTTTTATTTTTGTTTATTTTCTGCACAGGAAACTTGTCGGGAAATGGAGATATAAATGAAGGGAAAAATATTATTTTTTTTTTTTTTAGAATTTACTCTACATAGACATATTGACAAATTGTTTTCGTTCCTGTTCCCTGTGCAAAACTATTTCTAACAAGAGCTTGAACTTTTGACAAAACTACTCAACTAAAAATCGATTTTATATAGTGTCGTAGGAGTATTAGAACTTCGATGTTTGAATTTGTTTGACATTTTGAATGGATTGTTACCCTTTTACAAAAGTGGAGTGTGTTGGTTAAGGAGAAATATTATTATAAATTATCTATGTCATCTATCTACATACATAAGATAAGAAGTAAATCTCAATTCGAATGATTATGATTAAGGAAACGCTCATACCAGAGTAGCTCTCAACTATATATTTCCTAAACTGTTTGTCGCCATCTTTTGTAAAAGATTGATTTTCAATTTTGCGAAACACTTTCACGAGAATCTCTGGTTAAAACAAATTCGCCGTAATAATAGTAATTTTTAAAATGTTTCTAATTTAAAATTGAGTTTAATTGAGTTTTCTGACATTTATTAATGTAATTTTCCTGGCTTGTATTAAGCTAAAAACGTTAAACCAAAGAATATAAAGTTACCAAGAATGCGCATCTCATACAAATTTTGTACTGCACATTTTTATATGGCGGGTTCCAATATTGCGACGTGCTCCCAGAGCTTTTGCTTTTTTTTTGGGCTTTTCAAGGACAAAAAAGCAGACTGTTTCAATGTGTGTGGTATCTCATTTTAAAAGCGCTGAGAGAATTATTGAAAAGCCCATAAAAAAGCCAAATTGCGGGTTCCAACATTGGAACCCGCCATTTTCAGTAGAAAATTTGTATGAGCTGCGTCTTCTTGGTAACTTTATATTCTTTGGTTAAACAAACTCTTTGAGATGGGAGGGTGCCCCACCCCTGCAATTTTGAAAAAAAAAAAAATTGGCCTAAACTTTTTTTGAAAAACTTATATCGGATAGAGTTTGTAAAAAAATTTAATTAACGGTTTTTTTTTTCTAGGCCAAAAAACTGTTAAAAATTGTTTAAAAATGTTTTTCGACTCGAATGTCTCGAGAAAACCCAATGATATCAACTCCCGAATAATTTTAGTTTACACACAATACCATAATTAGTAATTGAAAAGGTTTTTTAAAAAAAATTAATTGATAGTTTTTTTCTAGGCAAACAAAACTGCAAAAGAAACAGTTAATAATTGTTGAAATTTTTCGTGTCGCATATATTAAGAGCAAACAGCCTTCCCTTGATTGCACAACTGATAGGTTTTTCGAAGATTTTTAGTTGGTAATTTGCTTATAAAAAATAACATCGGGTATCGAGTTTAAAGGGGAACCAATGTTATCAGTGTGGGTCAAACCCAGCCTCTTGCCTCTTTTTTTATTTCATTTGTGCATAGTTCACTTTGCAAACCACTAAAGAAGTCATTTTCTCCAATAATTCCAAACGCTTAATAAGCCTTAACAGTTTATGAGTAAATAAGATTTGTATCACAATCGTTATACTTAAGACTTTTTTAGCTGCTCCATTGCCTTAACCTTAAATAAACATAATTTTTATCTTCCAATACAAATAAATGCCTATATTGTGTTGTCCCCAAAACATTTAAGGATTATCTCAAATCCTTATCATAGTGATCCTATTAAAGTGTATTCGAGTTATTCTTATGGTTCCATTATCTTTCCACGGAATTGACCAATACAAAGAGCCTGGCTTTGAATCCGCATCTGATGTTGAGAGATTTTATGGGTACATATCTACATATATTTCTATTGTAAGTATGTATATTTCCATTTCTATTAATTCTATTGACAAACACCGAAAAACCTCAATTTCATTCAGACCACATCTGATGATCTTATTTACTGCCATATAGCTTTTCTGAAGCTTCACAGAGCAGCGATTTACTGTGTGTGCCATCCTCCATCCATGGCGATAGCCAATTCACCAACAGACGACGACGACTATGAATTCCTTGTCCAATCCATGGCAATGGCACGTGACTGTTGTTTTCATGTTTACACTCTATTGGCGTCATTGGCGGCAGTAATAATGTCAATGAAATGAATCCTCATTGGCATCTGATAGTGATACCTAGTGCGGTCGGATGAAGCAATCGAATGGAGGTTGTTTGTTAAATTATATTTTGTTTGGTTGGTTTGGTACAACCCGACTTGACGACGAAGGTGGAATCAGAGTCACATTCAAGGTGAAGTTGACAGTCTTTAGAAGCAGCAGGTAGTGGTTGCAGTGGTGTGTATGATGATTTTTGGTTAGGGGAATCAAATTAGCTTTGGTGTAGAAGCTGTCATTTGTCAATCAAACTTCGTCAGGAAATTTGAATGGAGCGCTACAAAAGCATCAGCAAAATAATACTAAGATGACTTCGAGTAACTGTATAAATTTCGCTGTCGTTAACACTTCCTACTAAAGGCAGTGCTAGGTGATGTATGTTCAAGTATAATTTTACGTCTTTATTAATAAAATAGTCTCAGGAATCTGCGAATGTTGGATTTTCAAACGTTACTTACTTTGGCGAAACTTTTTGCCGACATATCTGAAACTGAATTTGTAGCTGATTGAATACTATTGGATATAAAAGCTTCAATAGTTTTTTTTGTTCATTATCTATTCAAGTTTCGGCTAAAACAATTCATAGATATAAAGATAGCTCCAAAATAAGTTTCCAAAATTTGCAAAAATTAGAAAAATATTTTGCGACCTCCAATGCGTTTCAACCAGGCACGCGCACGACCAGTTGGGCTCATCAGTTAGATGCTGTCATACTCTTCTTAGATACAAAATAGCTTCTGCTGATATTTGTGTCGGTAGCCATCCATTAAAATTATGCGAATAAGAAGGGCATGACAGCAAAGGCTGGGATACTGCACCCAACTTTTTTAATATAGATAAAATCTGTTTATCAAAAAGCATTTTTAGTCGAAATAAGCCAACTTATCGTGCCAAAACGAAATTGTTATTTGTTTAATAAAATATGAAAATATTGCGTATACGCCCAAGTGTACATTTATTTTATTTAAATATATTTTTATGGATCATCTTGTTTATTTAATAAATCTAATATTTTGTTGTAATTACATAAAATAGTTTAAAGTATTTGGATGTGTATTTGTTTTTAATAATCCTTGATCGGCCGTAGCCTTCTAGAAGTCGAAGGCTCTTCCTTTGAAATTTTTTTATTTCAATTTTCATTTTATTTTTTTTTGTTTTTTAATGTTTCTATGTAACAAGCTGACCCGGCAGACGTTGTTCTGTCTTAGCTATGAATTTAGAAATGTAATAGATAAAATAAAAATGAGTACCTACTTTCTAGAAGATTTACCATCAGGTGAAGAAAGAAATAACCAAATGTTATTACCCTTAACAGAAATATAACCAAACAATTTTCTCCGTCCGTCTGTCTGTCTGTCTGTCTGTCTGTGAACTCGCCTACAGCCTAAACCCATAGGCCGATTTTAATTAAACTTGGTATAAAATGTTTTCGGGACATTACCCCGACACGTTTTTTTCCTTTTATTTTTAGGACCAAAAATAACGGTACCTGCCATATAATTTTTTTTGCATTTTTGGAAAATCTTATTTTTCTCAAAAATGTCTCGACAGATTTTTCTAAAAAAAAATCAATAAATTTAATTAGGTATATGCTACATTTTTGTAAAAATTAAATTTCCAAAAAATGGTTTTAAATGGTACCTTCCACCATTTTTTTATTTTCGTTTTTCTAAAAAAGAAATAAACTAATTTTTATAATTTCTGTTATGGAGAATCTTCTGAAAAATTAAAAAGTATTGTATACATACCAAAATTTTCAAAAAAATTTTTTTGATATTCAAAAAAGTTTCAAATTTTTTTTTTTGAAAACCAAATATTTCGAAAACGACTTTGTTGATTTATATGAAACATTTTGAATAAAAATTTTTCTTATGGTCAAAATCAACGGTAGCTTCCATATAAATGTTAAAAAACCGTTACAGGAAATAAAAATTTTCTCGAAAAGAACTCCTACAATTTTGATTAAAATTGTTCTAAATACTAATATTAGTATTGTCTACGATCTGTCAAAAACAAAATTTACAGTTAGCCATTATTAACAGTACCTCTCATAGAACCATTTTCTTTATTTTGGACTATCTCATTATGTGCGTAATCGATTTAAATTAAATTCTTTACACAAAAGCTTCTTAAAAGTTAAAATAATACTGCATATCAAAATTTTCAAAAAAAACAAATTTTGGATTTTTTAAAAAAAATTAAAAATTTTTTTTTTTTAAAAAAAAAAGGGTTGATATTTTTTTCGAAATTGAATTTTTTATTCAACAAAAATAAATACTAAAAAATAGTGTACCAATTTGTTTTTCTTAAATGTTTTCAAAATTTTATATATAAAATATTAGTTTAAAAAATAAACCGCTCCTACGATTTGAAATTTTTTTTTCTCCAAAACTAAGACTAGTTAAAGAAATCAGATGGTGTACTTTTTTAGCTCTCAAGACAATTTAAGAAAACATTTTTAGTAAATTTAATTCTAATTATTTTGATTTTTAACAATTTTTCAATTTAAGCTCTATAATGTACCTATAATAGGTACTAGTTTAAAAATTATTTACTTTTATCACACTCAATCTTTAAAATTCGAAGAAACTTTTACTACAAGAGCAAGTTTGAGCGATCCAGTCGTGCGTTTTATTTCTTTTGGGATTTTGTAATCTATTACATGTGGAAAAAATCCTCTTTATTAATCTTTGCCTGTTTGTATTTCCCATGTATAATATTACATACCCTTTAAAATAAATAATAGAAAATAAGCATAAGTGTAGTCACTGTGGCGTATACGTACTTTTTTATCAGCATAATATTAGTTACTTAAAAATCTTTACATCACAACTTTACAGTTAATTTTATATAATGCATGTGTTTATAACAGAAGTAAAGTAAAATAAATTAATTTCATTAAATTATTAGCCTCGGAAATATTTGTAGGCCATGCAAACAAAAAAATTGTTTAGTTTATTCAACCAGGCAAATAAGCAGAAAATAGGTTTCTTTATTTGGTATTTCAATAACTTTGTTTTTGATGCGAAGACATCAAAAGGGAAAGCCTCAAATGATCTCCCTCACTTCCGTTTCCCTGACTTCCCTAGTTTGTAAGTAATATACAAAGAAATAGATAGGAAAACAGAAAGGAAAAAGAACTTTTTTCCATAAGTTGTATTCCTTTTCCATCAGAGTATTTTTTTTAGTTTTCTTTCCTGCTTGCAAAGAGCTTAGAAAATCATTATAATTGCTTTTTGTGCAAAGGTAGGTATCTTTTTGTTTGTAAATCCTTTGCTCAATTTAAGTGCTAACACAATAGCAACTACTTACAATAAAAATATGTTCATTTTGTTTTTTTGGCTAAATGTCATTGCTCCCATTTTTGTTTGTTTGCCGCAAACAAAAAAAGATTCAGAGAGTCTAGACAGTAGCTATAATTATGTATTGAAGCAAATAAAAAGATGAAGAAGAACTAATGAATTGGAATATTGAGTTCATTTAAAGAATCCATAATGTAAAATGTATAAGAGTTAAATGCATCCCCGGTACAAGAAGGTACATACATCATTGACTTTCAATGTAAAAATAGGGATATTTTTCTCAATTTTATCACAATAGATACCCTTATACCTAACTTATAAGGTATTCCATGAAAATTATCTTTTCAAAATTTTGAAAAATTTCCAATAAAAAAAAAATTCTTCAAAATAAAAAGACCCTCTTTAATATAAAGCTCTCCACTAAAATTCAGATTTTTAGGAATTATTATTTAAGTTTATTTACCTGTGCTGTGATGTAATAAGCCTCTAAAAAATGTACACCAACAAATTTTTCATAGAATTTACATAAATGCCCTGCAAACCAAAACAAATTATTAGCTCTATTTATTATATGTAGGTACTTATTTACCATTGAAAAAACTGTTGTTTCTTTTAAAAGGTAAAGTATTGTTTTTATGAACTAAACAAAAATAAAAATAAAAAAAAAAAGCTTTTTTATTTTGGAAATGTATGAAAACAAGAAATCTTTTTAAAGAGGGCATGATTAAGTCCCTTTAATCCATTGCTAAATTTAGGTTTTTTATAACGTTATTAGTATCTGCGATAAAAAAAATACCAAAAATTTGTTGGAAAGAGCTCTGGATACGTTGCAATGCTTTTACAAAAAGTATTTTGGAATATTTTAAAAATTAGCGAAAATTGTTACATTTTTAAGAATGTCCAAAAGGTTTGGTTTCGATTGTACGAAAATTCAAAATTTCAAATACGAGATTAAAACATTTTTTTTTTGAAGTACATAAGTATATTTTTTTTAATTTTTTTTTTTACAATATGACATACTAAATGGATTTTTTTTAATTGCGTTAGAATATGACAAGTTAGTTATATGGATTAAAAAAAATAGAACTAAAGGTTTAAGATCAAGACAAATTCCGTCCGTTTACCTGTCAGTCTGTACCTTCACCTAAAGCCTAAGCGTACCTTTAAAGCGATTTTCGTCAAACTACCGCCAAAAAGCGGTAAGCCCTTTTTGAATAAATATTTTTTTATTTTTTAGGATCAAAAATAACGGTAGCAGCCCTTGACGTAGTGGTTAGTGCATTGAACTAGTCATGCCAGAAGTCTGGGTTCGATTCTCAGCCGCTTCCACTTAAAAACAAAATTTTTTCAGGGCTACCGCCTTTTTACGAGAAAGTGACAAGTTCTCCAAGATTATCTCTTGTCATAGATTACTGTGTTAATTTAAAGCAATTTTTCAGTTTAAAAATTGTTAATATTTCATGTATACTGCAGCACTGCAACAAGTTCGTTATTTGTAAATTATTTAAAATTATTTTCCACTATAATTCTGAGCAAAAAATGGAAACACTCCCTGTGCCCTTTTAAAAGCAACAGTATCTGTGGTTACAATATATATGTTTAAATGTTATAATGTTCACGTTTTAAAGCTTGAACTTCAAACTTTAAATTGGAGGTAAAATCATAAAAATCAATTGGATAGTTTTCGCGTTATCCGCCATAATAATTTTAAATTTTCGAGCTACACGTTTATTTTCATTTATTTTTCCTTACATGCTTCAACTATGACGATTTACCTTTAAAAATCCCGAGGAGATTGTTATGCTTTTACTCCTGATTTAAAGCTTACGGTTCCAGCTTTTTAACAATACCATAAACAAACATATGCCATGTAAACTACATTGAGAGCACTTATTGTCTTTACATGAAGCAGGAGGGTGATTCCGTTTTTTTGCTCGCAAGTGTATAACAATAGGAAGTAAGATCGTGCGACCTATTAATGGATTTTATTTCTAATGACAATTTAACTACTGAAATTAATTACCAAACACAGTTCAATTAATTCCACACGAATTTGGTTGATTTCAAATTAAACTTTATTATCATTTGTCAAGTATATTGCATGTGCTTTTAGTTTAGTATACTGGCTTCACCATCGAATGACAAAGTAATCTATTGAGCCTTTGAAAATTTTATGGTACTGAGTCAATTTTTTTTTTTTTTAAATTATCGATTGGGAATGTTGAGTTAGGTGAAAGTTTATTTATTGTTTTTTCCTTTAATGATTTTTCCCATACTTTATTTATTTGTTTTTAATTTCCATACAAAAATTAAATAAACATTCGGATTGACCAATTAACACGCAGTTTTAATATACCTATGTAATGTACCTATATTTTTAGCTAGTTTAGGGAAGACAGGAAAAAATTTAAATTACCAAACTCATTAAGGTCGTATGTATGACAAATTATTAAGCTTTAAACCTTTCAATATAAAAATTTTGTACCTTCTTTTCGATGGGTGCTTCGCTTACTTGATACAAATTTAGCATATATCAGCAACAAAGACAGAAAAAGTTGCAAGAAAAATTTTAAATTGTCACAATATTTAATGTTTATAATTTACACCAAATTTATTTATTTATTTATTTCATCAATTGATAACAAGGATCTGCTGATTACAAAATTAACAAAAAATAAAATATACAAATATAATATTAACAATATTAACAATTTAGTTAAAATTACAAAAAAAAAGAAATTATCATGAACATAAATCAATTACATAGTTGAAGTACTTTCCTCTTAAAACATTCTCTAATCATGCAAAGATCTGTTTCACTACAAACCATGTTAAACAGTTTTAAGGATCGCGTTATAGGTTCGTTAATCCCATAATTGGTTCTATGACGAGGAATGTAAAATAACTCATTTCTATTTCGTAAAACTCTAGTTGGGACATAGAAGGACATTTATGAAAGCAAGTCAATAGAGCTTATTTTATTATCAAAAATATCTTTAACAAACAATATACATTGAGCTTGCCTACGACATTTAAGTGTTTTTAGGTCAATAAGGGAACACCTAGATCTATAATCTGGCAAGGAACCATCAGCCCAGTTAAGCTTACGTAAAGCATAAAGTGTAAATCTTTTTTGAACCCGTTCAATTCTTAAAATATTGCAGTCATAGAAAGGAGACCAAACTACACAACAATATTCTAAAACAGGAAGAACTAAGGACATATATAAAGTTTTAAGCGTATAAGCATCCCTAAAATCATTCGAGTTCCGTTTCAAAAAACCAAGCAAAGAATTACCTTTAGACACTATATCGTTGTCGTTCTTTGAAAACTCCCTAAGTCCATTTCTTAAGAAACAGAAGAACCTTTCATAAACACGGCATAGTTAATTAAATACCAAAATTAAACTTTTGTAAAAAGTACCCAACTCTTTTGCTACATTTATTCTAAATATAAAATTTATCAAACTCAAAAATTTTCAAGTTATTGTTAGTAAAATTCCATAACAAATGTCAATGTTACAAAATTTAAAAAAATGGACTTAGGGAGTTTTCATAGAACGACGACGATATAATCAATATGAGATCTAAAATCAAGCTTTGAATCAAAAAGCACTCCAAGATCATTAACAACATTTACCTTGAGAAGACTAACATCAAACAAATTTGTAATCAAAGTCGATAAGTAAAGGCGATCTTGTTGCACTAAAAATTTTACATTTTAAATAATTTAGCTCAAGATGATTGTAGTCACACCATTTAAGGAAGTTATTTATATCCGATTGCATCAAAAAACAATCTGCAAGAGATGATGTTGCCAAAAAAATTTTAACATCGTCAGCATACATCAGACAGCTACAATATCTAAATACAGACGGCAAATCATTAGTAAATATAATGAAGAGAAGAGAGCCGAGGTGACTCCCTTGTGGAAGCCCTGATATAACATCAATCTGATTTGAGACGCATTCATCTATCTTAACGGCCTGTTTCCTGTCAGACAGGTATGATTTTAACCACTTTAAGAAAGCGGCATTTAATCCCAACTTTTCCAATTTTAGTATAAGAAGACCATGATGAACACGATCAAAAGCTTTAACAAAATCCGTATACAAGACATCGACTTGATTACCATTTTCTATGTGATTACAACAAAAATTTGTAAAAAGGCTAAGATTCGTGCAAGTCGATCTGCCTTTTACAAAGCCGTGCTGTTTAGAAGACAATGATTCTTTGACAGCAAAGTAAAGTCTTTGAGTGACCATTTTTTCAAAAAGTATGGGTACAGCAGAGAGCTTAGAAATTGGTCTATAATTCTTTACTAAGTGTTTAAGACCACTTTTATAAACGGGGACAAAGAATGAAATTTTCCATTCTTTAAGAAAGACACCAGAGTTAAGGGATTTATTAAAAATAAGAGTTAAAACTTCGCAAAGTGATGAAGAGCATTTTGACAAGAGAATAGGTGGAATCATATCAAAGCCGGATTTTTTTGTTACATCAATTTCTATTAAACCTTCCATTACATCCTGTTCTGAAAAACTTCGTAACGAGAAATCTGTTAAGGGAGTTAAATCAGAGTAAGAGTCTTCAACATTTGTTATTATGTCAGGATTATATGATGTTTGAAAGAATTGAGCAAAAAGATCACACGAAGACTGAATATCATTCGATTTAAGATTTTGATATTCCATACATTGAGGAAATGACAAACTTTTTCTTTTAGAATTCAGAAATACCCAGAAAGATTTAGAGTTGTTTTTTATATTGGTTTCAGTATTACTTAAGTATAGCCTATACAAAAACTTATTTAGAAACTCAAATTCCTTCCTCAACTGACAAAATACAGCTCGGTCAACAGAGAGTTTAGTAATTTTAGAACGCTTAAATGCCTTATTTTTAGCATTCTCTAAATTCGACTTGCTTGCAGTTATTGATTTAGACTTCGACATGGAAACCGGTTTTTTTCCTTTCGAAAGAGTTTTGCCACCATTACTTTTCAAAGCAGGAGATGAAGAGGGGGTATTTTTAGATAGTGGCGAATATAGGTATCGAGGCGAAGAGACGTTTTTCAATTTGAGAGACTGCAATTGCTTATTATTGTTGTTAGTTTCAATTGCCGGTAATTTAATTTGGGAGCGATTGATACGAGAGGGTTTCACAAGTTTATCGAATTCAGACTCATGGTCTACAAAGAAACGATAAAGGTCTTTTATTTTTGGTAAACAACCAAAAAAAGAAATGTTTTTGCATGAACCGCACTTCCAGAAAATATCATCATTGGATTTCAACGTAGCCCGATCGGTTTCACTCATTTTGGTGCATTTAAAATGAAATCCCGATTGACAAACACCGCAAAAAACCAAATCACTTTTGGAAGTTAAAAAATTACACTCTGAACATTGGATTTCCATGTTATAAAAGAGAATAAATGAAAATAAATGAAAGCAAAGAATAGAAAATTAAGTACTGTCTTCAAAGAGAACAAGAAACCCCTAACCTACTTCTTTAACTCGAAGTTCTTATATAGTTAAAGTATTAGGACAGTAGGGTTGTTAGTACCAGGGTACTCTTATGGTGAACTCTCATGAACTCCAAACGTGACTATCTTTCTATTCGTTAAATATCATAATTATGCTCTAGTTAAAATTTATCTACAAAAATGTTTTTTTATATTAAATTAATAAATGACAAAAAATACCATAAATGTGTTTTCAACTGCGAAAAAAAAAGAATTGCAGCTCTTGGTTATTTGTATTCCGCATGTGTCGTGTGGCCTTGTGCGATAATAATTAGAATAAAATTAAATTAGTATAAATTTATAATTTCCTCGGAAGTGGGTAAAGTGCTTTATTTTAATTTCAATTATTGTCTCCTCCTCCATCTCATTAAACAAAAAAAAAAAAGAAATTTATGAGAATACGAGACGACAGCTTGCAACGACGACGTGACTCAACGTGCAACTAACCTTAATAGTTCTTCCAGAGCTAGGTATAATACAATAAACGTTTGTCGATATATTTAAAGTTGCCTAAGCTGCTTGAGACCGTGCCATGGTCCCTTAATGAACATCAGACAGACATCTTGGCTCTAAACTAACTGCAGTCTAAAATTTAATTCCCAGACAAGAATCGAGTTTGCTGATGGTTTCACAGAGAGAATGGGAGAAATATATTCGATTGCAACCCTTTTCGATTTTAATATTTATTGCATTGGACTAGTTTCGTACAGATTGGGCCTCCAAAAGGACCAGTCTTTCGATTACCAAATACACAAATGAAACATTAAACTGTTATCGCTAAATATTGGTCGTGGGAGGATAGCGCGAGCTCAATATATTAATGGCTTTTTGAATTTCTAAGGGAGACAAAATCCTATGGCTCTGGTATATTGCAGTATACACTGAAAAAAAATTGTATGTTTTTTTTTTATCACCCAGGAGCAGATCGTTATACGTTTTTTTGAAATCTTTTTGTTTTTTAATTAATTCATTAAATGAAACAGCGTGCTTAATTTCAGTACCTACATCATTGTTAGAAGTTATTGAAGAAAATTAAGTAACGAATATTTCTAAAATATAGTTGTAATACCTACCTACAGTAGCCCCTTTATAATGTGAATTACCGATAATGAGAATTTCTCTAAAATGTGAACCGCCAAAGATTTACATTGTCATCTCTTTAAAGTGATCTTTCGAAAATTTTTCTGACTCTAAAATGTGAATTTCAGTTGTAATTTTTTTTTATATTTTTCTTTTTTATTTTGTTAATTTTGCGTGGGATATATTAGAGACTTATTAACTGTTACTTGTCTAGACATATTTTAAAGGTTTTGAATGCAGCTGCGGTCAAGAGAGTGTCTCCTGCCAGTTGTGTAGGACATTTTGTTGTTTTAATCAGTATCTAAGCACTGAAAACAGTTTCAGTAATGTGAATCCCTCTTAAATCCGAAAACACTTTGTTTTAATTAGAAGGGACTACTGTAATCATTTAGCTTAATTGATTAGATATGAATTCGAAAGATTAGAATGTGGCAACAAAAGAACACAATAATGCTTAATGAATGGATGGCAAAGAGTTCCATCCAACCCACAAAACTAACGCAACGTTTTTTTTTTTGAGTGTTAAAGCTATATTAGTCTTTACAAAAAAAAATATACAAAGGAAGATAACGTCGAGTTTAATTGGTGCAATTTAACGGATAAACAGTAGGATGATTACAAATTTGGCTTCTATTTCTGGTATTTTTTGAAAGAATAATTTAATGCCATATCATGCAATGAAACTTGTGCAAAAGAAGGGCAATCCATTTGCATTTTCAATAATATCACCAAATATCAAGAGTTTTCTTCTTATGGAATTTAAGATTTGAAATTTTAACCAAAATCTCTTAACCCATTTAACCTAGATTAGAGTTAAAAGCTTACAGATAAATAAAGGTTATATTTTATATAGAACAGCAAAAATCTTCTTACATAAATTTATCTTGAATCCAAAATGGAAGAATCTTAATTAATTCATGGTTTTTGTATATACATATGTATGCTTGCTTGTACACCACATTTATGTATATGGAACAATGCCAACAACTTCCAATTAAAAGGGTCAAAATGTACTTCCATAAATATTTTCTTTGCTCTTTTGCCAGTATAAAGATATCTTTTGCCTTTTGGTATATTTAATTGCATTGTAAGTAACATAAACTTCTACTTTATAATGTTCCATCAGACACCTATTAGAAGTGTAGATGAAGGAAATTTGAAATATCATGCAAGTGGAAATATAAAGTTTTTGAATTTAGTGCCTGTTTTTTTACTTTTTTCTGGGGCAATATACAAATTATTCAGGAGGTACTTTTCTTGAACTTAAAGTATGGTTGAAGTTTTGAATTTTGATTTCTTGCAAGTTTTCAGAATAGGCAATTACGTGTTAGAGCCGAGCGTAACTAGGCGAATGTGCTATTGGAGATATACCAACAATACGAAGATGGTATGGAGTCAAAATAGTGTTGTGGGTCTGTTTGCCTATTTCGTCTGTTTGTCAGTGCGCCTAAACGTAGCTTAAAATTAAGAATAAAACACTTTTGAGCAGAAATTTGATTGTGTATTTAGACTAACTCATCCAGAAACCATTAAACGATTTCAGTTATTTTTTTTATTAAAAAAAATGGATTATATTAGTTTATTTTTTTTTTTTTTTGAACAATCAATATTTTGAAAACAAGTTAGTGATAATTTTTGAAATAATGGTTTCAGATGTAAGTATTAGGTATATGATTTAATATTAAAAAAACGTATTTTTCAAGAAATTTTTTATACAGGCAGGTAGGTACTCTAATTCGTGCACGATATTTTGGTGGATGAGCCCTGCGAGGCTGGGGGCTATTACTGAAAAATTAAAGAAAAAAAAATGGTTGAAAATCAATTAAAGTAGGTACGTATACCTACATATAGTAAAATGATGGGCTATAACTTAACAGGGTGATTCGCATACGGTGTGACAAAAAGCTAGAGCGTGTAGTTTGAGTCGAAGCAAGAAAAAAAAATGTGTGGGATGGGGGCCTATTTTCTCCCGATTAATCGGGAGGGGCAATTTTCTAAAAAATCAAATTTAAATAGAAAAGAAGTCATTCAAAAAACAACAGCAACACGAACACACTTGTAATGTCACTTTTTTTTTAAAGCCAATCAGTTCTTTTACTTTATTTTTGTTTAACTCAAATTACATTTTGAGAGAAAAGTTATTGAAAAATTAATTTCTAATCTCAAAATTTTATAAAAATATTGAAAAAAATTGTTTTAAAACTAATTTTTTTCTATAATTTTACGTTATTGAGTAAAATATTAATATTCGAGAATTTCATCAATTTTTAGTCAAACACTTAAAACCTAGACACCCGGTGCCTTTTATAGTTTTTGAGAAAATTGGAAATAACAAAAGTAAGTTTTCATTAAATTCGACTTATTTTATGTTGCTCCAAAGATTCTATTTTATATAATTGTTTTTTTTTTTTTTTAAATCAAGATGTTCAAGAGAATATTTTTTGGGAAAATAAATTTCAAAGATAAAAACTTAAAAAAAAAAACCTGAATTTTGTTTTTTTCAAAATTTTTCGTAATTAAGTACCACTGTTTATTGAATTTTCAATGCTCTTACAAATTCATAGTCAAATATTCAAAACCATAATTATGTAAGACACTTTCTTAATTTTTTAGAAATTGAAAAAAAAAACAAAATTTTCTCAAAAAAAAAACACCCAAACAAGGGATTAAATTATTAATGGTAATTTTTTTTCGTCAAACGTACTTTTAATTTTTTTTAATTTCTCAAAAACTAAGACAGAGTTTTAAATCTGGTTACCACTACTTGGCTAAGAATTGGTAAGAACATTGAATATAAAAAAAACAGTGGCACTTAATCACGCAAAGTTTTGAAAAAAATCAATTTTAAAAACAAAATTCACCATTTTTTTTTTTCAAAATGTTGTATATTAAATTTATTTAAAATACAGATATAAGAATCGAATACATAGCTATCAAAAAAAACTTATATCACATTATTTTATGTTCTTTCGTTCATTGTTAATAATTTTTTTTCATTTTGAGTCTTAGGGGGGAGGAGGGGGAAATAGAATTTTTCCCCTGTACAATTTTTCTCTTAAAATGATTGCAGGAAATTCTTATTTTTCAAAAATTCAGATGGCGGCAGGGTGGCGTCTTTCATTTAAAGATTAAAACATTTTAAGTGTTTATGGTTAGCAATGTAAAGACCGAGTTTCAGGCTTCTTTCCCATTCTCTTACATTTTTATATGAATTTCTAAAACAATTAAAATTGTTTTTGTTTCCGCCTCAACTCCTAACCAATAGGCTGGTGACCCGATTTTCTTAGTATGATGCTAGGTTAAAAACAGGCTTTTCCAAATTTCAAACGAGTTAGTATCATATTATCTTTTTAACATTTTACTAAAGTTTAAATCCCCAAATGCCTATTTTATCTTTTTAGTATCATACTTAATCCAAGTGGCATTTTGGCAGCTACAATTACAAAAATTGGTTGAACTGTCACTCTTTTAGGCGTGTTCAGCAAGAAAAATAGGTTTAGTATGATACTAGTTAAAAAATGTTTAAAACTAAGAATATTTTAGTAAAGAGTTTTAAAGTTAGAAAATTATGTTAAATAGTATTATGACAGGCTGTTTAAAATTTTACGCCATTGTTGTTTTCTTACGATTTTAAAATTACCATCATGTTTTTTTTTTTACTTTTAAATTATCATTCATCTATTTCGAATAACCAGAAATTCTTAAAACCAACAATTTCCCTTTAAAACATTAATTTTGACCTTCAACATACATATTGATAAAATTACACAATTTAGTAGTAAATCAAGGGAGTAGGTTGGTACATATTCCTAAAAATTTAAAGACCTTGCACACTTAACTTCAATTCAAACCGCTTTGTAACAGAATTTTCTATATTTCTTTTGCCAGAAACGGTAATTTACATTATGGTTTTCTGCATAACGTTTTGTGAGGGATACATTTTACTTTTGTTCATCCTCTGGATTATTTTTGGAGTCATGTTCCTACGCTATGATAAGCCTAAAATATTATTTCAGTAAAAATCTTTGAAGCTTAACTTAAATTGTTAAAGTTGTACGAAACGCTTTTTCTAGTTTGAACCAAAAAAAAATATAGGTTAAAAACATATAAAAGAGAGAAAAATGACAATTAAAAATAATGAATATGTTAATGGTTTTGGTTTATCGAAGCTTAAATGAAAAGTTCAAAGTTAACAAAAATTCGAATATGTATAGTGAGTTAATATGTGCAAAATTCTTTAATACGATTTTCTCATAAAACAAAGACCATGAAGAACGTTTCTATATTTTCAGAATACAAAAACGCAACCCAATGCGTGAAAACATCCAATTAAAATGTTACCATATACTAGTACTATGACATAGAAAGCCATTGATGCTAAAAAAGTTAATGAACTCGTTTTATCACTTTCATAAAATGTTCGGCAATTAAACCTCTTAGAACCTGACCTTGGAACAATTAAATCGAAATAAAAAAAAAAAACTTTCACCGCATGCAATCCGAGACTTGCCTTACTTTAGGGAAAGTATTGATTTTGTGTGAAAAAAAAAATGTTTTAAGGTTTTCACCAAATCTAGCATAGCACAAAATGCACGACAGGTTCTTATACGAACTTGCTCTTATAGTTTAGGCTATAACATGGCCATAAATATTGAAGTTTAAGGAAATTAGTTTTATTTAATATTTAATTGATAATGAGAAGCGTGAAAAAATCAAAAGCATAATTCGCCGAAATCGACGAATTAAATTTCCTGAACCACGGGTTGAATATTGAACCCCGTTTGTACAACTCTTCAATTTGGTCTATTTACCTACCTCAAACCCTTAAAACTCAATTTTTTTTTACGAACAATAAAAATTCTCTCAAAAAAGAAAATTTCATCTTGCATCTTGAACTAAAAATCTCTGAGTTTTTTTCTCACATGTAACATAAGGATATCGAAGAAAACATATGCCCAACAACATTTTTCCTTCCAGGCCATTTTACCGCAATAGCCAATAAAAATAGCAAAACATTTGTGTGTTCATAGCACAAAAACAACACGTATCGTGTACATGAACGTGCTTCAATTACTAGAGTGACTTTTAAAAATAAAAAAACATCAAGTAATTACATTGTCTTAACTTAGAAAAATGGTTGCTGCTTTAAAAAATAAAGGTCTGCTGCCATCTTCTTCGGAATTGTCGTTGTAGCAGTTGTCGTTCTTTGGACTTTTAGAGGAATATGTAGTAAATCTCATTCACTTCTAATAGTTTCTTTACAATATTGTTGTAGAGTTTCTCTCTTGTCCATTTGAAATGAGACACCATGTTGTTATTTCAACCTTAATCGGTAGAGGGAAAAAACGTCCCTATACTTAGCTTCTAAAATAGTGACATTATGATCTTAGGGATTTATTTACTTACTCTTTTAACATTTCTTTGCCTCTATAATATTTATGTTTGACACTTTTTGTTTCAAAAGAATAGTTTATCAATTAATTAGTACCAAGGTACTGTATTGAAGATTTGAAATTTTAAAAATTTAGTAGGTACATTCTTTTGATGGAAAAAACATCTTTGAGGACTAATAAAATGTTTTAAATTTCAAAGTATGCTAAATTTACTATCGTGGAAACCTTTTATGAAATGCTTGGATTTGTTAAAGATCAAAATCTATTTGACAGAAATCGTTCTGTCCGTATTAAAAAACAAACTCAAATATTCTATACAATATATAAAAATGAATCCATATATTTGTTCTCGTGACCTTTTTTCTTTTTACTTGTTTATTTTTTGTTTAGTGGGCTATAGGTCAAAGTTTAAGTGCAACTATTGCAAGTAAATACTTAAGTAAATTTCAAAAAAAAATTTCGTTTGCTTTTAAATTTATTTTTAACTGAATTATTAATTTATTTCTAGTTTAAATATAAAATAATTAATGTTTTAATGAAAATGAATGTGTTGTAGAATTTGCTGCTTTATATATGTATGTAAAATATATTTTATATATTCTGTAAGCTTTTTATTGATGTTGCCCTGTTGATGGTGACCAATAATGTGTGTTTAAATGTATTTTTTAAATAAAGCCCTGATGTTTAGCATAGACATGTTCGAAACGTCGCACAACATAAAATAACATCTTTATTTTTTTTGCCTATAGCCAGCCCACTAAACAAAAAATAAACAATTAAAAATGAATCCCTTATTGTGTTCGTACACGCATAAATCGGCTAAACATCATCCGATTTGGTTGGTGATTTTTTTGTTGGATTTTAATTAAACCAGATTAACACATAACGTAGTCGAAAATTGAAAAATTCGAACAGAAATTAAAAAAACTCAGAAAATCGTAAAAACATCTTGAAATTTTAAACTTTCTAATTTAGTTTTTTTGTTCATACTCGCATAACTCGCCTTTTATTTTTTATTGGATTTTTATTGAACCAGATAAACACCCTACGTAGAAAATTGGAAAAGTCGGAAAGTCGTGTTAACAATAAATTGCATACTTTCTAAATTGTTTTTTTTTTTTTTTTGTTCGAATAGTCTTTCTACATTGGCGATTGATACGACTTTCGAAAGAAACATTAATAATTTAATCAATTATAGGTGGAACGAAGTTCGCCGTATCAGCTAGTACTAAATATAAACAAATTTGCTACAATTTTTATTCAATTCCCAAAAGGAAAATTTTAATTCAATTATAAATGTTGTCGTTTCTTTTGTTTAAAGATTGTGCTTAAAAAAAAAAACACAAGTTATATTCAACTTTAAATAAGGGAATTACATAATTAGGTATAGGTACCTACCAACCCTTGTTGTCATAATTTTAGATGAATAAACGAAGTAATTAAAAGAAAGTAAGTACACCAAATTTAAAACAGAATTTTTGAAGATATCTATACCTATGCTCTTTTAAGGCTTATTTATTCAATTTTCTTTGAAATTTTTAATTTCATGCAAGACATGTCCACGCACTACGGAAGTATAAAGCCTTACAAGAACAATAAAAGTGTTTAATTTTTTTTATTAATTATTGAACAAAAGCAGCACACGATGTTATAAACGCAAGACTTCGTAAAATTCTTACTTATGTCCCTCATACCTACTTGATTTTATAATAATTTTCAAATATTAATCGTTGCGATTTTATCACAGCCTCTGCGACCTAAACACAGAAATGTTTTTTTTTTTTTTGCCACGGAAAACCTCTTGCGAGGAACTGACAAAACCTCCAAGAGTCATCCATATTCTGCCAGTTATATTTTGTCTCGTAGTCGCAGTGGGATACGAATTCGTTTCGTTTTAAAATACGATACCTTCGTACCTCTATTGCAAGCTAAAACGACAAAATTCAGATTAAAATTTTAGATGTAAATATATTTTTCAAATATAACTCCCTATAACGAGAATATTATTATCTTCACTTCAAAGCTTCTAAAATCGTTGAGAAATTTAAAACCCCAAGAAAGTTCTTTCCTCCATCACTTAATTTTTTGAATTATAATTACAAATATACATACATAATGTATACATATACTTACCAGTGGCGTGGCGTCCATATAAGACGATTTATATCGAGTTACGTTTTGAAATACTTCCTTTCAACAAAGTTTATCAAATAACGAGAAACACGAATCCTAAAGAATAAACATACCTTTATTTGTTTATTCCTTACTTACTTATCGAAGCGAAGTGAAATTTTCATACAAAAAATTAACTTTTTTCCCAGGCGTGAAAAATTCAATAAAATTAAATGCAATTATTTAAGCGACAAGGAGGAAGAAATTTGGTTCGAAGTGAATATAATTCAACGGACTTACCTAAACCAAATATAAAACAAAATTTATTTTCCTTATAAACCTTTCCAGGCAAGATTTATTGATGTTTCATTTCGATTTGGATTTCACTTCGCATTGATGTATAAACTAGGCTTTATCATTCATTCACATACAAAATTCACCAAATAACCCGAAGAAATGCGTGTTATTTTTTTTTTTACAAAAGAAGGCGTGTTTTGAACAGAGAGCGTGACACTGGCACCTGTCTGCTCAATACACGCTTTCTTATGCCAAAAATAACACGCATTTCTACGGGTTATTAATTAAGTGAATTTTGTATTTATCTTGCAGATCTGCAGACATTTCAAATTTAGTTGCCTATGTTTTCGGATGACTAATTTTTCTTCGGCTTACCATTTGAAATCATCATGAACGCCACGCCACTGATACTTACATAGTCTGCTTTTGTTTTTCAAAATCAAATTATCGACTGTTCAATGATTTTGTTTTCGAATAACAAAAACATTATTAAACTTATATGAATTATCTGTGTTCGTTCCTCTTTTGGCAAAATAGCACTATTACTTTATTTGAAAAGTTTGTTCCAAAGAAGAAAAACTTTTGAATTTTACAGTGTGCCACTATTATAAGAGATAACAATTTTTTTAGTGTTAAAATAATGATGGTACTATACTTTTCTGTTATTTTCTTCACACACTTTAAGCCAAAAAAAAAAAAAACAAAGAAGAAAAAACTTTTGTAAGTAGGTCAGTGACACTAGCTACTTGAGATATTCTAGAACTTGGATATTTTTTCGCTGCGCTGTTGATGCATTATCGTTTAACAAGAAGTGAAACACATCGAGAGACTTTTATGAATGCAATTTTGGAACAAAATTTAAGGAATGTGTTTTTTTACGTCTATCATAAATCATAATACATAACAACTACATACGTACATATGCATACATATAATCAAATAAAAATATGAAAACATTATTCAATCTTTTTTAATGGGACACAGCATTTCTATGATATAGGACGAAGATATATGATTAAGTGCACTTGTTTTTTTAGTAATAAAAAGTCCTTTTATTTAATTCTTTTTTGTTTTGTTGTGTTTATGACGCAAAAAAATTACCATTCATAATTTAATTCTTTTTTTTGGGTTATTTTTGAGAAAATGGCTGAGTTCCAAAATATAGAAAATGTTTTGATGCGCGGAAGTAATGCCTACATTTTTCATACGCATCAGCAACGCAAACTTGATGCTTTGTAGAAATATTATGGGAACCTGACTAATGTCCCCAAACAACGTGTTCGCAAGACACATATTCGCAAGCAACATGTTCTCAAAGCAACATGTCCGCAACGACAAATACTCGCAAACAATATGTTCGCAACGACTAATGTTCGCAAGCCACATGTATCCAAAGTATTTTCACTGGGAGTTTGAGCTGGCAACAAAGACGTTGAATAGTAAACATTATTATGGTGGCGATGATTTCTAATTGGTCAATACTTATGTGTACGTAGGAACTCACACAAAATATTGATGGGTTCTCAGAGAGAAAAAAATATGGATAACTAGACTGCAGTGCGATGTGTGAATATACGTATAAGTATAATCAATAGAATTTTAAAAATCAGGGAAGTATAGGCTGTAGTATATCTATGTATTTGACTTTTTGTTTAGAGTAGGGTCTTACATGGAATTACAAATAAATAAAAAGACGGGCGATGATTCTTATTGGCCCGATATAAATACATAAGAGCTAGAATTCTGATTGAATTCCAAGGAAAATATATATGTATTTACATAAGTACCTATTTTACTTTGTGGTGAGAGTAGAGTCTTAGACCAAGAGCTAATGAACCGATTTACTCAGTGTTTTATACCGCTTCAAATTTTGGGAGCATAATGTTTACTTATTGGAATTTGTCCAAACTAGATTCCATTAGTCTTTCAGCGATACCGCGGCACTAACATCTTCGAAATAAGCACTTTAAAAATGCAACCAAAAAATCGAAAAGGGTTTTATTCACCATCCACCTGATAGCATAATACCGCAACCCTAGCACCACCATAATGCACTCTTAAAACGCAACAAAAAAAAAAACGTTTTTTTAACCACTTCAAAATTTTGTCCACATACCTTTATATAATTAGATATTATTTGTCCAAACATTATTCCTTCGGTCTGGCATGCCGAAGGCCTACCACATCCATACAAAGCAAAAAATTCCGAATATAGACTCTCGCAATTAGGCCCAATAGTGCGCAAATACATAGGTAAGTGATGTTTTTTTTTTTTTCAATTTTAACACGATGGAAGTATTATGAATTGAATATTTATTTTTCATCTCATTTACATGGGATCTTTTTGTTGGATTCGTATTTAAACAAGTAAACACACTGCGGAGCCGAAAGTTGCAAAATTTGCACGGGAAATCCGGTAAATCTTGAAAACCATACTTTCCGAATCGGGTTTTTGTTTGTACGAGCATAATTCGGTTGAACATCAATCGATTTGCATGGGAAAGGACATTTATAATTTAATAAATCTCTTTGAAAAAGTATAACTTATTTGTTTCTATTGATGTATACATTTCAGGTACCTATCTTAATTTCATATATGTAGTTTCATATATCTATGTATTAAAAAGCTTTATATATACAAATGGTGCGACGAATTTGACCTCTTCGTCATATAATTAAAAGTCAAAAGAATATGTGTGTGTGTGGAAGGATGTATAATTTTAATGATATAAAATTCGCAATCGATTTCAATTTTTTTTAAAGAACAAACTCTGACTTAACTCACATAACCACTTATTTTTGCCTATAGGGGTTTGTTATTCACAATATAGCTACCTAATAATATAAAATAAACTGCAAAGCTGTGATGTACAGATTTTTCAATCTAGGTACATAGACATATATGCTAACAAAAAAGTAGATACGTATACTTCATAGTGCCTCTAGCACGTCTAGTTTAGCCGCAAATCCCGTTTAAAGATAAAAGTCGATTTTTCATATAATGCGATGCATCAATTGAAAGGTGGCACTTCCTAGATTACGAATATGCATTTTTTTTTGGCCGCAAGTCAAGTTTATTTTTTTTAAAGTTTTGGAAAAAAACTTTTTTTACCAATATATTAATTTTTATAAAAATTCAAGCTAAAGTTCAATGACCTTTGTTCTTTTTTTGTTATTTTAAACTCATAATTAAAAATCTACAGCTGACCAATTTCTAAAACTATCTGACCTTTTATGACCAAATTACTGACCTTTTGGATTTGCATTCATTTTTTTCGAATATCCCTTATATGGGGTGGTAAGATCCCACAGCTACATTTTGATGTTGTATACATACTTTATATACCACTTAATTAGACAACTAAACGCACAGACGAACAGACCGACGCAAATCACTATTTTCGTGATGTTAGTAGATAAAAATCTCGTTGCTTTTTTTTACACGAAACCAAGTAAAAAAAATTACAACCGTACATTTACATTTAAAAAGTTTTTATTTGGCCTTTAAAACTTATGTTATCAGGCCCGTATTCTGTTATGTATACGTCCATATCACTTATAATATTATTGTTTCTCGACCAATATACGGAAAATATGCATATGTATTAGTTAAGAAGTTAACTCTGTTAGTTTTAAAATGCCCAGTATATTATTTCCCACGATAGCGTTTCTATAACATTTCCATTAAAATATGAAAATTATTCTTACAAATTCTGAATGATGTCGATTTCGTGTTTTTGCTCATAAACCGAATTAAAGCCAATCCCTGAAAAACATGAAGGATAATAACTTAAATATGAACAATCGAAATAAATTATTACTCTATCAAATTAATTATGACTTTTTTCATGGAACAGATAATATAATCAGAGCCTTTGTAAATTTATTTAAGCTTAATCTGGCCGTCTGTCTGCGATGAGACGAACTCTTTCATTGAAAAGAGATAATATAAGTAGTTGGAGGGTTTTTTAATTTCTTACCGAGGAACATAATGTTTTTTGCATAAGTTGGGACTCAATCTATCAATAAAATTTTGTATAGAAGACTTATTTGTCTGTATTAAAATTGGGACACTTCAGAGCATTCTCTATTACTAGTACATATAAGTTGCTGCGTTATATGCGTAATTCTTCAAAACAGGCAATAAAATGGTGTATATTTCGGCACAACATTTTTGGAAGCTAAAAGTCGAAAAAGTAGTCCTAGTCAATCGTTCGATAGCCTTTTTACGTTGCTGAAGGCCGCCAGTCAATAAAATAAAAAATGCCAATTTTGTGGACATTTTTTTGAAAAAGAAGGTTCAGGGGACTAATTTTTTGTTCAGGGGACTGACAAAAAATAGTTAAATCCCTTAATATTCCTCTAATTATATTAAGAAATATAGAAATAAAATTTATTTCGGCTTTATAAAACAAATAAATTTATATGGTGTAACATAGCATTTTAGTAAAAAAAAATATGGTATAAAAGTCGGTTCCACTTAATAGCTTTTGAAGTATATGAGCCTAAATTTCCATAAAGATAATCATTATTACCAGTTAATTTTGTAGGATATTCTATGATCCCCAAAAGGTAATGCCCGCATTCAAATTGATTCCAATTACAGAAACGAATTCAGAATAATTCTTAATTCTTCCCATTTTCTTTTCTGATCGAGAAAATCACGACATGAAACATTAATTAAATAATTCTTTTTTTATTTAGAAACAATTTTAAATAAATTCTTTTTGGAAACATTCGCAATGAATATGTACAAAAATGGAAAATTTCTCAGTCCCCTGGATAGTTCAGTACTTTTCTTCATTGAAAGGCCAGGGGACTTAGGCCAGGGGATTGATCACTTTCATAGTTTTTGCGCAAAAAACATGCTAAGGTTATAATTTAAAAAAAATTAAAAACTAGTTAAAAGGAATGACAAAATTCAAAAACTCCTATTATAAATCCAATAAAAAATTAAGCAGTACCTCGTTAGTCTCATGACTTCTCAAGCACTGTTAATGCTGAAAATGCTGAATTTAGCCTTGAAAAAGCCTGATGATTCGAACTGATAGCACGTATTGAAAATTTTAATGCAGTACCTCGTAAGGAACTGAGGCAATACCTCGTAAGTATTGAAAATTTTAATGCAATACCTCGTAAGTGTCTATAAATTATTAACGACACAATTATTTCGACATAAATGTTAATAAATATAATGAATTATGTATTTAATAACTCAAATCAACAATTTGAGTTTAATACTTACAAGTTTTACCGTCGATATGCTTCTGTCATTGAAATAGAATAAAGGCTTTGATATGGAATACTAAACAAAAACTGTTAAGCCTTAACTTAATCTTGAACATTTAATTCTCCTAACTTTTCAACCCTTTACAAAACAACTTTAGGTACTTACCTACCTACAGAGGTGGGTGCGCAAAGAAAATATAAACCTTGCTTTTGACTTCTTATTTCAAATTTATCTATAGGAATAATATGATTGGTTTGGAAATTCCAATTGATATTTAAAAAACAAACATTCTATATAAATTTTAAGCCATGCTTGATCATTAGCACAAGCCTATAGTAAATATCTTATATGTTTTTAACCAGGTTAGGTCCTTATTTTGTTAACCAGAAACAAAATATTTTGATCTCATCGAACTATGTAGGTACATATTACATACTATAATAGGTATCGTGCTGAAAATAAAAGTGTCACTTTAATAAAGCCATTGCAATGAGGACTTCATAACCCTTTATTATTATGTACATACCTATATATCCATTCTAACTTTCATGACAAACCCACACGAAAGCACACTTATTCAATGTCTTATGACTTTTTTTTAGTACAAAGTGCTCTTAACCCAAAGCCTTTTGTATTTTTTTCATTAAGTTGCGTGTTTACAAATTTACATGTCATTGGGTCTGAAGAAGAAAAAAATAACGCCACAAAATAGCATTATGACATTGACCTTTCAGTAGATCTAAACTTCACGAACTTGAATGCCATTGAATTCTGTGTTCCCCTAACCGTACTTATTGTAGATAAATAAAAAAGCTTTATCCTTTCAGTTTAATATCACCACACATCACAAAGGCCAAACAAATTTAGCCAGCCTCAATTCCTAAACAAGTATTGAGCTTCATGTATAAAAAAAGGAAAAGAAAACTTTATCACCCTCATTTTCCTTAACCAAAACACACACTCCAAAAAAAAAGCTGATTTTCCGGATTATTTACATTACTTCTATTCTCTTTAGACTTTCACATCAAAAAGTTGGAAGATTGAAAGAAAAAAAGAAAATTTGCACAAATGGTATGCAGCATATAAAAACTGTGAAACAAATTGAGGTCGAAACTCGAAAGTCAGTCAGTATAGGAAGTTCTAGTTCAGTGTTTCATATGATGGCTTTTTTAGTTGAGTTTTGATTTCAAATCATTTGACCTTTTTTCTTTATACTTTCCCCTCAGGTGAGTGAGAGTATGAGTATTCAAATTCATATTTCTATTATGTCGTTTCTTTTCATTTCGTGAATGAGTTTTTAAGTAGAAGTTCACAGGCTTTTCAAAGACCAATCCTACTATATAGCATTGCATATTTGTACGGATCTACATACTGAAAAAACAGAGCGTGTCTTGAATGATTGAATGTCAAATCTTACAGCTTTTACGTCAAAAGTTGCTTATAACGCGAACAAAGTGCATAGTATTTCAAACCTTATTTTTTAATTCTATTTTCATTTTTCTTGGCTTAATGAAAAGGAATGTGTTTCTTTGCCTTTAAAGTAAAAATGATTTTTTTTTTGCTTAAAGATTTTTCCCAAATTCCAAAATACTGGTGAGTAATTCCAGTAGGGTAACTCACGTCACATTTGGAAGAGCTTTACGGCTTAGTTTATTAAAATTTTAATACTTATGTGTATACAAATAATTAAAAATATGTAGGTATGTATTTATAGTAATTTCGCCCGCTACGATAAAATAAAATATTTACGAAAAATAGTTTCTTACTTAGTAAAAAAAAAATATATTGGTAACTCATTTTACCATTTCGGATAATGTTTCTATGCATTTTTAAATAACGATAAATCCACATAGAATGGAAAAATTTTCGACTAAAAACAAAAACTTCACAAATTGAAAATTGTGTAACAACTATTCATGTAACAACTATTTATTGGTAACTATTTTGACAATAACGCTTGATTTGGATTTCTTACAAAAAAAAAACCCTAAAATTGATAACAAAAAAAAATTTTAAATCGTTTGGAATTTTCATATCACAAAATCCATAATTTATCAAAAAAAAAAAAAAAAAAATTAATAATTATAATTTTTTCTAAATTGACAAAAATGTTTATTTTGAATAAATACGTCTTTAAAGTTTTTAGATTAAAACGGATATGTTCTTTAAAAATTTGAATATTGTAAATAAACCTTTATTCACTTATCAAATAAAATATAAAAAAAAAAATCAGTTTGAAAAAAAATTCATTTTTTGTTCTATTTTGTTTTAAATTTAATTTCTCAAAAAGTATTCACTTAAATAACTTGGTTTAAAAAGAAAATAAAAGAATAAAACATAAACCTTCGAAAAAGCTATAACGCATTCTATTTTAAGTAAACTTTTTTAAAATTGACCGCCGCCGCCGTCATCTGTCCCGTCAGAAAGAATTTTTATTTTTTCGAATTTTTGTTTTGCGAAAGTCGAAATAAAAATAAAAGTTTTATATAATAAGAAAGTCCATAACTTTAAGATTTTGTACCTACTCTTTAAGGCACGTACAAAATCTTATGTACCTTTTACTTTCGTGTAAAGAAATCCGAGGTTTTTATCAAATTTTACATAACGATGATGAAAAAGCTGGAAAAAGTGGGTTCATCACATCATCCGTGAAGCCGTGCGTCTGCGCCCCTGTTGTACATCCATGCATCTTTACGTCCACTGCAATATGATTTAAGGCTTTAACGGGTGAACCAATTTGTTGCAAATATGGTACAGAACATTTTTATGTAACTTCCTGAAAGAAAAAATTCGAACTTTTGTTTTCAGTTTTTTTTTATTTTCTCAAAAGTGTCTTTAAAGTTTTTTTTTTTATACAGTTTTTTTGGATTGGAAACAATTTAATTTATCAAAAGATTTTTAGATATAGATATAGAAGGTTATAATTCAACACAATCAGCTATAGTTCATGTGTGACAAAATGCGACAAAATGAAGAAGGGTGAAAAAAAAATCTTTATACTTACCTATAAACGAACATAAGAAATAAAATTTCAAAAATTGGTAGGTATTTCTTCTCTTCACAATACTTAGAACTGCAAATTTTATAAACAACTGTACCTAAACCTATGTATAGTTTTTGTTGGACAATTTTAATATTATATTTGATACAAAACAAATAAATAAAAATCCTTCCACATGTCATCACATCAAGAATCATCGCCCAGTAACAAATATTTGCACTTGCATAATCCTCGCATCGCATGTCAACCAGTTAAAGGATAATTTGTGAATGTTTTTGTTATATGACTCTAATTTTGTATTTCAAAAACAACAAAAAAAAATCAGAAAATATTCAATTAAAATATGTAAATTCAATAAATAATCACAGCATATTTTTTTATTGATTGCAAATATCTATGTAAAAATTTGAAAAATGAATATTTATTAACAAAACGTACGTTTTATACATAATATAGGTACCTATAGCTAGTAAATAAAATCCAACATCACCAAACTTTTTGTTTATGACGATATACGTTATAATACATTAAACATTGTGTGTGTTGTCTATGTTTATCTCGTTGAGACAGCTTTTAACTTAAACAAAAAAAAAACAAAAATGTTCAATTTTAAAGCTGATAAATGACTTCCAGGTCTGAAACAATCAGACACAAATTTCGTATTCCAATAGGTTTGACTTTTAAAATCGATTTTTGTGCTCCATATCGTTATTCTCAATGCTGCGAGACACTCGGGCTTATGTGGAATAAAATTTACATTTTAATACTTTTATTGAAACGAACAAAAGAAAAAAGAAGAATATGTCTGGTTCAATGTTAATATGCAATTATTGTGGTTTGGGCGATAAAGGATACGATTAAGAGCCTTTCTATGTCTATGAACTTCACAAAATGCTCCACTACTGAATAAATCGAAAGAATAGGAACATCAAGGTTTTGGCATTGGAACTTATTGGAATTCTTCCAAAAAAATTAAAATTCAAAAGTGAAACGTAGGTAGTTAGAAAAATTAAAATGTTAAAGCTGGAATAAGTTTACTGTGCAAAATGTGAAAAGCGAGGGTTTAAGGTAAGGAAAGCATCACAGGACACGAATTAGGTTTAAGAAAAAATGAACAACGGTATGCTTACATGATTTGTTTTTTTTTTTTTTTTTCATTTGTCTGAAAAATTAATTTCCTAATTTTTAGGTGTTCTATTGGGCAAGTAAGTGTGTATTGGTGTCGTGTAAAAAAATTTCGAGGTTGAAAACAAAATTGACACTACGATGATGGAGAAGTCCGAAAAGGTGGTGTTCGCCATACCGTCCGTCGGCTTCGGTTGGTGCGTCTAAATTTGAGTTAGAGCCTAAACGGCTTCACCCATTTGCTTAAATTTGGTGCAAACCATTTTTATGTAATTCCCTAGAGGATTAATTCGAATTTTTGACTTAGGTTATCTGCAATAGGTAGCTGCTATACAAATAGTTCAGATTTTTCTCAACAACGGCTCTAACAATATTGATTAAATTTTGTATACCTCTAATGACTAAATAATAACAGTGTTTCAGGTTTTTTTCGAAAAAACATTCGCATTTCGAAAATAGGGAGTTGTTTTTTTTTGAGAAAAATGCCTTATTTTTAAGATACTCGCGTATCTATATCTTCTGAATGGGTCGACTGATTTTGTTATAATTTTGCAATCTGATGCTTCTGAGAAGTTCAAACACATTTAGAAATCTTTAAAATATTTTTTTTTTTAACAAAAACAAAATCAAACATAAAATTAATATGAAAGGGTTTTTGTGTGATTAACACACGCGCAGTGTTGGCTGAAAAGCTTTCGCAGCATCATATAAATATTATACACCAACTGAGTGAGCTACCAGCTACCACCAAGTTGTATAGGCTGGAGTCATAGCTATTTCATGGTCGATCGCCAGGCCTATACATGGATCGACATGATCACGTGACCTTCGGTAGCGCAGTACGTAGTGCATATCCCGGACTCCCGGAGGGGCTTGGTCTATGGTTAGAGCCCGTGTGACGGCAAAAAGTTTTTAAATAAAATTGAACATACATAGACTAATCACCAATAAAGAAGTCTGATGATCGGCCTGGTGGTGGTGACCGTAAAATAGCTATAACTCCAGTCTTTAAAACTTAGTGGTAGCTCACTAAAGTAGTTTTTTCATTCAATCCTTCAATAAAAATAATATTATTAATAGGTACTTTTCGACTTTTTTAACATTTTTTTATTTAAATATGTATACAGGGTGATCGGTATAAGATGCACCAAACTGCTGGAGCGAGTAGGTTGGGTTAAGACAAAAAAAATATCGTATGGGATGGGGGTCTATTTCCCCCCGTTAAAACAGAAAAAAAATATATTTAAAAACAACGGTACAATTTAAAATGTTATGCTATACCTTTTTGGAAAGCCAGAAATCTCTTCTTTGATTTTCATTCTAAATTAAGTTGTGTTAGTAAATAGTTTTTGAAAAATTAATTTCCAAACTCGAAATTTTGAAAAAAAAAAAATGAAAAAAAGTTTCAAACTAATTTTTTTCAAAATTTTATGTAATTAAGTATAATTTTCTGTTTAGAAACACTGCAGTATATTTGAATCTGCGCTTTGATTTTTTTGTATGAATTCATACCCTTCAAATGGCAGCATAATTGAAAATAAGGAGCAACAATATAAACAATTGAGTTGCTGCTATGAGTTTTTTACACCTTAACACTTTTAAAACTACTTGAGTAAATATAATAATATTAACTTCTTACCTACATGCTTATAACTAAAACATAATTGCAACTTTAAAAACTGTTCATGACAAGGAAAAACATTTTTAAAACCTACAGACGTCCTTTCGTTTTATGGTAGTTTGGAAAACGCAGGGATTAATGATGCAGTCTTGCAAAACCTAAAAGGGGGTACTTAAAACAAGAACTTACAAAAAATTAACCCAAAGAATTTCTCATTTTCTTGGAATTTGTTTCTGGTAAAAAAAAAAAACATAAAAGAAATTAGGTACAGCAATTAAAATGTGAGTGCAGTTTTTTCTTAAGGTGACTTCATCAGAGCAATGTCAGGGGATATTTTTCGCCTTTAACATTGAATCTTAATTTTCTTGAATTCTTGTCAGGTAATTTAAATCTCTATAACAAAGCTAAAACTATATATCCTTCTAGCATCTAGCCCTCATTGTATATTGTACAAGTTCGTTTAATATGTTTCTTCAAGGAGTTGGTTATTAATTGTCTTGTATGCTGCGCACCGGTGGTATTAATTTCCACATGAACATTGCTAAGAATATAACCAACACCTTTATAATCTTACCTAACGGTGTGCTTAAAGATACTACCTTCATCTTACTATAAGGAGTTATAATAAGTCAAGTCAAGCTACAAGGACAAAAGGTGCATTGTTTCTAAAGCTCAGTGCAGCAGTTATGTAGTGTATCCTGCTTAAAAGTGTAAGGTGATGTTGGTGTATTATGTAGGAATTGTTGAAAAAAGAGGGAGGGTAGGTATTAAAGTTTTTCAAATTATTACTTAAGATGCATCATGCAAGTGTTTTTACTTTTAGCTATGATCCAAAATTTGGTGTGATTATTTGGAATTTGTTACTTTTCACATCGTCAGGAGTAATGAAGGTTACGACTCTAGACGGTGCTGCCGTGACATAAGGCCAAGTGACATTAAGGCCAAATTTAGGTGTTTGGCTTTATGTCACTTTTCAATAGCGACATAAGATGAAATTTAAGGGGTTGGCCAATTTGGCCTCTTGTCACTTTGAACTGATTTCTTTTTACCGGGACGAAAAAAAATCGAACATTGCCAAAATAAGCACCACCCTAATACTTATATGTACGTGGCGACATCGACATGCCGAATTTATTTAATATAGTTTCAGTTTTAAAGATGTCCTAAACCACAGACAGTAACACATATAGAAGGTAATATCTTCTGGGTTTTCATTTTTGTTCAGTTCTGCGCATTTTTCAAAATAGAACATCCGAGGAGACAATTTACTTGTATTTTGTTTTTGTAAATTGTGGACGAGGGTCACTGCGATTCGGAAACGCTTGTGTTTTGTTTTTGTAAATTCTGACAGGCAGATCACTTCGATTTTCAAATGTGCGCAATATATTACCTTCAATATGAGTATACTGTGAGTGCGTAGGACTGCCATGCTGAAGGTTTGGGTTTGAGGTCTGGGTAACGAACCAGCCTTCACCTAAAAGCAAAAAATATTTTTTTCACTGCTACTGCCTCTTGCGAGGAAGTGACAAATCCTCCAAGAATAACTCTTGCCAGAAATAAGTGCTTCTCAAATAATCTATTCGGGTTTGGCATTTGGCAATAAACTGTAGTAGGACGCCTCCATTTCAGCCAATAATACGCACATGGGGGGTTGAAAGTTGTATGTCACTAGACCTCTTGGCTCTACATGAGTAGTCGCGCCACCAAATTTATGTATTTATTTATATATTTAGGTACTTTCTATCTCGAATGCTTTAGTTAAGCTACGTTCTAATTTCAAAACAGAAGACTAAGTTCGTGGGATCTTCATCGTACATTTTTTCAACTTAAAAACGAATGTATGTTTGAAGGTATGCTTATATGGAAATGCTATAAGGGCAAGTATAGTAGGTATCTGTGCATCGCACAGATATAAAATATTCCCCAAAAAAATATCTATTTATTTTTTCCAAAGCGTGGGTAAGTACATAAATCGTAAAAAAATCCTCGGACACTACTTGTGAGGGAATTCCAACCCCCATACCATTACTTTGATTTCACCACAATCACGGTTGGGAGCCTGGTTGGTATCATAAATTTCCTTTATGTCTCTTTGTTATTTCTAAAGAAAATTATTGCATTCGTAGATATTTTTGTATTGCATGTATTTTATTTTATTATATTTTTATGAACAAGATTTTTATGATGATTGAATTAACTATTCGAACGAGTGGCTAGACTGCTGACATTTGCTTAAAATATTTACAGTATTTTATTACAGAGGTATTTTTTGTATGTTAATTTAATAAATAAAATGACTGGATTTTATATCTGGCTATTTTATCTTCCTTTGATCAAAATCCGCAAATGGGTCGTCTCGGTGTCCTTGGTGCTGCTAAATTTAAAGTAACTTAAAAATGTTGGCACGAAATACTGATATTGAGGTGAGATACTATAGGCATTTAAAAAGTATCTATTTTTATCTCGAAAGCCTTTCCTATTTCTCTACTACGAACTACGATCCATCCGTTAGGTTCAGTTTTAGAATCGGATCAGGTGGATCATGAGCCGAAATTTGATCCACAGCTTGATCGAAATCAAGCGATAAGTTATGTGGAAATAGTTTATTATACATAGTTATTTTGTTGAACGTAGGTATATTGCTCACTGGTTACCAAATGATCATATATTTTAATATTTAATATTTCCCATAAGAAACCTGGAAGAGACTTGTAACAAAAAAAAAAGTTGTAGATAAATATACACTCACAGGCACAATTATCCGCCCACCTACATTTTTCATCACCCTAACTCTTTAAGTTCACTATAATTTATCTGCTGATTTGTTTTTTGTTTAGCGGATATTTTCGCAAGAAACAAAAAACTTAAACCCTTATTTCGCCCGATAAAATTGTCATCGAAGCATTTTTTGCAATTTAAGCGATTTTTAATATTGTTTAAGTTACTTAAACAACATACTGAGAAATCGGTTTTGCATCGCTACTGAAGCTCGTACACGTCTTTTTGAGGTGAGGAATGTTGGTGTGAGTGAACGTGACATCACATAAAGGTTGGCAGAATTAAATTTCAGAGCTTTCCGACCAGCTAGCGTCCCAAATTGCTCCCACAGCACCGTATAGCAAGACTTAGTTTTGCGCGAGAATGTGTTAACTGGACTGCAGAGGAAGGAAGGGACGTCTTAACCTCAGACGAAAGCAGAATAGGTCTACGAGGTCCAGATGGACGTCAGCGTGTCTACAGGTGAAAAAACGAAAGGCTTTCTCCATGCATGATAACCGAAACAGTGGGTTACCAAGGAGGGTCTATAATGGTTTGGGGAGGCATCAGTTATGAAGCTCGCACGGACCTTGTTGTGTTCGGTAGAGGCAGTGTGAACGCTCAGATATACGTGGAAATCGTTTTGCAAGACCATGTGATGCCTTTCGCAACAATTTTTGGTGAACACTTTCGGTTAATGCATGACAACGCACTCTGCCATACCGCAAATTCTGTAACTAACTACCTAAATCAGGTCGGGATTCCAGTTTTACCATGTCCATCTTGCGGTCCAGATCTCAAACCTATCGATAATCTTTAGGACAACCTTAAAAGACGTGTCCGAGCGAGAACACATGTCCCTACCACTCTAGAAGAGCTTAAGACGGCTGCAGTAGAGGAGTGACACAACATCCCTCAGTCGGATGTTCAGGACATCATTGACGGATTGTCAAATCGGCTCCACGAAGTAATTAGAGCCTGCGTCGCAGACACCCATTATTAAAAATTAAGTTTTTCATTAATTTTACCACTTTTTTAACATTTTAATTCTTTAATAAACGTGGTTTTTTCTCAGAATTTTTTTTTTATTTTTATTTTTCAAATTTTGCTTTCAACATTACTTACACCTAATGTGGTCTAAACTTGACGGTTTCTTTAAATTTACAGAAATACGAGGTGGGCGGTTAAATGTGCCTGTGAGTGTAAATACTACATAGGTGAGCGGCAAAATAAATTGCATAATGTGGATGTGCAATAATTTCTGCAAAATGGCGTCAAAATGTCAAAAGAGAGAATTTAAGCTTGTAGAAGTTGCTGAATTGAGTTTCAAACACTCTGGTTTCAGCTAAACGTAGCAACCGCTCACATGACTCAGGAAATGATGGAGATTTATAACACCAACTTATGAAATTACTTTTGACCCAATTTGTGTAGTCTATTGAAACTTGTGAAGTTATACCGTTTTTTGAAGCTTTTTTTAAGCAAAACAAATATGTTTTAAAAAAAATTGTTCGGTTGCAATACATTTATTTAGGTATTATGTATATGGAAAGTAAAAGAAGCGAATTATGGTCCACCGAACTATACTGACTGTTTAGTATTGCACAAGTATTTTGCATACACGCGCAAGAGAGTCAATTATGTTCTTGTCAAACACAAGAGTTATCATCATGTATTTATAACCGTTACAGTGCTAAAAAGTGTAGAAGAAAAAATTGTACCTGAAATCCAACTGGCCATATATGTATTTCAGCCAGTTTTTATCGAATTAAAACTTTTTTGACACATTATTTTTAAGTCTGGAGTAATTTTATTTACTTTACAGTGCCGTTACAGTGCTAAAAAGTGTAGAAGAAAAAATTGTACCTGAAATCCAACTGGCCATATATGTATTTCAGCCAGTTTTTATCGAATTAAAACTTTTTTGACACATTATTTTTAAGTCTGGAGTAATTTAATTTACTTTAACTTCAAAAACAAGTGGTAGGTGTACCCCTACTTACGACCTAAACCGAATTGCGCATTTTATTTCTTATTCTGTTTTGATCGAAGAATGATAAAGATGAATAATTGCCATAGATAAACTATCTATAGTTTATCCAACATAAATAGGCAGTACACGTCTTATGGGAAAGCTTTTTCAAAATCAGTAGCGTGCTATATTTTTGCATCATAATAAATTGAAAGAACTCCTCCATAAAAAAGTGTTTGCCCGCAGGTGAATTTCCGATTGCATCTGACGCAGACCCAACGTCCTATAGGGCACTCGGGGAATACGTCAGTGTCAAATGATAGAAAAAAATACTTTGATAGTTAAATCACTTTGAAGGAAAGCATTGTTGGCGGAAATCTGATTGGATACAAAATATTATTTGCAAGTTTTAAAAGAAGCATTATTGAACGACGAGAAAAAGTGCATTTAGTGGATACCAAAAAGAATGTATCGCTATTAGCGAATAATTAAATGTTTTCCCTCAAAGTATCATTGGAACATTCAGAAAGAGAAGATAGCTTGGTGAAAGCTCTATTGAGCGCACATCTGAGTGCACACTGATTTGCTTTGGGTAGTGGGCTGTTGCTGCTATTCAACTTCAACCCCCATTAAATAGTGATGTGCATTCAGAGTTACCGTGCCGTGTCCATTTAGTAACTCCTTTAGTATTTTTTTCCTTGGGTTTCTGTTGAAGTGCTTTGGATTTAAAAAAAAAATTTTAATCATAAATATTATCGTGATATCGTGGAGTGTTTTCATCGTTTGCATTTCTTTTAATGTGTGGAACATACGTTAATGCAGTAACAAAATATTAAGCTGTTTTCTTTGAAGAAGAATATTAGTTGCTAGAATTAATTGAAAGGGTTTTTGTGTGATAATACACGCATAATGTAGGCTATAAAGTTTTCGCATCATCTTAATATTGAAGATTTGAATGAAAGAACAACAACTTGAGTGAGCTACCAATTTTTGTGCGTAGATTTTCGTAGCGCGCGGTCAATGTGAAGTAAAATATTTTTATGTAAATTGTATTTTTAAAAGTTGTATTTGTTTTAAGTTTTGTGCAATTTTTGTTTTTTTAGACGGGTAGTTTTTTTAAGAATCGTTTGTAAAACTTTTTTAAAACGTGGATTTGTTTTAAAGTTGTGTGCCATTTGTATTTTTAATTCGTGTATTTTTGAAAAGGCGCCTTTTATCTTACCTCAAGGTGGTGTGAAAAAAAGATAAATGTGTTTTTTTTTAATTTTTATAAAACAATTAAATGAAAATTTCTATATAAAAAAAGGGCGGTAACGCTACATAATATTCTTATATATTTGGGTTCATTTAAAATAAAGACTACGACAACCCTGTGAGAGCTTTAATGAAGGATATATTTATGCAATCTACTTTAGCTAGAATGAGAGGCAAACGTCCTATCTTGCCTATAATAGTGCCTATTTTAGTTGGATTAAGTATAGTCATTCTATATTAAAAGAAAATAAAAAAATTACCTTTCACAACAGTATTTTAAGCAAATGTTAGTTGTCTAGCCACTCGGTCGAATAGTTAATTTAATCATCATAAAAAATCTTTATTTACAAAATATTTATTAAATAATTCTTACATACATTATATATTATTAAATATTCTTGTCTTTTTGTTTGATTAAACGACTATTTCTTATACAAATCCTTCTTAAATTCAGAAAAGGACGTGCAGACTATTTATGAATATTAACAATCAGACGCCTGTTAATGGGATTGCTTCTAGCCATGGTGAAATCAAATGGAGAGAGAGTGAATTCTCCTCCTAGTGACCTAAGAATTTTTTCACGATTTACGTACAATTCAGGAAAAAAAAAAAAAACAATATTTCATTGAGAATGTTTATTTTTCTATTGAATTTAAAGCTACTTTGTCCGTTACCTACGGCAATTATCTCAAATAATTTTAATAATATTTTATAAGTTCTATGATATCATTGAACAGAAAATATTAGGTAATTAAATTTTGTACTTACAGTAGATATTCTATCTCATCTCAAAAAAATAAATAATAATAAATTCCTATATTCCCTTCGCAATTTGAATAAGTTTAAGAGAATTCTCAGAAGAAGCTTTTCTTGGTTTAATTCTTTTTGATTTATTTCGAAAAATTTAGTTCAAGAAGGGTCTGAAATTAATATATTATCATAATATTCGGTAAGTTTTGGAAAGACATCCAAGAACCAACAACTTGTTGATTTTGTGTTTATGCGAGTGAAAGTTCTGAATTAACATTGCCCGATTTTTCCAGTCCCGATCTCTTGTCCCTTGATAGCGGGGTAAAAAGTAAAGGGGATGAACAAAGCCCTTGTTCCTCAAAACCTACACGATTTTTCTGGTCTGTTTTGATTCTCTTTCACCTTCTTTCCAGTTTCTTGTATGTGTTGAGTAGAAATATGCCGTTTATTTGGGAGTGTGAGTAAATCATAATGAAAAATGAAAAGGAAAGTAATAAAAATGAAGAGAATAACGACAGAAAATCTTATTGGTAAAATCGTTTAATATAAACATTTCAACCGATATGTGCGCCTAACGCCTAGGTGGCGTTGTAGGCTTACATTTCGTTTCGACTTTTCTTTTTTCCTAAGCCTTTGCGCAGCAATTACGAACAAACCCGCAGACGGAAGTATTCAATTTGGTCCAGTAGTTTTCAAGTTTTTAGCATCCAAAGCCAAACCAACCACGATTCATTTTTATATATCTATTAATTAAAAGATTAACGTTTTTTCTTGAATAAAAACCGCAAAATATCACAAATTGAATTTTCTTAATTTTCCATTTTTGATTTAAAGAATTTTGGAAAACAGAATACAGAATAACGACCCGTTAGTTGATTTCTCAACAAAAAAATAACAAGAGTCAAACTGTGTTGTAGGAATCTCTGACCAAAATAGAGTTGAGTTTAAACAGGGTGTCCCCTAATTTGTGCATTATATTTTGGGGAATTATTCCTGGGATCATTCTAAGAAAAAAAATTGTATGGGTAAAAATTCTATCCTCCTCCCCTAAGACAGGGAGGGGAATATTCTGAAAAATTGACTTAAAATCGAAAAAAAAACATCATTAAAAATTAATGAAGGTACCTACATAAATATAATGTGCTATAGCTTTTTTGAAAGCAAATATTCCATCATTATTATTATTATTTATTGTATTATTCATACTAAAATGTCAGTTAATTAGACTTGACCATGACCATTCTTTATTCCGTCGACTTCATTGAATTTTTGAACAACAACAACAACTTAAAGGCGCTACCACCAATTGCTTACGAATTAATTTTAGGTATTTTAATTCGTTTTATTTTTGTTTGGCTGAAGATATAGCTATTTCAAGGGGAGCCAAGCCCTATCACCAGTTTCCTTTTTAATCCAATTTTATTATGAACAAATTTCTACATGCACAGCATGAGATTTGAACCCACGCATATCAGATTTGCAAAACTTGCATGTAAGTTGCATGAAAAACTTGAATGCAAGTTGCATGAAAAACTTGCATGCAGGATGCGTGTAAAACTTGCATGCAAGTTGCATAAAAAACTCGCATGCAAGCTACATGAAAAACTTGCATGCAAGTTTCTTGAAAAACTTGCACCTTTCGGTTTTTTTTTTTAAATTTATAAAAAATTTAAAAGAAAGTTTACATTTTTAGTGTTCAGAATTTCAATAAGAATTGATAGAAGAATTGAATATCAAAACAAAAAATAGAAAAAAAGATCACAATTTTTTCAAAAATGTGGACTTTTACATTTAATTTCTCAAAAACTTTTCATTCGAAGAACTTGATTTAAAAAGCAGATAAAAGAATATTTGCTTTTAAAAAAAACTATAGCACAATACTTTTTGTACCTATACCTACCTACTTCTGTTAGTTAATTTTTTTTTTTGTTTGAAGTCAATTTTTTAAAAATTTGCCCATCCCCGCTTCAGGGGGGGGGGGGGGGGGGAAATAGAATATTTCACCCTTACTATTTTTATTTTCGAATGAACGAATTAGGGGACACTCTGTATAAATTTAAAACCAGTATGGCATGTTATGAAGTAAATATTTATAGGTACCTATAAGGTCATTTTAATCAATAACATTTATAAAAGGAGTTTTAATTCTGTGAGTAGACCTCCTTAACTTTTAATATAACGTTTATAAGTACGGAGCTCTTCCAAGGGTTTTATACTTTTGCCTTTTTTTCTTTTAACCTTTGTGAAAGAAAATTCCTGACTATTAATAACCTTTTGATTAATGAAATGGGCTCACAAAATCCATCTTCATTAAATCAAATCATTATCAAATAAGTGTTTGAAGTTTATTTTTCTCATACCTTTATTGAATGTGTACTTGCCATACCTACCTTAAATATTAATCTTGTAAATAGACCTTTATTATGTTTTAAGTAGGCGGCCATACTCATTTAAGAGAGAACTTTATTGATAAAGTGATAAATTGTTTAACATTATTTAAAAACATATAAAGGGTTGAAACTAGTTTAAGAAAAAATATCAATGGTAATTCATTCAGAACTTAGCCTTATCTCTACTTCCTGCATAGTATTTCAAATATGGTAGGCAGATATCCAATATGTTACTTGGTCTTTTGTCACATACCCAAGTTCATAAAAAATTGTTTAAACTCATTTAAAAAATTGAACGTGACCTTTTATTAAACAGGTGGTTGAACAATTAAGGGACCAACTTCAAGTTCAGAAATTGGAGTTTGTAGTTGCAGTATATAAACAAAGATATTTTTTAAGAATGGAAGGAGCTTTTATCCTTAAGAATTATAAATAATTTTTATTTTTTCTTGTCTTAATTCTTTTATCTAAATCTTACTTTGATTTGTTTGTTTGCTTGTCCAGATTAATCTCATTATTTATAGGGTGAAATAGGGTTCAAACTAAAACGGATAATTAAAAAAATCTTTTGAACGGTTGTTTTTAGGGGATGGGTAGAAGTTTTTTTTTTTTTTAATGTATTTAAAATAGGTTAAATTGGGGTAAAAACAAAAAAAAATGGTAAAAATATTTTTAAGTTTGAAAAGATATTCTTAAAGAATGGCTTCAGAGATAAATTTTAAACAAAATTTAATTTTTAAACAAAATTTAAAGGGTGGAATGAGGTTAACACAAAAAAAAAATGGTTATTAATACAAAATCATTTTATAATTATTTGTATTTTATTATTCATACTAGAATGTCAACAAAATCATTTTGTTTTTAAAAAAAGCCTTTCTCAAAGAATGGCTTTAGGAATAAATGTGATAACAAAAAACTGATATTCGATTTGGAACATTCTTTTTAAAATATTGTTTTAAGACTACCTACCAATTGCTTAAGGGATAATTTTTTTTTTCAAAAAGTTACTATTTTCGGTGAGAAACGCGGTAAAAGCAAAAAGTGTTACTCGATTTAAAAAAAAAAAAAAAATATTTCTAACCAAGTATTGTTAATACATAATATGATATTTTTCATCACGCATGGGGTTTTCGGTTAGGTAGTAGTAGTAGCTAAAGCTGTAAAAAGTAAAATTCATTGATGTGAACTGTGAAGCTGAGGTGGGCCAGCTTTAGTGTTACAATAAAATGAAATATTCATATCAAATGATTGTGTGTGTCTTCAATGTTGTGAAAAACATTAACATCCGTTACGTATCTAAGAGTATCTTTGCTTTTAATCAAATGAATACCCCAAGGCTTTATTATTATTACCAACAAAAAACCTTATGTATATTTATTCAAAGTCAGCTTAATTGTAAATTTGTCGTTCTAATTTACGACACCTACTTTTTGCATTTCTTATAGTACCTATATGTATTTACATGACTTTCGTTGGCTTTTGTTTCCAGGGCTGTCGTTTTGTTTTTCGAGAAAGCAGTACTTTAAGAAAAAAAAAGCAGTACACAGCAATACGGCAGTGAAATACAAACTTTTTTCATACACCTACTCCTGCACAAAATTTAGGGAACAAGATTTTTGTAATGTTTTTTTTTTTTTTTTTTAGTATTTTTGAAGGTACCTACTACTTTTTGGTCCTTCTGAGTCAAGTTGTAAGTCAGATATGTATCTGAATTTAATTGAGACAGAACCACTTTGCAGTGAAAATTTCTGGGACAAATTGTTGTTTTTATTACAAAAAAATATATATACAAAATTCACTTCGCCTAAGCTACACATTCAAATGGCAAGCGAAAAATAATTTTTTAACGAACTTATCAGCTTTTTCTTCATGCTTGAATTAAAAAATTGTACTATTCCGACACTTTTTTCGGTGCACTATAGTAAAAAGTCACACTGGTTGGTGAATAAAATAACCGGAAATTGATTAGTTATTGTCTAGTTTCTTTAACAAAAAATAACAATTGAAAATTAATTGCAAAATTTAGATTTTCGTCAAAAATGTATTTGATTTATTTTATATTGATGATCAAATCATCAAAAGTAAAAAAAAGGCCAGCAAAATAACAAAATTTAAGTTGAAAACACAAGATCATTTATTAATGCATTGGTTTAACTGCAAACATTTTTCCCGAAAACGTGAATTCTAGAAAAAAAAATTATTGAAAAAAATTATGCGAAAAAAATCTTAGCATTTAAGACTTAGAACTTTTATTTTAAAAGCCTCTTAACAAAACACTAAACAAATGTGCCGTTAATTATCAAAACGGTGCTAAAGGCACTTTTTTCAATATATTGAGTGTGATATACCAAAATTTGCGTATCAAAGAGAGCTATCAGATGGTGAACAAAATTTTTGTTTCAAAACGAGATAATTAAGAAGTTATATCGTTTTAATTGTGAGTTTGGGATCAAAACGAGGCTATTTATGGGCGCGATTTTCAAAAGGGAGCTAAATATTTTTTAAATTTTATTTTACGGGCATTTTAAAATCAAAATGCGCTAAATACGTTTTTAATTAACAAAACTGCCTAAAAAAAATCATTTCACTACAGGGCGAAAACAAAATGTCCTTTTATTATTTTCTTTAGTCAGTCTTGTGCAAATACCTTCCACAAATCAAACAAATTTTACTGCATTGAATTATCTTAAATATTTTAGAAACTACAGGTTTTCGCTTTTTTTCTCGGTTTCATGTTCCAAATTTTTTAGCCTCTGTTTGATAATCAACGACACAAATGTAAACCATTTGTTGTTCCTTTTATTTTTTCCAGCAGTGTATTAACTTTTATTTAATATGAATTTATGCGAAAAGAAATCGTTTCAAATCGTTAATCGAATAGATTTTGTAAAGTTATCCTGCTATGATTTTGATTTACAACAAAAGCAGTACTTTGGTCGTGTTAGCAGTACGGCAGTACGGAGTTTCCGAAAGCAGTACAAATACTGCAATTGCAGTACTTCGACAGCCCTGTTTGTTTCTCAAACTTTTACTTTTTTTTTGTTTTAACATATACATACGTGTATACACACATTATAATGTAGGTAAAGATACAGCTGTGTTTATGTTGAATAGGAAATTTTAGAAGGAGTATGCAAAAGTATTTAGCATAAAAATGTATTTGACATTTTGATGAGACATCGTGTTGCTGTCTTTTGGTTAAAAATTTATTTTTTACGCTGTCATTAGAGTAACAGCTCTATACATTTTAACGTATAAGTGAACAACAGAAGTAGCAAATTACTTTCTTTATATAGATTTGTTTTAAGACATTTTAAATTAAGAATAATTCCCTAAGGACAAATAAAAATGTCAGCCTCCTAAGGTATGCGGATAATGTAGAGCTTCCAATGTCAGACAGCAGACACTTTATGAGTCTATCGAGATTCTTGTTAATGTTGATAGACGAGTGATTTTTAACGAAGAAATAAAAATGTTTACTGTTTAAACAATTAAACGCAATTAGAGAGAAATTTAAGTTGGATTATATTAAAACCCATGAATATAAGATAATGATTGTTGCATAGGTTATCTAACAATTTAAGAACAAATAAGTTTAGCAGGTAGAGAGGGACTAAATTGCAGGGAGGGAATTTTGTAAAGGCGGCATATATGTATTTCAAAGTAAATAATATTCAACAATATAGTTCTACAAAGTCGGCTCCGCTTAACTGGAACACTAAAATTGCAGAAAATTTGTTTCAGTTAAGCGGAGTTCTCATTTGAACGAACTTCAGATTACTGAAACTAGTTTCACATAAGCGGAGTTTTATAAAAAAAAAAAAACTAATTTATATATTTTGAGAACGTCTAAGCCAAAAACTAAACCAAAATATAAAATCAACTATACTGGCATGGAATTACAGAAAGTACGAGAATGAAGAAATAAGAAATATTTTGACATTTCAAATTGAAATGGTGCGTTCAATTGAAAAAAAAAAATATATATATATAATTGGTCATAAAAGGTCAACTGTTTTCAGAAATTGGTCAGGCATATATAGATTTTTTTTCATAATTTGTATAAACAAACAAAATTGTTAGGTAAAGGTCAATCACCTTTAATTTTTTTTTCTAAACTCATAACCAAAAATCTACAGCTAACTAATTTCTAAAACTGCCTGACCTTTTATGACCAATTACTGACCTATTAGATTGCATAATTGTAGTTGGGGACTAATATGCAGATGTTTTTCATATGCGATTTTTTTCATTTGTAGTAGTTTTTCTTTTTTTAATTTGACATCACTGATTTTTCTAATTTAACAGCTGAAAAATAATTTGTAGACAGCTTTAAGTAAAATTTTAATAAGAATAATAATAATTTAATTTTTTTGTAATAAGATATGTGTACTTATTTTCATTGCAAGGTAGCACCAACATAACTTTTAAGTTAACTTTTAATTTTTTAAAAAATCGTTAATTTGAAAAAAAAAAAAATTATTCGTAAATTTGCGAATTTTGCAAAAAAAAAACTTGCGGCACAAGTTAGACACATTTCAGCACAACCCACTTTGTTTTTACAAAAATCAAGAATTAAAAGAACAACTTTTCAATACAAAATTGCAGAAAACTCCGAAACGTACACAATATTCGTGGTTAAATTATACCCATTTTATATTTGCGATATATACATATGTAGGTACTTTATGGTAAGTTATGGATTCGTAAAAAAAATTGAACTCGAGATTTTAAAAAAACTTGACATGACGAAGACGATGATAGGGAAAACGAAAAAATTGGGTCTCGTAGCTCTTTCCGTCTGTCTTTCTGTTTGTATGTCTGTATACTGATAGCCTTAACCCAAGGGACGATTTTATTTAAACTTGGTATAAGTATGTATAGGTTTTTTTTTAATTTTTTTTAGGACCGAAAAAATTACGTTACCTGCCATATATTTTTTAGGCATTTTTGGAAAATCTTATTTTTCTCAGAAATTGCTCGACTGATTTTTCTAAACCAATCCTATAGAACAATTTTTTTTATTTTCGTTTTTCTCGAAATAAGGAATAAAGAATAAACTGATTTTGATATTTTTTTTGGAGAATCTTCTCAAAAATTTAAATAGTATTGTATACCAAAATTTTCAAAATAATTCTTTTGGAGCTAAAGAAAAGTTTCAATTTTTTTTTTGAAAACAAAATATTTCGAAAACGACTTGGTTAATTTTTACGAAACTTGGTACTGAGCAGTTTTTTAACATTATCTAAAACATTTTGAACAAAAAATTTTCTTATATTAAATATTAAGGGTATCTTCCATATAAATGTTAAAAACCATAACAGAAATTATAATTTTTTTTCGAAAACAGCTCTTACGATTTTGATTGAAATTGTTCTGTCATTAGTCAAAACAAAATTTTTTATACAATAGCTTCTAAAAAGAGTAAATCAGACTGCATATTATCAAAATTAAAATAAAAATTAATTTTGGATTTAAAAAAAAATTTCAAAATTATTTTATGATAATTCAATATTACAAAAACGGCTAAATGATTTTTTCGAAATTTTGTTTTTAATTTATTTTAAATAACATTGATAAATACTAAATTTTATATGTAAAGAGTAGTACGCAGATCAGGAAAAGACAAATTTTATCTCTACAATTCTAATCTCTACAAAAACGATGGAAAAATCGCGCAAAATAAATGTTTTTCTTCTTTAAATAATAGTTGATCGTGTTTATCGTGCAAAATTATTGACCTGTCAAAATTTTTTCCGCTAAATAATGCTTCGAACATTATTTTTCCTGGCAAAATTTAGTTGAGACTTCACCCTACAGCGGGTACAAATGTCACAATTTCGCGCGTGAACTGCGTACTGCCTGGAAAAAAACTGAAGACAAAATTTGTCCTGGGAAAAAATTTGTATGAAAAGAAAAATTTTTCCCGATCTGCGTACTAGGCTTAAGAAAATAACTTTTCAAAAACCTGGGGCCTCATCACGTAAAACGAAAACGATATCGTTTTGAAGATAGCTATCTTTTTTTTTATCTACTAATATGAGAGAGATAGCAATGGTGGAAACGATATCGTCCGATCGTGATGAGGCCCCTGCTCTTACGATTTTGTTTTTTTTTTTTCTCAAAATATAATTAATTAAGAACAATTTAAGAAGAGTTTTTTATTAAATTAATTTCGAACTTTGCTGATTTTTAATAATTTTTCAACAATTCATTTCCATTTATTCTTCAATTTTTTTTAAGTTTTTAAATAAAGTGCATATATAATTTTTATTATTACTATTTATTTATGTACTTATAATAGGTACACTGAATCTTTAAAATTCAAAGAATTTTTTACTTCAAGAGCAAGTTCATGCGATCCATCAGTCGTGCATTTTATTTTTTATAATATTTTAGATTTTTAAGAAGACGTCATGTTGTTTCAACATAAAATGTTTGCAAATAAAAATATGTTAAAATTTTTATGTAGCCGTTGCGTTAATTTTAACGAGGTTCATGGAATTTTAAACTTGTTAACTTCAATGCAGGATAACTACATGCTTAGGTGAGATTTTTAACTTCACCCTGACATGTTAATTCATCTCTGTTCTTTTTGCTGCCGTCTTAACTGAAAATGACGTATCTAATTTTTTTTATAATTTTAAAAGTTTTTTTTCTACAATTTACTTGTGTTTCTGAAAAAGGAGGTTAAAATTTGAAGGGTCCAGGAGAAAAACGGCACAAGTCCATTCAAAATGATTCCGAGAAAAATGAAAATATAAGTTAAACTACGTATATACGCTGAATTGTGTTTAGACTAATGGTTTTCAATCCTACCTTTTCGTTCAAAAGATCTTTGCGTTTATTTAATTGAAAAAAAAAAAAAAACTTGAAGCTTGAATTGTTTGACACAAAAAAAAAAACAAAAAGGAATTATTTTACTCTCCGTTTGGTATCACGTCCCTAATCAAACAAAATGCCAATGCAAATTTACTTCGCAAATCCATGTTTCCACTTTTCAAATAAAATATTGATTTAGTTGTTTGACAAAAAGTTGAAAGTTTTTCAAGGACACAGGAAAAGTTTTTAAGTAGAATAACAACTTAATAAATAATTTAAGCATCATATTCCATCAGTCTATCGTTTGTATTTGTTTTGTCAATGAGCTTTACGATATGACTTAAAAATTTTCGGTTTTTGTTTTCTACTTTTTGTTCATCAAACTTAAGTTTTTGAACATCAGGATCACAAATTAATTAAATTTAATCGACCGCTGTATAATGGACTTGTCTCTCGATTAAATTTGAATAAAGCTTTTCAGTTTGATTTTCAAACTGTTTCTATTTTGTTTTTTTTTTTTGTTTACTGTATCAACAAGTAACAAAAATGATGCCTTATTTGAGGGCAAATCAAGTTGATCAAAAAAAGAAAAATAAATTAATTAATCTGAAATTGGTTATGGTTATTGAACGAGTAAAAAGTTTTTAATTGCTGTGTATAAATAAAATTTTATGCTTGACGATATTGAAAATTAAATCTCGAACACGTTTTGATGATATTTTTTTTATATTTTTTGTCCATCTAGTTATAAATTGATGAATTTTAGCAGAACAGTGATGTTTTGATTTTGAATTTAATTTTTAGTTGTTTTCAGCATTTCCTAACAATATACTCGTAAGAGTGTGTTTCACGAGAATACTACAAAGACTTAGTTAAATATGAATTACTCGGCTTGTTTACACTAACATCTAATTAAGGTTTCAATTGGTATCGAGAATATTAAGCCTGCTATCCTAAATAAGACCCCTCCCTTCCATTATGGTGGTTTTTCATTGGGACAACACACGAACAAAATTTAACGTGATGGTTATTTGTTTTTTATTTGTTTTTTCTTGAATTTTATTAACGTCATCATTGTTTTGCTTATTGATGATGAGACGAGTTTGAAAGAATTATTGTATTATTTCTCAGAAAATTATCTATAGTATAGGTATAGACGCAAGACATCAAAAAGTATTCAACAAAATTTCTTGGGGGTATTTTTCCGTTTGTCAGTCTACTTCAGAGATGTTTCCTTTCATATATGTATGTTCTATTCAGTTTAAAATATATTATTAAATTCATGAAAAATACGAAAATTCTAAGAACAGTTTTTTTAGCAATTTTACAACATAACATAACTCACCTTGAGGGGTAGCTACAATACTAGATAGAAGACTATTAAGGATTTATTTTTTTTCTCAAATTTAAAATATGAACGACACGTGCATACGCCCTCCCGTAATCCTGAAAATTATTTCAGATGAACTTTTTCTTTCAATATATTGTTTTTCGTGTGATAAAATAGATTACCTACCCAAAACATGTTTCAATATAATATGTTTTAATACAAAGAAAATAAAACGCACGACTGGATCGTAAAAACTTGCTCTTGCCTAGTAAAAGTTTCTTCGAATTTTAAAGATTAAGTGTACCTATAAGTAAAAATTTTTTTGTTATGGGAGCCTTAAGTTTAAACTAGTATTACACATGTAACTTAGAGCTTAAATTAAAAAATTATTAGAAATCAACATTATTTCGAAATAAATTTATTAAAAAAATCTTTTCAAATTATTTTGAGAGCTAAAAAAGTACACCCTTTGATTTCTTCAACTATAATCTTAGTTATGGTGAGAACAAAAAATCAAAATTTATAAGATTTTGTAAATTTTTTTAAGAAAAACAATTGGTACACAATTTTTTAGTATTTATTTATGTTGAAATATAAATAAATTTCGAAATTTTTTTTTAAATCCAGTTTGTTTTTTTTTTTTGAAAATTTTGATAAGCAGTATGATATCCATTTTTGAGAATCTTTTTGTGTAAAAAGGTTAATTCAAAATAAAGAATATGGTCCTATGAGAGGTACGCTTAATACTAGCTAACTGTAAATTTTGCTTTTGGCAGATCGTAGACCATACTAATATTAGTATTTAAAACAATTTTAATCAAAATCGTAGGAGTAGTTTTCGAGAAATTTTATATTTTCTGTAACGGTTTTTTTTAACATTTATATGGAAGGTACCGTTAATTTTGATTATAAAAAATACGTTTGTTCAAGATATTTTAGATAAGTTTTTTACTAAGTTTTATGAAAATCAACAAAGTCGTTTTCGAAATATTTGGTTTTCAAAAAAAAAAAAAGAAATTGAAACTTTTTTTAAAAATCCACAAAAAAAAAATTAAAATTTTGGTATACAATACTATTTAGATTTTTCAGAAGATTCTTCATAAAAAAAATTATCAAAATCAGTCTATTTCTTTTCGAGAAAAACGAAACTAAAAAAAATGGTTCTATGGGAGGTACCATTTAAAACCACTTTTTGGAAATTTAATTTTCAAAATAAGGTGCATACCCAATAAAATTTATTGATTTTTTTAGGAAAATCTGTCAAGCCAATTTTAAGAAAAATAAAGTTTTCGAAAAATGCTAAAAAAAAATATATGGCAGGTACCGTTATTTTTGGTCCTAAAAAGAAAATGCAAAAAATGTATCGGGGAAATATTCCAGAAACACTTTATACTAAGTTTAATTAAAATCGGCCCATGGGTTTAGGCTGCAGGCGAGTCCACAGACGGACGGAATTGCGACACCCATTTGTTTCGTCTTCCCTATCATCGTAGTGTCAAGTTTGATCAAAATCTCGAGTTCAATTTTTTTACGAATCCAAAATTATTATATCGGAAGTAAAAATTTTACACAAGTTAGAAGCATGTAGCAATTTGTATAATAGATTTTTGTTTAATTTTGTTTTGTTTATATAACGGTATAAAGCAGGACATTTTTATTAGATTTTTTTTTTTATTTTAAACATATTTTTTTTTTTTTTTTTTTTTTCTTAAAGCGATGAAATGAAGTGACATTTTTAATTTTGTTTTATTTTCTGCCAATGTAAAGACTAACCCCCGTATTCATAAAAAAAAATTAGTTTATTTCAGCTCTCGTGTTCAGGGAAACTACATCATGAAATAAGAATTTTCCGGACTCAAAATAAATTAAAATTGCTTACTGCTCCATTTGAGTACGGAAAAAATTTACAGATTTCACTCATTGAGTAACCATGGGGACATTGAAAATGACTTTATTTTGCAAAACACATTACTAATCTTTACAATGTTTACAAATTAATTAAAACTTAATGAGCTGTTTCAGACACCATTATGTTCTGAAGTTTCTAGTATTTAATGTCACTTTCCATTTGGCAAAAAATAAATCTTGTTAATTTTCTTTAACTAAACCCCATCATACTTTTCTATTGATATTAAAAAATTATCTGATATTAAAACTCATATAACTATTAGGATAACAAAAATATGCCCTAAAAACAGTTTTAAGCGCTTATAATTTGCCCTTAGGAATCAATTATATGCCCTTAACAAGTAATTGTAATTATTATGATTATATGCCCTAAAAATATGCTCAAAATTGCTTGTTAAAATATATTCTATGTAGGAATGTATACCTATGTAATGTATTTTTAAAAACTGCATTAAAAAGAACGACATAAATCTAAACGTCTATAAAGCTAGCATATATTAGCATAATCAATTGAAACCATAACTAGAATTTTGTGCTCTTTTTGTGCTATTTTTTTATATAATTTTAGTTTTTATTTCAATTGATTATGCTGGGCGGTTTAGAAGTTTTGCTACAAAAATCGGTACTGCCACACAATAATAGCACAAAAATAGTACAAAATTCTAGTTATGGTTTTAATTGATTATGCTAATGTGTATATGCTAGCTTTATAGACGTTAAATCTAAATACAAAAAAAAAAAATATGTAAGTACTGTACAAGTGAGATTGTTAAACAGTTGCTTGGGCTAAAAGCCATTAAAACGGATTTGAAATAGGTACATGCATTTTTTAATAATGGTGAATCGTTTAAATTCATCTACCTACATGGGCTTATTTAAGACATTAATTATACCAAAAATAAAAAAAAACAAAATTTACACGAGTAAGTCCCACGAGCTTGCTCTCGTGGCTAACAAACATTTTGGTACCTTTCAACGAAAGAAATGTTAAAAAGTCAGAATTACTGGGAACATGATTTAATTTCGGATAAAATTTAATAGAAATTTTAATTCAATTCACACACGGCCTTAGAAGCACTAGATTTTAAAATTGAATAAAATCATTTGAGTCGATTTAACCAACCTAAAAAAAGGTTAATTTTCTAAAAAAAAAAAAAAACAAAACTCCAACCCAAATTTCCATTACGTATGCGAATTTTTTCGATATAACCTGAAGTTAGGTTTTAATTTTTTGGTAATTCCTACCCTATAGACCTTTATTATTTATTGAATAAACATTAGAAGACACCGAACAAATTACGATTTTAATGAAAGATATACAAAAATTCGGCAAAATATGCACGTTAAACGTAAATATACAAAAAATATGCATTTTCGACGAAACATGGCGCTTGAAAGACAGTATTTCTTATAAAACGGATTTCTAACCTAGTCTCGTCTTAATAGTGTTGCTAGAAATAAAAATATGCTCTGGCATATATTTGGTTGTCCTACATATTACATAGGTATATAGATTTCAAGCAAGCTCTACTCTTGCACACTCAACTGCATCACTGGCCTTTCTTATAAGACCGCATTGTATTCTGTATGGAATAAAAATAAATACCTATCATTTTCATTTTCACAAAATCACAACCTACCTACCTCCATAACTATATGTAGATGCATATACACATATACAACATACAAAAATCTGGCACCTATACACTTTTGTTGGTTGCCTTGTCTGTTCATTTGTCTTCTTTTGAATACTTTTACTTGATGTTTTTTTCTCTTTTTGAATATTCTTCATGACCATTCTCCACTGAAGCTTGCTTGCTGACGACGAACAATACTTTTCTTCTTTTTTTCCCCGTATACCTACGCCTGCTGTAATTCATCGCTTGTGTTCGTTTGTTTATTTTTATCATTCTAGTAATGATTTAGTAACACCCACCAACCAAAAATTTGATAGTTGTTGTCCTCCTACACGCTGGACTTCATTTTTCATATTCTAAATTCATGTGTTCATTTCAATCATTTCGGTCATTTCTTTAGTAACACCAACCAAAAATTTCGTTGTGATGCCCTATACGCTGGAGTTCATTTCTGATTTATTGAATTTATTTCATTTAATCATTTTGGTAACACCACAACTCTGTCAAAACGATCCTATAAACATTTTCAATGTTAAAAGTTATTCCATGGTGTAGTGAACACGAGAGCTGAAATAACCAATTTTTGTTTATGAATAAGGCAGTAAATAATTTTTTCCTTTATATGGTTGGCGGCCTTTTATACGATCTCTGGCTTTCAATTCAGCTTGACAAAAAATGGCAAAAGGAAGTAAATGTAATACAATCGGAAACGTTATGCGGCCAATAGCGGAGCAGCAGCCTAACTTTTAGTTCCAAAAAAAAAAAAAAAAAAAAAAAAAAAAAAAAAAAATGCACTGATTGCGCATAGAGCTAGGCAATAGGCAGACTATGGACTTGAAATTAAAATTTTGTAGGTCTTATTTGGCCCGGTATATCGAATGTTTTATACTCTTTGTTAATTAGGGACAACTGTTTTAGTCATTGACTTTAGAAGCTCCTTTAATTTTCTTGCAACAAAGCAGGATTCCTTCATCATATACAAATAACACTGCATTTCTAGTCATTGGAGCGGCAAACCAATTGATTATAGTTTTAGTATTTTTTTTAATTGAGTATACTTTCTTTGCCTGTTGATCGCGCGGAAATTAAGTAGTCCTCTTTCCACAAAGAAAAAATAGTGAACATAAGTACACCTATAGGATATTTACAAAAAAAAATCAGTAAACTAAAATTATGCCTAACTTTATTGATTAACAAAGAAATATTCCATTCCTATGACCTGTTCTAATAAAATAACAGTATTATGCGTATGTATCTTTTTCGTCTGGAAATTTTATTTCATCTTTGTTTACTTATTTAATTATTCGAAAAAGAATTTTTATAACACCACCTCCGCCATCAATGCTTAAGTTAAATTGAAAATTCCTTAAATTCGCTTAAGTGGAGATAAATGCAAATTATTACTTTTAAAAGCAGGTTTGGTCAAAGTCATCCGTTAAAAGTATTCAGTGAACAGAATTTAATTTATTATTCTTCTTTATCATGTTTGTTAAATGAACTTGATCATGATTTAAAGTGTAAGTGTATGGATCAAAAATCATGGACACAATGAACAAGCCAAAATTTCACTGACCCGAAAGCACATAAAAAGTCTTAAGAACTCTAAGCTCATAAGAAATAAGGAATAACCACAATATAAAAGGGGATGTTTTTTTCTTTATTAAATATATGTTAAAATCTTCTTTGGAAATTATAAGAATACAATAATATGATGGGTTTTAATATAATAAATCTGAAGCCGATTATTAAGATTGGCATTTGTTCGGTCTTCTGATGGAATATCCGTACCCATCACAAAGAAATATTATACACGAAGCATTTTATTGTGGTGTTAAATAAATGAAATGAAAATTATATGTGTTGATCTTTGGGTTTATGAGGGCGGATGTTTTGAGAAAGTCTTTGTTTATGAACTAAGCAACCTAAAGTGATAATAAGAGTAGTAGTCCTTGGCGTAATGGTTAGTGCGATGGACTGTCATGCCAGAGGTCTGGGTTCAATACCAGCCGCTTCCACCTTAAGTTTTTTTCCGGGCTACTGCCTCTTGCGAGGAAGTGACTAATCCTCCAAGAGTATATATCTCTTGTCATAGAAAAGTGCCGCTCGGATTCGGCAATAAATTGTAGGTCCCCTCAATTCCCGTAGACACGCACACAGGAATGGTTGAGAGTTGTAAGTCACTATAGGCCCTGGTTCTTCATGAGCCATAGTGCCACCAAATTTATTTATTTTAACCTAAAAAGATAACTTAAGCCTTAACTATTTAAAGTGCAATTTTTACTGTATACATTTTTTATTTCGCAGTACTCTTACGATTTGAGTGGAATCGATTTCAAATAATCATAATAATCATACAAATCCAGTATTTTCCATATGGTGCCTGTATATGTCGTAGTAAACAAAAAAAAAAAACTACAAAAAAAAAACATTTATTTAAAAAACATTTATGATTTTTTTTTAATGTTTTTTTTTTGTTTTGGGAACGGGTCACAATTCTGCTTTTCAGAATTCTGCCTTACCTTGCAAAGATTCTGTCACTGTCAGTTAAAAAAAAAAGATTCTGTTACTGTCAGTTCAAAAAAAAAAAAAAAAATAATAGCTAATAATAAAAGCTAGAGGATATTTTTAGCTATTGTTTTTGAAAAAAATTATATTTCGCTTAGGTCTATTTTCTAGTTCTGAATTTTTTTTGGCGTTTATGTTCTCTTCGATTTTATGGTTCTGCTTCAGTTTTGACCGCAAATAAGGTCTTTTTTATGGAGATTTTAAAAACCTCTTAATACATGACTCCGAAAAACAAAAACTTATAAGCGACTATAAAAAGCTTCTTTGTTCCAGGAGATGATTCTATTTTTGATTTTGAGCTTTCTATAATAGAATAAATTTAAAATTATATAAAAATTATTAATAATATAATTGTAAGACGCAACTCAAATGTTAAAAACACACTGTTTTACAAAATTCTGCAAACATTCTGCTTTTCAATATTCTGTTACACTAAATTCTACAAATAATAAAAAAAAGTTTCAAAATTTTAAATAAGCAGAATATTGAAAAGCATAATTTTGAAAAAATTGAAGTTGACCTGCTAAGTTGACGTATATACTTTCTAATATTCAACGGAAAAAGTGACCTGCTAAGTTGATACATATGGATAGTTTCACCGATTCGGATCTATTGTCTTGAACGAAAAGTTAAGAATAAAAAAATTACATCTTTAAATATTATAAAGTTCTATTTTTCATTGTTAATATTTAGCAGCTTTTAGATTAAAAATCTTAAAAAATAAATAAATAAACTTGGCGGCACAACAGCTCATGAAGAACTCGGGCCTAGTGACTTACAACTCTCAACCATTCATGTGTGCGTGTCTGCAGGAATGGAGGGGACGACCTACAGTTTATTGCCAAATCCAAACGGCTAACGTGAGAGGCACTTTTCTGTGACAAGAGATACTTTTGGAGGTTTTGTCAATTCCTAGCAAGAGGCAGTAGCCGTTTTATTTTTAAAAATTATTATGTGGTGAGGCTGGGGATCGAACCTAGACCTCCGGCATGACCGTCCATCACACTAACCATCACGCCACGGCTACTACCCTGACATTGTTGCATTATATTTAACTCTCATCTTCACAATTACGACACACTATGACTCGGTCACACTATCGACATGTATTGATACTCAACCTTACAGGTTTACCAAATGGAAATTTTGTTGATATTTTAATTTTTGAAAAACTAATATAATTAAATGCTTTTGTCGATTTTTAAAGTGCCCTATCTATTTTTTAAAACCCTCACTTTTTTTTCTTGAAAATTGTAAAATGATGAGTAAAATCATAAATAATTTAACACGTAAGGGGCCTTTAGAAATAATTACTATAATTTCCTCCTTACTGATTGGTCTGTTAATATTGGACCAATGAAACAACCTGTTTTTTATTTTCAACCATAGACATATGTATATATTTTTGCTCTTTGTCAAGCAAGCCGAATGTTTTTTTCCCAAAATATTATTAAAATTGTCATGCAAAAACTTTTTTTTTTTTGGACTGGTAAACATATAAAAACTTCATTTATTTTAAATACATAGTTTTTTTTTATTGAACAGGACGTTTCCTTATAATTTTCTATTAGGTTAATAGAAATTTCTTTTCTTATGTATATCGTTCAACGTTTATCCAGAAAATTTAACAGAGCATTTCAAACAAAAATTCTTTCACATAAAGGTTTGTAAATCGTCTTTTAGTATTTCTCCAACCTTCAAATAAGTTCGTGACCTGTGTTTGTAATTCCTTTATCATCCTCTGGATTCTTCTATATAAGACATACACAGCTTTGTTACAAGGCTAGGAATTTTTTTTATCTACCTATATCTATTCTCCTTTTTCTGCCGACAAAAAATCTTAAATTCAAACCAATATTCCAAGATTGGTATCGTTAAAAAATTACAAACCATTTTTTAGTCTAATCAAGATTGTATATGCAAAACGAATCACGTTGTTGATAAAGAGGAGGTACGGAGATTGAAAAGAAGCTATATATAGGCCCCCATCCCCATGTACCATTGTATTGGATTTTCAATCTTTGAAATATACAAAGATGATGACAATAGGACAAAATGAAGAGCCTAGAGGTTGCATTTTTCTTCCTTTGGCTTCTTGCCTTGAAAAATAAGAAATGAAATGATAAAAAATAGGTTTTCAATAAGATTCCGTAAGCAGGCATAAAAAAAGATCGATATCAATATTGGGAAACATCCTGAAAAAATAACAGTATTGCCTGAATTTGAATCCAACGAAGTGAACACAATTTCCGTTGTTGATTTTTGGAGTCATTTGTTTATTTTTAGATATTTTTGGCCTTTTATCGATTCGAAAATAAAGTAACCCAGACAAAATAGCTCAATGAAAATTGAATTAACTTCAGCTACCTTTTCCATGAAGTGACTTTCACTTGGCCTACTTAAAAAAAGGGTTTTAATAAAAAAAAAAAAAATTGGTGGCGCAATAGCGCGTGTTAAATCAGGGCCTAGTGACTAGCAAGAATGCAGGGAACCCACAATTTTCTGCTGAATCCGAATGGCTAAGAAGAAGCACTTTTCATAAAAAGAGAAAATACTCTTGTCATTTCTTCCCAATAGACAGAAGCCCTAAACAAAAATATTTAATAAGGGGGCTATCGTGAATAAAATTTCCCTGGGAATGTTTCCCTCCTTCGAAAATTGGAAATTGTAATATTTTTCCACTTGGTACTTGTAAACTCGAATTCGGCTTATCTAAAGTGCTAGTATATTCCCCCAGAAGCTTTATTACCGATAGCAATAATTTCGGAGTGAAATATTTGACCATTTTTAACGTACCTAATGTCCAAATTATCGATGGAGGATACCATTATTTTTTTATATATGTGTGATATTTTAGGTATTTATAAGAAAAGTGTTTTTAATTTTTTAGCTTTAGAATATTTATTATATTTATAGTTATACAAATTTATAATTTTAAAATATTTTGTCAATTGATTTTAGTTTGAAATATTTTAAAATATTCTGTCAATTGATTTTAGTTTGAGATACTTCAATTAAGAGATCCTTTGCTTAAAAAAGGGTACTCTACTTAAACCCCTCTGAATAGTTAATACCTCTTGTTACCGTATTACTTACCATAAATTGAAGTGTTTCCGCAATTACTCAAGCCCAACCCATTTGTAATTCTCTTGAAGGCGAGTGCAATAACTCACACGTATACATACAGCAGTTTGCATTTATTGATAATTAATGCTATAAGGAATAAGGATATAGAAGAACCAAAGAGCATATATAATAAATTGCACTTGCAATTAAATTTTAATTGCAGCTACTTTACACCATAAATTTATACATTTGCAACATGGCGTGCCATCAATAATTCTCACCTTCATCAGCAGTTTTACTGTCGAATGAATTAAAACGAAAAAAAAAAAATTGTATCGATTATTCTGAATTAAATTCATTGTACAATCCGGAGAAAAAATTACCAAATTAAATTTCCCAATAATTATGATAAATTTGTAAGTTAAATACAGTAGACGCTCGTTAACTTGAACACATACGAAACCAGGGGTGTCCAAGGTATAGGGTTGTTCAAGTTACTGGACCAAGATAAAAAATTGTGTTTTATTGTTTTTATATAATTTATTACTACCTAAATAATAATATTTAAAATCTAGTGTTGCTTTACTTTGAAACTCTGTGATTTTCTGTGCATTTCAGTACAATTTTATTTTTTTTTCTTACATGAATTTTGACAGAACTTTGGACTGAAATTCACACAAATGCACAGAAAATCACAGAATTTCAAAGGAAAGGAACGAACCTAATAATTTGAGATGATACATTTTTAAGACGACCTAGGAAAAAAATATTGTTTTATACTGCTAAGCTTTGTGCAACACGTTTCTTAAAGAAGATTCTCGGAAATTCTGGAGAACTGCAATTTGTGTACGTAAATGTTTTTTTGAATTTGAAAATTGCATATTTTCCCTTCCAAATGCATTTGATTTGAGTAAGATGTACTTAACCCTGAGTTTTATTTTCAACTATTGCAGCTTTTTGTTTTGTTTCTTTAAACCCTTTTTCACATTTTCTTAAAATCTTATCCTAAATACGCACCTGTTCAAATGGAATTTACTTCGGTTCCGAATAAAACCTTATAAATAAAATCAAAAGAAATTGCCTGGGATTCCCCTTTTAAAAATCGTTTCCACTTTGTTCAAGTTACAGAGTCTGCAAATATTTTATATGTTCAACTTACAGAGTATTTAAGGCAAAAATTCAAGGTATCGAGTCTTAAAAATTGTTTATTCAAGTTATAGAATGCGTAAAGGGTAAAATTATTTGTTCAAGTTATTGGAATGTTCAAGGTATCGTATGTTCAAGTTAACGAGAATCCACTGTATGTGTTTCCTTTATAACAATGACGTATGTACATTAAAAATTTTATGAAGGTCAAATTAGCGAAGAAACATTCACCGATAGAAAAATTATTAGGTGGATAATTTGCCGTTAACTGGTTGTCAGTTGTGACGAATTTGAATTTGTCTTTCGATGATGTCTATTTTTTTTTGGTATCAAAATAGGCTAAAAACGTCATATATCGAATAGTTTATTGCCATTGCCACCATTCAGCAGTTCTGAATTAGTTGTGATAATTTTAATTTTGTCGTGCAGTGTTTTACATATAATGTTTCCTTTTTTTTTGCTGGCTTTGCTAAGTTATTCTCAACTCAGCGACGCAGCTTTTTGAAAAAGGTATAAAAACTTTTTATTGTGAATTTTGACTGGATTAAAATCTGCATTAGTTGTGACAATTTCGAACCTTTGCTCGGTGTTTTCTATGTTTTTTTTTTTTTTTTTTGAAAATTATTAAATTGGTATCAAGTTTGCGAAGCATTTTCCGAAAAAGGGGTTACAACTTCTTATATTGAATTATTTATTGCAAAATAATTACTGCTGGTACCAGAGCTGCAGACGGAACTGCAAGAGTTATCAAAAAGTGTCGTACATTATTTTTTTTACGTGCCTACAATGCAGCTGTTCAGCTTTGAAAGTACTTATTTTGATAAGAAAATCAAAACAATATTCTTGTTTACAAGCGCAGAATGCACATTTTTTGTTTCCAATACTTTTCAAATACAAATAACCACAACGCAATATTTTTTTCCGATCCAAAAAGTAGTTATTTTTGTCATACAATTTTAAACGCCAAAAGTGCCGTACGTGAAAAGTTAAAAGTTGGTGAACTCTTCCGTCTGCGGCTGCAGCTATGTATGCGGCTACGTTCCGTTGTGTTCGCAACATTGAATTTGTGTATATTCAATATTTTGACAGCTATTCCAGCTTCGGCTCCGGTTCCGTCTCCTTCACCATTCTTGTCAGGCAGTTAGCCGTTCATCAGTCCTCTATTACTTGTGACATTTTTAATTTTGCAGTCCAATGTTTTCTATGCTTTTTTTTATTAAGTTGTTATAAAATTTCCTTCAAAAAAGGGATAAATCTTGTTATATCGAAATGGTTATTGGATTATTTACAATTTGCACTTTTTCTCCGTTCAATAGTTTGTTGTTTTTTTTTCAATAAAAGAAAAAAAAACATAGAAATCATCGCACAACAAAATTAAAATTGGCACAAATAATTCAGGACTGATCAACGGTAAATTATTAAGCAATAAACAATTCCATATAAGAAGTTTTTAGCCCATGGGGGCTCTTCATGCACGTCACATCAAAACTGTGTTCCTTTTTTTTTTTTTTAGCAATTCATCACTCTAATTTTAACGAATTTCAGTCCAAAGTCCTCTTATGCAAAAATAAAATTGTAATAAAATTCGTAGAAGTTCACAGGAAGCAAAAACAACAGACCTTAAATTTTTCCTAATTTTCCTTGTAAAATTTCAGAGCGGACCCCCTATGAAGAAGATTCATTTCAATAATTCTTCTTATTTCCTATTTTAAACAAAGATACAGCTCTTCAAAAACACAATTTTATCTAGCAGTTTACATGTAGGTAGGTATCCGATATTTTGTATATCTCTTCCGTATATAGATTGTAGTTGCTTAATTTTTTTGCCCTTTTTTTTTTAGAACATCGAAAATTCCATTCTACCTAATTCCTTTTTTGTTTTGAATTAAAAATCTACACTTTTCTAAACTTTTTTTCAACACAATTCTGTTAATCAATATTATTGACTTTGTTATTTTAAAATCTGCTCTCACATTGCAGATAATGCACTGCACAACTTTCTGCCACACCACAAATGTCAAGCTTCAACGAACTGTGATCTAATTTATTGCCACATATAGTGGCAGAACATGTTATTCTGACATCATCGAGCAAATGCCAGGACCTCATTGAATTACCTACAAGTTCGTTGGCAAAATTTCAAACTTTTCATGCTAGCTAAGCCCATCAACATGTTTCAGCAGACGCACTTGCGTTCTATAGGTACTTCAAAAAAATTTCCCAAACAAAGCACTGGTTGCATTGTATTGCAACAAACTGTGCTCTAATGTTATTCTATTGTTGTAAAAATGCATGCATTGATGGATATTATACTCGTATGGTTTTCCAACTGATATTTGTGACTCTGGACAGCCGTAGGGCTGGCTTGCGTGTTATTTAATCATATATGTATAGGTACACTACAGAATAACAAGCACTCAAGCCAGGACCATAGGCTTTAAATATTTAACTGGGCTTAACATTTCCTATAGATCATATGTTTCAATGCCTTTCATAAGCTAAAATAAAAATTTAATTGATTTAATACGAAGATTTTTTTAATAATACAAATTCTATATACTACTGAAATAAATCAGCCAAGTAGAAGACTTAGCACTATTTTATTGGACTTGTTGAATTATTGATTCAATATAGCTTTTAACGGCCTTTAGTCCATGAAAATAGTGCTAAGTCCAATAAAATAGTGCTAAGTCTTCTACTTGGCTGATTTATTTCAGTAGTATATAGAATTTGTATTATTAAAAAAAAAAAAATCTTCGTATATAAACATTGCCAGGCCACGGGCACAAAAAACTTCTAGCTTTAATGATTAGGAATTCTAATCTGGTTAGATATAGTTCACACTAGGTATTCACCATGAAATCTATGTAAGATGAACTGAACTTAATGGAAATTGCGTATTGACAAGGCCCTCACTAGTCAACTGATGAGTCCAAGTGAGATCGCCGGGACGAAACGCCAAAAATTTTCATGGACTAAAGGCCGTTAAAAGCTATATTGAATCAATAATTCAACAAGTCCAATAAAATAGTGCTAAGTCTTCTACTTGGCTGATTTATTTCAGTAGTATATAGAATTTGTATTATTAAAAAAATCTTCGTATATAAACATTGCCAGGCCACGGGCACAAAAAACTTCTAGCTTTAATGATTAGGAATTCTAATCTGGTTAGATATAGTTCACACTAGGTATTCACCATGAAATCTATGTAAGATGAACTGAACTTAATGGAAATTGCGTATTGACAAGGCCCTCACTAGTCAACTGATGAGTCCAAGTGAGATCGCCGGGACGAAACGCCAAAAATTTTCATGGACTAAAGGCCGTTAAAAGCTATATTGAATCATTAATTGATTTAAATTAATAGTTTTTAGAAGCAAATTAATTTAAGCAACAAGCGATAGTGACTGAGTGTCGCAAATTTTGCTGTTTCATAACATTAAAAAATATTTGCATTAAATGCCCAAAATTATTTCCTGACTAAACTTTTAACTTACCTGATAAAATGTTAATGATGAAATAAAAGGAAACGCACCGATTGAAGTATACAGACGAACTGAACTTTATTAGCATAAAATGATAAGCATGAAGAAAGGGGAATAATATGAAGAGGAACACAATATTCTAAGTATAAGATCTGTTCGATCATAAAATTATTTTAACACTTCCCCTGAATGACTTATTACTAATGTTAAATTTTATTTATAAACAACAATTTAAAATTAAAAAATAGAATTTTGTACATTAATAATTCATTCAATAATACATTTTATACATTAATAATTCATTCAAAAAATAATTCTTACTTGAAAAAAGAAAATTAATAAAGGTTAATCAATTTGTTATTTGATTCAAGTTTTACCCTTACCAAACTTTTGGTTAAGGTATCGGCTAAATTTGTGTTGGTAGGAATATATTCTAATTTAACCAAACCTTTTTCAATTTTTTCTCTTATAAAATTAGTTTTAATTTCGATATGCTTTGTACGAGGTGAATACGAGTTGTTTTGAATAAGTTGTATAGCGCTTTTATTATCGCAGTGCAGCACAACTAACTTCGGTGAGTCTGGAAACATTTCTAGTTCCAAACGCTTCAACCACATGGACTCCTGGATAGCCATGACGACAGCAATAAATTCTGATTCGGTAGACGAAAGCGCAATGTTTGATTGACGTTTAGATGCCCAAGATATCGGTGCTCCTTGCATCGTGAATATGTAGCCAGATGTAGACTTCCTTTCATCTTCATCGCCCGCCCAATCTGCATCGCAATAGCCTTCGATGCCACCACCATCTTTTGAATAAATAATTTTTTTATCAAATGTGCCTTTTAAGTACCGAAGCACACGTTTAAGTGCAGTCCAATGAGCTTTCCCAGGGTTAGTGGAATACCTGCTCAATACATTTATGGCGAAGCTTATGTCCGGCCTTGTATTCTGTGCCAAAAATAATAAACTTCCTATCGCTTCCATATACGGTATTTTAGACATTAGCTGCTTCTCTTCTGCGGTCGATGGGCACATTTTAGAGGAAATCTTCTGGTTGGAGTCAACTGGTGTACTGATAGGATTACAATCACTCATATCAAACCTATCCAAGATATCGAGAATGTATTGCGACTGATTGATTGAAATTTTGCCTTTGGACCTTTCACGTGTAATTTGAATGCCTAGAACTGTAGACGCCTCTCCTAAGTCCTTCATTGAAAAGTTCTGACAAAGCAGCTGCTTTAATTTATTTTCTTCTAGATGGTCATTTGAAAATATTAACAAGTCATCGACGTACACCGCAACTATCATGATCTGGCTAGCATTTATTGTGAAATATACGCATTGGTCTACATTGGAGCGCCGAAGACCAAATTCTGTCAAAACCTTATTTAAATTTTCATTCCATACGCGGCTGGACTGCTTAAGTCCATATAAGGATTTTCGCAATTTGCAAACTCTATTAGTTCCATCAGAAAAACGTTCGGGTTGCGTCACATAAATTTCCTCTTTTAAACTTCCATTGAGAAAAGCCGTCACAGCATCCATTTGACATATTTTTAAATTATATTTTGCGGCTAAAGCAATGAGGAATCTAATGGACGTATATCGTGTGACTGGCGAAAAAGTTTCAAAAAAGTCTACACCTTTTATTTGCGAGAAACCTTTGCACACCAACCGTGCTTTATGCAAAACTACCTGGCCCTTCTCCTTTTTTGTTTTAAAAACCCATTTTGTTTTTATAACATTCTTACCCTTAGGAAGTTCAACGAGATCCCATGTGTGATTCTCCTGAAGAGATCTAAACTCATTTTCCATTGCTTCAATCCAGTAGTTAGAGTCGTCACCAGATACCGCTTCAGCAACTGTTTCAGGATCAGCATTCTCAAACTCTGCTCTTAAACCTTTTTGAAGATTGCGCTCAGCAATACGTTCAGATCTTCGAACCGCGATCTCTGCATCAATGTTGACCACTGCACCATCTACTGCCATTTCATTGACGCTGTTGCTTCTCTCTGGAATACTAACTTCGGTTGAATTTTCAGAATCGTTGATAGCATCGTGGCTGACTGGAACGTTAACCTCGGTTAGATCCTCAGCATTGTCAAGTATTGATGAAGTACTGACAGCTGGCACATTAACCTCGGTTAGATCTTCAGTTTCGTTGACAGCGTCACGGATTACTGGAACATTAACCTCGGTTAGATCCTCAGCATTGTCAAGTATTGATGAAGTACTGATAGCTGGCACATTAACCTCGGTTAGATCTTCAGTTTCGATGCAGTACAGATCACAAATATCACTATGATGAATTTTATTCAAAGAATTCATTGTGTCTGACTCGAAGAAAATAACGTTTCTGCTTATGATAATTTTTCTAGCACTGTCACACAGACGATACGCCTTCGATTCACTGGAGTATCCCAGCAACATGCACTCTTCTGATTTCGGATCCAATTTACGACGTTTTTCTTGCGGCACGTGTACCATGGCCTTACATCCAAAAACGCGTACCATAGACAAATCTGGTTTCTTACCAGACCACAGCTCTTCAGGTGTTTTTGAAATTGAATCTCTGCACGGAACACGATTAATTAAAAATGCTGCTGTGTCCACTGCCTCTGCCCAGAAACGTTGAGAAATATTCGCATCAAACATCATACACCGCACCCGCTCGATCAAGTTCCTGTTTATTCTTTCGGCCACACCGTTTTGTTCGGGAGTATATGGTGCTGAACGTTGGTGTTTAATACCACTCTGTGACAAATATTGTTGAAATTTTTGGTTACAATACTCCGTCCCGTTGTCTGACCGTAACACTTTTATTTTTCTTGAGCACTGGTTTTCAGCATACGCTTTAAATTTTATAAATTCTTTAAACACATCAGATTTTTCTTTCAACGGTGTTACAAATACTTTCCGACTGTAGTCGTCAACAAACGTAAGTATGTATTTGCATCCACTCCAAGACTTCACAGACAATGGTCCACATACGTCTGTGTGTATCAAGTCCAAAACGTTCTCAGCACGCTTTCCAACACACTTAAATGATGCACGGGTGTGCTTGCCCTTTACACACACAATACACTTGGATGGTAGATGTTCTGTAAATTGCATACCAGTAACTGCGGATTTTACTTTGAGCAGATTGTCATCACATATGTGACCCATACGCCTATGCCACAACTGTCTATCTACTACTACCTGTAAAGCCATTTCAGTTGGAACGTTTTTGTCTATTTCACATTTGAGTTGATACATGCCGTTTGTCAGAAGAGCCGTACCGATGTGTTTTTCATGTTTATTAAAAATTTTGCAGCTGTCTTTTTTGAAGCATACTCTGTTTCCATTTTTCACCAGCTCGCTCACAGACAACAAATTCGCACACAAACTAGGAATATATTGTACATTATTTATTTTTGCACACACTTTGTTTTTTCCGTTGAGTAAGGACACATTTACGTCTCCAATGCGATCGATTGTCATCCTTGAATTGTTTGCCGCAATTATTTCTTTGTGCAATGCCTGCCTTTGGTTGTGTAGGATAGATTTATCTTTCGTCATGTGCGCCGACGCCCCCGAATCTATGTACCAAACATTTTCTGAATTTGTTCCGTTTGCTAGAAACGTTGTGAAAAGACATTCAGGTTTTTTGCCTCTTTGCTGTTTTTTTTTATTACAGTTTCTAGCAAAGTGCCCTATTTCGCCACAGTTATGGCAACGGAACTTTGGTTTTGTAGATTTCGGCGTTTTGTTTGACTTGCTCATCATGACTTTTGGAATGACACCGTTCTCGTTGTATTGGACTTGTTGCAATAATAAGGTTTTCACTGCGTCTGATGTGAGTCTCGTTGAGGAATTCTCCACTGCCATTACAAGTGGCTTGTAATCCTCAGGCAGTCCAGCCAGCATCAAGGAGGCAACGATTTCATCATCGATTTTTAAACCAGCCTTTTTCACCTTGATAGACGTCATGACCATTTTATTAACGTAATCCTCCATATTGTCACAATCAGATAGTTGAAACTTAACTAGTTGTTTCAGCAGCTCCACTTTACGACACAGACCTGTGTCTTCAAAGGCACTTGTGAGGCTGTCCCAAGCACTTTTCGCTGTGGTTGCGTCAGCTATATATGAATAATTTTGTGACTCCAACAGCAAGGTGAGTTCGGATTTAGCTCGGAGATCCTTCGCACTTTCATCAGCCGTAGCTGCTGCGGCAGGTTCTGCTTCCATGCAACTCCACAGGCCCTTGATGACCAGGTACGATTTCGCAGCAATTTTCCACACATCATAGTTCTCTCTTCCTTTTAATTTCTCGATTAAAATACTTGTGGCCATTATGTAGTTAGGGTGTCTGGGCCCATAACCTGATAAAATGTTAATGATGAAATAAAAGGAAACGCACCGATTGAAGTATACAGACGAACTGAACTTTATTAGCATAAAATGATAAGCATGAAGAAAGGGGAATAATATGAAGAGGAACACAATATTCTAAGTATAAGATCTGTTCGATCATAAAATTATTTTAACATTACCAAACTCAGCTGTCCACTTTTCGAAGTTTTGACAAAAAGGACAACCAGAAAACCTAAAGTCATTCATGGGCAATTACATTCTTTCGGATACAGCAATGAAGGAACTATATATATTTTTTTTTTGCGGCTGGAGGATATCCATTTTGTGACAAGTTTTTTCAAGTTATTTGCTGAGTCAAGTGAAACTATTTTTGAAAGGATATTATAAATTAAGTTCCTTAAAGCTGAATTTTACTCTTGCTTAAAATATTTTAATTTTAGGCTGAAAAGTTTATTTTTATTTGATTTTGAACAAAACATTTTTATCGTAAAAAAATTTCTCTTATATGTATGTATTTGTTGAAGCCGACATCGACACACTTTTATATTTTTTTTTTGTAGATATATAAATCTTTATTTTAGAAAAAATTATAAGACGAGTTTACAAAACATTTTATAATCAAAACGAAAATATTTTATCTATATATTTACATATATAAAAATGAAATGGTTTTCGTTTGTAACCACATCACTCACGAACGGCCCGGTGGATTTGCTTGATTTCTTATGCAATATGTTTGGCATCTTCTGTGGAATGCTCTCAATATGTAATTCCTAAATGGTTCTTCTATGCAAAATGTTTATTTCTACATTTTGCTGATTGCAAATAGGTAAATAGAAACTAACTTAAATTTGGTTGATATGCTGTTTGCAAAATGTCCAAATAGGAAGGAATTTAAATATAAATAGAAATCAACGCCTTTGCGGTGGTACAGTTATATTGCTGGCAAATGATTTTCGCCAAACACTTCCCGTCATTCTGAGATCAACAGCTGCTACTGAAATCAATGCATATCTGTGTCGGCTTGTCAAGACACTCCAACTGCCTTTAAACATGCATTTTCACTTGCAACATATTCAAACTGCAGAGACGTTTTCAAAACATTTGTTGGACAATTGAAATGGGAAAATTGTTGCAGATGTTTCTACCGGGCTTATTACCTTGCCTGAAGATTTTTGCAATTTCACTATGTGAAAAGAAGAACTCATCCAAAGAGTTTTTCCAGACATTGCACAGCACTACAAGAACCACATTTGGTTTAGCGAACGTGCTATATTAGGCGTTTTTCTTTTTTAGTTCAATGGCACCAGACTAGAAGTAAAAAAGGCGAAGACGTTTTCATTCCACGAATTCTCACGAATGTTTTGCTGTTCGACTTCAAACGCCTTATGCGTGAAACAGATTAAACCAGCAACAGCACCAGCACCGTCAACAGCAAACACTAACAGCACGCTGGCCAGCGAAAACTTCTCAAACACATGCCACCAGCAACAGCACCCACATCTGTATCTGTGACATTTCAATTCAAAGCATTTTTTTCGCGGTACCACAGACCACACCAGCAACAGCAAATTAAGGCCTAACGGTGCCGTTGACGTTGCCGTCGGTGTTCTTATCTGTGTTGAACAATTGAAATACGTTGGTTTTAAATTAATGCGGATGCCTGTTGCTGTTGACGGTGCTGTTGCAGTTTCAATCTGTTTCTCGCTTTATACTTTCGATTCGGCTTGCTTTTGCAGTGAAAATAAACATATGACGCAACCGCAAGGCAAATCATTGCAAATTAGCGGAATCAATTTGGAATATCCGTGTTTTTCACACGGCCAATTCTTTGTCGCCTGTTCACACGTTTTTCAGCGTTGTTTGTGTTTATGTGTAAAACGGCCAAACCAAAAACGTTGTTTATTAGATACAAGGCATTAGAATAAATATGGAAATATTTTATGCAGATTATTATAATTAATTCTTATTATTGCGTAACTAATAAGCAATTAAGTAGCAACTAATTACTATATACTTTTTAATCGGCAACCGAAAAAGTGACCTGGTAAGTTGATACACATTGAGAACCCAGTTGAGCTAACAAAAATTGTACAGACCCAAAATGTCAATTTTACGTCATTCACTTACATATCTACTCCTCTGTCCTATGTGTGTAAACAACCCACGTGTTAATCAATAAGGAAACAAAAAACGTTTTTTTTATAAATTTTCAAATCCTCCAAATAGATGGCTGCAAAAGGTATTAATAAATCTTTCCCTCCCATCCTTACTTGTCGTTGTGTGTGTTATAGCTTTGCGTTGAAGAAAATGTTTGATTTCCTTCGGGTAGGCAGATGGTCATATCAAGAATCAATGAATAAATGTGATATCCTGCAATAATAACAAATCAAATATTACAATCATTTCAATGACTTTTGTTTTTCGTAGTTTTGTGTTTCATACCCATTAAAAGAGGTCAAGTATTGGTTTTGTCAAAAAAGAAAAACTTTGATATCGAAATGAAAAATAAATTTTTATCATGAAAACAACAGTATGTTATACTTAGGGCAATTTGCTGAAACACAACTTAAATATTTATGTGCAAATTAAACGCGTATGTTCTAATTTTTCCTCAGCGTAAACTGTCACATAAGCTCTTATGTTGAACTTAAATACTTAAGTTGCGTTTCAGCAAATGGGCCTTAGATGTAAGACTTACTTTTAAAATTTAACCATAATTTCTCAAACGCTGAATTTAATTAATTTATATTTAGCTTGCAGTGATTATCTAGTGTTTTAGGCGATGCTTATTAATAAAGTCCGACACAATCAGGTCTAGAAGCAAACATTAACATTACTTAGGGCCACTTGCACGAAACAAATGGATAAATACATAAATCTGAGTAACTAGCGAAAGCCAAATTTAGATAAATAAATAAACACTTCTCGTTTTTAAATGTACGAACGGAAAATAATTAACAAAACAGGGAAGAATATTTTTTTCAGAACCACCAACACAAATAACACAAAACAACCTATTTCTCCATTTTGAATTATTGCTGAATTGAAAATAATGAAGAAATAATTCAAAATCGTGTAATGTTGGCTTCCGACAGTATAACTTTTGTTTTAGTAGTCGGATCTTCAAGGTTGGGGCATTTAAATGAAACCAGAATAGCAGCATACATTTCTGTACAAACGTTTTCGAGAAGAGGTAAAAAACTTTGAACAAGAGGCGTGAATTAACCCCCCATATACATGATTTTCGATTTTCAAATAAAAAAGTTGATGGAAAATCTTAAAATTTTGAAAAACAATGTTCGACAAAATTATTGCAACAATACTCCTCGATGAAATTGGCATATGCTTTTGTAGAGTTAATGCAGCCAGAGAGGTAGGAGGGGTGCATTAAAGCTAAAAATTCCATCCAACCACATTAGGTTTAGTTGGATTTTGCTAACTTAAAGATGAAATAAGTACCGGAGTTCGTTAATTTTGTAGGTATTTTGATTCTCTAAAAGTTTTTAATTGGCCATTTTGTCACAAAATAAAATCTAGGCGAGTTATTAAATGCAAACAAAACGGCCAGCTGTTTGAATATGGCGGCTTTTTCTTAACTCCTTCCAACCCACAAGAATTTTTTTATAATGTGTTTAAAAATATGTCGAAATTCCGTTGAAATATGGCAACTTCATTACATTTTTTTGACTAAATTCACTATACCGCATAACGTTTGCGCACGTTTTTCTCAAAATCTATTGATTGCACAAAAAAAAAGTGTTGCAACATTTTTGACGTAAAATTACATAAGCTTTGACTTTTTCCTTCACGTAAATAAAAAAACTGACAGTTTTCGAGAAATTAGCAAAAAATAGAAATTCGACCCCTTTTACCACCCGTCCAAATTTAAGGTACTTTTTGGAAAATGCTTAAGATAAAAAAATAAAGATCTCAACCAAAATTCAGCTTTGTCGGAATTTTTTCGAAGTGAAAGTGTAATTTTCCTGGGCTCAATAAATTCTAGTAAATGTGGACGTGCTGTAGTAGCCCGTGGAGTAATGGTTAATGCGTTGAACTGTCATGCCAGACGTCTGTGTTCAATACCAGCCACTTCCACCTTAAGATTTTTTCAGGGCTACTGCCTCTTGCGAAGAAGTAACAAATCCTCCAAGAGTACCTATCTCTGCAGACACGCACACAGGAATGGTTGAGAGTTGTAAGTCACTAGGCCTTGGTTCTTCATGAGCCGTTGTTTTTTTTTAATGTGGACGTGCTGATCAATTGTACTAAACTTTTGTTGAATTTGACTCAACAATTAACATTGTGATAGCTGTTTGTTGAAAAATTATTTTCCAACAAAACAAAGCAATGGCTTGCTGATTATAATTTTCGTGTTTTGCATAAAAATATCTTATCATTGATTGAGACTATGTGGACAGGTTATGATGTTGAGCGACAACATTAATAAACAATGTTCTTGTGCTTTGACTTGCTTTCTCATACGAGTTTTTAATATTGGAAGTCAGTTTAAATATTTATCCAAAGAACGAGTGGAGGATTATTTTTTTTTTTAAGTAAATAAAAAAAATGTTTTGATGATTTGCTCTAACGTAATTTGAATTAAATCAGTAAGACGGCTCTCAAATTATTTATAAATCAGAGGATGGCGCTCTCAAAAAACTTTCGTGCAAGTGGCCCTTTGATTCAACTCATAATAAGGCTCTTAAATTTTTCTATTGAGTAACAGTTTGTTTTCAAAACCCATAGGAACAAAAAAAAAGTTTATAAAAATGAACATTGCTACATAGTAATGAATATTTTGTCATATGGAAAGTACTCTATTTCATGATATTGAAATTAAACATTTAAAAAAAATGGCAATACTTACTAAAAAATGTTTTACCTTTCTTTAAAAAGTTGAACAATGTTGAGAATGGGCCCAGTGTATTTTGTAGTAAAAAAATATTTGATGACGTTTTTCATTGGGGAAAATTGCACAATTTTTGTTTTATTTAATTTTAACTTTTGAATGGCTTAGCCTTCATTGTTAAAACTTTGCAATACGGTGCTTCGGAATAGTAAAAAGAAATAAATGTTTTATTAACAAAAAAAACTCAATTTATTTCACAATAATTTTGAAAAGTGAATTTAAAAATTATAGATTCTAAAATGCATCTAATTTCACATACATATATAAAATTCTTTTTATTTTATTCAGCTTTTTATCTTTAATAAATATATAAATTAAGGATTACAATTTGTGTTTTAAAATACACAGATCAAGTTCATGCGACCTTAGTTCTAGCATTTAATTTTAATTTTGTAATAAAATTGTTTTCTTCGTAGCAAAAAAATAATAAAAACTAAAAATAAATGTTTTATTCACTAACCATATCCATATATACATACCTACATTATGTATAAAGAAAAATAAGTAAAGATGTGGGCAGGATAAATATTTCAAAGTCTGGATAAATTTAGCAAATATAGTTTCGAGTATTGATTTTGCGGTATAGGATTATTTGATTTTAGTAATTTGGTTGAAAATTCATAAAACTTTGAAGTAAAAATAAATTTCCGGCACATAAATAATACATAACATTTTATGATCATAAGAATCAATATTTTGTATTATTTTTTTTTTTATTTTTATGCGATGTAGATTTTTTTTTTGTTCATATATCATATTTTTTAACATTAAAGAGCCCGATGATGGATGATTAAATCCGAAACGCGTCGCTATATATATCTATTAATTCATTTAATGTTGTGATATTTTGTTAAATAAAATATAAATTATAAAATACAAATTTAAATTAAAAGTTTTAACTTTTTTAAATTTCTTTTATTTTATTTTTTCATATCTACAATATCCACACAACATGGAGCCAACCACACAAGCTATATTTTATATGGGAGCCTCCGCAGTCAACACATTACCAAACATTTCCAAGTCTTGAAAAAAGTCTTATAAATACTGCTTTCTACATTACTATTTTTCTCTCTCGTATGCACGACGCAATGCTAAGGGCAGGGCAGAGTAAACTATTTTCGCGTTTCGAAATTTTTTTTTATATAAATGGGTCCTCTGTACCGCTCACGCAACCTTTTCTTCCGCTTAGAATATGTCTAGTCGCCAAGCTGGCACCTATGTCATAATAGTTTTTTTTTTTTTTTAATAAACATTATCTGAGTGCCATAAAGTTGCATGAGCAGCGGTACGAACCCATCAAAAGACCCAAAAGAGGAGTTAAGGTCTTTTAAACCCGCCAAGCAGGACACCTATAGTATGCTGTTGAAAAAGGTTGCCCGATAAGAAAAAGCTTCAACTAGGAAGTCAAATATCCACAATCGATGGGCTAGAAGTCCGCAAGAATTTCATGTGGACTCTTGGTCCATCAAGGTTAGTTAAAGGTCCTTGATTGATTTGTGGGGCTGTGACCCACCAAAGTGAGCCAAAAGGCCATTATGGCTTTTCACCTATAAATGTATGACCCTGCATCGACGCTAAATGCTCAACAAAATATTTGAGCTATTACTTATTTTAGCTTGAACTCTAGATGTAATTTTAAAAACCCATTCTATCCATATTTGTTTTTGCTATATAACTTGAAAACTAAAATCCTCAGATTATGATTTCTTCACTTTTACTGTGAGGAATGCCAATCCAATCAATCCTGCAGAACTAAAGTTCTTTAAAATTTTTTGGTTTAGAAGATTCCAATTTTTTCCCGATTTACTCGAAACTATCAAAAGTGGATAATATTTATTAATAAATAAATAAAAATGTAATAATTTTTAAGGAAAAAGTTAAGAAAATTTTTCTTAATTTTTATATTTTTTAAATATTTTTGTACACTGCACAGTCGTATAATTAAAGTAGGTCATAGGGATTGGACTTTATAACCAAGAAGTATTATAGATAGAAGATGCTCAAGTTTTTTTCCATTTCTATTTATTTCAGCAAAAAACAGCTAAGTATGATATTTTAATATTTTTTGTTCTGTTTAGAAAACTTAGTTTTGTTTTTTAATTTAAAAAAAAATTCAACTCTTTAGTTAAGCTTACACCAAAGTTTTGCTTAAAAAAGCAAAAATTGTTTTGTGTTTTTATGTATTTTTTGCATGTTTCCAATTAGAAATTAAATATGTGTGGGTGTTTCATGAAATAATAGAACGTAATCACGAGTAGGTAAGTATTTCCAAATGAATCATTTCGATGTAATTTAATAAAAAAAATCTTGAGGAGGAAGAAGAAGACTGGCATCTAATTGCTAACTCTTTTAAACTTCTTCTCCGGTATTTCCTACACATAAATACCCTTTATTATTAGTTTAATTTCCTATAGGTCATACACAAAATTGTTTTTATTGCATCCGATTTCAATAAAAATAGCTTTAAAAATCATTTATAGTTTTCATACTTCATACTCTAAGAATTCAATTTCCTCTTTTAACAGAGAAATTTTATCGACGTTTTTTAACATATTCTCTTCAAACACCTCCTAGCTCTTCATCCTCATTCGTATATGCAACATGTTGTACAGTTCGGAAAAAGTCAGCTCTAAATCTATATAACGTAGGGCAGAAGCGTTTATGGAGTATTATAAAAAAAAAAGAAATCTTTTGCAGATAATAATCAACTATTCTCAGTACATTGACTCTATATATTGAAAAATAGTGTTATGCGCGGGTCCATCGGACACAGAGTCGGATTTACTATTGTTTTCCCTTAGGTAAGGACATTCTATAAGAACTTGACGGAAATCTATAAAACGTGCTTATTACTATTGAATTTGGAACAGGTGACGAATTCTATGTACTAAGCATTGCGCTTCGGAAGCAAAGTGCAGATTATTTTGTTTATCAATTCCATTAAACCAACTTGAAACTTCACTTACCAAAACTACAGTAGTATAATAACAGTATTGCTGTTGTTCTTCTACAGTTTTTTTAATTTTTTTTTTTATTTTTTTTAAATAATTTATTTAATCGCACAAAAGCCTGTCACGTGAAGATCCAGCCATGGCCAGAGTCCAGACACTAGACTTCTTTTCTTGAGAAAATATCTTTCGTCTGCTTTTGATGGGGTTACTCTCAGGGGTTTCAGGCTTTATGATGCCGTTACTGCTGCTGCCACTGCTCCTACTTCTTCTGCTGTTGACAATATTGATTCTACCCTCATGGGAAGTTATGAGCTACCGCTCTTAAAATTGAGTCATTAAAATTTAGTACATTTCGTTATCGGTACATATAATAAAAGAATCATAAAATACAGATATTTCTATTTGGTTTTGAATTCAATTTTTGGGTTTTTTGTCTGTTTGCCTTTTACAAAAGTGTCTGTAGGTATGATAGTGTTAGGTATGTATAGAGGGTGTGTGTAGGTATGCATAGTGTTAGGTATGTAGGTATGATAGTGTTAGGTATGTATACAGGGTGATCGGATGCACCAAACTGCTGGAGCCAGTAGGTTGGGTTAAGACAAGAAAAAAATCGTATGGGGGGGGTCTATTTCCCCCCGTTTAGGCAGGAGGGGCAATTTTCTAAAAAATTGACTTAAAACAGAAAAAAAATATTTAAAAACAACGGTACTATTCAAAATGCCATGCTATACCTTTTTGGAAAGCCAGAAATCTCTTCTTTGATTTTAATTTTAAATTAGGTTGTGTTTAAGAATAGTTTTTGAAAAATTAATTTCCAAACTCGAAAATTTGAAGAAAAAACAAATGAAAAAAAAAAGTTTCAAACTAATTTTTTTCAAAATTTTTTGTATTTTATGTATTTTTACTTTCAAAATTCCATGCTCCTTTTAGCTTTACGTCAAAAGCAGAAAACCTGATGCTAAAATGTCTTTTAGTTTTTGAGAAAATTGAAAATAACAGGAGGAGCAATTTTCTAAAAAAATCGACTTAATATAGAAAAAAAAATTATTAAAAAACATCGGTAATGGCTAAAATGACTTGCTATACTTTTTTGTTAAGCCAGAAATATCTGCTTCTATTTTGTTTATAAATTAAGTTTTTTTAGTGAACAGTTTTTTCTTAAAACTTAACTTTCAAACTTAAATTTTAAAATTGTGTTCAAACTGATTTTGTTCAAAATTTTACTTTATTTAGTAGTATTTTTATTTTAAATATTCAATACTCCCATCAATTTTTAGTCAAACATTGAAAACCAGATGTCAAAATGTAATCTAGTTTTTGAGAAAATTGAAAATAAGAAAAGTAAGTTTTCCTTAAATTCGACCTCCATCCGTTATTTTGTTGTTCAAAAGATCCTATTTCTACAAAATATGTAGTAAAGTAGATTTCGTTATTTTCAATTTTCTCAAAAACTAAAAGACATTTTAGCATCCGGTTTTCGGTTTTTTATTGAAAATTAATAAGAGCATTGAATTTTGTAAACAAACATTGCACTTAATTACATAAAATTTTGAAAAAAAATAGTTTGAAACTTTTTTTTTAATTTTTTTTCAAAATTTCGAGTTTGGAAATTAATTTTTCAAAAACTGTTCACTAACACAACTTAATTTAAAATGAAAATCAAAGAAGAGTTTTCTGGCTTTCCAAAAAGGTATAGCATGGCATTTTTAATTGTACCGTTGTTTTTAAACATTTTTATTTCTGTTTTAAGTCAATTTTTTAGAAAATTACCCCTCATGCCTAAACGGGGGAAATAGACCCCTCCCCCCCTCCCATACGATTTTTTTCTTATCTTAACCCACTTTACTCGATCCAGCAGTTTAGTGCATCTTATACCGATCACCCTGTATACATATTTTGAATTAATTTTTTCTGTTCTTTATGTTTGGATGATGGCGTTTCGTTCTGTCTGAGAAAAAAAAAAGCTTTGTATTAATGGATATGAAAATAGACTAATACTTACTAACTTTAACATACAATTAGTAAAGTTTGCGGTAAGATTTCAGTCAAATTTCAAACACCAAGTTTTCTAAATTGAGGTCTTCTTGAGACATTAAAAAAAAAAAAAATCGACCAAAAATTGAATAATTTTTTCAAAATTTTATAATTTTAGTTGTAATTTTTTTTCTCAAAAAGATGTTTTGCTTCCCATTAAAATCTCATCAGTATTTTAACTTACGCAAAACTGTGAAAAAAGTGGGCAGAAATTGTTCTTTTCGTTTCATTTTGATGATTTCACAATAGGCGTGTTTTATTGGGAATCTATACATAGTATGGTATCAAGGGCGGATCCAGGGGGGGGGGATTTGGGGGTCATGACTTCCCCAGGGCCATATCCATTCGCTTATTAGTACTGACTACTTTCATAGAAAAAGAGACTTTGCATGCAAAAATAACATATCCAGAACTTGACCCTCCCCTGGGTCATATCACACACATCTAGAACATTGTTATAGATATGCTGATGTACATTGCTATTATTAACTTCCCATTGGAAGTTTTTGTAATCCGTCCGATTTGTGAAATTGAAAATTTTGACATTTCTCGATGTTTCAAGGTCTCTGGAGTCGGATTACATTGTTTTTAGAGAGATGTCTGTGTACGTTCGGAAGCTTTTTTTCGTTCATGATATCTCGAGAACGCAAAGAGATATCGACTTCAAATAAATTTTATATTACAGATAATAAGGTCATAACATTCAAAAAGGCCTTTCAGAAAAATTTGTTATCACAGTAATTTAAAAAAAATGTTATAAAATGGCTTGTTTCTCGAATATCTCTAGATTTCGACTTCGGCCTGGTTTCATTCTATGCATAATGACGTAGTGAAAAATTGGTAATACTTAAAAAAAAATCAACCCACAGTTTTTTTTGTAATTAAAAAAACTTTTAAAATTGTCCAATATCTTGAGAACACACAAAGATATTAACTTCGAGTTAATTTTATTTAGTACACCTAATCTACCAATTAGAGTTTGTAAAAAAAATAATAAACGGTTTTTTTCTATGCCAAAATAACTGCAAAAAAACTGCTAAAAATTGTTAAAAAATGGTTTTTGGCTCGAATATCTCGAGAACAACCAATGATATCAACTCTGGCATAATTTTAGTCTACGCACAATACCATAGTTAGTTATTTCCACAGGGAATCCAAAAAACTGTGGAATAAACGATCCACTTTAACCTTCAATCACTTTGGAAGGATTGCGCTAATTAGATAAGAAGTAATGAATATTTTCAAAGAGCATTCAATTTCCTTTAAAAAAAAGTCTGAATTATTTCAGTACGATAATCGGTTTTAGTAAAGTTATAAAATAAAGAGGCAAGCAAAATTATTAAATTTTTAGCGCGATTGTATTTTGAAGTGTGATAACTGGCCCCTTATCATATCATTGAAACTCGCGTCATTGAAAATTTTAATAGTGTATTTTAAGATGTTAAGGAAGCAAAATCTATGGTTATTTTGATGCCAAAATAAAGATTATGGCATAATTAATATATCTGACAAAAAAAAAAATTTCAATTCGGCCCAACCGTTCTCACGAAATTTCTTTTATTTTTTCAATGAGCATTGATAAGGTAGTGCAATCATTGAAATAATAAGGTTGGGCTCAAATGAAAAATTTTTTTTAGGCAATAAATATTAATGGGGTCGTCAGATTCAGGATCAAAATAAACACTGAATTTGCTTTTAAAACGCCCCAAAAATTAAATTACAAAATTTTCAATGATGATTTTCAATGAAGGCTATAACTAGGCCCTAAAGCTGAATAAACAAGTTATCCAAAAAAAAAATTTCAAAGAAAATTAAAGATTTTGGGTCGTGCTGCTTCTTATGATTGCGCAATAACAGTACCTTAAAAAAATCATTTGCTGAAATTTCTCAATACAAAATGCTTTTTGTTTGATCTCAATACAACCACTTTTCATAGATATACAGCTCTTCAAAAAACACTAAAAAAAAGTGATTTTTCTTTTGTTCCCTTAATTGTTTTGACAAGTGTTGAACTGATTTGCTTCCAATTTAATATTTTTTGTACGGACTAAAGTGATTGTAAGAAAATTCCGTTTCAGCTTTATCCGAAAAAAAAAAAATCGCTAAACATAACCAGGGCCATAGCTTGAACTGGAGGGGCCCAAAGCCAAAACCAAATATTGGGTCCTATTTTGCAACTATGATAATAAGGTACTTCCCACCCAATTGTTGGTTAAATTAATTAAAACACAAAAAAGAAATTCTTTGAATGTTTGCATTATTAAAATTTTCAAAATATTTAGTATCATGTTTTGGATTTTTAAATAAAGTAGGGCGGTTATGTCCCTTTGATCATTGGTGTGAGACTTTTTGACCTGCCCCATATGAAAGGTCTCAATAAAAATTAATAAAAAAACTTTACGTATAGACTTAAGTCTTTATATCGTGTAGGAATGTTTAATAGCCCATCAATTACTGCTTCTAAGTACTGTAATTATTTCTCTGTACATGAAGTGCAACATTTTTTGGAATATGTCATATGGAACGCCTCAATAAGTGTTGTAAAATTAGTTTCCTTAATTCAATAACATTATTTATTATCTATATCTTAATTTTTGTATTTTTTAAATTAAATGAAAGTTATTAAAATTAACCATAGAACTTTAATTTTTAACTATAATTTTAACTTCAAATCAAAAATCAATATTTTCAACAAACAAGATTCATGAATATTTCAAGCCCATAGAAAACATCCCAAACATGTACATATATGTAAAATTTCCATTCTCTATATGTATCCTGCCTCATGTCCGGCGGCGTTAAGTGGTATCTCTCCTAGGAATCAATATTTCCTCTGACAACATTTGGATTCGCGTTTTGTGTGTTAAGCAGACCCCAAATGCGGTTTTGGGACATTCCTAAATGTAAAATATGTATACAAATGGTTATATCCCATATTCCCCTTTCTATATCCATCATCGCTACGCAAGTACACGCATACATATGTTTAGAGAATTTTGAAATGAGATTCCATTGTACTGCAGTTCGAATAACATATCCACCATGTACACAAAATTATTGTATAGCTAATACTGTGGAATGCATGAAAATGCGTCAGCGGATGTTGCAAATGTGTCGCCATTAAAGCCATTTCTTGCATACGCAATCACAGAGGAAGCTATTTAGGAAATAGCTTTGTTTAGCCAGCGTAATGTATTATTGTTATCGTTTTAGAACTAAAACTTAGCTTACATCTATATTTTGTTTATATATGTAGTACCTGCATATAAGTAAAACTTGAATATAAAAAGGAAATTTGTAGGATTTTCAGAGTTTCTTATATCCGTGTATTTATTCTTACAAAATGAAAAATAAAAAATGTCTTATTATGTGTTAAACTTTTTACCGATAATACAACAACAATTTTGGAATTAGGTTGAAAAAATCGATTTGTTTGAATCATTCAACTTTTACCCTCAAATACAAAGCAGAAGGTGTTGGTGCTTCCGTTCTTTTTTATCACCATTATCACAACTCATCAATTTTTATCTAAACCATTTTTTCTTTAGTATACAAGCCTTCTTACTTTTATATCTCTGTTTTGAGGCAAAATATACAAAATGGAAACTATAAAGGAAATTAAACCCGTTTACAGACATTCCCATAAAATTGCCATAATTTCCTTTCATGATTATTATGATGGCATCAGGCATAGACGGCTTTATGGTTATGATGGAGCCGTCCATCTTTTTCATCGTTCTTAAAGATTAAACTATACAACACATATATATAGTATTGATCCAGGAACCTACGTCCGGTTTATATATCTACATTCATATGTAGATACTTGAGGGAGAGAATTTATATTGTAGATTTTGTTGCTTCTTTTAAAAAAAATCGAATTTTGTTTACTTTTGGTAGGTATAGGTTAGGGCATGTCTTGAGTTCCATGTCAGAAACATAAGGCTTGATTCACATTATAGTGCCGATACCTATACAGTCTCGAAACGTTCTCGCTCCGATAGAGTCCCTATCTGTTCACATTGCCGCTCCAATACCGATACCGATTCAAAATTGTATCGGTATCGGAGCGGTATCGATGGCGATGGTGTGAATATACTATTTTTTTTTTTGTGTAAGAATAATTTATCGGAGTAAGAACGTATCGATACTGTACCGATATCGGCACTATAATGTGAATCAAGCTTTATATTTCTAGGTTTTCTAACTGTACATTACAATGAAGGTGAAGCCATACCATTCGTCCTACATTTAAGTTTTTGTTCGGCTGTGTGCGTCCTTTTGTAGGTACGTCGAAATATTTATATATATTTATATATATATTATTTATTGGTCCTTATAATGTATGGATGAATTAACTTTAAATCTGGTACATAGCGTTGGCAGCGGTACTGTGAAAATTGTACATAAAAATACAAAAAAATGACATTTTCGTGTTTCCAAGATTATTCACGTATTCTAATTACTCCTACGAAAAACAAGTGCTGCAATCTTTGTGTGTAGAATAAAGTTACAACTTTTATTTATCTTTACAATTTTCAAAAAAAAAAAACAATAGTTTTGGAAATATGTATCAACAAAAAAATGAATTTTAAAGCCTTTATCTCCCCTCATACTCCTTATTCCTTTGAGTTCGAGCCGCCAACAATATAATATTTTAAAATGCAGGTTTTTTTGTGATGCGGCAGACCGCATCATCTCACTCGGATTCGGATCTCAATGGATCCATTTTGCTCCCAATGTATCCTAAGGTAGATACATATATAAGGACGGAAAGGAAAGGAGTTAGCGGAGCTTAGCGGTTAGATATGAGTGCCCCCCTGAACCATCTTGAATTCTGGGTGAATTTTAGATTGTTTCTAAGTAGCAAATACCCTAATTCGTCGAAAAAGTATTCTCCGAGTCACTGCTGTCGTTTTGGCTACTATAGTAGCATTTGGCTACTTTGCTGCGGAAAGGGCTACTGTGCTAACCTTATTTTAAAATGGCTTCCCAGTCCCCAAGTCACCACATTAAAAAATTAATTAAAAAGATTATCTAACATTTTATGAACACAAATTTTTATTTTTTCACATCGCTGTATCAAAAAATATTGCACATTTCTGTTAGGTTTGAAAAAGCGATGTAATGATAAAGAACTACTCGAAATGTCAAACTCCCAATGAAAGTATTTAACAAAGTGATGTTATGTAATTATTTATTAAAATAATGTCCAAAAAAAGTCTTTCTTTTTCTATTATGTTTATTTATTTACACTTACTAGTAAAAAAAATTAAGGGAACATAATTTTATACAGTTTTTTTTTAGTGCTTTTTTGAAGAGCTGTATCTGTTTCTAGATTTCACAGTGTTTACAATTTGTTTCCTTAGTTTATTTGTACGACTTGACCATTCGATACAGAAAAACAGTTCGATCGATCAATTTTAAATCTAAAAAATTTGGTGGTCTAATAGGTCTTCAAAACGTTTTACCAAATTAAATGCTACGATTATTTTTGTTAAGTCTATAAAAAGCCTTTTTTTGTACTTTTTTCTTTTTAAACTAACATTTTGAGGTGCCAAAAAGATATATTGGCTATAATGTTTTGAAAAGTTCTTGTAGAAAATGAATTCAGGTTTCCAAAACTTGGTTACTAAATTTAAAGTTGTCTTTCTTCATTCAAAGTCAGATATTCTTGGGAAGAAAATTTATAGAACAACAAAAAATTATGACATTAAAGCTAGATAAACAAGTTATCGGACCAATATATTTAGAACCATTTGCTGAAACGAAACTTAAATATTTAAGTTCAACATAAGATCTTATGTGACATTTTACGCTGAGGAAAAACATAAGCGTTTAAGTTGAACATAAATATTTAAGTTTCATTTCAGCAAATAGGCCTTAATTGGTTAACAAAAAAAAAAAAAAAAATTGGCTCATGCTGTTTTTTTTTGATTTTACAAACTCATTTGCAAAAATAAATATTAATAATTGTAATGTTTCGATAGAAAAAAGTATTCATCTCTTTTCATTTGGAATCATATTATTGCATGAATTATTTTGAATTTTTGGGGGCTCCTCAACTTTTAAAAATGCTCCCCAAATTTTCTGACAAGTGCTACCCCCGGAATTCGGAAAACGACAGCACTGCTCCGAGTACTGTCTTTCTAGCTCTTGTCAAGCTGGGGCACTCAAAAAGGAATTGATAAGAGCCCTCTTTTACCTGTTCGTTCTAACACCCACTGTATAAGTCAGATGTGTTAATACGCATTCTGCTCATGTGGGTTCCGCATTGAGTTGTGACCCGTTAGGATTCCAACCACGAGGAACAGTTGAGTAGCCTAAGAAGATAGTCTGTTTTTTTCTTAGAGATGTCCGGCTATAGGTTCCTCGAAATTCGACATATATCAATTGTTGACCAACGTTATAATTACATTGATGGAAAATTATTTTAATTTTCAATCAAGGATTGAAAACCGCAACTATTGACAAATAAAAAAAAAACATAGAATACATCGCACGGCAAAATTTTAAGTATCACAACTAATTCAGGACTGATGATTAAGCAATAAACAATGTAAGAAGCTTTTACCCCTTTTCGAGGGGTGCTTCGCTAACTTAATACCAATTTGGCAATTATTTTGCAAATACAAAAAACATAGAAAACATAGAGTGACGGATTCAAAACTGTCACAACTAATTTACGACCAATTAACGGCTTATTATAAAGCAATACAACATTCACAATATAGTATACCTTTTCGAGAGGCTACTTCACTAAGTTGACACTAAGTTAGAAAAGTAGCAAACAAATCATAGACAACATTGCACGAAAAAAATTTAAATTGTCACAAATAATTCAGAGCTGCTGAACGTCCAATTATTAAGCACTAAACTATTTGCTAAAACGTTTTTAATCCTTTTTTGAAGTGCTACTTTGCTAATATGATATGAACTTAACAAAGCAGCAAAAAACATAGAAAGCAGCAAAACACAAATTCGAAATTATCATAACTAATTAATGACTAATTATAATTTTTTGAATGTTGTTCCATGACACTCATAAAATTTCCATTAATTACATAAGTTTCACTAGCATTTGCTAATACTACATAAAATCCCTTTATAGTTTGAAATTTCCTGAAACGTTTAATAATTATTTTGAAAATGCCAAAAAACCATAACAATTAAAACATCACAAGTTTCTTTCCTCATAACCAGGAATTTAGCAAAAACATCTCATATAACTAGGCTTTTTGCTCACTGCCATTATAATTTCTGCCAAAAAGAATCATGTTTGCCTTCTCATTATACAACACATGGCCAGTGGATTTATGTCAGGCTGTCAGACAAAGCCAAAATTCATTTTGTCGATATTCACTCCTATAACATGTAGAAACACTCGCATAACACCATGTTCAGCTTTCAGCTGAAGAAATTAGCCACCATCGGCAGAATGATAGTTGCGTTTCCTCTGTATTAGTAAATGACTGTGCTGATGGAACTTCTCTCCAACAATCTGAACTCTGTAGTCTGTACGCGTTATATTCCAGGTGAAGAGAGGTTCAAAGCGAAGTTACACATTATGACGGTAACGGACATCATTTCAGGATTCCTGCGGTTCATGTAGCAGCCAGGCGGAAATGCGAATTAATTTTCATAGTGCTGCAAAATACTATAGCTGAACGAACGCCTAATAGTGGCGCATTTAAGTTGTGCAACATTCATTTGCAATTCAATCTATATAATCAAGCAGTGCCGGATTAGCCATGTGTTAAAATTAATTTTATCTATCATATTAGCCGAAAATGTATGAAAACAGAATTTGGTAAAGTTTAAAAAAATACAGAAAAATACAATAATTTTCTTAACATGAACTCTTTGTTGTTTTTGTTTTACCTTTTCTTCACTGAATGTTTATGCTGAACTCAGTGAATCTTATGTTATTTTAATCCAGTAAGTCTGTTTCAACAAGTTTGCACACAATCAGTTTTTTGTGGCTTGAATACCCCTGCTTGGCGAATTGATTAGTGTAATTGGATAATTTTCGCAGTCAAATAAAATGGCACTTAAGGGGTCAATGTGGGAGATAAACGTTCAATATTTCAGTGCACACTAAACTGAATGAGTTGTTCTTAAGTCCCAGTTACTTAGACTATGAAACTGAGCCTTGGGTCCAAATATTTGTAACTTAAGTGAAGCTCCCTCTCTTGAAGAACCAAAGGAGAACTTATACATATAAGACCCTAATCATCACGATCCGGCTGTATTGGGCAGAACCATGAACCCTGTCAAAAACGGATGAGAATCAGCTTGGGTACCTTAAAAGGAAGATTTCTTGGGTGATTTTCGATCTAGTCTGTATCGATGGAGTATGGAGGAGAAGATTAAAAAAAAAAAAGCTGAAATCATAGAGGCTAAGATGGCTTGGCTGGAACCTGGGACACGTGATACGTGGAGCGTATTAACACCGACGCCCGACGAATCTACAAATCTATCACTGATGGTCGGCGCAGCAGACGAAGACCCCAACTTAGGTGGTACACACAAATTGAGAACGACCTCCCTCTTCCAACTTAGAGTGCGTAACTGGAGGCAGTAGTTATGGACGAAGCTGGCTGAAGGGGCTTGTTGGTTGAGGCCGTAGTCCATCTTGGACTGTAAGCGCCATCTGAAGTAAATTAAAGTAAAGTAAATAAAAATTAGTGTCACTTATTCCGCTAAGTATGCACTGTGAAACTGGGCCTTAGACTATCTCATTAGAATCTGAGTTCGAATACAACTTTTTTCCACCTAAAAAGCTTTTATCAAAAGTACTGGTTTCTGGCCCGGAAGTAACGAGTCAGTCGTCCAAGACTAGCTCTTACCATATTATGATGAAACTCCTCTAATCTTTGCCATTCGTAATCGACAGAAAATTGTAGGTCCTCCCCACTTCTCCAACAATACACATTAAGTAGGTTTATTCAATGAAGCCTTATAACAATATAAATCCCAACCTGAATAGAAGGGGATTCAATATGACCCTTCAAAGTTTGCGGGCACTGAAGTCAATGTGGTACTATCTAATTGAATGTGAAATCCCAGTCACTGGGTAATAATGTCTACATAAAATGATTATGTCCTGTGTTCTTTGAACTGTGCTGAAAGCCAATAACTCTTTAGTTACAGGGACGATAGTAAATGTTCAACATATTTGTCAGAACATGATGTTTAAATTAATGAAAATAATTAAAATTTTAACAATAAGCATTTGACCTAGAGCTAGGGTTTGCTTATAAATTTTTGCAATGAAAACTAAAATATATTCTATGAGTACTACTTGTAAAAGAAAACCTAAAAAAAAATAAAAATTGGGACAGTGAATTTTTTGTATAAAAGTTAAAATTTATGTACCTGTACATTTTTATAATTGAATTGGCTCACCTGGAAAAAGTTTAACATATATCCTATCAAAGGGCTAGGAAGGCTAACTATAAAAATCAGCTAGGCCCTTGCCAGTTATGTACTATTTTGCCTCGAAAAACAAACAAAAGTTGAATTCGATCCTAGGACTTCCTGTTTACCAGTCTTAGTCCGATAAGCACGCAAAAGTGCAGTTTTGAAAATGAATAATTTTACACTTTAGTATTTCATACCATTTATTGTTAGCTTTAAAGTTTTGTTTTTTTTTTCGATATAATAAAGGCCATGCGGAGTTTTTGATAAGTTTTCCTCCTCTAGGTGTTCGCTTCTGAAAACTTTCCAGGGGAACTCTAATCATACCCAACATGGAACTTAATCCTTTTGCTCACACTATGTTCAGTGCCTTTCTCAGAGCTACAAAAGAAAAACGCCCTAAAACAATACCAAATCAACAATATGTCTCTCTCCCTTTTATATTTTATTTTCTAATTACCAAGTTTAACTCATCATTTCTTCTGCATCATTTCTGTCCGAAACTACTGTGTAGTTTTATCTGCTGCTCGGATAAATCTCAGACTATCTGGAGCCACAACCAATAACTAAAGAAAAACCACAAATCCTTTATCTCTTCAGCAAGTCTTTTAAAAATAAATTATTTTGTTGACAAATGAGTGCATTGGTATAGCACACCTACTCAACCCGAAAAAAAGACTTCAAACTGCAACAGGGACTTTTCTAGTGTATGTTTCTCCTCTTAGATAAAACGTCATGATTTAAGACAATGATGACGACAACGACGGAGACGTAGACGAACGACCGATGATACGAGTATCTTACATGAACTAAACATACTTGTTTCTTTGCGAAAAAAAAAAAAAAATAAACAAGAACCGACAAAGAATCGAGTCATAAATTACGTCCTTGGGCGTGCACAAATACCTAATACACAGATAGATCCTTTTATGAATCTCACTTAGTTTTTTTTTTTTTTTTTATCTCTCAGCAGGATAATACTTTTTGGCAGGTTGCTTACACAGTGTTTCCTATTTTTGTTTTTGAAAGGAGCTAAGCCCCAAGGCTTTGATAATGCGCTTGTCGGTTGGTTGGGGGTCGGGTGGGTAAAACATTGGCAATGCAATACAGCTCGGTGTCGGCGACGGGGGCGCGGCGCGGCAGCGTCTTGATGTCTCATTAATGTAGTGCACTTTCATTTCAATATATTTTCAAAAAACAATATCCGATGGTGAGAGATAAAATTAAAAAGAAAAGTAGTTTAATAAAGTTGATAGAGGAAGCATTCCTTTTTCCAATATAGCAGTGTGTATTCATGTAAAGCTCAACAACGAACTAAGTATACCTACCTAAGTATTTGAAAAAATGCATAAAATAGCTATTTAATACTTATTGTTTAATTGAGTTTTGAACAACAACAACAACTTAAAGGTGCTACCACCATTTGATTACGAATTAATTTTAGGTATTTTTAATTCGTTTTATTTTTGTTTGGCTAGAGATATAGCTATTTCAAGGGGTGCCAAGCCCTATCATCAGTCTCCTTTATAGTGGTGCTGAGCTTTAATCCAATTTTATTTGAAAAACTTTCTGCACATCATGCGGTATTTGAACCCGCGAATCAGATTTGCTCAGTCTTCGAAGCTGTGTGCACTACGCACTATGCTACTGCGACCACTGACGTCACAGGTCGAGATGTGCTGTTTGTTTATCAAATGCATTTGGAGCATCAGCATTTTTATAAGCTCCTTAAGCAATTGGTGGTAGCACCTTTAAGTTGTTGTTGTTGTTCAAAATTCAATGAAATTGACGGAATAAAGAATGATCAAGTCTAATAAACTGACATTCTAGTATGAAGAATACAATACAAATAATAATAACTTATTGTTTAAGTTAGTTTTACAAATGTATAGATTATATAGAAGCCATAATGTAGCTACAATCCTGCATAAATAATTAGTTTGACTAAAAACTGATAGGAGCATCGAATATTAAATACAAAAATATTATTTGTAACGTAAAATATTGAACACACTTTTTTCAAAATTTTGAGTTTGAAAATTAATTTTTTAAAAACCATATCCTGAAATAATTTGAAATAAAACCAAAATAAATGAAAGGACTTCTGGCTTTAAAAAATTATAGCATGACATTTTTAGTTTTGCTGTTGTTATTTTTCAATTTTTTTTTTTTTTTTATTTTAAGTCGATTTTTTTTAGAAAATTGCCCTTCCCCCCTAAACGGGGGGAAATAGAGCCCCCAAATCCCATACAATTTTAAGCCCCACTCCAGGCAACATTCTTTTCTACCCCCGCCAGTTTTAACTGTACACCACCCGATCCGTTGGTCTTCATATCAGTAATTTCCTTATTTCTCATCATTCTAATGTGCCAAAAAAAAATTCTTTTTCTACTGCTTCTTACAAGTACTGCGTCCAATTCAGGTTCCATTAAAAAGACCTTAGGTGTTACAGGCACATTTACAATGCCTGTTAAAATTATTTTAGTTTTTTTTTGTGTTATTATAATTTTTTTATATTATTATGTATAGTGTTTTTATATACAATTTAATTTAAATGCTTATATAAAGAAAGTGGAAAAAGCCTTAATATTCAAGGCACTACATGTGTCAATACATAATAATAAAATAATTATATTTTAAGTAAAATTTTTAATGGTTTAACACTAACAAAGAGGCATTAGGAAGTCGTTTTGTAAAAATGTAAGTTACTTATAGAACATTTTTGAACGAAAAAATAAATAATTATAGGATATAATAATAGGTATGTAACTGTAACGCATGAAATAAATAAATAAATATTCAGCATATTAGTTATAAGTGTAAAAAAATATATTCGAAATAGAATTTCATTGTTTATTTTTTTTATGTAAAATACAAATCAAAAGTACGTAGGAATAGTATGAAAAATTACGTAAACACAAATCATTCAAGATCGGGATCATACATTGGTGAAGAGACGTATAAAAACTTTTTAGCACGTTGGGCAGTTTCATAACTTGTGTCTGTATGCCTGTGGTGCATGAGTCCGTGAAAAAAAAAAAAAAACAATTAGAACAAAATATATTTTTTTTTTCCATTTTCTTCTTTTTATTCTGGTTTCCTCTTACACCCATTATTATTACTAAAAAATAAACACCACAAACCTCTCTTTTGTATTGATTCTTCTTCATTCTCTCATTCCAAAGAAATATTTATATCGTTTGAAGCGCCACCGAAGAGGCGAATCAGAAGCACAAAATATTGTTGCATGTAGAGACTAACTTGTTGAGTATGGCTAGGACTATACTCGTGGAGTTTGGATGATGATGATAGTCAATAAATAAAAATTAATTTGATGGCACAACAGCTCATGAAGAACTAGGGCCTAGTGACTTACAACTCTCAACCATTCCTGTGTGCGTTTCTGGAGGAATGGAGGGGACCTACAGTTTATTGCCGAATCCGAACGGCTAACGAGCGGCACTATTCTGTGACAGGAGCTACTTTTGGAGGATTTGTCAATTCTTAGCAAGAGGCAGTAGCCGTTTTTTCTTTTAAATAAATAGGTGGCGAGGCTGGGGATCGAACCTTAGACCTCCGGCATGACTGTCCATCGCACTAACCATCACGCCACGGCTACTATTGATGATGATAGTCGTAACTCGTAAGTTTCAATTTAAAATAAAACACTTCATGCCACATTTATTTTGTTTTTCAATTTTTTTAATTTAATATTTTAGTACCAAAAATTTTTTATTAATACAACATTAACAAAAATGTTAGGATTTTAAAGATTCAGAATATTATTTAATATTAATTTATGCGCTATGTAAAAGGATACAAGAAATATATTAGAAAATTATAAAAATTCTCTAATTTGATTTTGGATTAACTTTTATAGTTTAAAAATAAAACTATGACATACCTAATCTTAAAAGTAAGCTTATTTTACAATTGTAATATGTAAAAAAAAAAATAAATAAACATATTTCTAAATGATATTGACAATTTTAGTAGGACGTTCAAATAATTGTAGATTTTGATTTATTTATCTTTCAAATAAGAATACATTTTTTAAATGAGGATCTTGCGATTTTTTTTATAGTCATGAAAATAGTTTTGGTAGAACATCAATGTCAACTCGAATAGAATTTCTGGATTTCTGGTGCCAACATTTCTGAAAATACAAAAGGCATATCATTTAATTAACTAAATTTAAAAGAGCTTATATGTAAAATATTCATTAGGATTAAAAAATAAATTCACGTCTTGGTCGCAAGAATTAAAAATGTTCGTAGTCTTTTTCGAGGAAAATTAGTTTAGTTTTTTCTCAAACGGTTCTTAAACAGTAGTTGTATAGAAGGTACCTTTTATTTTGAGAGTAGGAATAATTTGGGTTCGAAAAAGTCTAGATAAATGTTTAAAAAAAACTACTTGGTGCAAAGTTTAAGAAAAATCAACTAAATGGTTTTCGAAAAATTGAGTTTCAAAATAAAAAAAATTAAACTTTTTTTTTTAATCCAAAAATTATTTTTTGATGAAAAATTCAAAATTCAAAAGATCTAGTCGACGCTTATTCGAACCAACAGATTGATTAAATGAAATAGTTCAAATCGAAGATTCAGCTTTAAGCTTTTTTTTTTTTTGCTATAATCTAGGATTTTCCAACTTTTCACATAGACATCATGATAAGATAAAAAAAAAATTCGACCATATTTTTGAAATAAAGAGTGTGTTTCTTTATTTAATCCGGATAAGGAATAGAATGGATGGAAAATACGAAATGTTTATCCAGAATATCCGGAATGGAATAATGAATGAAGAAACAAAACTAGAACAAAAATAATAGCAATCCAGTTGTTCTGTGAAATGTCAAAACAATTGAATAAATAATGTTTTTGTTTTGGATATTTACATACATACATATGTATTCTCAAAGTCAAAAGTTTATCAAATTTTATATTAAATGCATAAAATGTACACTTTGATACGTTCATTCGCGTTATTATGCTATTATTAAATAATTAACACAAAACAAATAAAAAACGAAATACTGGTATTACGAATATTCTGCACATCCCAGAATGAATAAAGAAACTGGATAATCCGTAAGTTAAAAACTTGTGAAAATTCAGATTTGATTCACATTTATCAAGCCCCGGTCAAGTCGCATAAAGTTTTTTTCTCAGAAATTTCTGGTGAAATTTAAAGTTGAGATTTTAACTCAATAAAATGTTCATATATTAACTGAAAAACCTCACCAAAAGCACACCACCTACTTTACGTAATTTTAATTCAGAGCGCATTCTGGCAGTAAATTACACTCTAACCACACTGAAGCACCACACGACACCAACGCAACGTTACGTGCGCTTTTCCTTTTAACTTAATACTTGTGATGGTTGTTTCCTTTGACTCAAAAATGTATAGTACCTAACCTACCAACTCGTATACTATAAACGCATAGTACCTTACCACAGAAAAGCAAAACCATTATGTGTTTCCCTTTTTGTATTAGCATCTAAAGGGGGTTGGTACTTTAGCGATGTAAGCAAAATTTAACACCCAAGCCAGGTATAGGATGTGCCAGAGTGTAAAATGAAGCCAGAAAATAGGGTTAATTAGGGCAAATTTCACGGTCTCTTGGCACTGAGCTCTATGGTGCGAGTTTTTGCGAAAACCCACAATAAAAAGGACATATTTATTTTTCACTTTGTAAAGGCAATTATATAACTTTGGAATTTCTTACTCTGGTTAAGATGGTTATTGTCAACGAGACTTTTCAAAAAAAAAAACCTGTTAATAAACGAAAAAAGCTTAAGATAAATAATAATGTAGCTAACATTACAAACTGTCATGAGGCAGCAGCCTTGCTAAGAAACATTAAATTACATAAATAAATAAAATAAATTTGGTGGCACAACAGCTCATGAAGAACTAGGGCCTAGTCCCTAGTGACTTAGAACTCTAACAATCCCTGTATGCACGTCTGCACGAATGTAGGGGACCTATACAGTTTATTGCCGAATCCAAACGGCTAAGGTGAGCGGCACTTTTCTATGACATGAGATACTCTTGGAGGATTTGTCATTTCCTCGCAAGAGGCAGTAGTCCTGAAAAACACTTTTGGGTTCAGGTGGCAGTAGCTGGGAATCGAACCAAGACCTCTGGCGTAAAAGTACAACGCACTAACCATTACGCCAAAATTTATTTAGAAACAATGCAGAACTTGCTTCATTATTTTATGGCTTTTTTTAAACAAAAAATTAAGTATTTTTATTTTCTTAATAAAAAAATGTATGTATTATATTTCGATGAATGGTTTTAGAAAAAAAAAATTCCAATAATCCAAGCTTTGTAAAATTAAATGCACAACCGCGTCGCTCGAAGTCATATGTTAAATCAAATCATCTGTGGTTTTAAAGGCTGAATGTTATAAACCTATTTATCTGATTTTTTTTAATTGAATTTAAACAAAATAAAACACGAAATTAATTTTTTGTTTAAATGTAATATTTTACAAATAACTATCAGAACTTTTTAAGATTTTTAATAAATAATAATAAATTAAACTGAATTCGGCGATGCATTTCGGAGTGTACTTCCATCTTCGGGCTAATTACTCAATTGACAATTAATATTGATCGCAAGTAAAAAGTTGAAGAAAGTTATTTGTTTCGTTTTTAATTGCGATATACATATGCAGCGACAATACAAATCAAAGGGCATGGTAGTGCCCAGCCAAGTCCTCGGCACTACTACCTTTTGACAGGAACAAACTCAAGCGCTTTTCGACCTTTCTGATTGTTGTAGAATTATGAATTTCGGTAGAGTGGTAGGGTTCATAATTAATGCTGAGGAAAACTTAAAAATTTGGGGTTTATCATTCAGGGGGCGTGGTATCCACTTGATACATAAAGGTTTTTTTTGTATACATGGAGAACTTGGCTCTGTTTTAACATTTATGTTTTTGGTGTGATACTATTATAGATTCGTAAAAAAATAAAATGAACAACTGGATCGCACCAACTTGCTCTTGTTGTAAAAGTTTATTCGAATTTTAAAGATTGAGTGAAATATATGTAAGTATATATATTTAATAATTATTATATGTACCTATATGTATTTATCCATTTAATAAATTGTAGAATAGAAATTTGAATATGGAAAAAAAACATAAAACACGTTATTTAAATTCATAAAACAAGTACTTAAAATTTTTTAATCTCAGAATGAATTACGCCATCTCAATTCTTGAAAAAATATGAATTTATGCAGAAAAAAATTAAAAAATCGTTGTAGCGGTTTTCTTAAAAATTAATTTTTTATATAGGTACATACACATAAAATTACTTGAAATTTTTTATAAAAAAAAAATGGTGTGCAATTTTTAGGAATATAAAAATATTCAAGTAAAACCATAATTTCAAAAAAAAATCCTTAACGTAACCCATTTTAAAAATAAATGATTGTTCAAAAAAAAAAAAAAACTTTTAACTTTTGTTAAAAACAAAATCCAAAAAATATTTTTTTGAAAATACTTTTAAGCAGTGTTATTTATATTTGATAGGAGATTCAGGTTAAAAATTTTGATCAAAATCGATTGAGCAGTTAACGAGAAAATCGAAAATAAAAAAAAAATGGTTCTATGGCATATACCATTAATAACGGTTTTTGATAATTTTATTTTCACCAAAATGCAGACCATACTACTACTAATAAAATTTTAAAAAAATCGTTAGAGCCGTTTTTGAGATAAATAACCTTTTTAAAAACGGTTGTATGGCAAGTACCGTTATTTTTTTTTTTTATTTTTTTGAGCTACAAAAAACTTTCGATTTGGGAATCACCAAAAAATCGTATGCTCCAAGTGGTTTAGGCTGTCGGCCGAGGTACAGACAGACAGATGCGTTTGCGGGATCCACTTTTTCGTGTTCTCTATCATCGTAATGTCAAGTTTGATTTTTTGCACGAATCCATAACTTGTGGGTCCCGCAATTCCGGCCGTCGATCTGTATGTTATTCTGTATTTTGTCTGTCTGTCTGAAACCTGGACCTACAGTCTTAAACCACTAAAGCGATTTTCTTCAAACTTGGAACTTAAAATTTTCAGGCGATTCCCAAGAGGGGAAATTAACTTTTTACTATAGCTACATAAATAACTGTACCTGCCACAGTTACAACCGTTTTGAAAAAAGTTGTTTACATAATATCTCAAAAACGGCTTTAAGATTTTGATAAAAAAAAAAATTGAGCTGACTATTGCTTAGGTACAGTCTGCATTTTTTTAATATTTTAAAAACAAGTTAGTGATTTTTTTTAAGGTGTATGGTATTAAATACTTAAAAATGGCATACCAATTTTTGAGTACCTATATAGGTATTTGTTTAAGCAATGTAAATGCTTCTTTTCTATATTCTATGATTTATTATGTACATCATATATGAATAGGTTAATTTAATATTATTACTATTAAATACAATCTATAATTTCAAAGCAACTTCAATCGTCGTGCAATTTATTTTTTAATTTTAAAAGTAAGTTAAGGGCCACTTGCACGAAATAAATAAATAAAGAAATTGCGTAGTAAACCATTTTTATACTCTCCTTCTCTAGATAAATATTTTTAGCTTTGAACATTTAACTTTTAGAATTTCTCTAAAAAAAAAAAAAAAACAAGTTAAAGGATTACATTTCTTTTATTTTGTTATATGAATACTCCAACTTTTCACAAAGATACAGCTCCTAAAAAACACTAAAAAAAAAATAGTTTCCTTAATTTTTTTTTACCAGAGTGTAAACAGGGTGTACCCTTATTCAGAAAAATCGTGTAGACAAAAAATTCTATTCCCCCTGAGTCGGGAGGCAAAATTTCTGAAAAATTGACTTATTTGCTTTTTAAATCAAGTTCTTTAAATATGTAAATGGTTTTGAGAAATTAAATTTAAAAGTCCAATTTTTTAAAAAAAAAAGTGTGAATTTTATTTTTCAAGTTGATACTAAAAAAAAACAGTTTTTTTCAAAAAAAAACATAAATAAAATTATTTTTAAATATTAAAAAAATTATTCAGTTTTTTCTTTGAATTTTTTTTTTCGGAAAAATGTTTTTGATTTTTCATTTCAACTCTTAACAGTATTGTATCCAATGCAAAACTATGAAAAAAAGTGGAAAAAAAAACTGTTCTTTTACATATTTTCTGTTTTGATGACGATAATCAAAAACGTTATCAAATGTTTAATGTGCAATTAATTGAAGTCCGAATTCTTGGCCATTTGCTCTAAATATATGTAAGACGAAAATTTTTAATGAAGTATCAACAATTTTTTAGCAATTTTTTTTGCTCAGAGAAACTGTCCAGTTTTATTTTTTACAAACTCAGCCAATAAACTGGCTAATGAGTCAAAGCAGCCCAAATCAATATCAATGTTTATAAGTTCTCAAGTATCTATTCGAGTTGAAAATAATTTTTTAACAATTTTTAATTTTTTTTTATTTAAAAAAAAGGTGCCAGTTGATTTTTTGTAGTTTTAACATTTTTATGTCACTATTTACATATTTATAGAAAAAATTGTTTGGTTCGCTCTCTAACGATGAGATAATGTATCGAACTTGAACCCCCCGTAAATTCGCCACATGGTTATCATAAAATAGAAACTTTGAATTATCTTTGAAATATTTAAAAACAAAAACTTTCGTCATCAGGGAAGAATATATTAAAAACTTTTCATTGTTATAACTGTTTCAAGTGCACCCGTCGCTGCCGGTCCGGTCAGTTATTTTGTAGCAAAGAAACATGTTTTCTCTAATGAACGATAATTATTGTCGTTTAAACGCAAACAAATAAACAGTTCTGTAATTTAAATTGAAATTGTTTATGTAAATATGCATAAGTATCCCTAAGGATATCCAACATTAAATTTCACATCAAAATCTCATTAGTACTCAAGTAGAAAGGCAGGCCTTTTCTCGCTTCTTCGATATAATTTTGCCATATGCTGCATGGTAAACGGAATGCCAGTCATTTTATTCAAAATAAATAAAATAAAAACAAGCACAATTTATTTATCCTCAATTCAATATCTGTTTTGTTTGCTTCATTAAACTCTCAGGGCTATAATCAACTTTCTGGCATCAATCCGATTTTGCAATTAAACTGAAGGCCGGAAAAACATTTTAATTTACCAATTAACATTAATACCCGATTCAAGGAAAACCGAACAAAATAATTTAAAAATAAAAATAAAACTCACTTCCATCTGGGGATGATGACAAACGAAGATTTCACTTATCGGTTTTAATTTAACTGCGCTAAAAGACTTTAAGCACTGGACCAAAAAAACACTGTGTTGCTGAAGCTGATGCTGAGGCTTGAGATATCGTTTAATTTTTAAATTTATATGGTTTATTCGCCGTGGTGTGAAAAATATTTTCTATGATAATTGAGAAAACAAAAATAAATAAATAAATAATGAATCTATAAACTTGGCATGTTGAAATAAATCAGATATTTTGTGTTTGGAAACGAGATTTATTCATATCCAATTTACGCTATTTTGTTAACTTTTTTTTATTTAATTTAAAAATATTCTCGAGTCAAAACGTATATAATATTAAGGAAGAAACATGTTAAGCAGCGTTTTTTATTTAGTTTTTAAACGACATTTTATTAATGATTTATGAATTTATAAAGTTTTAACGTTGAAAATAATCTCCAAAACCAAAATCTTCGAATCCTAAATCCCCACACTTTTAAAAATCAAAAAAGTTAAAATACCCAAACAAAAATGCACGAATCCAAAATACACAAACCCAAAATCCAAAAGCCCACAAATCAAAAAATCACCAAATGAATGCCAGCCAGTGCTTGTTTATATTAAGGAAATGCATTCAAAGTTTTAAATGACACAATCAGAACTTGAGTGAGATACTACGATACTCGCGCGCGCAATTTAATTGCATGATTCATAACTCACACATCTTGATTTTGGGATTTTGTCCGGGAGATTTGGTCTTAAAAAGATTTTCTCGGAAATTTTTGCGTTTATTTAGAAGGTTCGTATTTGGGGATTTTGTCCATGGGGATTTTCTTTTTGGGATTTTGTCTTTTAGCCATTCATCACCAACCATAAGAAATTATATATAAATGGGGAATCTGTGTTTAAGTATTTTCGTTTTGTGAATTTGGGTTTGGGGATTTTGGATTGGGGATTTTGGATTGGGGATTTTTGATTTGGAGCTAGGGTACCCAACCATAATTAATTACTTGATAAATAAAAAAAATAATCAAATACAAAATTAATTATTTTTTTTTTTTAGTTTTTCTCGTTTTTTTCGATAAAAGGAGTGTTCAGTGAGGCTGTTCCGAACAGTTCATGGTACATGTTTACATATACCGAAATTATAATTTTTAACTACAAGACCAAGTTTGTGCGATACAATCGTGTATATTTCTTTAAAATATTTTCTGCTTTAATGGGAGTATCTTTATAAACAGGTAAAAAGGACTTACATGGCCATGGAAAACTATAAAAGGTTTTCTATTCAACTTGTTGGAAATGAGAGTGTAGGAAACCTTATTTTTACAATAGCTCTATTGGAACTCAATATCAAATTCGTGAAATATTCCCCAGCAACCAACTGAAAGCGTCAACACAGACATAAATCTTTCCTGCGTAATTTATATTGAATCTACAAAATTTTCATCCCAGCTGTTCTTCAGCGACTTTCCTAATAGAATTTTCTCCAACTCCTCATTTAAAACAGAAAATGCAATCTAATGTAGCAGGTGTCAAAAGATGAAAAAAGTGCTTTTTCATACTCATTACGCAACAAAAAACAAATATAAAGTCTGAAATGGCACTTTTATTGAAGCCCAGAAGGAAAAAAATCCAATTTCTTTCATTTTAGACGTATAGGTACATGAGTGTAGTTACATATACCTACTAAATCTCAAAAAGAATAGTTGTAGGTGATCTTACCAAATTGCGTTTTTTCTTTCTTTTTTATGTTTTATAAAAGATTTTTTTGTTCGTCATAGGTACATTGTCCATCATCAAAGGTTTTAAATATCCGATGCCTTTCATGGAACCAATATCTATACAAGATTAACTTTCCTAAGGAGATTTGTTAGCTCCAGTACAGAGCCATTATGCTATACTCTACTCCGTTATTTATTCAAAACATAATGAGTGCATTTTCGTTCACTCATGGCAGCATTTTTCAAAAGGGTCTTTGGCTCAGTAATATCAATGTCCTAGGCAAAAGAAAGTAGCAGAATGAAACTACCACGAGGAACTTTATCAGAAGAGACTATATGCTTCACATGATGGCTTCGATTCACTCAACTGCAGATTAAAGATTCTCTTCTACTAATTTTGATATTAAAATTTCCTTAGCTCTGTATAATTGAAGCTTTTAAGAAAATGGGGTTAAAACTTAGGGCCAGTCTGTTCATAGATAATTATCTTTAATCAAGTATTATTTCAACTGGTTTACCATCAAACCTTCATGTTAAACATATTTTTTTTTTTAAGAATTCATAATTTGAGTTGTTTAATGAATATCGTTAATACGCCGATTTTAATTGGAGCTATTGTGATGGCATACAGACCCACACTGTGAACAAATGAGACCTTAGACTTTAAAAGTTCACATTTGCTTTATAAATTGCTTATAAAATCTGAACGGAATGTAAATTTACTGCATCACATTTCTTAAGTCCTGACTCCTGGCGGATAATATTTAGGTTTGCAGGTTGCAGACCCAATTGCGCACGTATGAAGTTGTGCTAGGTAATGCTAAGCTGTTGTGGTGTGGATAATTTAGCATTAATAAATTTAAAACAAAAAGTAGTATAATTTTCATTTAAAAATCAGTAATACCGGATCTAACGCAAGCTCTGATGTATAAAGTTACTGGACTATATTAATTTTATATATGAATTTTATTTTTTAATAAAAGTTTACTTATTTTTGTATAAGGATTAGAATTTGTTAAAAATAATTATTTAGAAGTTTTAAGCTCTGTAGTGGTGATGGTTTCTGAAATTCAAATGTCATTTTCGTGGTAAAAATGGTAAAGATGAAAAATAAAGAAGAAACAAAAGCATTCAGCAAATTTTTCGTTCTGTGCGATTAAAGTTTTTTGCGAGTTTTTTTTTTTTTTCTCAATGAAAAATATAAAATTGAACTGAAAATATGTTTCAGGTATCCGGGTTTTTCATTTAAGCGAGTTTCGCTTAAGCGGAGTGTTTTAAAGGTAATTGGTCGAAAAATACTCGCGGATGAAAAAGTGTTTCAGATAAGCGGGTTTTTCTCTTAAGCGGGTTTTACTGTATTGCGTTTGTTTGATGAATAGGATATTACAACCTATAATCAGCTCACTGAAATAATAGCCCTTCCACACTATCCCATTGAGTATTAATACATGCCAAAAAAAAAGTGTGATAGAATTACGACTGCCAAATTTGTGTGAAGCAAACGATTTTCATGTTTTGCTTCCACACTTGGATCCAAAAAATCAATTCACCATAACCTCAAACCCCCAAGTGGTATAGAATGTGTGATGGTTTTAGAACCAATCCTTAAAATTTTCATGTATTAACACATGTCAAATTGTGTGATGGGCTGTCAAGTCCTGTGGTATGAAATTTCATATTTTGTTTCCACACTATTATACCTGAGTTAATTCCCACTTTTTTGACATGTGTTAATACTTAGTGGAATAGTCTGGAAGGCCTTTAATAGTACCTAACTAAGCTTTAACAAGAAAATTATTAAATACCTTTGATGATTGTGTTCATATTGTTGTTCGTGGCAGAAAGTTGCCTTTTTGGTTGTTGCTGACTTGTGGTCTGATCTGAACCACACGTATTTTCTTCTCAATGACTACCAATTTTATATTTAGGAAAGTATAAGGTTTTTTTCTAAGGGAGAGAATTGAAATCTTTTAACACTGCATATTACAATACACTTGTTTCTTTGAAAGGTTGGGAGTTGGTTGGTTGCTTGGAGAATGAAATATAATAAGATGATGATGGCCTTTAGCCAAAGTATGGAAAAGTATGTTTTTTTCTTCTGATTTTGAATAAACGAAGCAGGAATGCAAATTATTTTGCGGTTTCAGGCCGGTCAGACACCCAATATTAAACTTAGAAAAAAATACAATTGAAAAGACCTGAAAATGACTCCGCAACGGGATTTATATAGGTACATATAATGATATAATGAAATAGGTAAATACGTAGGGGCATTAGGGTGATTCATTTCCGCAAATTTTGTTTTTTTCACGGTGCTCAAGCTAAATTTTAATCTACATATAGAAAAGCTCAATCTTGGTGAGAATTTTTCTATATGTAGATTAGATTTTCTATATGTAGATTAAAATTTAGCTTGAGCACTTTGAAAAAAAAAATTGCGGAAATGAATCACCCTAAGGGGCATTTTTAAATATTGATTAACTCTATCTACATAAAAGCCCTAGAGGAAAGGTCAAACTTTAAAATGCTGACAATGAGTACTTAATTTTAAAGAGATCCGACTAAAATACTCATTAAAATTTAAGTCGAATCTGAAGTATCTCGTCAAAGTTGTATTCAGGATTTTTAGAATTTTGGAATTTTTGGGTATATTTTAAGAAAGCAAAATCATTTTATAGTGCGTCTGTCTCCAGTGAGAAAATTGACGTAAAAGTAAAAAAATTATCATGTGGGCAAGTAAAATGAAACAGGCATAGAAATTGGATATCTAAAAACTGAAACAAGATATCAACTTTATTTAAACACAGTTATAAATGCTAGTGTATTTCTTCTAAAACAAAATATCAAACGAAAATCTTATCATTAGTATTAATTTAGCAATTTCCATTCTATAAGGGCGTTCTTAAATTCCAAATAAATGATGTCAACATTGGAGATAGACCCTTATAGAGCAAAACAATTTTTTTCTTAGAATATACCCAAACATTGTTTCCCAAATTCCTTCACGAATAATGGGATACCCTGATGTATACTGTAAAGGTTAATTTGCAAAAGCTGTGTGTTTTATTCGAGGATTTTTTTTATATTACAAATTCTATATTCCTGAAATAAATCAGCCGAAAGACAAAACCATTTAAAAATTGGACTTGTTGAATTATTATCGATTCGAAATAGCTTTGCGCGACCTTATGTCTACAAAAATTGGCATTTCGTCCCAGCCGATCTCATTTGGACTTATATTTTGACAATATACAACTATTCTTAAGTTCAGTTTGACTATATTGTCTTTGTCAAAATTTTGAAAGGTGTATCAACTTTACAATTAGAATGCCTATACAAAATCATATTAAATTTGTCTTCCCTTTTACACAAAAATGTGCTTCTGCCTGCTAGAAGACCTTAATGTTTGCTGCGAAAAGCGAAATGCATCAATTAAAATTTTTGTTAAGGACTACGGGAATCTCTCCACTGAAGCTCATCATTGAATGGACGACCAGGCCTGTTTTACGCGTTGTGGCCTCATTTCCTGATGTTTTAAGATTATTCACCCTAAAAGAACAATTTTAATAACTTTAATAGTTTTGTTGTGTTTTTTTTTTTAAATTCTCCTCAAGCACAAGCACACATTATGTTAGGTATACTATCATAAACCTAGTTACATATCTAAGCAAATTCAAATGCCTTACAGAAAAAAAAAAAAAACTTTTCTACCACCCGATGTATAGAAGCTAGGTTCCGTTAATACACATATTTTTTCTTATAAATTGATACAATTAGCTGCACAAGTTATAAGTTATTCAATTTGGGAGAACTCTTTTAAGAAATAAAAATATTTTTTTTAATGATCGTAACATGAATCACGTCTATTGAAATAATTAAATGACTGACTTCAGTGTAATTCCAGTCATTTCATTCCATATTAATATTTCCTGAATCAAAAAGAACCTCTAATTTTCACTCGAAAAAAAAATGCATGGAGAGCAATTTCGAGTGCATTAAAATAACATCTTAATATTCTTCCACTTTACCACAGTCAAATAATAACCACGTCAAACATCAATTACTTCTCCCCTAATTCGAAGGGAGAGTATCGCAGCCTTTTAAAAGGAATATAAAAAAAAACACCTAATGACAGTATCCATTCGCAAGCTTCTGTAAAATCGATATTAATTACATATGTTTTTTTTTAGCTACGAGAGTGTGACACTTAAGCCCCAAGTCCCAAGGGTTTTGAACGAAATTACCTCCTTGTTTGTTTGGGAAATATGAAATTAGGGGTAACCTGAAAACTAACAGGGGGTTATAATAAAAGAAACATACCTTGATACATTTTCCTGTGTGATTGTAATCTTTGATAATCCTCCCTGGAGATGTCAAGGTCAACGAACACCGGGGGATTTGCTTTACTTATTACACAGAGTGAGTAACAAATGCAGTATTTTTCCTGCTCTATAATACTCCGCACTGATGTATGCTATAACGTGTAAAGTACTGGTTTGTTCGGGGAGAGTACGATAAATCAGGCGCCGCAAAATAATAACTAATTTTTGTAGATAGGTTTAATACAATTATTGTTTACTATGGGAGGGGTATCTATCACCCTTCTAAGAAATGACTTAAAATTAAAAAAAAAAGATATAAAAACAACGGCAACACTAACAATACAAAAATGATGGGTTTTCTGAAAGTCAGAAACTTGTTCTTTTATCATTTGTTTCAACCTAGTTATGTGTGTTCATATTTTTTGAAAAAATACTTTCAAACTCAAATTTATCAAAAAAAAAGTATAAACAAAAATGTTACTGTTTTTTTTATTCAAAATTGTGAAATTAGGTACTGAATTGGCTTTAATTATTTGATGTTTCTGAATTCTTAATCAAACACTGAAAACTAAATGGTTTTATGTCTTCTAGTTTATGAGAAAATTGAAAATTACCAGAACTACTTTTTATTAAATTTTTATGTTTTTTTTTTTTTTTGATTTTAATGACTACATTAGTTTTTTTTAATAGGTACAGTACAGTAAGTCATTTAGCGTTACCGAGCCCAAAAAGCGACAAATCGATAGCAGATCAAAGTAATCCAAAATATGTCGTGATATAAAATTTCTGGCTGGAGGGAATAAATTAGTTTTCTAATTTGTTGTTGCTTGTTGCATGCAGGTTTTACGTTACTTGCATGCAAGTTGCGTAAAACTTGCATGCAACTAGCGTCAAACTTGCATGCAAGTAGCGTGAAACTTGTATGCAACTTGCATTTAATTATAACATGCATTTCTTCGGGTTGTAGTAGCCGTGGCGTGATGATTAGTGCGATGGATTGTCATGCTGGAGGTCTAAGGTTCGATCCCAGCCTCGCCACCTATTTATTTAAAAGAAAAAACGGCGACTGCCTCTTGCGAGGAATTGAAAAATCCTCCAAGAGTATCTTCTGTCACAGTAAAGTGCCGCTCGTTAGCCGTTCGGATTCGGCAATAAACTGTAGGTCCCCTCCATTCCTGCAGACACGCACACAGGAATGGTTGAGAGTTGTTATTCACTAGGCCCTAGTTCTTCATGAGCTGTTGTGCCATCAATTTTTTTTTTTATTTCTTCGGGTTATTAAGTGAATTTTATATGTATCTTGCAGATCTGCAATAAGCGATATAGGGAAAGGTAGACGTTACACATTGCTGCAGCCGTACATTAGTACCAAGGTAAATTTTTTTATAACACATTATATGTTTTTTTTAGAAAACAGCAGATATTGGATATATAGGATAAATACACCCAACCTCGCATCTACCCCAAATCCTATAGTGGACCAAGCAGGGGGGTTGCAGGAGGGCAGCATGCCCCCCATACATAACTTACTGTTTATATGCCGTAATGCTGGGTGCAAGCGCTGTATTCACATAAATTTAAAAAAAATTAAAACTGAATAAAAAAGTAGTTTTGGTAATATTCAATTTTCTTATAAACTAGAAGACAGAAAGCCATCTAGTTTTCAGTTTTTCGGTAAGAATTTACAGGAACATCAAATTGTTGAAGCCAATTCAGTACTTAATTTCACAATTCTGAATAAAAAAAACATTAACTTTTTTTTTATTTTATGCAATTTTTTAGAAAATTGTCATCTTTACTGTTCCACTCTTTTAAGACACCCACCAAAATTTTTCTACGCAAACTCTGTACGTGATTTCCAATTGAATTTCCTACAAATTTGGTAGATAATGGAGCTTCGAAAGTGGTTTTCAAATCCTACCTTATTTGTTTAATATCCTTAGAACTTTAAAACTAAGAACCGGAAGCTTCTATAGGATCTCTTTCTGAATTCAAAATTTTCCAAGCCTGACCAATTCCTGAAAATAGCTGACCTTTTATGACCAATTACTGATCTTTTACTTTTTTTTTTGAATATCCCATGAGGTGTTAAGATCCCACATCCAGGATTGTTGCTCCGTTTTTTATAGGTCCTTTGTCCCACTCATGTAACATCGTTGATCCAATAAGGGTATGTTCCTCAGTCTTTTGGCATCAGACGTTATTTGACACTCAGCCCAGTGGTCAGGTTTAATTTAAAAAAAAAATCATAAATCTCGAAAAATTATTGCAAGGCATGCTCTAAATTTTAATAGATACCTTTCCCTTAATTGCTCCCCCAAAACTAACACGAAACATTCACAACGACAACGAAATGTTCGCATATGCAATTATTATTCATGGCATTTGCTGAATTGCATTATCGCGCAGGTTTGGGTAGGTCTAGGTACCCAGGTAAATTTTTATTGGCGAACGTTTTGTTCTCCTTCCGAATATTTTGCGTTGCTTTAGGAGAGCCTTTATATAATTAAGAATTTTAATCTTGTTCGATATTTGTAGGTTTAAATTTGAATTTTAGTCAAAAATAGATACACAATAAAATATTGTACGTGTTTTAATACGGACTGTTTTTTTTTTTTTAATAAAAGGAGTTTTGATAAAAAAAAAAATTGAACATTTTATGACACTGGCCATAAGTCTCTTAGTAAAAAATAAACACCCCTTATCGCAGGACAAATGATTCAAAAAATTAAGAAGAGTTTCCATATCGATTTGATTTTAATTTTAAGTGTTTTCCGTCGGATTTTATTCGGACATCATTTCTATTTAATTGACCAGAGAAGTCTGTTACAAATTGATTTTAAATGCAAATCGTCATCATTCATGGCTTTCCAAAACCAATAATAATAAATTATTAATCTTTCACAATTTTACCTTCGTCCATAAAGAAAGAAGATAACATCTTAAGCTCCATCTTGTCTTCCTGGTTGGTTGAGTTCTCTTCTGAAAAGATAAACAATAACCCAGGGTATTAAATTGTTTCGTGCTTCAATAGAATCGAAGTGGTTATAAATCATTTAGTTTCAAAAGATGGAAAAACAACAACAACAACATTAAGCCATACCTACTGGGGGGATATTTACGATTCAAAACCCTTTTGCTTACAACCATATTATCTAGGTGGCTTCACAGATAAAGTAACAAAGCGTGAAGAGCGCAAATAAAACCAAACTCCAGGAAAAAGAAGAACTCATTAAATATTTCAGAACATAATACCGATAAACAGACTTACCAACAGCATTCTCCATTGTATACTTTGTACCGCAACATTCTTTTTGCTAGAGGTATAAAGTTTCCCAGGATAATATATCTTTATACACAAGGCAAGGCATCCCGCCAGATACGATTATCGGGCTTTTGAACAATGTATCGGATTTGCATGAAAACTGGATTGGAGTAAAGCTAAAGGGTATTGATGCTTTGTGTATATTCTATGCTCACAAAACGCAAGGAATCTATAAGCATATCGAAAGTATAACTTTGGAGGGCAAAGTTGAATTGCTGCGGATAGTTGCTAGATGCACTCTTTATCCTTGCCTACGCCCTGCACTGAGAAAAATGCTATAAAGTGAAATTTTTTGCAATATAAGATTTCAAAAATCAAACGATTTAGAATACTTTATTTATGAAATACATATTTGTTTCACATTATTTCAATTCTACAAGCTATATATAGAAATACTGGTCTGTAAATCGTTTTGATGCCCTGGATTTGAACCCGCCGTCAGATTTGGCTTTGGCTATAGTTTTGGAGGTTCAACAAAAAATTTGTATCGAATCCTAAAAGTACAGAAATCGTTGGTTCGGAAGAAAAACGACACAACTCAGCAAATTAATTTTTTGAGCTAACATTCCGATTTTTTGAATTAAAGAAAATTATTAATTGGAAAAATACCGCAGACTCTACAATAGCTATTTGGAGCTTAATGAGCTATTGCATCGTTTTGATATGTAAACAGATTAATTGTGATTCAAATTTTAATTCAATTAAATTTTTTAGTGACCCGTGGCGTAATGGTTAGTGCGTTGGACTATTGCACCATCACAGGTCTGGGTTCAATGCCCAGCCGCTGTTACTTCCTTGCGAGGAATTGAAACTGCCATTTTTTGACAGAACTGAAACTTGCCAATTTCTGCCCAAAGAAATGTCTTGGGCAGAAATTGTCAGGAAGTGGAAATGTTTTTCTCTCTCCATAGAGCTTTATTTTGCCCAAAACTGCTGAATTTATAAAGTTTGGAACAGGATTTGGGCAACAATTGTTGAAAAATTGTTACAATTGGCAGTTTTGGTCAAAGTCTGGAACAAAGCTATTATGTTTATGAATCATAATAATTCCAGTCTGTACCACTGAATGTACGGCTACCGTTCATTAAATCGTGGCAGTATTTTTATACATGGGTCACACGTATGCACTGATGTTTATGAAAAATATGCTTGTAGCTGAACCGGTTATTATGAAATGTAAGCATGTGTGTGTAATGTGTGAGTTATCCATCCCTTAAACTCCAAATTTGGCGAGTTAAAGTTATCCGCTCGCTGTCACCATATATAACAGACAATTAACATATTTATTAATAGGAATTGCAAGAAGACAAAAGATTTGTTAGTCTTATCTCTCCGTTGTTTTTCTTTTATTAATGCGGGGGTAAACTTTCATCTAAGATTGAAGTTTTTGAAAAATCTAAGGGTTTAGGTAAACTTTTGATTAAAAAATACCTTCTCATTCCGCATTTTCACGTAAACTGTATTGTATAGTTTTTTTAAAGTCCATCATAGTCTAACGAAGTAAGGATAAATGTGTATCCATATATTGGTAATCATTATGATTTCTCTGAGTGTATAATATTGTTTGATTGACCTTAGTCGATTTGCTTTTTATGAAAGCTACTCTTTTTCTTCGCTATTCTCAATAGAGTTTTATGCATCATCATGGTCGTTTTCACTGTTGATTTATAGACTGTGTATAGTCAGTGATTGTCTTGATAGAAAAGATATCGTTTAAAAAAAAGTTCTAAAATAATAAAATGCAAAGGCATTTTCAAGAAGCTTGAAAATATATTCAAAAGCCAGAGAGTAAATCAATTATAATAAAATGATAGACAAAAAGAAAATACATACTTACATTATAGTAGCAACTACTATAATTATTGTAGAAGCAGTTTTGTAATGTAAATTATTGCATACAGTAAACATTTGTGAGACATGAGTTGTTTTTGATATTTTGTAATTTAATAAATTTTTCGTTGTATCGCAAGGCCTTTTAAACATTTCAAAGAAGAGTATTTTTGAACCTCAATGAATTATGTATTTTACTAATGTCACAATACTACAAAAACTCATTTATAAAAAATCTTAAAAATTTCAAATAGAATGTATTTTCAATTTTCTCAAAAAAATTGAAGACATAAAACCATTCGGTTCCTTGTGTTCGATTGAAAATTAATATACGCGTTGACCACAAAAAGTTAATTTAGCACTTCATTTCCCAATTTTGGAAAAATTGGTCTACATTTTTTTTTTCATTTTTTTTAATGAAAATGTACAATCTCCCTCTTTATATGTTCAACGAATTGTTGACTTATGAAGAGTATGGAGACAAAAGAAAGAACCCGAATGAACAACAACAAGCTTGTGTGTGGCTAGTAAAGATGCTAGTTGATTCAAATACATTCGTCAAAACAATAAAACCTGCACTCGATCGACATGATCACGTGTGACCTTCGGTAGCGCAGTGCGTAGTAGACTTGGCCCGGAGACGCTTGGTCTAGGTTCGAGCCTGAGTGGGGCAAATTATTTTTCGAATAAAATTGAACATAAATAGACTAAGCACCACTAAAGGAGTCTGATGATCGGCCTGGCGACCGTGAAATAGCTATAACTCCAGCCTATAAAAAAAACTTGGAGGTAGCTCACTCAAGTTGTTGTTCTTTCATTCAAACCTTCGAAAATTTTAAGTTTTTATGCGAATTTTTTTAAAACTATTGACATAAATAATGTAACTTAAATTTAAGATTAAAGAACAAATTTCATGGCTTTCAAAATCAGTATAATACTGTATAGTAAGTGTTGCCGTTATTTTAAATTTTTTTTTTTATTTTAAGGCCATACTTCCTAAACGGGGCTAGGTAGACCCCCCTCCCATAGTAAAAAATGCTTGTTTTTGACGACTCTACAAAAAAAACGTTATCAAATGTTGGTGCCAAAGCTAACGTAGGTACTCTCCCCGAATGGATATTTTTACTGCAGAAAAAACATAGCGAACAGCCTACTAAAAGCACCATGGCACGTCACTGCGGATGAGTACAAAATGAGTCTGAATAGAAGTGAATGTAGGGGCAGAATACACAGACGACCTGGCGATCGATTGAAGGAAAAGTGAGCTGGTTTTTGTGACTGGTGGTGGTCGAGGGGAGGTTTAACATCGGATCGGTATATCTCCAATATTCTGCTGCATCATGTCGTTACTTACGCTGGATGTATTGCCTAAGATTTCGTACTAATGCATGATAACGCTCGATGCAACACTGCGCGGGGAATAGTCGGATTCCTTAGGGAAGTTGGTATTGCAACGACAAACTGTTTGGCACTAAGTCCACACTCCAAACATAAACCCTATCGAGCATTTGTAAAACGAGCTTAAGCAAAGGCTTCGAGCCAGAAATCCAGCTCCTGGAGACCATTAAAAACTGAAAGCGGCACTGGTGGACGTATCGGAAAGAATACCGCAAGAGACAGACAAGAAACCCATCACGTCAATGAAAAATCATTTCGAAGCTGTAATTAGAGCTTGGGCGGGGTAATCCAAGACACTAAAACAGTAAATTTCACTCAATTTTGTCGTAAATGTTTAATTTTCCATCTACTACTTATTTTAATTTCACTTTATTCTTTCTTACATGCTTCAATTATGACGATTATCTCTTGAAATCCCAAAGTGTTTGTTATGTTTTTAACCTTGATTTAAAGCTTATAGTTCCAGCGTTTTAACGATACCATAAACATTCATGCATGTCAACTACATTGAGAGCAATTGTTGTTTTACGTGAAGCAAAAGCAAGAGGGTGTTTCCTTTTATTTGCTCGCAAGTGTATACTAAATTTTTTGAAAAAAAATTAGTTTAAACAAAACGTACCGGAATAGATCTTTTATAAACTTGTCTACTTAGGAGAGACCAACTCTATATTGCGGTTAATATTATTGTTCTCCAGCTGTATTTTTGTTATACACGACGATTTTTATACTTATACGACACGTGCAAGCTGCCAACTCCACTATGACTGTATTCTATCTCGCTCTCCATTTTACATATCTACTATCCAAATCAAACACATGCACAATAAATATGTTGTTTCGTAGTTGTTTTTTTTTTCATTCTGTGTTTTTACAAATATATTCTCTCTCGCTCTCTTCTCGCTCCATCTTAATACGATTTTTTTTTTTTGTTAATTTAACTTATTTGCGGTTTAATAGTTTAATTAATTTATATTTTGTGCACTTCTGTGGCACAAAACCTTTCCAACGGTATATAATCTATATGCCTTCGGCTTTTCTAGACCGCGTAAATTGTACCACAAAATCCGTGTTATCCGAACCGACAATACCCAACTACATTAATGTATTTTTTTTTGTTATACACGACGATTTGGTTTTCAAAATATTTTGAATATTTCTATGTTCTTCCTCCTCGCGAAAATTGTGCCTACAGGAGTTCTTTACTTTAAGTGCCTGTTTACATTGGATTTTTAATGAAGCGCGTTAGAAAAAATCCTTTCATAACAATCTTCCCTTCCCTATCTCACACAGTCCACCCTTAAAATCCATGTATCTCTCACTCACACAAAAAAATCTTCATGTTTAATCGGAGAATATTTATTGAAACTGGTGCAATCCACCCTTCTCTTTTGCACACATATGGTCTTATTAATTAGATTTTTGGCTGTTTAAACTATGTCTAAGTATTTTGAAACAGTCGGAAATATGCATATTGCATTTCTCTAGGTTTAGACAATAGATTATGTTGTCTATAGCAAGATAAAAAGATAGATTGCTTTAGCAAAAATTAGAAAGGTTTTTTAAAAACTTGGACGGCTGTCTAAAGTTAGACAATGTTTATTAATAAGACCAATACTCTACACGTCTCACTGATTGCAAAATCCAATGCAAACAGGTACTAACAGATCATCCCAAGAAAATTCAATGTGCTGCGGCAGACTTGTGTCCCACCCACCCTTAATTTCATTGTGTCTCATTATTATTATTTTCTGAACGCTGCCAACTGATATTCCAATAATCTTTCCAGTATTGCTGGAAAACTGGTTGGTTTTATTGTGGAAAAAATCGAAACGTCACATCGTGAATTTTAAAGTGTTTATTATTTTGTCGGTCGTGTATCGTGTCGCAAATTTTCAGTTTTAATTAGTTTTGTGGTACAATTTGCGCGGTCTTTATATCGTTAAAAAGGTTTAATTGCACAGAAGTGCACATTGGAAATTTTTTTTTTAAAAATTGCACCAAAAAAACTAAAAAACAATAAAAGAAAGTTGCATATTTGTTCGCTCCGTCTCGCTCTGGCTCTCACTCGCACTTATTATGCAATTTTATTTTATTGTTTTTTGTCTTTTCTGGTGCAATTATTTAATAAATTTTTGCATTGTGCACTTCTGGGCAAAAAAACCTTTTCAATGATATATAATTTATATGCCTTCCGCTTTTGTAGACGGCGTAAATTGTACCACAAAAAACACGTTTGCCGTTTTATAATATGATGATGTTAAGTCAAACTACGTCGTTACATAAATATAGTACACCTTATTTCAACTGAGCTAGATGTTTTGGTTTTCCCGGTAAGGGCAAAACTTCAATTTGCTCTTAGTAAGGTTACTGTGTCTGAAAAATTGCTCCACTTCAAAATACAATAGATCTTGAAGGAACCGACAAACGAGTAAAGATTGAATTTTTCAAAAGAGCCCTTTGGCGAACACATATCTACCATATTGACTGAACAAACCCAAGAAGCAGAAGTATTGTATGGAAAACTTTTAATGATTAAGCTTGGAAGATTTTAAGTTCAAAGAGTAAGAATGTCACTTTCTAGAAATAAGTTTCATGGAATGCCAAAAATGATTAAAAGTAGACATGATTTTCACACAGAGGGTTTGTTTTAAGTTAAATTTATTTATTTCTAAATAGATATACTTACATAGGGTCTGAATTTAAGCTTAAGGGAATTAAAAAATGTTTTGCATTGAACATTGGGGACTTAAATAAAAAAAAAAGAAAAAAATCGGAAGGGTGGTTTCCTGATCCCATGCCACTTTTAAATTCTCATTTTTTAGAGTATGTATGTATATTACCTTATGATATTACGTAATAAAATTTATAGCTCATAACCACTCCTGCTCATATTAAAATTAGTTATTACTTTAACCCTATTATACACTAATTAACTATAATTACGTTTATTTCTTTCGGGAGGTGTCACTCATTGTCAACACGTACTATAGTAGCTGGTGTAAGGATTTTCTTTTGTTGAAAGTTTATTACTTGAAACTCCCGACACGAAAGAAACCGTATATAATTAATATCCTTAATGCCTAAAATTTGTGATATTTTTCTACTCAGTTTAGTTGTTGATTGATTGATTACACATTTAACTCTGAGGGTTTTATATAACATGTATGCCTAATTATATAAAAGTGGATTATTATAAGTGGAATGTGTGATTTTCAAAAATTAAAAGAAAAATAATTAAACAGATAGGTAGGTAGGGGAAACTGAGGTCGCTTTAACGCATTGTGTGCTGGAAGGTTTTATACTTCATTTTTTTAACTCTTTTGAACATTATTAAATATAAATACATACATACACTTGTCATTTACATTTACTTGTTCTTGTAGTAAAAGTTTCTTCGAATTTTAAAGATTGAGTGTAATAAAAGTACATATTATTATGTATGTATTTATCAATTTAATAAATAGAAGAATGAAAATTTGAATATGAGTGAAAGCATAAAACACTTTCTATAAATTGATAAAACAAGTACTTTAAATGTTTCAATCAATCTCAGAATGAAGAACGCCATCTCAATTCTTGAAAAAAATATAAATTTAAGCTGAAAAAATTTAAAAAATCGTTCGAGTGGCTTTACAAATAATTTCTTGAAATTTTTAAGAAAAAAAAATTGGTATGCCATTTTTAAAAATATAATAATATACAAGAAACACCATAATTTCAAAAAAAAATCATAAACCCGTTTTCGAAAAAATGATTTTTCAAAAAAAAATTCGAACTTTTTTAAAAAATCCATAAAACATTTTTTTTTGACAATACATGTGCAGTAATATTTTCACTTGATAGGACCTCCTAAGTAAAAATTTTAATCAAAATCGGTAAAGCGGTTAACGCCAACGGGAAAAACAAAAATAAAAAAAGCGGTTCTATGGCAGGTACCGTTAATAACGGTTTTTGGTATTTTTTTTTGTTAACCCGAAATGCAGACCATACCACTGCTAGTACACACAAAAAATTTAAAAAAAAAAATCATAAGAGCCGTTATTTTTTGAGCTAAAAAAAATTTTAATTTTCCCACTAGGGAATCACCCAAAAATCCTATTCTCCAAGTTTGAAGAAAATTGGCTTATTGGTTTAGGCTGTAAGTCGTGGACAGACACACAAACATACAGACATACAGACAGAATAGCGGGACCCACTTTTTTCGTGTTCTCTATCTTCGTAATTTTTAGTTTGATTGTTATCTCGAGGTCGATTTTTTGAACGAATCCTAAACTTGCTCTATAGAACCTATATTTAGGTACTTATATCGAAAGTTAAAATATTGGAACAAATTTTTTTTTTTTTTCCTCTATTAGGACAAGTATTTTGGTTTCGCGTTAAAAAAAAGTGGGGTGTTAAGGTAGTCCGAATATGTAGTTTTCTCTTCGCCAAATAGTCCGTCAGCTTATTCGGCTTATTTACAGCCTAAGTGGGGTTGCTGAATTGTTTCAAATTCGTCACAGGGCTATTTAACATTAATCATTTTTGATTGAGCTCATCTAGAAAAAGTAGCTGGCGTACAAATGCTAGTTGTAAGATAATTGCATTTTAGGTACAAGAAATCGGATTGAGGAAATAGTGTTTTTATGTTTTTTTGAGAAAATTGCCCTAATTTTTGAGTTATTCGCGTAAGCTTGTGGCGGACAGGATTCCACACTCAGAAAACTTAAACAACTTAAAACCTGAACGATGATTCCACATCAAGCTAAAAACCTGAACGCGAGCCCAAATTAATCATTTGCTCAAAGAAAGAGATGAACAGACTTTGTGACATCCATCTGATATCTTCTTTGGTTATCTCTTTCTTTGGCTAGCATTAAAAGTTAAAAAGATCATTCTGGTTGGTTTGGTATTCTGCGTCGGTGGTGTGCTCCGTAGAATTCAAAATTAAATTCAATAGTCGCCATATTTAACAATAAGACGTTTTTATTATTATTATTATTTATTGTATTATTCATACTAGAATGACAGTTTATTAGACTTGACCATTCTTTATTCCGTCAATTTCATTGAATTTTTGAACAACAACAACAACTTAAATGTGCTACTACGACCACCACGGTTGCGGATTTTTTTTTTTTGGATTTTTATTGAACAAGATGAATACAGAAAAATTCTACCGAAAAAGTAGGAAAATCGTGAAAACACCTTGAAATTTCAATATTTCTAAAATGAAATTGTGTTCGTAAGCGCATAACCCCGCTAAACATAATTCGATTTGCATTATGGGATCTGTATTGAAGCAGATTAACACATAACGGAGCCGAAAATTAAAAAAAAATCGAACGAAAATTAGAAAATTCGACCAACAAACTCAGAAAATCGTAAACAATTTTGAGATTTCAAACTTTCTGCATTAGCTTATTGTTCGTACGCACATAACTCGGCTGGACATCATCCGAATTGGATGGAGATTTTTTGTTGGATTTGTATTGAACCAGATTAACACACTACGGAGATAAAAAATTAGGCCAGAAAAGTCGGAAAGTCGTGATACCAATTGGAGCTTGCTCCACTTTCGAAAGAAACATTAATAATTTAATAGAACGGGTAGTAGCCGTGGCGTGATGGTTAGTGCGATGGACTGTCATGCCGGAGGTCTAGATTCGATCCCCAGCCTCGCCACCTAATAATTTTTAAAAATAAAACGGGTACTACCTCTTGCGAGGAATTGACAAAAGCTCCAAGAGTATCTCTTGTCTTAGAAAAGTGCCGCTCACATTATCCGTTCGGATTCGGCAATAAACTGTAGGTCCCCTCCATTCCTGCACACGCGCACACAGGAATGGTTGAGAGTTGTAGCACTAGGCTATAGTGCTTCATGACCTGTTTGTGCCATCAAATTTATTTTTATAGGTGGAACGAAAACCATCATTCAAACACTTTATGTTTTTATATACGAAGATTTTTTTAATAATCAAAAATTTTATATATTACTGAAATAAATCAGCCAAGTAGAAGACTTAGCACTATTTATGTTTTTTTTGTTAAGAAATTTTAACAGATAATTTTTGTAACATACCGTTATTGCAAACATTTTATTTATTTTCTTTTTTTGTCGTTTCTCTTATTTAAAAAAAAATTACAGAACCAAGATAACAGTTTTACTGAGGTTAGCTTTAACTTAATATGTCAGAATGTAAGCGTTCCATTCATCATCTACTCTGGGAAGTATTTAAATGTTCTTTCCAGTGCCCAATGCAACATTCATAATAACTGGCTGAACAGAATAGAATGACGGAACTGGAGCCGCAGACGGAACTGAAAGAGCTGTCAAAAAGTGTCGTACGTTATTTTTTGTACATGTCCACTGTACAGCTTTGAAAGTATTTTGAAGAAAAACAAGAGAATATGATTGTGTACAAGCTCAGAATTCACATTTTTTGTTTCCAATAATTTTAATAAATAATTTTTTTCCCGATACAAATAACCACAATATTTTTTTCCGACCCAAAAAGTTGGTTTTTTTCTTCATACAAATTGAAACGTCAAAAGTGCCGTACGTGAAAAGTTAAAAGTTGGTGAACTCTTCCGTCTGCGTGTGCAGCTCCGTATGCGTCTACGTTCCGATGTGTTCGCAACATTGAATTTGCGTGTATTCAATATTTTGACAGATATTCCAGCTCCGTCTCCGTCACCATTCTGTTCAGCCAGTAAGGGTATTCACGATCCGGGGCAAAATAGTGCAACAGTGTAACATTTTCTTATACTCCAACAACAAAATATACTGAAGACAATCTTAGAACACTTTTGCACTTTTACTATACCTCAACCCCATTGCAACAGAAAAATACAAGATTGTAAAATTTACAAACGTGTATTTGATAGCAAGCCAAAATTACATTCTTGCTGTCAGCTGGTGTGTGTGTATTTTCTGCAGTGTTACAACGTAATAGACAAAGTGCGTTCACGATCTACTAAAAGAAAACAAAATTTTGCAATTTTACTACACTTATTGCACCTGCGTGAATACCCCTAATATTGTACAACTCCTTGACTTTATGTAGTTTGCTTAACATTCCCCTTTTACTTTTCTCTTAAGAGAACACTGGATATCACTGATTACTAATATTATTTAGGATAATTTTGATTTTCTATTAATGGGAAAATAATTTAATTTAAATCACGGTTAAAACTTTATTATATTACATACAACTAACACCAACACCAACACCTATAATGTCTATAGTATGCCCAAGCCCTGCATTTCATTTACTCTGTAAGCTCAAAGTTCAATGGAGTGAAGGAAGATAATTTGTGCAGTTCATAAGGATGAATCCACTAATTTTCAATTTATCCAATCTAATACACTTATGTTTATGAAGCATATAACATCAGTGTATGACGTCATCTTATAGCAATCGAGGTTAATATATGGTTCATATATTAACTTTATTTACACCCTTTCCAGTTTTGAGTTTAATTGAGAATGTAAGTCACAACAAATAAGTTTCTCAAAGGATTTAAGGGATATGTAACAGGAGACATCACGTGGAAAGAGAGATTTAGAATTCCAGGAAAGGAAAACTGACAAAACCATAAGACAAGCAGTAATAATAGGTAATAATGAAATATTCAATTTAAATGAGCTTTTGTTAGTTTCCCTACACCGTAAATAGCTTGGTGGTTAATACGAAAGGATACAGAGACAAACAAGAAGAGGGAAAAAGATGTGTTTAATTACATCACCTCAGTAAGGGTTAACTAATAATAATAATCTTCAACATGGATGCGAAAATTGGAAGAGCAATAAATCAAAGGGATGGTTTTTGTAGCAGAATGGCCGAACTTGCTTGATAGGTTGAGAAGAATCATCCTTAACATGCTTGGTAGTTGTGCTTGTGCCCAGCAGGTGGTGCTGTTGGGAGGATTTAGTTTTATTTCAAATAAACCAAATTTTAGCTCAACGAGCTGTCAACTAACATATATGTATAACATTTTACCTTCACATGTTGAATATTTTATGTGCTTTGTAGGTATATCAAAAGCAATAAATGCTTACGTTTTTGGAATACTCAGTAAGGAATGGATTATCTGGTAGGTATAGATATGGTCTTCTGCATGCCTGGAGTCTAAAACTTATCTTAATCAAAATTAACGGGATCAAAATCATCTACAATAACAAAAGTACGTTATTATGTATGTCGAAATAGAAAGGTCAAAGGCCAGGCCCAGCAGGTAAAATATAATGATGAAGCGTAGGGTAGAACAAACAAGGCATTGGAAAGGTGAAAGGTCTGATTAGTTATTGCTTGTTTGGTTTTAGAGTAAATTTAAATTTTTAAATTTTCGTAAGGACCGAAAACAAAAGGTAGTACCTACTTAAAATCACGATGATTATGGAGAACCCCAAAACAATTAGTTTTCACCATACCGTCCATAAGGTAATGTCCAAATGTTTTTTTTTTTTTATAAATCTTTAACTTTACTTTCAATTTCAGCTCCCTTTATCATCCCCCCATTTAAAATAAATATATACAGGGTGTCCAGTAAATAATGGATAACCTTGCAACAAGACATAGCTGGCCTTAAGACCTTTCAGAAAATAGCATACAAAAAAATATTTACCATGTGGTCTCCATGGTATAACAGTTTTTCAAAAAAATTACGTCTCTCCTCGAATACCTTAACACTAGGACTACCAATGAATGATTTTTGTTTATTTTTTTTTTTTTTTATTTTTATAATTTTCCTGAATACAAAAATTTAACACTTGCATTTTTTTTATTATAATTTTTAAAAATTAGTTTTTCGATACAAAAATTACAAAATATTTATTTTTTACAAAAGTTTGACCATCTGTAAAAAATAAAAATGTATGAGAACATCATTACATTGAAAAGTTGCCCGTTTAATGTACTTTTCAAAATGGTACAACAAATGGTTTAGCCTGTAACAATAACTAATAAAACTTGCTGTTAATCAATTGGCCACAGATGTTTTTTGTATGCTATTTTCTGAAAGGTCTTAAGGCCAGCTATGTCTTGTTGCAAAGTTATCCATTATTTACTGGACACCCTGTATATTAGAGGGTCACATAAATATTAAATTTAGCATGAAATTTTTTTAAAACAAATATCGTATTAGCTACATGTGGAATTCCAACATTTGTGTCACTTTAGATGTTTCGAATTGGCAATTTCTTCTAAACGGTATTTGGGATGAAGAAAAATGTGAGGACTTATTTTGTGGGCAATCCGATATGATACTTAACACTTTTTAATCCCAGAAATGGACTTTTTTACGCCATATAGTCATAGTCCAACAGAACGTTGGACTGAAATTCACACAAATGCACAGAAAATCACAGAGTTTCAAAGCAAAGGAACTAGGCTTATAATGACATGAAAAGTCAAAAATTCTAAAAATATTAATTTTATGTTTGATTTCTGTTTTTGTTTCAAAAAAACTTATTTCTAGAATTTTTAAATGCAATATTGTTTAAAACATTCACAGCCACCAGATTGCAAAATTATAACTTGAAAATAAGGCATCAAAACATCAAAAACATCAAATCATTATTTTTAAAAAAATCAAATCATTATTTCTAAAATGAGAATTTTTTGGCAAAAATCCTGAAACGGAGTTTTCTTACAGCAATTTTTTTTATTTCAGGTACAAATGTTAATCAAAATCGTAAGAGCCGTTTTTGAGAAAATTTGAAAAAACCCAATCAAACAATTTGTATGTTCAAAATGACCTATGTAAATCAAAATTTTAAAATTTTCCCTCTAGAGAATCACATAAAAATGTACCAAATTTGAAACAAATCGGTCCATCCTTGTTTGCTAAATTACAGGGGACTCACGGGCGCACAGACTGGAAATATGTGGTAAGATATATTGTTATATGGTGTTATTTAAATAAAGTATTAATACTTTATTACTTAACAATTATGTGTGCACATAAATATTTTAATCCAACTGTTTTTATCGGGCAAAAAGCAGGGCAGGTAATAATAAAAAAGGACAGTTTTTTATGGTTTTTACCTGGACATGAGTTTTTTCTAAATTAAAAACAAACAATGTTTAAGTTGTTGGTATATTAATTTTATTGCTCGTGAAAAGATTTTGTCCTGCCTAATTTTTTAAAACCAATTTCCTTAAAACCTTTTCCGGATGTACGGTCTTAAGGAATGATTAATTAATCATTATCATTACTATTATCATTATCATTACTATTATAATTATAAAGACGAAACAAATATTTTGTTTGTCCGCGTTTTTCTCAGAAAGTATTCAACCGATTTACTTGAAACAAATATTATAATTTTTCTTATTCTTTGAAGCATGTAAATAGATATTTTTTATTTGTTAAATATATTTGTTGAATTAGATTATTAATTTTTAAGAAAATTTCGTAGACTTTTTTGTTGAAGTTGACCAACACATTCAATTATGCTTTTAAACGTGCTTGATATTTTACAAAAATGGGATTTTTTGTATAAAGTCAATAGTGTTATGCAAAATTTAAGCCCTAAATCATTTCTTAACTGTACTTACAAGCTGAGAAATAAATTTATTTACAAATTATAAATTTATCAACTTTTTGTATTTTTGCATCTATGAATTCGATTCAATCGCAATGACTAGGTTGCTGCTTTGTTCCATTTCATTATCGTTCCGTGTTTTGTACATTTTCTTTTGTGTATTTGCTTCTGAATCTCAGTCCACTCAATTGTTCGCTCATCCACTCTTTACATTTTTATTTCTCCTTTCATTCCACTTAATTGTTGACTTTTTGTAACGACGACGGCCAATGCGTAGTGTGTTTGTTTTTTCCTTTTTCTTAAGCGAACTAGAATGTTACATACATACCTACATATTTTAAGTATGGGCACCACTGCCGTGCGTAGTGTGTTTTTTTTTTGCTTCTTCTGCAGTGAACCGAAGTGTTACATAAGTGTACATATTTTTAGAGGAAAATGGGCAGGGCATTCAGTAGAAAGCAGCATGAAAAAAAAGGTTTACTGAAAGCTGCTAAAGATTATGAAAATGAAACATTACTGATTTCAACTGAGGGGAGTAAGGAATAAAATACAGTGCAAGCTCCCTTAGCCGGACAGTGACGGTCAGAACACTGTTGTCCGTATAAGGGAGTTTCCGTCCAAGGGAAAAAATAAAAAATAGTTATAAAAGGAAATATATAGTTGGCATCATGAAACTGTTTCAGTGAGAGAAAATTAAATTCTATATTTGGTAACGGAAATCATATGGAAGTATGTATATAAAATTTTTGTTAATAATATAGTTGAAATTGCGGTTAATCTCATGAAGCATTTGATATACTTTTACCTACTCATATTAATAAGTATATTTAAAGCTTGCGAAGCAACGCGAGCACGGCTCAGCTAGTATTGTATAAAAACAACTTACAAAATTCAGAATCAGTTTTAAGTAGTTTTGCAACGTGTTTGGTATTAATAAAAAAAAAAGTTCAAAATGTCTGAATTTGTTTTAGAGTACAACGTTTTGTGTGAAGTTTTATTTGAATGGATCGATTCGTTAGAACCGTTTTTATTGCAACAATATCCGTCATTGAACGGAAATGAAGTTTGCCGCCATAATATCAGATATTAAAAAGAGATTTTTTTTTCTAACTTTAAACAAAAGTTTATAAGGGTTAGCTATTCCAAATCCAAATTTTATAGCAAATATACATAGTGATTGGTTAAGTGGTGAATTGATGAAGAAATAAACATCTTCCTTTGAGTTAAGAAGCTCTTGAATTAATTAAGTAATAAATTAGGTATACTTGTTTATTTATTTATTTCCTATATTTGATGTATTATAGTACTATTATGAATGTAATTAATTATTTAGCTCAAAAATAAAACAAAATAAAAACATATTTTTTTTTTATAAAAGTCAATTAACCCCTTAACTACGAAACCAATACTTATGGTCTATAGATTGAGTAAATAAAAAAAATGCGCACATTGGGAGAAGAAAGTCGCCAAAAGTTATGGTAAATCATGGTTTACTCTAGCGTCTAGCCCAAAATATATACATTTGGAATATTCGCAAATAAAAGTATGCCATCTGAAAGGTCAGAAAAGGTCAAAATTTATTCAGCCACACAAGAAAATCATACCATTTTAAAAACAACCAAATCGTTATAAAAGATGTTTAACATAAATTAATTTAAATAAAAAATCTTTGAAAAAATTATTACTGAAACTAGTTTATATTTATGAATGATTTGGTGGCTTTTCGAATGGCGTGTTCTTTTTTTGCAATATCCCTTATATGAGGTGCTAAAATTATTCAAATACTGAAGTTGGTGATGAAACAAAAAAGCATCGGCAACCATTGCAATCGAAATGTAATATCAAAAATTGAAACTTTATAACCCATCAAGTGCACTAGACTACATTTCAAATCGAACCACACAAAACGATTTTATTTCTTTTTGAGTAAAATATCATCTTATATCAAGCTACTCTCATCCAGAAACCTTAGGGAAAGTACCTACACATACATGCATACATACATTCCATACTCCTAGTAGAAATTGAGAAAAAAGAAAAGAAATTTAGCTTCTGAGAATTGGAATTCGATGGTTTAAAATTCAGTGTTTCTTTCTTGTTGTGTACCTATATTTACTTCCTCATCGTAGATTGTAGTAGTCTCGGACGCAGAGTCTTATAACAATAAAATATAATAACACAACGACGCAGTAATCTCAGAAATTCGATATCTACGACTTGCTGTTGCCAGGATTTCCCTTTGGCGGACTTGTTGTGGGAGGTGCACCTACTTACTGATGATATGAAGCTTCAGTCAACATACTATATCTTCACATTCGGTTCCTTTGAGATGCACAAATTCTGCAGTAAGTGACAGTCGAATAACTTTCATAACGTTATTATATTCTTTCATTTCTTTTACCGTAAGCTGTGTCGGCAAAGTTGACGATATGGCAGAATTCACTGTTGGATAGAGCTTCTAACGGTGAACACGTTTCGTTTTCCTGTTTGTTGTGTTGTCCCGTTCTGGGATGTACGCTCGTTAATCTACACTTCAGTATTACACATGATGATGATGATGCAACATTTTATTTTTTTTTTCTACATACCTACTACTATCCCTGGGGAAGGAATTTATAGATGCAGCCATTTTTTAACAAGGCCGCATCGACCGAACCGACAAAAGTCAGACACCAGACAGGAACAGAAGACGACCAGGATCCATTTATCAGATTTAAGGTGTTAACTACTTCCGTGGCAAATTGTGCGGTGAGGTAGAAAGGAACACAACTCTATGAACGATGTTTGTCCTGGAACAACTTGCGGATATGCAAGGTAGTAGGTAACCACCACTTGCATATTTATATCATATTTTTAAAACTGCACGCATACCAGGAGCTCATGCAAACAAAAGAGATTGAGGTTATCATCGACTATCGAGGTTGATGATGATGGTGTCGAATGTTTATGACCGAAATTGGCGTGTGGATGATTGCGCAATATGCAAAACAAGAATTTTCTTTCAATATTGGTTTGGTAGCAGTTACGTACATTGTACACATATATTGATATCAATTATACCATGAGGTTTGAGAACGTGGTTAAAAGAACCATGAAGCTGCGGATGACCTCGTGCAAACCATTCAGAAAATACCTCTTATACCTTTATTTTGTTAGTTAATAGGTGTAGATAACCGCGGGTAATTTGTTGAATTCCATGCATATGCATGAAACAAGTTAACAGGCCACACCATTTTTAACACATTGATCCTGAATTGAGGAAGCAAATATTAAAGTGTATACCCTAAAAAGTGTCAGAAGTGGGATTTTTTTCTGTTATTTCTGCATTTATGTAGGTACATTTAATTTTCCCAATGGAAAAAATATTAGAATTTCAAAAGGCTGGTTATTGATCAAAGAACCGATTCTTATTACCTAATATCTTATTGATCGCCCACATGTTTTATGCCAGTAACGGGAAGCAACAAATAAGACCTTTCATACATATACCAACTTAGTATTAAAATTGGAATAAATAGGTGAGTTTTGTCTATAGGGATGGGGCCGTTGTTACTTATTTAAACGAAATAAAAATAAAAATAAACCTCAATTTAAATGAAATTAAAAAAATGTTGTATTTTTTATTAATAAAATCTATAATAAATGAATTCCTTTTTCCCTTGGTTACGCCATAACTTGAGAACAATTTTACCTATTTTATGAACTTTTTTTTTTTTTTAAGTTTTCTATTACTTTGTTTGATCTTATGAAAGAAAAATTAAGAACATTAAAAATTGAAATTTCGTTGAGGGTTTTTGAACACTTTGCGTTACTAAATTATATATATTATATATCCGCGGTACTAACAAAAACTTTATAATATAAAAATTGTGCGAAAAATTTAACAAAAAGATCATGCTGAATTTAAAATATAGCACTAATTATGTTAATGCCAAACTCACCAACATTCACACTACTCCACAATGATCAAAAGACCAAAAAATATTTGTGCCGAAGGAAGTAGAATTTTTATGGGATAAAATTGGCAATCGATTTTAATTTTTTTTTAACATCAAACTCTAAATTAACTGACATAAAGAATTAATTTGATTTAACAGGGGTTTCCTATTCAAAATTAACTGCAAGGCTGTGATGTACAGATTTTGAAAACTAACTAATATGCTGATACAAAAAAAAAAAAAAAGTACGTATACGCCATAGTGACTTTGCTAATACTTTGCTATAGATTAAATAAGAGGATTTTGTCACCTCTCTCTCTTCTTATATTCACGTGAAACATAGATTATAAGGTCCAAAAAAAAATGGAAATATAAAAATGTATCAGTGTGTAACATATTTTAGCACATTTGCTTATTTCTTTCTTCACTTGATTACTAGATTCAATTAAACGAAAGTAAATCCTCAAGTAGGTAGGTAGGTGCTCTAAAAAATGTTAAGTATTACAATATTCACAATCATTAAAGCATGGCTTTGCCGTCTGCCTGATTGACAACTTATCATAAAATACAAAATTTGTAAATGTTACCTGGCAGGTTTCTCAAGTTTTTCCTTACATTTTGTTCGTTTGTTTTGTTTTTGTTAATTCTTTATACCTAAACGCGCTAGGAGCCAATTTTTCACTTTTGCTCAACTTGAGGCAAACTCTCAAGTTGATCAACTCGAGGTCGAGAGCAGCGTTGCCATAAAGCCATTTCCTTAAAGTGCGGGCCACAATCCGTGAGAGAAAATTTTTTTTAAAGTTGTAGGTAGGTAGGTCGCTAATAGTTTGGCAAACAACGTTTACATTATCTTTGTTCGTGTTTACTGTTCAAAACTACGAATTTCTACACACTTTATTTTTTTTTTATGAACATTAAATTATTTTTGCTGAAAATTTGTAGAAATTAATTATTTTTTTATAGAAAATCTGTTGTCTAATTTAGAGAGCAACATCTGAGCTCTCAAAGATTTTTTTAAGGGGGACAAAAAATATCACATAAGAGCTGAGATTTTTTTCGGAGATTTCGACTATAAAAATGTTTGTATATTGTTCAAATAATTAAACCTTTATTCAGAAATTTTAACCCACTGATTTTAGCGGATTAACTGGTTAAGCCAATAAGGGCTAGTTGTACAAACGTGGTTCAATATTTAACTCGTGGTTCACGATTTTTAGTTCGGCGGATTAACTGACTAACATGCTTGAACCAGTGTTTAACCTCAGATAATGCATTTAAATTTTAAAGTCTAATCTAAACCACGGTTGTTGTACATCTGGATCTTGGTCAAAACGGCTGTTCGTTTTACAGCCACATTGTAATAAATATCAAAGCAGTAAATAAATATAAAACCAAAATGGAATAAAATACAATACAAATTTAAAAAAAATTGAAATAAATTACGAAGTGCGGTCCATTTATTGGTGGCCCGGGGCCAAGGGCTAAAATGAAGAACAGAGGGCCAAATGGCCCGATCGGGCACATTATGGCAACGCTGGTCGAGAGCTTACTACAACTCAAGACCGAGAGTTGAAACGCAAGTTTGAATTTCTTTTTATTCACTAATTTTTTCTCAACTCCCTAGTTGAATAATATTCCTGGGATATTTGTGAGAAATAAAACAAAACTGTCATTTTCAATTTTAATTTTGATTTATTTGGTTAAATTTGAAATTTTTCAATATTTGTGTGTGATTTAAAAAAAAAAAAAAAAAAAAAATGATGATAACATGTATGGCCAATTCACAAAAAAAGAATGGCTTCAGAATATTACCGGTATTTTTAAGCCTTTTTTTGTCCGGAATCTGCAGCTTTTGAAACAAAAATTAAATGAAAAAACAAAATTTTTATTTAAAATCTCAAGTTTGTTTGGTCAACTTCTACTTTTTCCGGGAGTTGAGAAAATCTAAAGTTGATCAACTCTAGAGTTAAAAATCGAAAGTTAAAAACGTCAACTTTTTTGTGAATAAAAACAAATTCACAAGTTGAGAATAAAAATCCTCAAGTTATGTTCAACTTTGAGTGAATAAAATCGGCCTAAGGTTATTTTTGTTTGTTGTTCTCACTTAAAAAATTATTTGTCACCTGTCCCCGTGTCGGGAAACCATCAACATTATTTATTTATGCCCCAGAATAGAAAACTAATAATGTTGTGCAATCAAAATGTTAAAATAATTTTGTTTTATTATTTTATTCCAGTTCAAATAGAATATTCATAGCTAAGACAGGACAACGTCCGTCAGGTCAGCTAGTTTATTGACTAATTAGTCCATTGAAATGTTACAAAATTTTGGCCGAACCTTGCATTTTGTACAGGACAAAATTTTTTTTGACGGATCTGTAGAAGGGATCAGTGTGAGTGTTAAACCGAGTTTTCGGGGTTGAACTCCCCCCCTTTTGCCCGCCATTTTGGAAAAGGGCTAAATGGACTAAACATAAAAACATTGTTTTTTACTTATAGCGACGATGAATCTATTATCGGGCTTATGCTAACGGACTATTTACATACATAACTAATTTTTGTATTTCAAAAAAATACAACAGACAAAAAGTTCAAAATCTTATTTCAACAAACCATTTACTAATTCGTCATTATTCATCTTTATCAGCTACTTTATTATGGTTAAGCTACTGGGTTAATATAAAATGCCTATCAGTCGAACAATTTAACCCATTATAAACTCTTCACATTCTGAAAACCAAAATTCTTGTTCCCACCTGGTCAGGAACCCTTATATTCAATCCCTTGCCCTCTCTCATGACACTCAAAACTTTTTTCAAATAGTTTAACTAACTATGAAGTGCATCAGGTAGACCAATACATATCCCATTGTTATGTTGTGAACAATAGAACACTAAATATTCAACAAGAATGAGAGGCGGAATTAAAACTCATTCACGAAACTGTATAAACATCCTGAAGCCCCTCAACAACTATACTCATCTCCACCTCTACTTAGTGGCACAATTGTTGCAAAAGTTTAAAACCCTTTTTGACGAGAATTCAAATGGAATGTTTATAAGCTAGGTATTTTACGGAAAACAATGAGAGTAGGAGTTGCGGATGGGGCAAACTTATGGTGATGATGTGTCACTATTGCATTTATACTCTTCGTCAAGTTGTAATTTGAGAAACAGCGAGTGGGCTATATCTATGTTAACATCCTTAAATGGTTTCGTTTCCAGGATTTTCTCCGTCCATACTGAGTTTCACAATACCCAAAACAAAAAAATTTCCGACAATCCATATGCAGAACTATATGAATGAATTTTTTTTCTGTGATTTGAAAAGGAGTTGCATCCTATGCAGGATCTATCCTGGGCATCCTAATAGAGGAAGTGAGAACAATTACATAGAAGGAGTGGAGTCGTTGATGATAGTATGGTTGTTGTTAGTGATAGCAAAAAAAAAAATCCTTCCTAGATGCAATTAAACGAAAGGATGTAGTGCAGAGAGCAAACTGTTTTGTGTGCCATTAACATGAAGGTATCTGCATGACATTTTTTTTTTCTTATGTAAAGTTGCATAAGTGCTGAGGTTCAATGTCCTGGCAGTGAGCCAATTAAGTGGAGGAATTTTTGTCTGATGCAAAACTAAAAAAGGTATATCCGACGTAGGTATATAACGGTGGAGAAGTTCTACTCCTTTTCGGAAGCAAGACAAACTTAATTATTTGAATATTCTACTGTCTACAGGACGACCTCCACCACCATCTATAAGAGTTCCGTTATAATAAATTACTATGTAGGCCCCCCTACACATGCACACACAAATGTTGTCTATCTATATACTCCTTTTACCTATGTACATCCCATTACATTAAAATTGCGGTCCAAACGTTGACCTCGATCGTTATTTATGTGCAAATTGTTTGCAATTAACGGTATAATACCTCACCTGATGCAGTAGGTGGGTACTGAGTAGTTATACTTATATATTTTCCACTCGTAGGTATATCCCATTTTTGCATTGAAAAAAGGTATTAGCTGCAGGCTTAAAGTGAGGGTGGTAAATTGTGCACGTGTGCATAAGTAATGGATGCCGCCTATTACAAAATTATATGAATCAAACGTACTGAATTCGTGTATGCGGGTGGGATTAGTATGTAATATAGACTCGGAAAGTTTTATCTGGGCTTTGCGGGACTTATGGCGAAGGATTTCCCTGGCATGCAAGGTTTTATTGAATGAAGATTTATGTTGAGTGTCAGGGCTGCAGGAATTTCAGAGAGAATTAATTTTAATTAGTTTTTAGGTTGTATAAATTATATTGAGTGCAATGATCTCTGACAAAAAGGTACTATAGTCTCCATACGTGTATCTATACGCTTGATAAATTGTATGGTATTTTAAGTCCTCGCTTTCGTTTAGAGGAAAATGTGAAATTTTCTTCATCGACCTTGTACGTACCTAGACTATAGCAACAGAAACTAAAAAGTCTTTGCCTACAACTGGCTTTGATATGACACGTGGATATTGACTATCTCGTTGGGCAAAGAAGGGAATATTGGGCATGAATGATTTTTCAAATAGGAGCTTTTTATCTTGTTAGAAGGTTTTTGTTTATTTTTTTAATGATTACAATTTAGACTTTAACAATTCTAATACTTTTAATATTGAGGAGGTTATAGTGGCAGATGTGTCGACAAGTTGGTGGCTCAAAGAAGGAAGGGCAAAAAACTGAGGTTAGATTCGATACTTCGCCTGTCAACTTTTAGGCTCGTTCAGATGTTTGTAGATATTGAGTTCAGAGGATTATTCACTTCACATACATTTTTGTATTTAAGATTTTCGCTTTACCTAAATATTTATTGTAAAGTTACAATATTTTATTCTCTAAAAATTACCCATCTATTGAGACTTTTGATCGAATATCATCCCAGTTCATAGAGCTTGATGCCTCTGACATAAGAGTGAAGGATTAAGACTTCCATAGTCTCTACTTAAAAGCCATATAATAGGGTTTCAGTTGGAAATAATGAAATGATATGAAAACTAGAACATGCTTAGATACTTAGATGGGTTACGTAGGCTTTGTCCTGGCAGTGACAATAAATTACTCAAAAGAATTTTTATATAACTCATAATCATTAGTATTACATGGTATAGTTTATTTTCCAAATATCCCATGAGGTCTGAAGATAACACAGCCAAATTCTTATCCATTTTTAACTGGCTCCATGTTTTTTGTGTGCCCCGTACAGCACGACTGGGATGATTTAGGTCTTGTCTATATTCAAAAAACTTCTTAGTCTAAAGGAACAGCGATTGGTAAGAGTGATTCTTCGTTTGAGGTTGGAATTGATGTAACAGTGAAGCCTCTGATAGATCATAGATAACGTTCTTGACTACTTTTCGTCAAATAATATTTTACAAAAATATCATAACAGATTAATTCGAATCACTTAATTATCTGTCATTAAGAAACAAGATAAAAATGTAGCCTCTAAATGAATCTTATATTTAGCAAATTAACGACACAACCTGAGTCCCAAACAAATACCATCTCAGATCTACCACCCAAGTCTGTATCAAAAATTTCTCTGATGATTAAATTTAGTTTATTAAATCTTCAGAATTTGTGTTACCCATCGGCTGAACATAATGAAAAACCATAATTCTTAATTTACCTTAATTAAATCTTTAACCCAATTATTATAAATCAACCCATTCCTTTTCCATTAAAAAAAAAATCCTTGCTTTAACGAAGAGGCAAGTCAATAACCTGCTACAAAAATTTGTCTGTGATAATTACAACCAGAAACCTTTTGTTAACTTCACACCACGAATCATCAATTTAACAGAAATTAAACTTTGAGGCTTGAAGGTATCATTATGGACACTAGGTATACATTTCTTTTCTTTTGTTATTACAGAAATAAATTTAAACGGTGCGTTATAAGTTTGCCAATTTGTGGCAATGTAAAGATATTAAGCAGAAAAATAGTTTAAACAACAGGTTCAATTTTGTATTTGTATAACAAGGATATATTATATTTGTAGCACACGATGTACAGGTTGGGGTGGGAGCGTGGTAGAGACATACCTACATAGATACATTGTTTTAAATTGCATTGCAACTCAGAGAGATACTTTTGAATAATAACAATTTTTTTTTTAATTTTTACATAATCAACAGCAATTAGAATTTAATTTAAATAGTTTTAAATACAGTCCGTTAAATGATGCCCTCCAGAAATCATACTGGGACGATTATTTAAGACCACATGAATTTCATGTAGCTCAAAACTAATAAATCAGTTAATAAATATATTTTGTGGTACAACAGCTCATAAACAATCAGGGCCTAGGGACTTACAACTCTCAAGTAATTCTGTGTGTATGTCTGCAGAAGTAACGGGGATCTAAAGTTTACTATGTCGGCTAATGTGAGCGGCACTCTTCTATTACAGGAAATACACTGAGAAGATTTTCCACTTCCTCGCAAGAGGCAGAAGCCTTGAAAAAACTGTTTTTATTTTTAGGTGGAAGCGGCTGGAAATCGAACCCAGACCTCTGGCTTAATCCGTGAGATGAGAAGAACTGAAAATCTTTGGGCCAAAAGTCCATGCAAACCCACGCTTTATGAACGGGTGGTTCAACCTTGTTTATTTAAACACACTTCCCCCAATTCTGCGCACTTCTGGCAATGCAGATAAGACGAAGTACTGATGCTTGCTTGCCAGTTATAGGTAATAACTTAATGATTTGTATCAAAAGTATCAAAAAAATTAGCGCCATTTAAACTGGTCAACGAGATTCTGTTGCAAAAACCAAACTTTTCCAATTCTTTTGTTGAATTTGGATCAGAATTCAGAATTATTCCACCATTGATTTTTTTTTTTGGACAATGTAATAATTTTTGGAAGCACTAATCCTTTTGAACAAGATTTATTTTAAACCTATTAATATATACCTATCTACAGATGAAAATCCTCAATAAGATAATAGTCTTTACTTGACAAAAGCATACTTGCGACACATGTTGATTGATTGATTTACATCAATTTTTTTTTAAATGTGTTCATTATTTTTATGATACACTGGGTCGTATACGTACTTTTTTTTTTTAAATTTTGTATAAGGCAATTATGAAGCGAATGCATAACTGTACATTTTTTATTTGAGCAATAACAAATATTACCTCCCCATTTCAATATCGACATTTGCCTTCCTTTATATTTTGCATCCAACCCCTTCCTTTTAATATGTTAAATCTAAGAGAGTCACTCACTTAGCAAAGCTCAAAAGCCAAAGAAAAAATAGTATAGTATCTGCCTTTTTCGTACATGTGTCGTGCGTGAGTACATCAGTCGTTGAGTGCTTTTTTATTTCGAGGATGTGTCACCTTAAAAATTCTGCTTTTCGTGCATGTGATTTTCGAGCATCTGACGTTCGAGAATTTTGTTTGTAAACTTCTGTCGGGTTCCGGACTCCACATAAATAAAAAAACAAAAACCAGAAATAGCAAATAGGAGATTTCTCAGAGAAGACCGAATATATCCCAACTAACAAACTCTACAGAGCTTATCTCTTGAAATCTGAAAAAAACTCCCATAAGACTCTTTTTTATCTCATATCTATACTTAAGAATTAGGATCTTGTTATAATACTCACATTCGTCTAATAACAATTTTATTATAAGAGGTTAGCATTTTTCAAATGTCAAAGTACTTAAATCCTATATATAGATCAATTTAAGTCTTTTAAGTTTCTCGTTATGAAACTAAAACGCTAAACGTCATTTTTAGTCTTTAAAATTCCATAACAACACATAAATAAGAGTTCAGGAGTCGAATGGGAGCTTAAGTTTTTAAATGCCAATTGAACTGCTGTTTTAATTGAATTAAACAGAAGTGCGTTCTTTTTCCGAAGAAAATTTGGTTGTGTTAATGTTTCTATCTGATACACTATCAGCTAGAAAGAAGTGTCAAGTTCATTCATTTGGATCGATTTTTTGGTTTGGTGTACGTATAAAGAGAGCGTTTGAGAAACTTGGTTCGTTGTACTAATAGTAGACACCATGAGTATGAGTATCAAAAAAATTGCATGGTATCTTAAATTGCTGTTGCGTTAGTAGTTGTCATCAATTGTATTTTCACAAGGGATTAAACTAATACCAAACTTAATTTACTTCCAAAAATTATGATGTAATGATGTATTTTCATTGTTTCAAAATAGAAATCTAACAGAATTAAAGATTTTTTTTTTCATACATCAGCAATAGTTAGAATGTATAAAAGAAAAGAACGTGCAACAGATATTTGTTTTTTGTAGTCATTTGAATTCTCTTAAAAAGTGTTTCGATTGCTTGTTAAACATCAAACCGAAGTCTCATAAGAGCATTTGAATGCTCATAAGAAGTGTTTTGTCTTCTACTTCTCTTACTCACTGTGTAAATATAACAAAGGTATCATAAAGACGTTAAACCAAGAGTTAAAGTATCGGTGAACAGCAGCCATATTTCGATACGAATGAAAAGTGTTCTCTTTATTTTTAGGGTTACCGTAATATAAAAATATGGTATTTATGAAATATTTTTTGACTAAAATCTTAAAAATGTATTATGTGTAGTTAATTATGTGCAAGTTATGTAAACACATAATAGTTAGTTTTATATTAAAAAGGTGTTCGGAGTTAGTTATACAGAATGAACCTCAATGTTTGAATATTCTTTAATATTGAATATTTTTTTAATACTGAATTTACCCAATGCAATATTAGTATTCTGATTAAATCTAGATATACTAAAAAATATGGAAGTTCAGTTTTTCTTCTGTTTTGTCTTTATTTGATAAATAGAGGCAGCAGAATATTTTCGCAGTATAAGATAAATTGCAATATTATTTAAAGTCATAATAATAATTTAAATAATAATAATGACAGTAAATGAAAAAAAAATAATAATGACATTTTTTCTGTCCTGGTAAATCAAGCATAAACGTTTTTTTTTTACAAAAAAAAAGTATTCATGGTAGCCCCTTTTTTGATATAAATTAGAAACAAAACTTTTTAAATACGCATTATTTTCAAAGCGCGATGTTATTTTCGAAGTAAAATGTGCAAATTACTAGATAAAATTTAAATTGCAACAAGATTTTAGTTTACATTATGCCACAATCATCACAATTCATATACCTACCTATTCCAATTTACTTTCACGACAAATACTCGCATCAAAAAACACATAAGTTTTTTTTTTGATATGCGAGCATGACGCACTCACGCAAAAAAAAAGAAATATAAAACGTGAGAGATTTATTTTTTTTTTTAAGGTTGCGCATACTCGTTCTCCTTCAAGATACTCCTGTAAGAAAACACGTATGGTCGTATTAATAAACATTGTCTAACTTTAGACAGCCGTGCAAGTTTTTAAAAAACCTTTCAAATTGTTGCTAAAGTGATTTTTCGTTTTATATTGATTTAGACAACGTAATCTATTGTCTAAACCTGGATAAATGCAATATTTTTTTTATTAAATAAAGCATATTTCCGACTGTTTCCAAACACTTAGACATAGTTTAAACAGCCAAAAATCTAATTAATAAGACTAGTAGTCTCTTAGCAGGAGTTAAGCAGCTTTACAATGCAGCGTCTGTCATCCCATAAGGGGAATAAATATACTGCTATAAGTATGAAGAGCCTCCCATAACTTGAAGTTCTCTTCAAGAGGGCTTTTAGCGCCCATAAGTAAGTCTCATAAAGCTTTTGGAGCGTGTTATGTGAGCAAAAACGTTACTTGGGATTGGAACGGTTCAAGCTCAGTTTTTAAGAAAAAGATTTAAAATAAAATTATTTCTCAATTTTACATAGCTTCAAAGCTCGAAAAAAGTTTTTTTTTTTTTAAACAGGCATAAATCTGGAATAAATTCAACTTTTGACAGTTTGACACCAACGAGATTACACAAAATTGTTTTTTTAAGCAAAATTCAATTTTTTAATAAAAAATTTTAGAATAATTAGTTTTTTGTGCGATTTTTTACTTGCGCTTTTGGTAGGTAATAGGTCAAATTTTGGACTCGTAAAAAAATCGAACTCCTGAAGATCTAAATCAAACCTAACAATACGGTGATATAGAGCACGAAAAAAGTGGATGTCACAATTCCGTCTATCATGAGTGTATGTTCCTATATTGTATAAGAAAACCGCTCCAACGATTTTTAAAATTTTGTCACAGTCGACATTCTTAATATTAAGATTAAACATTTTAAGTACCTTACCTACTTGATTTCGTAATTTAAAATGTGTTTCATATGCTCCTTTTCCATACTCTCTAACAGAGCTGTAAAATAATTTAATATATTGGTACTTAAGTACCAAATTTTAAATACAAGTACAATTCCATGGTAATTGTACTTAAAATTTCCAAGTACCAGTACCGGTACTTGTACTTGTAATTATAATTCCACAAAAGAATTGAAAATTTTGAACTCATTACTAAAATTGTTGTACTTAAATACTCTTCCAATACTTTGAATTCCTTTTTAACTCCTTAGGTATGTTTAAAAGGAAATACAAGTTATTATGGACTTAAAAAGGAATTAAAAGTATATGAAGAGTATTTAAGAGAGGTCGTGCATTTTATTTTAAACTATTTTTTTTTATATATAATTTTTTTTATTTAAAAAAAAATCGTACGCAATAATTTCTTAAAAATAATCTTCCAAATTTTAAAATTTTGAAATCTCAATAAAAAATTTGAATTTGCAATATTATTTTAACTTATTAGAAGATCTTGCTGAATAAAATAATTTTCGAAATATGGGTTTAAGGTTTCTTTTTACTCAACGAGAGATTAATACAGACAACAAATGAAAAATACACAAATATAAAAAAAAAAGTTTTATTTCCATGGGATGTTTATAGGTGCTTTTAAGTGCCAAAAAACGAGCAGATAATATTTGTTGTTAGTATAAAAAAAAAAACACTTTGAAGATTGGCGGATTTCTTCCGCAGCAAACGTGTATTTCCTAGAGGCACATTTGGTGTAAATAACAAAACTTTCGAGGTCAAGTTTTCATAAAACCTCAAAAATAATGCCTTACATAATTTAATAAACAATTTTTTGTCGTTTTCAATTTCCTTTTTTTAATGTGAAATCGGGTTGAATAGACAATTTATTTTTTAAGCGCAAAGATTTCGATTAAATGGATTTTTTAGTACCAACAAAGAGCTGGGCCATTATACACAATAAAGAAGATTCTGAACAGGAGCTGTTGAAATATGTCGGCATCAGACATTTTTATAGTTGAGTTGAATTTACTAATAGAAAAAAATTAATTCCAAAAAATAAAATTTAAACAAAAAACAAAGAATTTTGGGAAACAGTGGGGTAGGCAGCAGTAATTGCAAATTTGAATAAAAACTTCAATTAAACGTGGGATGTTTAAAAGAGATACTGCTACACAGGGTGTTTTACATAAGATGTGACAAAAGGCTAGGACCTACTATATGTTGGGTCTATATTTAAAATTTTCTCAAAAACTGGGAAGACATTTGTAAACATCTAATTTTTATAGTGTTTAACTAAATTTTGGTAAGAGGATTGAATTATAAAACCAAAATACTTTTTAATAACGGAAAATTTTGAACAAAATCATATTTTTTTTTTTCATTTTTTATTTTCAAAATTTAGAGTTTCAAAATTAATTTTCACAAAACTATGCACTAACTTTATTTAAAAATGAATAACAAATGTTTTCTGGCTTTAAAAAATGTAGCTTCAAATTGTATGTGTTACCTACCGTTATTTTGTAATGATTTTTTTTTTTCAATTTCCAACTCGTTTTTTTGGAAATTTTCCCCTGGAAATAAGAGGAGGAAATAGACCACCCTTCCTCTACGAGGGAGACCCGTAATTGAATGGCCTACGCTTTTGTCGCATCTTATGCAAAACACCCTATTTATGTAATTTATTAAATTTTGTAAGATACCTCTTAAAAAAACACACTTTTCAGGTTATTCGATTTTATTTTTTGTTGCTGTTTTCCAACTTCTAAATTTTACTTTTAGCTAAATATTGAAAAATGTTTTAACATTAAATGATCACCGTTGAATGACTATCCTACAAAAATTTCTTTTTCAATTTAAAAATTTTACAATTTTTTCTTTTATAAAAAAAAAAAAATAAAGAAAAGTTCCTGCTTCTGAATTTTTACTTGCGATTGCGTTCGTTGATCCACTGTAATTTGAGCTAGAGTCTAAACGGGTGAGTTGATTTGCTTCAAATAGGGTACAGGGCATATTTATGTGATTCCATATAGGGGAAATTCGAATTATAGATTTAGGTTATCTAAAACAGTTAATTTTTTTACAGTTAACAGTTTTAAAAAATTATTTTATTTTATTCACGTACGATTTTGTATTACTTGAAATAATTTTGTCATAATTTCAAATCTGGTGCTTCTGAGAAGTTCAAAAAATATTGAAAACGAAAATTTTGAAAATATTAACAAAATAATTTTTAAAAAAATGTTTTGTTTGACTTTTGACTTTTATAACATTTTTCAGTTAAAGATACAATTTATGAACCATTATCATATATCTATTTGACATTTACAAAGCTATGTTATACATTATAGTTGTTAACTACAAGAGCAAGCTCGTGCGATCCAGTGAGGGATTTCGATTTTTTTTGGTCGCACATTATTATTTATTATTTTGTTGGAAAATTAAAACAGGAAATACTTTCAGAAAGAATTTAACGCAAAACTTCCCAAACAAAGGATATGAATATGACTTTTTTCCATTTTTCCATGGAAGTATCCTGGAAACAAATATCCTGGAAATAAACAAAAACAAATATATTGCAAAGCATATGGTGCCCAAGGTTAAAGAGATTAAGCTTACACATATATGTAAATATGAATTCTATACTAAATTGATTTAAAAAAAATATCTACATACCTATATATTCCTCGCTAAAGAAAAATATAAGTTATTATATGTACCTTTATTAATTTTGCTTGAAGCACGTACCCTATACAATAAAAAAGGATGCTCTGATGTTTTGGGCACGACCTCAACGTCAGATGTCAGATTTTATTGCAAATTTAAATCATAATATCACCTCTACAATAAATAAATCACAATATTTCATGTCGTCCAGATAAAATTATGAAGCAATAAAGGAAAGTAGTAACTGATGTGTGTTTGACTGGTGGCATTGAGTACTTTACCCTTGCACTCAACTCACACGTGTGAGTGATATTGTGATGTTGACATTTAGATATGTAACTTGATTGTTGCCATCGCACAATAAGCTAAATTTAAGAAGGACATTCGCGTAGAAAACACACAGTCGAAAGTCTACTTGTCATACAACTGCCCCGATGATACTGTGCTAATATAATAGCCTAAATCCATTAATTAACAGAGTTTCGAGTCTGATTGAAAAATTTGGTCGAAATTCCATGCTTCGTTGGTTGAAACAAAATGCTCATCAGACCGAAAGAGATGATCCCTTTGGGCTTCATGAACACAATACAATGGTCGTTATCGTTATCCAAGATGTCTATGGGGACGAACAATATTAGAATTTATGACAGATTGAAGCTAGATCTTTTTACCTCTTTCAATAAAAATTGATACTACAAAAAAAAAAAAAAAAAAAAAAAAATAAGAACTCTAGGGAAATAATTCTGAATGTTCACAAAATTGATTGGGCTGGACAGCAATATTTTCCTACCACACAGCCATTGCATTTGTATATGAATAATACATCTACGATAAGTTTAAATAAAACGAGAGATTCAAGAAGTTGGTATTGCATTTTTGAGTGCCTGTCCAACAGGTAACTAAATGAAGTTATACCTACTTCCGAATGGCTGGATACAATTTGTACTCATATAGATATGATTTAGACTGATTCAAAAAATTAAAATATCTCCGATTTTTGATGACACTAGCTTTTTAGTTAGAGTTTAGTGAAATAATAATTCTGGTAAAATTTCAGCCGTTAAGATTAATATTTAGAGGTCGCCCATACAATTTGTATGAAATACAAAATTAGCGATGTATTTCATACAAATTGTATGGGAAGTATTCTTTTGTTTGCTTCTTTATGTATAACTTTACAACCGGTTATCGTACGGAAATGATTGAGACGTATTTTTAAAGGGAATTTTTTTTTCTTAAAAATGGCCTTGACTAATTTTTGAATTACAGTACTCCTTTCAAAGTTATTGATGGTTATGTTTAATTCCATAATTTTTTGGATTCCCGCGCACGAACTTTTTACTATACATACATATGTACGATCAAACTGTTGTTTTAAAGTTTGAATATCGTGAGCACGATCGTGACCAAGAAAGGTACCCTTTTAACATTAGTGGAACAATTTTTAAGAAAAATACCGTATTTGTTGGTATAATAAAGTGAAAAAACACGGGTTTCGTGACGTGAATTTTTATGTGATTTCCTAATTTTTTATTTGGGTAATTTTCGTACCTGTAATGATCAAAACAGTTATAGGAGAACTGCGTTTCATATTTTTTCCAAAAAAAAATTCGAATTGCGGAATAAGGTTTTGCTGTTTTTTTTTCTTGAGAATATTGCCTTATTTTTGGGTTATTTGCGAATATCTTCTGAATTTGTCGACCGATTTTGTTATAATTTTTCAACTGGTGCTTCTGGGTAGTTGAAACAATACTGAATTTAAAAATTTTAAAATTAGCAATAAAAAAATTAATATTTTAAGGACTTTTGAGTTTTTAACCTTTTTCGTTCAAGTTATAGTTTTTAAGACAAAGTTTCATATTTTTTTTTTTGAAGTACATTATATTCATTGTTATAATTTGAGAAGTGTATGTATTAAGTTCAAATCACGAATAAAAAGAACAACAAAATGGTTTTCTACAAGAAATGTAAAAGAATTCAGAGAGTCCTGAGAAGTTAGCAAAATAATTGAATACAAAATTAAAGTTACCGATAGAAAACAAAGAGTTCTAAACATTTTCCTAAGAACTTTTTTTTCTAATACTAATTTTTCAAAAGTTTTCGCAAATTAAGGTTCCCATTGATTTAGAACTAAAAATTTTCAAAATTCAAAAAAAGTTTGGCTCTAAATCAATGGGCACCTTAATTTGCCCTAACTTTTCCAATTTTGCAGAACTCTTTCTAAACCCTATTAGGAACTCTAGAACTCTTGGTTTTAAGTTGAAAAACATGCTCAGAACTCTTTTTCTCAAAAAAGTCCTTGCTGCGTGAAGTTAGCATAAAAAACTTTTTTTTTCGAATTTTATCACTTTATTCGCCAGAACTATTGAAAAAAAAGTATGAGGAACTCTAAAACTCTTTGTTTGTGTACATACTGATACATATTCACTCTTAGAATAGAAAATTCTTTTCTCAATTCCTATACTTTTACCGTACCAAAATATTCAAGGGTGACAAATTTGATCTAAAATTTAAACTGAACCCTCTGTTGAAGTTATTATTCTTCTATACGCATCATAAAATATTAAGAAAACAGTATATGTAAGTATGTAAAAGAAAGTTAAAATACCACATTCCCTTTACACCGTACTTCAAAACCCATACCTACATAATCGTATGTATACAGTACATAGATACCCTGTAATCGAATCATTTCCTTTCTTTAACCCAAATAAAGAAAAGAAAAAACCCACAATTTGAAACTTTTATGTTAATTTTCAGTATATATATGCCAAAGACTTAAATAAAACTTTTGTCTTTCTTTGGCATAAGGTATAGGTACCTACTTAGAAAACTTTCAATTTCCTTAACAAAACATTACGCTCGAATAAGAAAGTGAAGCTCTTGAGAGTCATTAAAAATGTTCTTTACCTCAACTCAAAAGACCCTTTTAAATTATTATGTCATCGTTCGACACTTTTAATTCCTTTCCATTCACATCTGCGACTAGAGAATGTTACCTTATGGGATTTCAACATAAGACCTTAATGGTTAACATCTTATATGAGTCTACGTGCTAAAACTGCCTTTCTTCAAGCCTGATAAAGTCTCCAATTAAATCAATTTTCGTCCATTTCCTGCCCTGAAAGTCTCTTTTTTCTTTAGTTAGTTGAAGTATATATACCTACCTATCTATCTACATACATACCTTTAGTAACCCACATTCACCGCCCTAAAAGAGATGAATGTGTCTTCACAAAATACACCACCCCATCAGGAACACATACGCACTAAAATCTTCCTTTCATTTCTCTCAAAGTTTTCTGGGTGGCATTTCTTTGTAATAAACCTTAGCTCAAAGTGTCATCATTTAGAATCCGCCCAAGTTCTTTTCGTTATCCAAAAGGATCAACAGAAAATTTAGAACTTGATGAGATTTTTCCATGTTGAACTGAACCCATCCGTCGCCTTCCGTCGTCGTATGGACTAATTTGCCTGGTCTTCACTCCATTCATTCTGGAGGGCTTGGGTTTTATGTTTGTGTCATCACTTTGTGTCACATCCGACTAGCAGTCATTATTTCAAGTATATCTTCTATTTCTATGGTAGGGTAGGTATGCCTTTGTATGACTGTGTCCCTAGAGAGCGTGGTACGAGAAAGCATATGAGAAAGCAAAAACTTAGAAGTGTCCCATATCGTAGCGTACCGTACCTCTTTTCGTTCTCAGATACAAAAGGTTTTTATTATGCCCCTGGGCACAAACTATAACACTGACATCCAGCATCAGGACCGTTATGTTGGCATCAAAATTGTTTTCTTGAAGTTTCAGCTGTCTCTGTATATAAACTGGAACTTTTATGCAAAATACCAAAGGACACTTTGTTGCGTTTGACAATTCCACCCACCTTAATTCTACCTACCTACGATAGAGAGCGCTGCTATGCTACAGTCACCAGCCGGAGGGGTTTCTTTATGCGGGCAAAACAATTTACCCAAAAACAAGAAATTTCCTTTATTTTCGGTAGGATAATGATTTTTTATCTATTTTTTTTTTTGTAAGACTATACGAGTACCTATATATATACAATGTTTTCGTATGTAAGCTTCAAGGTTTTTGGCTATAAGTAGTTTTTTTTTTTTGTCGGTCCTTATTTTAAGACACACGTGTTGTGCAAGTCGAAAATCTCTAAATGGGGATAATAAATGTTATTCTATGGGGTCACTTAAAGGGATTACTATTATTTTTGATGGCTGAGTAGTTGGTTGAATTTGGTCGGAGTGAATTTAAATTGGCTTAATTTGGTGAACCACGAAATGAGTCTTCGTTAAAGGAGGAAACATATACTGATTTTAAGGTTTAGCAAGCATAGAAAATTAGTTTAATGACAATAAAGTGGTTTGTTTGTTTACTCGTAAGCATGCGGGAAATATTTGTGAATATAATCCTCTGTTTAAGAGGAAACCTTAATTTTATAAAATAGGTACATAATGTATTGTATGTGATATAAAATAAATTATTATCCTTATACGTAAACAGTTTTTCACTTAAAATTACAAAAAAAAAATTAAACAAAAAGTATAACTGGACTTAGGGCCAATTTCACCGTGCATACTTACCGCAATAAGTGGCACTAAATTTTCTCATATTGGAACTTAATGCTCATTTTCCTAGCTTGAGTATGTGGCACTTACATAAGTCCCAAACATGGGAGACTTAAGTGTCACTCATTTGGGTTAGTTATTGCACTGAAATATTGAAGCTTTACTTAAAATATTGGCCACTTAAGTGCCACTTCCTTCGACTGTGAAACTGGGTTGTGAGACCTTAGCACCTCATAAGGGATATTCGCAAAAAAAGTATGTCATTTAAAGGGTCAGTAATTGGTTATAAAAGGCCAGCTATTTTCGGAAATTGGTCAGGCTTAGAAAATTTTTAATCCAGGGTAAAAGTTTTTCAAGGCCATCATCGATTTTTGGCACCAAATTTATGGGATATTGGAAAAAGATATATATGCCATATCTAAAAGGTTACTTAATACCCATATCTTAAAAGTCAAATAGTTTCAGAAATTGGTCAGCAATATGGAATTTTTTATGAATTTTTAAAATTTATTTTTTTCAAGGTCATATGGATTTTAAGTACCTTATTTGTGGAATTAAAAAAAAAAATAATCATGCCATCTGAAAGTTTACTGAATAGCGAATCCCCATAAAAGGTCAGCTATATAGTTTCAGAAATTGGTCTCAGGCATAGATTGTGTTTTATGATTTTTATAAAAAAAATTTTTGTTAAACTTATAACTAAAATTCTACGACTGACCAATTTCTGAAACCACCTGACTTTTTATGACCAATTAATGACCTTTCAGATTGCATAATTTTTTTTGCGAATATCCTTTAGTTCTTTATTGATTGAAATAGCTTACACAGTAAGATACAATATCTTTTTTATAGTGCAAGCTTCATAGATAGTACAATTTTGTGAGCTACATTAAAAAGTATTAATATTTAATGTTATTTACATATAAACATGATAAATTATTATATATGATATTTTAACAAAAGAAGAATTAAATAATTTAAAATTGAATAAAAAGGTAAAAGGAAACAAAGATTGTATCCCATCATATAAGGAGTGCTAAGATCTCACAGCCGTGAAACTGGTCCCTAATTGTAAATTTTAAGTTAGCTTGTTGTAAAATTTGCTCTTAGAAATGTGGTTGTGGTTTAAAAGGCTTTTTTAAGTAGGGCTGTCAAGATAATATCCGGGCCTGGGGTAGAAAAATCACCGATATTAATATGTATACATTCAAAGAGCAGACAAGATAGATGCCAGCGTTTATTCGCACACATCTGTTTATCAACATGAACTCTCACTTAATTGCCATGAATATCTGATAGCACTATATAGTAGGTAGATTGAGTTCCATCTTTGGAAGGTTGTTTGGGAACAGCAATCAAAACAATTAAAGTACTGTAAGGCACTTCCTTTTGTATCCAGGAAGAATTCTTCAGAAGGAAACAATTGTCACATCTGCACAGATTCCCAATCAATTATGTAGTTCACTATTTAATGATTTAATGATTTAGTCCTTAAACTACTACGACATATTCTAATCAGGCCAAACCAGGATAAAATTAACTTGGAATTATATCTTTCAATATTTTTAAAATTGACATTAGGTAGGTTATCGTTCTTGTGTTGTTGATATTGCGTAAAATAATTATTTATTTGTAACTAGCTGACCCGGAGAACTTCATTTCACTTAAGATTTATTCATTTATGAATGTCGCTTTTGAAAGTCGAGCCTCTCTATTGTAATTTTGTATTTTGGAATTAAATTAAATTCAATATAAACTTTATTAAATATAAAAAAGTAAATTTTGTTATTTTTTTTTTTTTGGTATTACGCGCATTACTCGGCTGAATGCGTACGTAATATGTATGTAGGTACAATCCGATTTGCATGGGGATTTTTTTGTTAGATTCGTATTTAACCAGGTAAACACACCTACGGAGCCGGAAAAAATTAAAACTCGTAAAAACCTGAAATTGCATATTTTTAGGATAAGTTTACTTTAAGAAATTTTCCAATTTTCATCTATCGTCCATCGGTTCAGAAAAAAAAACGACACAAGACAACAAATCTTATTTTTCAAAATAGGCAACAGAAAATTGCATTAAAATTTGAGTTTCAATTAATTTTTTAAAATATCAAGCCCAATTAATAGCTCATTAAATTCCAAATATTGTATTTGGGTTTGGTATTTTCCATATGGATATTTTTTTCTTTTACTCACAAAAATAAAATATTAGCTCAAAAATTTCATTTATTGATATTTGTCGTTTTCTTCTAACCTGCGATATTTAAATTCAAAGGGTTTTCATGATTTTCCGGCTTTTTCATTCGAATTTTACAATTTTCATTAATTTATTAATTTTTTTTCCAATTTTCGGCTCCGTAGTGTGTTAATTATGAATCAATACGAATGCAAAAAAATTAGTCCTCATGTAAATCGGATGATGGTCAGCCGAATTATTCGCGTACGAACACAAAAACGGACAAATTTTTTTGTAAAGAATTTTTAAATCAAAATATTTCGCACTTTTAGCAATATCATGCTGAAAAATACAATTTGTATTGGAAAGTATTGGCAGTTATAATAAATTTTTGAAGAAAAAACAGTATTGCCACCTCGACCTCAAACTGTGGAAATACTACCAGATCATATTATTTTTAGCTTTACTAGTTTGGACTGAAGGCTATTTATAGTTCATAAAGAGGGATAATGTCAGTTTTTGTTTCGTGTCCATGTCAGTCAGCCGTTCTATTGATTTGGTGACTTCATCAAATAATTTTTAGCCTTCTAAATGGTGAAGAGAATTTGCGGCTCCTTCGGGATTGGGGTACTAAATTAGCCCCAAAATAGCCCCTAATTCCTGCATAGTTAGATTTTTGAATTTCCGTTGTGGTGGACCAAGCTTGACGGACCTGAACATTTGAAGTGAAAAGTCTTTGACATCTAAAGGACTGCAGCCATAAAAGATTATAAAAAATAAAATGTAAATCGCTCCTATAACTTATTTATGTATAGTTAAAAAAAAAGATGATATTTAATAAATAGATAAGATCCTCCAAACAAAAAAAGAAAAGAAATTCATTAAGATAGTACACTCGGCCGTATACGCACTTTTCTTATTTAATTGAATTTTTACCAAATTTTACCAGAATTTTGTTTGTGAACGTCGAATGGGTTAGTAATTTATTATTGTGTTAAAAAAAAAACCAGTGGCAAAATAAAAAAAAACTAATATATGCCATCTCAATAACTTTTTTATTATATCCGTTATTTGGTAGACACTATTATTACTAGCTCACAAACAAAATTAAACAAAATACATAGTTTGAGAAAAATAACATTTTCCTTAAGGTTTTTTATATATAAATTTTTATTACAGGTACCGTTAATTTTGGCCGTAAGGATTATATATTTGCTTGAAATATGCTAGAAAATATTTAAAAAAAGAACAGCTTTGTGCAAAGTTTAATACAAAGTGACTTTATGTCGACTTAAACTATTGAATTTAAAAAAATTAATAATAAATTTTAAAAATTTTGCTACGCAAAAATATTGAGGTAAACTTTTTTTTTTTAATTCTCCATTTATAATTGATACACATTGGTTAAATTGTTTTCAAAAAAAAAAAAACAATAAAAGGAAAGCTAATTTACCGATTGCAATGATATGTTAAATATATATAGACGCACAAAGTTAACATGACAATGACATCTCAAAGGTATTTAAAAAGATTTTTAAATGTTAACACTTAGTTAGTTGGATTTCTTTGTGATTTCTTCTTCTGTTGTTCTGTTCTTCTTTTTCTGAGCCTTTTATCTTTTTTTTTTTTGCTTAGAAAGGTTCAAGTCATTCAGGTTTAGAACTTTAATATGAGTCTTTCGGTAGAACGAATTTTGTACCACAAAAGCTTGTTTATTTTTATCTCTTTTTTTGGTATGCGCAATAATCCAATTTGAAATCTTTTTGATAAAGAAGAAAATATGGTTCTTAAACACTACCAAAGGCAAAAGGGACAAGAGAAATAATTCTTTTCATTTCAATGGATTTTTTTACTGAATTAAATATTAATGTTAATTTAAATTATAATGAAATACATACTTGCAAAAATGGCTTAAGAAATGGTTAAGATTAGGTATGGGAACTCAACTCTAAATTTATTGTTAGCATAATGAACACTATATTGGATGATTTTTTACTTCATATGAATTTTAAATAATTGTTCAATAATAGAATCATACCCATATAAACTGTAATAATGGATTTGAATGGTTTTCATCTCCAACGCTTGATCTAGTGTTTTAATGATGACCTACTTACATAATTAATTAACTGGTTTACATGCCTTAAAAATGATTTTTATTTTATTTATATCTTCCAGAATTTGGTAAATTATTACCAATAAATTAAATCCATAGATGCTATTAAGTGCCTAACTTCATATTACATGAGATGACCTATAAATTTCCAGATATTCTATCCTATTACAGACAATAATTTAACCTTTATTCATTTATATCAATTCTGGAGATAATAAAACCGAACTGAACTTCATGTTTTCAGTGATAAAACTTTTCAGATTAATGATTCTCGATTTATTTTATGTACCTAACCTAAACACAATGAAATGTTCTTTTGAAGGAAGATAAGACAGTAACAAAAGGATGTTTACTTTGGAGATAAGGTCAATCAAACAATAAACCAAATTAAGTCATATTTGCAACTAAGGGTGCGTTGGATGTCATATAGAAAAAAATATTCCATTTGTAGTTTTTTTTGAATAGCAACTTTATTATTTAAAGAAAATTCATTAAAGAAGGAACAGTTCTTCAGGAGCTGTTGTGCCATTAATTTTTTTTTTTTTTTTAACTATTTTTTATAGGAGCATTAAGATATTTAGATATAATATAGCTAAATATAGCAACTATTTAACGAACAAATGTTAAAAATGCCAAAAGTATACTAAAGAAATAGATATTTCGTTTTATTTTTATTCGTCATGAAATCTATGTAAGGCGATGAACTTAATAGAAATTGCGTATTGACGAGGCTTTCACTAGTGACTAATAGACTATGAGTCCAAGAATGTGATCGCCACAAACGCAACGGGCGGTGTTTCCTACCAATTTTTTTGGACTAAAGGCTGTTAAAAGCCATTCAGAATCAATATTTCAACAAGTTTTATAATCGGCTGATTTATTTCAGTATATAGTATGTGCATTTAGATTTTTTATTATTAAAAAAATCTTAGGATACATTTTCATTTTATTCAAAGATAAAAACAATTGTTTCTAGCATTAATTCTCTGCTTAATGGAATTTTTAGACCCTCTTAAGTGAAATTTTTTTCACTTATCCAGTGAAATTTTTTTTTCACTTAGGCGGGGTTCGTTAAAGTGAAAAACCCGCTTAAGTGAAAGAAAGACTGTGACATTTTGCAGTTTCTCTTAAGCGGGGTTTACTGTACATACTATAAATATTGAGTATTATATACAAAATATAAAAAAAATTAAGTTCTTAAAAATTTTAAATGTTATATTTCTTAAACTAATTAACAATGCACTTTTTACCGTAAAAAATGATTTTAATAATATTATCCTTAAAATGATATAAAATAAATACACAAAAAGATAACGATATTTTTCTTGATAACGTTCATATTTTTTTGGTTTTTTGTTTTCATTTTAACGGTGAAAAGAGCCTTCATATACATTTTAGAAAATTAAATTCTCAACACAAATATGCCAAAATTTTGTTTGGGAGATGTAGGTATGGTTCTCAAGATATAGCGAAAAACTTTTTACATCCCCTTTTCAAAAATGGCAGCCAAATGGGGAGGGGGGGGGAAATTTCCACTCCAAAATCTCGTTTTTAAATTTACACTGATCCCACCTATAGATACATCAAAAAAAATTTTGTCCTGTATAAAATGCAAAATGCAAGGTTAATGAAACAGTTCAATGTCTATCTTCTCCAACTCCACATCAAAAAAAATTAAAAAGATATCAAAGGTATTCCTGGAATCTGGATAGAACATAAATCTGTTCTCCTTTGTTCCCTTATCATTTTATTCACATCAAAAATCCCCTATCCCTAAATATGTCAAAGAAAACCGTGTTAATAAAGCGTGTATATGAACAGAGAGGTGTCACGCTCTCTGTTCAATAGTAAATACTACACGCTTTCTTATGCAAAAAAATAACTCGGTTTTCTGCATCTTATTTAAGAAATTTGTATGCGAATAAATGCACAAGAATAATGAGAACAAATTTGTTCTATCCAGCAGTGATGTAAAAGAATACAAACATTTTAGAGCTGCGCAGTTAATTGAATAAAAAGACTTATTTTAAAGTATTTTTACTTCACATCAGTACTTCAACTTCAAAAAATAATTCCCAATTAATTTTTAAGTCTTTAATAATGTAAGTAATCATTTTAGGCAGTCAAAAGACTAAAAACTTAAAGGAATGCAATACTTACAAGGACTGCTTGAATTCTTTAAGGTTTTTTAAAAGTCCTTTAGATTGATTGCATTCTTCTGTAGTCTTTTGACTGCAATAAAGTCTTTTTTACTTCAAGCTGTCTTTTAACAGCTTTAAGTTTTTTGACTGCTTGAAGTCTTTTAACTGCTTAAAGACTTTTTACTTCTTAGAGTCTTTTAACATGTCATGAAAAATTGACTTTAAATCAGTAAAATGATTGAAAGAAGTACAAATATTCCAAACAGAGAAATTTTCTCGCTGCGCTGCTGTGTGAAGTTCATTGAGCAATTCATGTAGATTTTTCTTTTTAAAATTCAGTTTCTGTATCTGCCTATTTTTTTTATTGTAAAATTAAACTTTTATGACCATATCTATACAAAATTTGTAAAGCAAATACTTATATCATGGCGTGAAAGGAAGATCTCTAATAATTTAGTTACCTACGTTTTTGGAAAAATATGTTTTTGAAGATACCTTAGTTTACAACTGATTTTACTTCTTTTCTTTAGAATTTTGAGCAGCGAAAAATTTCTGGTCGTAATTATCAGATCATCCATTTTATTGTTTTAATCCCAATACCGAAAAAGTTTGTTATATGTATTTGGCAATGCAGTTTTTGTCTTTGCGGCTGGTACTGAGCCCCAGACCTCTGGCATGACAGTCCAACGCACTAACCATTACGCCACGGGCTACTACCTATGAGTATTTAAAGAAGTTTATTGAACTGAAAATGTTAACCTAACGGTGAAGATTATAATACCATGGCACGGGAGTGTTTCAGGACTCTAACAGTTGGCGTCGGATGTTATTTTTCTCAAAAATGGATACAACACAAACGCTTTTATAAAAATAAGGACTTCGTAATATCGCCGTATCGGTCGTCGTCATCGCCATATAATCCACAATATCTTTTCTAGGTAACTTTGTAATTTAGTTTAAAACCAATAAAGTTCTAAAATTGAAATGGTGCAAATTGGTTTACTTTGGATATCAAAAAGGTAACAACAACAAAAAACATAAAAAAACTACCAACTAATTTTTAAGTAGGTCAAAGACATTTGCGCGAAGGGACAACTTTTATGCCAGCACTATATGAGTTTTCTCTGTCTTAAGGCCGTTTAGTTAAGGGTTAACTCTCAGGAACTGTGAAAAACTTTTAAAGGAAAATCCATGAAAAAAAAAATAATAAGAAACAGACCAACAAATATAAGAAACAAAATAAACAAAAAAGGAACACATTCTAAATTATATCCGATTTACATTCCTCGATTTTATATTTTATTTATGCAAGCTCGGAATATATTTTCTGGGACTTTTCTCTTGGAATTGTTCCGAAGGGAACAGCATTAGAATAAACCATAATTTTAGCATTTATGAGCGGTGTGTAATGGGCCTATTGGGGTTTTCCTCTGAAAATTGTGTGCGGTAGTGTAAAAATTTGGTTGTTTGAATTTGGGTAATAAAATGAGATCATGTATATTTTGAGGCTTAGTTTGTTTCTTTAAGAAAAAGGAAATCTTTAAACAAAAATAAAAAAATATAGGTACAAAAATTGTATGCTAAATATTGAGTTGATGGTGGTATTAGGGTCATGTAAGTAAATAGTCACCTATTTTTGGGTTTTCTTTTAATTTTCCTTTTCGATTTCTTTAAGGTATTATTAATTTCAAGAAAAAAAAAAAAACAAAATTGCATTATATTATAAATAAACTGCAAATTATATTTTATGAAGTTGTCATAAATTTCCCTCGAAACTGATTTTTTTTTATTGCGGCCATTTTTATTTGAGGAATTGAGGATTCTAAAATAGTCCACAGAATTCGTTTTCATCATCTGTGTATGTCATGAAGAACTAGGGCCTAGTGACTTACAACTCTCAACCATTCCTGTGTGCGTGCCTGCAAGAACTTTTGTGCGACAGGAGATACTCTTGAAGGATTTGTCAATTCGTTTCGTCATAAGAGGCAGCAGCCCTCAAAAACACTTTTGTGCTTAGGTGGCAGTAGTTCGATTCCCACCGAAAACACACCTTTGGCGTGACAGTCCATCGCACTAACCATTACGCCACGGGCTACTACGTGCATGTCGATGTACTAAATAAAAAAAATAAATATAAATTTACTTTTAGAGAAAAATAAAAATAGAGAAATCTACTTCACTAATTCGTAGAAATAGCATCTTTGGGATGAAACGTCGAATTTAAGAAAAACTTGCTTTTGTTATCTTCGATTTTCTAAAAAAAACTTAAAGACATTTTAGGCAACCGGTTTTATTAAAAACAAAAATATAATTTAACGTAAAATTTAGAAAAAAATTAGTTTGAACACATTTTTTTTTTAAATATTTTTTTGAAATTTTTAGTTTGAAAATTAATTTTTCAAAAATTATTCTCTCAAATAATTTAAATTAAAAATAAAATAAAAGAACGAATTTATGGCTATTACAAAAAAGTATAGCCTGACATTGTAGGTGCTACCGTTGTTTTTTAATGATTTTTGTTTTCTATTTTAGTCGATTGTTTAGAAAATTGCCCCTCCCGCCTAAATGGGTGGAAATAGACCCTCTCTATTTTTAGCTAGCTCTAGCTTTTTGTCACATCGTACGCGAGTTACGCTGCATAGAAAAAAAACTCTTTTGACCTTCCGAAAAGACCGAAGATGCCGAGGACGTGAAGACATAACGCCTAACCATAAACCACCTCATTAGGCAACAAAAAGGCATATTTCCAAGCTTCTTATTATCAAGTTGTTTCTGTTGAAAGCTCTTTTCCTACGTCATTGGACAAATTATTTATTTATTTAAAGGACCTCACCGTTCAAATCTATCTCAAAAATCACTGCATACATAAACAAAACACCAATCTCCCTATATTATAAACGTATAGGTATATTGATTTATACTAGACCAATGTTTTCGTTATGTTAACTGGTGTCTATAATATGCTCAGATGTACTAGCTATACTTGAATCAAACTGTAAACAAATACTCTGCTCTGCTCATAGATTGCGTGTTTCGTCTGTCTTTTATCGTGTTTTTTTTTATGAGACTATATCTACATTATCCTTAAAGCTAATTTGTATTCACAAAGGGTTGAGACTTGCGAGTTGCGACCTGATATAGGTTTGATTGCACTGTGGATATCTTGGATATTAAGTATATTAAAATAATATCGTTTTCATTCAATATTTCCTTGAAGAGCAAAGTATATGTATCTTTGCGTCGCTTTGGCATTTTATTAAATTATTCTTTAAATACAGAGTGTTCCTACCTTGAGCGGATAGACTTTTTTTTTCTGAAACGGTTAAGAAATTGCCTAGCTTTGGGAGTTTTAAAGAATTAATTCATTCATAGACAAAAGTGTTTAATAAAATAAAAACTTGCAAAAAAAATTATTGAAATAAATAAACTTGGTGGCAGAACAGCTCATGAAGAACCAGAGGGTCTATAGTGACTTACAACTCTCAGCTATTCCTGTGTGCGTGTCTTCAGGAATGGGGAGGACCTTTAGTTTATTGCTGAGTCTGAACAGCTAAGGTGAGCGGCATTTTTCTTTGATAGGAGGTACTATTGCAGTAGTCCTGAACAGTGTTGTCATATTGGCATTATTAATGTTAGATCTAGCATTATTGACGAGAGAAAAGCATTATGAAATTTGAAAATTATGCCAAATGCTTTTTAGCATTATCCGATTATCTTTAGGCATTCTTGAATGCCGAATTTCCAGCCTAATTTCTCCGTCCAATTTGGACGATGTTCAGCCGAATTAAGAGCGTACGAACAAGAAACTAATTCAGAAAGTTTGAAATTTCAAGAAGTTTTCACGTTTTTCTGACTTTGTTGGTCGAATTTTCGTTTTAATTTTGCAATTTTTGGTACCATTGTGAGTTAATCTGCTTAAATACAAATCCGACAAAAAAAAAATGCAAATGTAAATCCAATGATGTTATGCGCGTACGAACACAATTACATTTCAGAAATTTTGAAATTTCAAGGCGTTTTCACGATTTTGCATTTTTCGGTCGAATTTTCTAATTTTCGGTCGAATTTTTTATATTTCGGCTCCGTTTTGTGTTAATCTGGATCAATAAACATCCAACAAAAATATCCGCAACCGAATAGGATGATGTTAAACCGAGTTATGCGAATATTAACACAGAAAAAGTATTCATTTTTATATAGATTTAAATATCAATCATTAAAATAACTACATATCTCCTACGATTTTTATGAATTATTTTTTTTGTTATGTGGTTTTTAATACTTATATTCTGAAATAATAAATTTAATTTTTGCTTTATTTTGTTCTTTTAATATTTGAAATATAAATTTGTAAAAGGAAAATTTTCTACGAGGGGATTTTAAAATCTAGCATTCTGTTTTTTGAGCTCCCATACGATTTAGCATTATGAAATTTGAGATTACGGCAACACTGGTCCTGAAAAACATTTTTTTGTTTTAAGGTGGCAGAGGCTGTGAATCGAACTCAGACCGCTGTTGGCAAGTTTCTTTAGTCACTGATTTACCAAAAGTTCAGTCGTCTTAAAATTAAGTCCTTTTTCTTTTTCAGAGACTATAAACTTGCTACTTGAAGCCTTCCATTTTACATAATGTTTATTGAGCGTATATACATATCTATGCCCACTCTATTTAAGGTAGATATTTTTGTTTGCCTTTCTCTAATAATGTGAAAGTTCTTAAAGTGACCTCTCCTCAAGTAAGTGATTCATTTGTGGTTCATTTTAAAGGCTATTCTGTTAAAACATTAGCAAAATGTTTTTAATCTGTATATCTCATAGTTATGATTGTGTCACGTGTTAAACACCCTGTTAGATACTGTTCATTATTTTGCTTTCATGATTCAATATTTGTTATGTTTTGTAAAAGGATACGATTTTTATTTTCAATAATCGATAAATTAGATAGGTATAATACCCCTATAACTAAGTTATAAATATATAATATAAATATAAACGTTGTATCCTGTCTAGACACATTTTAACGTATGTACTGTACGTAGTACGTGTCGTATATGTAAGTAGATATACCTTCATTTACTTCATTGTCTTAGGTATGTTTTAGTTCTTAAAGGTATAATTTTCGAAAGATTACGATTTTATTAAAATGTAGGGGTTTATTTCTCATAACAATATTCAAGTATTCAAGTAGGTACTGATTGTTTCAATATGCTATATACATTAGGGTGGTCGTTAAAATAAAGTTCACCTAAGATGGGCCTAAATCAGTTCCAAATAAAGAAGAAAATGACTCCAGACATAAATAAAATGTTTATGTGGCCTTGCAGGGCACAACCCTACGCTGATATTTCGGGAATCAAAAGTTTTTTTTTTGTTATTAATTCGCGTGCAGCGCGTATTTATTTATATCTATCTAATATAAAGAAACAGAGCTTTGAATTTGCTTGAAATTCGCCCTTTAAATAGCTAAAATAAGCACTTGAACGAAGAACGCGCGCGCCCTTTTCAAAATATATAATGATTTTTATTTCATCCAAAAAAAATATATATTTTTTTTAATTTTTATATGCAATATTATTAAAATTTAAAAGGACCTACTGAGTAAAATATTGAAAATAAATAAAACGCTTATTAACAGTTTTTAATAACAGTTTTTGGTAATTTTTGTATGCTAAAGTGCAGGCTCACAGGAATTAAGCAAGAGGAAATTACGCTACATTTATTGCTTGAAAAAACGCGAAGCATTTTTTCTGGCTATGCGAAAAATCGCCCAAAAACAAAACGCCCAAAACCTAAAAATCAGAAATCGCCCAAAATTATTCTTGGGAGATTCTTCATTTTACACTATTTGGGTGATTTTTCATCAATCACCCAAAATATTTTTTGCAAAAAAATGTAAATGAAGGATCACCCAAAACATTTGGGCGAACTTGAAAAATGCAAAAAAGCCCAAAAATATATTTTCAAAAACACCCAAAAAATAATGAAAAATCACCCAAAAATGAAAACAGAAAAAATGTTTTTGATGTATAATATATAAAAAAATCTATAAAAAATATCGCCTTAACTAAAGAAATAAAAAAGAATACCTATCTAGTATTTTTGTAAACTGATTTATTTATCAAAAATAATTGAATTGTTTACATAAATACTTGGAGTGTACTAGGTGATGTAAACGCTGTAAGCGGAATTCGTTCTGCTTTCAAACGAATCCTAGAGAAGTAATAATTATTCAAATTAATTAAAAGTATTTAAGAAGTTGTTATTGTATTATTAAAAATTGTGAGCCCTGCTTCATGGCATTTCAACCTGGTGAGTGATGTGAAAAGATTTTGATTTGTTGACATAATTCATAATGTGTATTGAAATACGATAGGTTTAAAGAGACATAATTCTATAAGCTAATGTTTTTTTTTAAAACAGTCATGGTGTCGCGGTTTGTAATGATAATGATTTTACTAATTTTATAAAATAAAGTTTTGACCGCTGCGTCGGAGGCGGGGGGGGGGGGGGGGGGCGTGCAGGTGCAGCGCGGGCGTGTAGTGACGTGACCGCGCCACCCACACACGCCCGCGCCGCACGCGCCGACCGCGCTGCACCCGCACGCGTCCACTGCGCCACGCCGCCACCCCGCAGCTGTCAAAACTTTGTTTTATAAAATTAGTAAAATCATTATCATTACAAATCGCGACACCATGACTGTTTTAAAAAAAAATATTAGGTTCTAGAATTATGTCTCTTTAAACCTATCGTATCTCAATAGACATTATGAATTATGTCAACAAATCGAAATCTTTAAAAATCACTCACCAGGTTGAAATGCCACGAAGCAGGGCTCACAATTTTTAATAATACAAAAACACTTTTAATTAATTTGAATAATTATTACTTCTCTACGGTTCGTTTGAAAGCAGAACGAATTCCGCTTACAGCGTTTACGTCAAAAATATTTGTGGAGAATTTTTTATTTTCGTCGATTTTTCATTATGAAAAATCTCCCAAAAACAAAAATGAAATATCACCCAAAAATAAATGAATAATTGCCCAAATCGGTTTTTGGGTGATTTTTCATTTTTATATTTGGGCGATCTTGCGTTTTGTTATTATTTAAAAAAAAAAAAAAATTGGGCGATTATTCATTTTAATTTTCGGGCGATCTTGCATTCATTTTTTGGGTCTTCTTTCATTATGCAAGTTCACCCAATAATTTTGGGCGATTTCTGATTTTTAGGTTTTGGGCGTTTTGTTTTTGGGCGATTTTTCGCATAGCCATTTTTTCTGCTCAATATTGGAAAAAAAATGGCGGAAATATTTTTGGAAAAAAAGCCAGAAATATTGGAAATCATGCCAGTCGGATATGGAAAAAAAGCCAGAAAGAAAAATAGAAATTCTTGTCTTATTTCGAAATATCATTTGGAATAAAGGCAAGAATAAATTCTTTTGTTTTTACGCAAAACCGTTTAAAGTTGCTATAAAAGTATCTCACGAACACGTTCGTGGCTTTTTTTTCAAAAGAAACTGGCCTAATTTTGAGGCATATCTACAGTAGTACCTAAGTACACCAAAATAATTATGCTAAGTACAGACGATTGGTAGATATTACAATATTGTTAGATCTGTCGATGCTGTAAAAATAGCTGCCAATTAGCTGATAGTAGTCGAAAACTTCTTTATTGTTTATTGCTTAATATTCGCTTTTTCGCTGAAGAAAAATTTGTAAAACATTTTGAACACCGTTAATCACATCCGCTATGAGTTAATGTTGTTTTCAATCTTAGAAAATGATTTGAAAGGCGAAAACAGGATATTGGACTATTTATAGTAAAAAGAGGACAAACGAAAAGGTGCTGTCTTCTGTAAAATAAATATCAAAGAACAGAGAGGATCCGATATTTTCCTCCCGAAAAGAGGTCACCGTACCTACAGTACCTAATCATACTTATATCGCAAGTAAAAATTGGATTATACTATAGTTTAGTTTAGTTTATTGTTTAAGATAACATATCATATCGTATAAATTAATACGATATATTATAATTTGGGAATAGTGAATATAAATGAATATAAATGTATATGCATGTATTTGAATAGAACAGACATAATATGTATGTAAAATTCAGCAAAAGAGAAATAAAAAGAAAAGAAAAGAATATGTAAGAAAGGTTTTAATTCACTGCATATATATATAATAAATAATATTATAAAAATTAATGAACTAAAGGTATAATCATTGGCCAAATACTGTAAAAGATTTTTCCTAAAAAGTTTCGTGCTCCTACTTTATGTATCTATACAAAATCCTTAAAGAAAGCGCATTACAAATTGGCACCCAAGTATAGGAATACTGCTTTGGTATTCTTTTTATTATATTCATGAAGTCATAATTTTTTATATAATCAGACTGAAAACAATTTTGATACGGTAACTACCTAGGTATACATCTTACAAAATAAAAAATGAAAAAAAAAAAAATTATTGCAAACCGGCGCCAAAATTAACAATTTTCCTCTGAGTAGGACATTTTTCATTCTACATTTATACATCTACAAAACTAATCAACTCTAATAAATAACCTCTTGTTATAGTTTAGCGACGGAAAAAACATTTTCGCAGACTTCTAATAGACCGAATGTTATTTTTGGGTTCCTAAAAATATCCATGTATATGTGTGTGTTTTTATTCGTTGAATATCTATACGAGGAAATAGAAAATATCTATACCTAACCTACCTTATACCTACGCTCAGCCGACAGAATACACCTCTTCGCCTTTTGAATATTTTTTGCTCTAGCTTTCATACATAACTGCTGCCATTTCCACCTGTTTTACGTTGTAGTTTATGTGTTTTTCAATTTAAGTTTGTTTTATTTTATTGTTTTTTTTTTTTTTTTTGTGGGTTAAATTGGTGTTTTCACCTTTTGTGCGCGCAATATTGTGTGAAACTTCCGGGCGCAATCACCTAAATCAGTTGATTTTATAGCCTACCTACCTACCGAAAACTATTTTCCCCAAATTTACCTGTATACATTGTTGTACTAAATGGGCTTGAATGTTCTCTTTTATGATTTAGGTGTGCAAAGAGTATCGTGAGAAGTCTACATATATTTATATTTCAAGTGAATATTTTGAAGAATACTTTCCTGGGGTTATTTTAATGGGCTTGAAGAAATAAATTTTAAAGAGGCGCCATTTTTTAGCCTCTGCTATTATAGGAGTTGTATCTCTTAATTGCAGGGTAGGGCTTTAGAGAGGGATTTTGAACCAGCAATCTTGCATATTTGCTGTTTTTCATTATCTTCAATTGATATTGTTAGATTTCTTCGATACTTATTTTCTAAAAATTTGAAGTTTTTCATTAGAAGCCTTGGCTCATTGCCACAGTCGATGATTACTTATTTTACTTAGGGCTGGCAACGAGACGAGACGAGACCAGGCGAGACTTTTGTTAGTCTCGTCTCGGTCTCGTCAAAATCGAAAAATTTCAGTCTCGTCACGGCCTCGGTCTTGGTCTCGCCTAACCAAGTCTCATCTCGATCTCGGTCTCGCCTTTTACTCGTGAAAATTTTAATGTGCCGGTCTCGTCTCGGTCTCGCTCTCGTTCTCGGTCTAGGTCTCGGTCTCGGTCTCGGTCTCGGTCTCGGTCTCGGTCTCGGTCTCGGTCTCGGTCTTGGTCTCATCCTTAGCCTTGGTTTCTTTCGTGTTTTTTGGTGGTAAAAAGATGTAAGATAAGACGCCTGTTTAGATTGAAAAGATAGAGTACGATATCTCGGCAGTTTGTTGGTAAGAAAAATGCGCGGTGTGGACGTGGAGTCTTGTGTGAAGCACGAAGAAAATGTATAAAACAGACTCGTGAGTCTGTTTTTTCTTTTGTTGTTGTTTCAAACAGTGAAATTGTAAAATTGTTGTTTTTTTCTTTTAATGTATTTTGAGGCGAATCAAAGTTTTCAAAGTAAATACGATGAAACTTGCCAGTCAGTACTCATGCTTCCCATTATCTAAACAGGACCAAATGCATGCAATAGTTACAGTATATGACGGATATAAGAAAGTCTCATATAAGAAAAACAAGCTTATAAGACAGATATTCCAAAACACCATGCACATTCCCATAAAGATACGTGTTAAATAAACCTCATAAAAGAAAAACTTTTATAAGAAAAACACTGATATAAGAAACTTATTCTGATACAAAATCGCATTCACCAAATAGAAAATTAAACTTTTATAAGAAATTTTCCCGTATAAGCTTCTAAATGATGCGCCATGTAACTTTTACAAAATTTCTGAACCCACCCTTATTGGATTGCCAAAGAAGAGACAGATTGAAGATCGGCGAGAAAGAAAAAAGCCCACACATTTGAAATTTCTTATAGGCATTTTTATTTATATAAGAAATTTTCTTTCTTATATACATTTTATTTATATAAGAAATTTTCATTCTTATATACAATTTTTTATATAAGAAAACACGGATATAAGAAAGGAATTCCTTGGATTTTTTGAGTTTCTTATATCCGTCATCTACTGTAACTATTGTTTCTAAAATAAAAAAAAAAAAAACTATACGACTGGGATGCACATAATTGTTCTAAATATACCTATATCCTTATCAAGTGTATTTAAGAGTTTAATACTACTTTTATATGAAGCATCAAAAAATCGAGTTGGATCAGAACTTGATATTCAACGCAAGTTTTTTTTCACTTGAGTTAATGCTCCATTTTAATTTAAGTTGAAATAACATTTTGAAGAATGGTGTAAATTAATTTATTTCATAACAAAAATAAAAGAAATTTTTAAAAAAAGAGTACATACAACGCTCGATTTTTTAAAATAAACCAACTGGTTTTGTCAAGCCATGAACTGTCAAAATTAATTACAGGATGTCTCCGTATTAAATGGATTAAAAAACCTCCACGAAATTTAAATTTTACTGCAGAAAATTACCCAAGAGGTCTAAAATCAACTTATTCCGCAGCAAAAAATAAAAATCGGAAAACGAATTTTCGCAGTACACCTGAGTATATAACTATGTACATATAAGGTTCGATATTTTAACGATATTTCTTATAGCGAAAACCGAAACCAAACCACCGAGACCAGCGAGACTTTCGGCGAATTTCGGTACGAAAAATACGGTCTCGTCTCGGTCTCGGCTTCGTTGCCAGCCCTAATTTTACTATACTAATTGATTGCCTCGTGTAAGGTTTAACTCATTATGAACAAATCATGACAAACAAACGACGCACATAGCGTGCGATACTTAAATGACTGTTAAAACTCTCAAGTAGATAGGTAGGTGCCAGTGGAGTGGCGTCTATATAACACGATTCCTATCGAGTAACCTTTTGAAATTCTAAATTTCAACATTTAACCACGTTAATTAAATAACGAGCAACATGGATCCCAACGAATAGACATAATAACATGTGCACACGCACCGCGCACGTAAGGCACCCAAACACAAATCTTCATTAAAAAAAATATAATGTCTTTCTTCGAGAATTCCACAATCCACATACCACATCATAAAAAAACATACTTCCCGCTGGAACTGGATAGTACAAATTTGTTCTCCTAGCTTTTGTTCTCTTATCATTTATTCGCAGATAAAATTCAGACGCAAGCAACCGTGTTACTATTTCCCATAAGAAAGCCTGTGTGAACCGAGACTGGTGTCAGGGTTTCTGTTCAATACACGCTTTTTTATGCAAAATAATAACTCGCTTTCTTGCGTCTTACTGGCTGAACAGAATGGTGACGCAGACGGAAACGGAGACGGAGCCGGAATAGCTGTCAAAATATTGAATACACGCAAATTCAATGTTGCGAACACAACGGAACGTAGACGCATACGGAGACGCAGACGCAGACGGAAGAGTTCACCAACTTTTAACTTTTGACGTACGGCACTTTTGACGTTTCAATTTGTATGAAGAAAAAAAACAACTTTTTGGGTCGGAAAAAAATATTGTGGTTATTTGTATCGCGAAAAAAATTATTTATTAAAAGGAAAATTATTGGAAACAAAAAATGTGAATTCTGAGCTTGTACACAATAATATTCTTTTGTTTTTCTTCAAAATACCTTCAAAGCTGTACAGCTGCATTGTGGGCATGTAAAAAAAATAACGTACGACACTTTTTGACAACTCTTCCAGTTCCGTCTGCGTCTTCAGTTCCGTCATTCTATTCTGTTCAGCCAGTTATAAAGGGATTTTTTTATGCGAATGAGTGATTGATAAGAGAACAAGAGTAAAGAGAACAAATTTGTTCTATCCAGCAAGAGATAAGTATAGCCTGAAACAATTCACTTGGCGAACGGTCGCCGGTCGGTTGCGCAGAGAGAGGATTTAAGAGAACTGAAGCTATAAACAAAACTCAACGTTGTTTTACAATGCGACGAGAAAGCGAGACGTCAGCGTGGCGTCTCTTAAAAAAAATTTTAAACAGTAAAATAATACATAATCAAGCACTTCTCGTCGTCTCGTCACGTCATAAAGTTCGAAAAATTAAAATCTTTAATGACTTGAAGTATGTACACAAAATTTTTTTAATTTGCTTTACTTATTGAATGTCGAAAGCAGATTTACAATAAACATAACATTTCAGGGAGACATTCCTAATTTACGTTTGGGGGTGACTAAATTATCTTCGACTTACCATTTAAAATAATCCACGCCACACCACTGGTAGGTAGGTAAGGTACCCAATTTTTTCAAAAACTAGAAGAAGTAAATGCATCTGAATCTAAGATTTCGAATAAGAATCGATTACGTTGAACATTTAAGAAACTGTACCTACCTACCTACTTAATGTCAAAGAAATGTCAAAAATGTAAAAACAAAATTAAATTGATTGTAGATAAATGTACCTATCTACAAAAATATAATAACATATAAGTATATTCTCATTTTATCATATTTTTTATCAATAAAATGTATAATTCCAAAAAAAAAAATAAATAAGTACCTACATCTACCTATTAAAATTTCAAACCATTAGCGTTAATATTTTGGCAAATTGCTCATTTACATAACGAGAATCATCCAAATCCAGAACCCTTATCCCTCTTATACGTTGTATAACTAACATTAATAGCAATAGATATAGCTACATACATATATATCGTTATCCTCTTTACAAACTTTTCCGACATAACTCTTTGAAACAACAACCCTTTTCAAAACACATCACCATGACCAACTTTCAACGTAGCGCACAGTTATTGTCAACACAAACAATAAACACAAAAAAGGAAAACCAATTAAATTTAAGAATTTCATCACAACGATGACGCACGCTAAAAAAACCACAAACAATATTCAAATTCATACACCCATTCCATATACCCATATATTTATGCTTATGCTTCGTCATCACTGTAACAGGATACAGGAGCTGTCTTCTCAAATAATAAAAATAGAAATTAAATTTGATGCTTCGCGTATTCAGGTCAAAGTCATCGTAAGCGACAAAATAAAAAACAAACACACGAAAAACCCTTTTCGACAAAATATTTAATTGGAATAACATCCGACTTTGTTTAACCGGAATACCTATACCAGTAGTAGTGGTTGGTAGTTGAGGATTGAGCGACAGTCAATAACATCGAAACAAAAATTCAAAATTAAATTTTTTGACATTGATAACATTGCACCGCGGTTTATTTTGACAAAGATTTATGAAACGAAATTCATTTTATTTTTAATTGTTTAAAGTAAAGACTAAAAGAAAATTAATTTTATTTGAAAAATCTTTGTCGAAAAAAAGTTTAGAGTCATAGGACATAAGATATAAGTCATAAGACATAAGACATAATGAAGTTTATAAATAAAAAACAAACAGTTTTATTGTTTTTATTTATAAACTTCATTAACAAACACAACTTGGAGACACAACCAAAATGCATAAGACATAAGACATAAGACATAAGACATAAGACATAAGACATAAGACATAAGACATAAGACATAAGACATAAGACATAAGACATAAGACATAAGACATAAGACATAAGACATAAGACATAAGACATAAGACATAAGACATAAGACATAAGACATAAGACATAAGACATAAGACATAAGACATAAGACATAAGACATAAGACATAAGACATAAGACATAAGACATAAGACATAAGACATAAGACATAAGACATAAGACATAAGACATAAGACATAAGACATAAGACATAAGACATAAGACATAAGACATAAGACATAAGACATAAGACATAAGACATAAGACATAAGACATAAGACATAAGACATAAGACATAAGACATAAGACATAAGACATAAGACATAAGACATAAGACATAAGACATAAGACATAAGACATAAGACATAAGACATAAGACATAAGACATAAGACATAAGACATAAGACATAAGACATAAGACATAAGACATAAGACATAAGACATAAGACATAAGACATAAGACATAAGACATAAGACATAAGACATAAGACATAAGACATAAGACATAAGACATAAGACATAAGACATAAGACATAAGACATAAGACATAAGACATAAGACATAAGACATAAGACATAAGACATAAGACATAAGACATAAGACATAAGACATAAGACATAAGACATAAGACATAAGACATAAGACATAAGACATAAGACATAGGACATAAGACATAAGACATAAGACATAAGACATAAGACATAAAACATAAAACATAAAACATAAGACATAAGACATAAGACATAAGACATAAAACATAAAACATAAAACATAAAACATAAAACATAAAACATAAAACATAAAACATAAAACATAAAACATAAAACATAAAACATAAAACATAAAACATAAAACATAAAACATAAAACATAAAACATAAAACATAAAACATAAAACATAAAACATAAAACATAAAACATAAAACATAAAACATAAAACATAAAACATAAAACATAAAACATAAAACATAAAACATAAAACATAAAACATAAAACATAAAACATAAAACATAAAACATAAAACATAAAACATAAAACATAAAACATAAAACATAAAACATAAAACATAAAACATAAAACATAAAACATAAAACATAAAACATAAAACATAAAACATAAAACATAAAACATAAAACATAAAACATAAAACATAAAACATAAAACATAAAACATAAAACATAGGACATACGAAATGAGAAGTATCATTGCATGAAAAAAAACATACGCGCACCGGAAGTGACATTTATCGTATGTAATTATGTATGTTCAAATTTGTATCAATTTTTGAGTTTAAAAAAGATTCAATATCTGTGTGTCTTATTAACCTTAGTTTTGTTTTATTTACCTACTACAAGACATAATAATTATTTTTTTGGTTTCCTTTTAGTAAGTTTTTTTGGAATTAAAAATTTACTTCTCCCATAAGAGGGCAACCTATCGTTAATATTGCCAAACGGAAAAAGTGTCTTTTCAGACTCGTGGAAAAAAATTCCTTTTTCAATTAATTATTCCACCTCGAATTCCCTTTTTGTATTCATTTAACTAGGTCATTGGATTTAAAGTCTTTTGTGTCCGCATGCAAATAAGAATAGAAAACACCATCGCTGGATACTTTTGTGAATAAAAGAAAAAAATAACCTTGGAAACCGGACAAATTTGCTATAAAGGAATTTGCCCCATGCTTTTTTTTTTGTTAATTTACTGCAGGTATTCTTACACCTTTACATATTTTTTTTTAAACAAAGAATTACAACTTTAATTATTTAGGTTAGTTTAATAGTAAAGGATGTAGCAAAGTTAGGTCCAGATGGAGTTAAAAAGTTTAGAGGATAAGAAGTGTAAAATCGTAAGATATAATTTCAACCCAACCAACCAACGCGCCAAGGGGAGAAAGAATGAAATTAAATTTTATGACAACCAAAGGAATAGCTGTGGAATATTAGATTTGCCACAATAGCACGCTTTATGAAGCGCAACCGACCTAATGTGGGGTAAAAAAAAAAGGGCTGATTGAAGTACAATTCAATGGGCAACTCACCTCGCCTGTCTGAGTGTATAGTTATAGACTACGACTATGATTGTGGGAATGTTGGCGAGGTATTTTTTAATAAAGAGTTAAACATCGTCCCAAGTGGTATTTGAATAGAATGGTTGCAGAATTTGGCATGATAAAGAGACAGAAAGATATCCAGGTTTGGGAGTTGGGAGTGGGAGTGTATTTATGGGGAATATTTTGTCCTAATCATTAATTAATTTCAGAAGAAATTTTCTTGGCGCCAAAGGAAGACATTTTAATTTTTTTTTCTTAAAGAGTAGATATATCCTCGCCAAACGAGAACAACAGCAACGATTATTATCTTGTGGGAAATTAATAAAGTTTTAGCCAAGAGAATTAGTTTAATTTCAGATGCAATTTATGATAGGTAGATACAGATACTCGTACCTACATCTACCTAATATAAAATCCGACAAACTCTTAAAAGGATTTTTTAATTTATGAAATCCAAGCACCCCATATGTCAGATATTCGCAAAAATAAAAGTATGGCATCTAAAAGCTCAGTAGGTAATTAATTAGTCAAAAAAGATCAAATACTATCAGAAATTGGTCAAATCCAATTAGAATTAAATTTGTTTTTGTTATAATTTAGGGTTTTTTTAAAAAATATTCACCTTCTATCCGAGAAAGTTCGAGGGAAAAATAAAATAAACGTCTATTTACCCCGGATAACATTTTTTTGGTCAATATAATTTTTTGTAGGGTCTGACTGTTAAAAAAAAGGACATGATTGAAATGTACAGTAATCGCATAAGTGCATAACCCGCATAAGTACCGTGTTTTTTTTGAAACCAAAATTTTGAGGATTTATTCATGTAGCACCCGTCTAATAAGTAACTTTCGCTTAACTACCTTCCCCGCTTAAATGCCTTTCATTTTGTATACTTTTATTAAAATGTATCTAAAAAAAAATCTTTTATGTAGGTACACAATTGAATTCAGCAGACAAAGGCAGGTGTTTCATGCTTAAGTTCAAACATAAAAAAGTAATTACCGATACTAGTCAGTTGATGTGTAAGTATTTTTTTTATTTTTTGTAAAATTAAGGGCCAATTGCTGAAACGAAACTTAAATATTTAAGTTTAACATAAGAGCTTATGTGACAGTTTATGCTGAGGAAAAAGTAAAACATAGGCGTTTAAGTTGAACATAAATATTTAACTTTCGTTTCAGCAAATGGCCCTAAATGTTGTTGTCAATTTTTTTTTTTTTTTTTTTGCGAATGAAATTTTTTTAAAAATTAAGTTTTTCTAAAAACTTAAAGTTGTACTAAGAACCGAAGAGTTAAAAAAAATTGCATATTTGCAACTTTTAAAAGCAAACGCAAATGTTTCGAAGCACCTTGGCGTGGAGGTAGCACCGCCATTTTCGATTTTCAAAAAAAAAAAGGTTGTGCTGTATTGTGCGAATTTAACTAGACACAATACAGCACAACATTTATTTTTTTTTTGAAAATCAAAAATGGCGGTGCTAACTTCACGCCAAGGTGCTTCGCAACATTTGCGTTTGCTTGTAAGTAAGCTTGTAAAGTTGCAAATATGCGAATTTTTTTTTTATCTCTTCGGTTCTTAGTATAATTTTTTGAGCACAAAACAGCACAACTTTAAGTTTTTAGAAAAACTTAATTTTTTAAAAAGATTTCATTCGCAAAATTTGCAAATTTGCGAATTTGTGCCTATCGTAGCACAAATTGAGCATAATACAGCAAAATTATTTTTTTTTTGAAAATCGAAAACGGCGGTGCTAACTTCACGCTAAAAAAATGGGTAGCCTCTAAAAACCATACGCTTAGTACTTTTTTTTTTTAATTAAATACGGCACATGGCAGCACAAGTTGGGCACATCGCAGCACAACCATTTTTTTTTTTACAAAAATCAAAAATGGCAGTGCTAACTTCACGCACATTTTGAAATTAATGAAGGTGATGTCTGTGGTGCGTTCTTTTATGTTACTGTGGTTAACTATAGTTAACTTCGGTCGTTCCTTTAATTCAGAAAAGTTACTTCGAGTAACTTTATGACGTCATAAAATCGTTCCTAAATTCCAAAGTAAAAGTGTCAAAAAGTAACTTTTTGTAACTTTTTCCAACTCATCTCCTCGATATGAATTGAAATAGTTGATCTGTCAAACACAGCTGAAATGCAATGGTGGATGTTTTGTTTATATTTTGCCCTTTTGATTTGGAATTGTTTTCAATATTTAAAATATATTTTTATCAATTTAATCGATTTTTTTTTGTCGAATTTGATTTTTGGAATAGTTTTCTTTTATTTTCTGATGCATTTTCTTTCTGTCGGCATTTTCTTCTTTATATTTGGTTAATTTTTCATCAAAAAATTCTGTGCAATAAGCAATGAAGAAATTTGCACATGTTATTTTGAATTCCTAATAATTATTTTTGCAATAAATTTAATGCAATCACATTTTTTCTTGGTTATTCATTCCAAATATACAATTCAATTTTTTTTCAACCCCTTTCGTTTGACAGATTAACTATAACCCCTTTCGTTTGACAGATTAACTATTGTTAACTCTGGTCGTTCCTAAATGAAAAAGTTACCAAGAGTAACTTTCTTAACTATGGCAGATCAACTTTTGTTTTTGACACATTAACTATAGTTAACCACAGTAACATAAAAGAACGCACCTCTGTGGGTTCAGCTGCATGACTGAAGTTGGTAATAACTTTGTAAACCAATCACATTAACACCAATACCTCAGTATATGGAGACAGAAGAAAATATAGTTATGCATGTAAAAATTATAAATATAAGTACGTATTATTTAAATAAATTGAAGCATATTTTGTCCATTAAACTCATCAGAAATTCTGAAAAAAATATTTTATCCGAGGTTGATAGTTTCACCATCAGTTGGATCGATCGATATTAACGATATGGTAGCAGTTGATAGGGACACCGGCACGGCTGGTGTCGAATGACATACCTATTGGATGTGTGATTGGAATGACTTATTGGGATTTTGTCACGCGTATAATATTTCCTTCAGAAACATCAGTCTTGTCTTTTTCATTGAAAGTCAAAGAAGCAAAGCAGATCCAATAAACTATACCTATATGTAACAATGTCAAAGGTGACGCGACGTGACGAAAAGGCAAATATTTAATGAGAGTGATACCTATTGTATAAGTCAGCCTCGGCAGGATTACATCAAAATTATATAGAAAAGGGGATAAATGATTGATGGAAAGAGCATAAGCGGTTTATAAATAGAAATTAGATTTTCTAGAAGGATTCTCTAATATTGCCATTGAATATTTAAATAATCTTATTTCATTGCATCATATACATCATATTAAGTAGATATAGTAGTAAGTATAGAGTGGTTAAGTAAACCGCTCAAACATATGATTAGCTGAAATGGATTGAAATTAAATTGACTCCTCTAGTTCCTTTCAAAGAATTTATGAACATTTTAATATCAAATAGAACCATATTATTAATAAAGGACATATTCATTTAGTTTAAGTTTCGTTATATTTCACAGCTTTTTCATAACATAAACATCTATGAGTTAGTTCTACTTGTCTCCTAGAGGTTGCTGGCCTTGAAAAATTGGAAAGCATACATCACGACATTAAGAGCCCCCTCTTGACCATGTTTAAGAAGTCGCATGACGCCAACATTAGTAGTTATCGGATTGAAATGCATACTAATTTTACGGAACTTATATAAGAAGAAACCAGGCCACAAATCTAATGCTTTTGTCTCAAAAAGCTTATAATTTTTATGAGACCACATATCATCTAATTAGACAAGCAGGTTAAATAATGCGGTACAATCTGTTTTAACCTCTAATAAAACATAATTTATATAGCTTAGGCTTACCTGCAAGATTATCATTAAAATTACCCATAACCATTTAGGAACCCTATCCATTAGCCATGATTCTGCTAATCCGGTTTTGAAAAATGTAATTATCAGGTACATAATTTTAATCAGGTACCTACTTAATAATAAAAGGGCATTTGTATAAAAGATCCCAGAAATTAGCAAACAGGATCAGTGTGCAAGCAACAATCAAAGGTGTACAATCTAAACGAAAATCACACGCTAAGAAAATGCCTTCTCAAAAAAATACTAAAAACAATCAATCTCAGGAATTAGTTCCATATTTACTTTTTATATACCAAAAAGAGCGCCAAATACGACGCCGAGCAATTTCAAAGGTGCACGAAGAAGTTAAATACAACCTTACAAAGGAACTAATTCGGACCAATATAAGCTTCTTCAAGGAATCACACAAAGTGATTGGACGCGATTATGGAGGTGAACTTTGCAAAATGTGGCAAACTATGAAACTAGCAAAATTGAAGATGCAACAACCGGTGGTGGTTCCGGTAGCGACTGAAGCAAAGAGAACTTGAAGGAAACAACTAAGATGATGTGTGCCCTGTGGAAAAATCAAACTGTTTTATATTTTTTAAGTCAATTTTTGTATCAAAATAAAATAATTTTAAGTCAAAATAAAATTTTGTATACCAAAAAATTCAATATATTCTATTTTTTTTTTGTAAAATTACTTTTTATTAATTTTCCATTGGACGTTATTAGGCGTTTTTCTTTTTTAGTTCAGAGCAGAGTTCTGAGTAGACTCTGAGCGAACGTAGTAAACTCTGATCTGAGCAGCAGCTGAGTATGTTCACTCAGAGCAGAGCACTCCGATTTAATTTAGCCAGTTCAGGTTTCTCAATATCCCTGAGATCTCAGAGACCTCAGAAATCTGAATGTAATTCTTCAGTGAGATTCCTTACTTTTGCTGTCAAAAAACTTAGACTGATATTTTTTGGATTCGCTTGCTCAGTTATTTTTTGTCGCAGTCAGAAACGTGAACTGGCTAATTATGAAACACACCCGAGCACTTAATTATTGTCATATCTGCCAAATTACATGGAAACTGTATGAAGTTGGCCGCGGTCAGTTTTTTACTCCGTCTGCTCGGTTATTTTATTCTGAGCTCATGGAGCATGCTCTGAACGCACTCTGAACGAAAAAAGAAACACAAATTCCAAGCTCTGAGCGCTCTGAACTCAAAAGGAAACAAAACATTTTTGTTTGACAGTTCGGGCTCAGCTCCGAACTGCTTTGAACTAAAAAAGAAAAACGCCTAAGTCGGCCCGAATTGTGAAATTGAAAATTTTGACATTTCTCGACGTTTCGAGGTCTCTGGAGTTGGATTACATTGTTTTAAGAGAGATGTCTGTGTACGTATAACGTTCCTACGTTCGGAAGCTTTTTTTCGCTGACGATATCTCGAGAACGCATAGAGATATCGACTTGCAGAAAGAATTTTCAGAAAAATTCAATTGGCGGTTTTTTTATTAAAGTAATTAAAAAAAAAAGTTGTAAAATGGCTTTTTTCTCAAATATTTCTAGAACAAATAATGCTATCGACTTCGACCTTGTTTCATTCTATGCATAAGAACGTAGTGAAAAACTGGCAATACTTAAAAAAAAGATCAACCCAATTTTTTTTTATTAAAAAAAAAAAAACATTAAAAATTGTTAAAAAAAAAATGTCGAATATCTTGAGAACACATAAAGATATAACTTCGGATTAATTTTATTTAATAAATACATAAAGTTATAGCTAGTTGATAATCGGTAGGGTTTGTAATAAAAAATCTGTTAAAAAAATATTTTTCGGCTCGAATATCTCAAAAACAACCAATGATATCAACTCCAGGATAATTTTAATCTACACACAATGGCATAATTAGTTATTGATAAGGTTTGTACAAAAAATTCATTTGACAGTTTTTTTTCTAGGCCAAAAAAAAACTGCAAAATAAAGTGCTAATAATTGTTGAAATTTTTCGTGTCGCATATATTTAAAGCAAACAGCCTTCCCTCAATTGCACAACTGATAAGTTTTTCGAAAATTTTTAATTGTTATTAGATTATAAAAAATAACATCGGGTATCGAGTTGCAAAGGGAACCAATGGGAAGTTATCAGTGTAGGTCAAACTCAGCCGCTTTTTTAAATTGTGGTGTGCCGAAAAAAGTTCTTCTTGTTGGAAACTACTTTAATCAATATCCAAATAAAGAACAATATTCTTATAACTGAAGACGAACGTTAATTTTTTCCAAACGTTGTATTTAGAAGAAAAAAACTACCAACAGCCCAATTGAATTTTATAAGAAACCACTGAAATATTGAAATAAATGAGTTTTTCTAAACCCGTTTGAATCTGATAAAATTATATCGGCATAGTTATTCAAGAAACAAACCGCTTTAGCCTTTCCTATATGATCTGTGCTGAGCACTTAAAATAGTTTAAGTGCAGCACATCTGGCTTTGACTACACAATCATCAGAGAAAAGTGATATCTATCAACTTTCCATGATATGATGAGTGAATTTGTAAAATGTTTCATCCTCGATATTACATACATTTCTTTTACGAAAATGAAATGGGACTGACGATGATTGTTAGTTACTATGTTGACAAGGACAAAGGACGACGATGATTTCTTTTTTACTATTTTTTTTTAGTTGTTTGCGCTTCCCTTTTATAAATGGCGAATTTTATAAGGATGGCTTACTTTTTAATTTTGCAGTGACGACACGTTGTCAGAAAGTTCATAACGAATCTCTGCAAGTCAAATTGAGGAAAGACAAAGAGAGAGAAAGAGAGAGAGGGAGAGAGAGAGAGAGGGAGAGAGAGTCATCATTAAAGGATAAGATATTGTTATTTGGAAGGAAAATTGCTTTTGACATCAACATGGTGTTTCATATTCAGAATGTAAGTTTGATGAAAATGTTTGCTGCTTTATAGTGTCTATCATACAGATTTAATATTTTTTTTTAATCCACAGATCAAAGACAGCTATTTTTATTTCAATTTGGTTATATTATAGGATGCAGTCAATGGTTAAAGATTTTATATGTATATGTTACTGTAAAAAGCCGAAATAATGAAATTCTAGCATTAACCGGTATATCCTAGAATTTTTCAGCACCATTGGTAACATACCTATATAAATTTAATTTCGTATATAAATGCAATTGATACGTATAGCAGAGAGTTGGCGAAATTCTCAAACTGTAGGTTGTCAGGCACAGGCTATTATGTATTTGATCATTTTCCAAAACGTAGATAATAATTGAAAACGTTTTTAAATTCAACTTTACCAATAGAAATAGCCAAGAAAAAGGCTTTGGTTAAAAGATCGGGCTTATTTGGCCTATATTTTGACAAACATTAGTTGTCATATGTATTATTAAGGATATTGTGTATAGAATAGACCTATACACCTGAAGGCAGATTTAATTCAAATTAATTGTCTATACTACTACTACAGCAGTTCACGGTAACGAGGTCATGGCGACACTACTACTTTCTTAGAGAATTATTTATAATGAACCTTTACACCCCTCCTGTCTAAAGCTCGCGGCCTTGGGCTGTGGACTTTCAGTATGTTGTTCCTGGGCATCACCTTTAACTTAGATAAAAATAATCCTTACTACATGCTACATGATTGTTCCTTCGCTGGCAAAGTGACGTTTTGTATGGTACTAACAAAAGAAAAAAATTTCTAAGAAAGTAGTAATTTTCGCGAAAACTACAAGACTTAAAACTAAGGTCTATCCAACATAAATTGGCAGTACACGTCTTATGGGAGAGCTTTTTCAAAATCAGTAGCGCACCATACTAAATTGAAAGAACTCCTTCATAAAAAGTGTTTGCCCGCCCGTAAATTTCTGATAGCATCTGACGCAGATCCAACGTCCTATCGAGCGCACATCTGACTGCGCACTGAATTGCTGTGGCCTATGGCTGCTGCTGCTATTCAACTTCAACCCCCATAAAATACTGATGTGCATTCAGGGTTACCCATGTCCATTTGGCAACTCGTTCAGATTTTTTTCCTTGGGTTTCTGTTGAGGTGCTTTTGGTTTTAGAGCTTAAAAAAAAGTTTTTAATGATGAAGGTTACCGTAGAGTGTTTTCATCTTTTGCATTTCGTTTAATGTGTGGAAAATACGTTAAAATGCAGTTACAAATTTTTAAGCTGTTTTCTTTGAAAGAGTATTATTTGCGTAGATTTTCGTAGCGGTCAATTAATGTGAAGAAAAGTATTTTTATGTAATTTATTTTTTAAAAAGTGTATTTTTTTTTAAGTTTTGTGCAATTTATGTTTTTAAGACGGGTAGTTTTTTAAGAATCGTTTGTAAAGTTTTTTGAAAATGTGTGTGCAATAAATTATAATTCAAGTAATATTTACAAAGGTTAAATAAAAGAATAAACATTTAACCAAAGTGTATATTAAAAATAAATTTAAGAATATTTCAAGTGTCGACTGTTTCTTTTGGGCCTTTGTCAGTACCAGACTTCTTTTCTTCATCGTCCTTTAACTTGTGAAATTTGTATTTTCACTCGTGTATTTTTGAAGAGGTGTATTTTTTTAGATTTTTGTGCAATTTGTATTTTTAAGTCGTATATTATCTTACCTCATGGTGGTGTGGAAAAAGATAAATGTGTTTTAATTTGTATCAATAAAACAATTAAATGAACATTTCTATAAAAAAAAAAGGCGGTAACCCTGCATAACATTCTTTCATATTTAAGTACATTCAAAATAAACAATACGACAACCCTGTGAGAGCTTTAATAAAGGACAGATTTATGCAATCCACTATAGCCAGAATGAGAGGCAAACGTCCTATCTTGCCTACACAGCCTTTTTTATTTGGATAAGGTATAGTCAGTTTTTAGCGTTCGATTAAAAGCTAAAAATAGCACTAAATTCGGAACGAAAATTTAGTACTTTCGTAGGTATGTACACAAAAAAAAAATTATAAATTATAAAAATAATTTTTTTCTTCAAAATTTTATTTTTCAAATTAAATTTTTTCAAAAAACGTTAACTGAAAAAACTTTTTTTAACAAAAAACTAAAAGAATGGGTTATCGGATTTTCAAAAACACATTGCAATGTTTTCTAGGTACCTACTTCCGTTCCTTTTAAATTTTACCACTTTACCCCCCTTATAAACGGGGGGCATAGATCCCCGCTATCAAATGAGTTTATTTTTAGTGCATGTCTGAAAATCATTTCTCAAAGTAATGGTCAGAAACAACCAGTATGCTAACCTTTAAAGGAAATGTATTTTTCATAATTATGAATGCAAACATGCAAATAAATTAAATTTGGAAAATCTAACACTCACCACTTGCTTAAACCCCTTTCTGTTATTTCTGGGTTAAATTAATCAATGATCAATAATGCTATTGTAAATGTGTAATTTTTCTTTGCAACAAAACTGTAAGAGTTAAATGAAAATTTCACAACAACTGAATTTCCCCCTATGAACACCATGATTCGCCTCTCGTTTAGGCGGGAGGGGCAATTATCTTAAAAATTAACTAAAAATAAAAATAAAATAATTAAAAAACAACGGCAACACTTACAATAACATCCTTCTGCCTTTTATTTTATTTTTTTACCAAAATAGTTGTAAAAAAAAAATTTAAAAATTAATTTTCAAACTCAAAATTTTGAAAAAATAATGTTAAAAATTGGATTCAAACTTATTTTGTTCAAAATTTTACGTTATTAAGTATAGTATTTCTGTTTTCAGTATTCAATGCTCCTATAGTCCAACATTTAAAACCGTGTACCTATGCCTAAATATCTTTTAGTTTTTGAGAACATTGAAAATAACCAATTTTACTTTTAATACCAACATAGTGAAAAACTTGCTTTTATTCAATTTTCTTAAAAACTAAAAGACATTAAAAAATATGGTTTATAAAGTTTGACTAAAAATTGATAGGGGCATCGATTATTGAAATTTAAAATGCTACTTAATGACGTAAAATTTTTAATGGAGGGTTTTAACAGTTGTAAAACGAGTTCGTGATTTCGGTGAGTGTAATGTCCTTTTTTATTTTACAAAAAATGGACATTCCTATTTATATGATTTTTGACTTTTTAAACAGTGCAGTGTCTAAGTATTTTGAAACAGTCGGAAATATGTTTTATTTAATAAAAAAAGATATTGCATTTGTCAAAGTTAAGACAATCGATTTCGTTGTTGAAGTAAGATAAAAGTTTGATCACTTTAGCGACAGTTAGAAAGGTTATTAATAACTTGGATGGTAGTCTAAAGTTAAACAACGTTTATTAATACGACCATGAATTTTTTCGGAAGAGATTTAGGCTTTAAATTTTATTAACTTTTTTTATAAGTATAGCTATATATTATTATTAGATAAAGCTGAAAATTAAAAACTCTGTGAAAAGAAAAACATTTAAAGAGAAGACATTCTTGAAAACTAATTCTATTGATTTTCCAATTTAAGTAAGTGTAATATTTTGATTTTTATTTTACAAAAAAAGCCTTATGAGCGAAATATGTTGTCATTTCCGAAAATAAATGGCTCTGTTAAAAATATTTCTGTCTTGGATTCGTCATTGGATCCATTAGCATATCCATTGTTATTTCCAAATGGAGATACAGGATGGCATATTTATAGTTCATAATGTCCACAGTTTTTCTATGTCATCAGCGGCAAGAACAACAATCAACAAAAGTAAAAACCCTAAAAGAATTAGTTTTCCCTTATTTTAATTTTTTATTTTCCTTGCAAGACAGTTTTTTTTTTGGCTGAATTTCGGCCACTGGGCGATACTAGTATATATGCCTACATAAATAGCCTTAAATAAATTTTGTGGTACCATTTTCTCAAAAAGTATTTTACCGATTTCGATTAATTTTATATGGTTGGAAAGCTACAATTGCGGAGGTGTGCAGAATATACTTGAGACACGCATTTACATACTGTGGGTAGTTTTTGTTTTTGTACTGTCGAACACTGTGCATATTAAAAAAAAATTAAACAAATGTTTTTTTCTTCAATATTTTCAAACAAATTGTTTTCGAAATTAAAAGTGTCAAATTTCGACACAGGAAGATACTAGTTATTATTATTGATTAAAAATAAATATATTACTTGGCAGTAGTAAGGTAGATTATAAATACCAATCTCTGTAAATTTTGCAATATAGGTTTAAAACATACATACATAACATGTGTATATGGCGTAAAATTTTGAACAAAGTTAGTTTGAACACAATTATTTTAAAATTTTTCCAAAATTTTTATAATTTTTCCGAATTTAACATTTTTGCCCTAGTTTACATTTTCTTTTAGTTTTCATTGAATAAAAAAATAAAAAAAGAACAAACTCTAATTTTGTTTAAAATGGTGTGTACATGTATACGTATGTATTCTATCTACATATTCCTACAGGGTGTAACTCTTGAGGCAGGACGGAAGTAATTTCTAAAAATTTGATTTAAATTGAAAAAAAAAAAAAACTTATAGAACATTTTGAAAAGGCCAGAATATAATATTTCTATATTTTTTTTCCAAATTGAATTTTGGAAATTTTTTAGCTTAAGCCTCGTATCAAAGAATATAAAGTTACTAAGAAGGCACAATTCATACAAATTTTTACAATTTTTTTATTTTTATATTGCGGCCTGCTCCCAGAGCTTTTGCTTTTTTTATGGGCTTTTCAAGGCCAAAAAAGCAGACTGTTTTAATGTGCGTGGTATCTCATTTTAAAAGCGCTGAGAGAATTATTGAAAAGCCCATAAAAAAGCCAAAGTGCGGGTTCCAACATTGGAACCCGGCATTTTCAGTAGAAAATTTGTATGAGATGCAACTTCTTGGTAACTTTATATTCTTTGCTCGTATGCAGTTCGAGACAAATCAAATTTTATCTCTACATTTTTTTTTCTCAACACAAATTTTGAAGGTGTAAAGATTAAAATGAAATTGACATGAGAACAGTAGCGTAGCTAAAAAAAATTGAGTATGGAAAATAAAACTGCGGTATCTAATGTCACTGATATTCGAGATGTTTTTTTTATAATATTACCTTACTTTACTTCGCTATGCTGCGTTTTTGGTGGAAAATTGCATTTTAGTAATAAGATGAAATTATTATTGAACTAACTTAAATGGGAATATGCTTTTGGTTTAGAAAACCCGTGAAATTTATAAAACGTCAACATTTGTCCAGCAAAATAATTCTTCGAACATTATTTGTCTTGAAAAAATTAAGTGAGAGAGACTTTTACATACATACATATGTACGTACAGTTTGAAACAAAACTTTGGATTTTGGGCGTGAACTGCGTACTGCTCAAGAACCCCGAGACAAAATTTGTCTATGGACAAAAATTCGTATGAGAAATAAATAGCTGTGTGACGCCAGAACCCCGACCTCAAAATTTTTTGACGAAACATGTCGCATTCGTTTGTCCATCCTTTGTCCACGTTTGTCCAGGCAAAAAAATCGTTTGTCCACCCTCAGGAAAAAAGTTATTAAGCTTTTCTTTTTTATAGCAAGTACCCCAAAATTAAAAAACGCCTCTACTGCCCACAATTTTGAACTTAGGAGGTCCGGACCAATTGCAATCGTTTGTCCACCGGCTCCTTATCATTGTCCACCCAAAATTTTTGTTTATCCACCCTTAGTTCAAAAATTATTGAACTTTTCTGTTTTATAGCACAGGGCATACAAAATTAAAATTTTTTTTTGCGGAATGGAACCAATTGCAATCGTTTGTCCACCGATTGTCCATGTTAGTCCAGAAAGAAAAAAATTTTTTCGACCCTTAGTTCAAAAGTTATTCAACATTTCTTTTTTATAGCAACACCCCCAAAAACAAAAAGTCCCCTAAAATCCCCAATTTTTAACTTAGGTGGCCCGGACCAATTGCAATCGTTTGTCCACCGGCTTCTTATCATTGTCCACCCAAAATTTTCGTTTGTCCACCCTTAGTTCAAAAATTATTCAACTTTTCTGTTTTATAGCACAGGGCATAAAGAATTAATTTTTTTTTTTGCGGAATGGAACCAATTGCAATCGTTTGTCCACCGATTGTCCATGTTAGTTCAGAAAGAAAAAAATTTTTTCGACCCTTAGTTCAAAAGTTATTCAACATTTCTTTTTTATAGCAACTCCCCCAAAAACAAAAAAGTTCACCGAAAAATTTCGTCTGTCCCCCCTTTGTTAAAAAAATATTCAAAATGTCTTTTATATAGCAACAGTCCCAGAAAACAAAAGTCGTCTACTGCCCTCATATGGCAACCATTGGCAAACCTGGGATGATGATGCCAAAAGGTTTCGTTTGTCTTTTGCTCATTTATGATCGACCACCAACAAAAATTAAGAAAAAATCACCTTTTTTATTAGCATGGCTCCTAGCCATTTCATTTAATTAAAAGAAATTTGCAGAAAATGACAGATTTCATACGATATGTACAATGCATAGATTATACGTCAAATTTTCCCAAAAATCACCTTACTTAAAAAGTAAACCATTAAAAAACAACGGCAACACTGACAATGTTAGAGGACTTTCTTTCTTTTTAAAGCAAGAAACCTTTCGTTTATTATGTTTAAGTCAAAATATTTCAGAGAACAGTTTTTAAGATTAATTTTCAAACTCAAATTTTTAAAAAAATAATGACAAAAAATTTTCAAAATTTTACGCTGATGATTTTATCTTTGATAAACTAGAAAACATGATGCTTCACTCGTTTATTCATACTAAAATCCAGTTCTTTATTTAATTTAAGATAAATTAAAAGAATAACAGCGTGGCTACTGACGGCTGCCGAAATTAATTTTCCAAAATTTAACATTACAATCTATTAAAATAAAAATTCTTATTTTATATAATTTTAATAAATAAAACAAAAGAAAAATTGGAATCAATTTGTAAGAAACAATAGCAAAAGATTTTTAAATACCAAAAACTTGAACGTTAATTACTTTTTAAAACATACATATATGTATATTCACTTCCCAACTATGAAAATCTGCAAAACATAGTTATTATAATAATAAATATATTTAGAGCCACTTGCACAGAAGTTTTTTTGACAGCAGTAACTCCTGATTTATAAATAAATTAAATTATCTGACTGATTTGAATCAAATCATGTTGTAGCTAAATATTTTTTTTCTATTTTAAGTTTAAAAAGTTATTTTCTCGTTCTCTGGATAAATATTTAAACTCTGAATAGCTCTCACGTCAAATTATAGAATTTCTTACGAGAAAGCAAGTGAAAGCGTTAAAGTTTGTTTATTTTTCAATGTGTTTTGTGTTTGTTGTGTTGGTGATTCTGAAAAAATATTCTTATCCGCTTGTTATTTATTTTCCGTTCGTGCAATTAAAAACCGATAAATTCTTATTTATTTATTTAAACTAGGATAGTTATCCTGAGTTTTATATATTTATCCGTTCGTTTGGAGCAAGTGGCCCTTAGTAAATTAAATTTTGTAATTAAGTAATCAAAGCTTTTAACTTTACAACAGCAAAGATTCAAATTTGAAGCTATATAGGGATTTTAGTTTCGCTAAATAAAACAAAAAAGGAGTGAAGATAAATGCCTTATTTTCAAAGTAATAATAAAATATCTTTCTAGTAACTTTAAGGCACTGTTGACTTAAAAAAATAAGGGTCGAACATTTTTTTTCTGGGCTTACATGGAATATCTGTGAATATGTTCCATTCTATTAAGTAAAATTTTAATTTTTAATGTTGGGTGCTATAAAAAAGAAAAGTTGAATAATTTTTGAACTAAGGGTGGACAAACGAAAATTTTGGGTGGACAATGATAAGAAGCCGGTGGACAAACGATTGCAATTGGTCCGGGCCACCTAAGTTAAAAATTGGGGATTTTAGGGGACTTTTTGTTTTTGGGGGTGTTGCTATAAAAAAGAAATGTTGAATAACTTTTGAACTAAGGGTCGAAAAAATTTTTTTCTTTCTGGACTAACATGGACAATCGGTGGACAAACGATTGCAATTGGTTCCATTCCGCAAAAAAAAATTTTAATTTTGTATGCCCTGTGCTATAAAACAGAAAAGTTGAATAATTTTTGAACTAAGGGTGGACAAACGAAAATTATGGGTGGACAATGATAAGAAGCCGGTGGACAAACGATTGCAATTGGTCCGGGCCACCTAAGTTAAAAATTGTGGGCAGTAGAGGCGTTTTTTAATTTTGGGGTACTTGCTATAAAAAAGAAAAGCTTAATAACTTTTTTCCTGAGGGTGGACAAACGATTTTTTTGCCTGGACAAACGTGGACAAACGATGGACAAACGAATGCGACATTTTTCGTCAAAAAATTTTGAGGTCGGGGTTCTGGCGTCACACAGCTGAAATAAATTTTTTTCCAATCTGCGTACTAGGCAGGCTATTTTGTTTTTTGGCTCTTTTAAATATCTGTCTGACATAGTTATGACTTATTTTCCAAAAATGTTCCTAGATTTTTTCCAATTGTGAGCATTTTCAGTGCTTTTTTAAAATTGAAATAAAAAATGATCCTTGAAAGCTACAAAGTTAATTTCCGGCAAACATTAACTTCTGACAAAAAATATTTATTTTCGCAAACTTAATTTTTTTTTTATTTTAGCCTTACGTGTATAGGTAAATGTCTTATTTAATAAAAAAAAAAAAAACAATGTGAGCTAAAAAATCAGTTTAATTCAGTTTAGTTAAGGTAAATTGTGTCAAATATATTTGGGTTTTTTCTTTTTTTTTTATATTTTAGGAGCTCAATTTTGAGCTAACTTTAAAACTTGTTAATTTGAATGTAAAAAAAGAGGCTGGGTTGACCCACACTAATAACTTCCCATTGGTTCCCTTTGTAAATCGACACCCGACGTTATTTTTCAGAAGAAAATTACCAATTAAAAATCTTCGAAAAACTTACCAGTTGTGCAATCAAGGTAAGGCTGTTTGCTCTAAATATATGCGACACGAAAAATTCCAACAATTATTGGCAGTTTCTTTTGTAGTTTTTTTTGGCCTAGAAAAATAAGCTGTCAATTGAATTTATTTAAAAACCTTATAAATTACTTATTATGGTATTTCGTGTAGATTAAAATTATCCCGGAGTTCATATCATTGGTTTATCTCGAGATATTCGAGCCGGAAAACATTTTTTAACAATTTTTAGCATTTTTTTGCCATTTTATTGGCCTAGAAAAAAAAAACCGTTAGTTGAATTTTTTCACAATATCTGCCGATTATCAACTATAACTTCATTATGCATCGAATAAAACCAGGCCGAAGTAGCATTATTTTTTTAGAGCAATTCGAGAAAAAAGCCATTTTACAACTTTTTTTTTTTAAATTACTGTAATTAAAAAAAACCGCTGATTAAATTTTTCTGGAAATACTTCTGCACGTTATGACCTTATTATCTGTAAAATTAAATTTATTTTAAGTCCATATCTCTATGCGTTCTCGAGATATCGTAAACGAAAAAAGCTTCCGAACTTACGAACGTATATACGTACACAGACATCTCTCTAAAAAAGAATGTAATCCGACTCTAGAGAAATGTCAAAATTTTCAATTTCACAAATCGGATCGATTACAATAACTTCCAATGGGAAGTTAAAAATGTCAGAGCTATGAATTTCACGTGGAGGCAGCAAATTAGCATTTGTTGAAACTAATGTAAGAAAATATTTTTTTTGTATAAAAACGATACCTATACCACCGCTTTACACATTTTTTTGTTTTTTATTATGTATTTTATTTAAATTTTATCTCATGAATTTATCAGCAACGCAACTCCTGTTTTGTTGTTGTATGCGGATGCCTAGATAAGATGTATGTAGGTATACTACGTTAAAAGGTAAAGGAAATGGATTTCAACCATATAGCGTGCTTTTATTATAAAGGCCAAGCGGAGATTCATAAATTCACAACTTCTCGCATCATATATGTACATATGTACCCATACCAACCATTACATGTTTTTCGATGGTAAAATCGGTCTAAGGTTTGGATCCTGTATGACATTTTTCTTTGTACTCAGGGATCCACGTAAGGGAGGACTCATAAGTAAAACGACGAAAAAGTAAAAAAAAGATAAATTCACTAATGCAGTCATTTTTTACCAACACCTGGCGTTCATTCATTTTTGAAATTGCAACATTCATGGCTAAATTGTTAATAGCCAGCAGGATTCTGAGATTTAAAAAATAAATAAAAAAAAAAAGGAAACCAAAAAGAATACAACTTTTGTCCATGCAGGTCCGCCACAGAAAATAATTATTTTCATTTGACACGAATCTGCAGAGGACAACACTATACACACGCGATGAACTTTTGCTTCTATATACTTAAATAGTTCTCATGGATAAGGATCATTTTTCATCCTCGGAAAATGAGTTATTCCCATAAAGCCTGCCGCAACGTTCGACCTTGAATTAAAGGGTAGAAAGTATATATTATAAAGCGTAGAGGTTTAACGTATACATAATTTAATTTAGATACCTATACATATTTGTATATACCTACCTAAATTCATATCTGGGTTAACGTTTATAAGATGTGCTTATATACAAGATAAATAAATCAACAGATGCCTGCCACGTATTTTCATTTTTTGTTATAACGCAATATTATAATCCCTTGACGAAATAATACATATACATATGCCTGTATACCTAACCTATATAATAATCTAAGTAGAACTTTTAAGAGCGCCTGGTACAAATAAAAAATTGATTTATTTCATAATTGCTTTCATGGGGCTAGTTATGCATTGCCAAAGGGAATATGTGAGAGGCAATTTTGGTTTTTGATATCCTAATAATATGGGTCAAATGTTTTGTTAGGCCTAATCATATTTCACTTCCGACAACAAAATGAAGAACATTGTTATGAGGCATATACCAATGTGTGAATTATATTTATCCGTCGGAAATAAAAAAGGTTACTTCAAAAAAATATATTTTTAAATGTTAACTTTATTTTCTTTTCAACAAATAAAATATTTCAATAGTTTTTACATACGTAGTTCTTACATACTACTCTGCAACTACTCGCAAACTCCACCGTGTTGAATCTATTTATATCGTTATCCTGATGAGTTGGTTTTTTTGTCCTCAGGGTTTATGGTAGTGTTGGTTAATTGTATCTTTATCTTATTTTGTTATTTGGTTGGTCATAAAATATCTGTTATATATTTTATTTTATCTTGTTTTGTTATTATTATCTCGATTGGTTGATCATAAAATATCTGTTATGTATTTTATCTTGTTTCCTGTGGTAATCTTAATTAGGATGTTTGTAGATCATTAGCGATCTTATTTCTTTTATTATTTCCTCTTATTTCCTGCTTGAGGTACAGTTGAGTGTTTATAACTCCCCCCATCGCTCAAAATGAATCGCCCCGATTCATCAATATGTTTTTGAAGCAAGGCAAGTCCTTTTTCTAATGTCATCTCGTGTTGTGTAGCCGTTGGTTCGATTATATGTTGCATTGGTATATTGTTGTTGATTTTGATTTCTTTTTTCTTAAAAAATAAGGTTAATATAATAATAATTACAATAATTATACTTATAGTACTTATTCCAATAACTGACTTGGATTTTGTTATATTTAAGTAACTTAATGTGTCAATATTCTCAAACTTAAATTTTAGCTCAGTATTTGGGTCTATTATGTATGACTCAACAACATAGTCATTTATGGCATGTGTTTTTATATAGCTAAGTATTTTTTGAGTAGGGTTTGTATAGTTTTTATTATCTATATTAACAGTTTCGTTAAATGTTATTAAATAAATACCATTAATTTTATCATTATTTATGGTATGGTTATTTTTTAATAAAATTGCCCCATCTTTTATAATTTCAAATTCTTTTTGAATTTCATTTGTTTTATTGCATTTGGTAGGAATTTTATTTAATAAATCTGAAAGACATGATTTTTCATAATTTATTTTGCAAAAATATAAATTTATTTCTTGTTTACAATCCTTAATATTGTAAAATGATTCATTGCATTTTGCTATATTCTTATCAATTATTATTTTTTCTTTATATTGTTCGATTGCTCTTGTTTCAAATATTTTACAATTTTTATAAATGATTGGGTACTTTATTAATATTATTATGACATCTTTAGTTTGAACAATCTTAAAATCACTAACATCTAAAAGATCGGATATTGACATACTTCCATGTTCATTATTTGTTATTTTTTGAATATCTTTTTTATTTAATATGATTGGGTTTAAAACTTTAGCTTTGCTTAAAGCAATAGTTTGAATAAGGTTTTGTAACTCTAGTATTATTAATTTGTTTCTTTCTTGTAATCTTCTTGATTTTAATGTATTTTTTTCAGTATTTAAAACTTTAGTAATTTCTTGGATAGCTTGAAAGATCTGTGAATTGGTAGTTGCTTGTTTATTATTATTATAAATTAATTTATTTAATTTGTTTTCTACTAGTAAATGATCATCATGGTCAGGTACTCCTGATATCCAACTAAGTATTGTTCCTATAGTATTGATTGCTCTTTTGAACCTGGTAATTCTAACTTCATCTATTAGTGTCCTCATTAAGGTTATTTCTGACATTATTTCTGCGTTTTCGTCTAAATTTAAGGTGGTAAAATCATACTTTAAGTTTTCTACGTTTGATTCTTTTTCTAATTCCGCTATGATTTCATTAATATAAGTAATGTTTGTCATGTGGAATAACGTTCCATATTCTTTATAAACTGCTGTATTACCATTTTCTATAAGTAAATATTCACTCCTAGAATAATCTATTACATCTGATCTTATTAAAATAATATTTCTTATTATAATAATAATAATAATATGTTTTATGAGGTCCATTTCGATAATTTTCCAATAATTTTCTCTGCTTCTTAGAATGCTGTTCTCCAATCTGTTGCTGGATACTGGCTTTATAGAGCGAACGGGAATCACTTTGCTGGTTTCTTCCTTTTAGTTCACGATTGATTATACTTTCAGGATACTTTGTTTTTCTCCTATTTATAAACAAATTTGGCTGATAGCTTCAATTTCACTTTGATAGTTTTTAAGCCTTAATTGTATCTACATGTGCTTATGTAGATTTGGCTATTTTATTCACTTTCACTTTTTACGTTAGTAATGAGCTATCCCGGTTGAGCCCCCAATTATATTTATCCGTCGGAAATAAAAAAGGTTACTTCAAAAAAATATATTTTTAAATGTTAACTTGTGCAAGTATAAATTCGGGGGCGGGTCACAATTCTACTTTCGAAATTCTGCTTTTCATAACTCTGCCTCAAAAAAATTCTACTTTTTAAAATTCATTTCTAACTTGCAACATATAGGTATAGGTACTATACATATATGGCAAGTTTTGAATTCGTAGAAAAATTGAACTCGAGATTTTGATAAAACTTGACATTACGATGATAGCGAAGACGAAAAAAGTGGGTCTCGCAATTCCGTCCGTGATTTTAATTAAACTTGGCATAAAGTGTTTTTGGGGTATTCCCCCGACACGTTTTTTTATTTTCTTTTTAGGACCAAAAATAACGGTAGGTACCTGCCACATAATGTTTTGCATTTTTGGAAAATCTAATTTTTCTCAAAAATAGTTCGACAAATTTTTCTAAAAAAAAATCAATACATTTTTTAGGTATATGCCACATTTTTTTGAATATTAAATTTCCAAAAATGGTTTTAAATGGTACCTCAACCTCCCAAAGAAACATTTTTTTTATTTTCGTTTTTCTCGAAAAGGAATAGGCTGATTTTGATAATTTTTGTTATGGAGAATCTTCTGAAAAATCTAAACAGTATTAAAATACCAAAATTTTCTAAAAAAAACTAAGTATTTTTTGAATTTTAAAAAAAAGTATTAAAAAACCAAAATTTTCTAAAAAAACTAAGTATTTTTTGAATTTTAAAAAAAAGTTTAAATTTTTATTTCGACGTCTTGGTTGAGAGGATCACGCCCTCAAAGGACAGCGATGATGATACCTCTACTCAACCCGGTGTCTAGGTGCTGACGACACTTATAAGAACAATTTCCTCTAAAAAAATTAGTGCTTAATGCACATGTGAGTTAAACTTCTTCAAGACCATGAAGATTTTTGTACGATATTTTTGGACTTGCATTGCATGTGTTTCTCGGAGGGTTGGATGGTATGTAGCCAAAAGACATGTACAGCTCTCGCCCTACCCTACTGCTCAGTGACTGTTTGCACTACTGACTTCCTACATAATACCAATCGATAGATAAATGCGCAAACATTATAACGACATTGTTTTATAGCTATCGCCTTATAGTTTCAGGTGATGAGTCATCGCGTTTGGGGTAAATTGGAGCTCAGTTTGGAGTAGGTACTTAAATTAATTTGAGCTCCATTTCTTCGGATATATAAGTGCCACTGACGATGACGTGATCTACCAATTACCAATTTAATGTTCATGGATCTTAAGGTGAATTTTCTACGTTAAAGCTCATTTCATTCAGTGTCCTGGATTTTAAAAGATTTCCGTAGATAAAGAAAAAATAAAAATAATAATAATTCAACTATGTTATCAAAACTGAAATAAAGCTCTTTAGGGTTAAGATAAACGGAAAGATAAAAAATAAAATAACTTTGTGAGGATGAATATACACAATTATATGAATAATTTGAAGGACTTTGCACTATGCTACACTGTACTACTATATTCGGTAAAAAAAATTAAAAATAAACAAAACTTTTTATATCCTCATATAACAGACCTTAGTTTAGTACCGCTATATAGGTATGGCTATTATGACGAGTTAAAGGATATTCTATAAAAGAAGGGCATAAAGTGATTGCAAAAGTTGTTCCTTCTCTGTATTATAAATATAATACATACATACGTATAAAGGGTGGAAAAATTCAGGACTAAGTTCTGCCAGGACTGCAGATGAAAGTTAGGAAAACTGTTTGTTATTAACAATAGGACTTGACAACAATATACCAAGTAGTAGTGTAATTCACTGTTGTTTTTTTTGCTGAATTTTATGAGCATAAATATGTTGCTATAGTTTATATAGTATAAAAATGCAGTGTGGGATTCTTTATGTAAAAGTTTTTTTTGATTTTGTTCTTTCGTAGCACTTTGGAATATTTTGCACAGTACATGAGATTTTAGATTTATTTGGACTGTTTGACTTTTAAAATTTTAAAGGAACTGGGTTTGCTTTCAAATACTTTAGTTAAAGGATATGGATTAAGGGTTTGTATAGCATATAGAAGTCTAAGTCGACATAATATGTTTTACATTTTCACAAAATTATTATCAAACTCTCAATATAAAATAATCTTATTTCTACTTTCATGTTTTTGATTCGATTAATCCCAATATCCTATGGACTTATGTAATAAGCGCAAAACAACGCGCTGAAGCTTAAATCAGGAATATTTTTTAGAAAGTACAGTTCTTAGACCCAAAAATAACAGTGTCTACCATGATAACTGTTTAAAAACCGTTCAAGAAATATAATATTTCATTGAATTTTTGAACAACAAGATTAACTTATACCACCAATTGTTTAGAAATTAATTTTAGGTATTTTAATTTGTTTTATTTTTGTGTGGCTGGAGATATAGCTATTTTAAGGGGTGCCGAGCCGCCTATCATCAGTCTTCTTTTTAGTTGGTGCTGAGCTTTAATCCAATTTTATTAGGTATGAAAAACTTTCTACCTGCAGTCTTAGAAATCGTATGCACTACGCATTCCACCGCTTATGACCACTGACGTTACAGGTCGAGATGGGTTGTTTGTTTATCGAATGCATTTAGAGCACCAGCATTTTTATAAGCTCCCTTAATAGCTTTAATAGCGCCTTGAAATAGCTATATCTCTAGCCAAAACAAAAATAAAACGAATTAAAATACCTAAGATTAATTCGTAAACAATTGGTGGTAGCGCTTTTAAGTTGTTTTTGTTATGTTCAAAAATTCAATGAAATTGACGGAATAAAGAATGATCAAGTCTGATAAATACTGAAGTACTCAAGTATGAAAAGTAAAATAAATAATAATAAGTGTGTTTTATTGGCAATTTTATAGATAGCTCAGTAAAATTTCCCTTGGTACTTAATAACAAAACTAAAAGTGCCGATAAATTACCCAGTAAATTATTAGCGAATATTAAAGTGGACTAATAGTAATAAATCTCGGTAACGTAGTTTGTTTTTAACGAAGAAAAAAGTTTGTGAACACATCCAAAGAATAAAGAGTGGATATAAAAGTTGATATAGCGTTTTATTGAACTTGTATTCCTGCGATAGGTATGAATTACCAATAAAACGCTTCTAATAATAATAATATAATATTTTATTTTCCACTTAAATTTAATTGAAAAAGTATACAATGTTATGAGTAAGTAAATACCTCCAATAGCATGAGTAAATTAAACAAATAAAAATAAATCAAAATAAAATGAAAACATCTTCTCTTAGTAGGTTAAGATACAAAATTTAAATCTAACAAAATCTTGTTTAAATGAGTCCTCTGAGTTATATCAGGAGAAAATTTTGTTGAATATTTTTTTTTTTTAAATCATTAATTTTATTCAAGTGGGTTTCTCAAATATTTTACTTTAGAAGAGGACACCATCTTAAAGGTTGCTTTCTAAAATCATCTTTAGACTCTTAACATCTATTCCTGGAACCTTATATTATTGACATAAGCAGCATTGGAATTGTTCAAGTTTTACTTCATTTGGCCAGTTAAGATACCCTTGCCACTAACAGTAAAGAGTTTTGAGTAAGAAATGAGACAAAGGCCGAAGGCCAAAGTGCACAGGTGATTCTTGTTTACTTTTTGGTAGAAATATTATTTGAGAAGAGCAGTTGTTTAAAGAGAAATGAAGAACAAAGTTAAGGTATTTTTTTTGTTTATTCAAATTTCATTGAGATTCATATTATAGGAATTTAAAATTTATTATTATGTACTTCCTATTTCTGTTCATTATATTTACATCAGGTGTCGTGAAAATTTAAGAAAAGGAATTCCATTCTATATTTGTTGAATCGAGGAGAGAATTTGAAAGAAAATTATGTTTAAATTAAAAAACTTAAATTTCCATATACCTAGTTGTGACAGTAAATTGGTTATGTTTTAAGAATTCTGCGGACATATTAAAAACTTTGCAAAAGTAGGTACAAGAACTTAAATTTACAGAAATTTGCACGATGTTTTGCTTTCATTCATTTAGCCTCAAACTGATTTTGTGCTGAGCTGGGAATTTCTGTTCAAACAAATTTCTTGGACTGAAAATCACAGGAATTTTTGTTTTTCTTTCAAGAGCGTTCTCTTTGGTGAAAAAATTCAATTTTTTTTTAGAAAATCACATCTTCAAACTGAAGAAACGCACCTAAAATTTCTGCGGTCAAACATTTTGTTGCATATTTATTTGGATTTTTTTTGGAGTGGGAACAACTTGGGCAAAGTCCAAATTCGATTAAATCCAGCCGAAACGATTATGAAAAGAAAATGGTGAGTAAAGTATTTACTTCTCCCATTTGTACAGAATCATTACCAAAAATATTTACCAAACACTCAATATCATTGTTCCGCCGAATACCATTAGATTAACTTTCGTTTAAAAAAAAACTTTCTTTAATTATGTTAGGCTTAACAAATTGTTATTTTTTATTTTAAAAGCCTTATGCACTAGTCAAAAAATTAAGGGAACATAAACCAAATTAAGTTTTTTTTTTAGTGTTTTTGAAGAGCTCTATCTCTATGAAAAGTGGTCGTATTGAGATGAAATGAAAAGCATTCTAAAGCTTCATATTTTTTGTGTTGAGAAATTTAAACAAATAATTTTTGTTTTAGGGTACCGTTATTGTGCAATCATAAGAAACAGCACAAATTGTGTTCAAACTATTTTTTTTCAAAATTTTACGTTGTTAGGTACTATTTTTGGTTTTAATATTCGATGCTCCTATTAATTTCCAGTCAAACAATCAAAACCAAATGCCTTAATGTTTTTTAGTTTTTTTAAAAAATTGAAAACAACGATATCTACTTTACTACATAATTAGTAAAAACAGAATCTTTGGAACACCAAAGTTTTTGTTTGGCTGATAATAATTGATGGGAGCATTGAATACTAATCACGAAAATATTACTTAAAAACATAAAATTTTTTTTTATTATTTTTTCAAAATTTTTAGTTTGAAAATTAATTTTTCAAGCCCGCCTAAACGGGGGAACCCCCACCCATACGATTTTTTTCTTGTCTTAACCCAACTTACTCGCTCTAGCTCTTTGGTGCACCTTATACCGAGCACACTGTATAAAAATATAAAGCTGACGTTATTGTCATAAAATTGGGTAGCTTTGTCATAAATCATTACTCATATATAGTTTAAGAAGAAAAAAATATTTAGTTTGTCCGCGATAATCTCAAAAAGTATTAATAGCCCAGGAAACAAAAACATTGCTTCATACAAACTTCTAAATGTTGGTAATAGGTTTCATACTTACATATATTAAACCTAATACAATTATAACACTTTTTAGAAATATCCCCAACTGTGGGTGTTGAGAAAAAGAAAATAACGAGATTTTAGTGGGAATATTTTTTGATTTTTCTTGTTGAATTGGATTATTAAATTTTATTAAATTTTCGTACACTTTTTTGTCGAGGTTGACAAAACATCTATATATTAATACGCTTGGGGAAAATGTACGGTAGACTTTTCTCCGTTAATACTTAACGGAAATGCATGAGTGATATATCGTTAGAAAGATTTTGTCCCACAGATGTGCACAAATCAAAATTTAAGTGCATATAAAGCCCAGTGATGTTCAAATTCATGTAAAAAACTATTTTTTACCTTTTCTACGTTTAAGTAGGTCAAAAACGCGTATATAAGTGTAAAAAACGTAAAAATCGCGTCAAAAACGTAAAAAACTCGTAAAAAAGGTAAATAAGAAGTAAAAAAAGTAAATTACTGAGAAAAAAGAGAGAAAATGAGAGGAATTGTCACTATCTGTCAAAATCTTAAAAAAGAAAGTTTGCAGTCATTAAAGTGAGTTGAATTGTTTATACATAAAGTGCCAAAAATAATTATTATTCTCAGACAAAGCTTTTTTTTTAATTTTTGTATGGTTGAACGATTACCTACTTTCAGAAAAGGCAAGATCTTTTTATTGAAATCGAAAGAACAAATAATTAATTAAAGCATTTTATAGTGTCGGAAATAAATTGGAGAATCTGTTTTTATAAAAATTTTATATAGATACCGCACAGCTCCAACCCTCATCTTCAGTTTTGATTTTTGAAGCTTAACAATTTTGATTACTTTTCACGTTTTATTTTACTTTTTTACATTTTTTACGTTTTTTACATAAACATAGTACAAATACAGCAGATAAGAAGAAAGCTAATGTAAAAAACGTAAAAAAAACTATGTAAAAAACGTAAAGTAAAAAAGTCGGTCAAAACTGATGAAGCCATTAGAGGCGGGCACCTAAGGGATATTTGAGTTTTTTTTTATTATTATTGATTTTTATCTTTTCAATTATGCTTTTAAACTTGGTATTTTAGAAAAATGAGAAATGTATGAAGAAGGGGAGTAACAAAAACAAAAGAAACATTTATTTGACATTTCAAACATAAAAACATGGTTCACTGAATAGAGCTAAAGTGCCCTCTTTCATATTTTCATTTAGTTGTTTACAGGTTAATATTTTGAAATCACTTCTGAAAATTGTATTTTAAATTGTATATTAAACAGATCGTAGGCAGAGATAGAAAAATATTTCAAAATGTGAAAATTTGCGTTCGTGTGTTTTGTTTAATTTAAACCCAATATTCATTCAATTTACCAGGGAACAACCACTTTTGTCTTACGCATCGGCAATGATTTGAATAATGTTGTTTTTTGTTTTTGTTTTTTTGTTTACGGAAAACCCCACAAATATCAATTTATGTTTTAGCAGCAAACATAACCACGCATATTATTATCATGAATAATAAATAAGCGTGGGAGTGTATTTTTAGGCTGTGTGACATATTCATATTGTGGTTGGTTTAGATGAAAATTAATAAAATACCTTTCAAGTGAAATAATATTGAAAATAAAAACATAGTTAATTTAAAAACACTAAAAACACACAAAGGGAAAATGCTAGGTAATCAAGTTTTGATTTAATTATTATTTTGGTGAAAAGATTATTAAATTAATTTATTATTAAATGTCTATGTACTTATTTGTTGAAATGCGTTTTTTTTTTATTTAAATTTTTTATGACGACAAACAAAAACATTTTTGTACACATACATATGTATTTAAAAATAAATTTTAAATACTAAAATTTTATTAACCCATTTCCGGCGGCTACCAGTTCCAGTTGACTTGAAATTTCACATATTGGATATTTTTTGTGTACTTGAAATTAAAAAAAAAAGTTCTTGCAAAAACTTTTGGTTTCCCAGAAAATTCGTGTTGCGTTTTCGCAACGCTCGCCGAAAGCAGTATCAAAATTATTGCAATAAAATTTTCTTCTTACATATGGAATAATTGACCTAAAACAAAATATTTTTTTTTCAAAAATTAATAAAAAATCAAAATATTTTTCTTTTCAAAACACACACTAAAATTAACTATACTCTGTATAAATTTGAAGTTTCTGAAGTTAACCCTCAAAAAGATAAAAATAAGAAATTGTAAGAAAAAAATCATTTTCTCCAAATTAATTTTTTTCTTCAAAAATGAAAAAAAAATCAGGGCGACTTTCCATTACGACATCCCGATTTTGAAGTTGATTTTTTTTTTAGGGGTAGGTAGGCATCTCAATAGAATATTTTTCAAATATTATGGTGAGGAAACCCCCCTAAATGCAATTAAAAAATTTTTAAAATTTTCAAAATCGGGCATTTGTTTTTACCGATTTGCACTATTTATACGCGGAATTTGGAAACGCGGATGGTCTCATTGGAAAGATGAACACCTAAAAACACTAAATATCACAATTTTAAAGTGAGGAAGCATTTATACATTATGTATTTTTAATTAATTTTTAGAAGTTTTTGTTTGGAAAACAATACAAACTAAAGAAATGTCAGACGGTCTGTTTAGTATTGCCAGGCATGTATTTTTTCACTTGGGTTTTTATTTTGGGAATTGTTTTCGGGAAATTTAAAACTGTTTAACCTCACTAAAATGTATTTCAAAATGAGTTTAAATAATAGTTTAAAATTTCGCGCGAAATTTAAAACTATTATTTAAACTCATTTTGAAATACATTTTAGTAAGGTTAAATAATAGTTTAAATCTCAATATTTCTCAAATAAAATGCAAATAACATTGCAATTGTGACTTGTTTCCTGCATATTTTACCGTTAAAATTTTACTCTTTCATAACTGATCATATAAGTAATTTCCCTAAAAATCGGGCTAAAATCTGAAAATTCCGAATAAAAATCCCAGGAATCGGAAATATAAAAAATATCCCAAAACCATTGTGTACGTCTGGCAATACTAAGCATACACTGTCACGACAAGGGAAGTTCTTTCATCCCCATCTTGGTGTTTTTTATTTATTTCCATGCATTTTGTATAGAAAAATTGTAACTTTGAAAATTAATTAAAAATACTTACAAATATTTCCTCACCCTAAAATTGTGATATGTGGTGTTTTTAGTGAATATCTATCGAATGAGACCATCCGCGTATCCAAATTCGGGATGTTGTAAAGGAAAGTTGAGCCAAAAAATCAATAGACTCATTATTCCCAAATTTTATTTTTCTAAAAATGAAGACCAACATTATGTTGATGCTAAAATATAGGCCATGTCTTGAACTATTATTCTAGTTGAAAAAAATTTAAATTTGGCCAAACCTTCCACTTAAAATGACTTTTATTATTTCAATGATTGAACTACTTTACCAATGATCATTGAAAAATTCAAAGCCATTTTACTTCGAAGTTTCGGCCGGAATTAATTTTTTTTTTACTAGAATAATAATTCAAGTCATGGCCTATATTTTGGCATCAAAATATTTACCTATTTGACTTTCTAAATGTCCCAAAACTAACAACTAAAATTTTCAATGATAGCTATAACTGACCATTAAGTTTGAAGTTTCTGAAAACAACCGTTAAAAAAGATAAAAATCAAAAACTGCAAACAAAAATTGACCTAAAAAAAATAGTTTTTTTTCTAGACTAAAATTACCTATTCGCTTTATAAATTTGAAGTTTTTCAAAACAACCCTTAAAGATACAAATCAAAAACTTTACAAATATTGAAAAAACAATTGACCTAAAAAAAATTTTTTCATCCTTTTGTTGAATAGGATGTAATCAAAAATTATGCTTCTTAAAAAAATTGGTATATTATAAACATAAAAACACAATATTTTGAGAAAAAACTGTTTAATCTGATTTGAAAATGCAACGAAGGAAGTATTTTTTTAGTTTCAAATGCTACTGGATTAGATATGAGCGTTGCAAAAACGCAATGTAGTGCTTTCATCTCACCAGGCAGCTCATATAAATTGCATCAACATTATTTCAGAATATCAATTGCACATTTATTTATACCTGTAGTTAACATTATTTTGATAAATTTCAATTCTGATGAAATTTTTAAATATTTCAAAAATGCTACCTCAAAATTTTGAAAATTTCCTATTTTGAAGGTGCAAAATCATCACGAAAAAAAAATTTTAGAAAAAAATCCAAAAACAGGTCGATTCAATTAACTCTCAAATTCATTACTAAGGGCCACTTGCATTAAAGTTTTCTGACTGCAATAACATCGGTTTATAAATAATTGAGAGCTATCTGACTGATTTGATTCAAATCACGTTGTAGCAAAATATTTTTTCTCTATTTGCTTACAAAAGTTATCTTCTCCTCGTTTTCCGGATAAATATTTAAACTCAAGTCAAAGCGTTTGAGTTTGTTTATTTTTCAATGTGTTTTATGTTTGTTGTGTTGGTGATTTAGAAATAATATTCTTATCATCTTGTTATTTATTTTACGTTCGTGCAATTAAAAACCGAGAAGTTTTTATTTATTTATTTAAACTGGGATAGTTATCCTGAGTTTTATGTATTTATCCGCTCGTTTTGTGCAAGTGGCCCTAAATTTATCAAAATTTATCATCACTTAAGTTCCAAAAGTTTTCAGGTATGACGTTGTCTTTTCGCAACTCTAGCCGGAAATGGGTTAAATCAAAATTTAAACAGACTTGGAATCATTTGGGGTAGTGGTTTTTTTAACACCTAAAATGGTATCTCTTTTTCTTTAGGTGGTATACCTACTTTGTTTGCGAATATCCCATAAATTAGGTGCCAAAAAATGCGGGTGATCTTGAAAAACTTCAACCCTGGATTAAAAATTTTCTAAGCCTGATGAATTTCTTAAAGTACCTGGCCTTTTATGACCAATTACTGACCTTTTGGACTGTATACATTTTTTGCGAATATCCAATATGTATGTATGGGGTGATAAGATCCCACAGCCAGTGGTAGGGCTTAGGAAAATGTCGCCATTTTGTTTTCATTTAATAACTCATTCTGATTTTATTTTGTGAGAAAATGGCCAGTGAAAAATTTATATAGAATCAAAATACCTAAAAAATTATGTTTTAACGATCTCTGGTATTTATTTCATCTTTAAGTTACAGCTTGTCAAAGTTCACATGAACCTAATGTGGTTCGATTGAATGGTTTTAACTCCACAAAAACCTATTACAATTTTGTAGAGGAGAGGTGGTGCAATAACTCTGGTCGGATATTGTTTTTCAAAATTGTAAAATTTTTCATCAACTTTTGCATTTCATCAATCAAAAATCATATTGATGGTGGGTTTAATTACCCCTCTAGTAAGAAATTTGTTACCTCTTCCCAAAAATTTTTACACAGAAATAAAGTCTGATACTCTGGCTCTATTTAAATATCCCAACCTTGAAGATCAGATGAAAGCTTCGATAGCTAACTATATTGCTTTAAAATAAATAAATTTGATGGCACAACAGCTCATGAAGAACTAGGGCCTAGTGTAGTGACTTACAACTCTCAACCATTCCTGGTGTGCGTGTCTTCAGGAATGGAGGGGACCTACAGTTTATTGCCGAATCCGAACGGCTAACGAGCGGCTCTATTTTGAATTATTTCTGAAGTAAAAAATATGAAAACTAACTAAAAATCGAATGATGTTTGCTTCCGAAGCTATAATTTTCGTCCTTAAAAATATAAAGGAACATGATGTACATATACAGTTACGCACCTACAATCCAGTCTTCCTAATTTAAATGCTCGCAAAATATTTGCTCTGTCATTTAAATTCAACAAGGCGAATCTTTTTTTTTTTGTTTTATTTTTTCTCGTCCTCTCATCAAAATAAAAAATGCCTACGCAAATCATCAATCACTGTGTCATCTGGTTGTTTCGTCATTTCGTTGCTTCTTATTTTTTTTTCTCATTTATATGAATCCGTGAGAAAACAAATTTTAATGACATGGTTTTCCACCAGTTCTTGTTCTTGGCATCCTGTCCTGTTTTTAAATGTGTTAGTAAAATGACAAAAAGATAAAAATAAACGAACTCATCAAAAAAATATGGTTAAATCTGAATGTATTTGCAATCACAATAAAATTCCTTTAAGACTCTCATCTCTTATTTTTTTATTTGATGGCTTTTTTATATTGTGTGTTCAACTTGTGTGTTCAAGTTGATTGAGACAAGCAAGTATCCAATAAGGTCTAGGATGCGTTTTAATTTATTTTTTTAAAAAAGCATTTTCGGGATATAATTTTAATTTATGAAGTCCATTCCCCCAGACAAATTTTCTACACCAATAATATAGATCAATCAACAAAATAACAAGAAGGGATGAATAAGACTTAAAATCACAAGAAATAACGCCTGAAGAAATAGAGCCACATGTGGCTTTACTTCCATTGTTCAATTGAAATTAGACCACACGACTTGGAATCTTCTATAATTTACTTTCTATTTAACTTAAAACTTATTAAAGAATAGAATTTTGCGATTTACAAGCAAGCAAAATTTTTAAAGACGGAATTTAGAAATACAGAGATTTATGAAGAAAATTTCAGCACATTGATACATATTACAAATAATACAAAAAGATTAAAAAAAATCATATCATAAAGCTCTGCACAAAATAACAAAAATCGTGCAGGGTCAAAATTTATTGATTTAAAACATAAAGGCTATACCTACACATTTTCTACCTGCTTTCCAATTTTTATATGGTAAATATTGTAAATAGATAGCATATCTTTCGTAAAATATTTCAATACGATTTTATTTTAGAAATCTTAAACTGCTCATTCACTTTTAACTTTAATGAATTCTATCAACGATTTTCCCAGTTTTGCTGCACATTTCGTAACTTTATATCCTATTTATTATTTAAATGAATGCCTATTAGAATTATTTTAACCTTGGGCTTTTTAAGCTTCCTCTTAAATTCAGAGGTTCATTCAAAAACTTTGCAATGCAATATGAATATAAAATTTTTGATCAGAATTTCTCATTTTTTTCAAAAGCTTAAGTTGCATCATTTTATTCAAGCATTCAACTCTTTTATGCATTTTGAATGCACCCCTTGATATTAACCTTGAAATAAAAATGAACTTGAACAAAAAACAAAAAAAAATACCACCACCTAACACTTGAGGATTCGAAATTCAAAAAGTTTCTTGTTTGCGTATGGTTCACCTTAGATTCATTATGAAGCAAACGGACCAGAAAAAAATACTAACAAAAACGAGTATACGCTTTTTCTCTTAACCGAATGCTTTGTTTCGTCCTTTTCATAAAGGATACCTTTTGGAACAACCATACTATTCACACAGAATTTATTTTGTTGATTGCTAGGTCAAACGTAGTTGATAATACCATTGAATTTTGAAAACAAAACAAGTGCTCAATAACGTAAAATTTTATTTAAAAAAAAAAAGTTTTTTATACAAAACGGTACTTTTTTTCAAAATTTTGAGTTTGGAAATTAATTTTTCAAAGACTATTACTTGAAAAAAACTTTATTTAAAAAGAAAATTGAAGAATGGATTCCTGGCTTTGACTTTATTTTAAATTATAATAAATTATTAAATTTATTTTTGCTAAATTTTGAATATCTGTATTTTCGAAACTGTTGGGCCTACACAGATGGTTTTAGGGCTCAAATTAAAGAAAATTTAATTACTTTGAAATCGTAGAGCAAAGTTATAGTCGAAAAACTAAAACTTTGGGGTTAAAATTGCCAATAACTGAAAAAATCGCGAACATTTCGCGATGCGTTCGGCCCTCGAGTTCGAAAACTTGGGTTTTTCATGAGGCCAATATCATTAACGATACAGCAAAAAATCATAACTACCGGAGCTAACGCAAGCGCGCTGATTTATAAAGTTACTATGGGTTAACGTGCTTTTGTTAATTTTGAATAGATTTTTTTATTCGATTTTGAGTCAATTTTTCAAAAATTTTCCAAAGGCGGGAAGATAGAATATTAAATTTTTATTTTAATAATTTTAATTAACTAAGTTAAGGGTAAAAGCGTAAAAGTATATCATTTATTTGTCTTCCTCTAAAATTGCGTGCATAAACTACTTTTAACTGTCATCTTACGAAGAAAAGAATAGTATGTGATTATGATAACATACATTTATCATTAAAGTAGGGTAATTTATGAGTAAAATAAGGCAATAATTTCCAAATTCGCCTTATCATGTACTTTTCATAATCACTAAGATGAGTTTTTTTTTTACGTCAGCTGTCGGTAAATATTCCTATACATATAGATTACACACACATTTATTAAGCTAATTTAAGAAAACAAAACAAAAACCACACACTACATTATGCTTCAAAACATACCTGGTAGGTAACGCCAATAAAATATAAAAAAAAATATTGTTCCTTAACACGCATATACCTCTTCGTTTTTAGAATTACAGCAAAAAAAAAATAAAGAAAGTGTTATGCTTTAAATATAATAAAACAAACACAATAGTTATGTTAAACTTATTCTCCAACTTTACCTTTAGAGAATGAACAGTTGAAAAGACGTTTAGTTTAGAAATAATTTATATTGTTATAGACCCAAGTTATTTAAATCACGCTAAAGGGTTGTGACTTCAGCAAAAAATTAATAGTTTTTTATTAATTGGTTAAACGAAATATGTATTTATTCTTTGACAAAAATGCCAGCAGGATGCGAAATTATCGAAAGAGTTATTGCGTAGCAGGACATAACAAATTGCTTAGGAGTTATGAAATAGAAATAAGTTATGTATTGCAAAGAGCGGAAAATAAATAGCTGCTCCTTTTTTTTTTACCTAATATTCTCTAATATCTATAATCGTCATCTTGGCAAAAAAAATTGATAAATTCTTTCTTATTTGAGGGTTAGGTGGGAGGAGATATCAGAAGCACACTCCCAAACGGAAATAGTATTGAGTGTTGCTCGTGAATATTTAATAAATTTTTTTATATCTTCTATCTGGTATAGCGTTTAAAAATCGCTATGCTTCAATTTTTTTTTTAAGGTTATCGTCTTTAAAAATAAAGTTTTTTATTTTTTTTATTCAAAAATAATACTTTGAAAATCTTGGTAGATATAAAATACAAAATTAAAACTTTTTTTAAATTCTTCGTTGATTGATCAAATTCAGTTGAAACCTTTTCAAAAAAAAAGCCATTATTTGGAGCACTACTATATCTCATATCATACCCTAAGCGGAACAGAGGATCTTAAAAGAGAGTTAGGCTAAGCGCGCACATGCAACTAAAGAGTTTGGTTTCGATTTTGTGCACAATGGGCTTATATGGGTGTGGGCGCTGGCTTATGTGCGCGGACTCCGATATAATCTTACAGTACTCAAAATCGAAACCAAACTGTTTTGTTGCATATGCGCGCCTGGCCTTAAAGTCTTTAAACTCTTTGTTTGCTATCCGGAAATCTATTCAGATCAGAACTCCTTTTTTTTTTGATTTTTTTTGGATTTTGAAAATTTTTGGTTCGAAGTCAATGGGCACCTTGATATGCCATAACTTTTCCAATTTTGCAGAACTCTTTCTTAAACCCATCAAGAATTTTGGAACTCTTGATTTTAAATTGAAAAACATGCTCAGACCTCTTTTTCTTAAAAAAGTCCTTGCTGCATGAAGTTAGCAAAAAAAAAAACTTTTTTTTCCAATTTTAACACTAGAACTATTCAAAAAAAAGTTTGAGGAACTCTAGAACTCTTTGTTTGCTACCGGAAACTATTATTTTTTATTGGGTTGGGGTCGAAATACTGTAGGTTCAAAAGTGTTTTTAAAATACTAATTTTAATTCAAAATTCTTGTTACACTAATAAAAGTGCGCACTTTTTTACATTATCAAAATAATTTTTTTAAAAACAGAATATTGAAAATAAGAATTTTACTCATACAGAATTATTTAAATACATAATGAACATTGATAGTTTAAATGAAATGAAATCTTATATACAACAACTCAAGCCTCATTATACTACGGCTACATGAAATTTGGCCCCAATGAAAAATTACCCTAAACAAAATATAATTAATATCTACATATTCCCAAAATTGGAGAAATTACCTCATTTTCAAAGTGAAAAAAATTACCACAACTAAATGAAAAAAGCCCTTTTCAATAGTCAAATTCATAAAATATTATCAATTTTTAGTTGTTGTTGCTTTTTATAAAAAATTTTTGGGGAAATTTTCGTTTTCTTGTTTTGGGGCTATTTTCCAATGCAGCCAAATTTCATGTAGCTATTTTGTACCTATAATTTAAAATTGATCATATCCAGATATCAATGTAAAACCTAGAAATACTCAAATTCTATTATAAATTTTGCAAATAAAACATTTCGGACTTGTACTAATATTGCTGAAGAATTCTAAGTTTCATCGTTAAATTTCTACATATCGAGGTTTAACAGAAATATATTCACGAAAATAGAGTTGATAAAACGTTGGTTACAAATAGGTTAGTCTTTTACTCGTTTTTAAAGATATCGTACTTGAATGAATTTTTGTACAAATAAATGCAAAAATTCTATTTATACTTGTACCTGCTTAATAATTGTAAAAAATAATAAATTAATAAATTCAAAATATATAGAACTTGGACATAACCAGCATTTTGGTAAATAGAATTTTACATTTAGGTAGAGCATTTTGGATGTATACAGATATTTGGATTTACAGTATTTTCAAATACAGAATTCTGAAGTACAGAATTTGGGTCGTACAGCATTTTCGAAAATAAAATAAACAGGATTTTGGTCATACAGAATTTTGAAACCCAGAATTTTGACCCGTCCCCTTTTTTATTCAATTTCTAACATTTCTTTTGCTAACTTCACAGGACTTAAAAAATACCATTCATTTTTTTTTCTAAATACTATATATATTTTTGTTTGTAGGTATTCACAAAAAAACATACCAATACCTGCATAGTTACTTTGCTTGATGATTTACCAAAAAATCTACTCTTTGACATGGCTGTTGTACATTCAATATGGTGTTGCTGTTAAAGTAATCCTTGTTAGTTAATTATCGGTTTGTAAATACATTTATGTATTACTTTAGTTGGAAGGTTTATTTTCGTCCCAATTTTATTTCCGATAAGTATTCAAACTAATATACTATCATTTTTTTAATTCCTTGTTGTATTTAAATTTTAAATTATAAAACTCTCTATATCTTTTAAATGCTTAAACTTTATGTGCAACATTGCGCAACCAGGATAAATATGTACATAGTAAGAAATTATTAAACTTGATTGCCAAAACAATTTGTTCCTTTTCGTGATTGATATTTTTTTTTATAAACACTAACAAATAGTTAAGTAGACTAAACAGTTATTCTAACAACATTAACAATAAGGCGACCGGCGCGGCGTTTACTTTCAAATAAACTGACGTTTACACTATGGAAAATCATCATGGAAAATGGAAATAATGGAAAATTATATTTAAAAAAAGTCTTGTTGTTATTTTGTACTGTATCTGGAACGATAAGAAAAAGGATTCAAAGAGAAGGTGGTGGCTTAGAATAAGAGTAGTTCTTTCCAAGAAAATAAAAATGTAAGAGGAACCGTTTTGCTCTCTTAAATTAATTTTTGGAGACTTCATCACTTCATAAAGATGAGGGGACTGAGAGTGAAAAGGACAGTTGGGAATTTTTTTTTTTGGAATATTAGGTGTTGCCGTCACGTTTTTTTTTTTGTAATTTTATGTAATTAAGTACTAATTTTGTTTTTAAAATTCATTCTCCTTAGTTGTTAGTCAAAAACAGAAAACTTATGCTAAAATGTGTTTCAGTTTTTGAGAAAATAAAAAATAATGAGAGGGCAATTTTCTATAACAATTGATTTAATACAGAAAAAATTATTTAAAAACAACGATAATGGCTACAACGGCATGCTATATTTTTTTGTAAAGCCAGAAATCTCTGCTTTTATCCTACTTTAAATTGTTTTAGGGAATAGTTTTTCAAAAATTAATTTTTAAACTTAAAAAAAAAAAAAATGTGTTCACATTAATTTTACGTCATTAAGGGCCAATTGCACAGAAGTTTTTTTTGATTTATAAATAATTAAAGCTATCTGACTGATTTGAATCAAATCATGTTGAATAAAATAAAAATAAATAAATAAATTTGATGGCACAACAGCTCATGAAGAGCTAGGGCCTAGTGACTTACAACTCTCAACCATTCCTGTGTGCGTGTCTACAGGAATGGAGGGGACCTACAGTTTATTGCCGAATCCGAACGGCTAACGAGCGGCACTTTTCTGTGACAGGAGATACTCTTGGAGGATTTGTCAATTCCTCGCAAGAGGCAGTAGCCGTTTTTTCTTTAAAAAAAAAAAAAAAAAAAAAAAAAAAAAAAAAAAAAAAAAACGGCTACTGCCTCTTGCGAGGAATTGACAAATCATGTTGAAGCAAAATATTTTTTCTCTATCTCAGTTTAAAAAGTTATCTTCTCCTCGTTCTCTGGATAAATATTTAAACTCTGAATAGCTCCCACGTCAAATTTTAGATTTTCTTACGAGAAAGCAAGTCAAAGCGTTAGAATTTGTGTATTTTCCAATGTGTTTTGTGTTTGTTGTGTTGGTGATTCTGAAAGAATATTCTTATCCGCTTGTTATTTATTTCCGTCCGTGCAATTTAAAAACGAGTAGTTTTAATTTATTTATTTAAACTGGGATAGTTATCCTCAGTTTTATATTTTTATCCGTTCGTTCTGTGCAAGTGGCCCTAAGTAGTATTTTTGTTTTTAATATTCGATGCTTTTGTTAGTTTCTAGTCAAACGCTAAAATATGGACTTTAACTTTTTGAGAAAATTGAAAATAATGAAATCTACTTTGCTACTAAATTAGTAGAAATAGAATCTTTGTAGCAGAAAAATACCGAATGGAAGTCGAATTTAAGGAAAACTTATTTTGTTATTTTCAATTTTCTCAAAAACCAAAATACATTTTGACATTGGTTTGTTTGACCAAAAATTGATGGGAATATTGAATATTAAAAACAAATATACTACTAAATAACGTAAAATTTTTAACAGAATCAGTTTAAACTGAATTTTTTTTTTTTCAAAAATTTAAGTTTGAAAATTAAATTTTGAAAAACTGTTCACCAAAACAACTTAATTTAAAAATAAAATAAAAGCCGAGATTTCTCGCTTTACAAAAAAGTATACTATAACATGCTGTTGTAGCCATTACCGTTCTTTTTAAATAATTTTTTTTCTGTATTAAGTCAATTCTTTTAGAAAATTACCCCTCTCGTTATTTTTTATTTTCTCAAAAACTGAAAGACATTTTAGCATCTGGTTTTCTGTTTTTGACTAACAACTAAGAAGAATGAATTTTAAAAACAAAGTTAGTACTTAATTACATAAAATTTCGAAAAGAATCAATTTTTTTTTTAAATTTTGAGTCTGAAAATAATTATTTCAAAAACTATTCCCCAAAATAGAAGAAAAGATGTCTGGATTTGAAATAAAATATATTATTATGGCATTGTAAGTGTAACCTTTGTTTTTTTTAATAATTTTTGTCTGTTTTTAGTCAATTTCTTAGAAAATTGCCCCACTCGGATTAACGGGTGGAAATAGACCCCCCTCCCATACGATATTTTTCTTATCTCGATACAACCTACGAGCTCTAACTTTTTGTTACACGTTAGGTGAATCACCCTGTATAGTAGTAATCTCGACAAAATTACGTAAAATTTGTTTTGAGATAGCTTATTTACAACTAGCAGACCAGTGCTCGACTTGCTTCGCATTTTTGAGAATTTTTTTTTACAATATAACATGTAGATAAAGCTGCATGTGTTCAGTTTTGTTTTTGTTATTTATTTTAGGCTCTGTCCGTCTTTCTGAAAAAACAAAAAACAAATACATTTTTCGGCTGTCCTACTCTTGAACGTGCAACTGTTATAATTGTCCATTTAAAAAGTTTGTATGGACATTCAAGATTTAATCCACACACTTCAAGTGATTGACCTTGTGCTTTATTGATGGGCATTGAGAATGCAAGACGAACAGGGAACTGTAAGTGTTTTGAAATAAAATGGCATATCATTTGGAATAATTGGAATACGTGGAATCAGCACATCTTCTCCTTTTGATTTGCCATTCAGAATTCTAGCTATGCCGTTTTGCATCCTTTTTTGACACCGAGCCTGGTTTCATTGCATAATCTAGGTGGATTTGGTTCGCCGATTTTAAGTGACCATCTGTGCGGTAGCACACCACCAATATTAGTTGTTGGATTGATGGAACATTGACACAAAAGTTCAGTTGAAATGAAATTTGTTTTGTATCAAGGTTTGTTCGTTGATCCTTGAAGTAACCCTGGGGTCGTCCAAAGCGTTTTTTGAAAACCCTGAACTCACCCTGTCAATCAAATTCTCCGTTTTTTTTAATACCTGGGGTCACCCGGAACTCGCCCTTAAGTAAATCTAGGTTTTTTTTCTGGGGCAAGTTGAGGCAACGAATAAACTGCCAAAGTGACTCAAATTGTGAATCATTAATTTTGTTGAAGATTCGTGATTGTTTATTTTAAAAAAAGAAATTAAATAAAATAGTACACTAAGAGCCACTTGCACCAAACGAACGGATAAATACATAAAACTCAGGATAACTATCCCAGTTTAAATAAATAAATAAAAACTTATCGTTTAATTGCACGAACGGAAAATAAATAACAAGCGGATAAGAGTATTTTATCAGAATCACCAACACAACAAACACAAAATACATTGAAAAATAAACAAACTCTAACGGTTTGACTTGCTTTCACGTAAGAAATTCTATAATTTGACGTGAGAGCTATTCAGAGTTTAAATATCCAGAGAACGAGGAGAAGATAAATTTTTAAACTGAGATAGAGTAAAAAATATTTTGCTGCAAGATGATTTGATTCAAATCAGTCAGATAGCTTTAATTATTTATAAATCAGGAGTTACTGCTGTCAAAAAAACTTCTCTGCAAGTCGCCCTAATTGAATAAAATTAAATAGGAAAAGAAAATAGAAACGTTTGAAGTTTTTTGTATTCGTTTTTTTTTTTCTTTAAACTAATTTTAAGTTTTTATTATTCGAGTGCAGAAATTCTTTCTTGCTTAAAATGTTAACAGTTAACAACACAATTAAGAGCCCTTAAGTGTTTTTTGAGAATCCAAAAACCCAGGTTTTTTTTAAAAACTCTTGGGGTTGTCAAAAATGTACCCGCATATTTGTCTTTAATGTAAGCTTTTGTATGTACATGTCTCCGAGGATGAGATGCTGTGAGGCAAGCGTTGAGTTGTTCAGATGATGTTTATTTTGGCATAGCCGGTAGAGTCTTTCGGAAGTCGCCTGCTAATAAAATATCCACCGAATAGTTTCGAAATATTGCATGTTTGAGCTTCTGCAAAATTCATATTCAACGGCAATTTAAGTACCGAATGAGCTGTCCACCCTAATACCTGCAACAGCTCAATAAATCTCGATCAAAAAAGTCATTATCAGATCGTTCTGGTGGAATTATGCCAAGTTGAATGAGTTTTATGATATTGACTGCTATTTTTTACGAAAATAAAATATTATCTTTTCTAACGGTGCGAATACGTTGCAAAAATCTCTTCACTCAAATGCTCTCTGAATTTTCCCAGAGATACAGGGTTATATAGTTTATATGCAGTCAAAATGATAGCGAATAATATTTTAATTTTTCGCGGATGGTAACAGATACAGGCATCCATCTAAGTAATTACCCAATGTTGATCATTTTCGAGTAAATTATGTTTTTGGCAATGTCTGGAATGTCTGACATTCTACGCCATAGATCGTTCTCAAATTGTGAAATGATGTTGGACTTTTGATATTTATCAGCAGCTTTCTCAAATGGTAGGTAGCAGTCGACCAGTCCATTAGCCATTAACGCGCATTTTATTTTTTATTTGAAAACTTAAAATTTTTCTATTTTTTTTTTTAACTATTGTTATATTTTTCTATTTCTTAATTTTTTGATTGTTTTTTTATACACATTATAGTGTTAAAATTTAAATTTTGGTATTAAATTGGTGTGTAGTTGACGGATTTTACTAAAACCTATCCAGAAACCCTCCCACTACTTATATGAACCAACTCTGTAAATTTCAACTGAATTGGTTTAACGGTTTGCTAGTCTATAAAAGACCAAAGACGAACACACAAACATTTATTTTTATATATAAGATTATGTAATTTTCCTTTCTTTATGTCAAATAAAGAAAAAGCCCGTTAACTATCCTCAAATTTGTCAAGTGGTTTCCAATAATATAAGCTAAAAACGCAAAACTACGTTCTTATTTCCGTTTATTCTACTATAGTTTCCAAAATGTATGTCCACTTGCAGAATACTAATCAGTCGTAGAAGTTAATAACACATAAACTAGCAATACATTCCAATAAATTGGAGTTATTGATTTAAATTGAGTCAGGCAATTTATTTAATTTTTTGTAATCGACAAAAAAAAAAATACTTTTAATATCAACTTATCAACTTATATATAAGATTAACTTTGGACAGCCACTTAAAAATATGGGTACGTGATAAAATTCTCTTAATTTTTTCTCAATTATAAAGATTATTGTACTCAATAGCTAAGAAGATGACTTTTAGTTTGAGAATTAAGTTATTATTGGCTTCTTAAAACCTTAAGCAGTCTCTAATGAAAGCCATTACCCGGTTGTACGTTTTTCTTATTAAATTCAATTTCAAGAATAAGATACTTATTGAAGTCGTTAAAACTTTACCCACACTAAAATAAATCTTGTACGCTTTATTGAAATTGCAATTTCGGTAGTAATTCGATTGAAATACATCATTAATTTCTAATTTTAAAATAAACATGATATTCAATAAAATAACAGAAACAAAAAATAGCTTCCTTTAAAAGGTGTGTGGGTAGATAATTATTTCAGTACGATAATTAAATCAAAGAGAATTTATCAGAACCAATTAATTTTGTTTTTTAAATATTCATTTAAATAATAAATAAAATTTAAATAATAACAACGCTAATGAATTTAATTTTAAAATCGAATTGAACCAGGTTAAGCTTCCAATATTATTAAATAATTTAAATTATACACTCCGCTCCACTGGAGTAGAAACAAACTTTCTTTTTACTTTCAGAGCGTAAATTTATGCTTTGGTAAATTTATAAATCCACCTTTTTGTTTATGTTCTTTTAAGAGGGATCTATTGCAAATAAAACTGCATAGGCAGAATAATTCAGAAAAATACCATTCGGTTATTTTTTACCACTTTTCTAATTACTTCATTAAAAACACTGATTTTTTTGCGTCACTTGAATAGAAAGTCTTAAATTAGGAAACAAATTGAAACAGTGCAGTTAAAAAGGGTAGTTTTTTTATTTATAATCATATTTTTTAAAAATGTGTGCTAACACCTTTATTTGAAATAACTTCAAAAACCCTGTTGGGAGGTGCATCATACATTTGTTTTATATAATTTAAAGAAATTGCACTCTGTGCTTTTTTGATTGCAGCAGCGGAGTGTATAATTCTTCCTATTTATTGTTCTCCCATAGATGGTTGTTGCCATTTTTATCACAAATAAAAGTTAGATAATTTTCATTTATGTCAATAGCTAGAGGAGAGGATAATTATTATATGGCAATGATTTAATGATAAAAATTTCAAATAAATGAAAAAATGAAATCAAACATTTGAGAGGATTCTAATTACATATACATATGTATTTAGTACAGTAAAATTAGGAAATCAAATCTCATTTTTTCGATGGAAATATTTTTTATAATATCTAATTTGGGTTCATATCCTGTTAATAAATGAGATTTTGGGATTTTTGGGGGAATGTTCAAAAGGATATTGGTTTTGTTTTTATTTAATAACACTCATCGCATTTATTTTACAACAAAGTCTATCTGAAACCTCATTGAGGGTTCAATTTTGTTGTGTTGGGAGTGGTATAAATAATAATTTTTAAGCTTTTTAATTATATGTGAAATGAGCCATCAATAGTACGGGTGACGTAATGTGGAATTAATTCAAAGACAAAGTTCTCCCTCCACGAAGAAATGAGTTTTTTTTTTTTTTTTTTTAATCGTTAATTTACAACGTTGTCTACAGTGGCGGATTTAGGTTTGCTGCCGCCCTGGGCCCGGTTGAGTTCGCCGCCCCCCCCCTTGCTATTTTTTATTACCTTATCGTTCTTGCCGAGCCTTTTTTCTGTGCTGCCAGAAAACGCGATAACATTTTTAACACGCTTTTATTTAGGTCGACCTATAATATGATAGATATGTACAAATGTATGTAATGGAATCTTTGAACTTAATTTTCAACAACTTCTAAGATATTCGTGTTGTATAGGGTCTCCAAGTTGTGGTATGTTCATGTAAAATGAATAAAATAAAAGGTATTAAAATTATTTATATATTTAATGCTTTATTATTTATAAATAAAACTAACAAATTTTTGAAAAAATAACGAGGTCTGAGTTTTTTGTTTCTCCTAAAAATTTTCAAAACATTGCCTATATTTTTACATCAAAATATCTACCGATTTGACTTTCTAAATGTCCCTAAATAAAAAATTAAAATTTTCAATAATAGTTTTCAATGATCGCTATAACTGGCCCCTTAATTCGAATTTTGTCCAAATCCGTAGTACTTGACAGCTTGATAAATGGCGCAACCACAAAATGTGAACTTGTGACTACTATCCATTTTATACACAAAATTTATTTACGTGCTTTATCGTTTATTTCATAAATTCTCAAACTTAAATCATTTATTGTCCGCTTTAAAAATTAATTATTTTTCAGCGGCCCCAAAGAAGAAGATAAAATAAAAAATATTATTTTGTAATTTTTTCAATAAAATTTAACTTACTCAACAAATTATTCCTCGTCACCTTAAACTACTTTTTAACCAGTAAATATTCTCAGGTCTGTTACATATCCCCTGTTGCCCACTAGCGCCCACAAGGCACTTTTAGAATACCTAAATAATTTTGCAGCACCCCCAAAGAAACAAAACTAGAAAAATAGTTTTGTCATTGTTTTTTTTTTCAATAAAATCACCTCTCACCACCCGCCCTCCCCCCACCTGTGGGTCTCTAGCGTCAACTTTGAGAAACGCCCGTTTATATTATGAATTCTTATTTAACTTTTGCCCGAAAATTTTGCCACCCCTAAAATTTTGCCGCCCTAGGCCCGGGCCTCACGGGCCTAAGCCTAAATCTAGCACTGGTTGTCTACAATAAAAATATAAATTGTACAAATAATATGGTCCGTTGAGTTTCATTGGTGACACGGAACTCCATATAATATAATTATATAGGCCAACCACGAAGTTCATGACATCACTGGTTATTAAATAAACCAATATTTCTGTTTGACTCTGCATCGATTTTGAGTTCGAACTTTTTGATTTTTCTAGAAAAATCTATTAAGTGAGTTTGAAGCCTTAACACAAAAAGAAGAAAGGAACAATATATTTTCCTGCCAGTTTACCTATTGGTAAAATAAACAAAACTTAGTGGTGAGACTGCTCCTGGAGAACTCAGGCCGCATTAGCTTACAAGTAATAACAATTTCAATAGAAATTGACGGGACCTACAGTTTTTTGCTGAATCCGAACGGAAAGAAAGTCCAATACACTAAAATATGTTGTTGTACTAAAGAAACAGTAAAGAAAATATGCACTAAAAAAAAGTAAGTATACGCCCCAGTGTACCATATTTATATGAGTACTTATAGGTATAGCATGAAATCAGCAGTGAACTTAAAAAATGTATTACCTTAATGTATAGAGTTATACAGTTAATGTGAATGCAAGTGTGTTTCTTAGCCTAAACGCTCATTCAAAATTTAATACACATTATCGATCTTGATATTGAATGAAATTCTAGATGAAAATATATAAAAATTAAAATGATGGATTCTGGCAAAATTTCATTTACAGAATTTTCGTGAACTTGAATTGCGCATGTAATCATGCTATCTTAAAAAAGAAAAGCAGAAAACATCAAAAATTAATCTTTTAAAATTTCAACACCAACAATTGTGTTTATCTTAGAGTAAAATTTGAAAAAGAATTGTTGAGCCCATGCACAGCTTTACAAATAAAAACTAAAATAAATTTGGTGGCACAACAGCCCATGAAGAACTAGGGCCTAGCGGCCTACTACTCTCAACCATTCCGAACGGCTAATGTGAACGGCACTTTTCTTTGAAAAGCGATACTTTTAGTGCCTGTTTACATTGTATTTTTGACAATCGGCGCATCCAGTGAGATGGAAAGATTTTGTGTGAGTAAGAAAGAGAAGGGTTAATTCCACCCAAATTACGCCGAAGCTCCAGTTTCAATAAATGTTTTCGGATGCAGCATGAAGAATTTTTTTTGTGTGAGTGAGAGATACGTGGTTTTTAAGGGTGTGAGATAGGGATGGGTAGATTGAAATGAAAGGATTTTTTCTCTATAATGTAAACACGAGGAACATTTTGATGAACGAAAACATGCTTCATTAAAAATACAATGTAAACAGGCACTTAGAGGTTTTGTAAATTCCTCGAAAGAAGCAGTAGCCGGTTTTTATTTAAAAAATTAATAGGTGGCGATGCTGGGGATCGAACCTAGACCTCCGACATGAAAGTCCATCGCACTAACCATCACGCCACGGCTACTACACGCATAGCTTTACACTTCCCATAAAAAATACACTCCCTATAGAAAAATCGAAGCAACATTTTTGTGAAATTCTCTGATTTTCCAATGTAAAAATTTAAATCCAAAACAAAGCAACAAAAAAATGATGCATATAGATACTTTGATAAAAGATGTCCATATGCACACGTTCAATAGCTTCAATGCATTTGAATCCTTGAAATGGATCTAATTTCTGAAAAATATACACACACACACACTGCACAAAATGCTGTCGAAACCGCCACCCGCCTACCACTTGATAAATATAAAAATGTATTGACATGCTACTAATACCAATAGAAACATGATAGAACTATGAGTGTGCCTCAAAAAACTATAACTGTATCTTTAGAAATTGCTTGATTGTTGAATATGTAGAGAGAAATAGATAAAGCCGAATTAGAAAGAGACATAAAAAACTCAACAAAGAATTTTTGGTTTAACGTAGTTGAGACACATGTCACATGTAGTTAAACAAAAATTGAGATAATCGTCTTTTTTCTTTTTAATCTCACACTTTTATATCTTTCCTGGAATTTAACTACACTTGTCAAAAAAAATTAAGGGAACAAAAAAAAATTCCCTTTTTTAGAATTTTTGAATAGCTGCATCTCTGTGAAAAGTGGTCGTATTGAGATCAAGCAAAAAACATTCTAAACAAAGCTTTATGTTTTTTGTGTCGAGGCATTTTAGAAAACGATTTTAAAGCACCGTTATTGCACAATGATAAGAAACAGCACTAGCCAAAATTTTTTTTTTTGTCATTTTCTTTGAAAAATTTTTTTTTAAGCCAGCTTAATAAATTGATTTGATAACTTGTTTATTTAGCTTTAACTTCGTCTTTTTTCGTCGTCGTACAATTTTTTTTCAGAAGAAAATCTGGCTTTAAATGAAAAAAGAGACTTTTGAATTTGGATACAAAAATCTCAACAAGGAATGCCGACACGGAAAATACAATGGCAATTTTGGTAACTGAAACTTATTTTCAACAAGATCCTTTTAAAATTTTATTACAATTATTGTTTTTTTTTTGGCCCCACCGTAAACTTAAATAACGGTAAAAAAAAAAAAACTTTTTAAAGACTATAAGTAAATCTTTCAGTGTTTTACAAATATTGACTGCAGAACTTAATTTAGTAAAACTTTTTAAAGAAATATAGACCACCAGTGTATGTGTAAAATGTCAAATCGATTCATTGAACCATTTTCCCCCACCGAATGATCAAAACCGTACAAACTAACTAACGCGAAACTATGAAAAAGTGTCCAGAAATTTTTCTGTTTGTTTCCATTTGGATGGCGATTTCACAATGATTATGAACAATACAATTTGTTCCTTTAATTTCATTTGACTTGCTTAACAAAATTTTTACAGAAAATGACACTCTTCAAAAAAAAAATAAAAACAATTTAAAATTTTACTTTAAAAAAATTATTTTCTAAAGTGTCTCAATACAAAAAACATTAAGCTTTATATTTCTTTTTATTTCATCTCAATACGACCACATTTCACAGAGATACAGCTCTTCAAAAAATACTAAAAACAGTGAAATTTTTTGTTGTTCCCTTAATTTGTTTGACAAGTTTAAATGAAGGACATTGCTTTTTTTCCCATGCTTGCATGCCAGCCATACTGATTGCAACAAATTTAAAAAGTGTTAGCCGCATTTAATTTGGCTCTTATTAAAGTTCATGTGGTCTTTTCAGGGACCAGCTTACATAGATCTTATATTAGCTCAGTTCAAATCCTTCAAATACATATTTTGCCTAAACTCTATTTGGATCGATATAATATGACAGACTAATGTGTAATAATGGTCCACTATAATATGCTTTCGTTTCTTCATTTCAAATATCCTATGAAAAATAAAATAATATTCGAGGTTTGGTAGCATATTATTCTTATACACATGTAAATATTTGTCTTTCGAATCTTTGCCTTTTTGTCTTTCGATCCTTTGTCTTTTGAAACTTTGTCTTTCGAGATTCTGTTACTATTTCCTTGTCTTATTCTTAAGTATTCCTTAGTACACAAGAATGAAAACCCTTAGGTATATCTCATTTTGAAGCTTAACATATTGATATAATGACAAAGACACGTGAGTACATAAATACTTAACTTGTTATATTATATCTACTTTCAAATTAACGTCAAATCTTTTATGAATACCAAAATTGTTTACTTTACTATTTTTAAAACTTTGTTCTCATATTTTTTGTTACAAAGATTGCTTTGACGTTCTTTAGTAAAAAAAAAAAAAACTGTTTAAGTTTTCCCCTTTTAAACTTGCATTCAAAGTAAAAAGTCTCCTGTGTTCCACTGGTTAAACGATTATGAATAGCACACAAATAGACAAAAAATAATCTTGTCTTAGAATTTTTGAAATGTTACTGACCCAGTTCGAAACTTTTATTTTAGGAAAAGGAAATATGTACATATAATAAAAAAATATATATGCATATATACAATATATGTACATATTTATGTATTCATCAATATAAAAATTTCCATTCTAAAAAAATGTCATGGCTTATAATAGTGACACTTTGAAGTTTAAAAGTTTTATATTTCTTTGAAGAAAACTTTTTGAACAGGAAGTAGGGATATTTTTGAAGTGTTAGTAAAAAACTTCGGAAACTAACTTCAGTTGAAAAATATTTTTGTTTATTTTTTTTTTTTAAGAAAAGAATAATGGAATATTAGTTGACGATATGTTTTATTAGGAAACGGTGGCAGTTTCATAATATTAAAATCGATCTCTGAAGTTGCGTTAAGAAAATAAACTTCCATATGGGAAATAACTTTACATTATACACACTGATTATGAATGTGATATTACACAGCACATGGATAAAAAAAAATCAGTTAATTAAAAAAAGCTTTTAAAGGAAGTTTTTGTATATGACAAACAAACACACACTCATGCAAGGCTGAGCAGGCTGCGAAATAGAATTAATAAGGAATTGATTTTATTGTTCAGTAGCTGACGGGTATAAGAAAATCTCGAAAAGAAAAAAAAACATTTAAGAGACAAATAAAACATCATAGGTACACGTCCTTATTAAAATAAATACGTGGAAAATAAATCTTACATAAGAAAAACGTTTATACAACAAAATTAAATTGGATACCTCATCGGGATGAACTTAATCTACACTGCGCAGCCTTTCCAATACTAAAGAATATGAGGATGTGGTTCATTTTTTTTGCTCCTGTCCTATTTTGTCGGAGATACGATTAAATACCTCTGGAGTGGAGAGAGAGTCTTGTAATAGAAGATATAAACAAATATTTTTAATAAATGCAACTACTGGAGTACACTGGCCTCATATTGTCAAACTGCGCTCAGTTACAGAACTTGAATATTTGATTAAAGCTTTTTTAAATAATAATTTAGCTACAAGTTCCATATTATTTAAATAGGGAAAACCCACTTCTCTCTTTTATATCAATATCAATATCAAATTTATTCTCATTTTTTTTTTTTTGAATTACACCAATACAAACAAAATTTTAAAATATTATTTACTTTCAGTAACAACAAATTTGCTAAATTCATCTAACAATTTGATTCTCCCATATCTCGACTGTAGGTGCTTTTTAATGCACATTCAATACTCATTACACAACATATCGATATAAGAGATTGTAAATTATACATTTTTTATTGACCAAAAATTGATTTTAAATCGCCAAATTCATTAAAACTGGCTGATACTTTAATTTAAGTGACATCGGTAATTATTCTCATGTATTAAATCATTATTTAAATTACCTTTACGGTACATAGAATTTATGTGGGCTGCTTGCTATGCATGTGAATAAATAACAAATGGCATCGAAAATTGGTTAAAACTCATTAAAATTAATTTGAAGTGCTTTAAAGCTTAATTTTCCATTTTCCATTTAAGTGACTACCAACTGCATTTTTAAAAGAAAAAAGTGTATGAGTAAAATAAAAAGGTTAGGTAATCCATTATGCATTCAGTTTTGTTGGATCAATTCTTTTTGGACATTTTGCTTTAGATTTAGTTTGAAATCACAATAATTCTCCATTTTTTTTTTTTTTTGTTGCAGTACATAAGTACTATACATAGGTACAGGTTGCACTCTATTACTATTTTGGGAGATGAATCCTGTGATCATTCTAAGAAAAAAATTGTGCGGGGGGGAACAATGTTGTATCCCCCCCTGAGACAATTCATAAAAATAAAATCCATGCTTGGTCGCACTAACTTGCTTTTATGTACACACTGCGGGCTTAAATGAAAGTCTGAATACATAGGTAAACCTATTCATATGATTTTTAAGGAAATAATTTTCTATGCCTTATACAGTAGACGCTCGATATAGTAAATCTTGGTAGAGTGAACTATCCAATATAGTGAACACAAAATTTTATACACACTACTCTAAATAGTGAACAAAAAAATCACAATATCGAGATTTTGTTTTATTTACACTTTTTTTTTTTCAGTACCTACTCAAAAACAATATTCCAGCTGCAATACGTTTATAATGTTTATATGAATGTTTGACCTAGTTGAAACTTGACACTGGACAAAATGTGTATTCCGCAAAACCTATATAAGTTCTCTCTCGAAATAGTGAACAATCTCGATATAGTGAACAGGCCTGGTTTTAATTACTTCACTATATCGAGCGTCTACTGTACTATGTTTCCATCGAAGGTTTATCTCAGTTGAGATTAAATATATCTAAAAGATTAAAAAGTAGATTTATTTTGACAGTTTGCGGATGTTGTTTTATTTTTTCTAATGAAGTTGAAGTGAGACAGAAAGTTTCATATATGTCCACTTTCCAATGAATGTATTCAGTGTGTGAAAATATGGGCCAGTCTGAGTTTTAAAACTATTTGACCTATGAAGATTTAACAAGATTTATTTCAAATCTTCGAGATTTAGGAAATAAATTTGTATGGTAAATCTTGGGGATTTGAAGAAGATTTAGGTAAATCTACTTAATTCTCGGTTTATTGGTCGGTGAAAACGTAGTATTATGTTTAAGGAAGTGTTTTGTTAAATAACATATGCATACAATGTACATTACATACATGGAACCTTTGAGCTTAAATTGAAAAATTATTAAAAATCAATATAATTAAAGATTAATTTATTTAAAATATCTTCTTGAATTCAAAATAGCTTTTTACTCAACTTCAGTTCATCTTACATAGATTTCATAATAAATACCTAGTGTTAACTACATATCCAATCAGATTAGAATTCCTAAGGAGTCGTTTTCGAGAAAATTTAGATTTTCTGTAAAGGTTCTTTAAAATTTACATATATGGAAGGTACCGTTAATTTTGACAAAGAAAGAAAAAAAATTCTTTGAAATACATAAACTATATTAGATAATCTTAAAAAACTCTCAATACCAAGTTTCGTAGGAATCTTTTCGAAATACATATTTTTCGGTTTTCAAAAAGAAATTTTTAAACTTTTTTTAAAAATCCAGAAATTTTTTTTTTAATTTTGGTAAATTTTTTTAGAAGATTGTCCATACTAAAAACGAAAATATAAAAAATGGTTCTGTGGGAGGTACCATTTAAAACCATTTTTCGGAAATTTTATCTGCACCAAAAGGTAGCCTTTATAAACCTAAAATAAAATATAGGATTTTTTTTTTAGAAAAATCTGCGTGGAGCCATTTTTGAAAAAAATTGGATCTTCAGGAAATGCTAAAAGAAATTATATGGTAGGTACCGTTATTTGTGATCATAAAAAAAAAAAAAACCGACCTTGAAATCAATTAAAAAACTTGTTTAAAAAATCTACGGCTGTGTTCAGCCATCGCTGAAACTACCTAGCTTACTGAACAATTAAAGTGCATACTTGTAAGCTTTCTGTCGTTCTATGTGATGGCAGCGAAGTAGGCTTAAGCTTCATATTTGATATAGGGCATCTTAATATGATTTTTTGATCGAGAATTTAACATTTTTTCCAGCTTGGCTAGAACAGGAACTTTCCTACAGGGGTTTTAAACTTTATTACAAAAATGACAGAAATAGTTTTGATTAAAATGTTTTGCATAATAAATAGCCGTAGGTACGTGCATATTACAAATTTTATTCATTCTTTATTTTACAACCTCCAACATTTTTTTCAGATAGAAGTATAAAATTATACACACATACATACATACACATACATATTTTTCATTCACTTCACTCCTATAAAATAGTATTGGGCTATATAAACGTTTCAATTGCTGTTTCGTCAATTTTTCAAGGTTCCTTCAGTTAAAGCGAGAAATGAACAAAAAGAAATTTGTGTGAAGAAGAATAATAAAATGCATTGTGAACAAAAAGAACAGAATTCTTTCTATTTACGCGTTGTATGACGTGAAGTATGTATTTTCCAGCTTCCTCACATAGTCTTAAAAAAGATTTTAGTTTCTTTCGAAAAACTCAAAAGCCATCGAAGTATGCACATGCACACAAAAATCGATTTTCAGTCAAGCAGTAGCAGTTACAGCTACTACATATAGGAGAGCAGTTATATCAAGGGTTCATTTTTATTGAGATATGAGAATATATGTAGCTTTGCACAGGAACCAGAAACTATTTTGTCAATAGTTTGGAGGAAAGTTTCATCTACCCTTCATCCTCTATTTCCTGTTAAACTTCCTGCACAGAAATAAAATCAAAAATCAAAATGTCATAGTTCGAAATGTTGTTAAAAAGTTTTTAGTATATAGTTGACTGGTGAAATTAATTTGAATACCAAGTGAAAAAAAAATTGGTATCAGCTCGTTGATGTCTAGCGGGCTTAACGATTTTATTGATTTTATTTTATAATAAAGTCACAAAAGTTTCACAATGATTTTGCACATTTAGTGTGGACGGTGATTACTTATTGCGTCTATAGAGCTTTTTTTTTTTTTATTAATCTGTAAAATCGATTTAAAAGGGAATTCATTGGTCTAAGAGCCATAAGATAACCAAATTTTATCTGCTGCTAATTATATTTCTGAAATAATGTTGGTTATTTTATATTAGCCAGTAAATTTGAAAAAAGAAAAGTCATTCGAGAAGTCCAAATGACATTTGTAACATTTGTCGATTTTTTGAGTTAAGGACAAGTTTGAAATCCTTAGGATGGCTTGTATTAACAAAAAGCTGTATCTTGCATTAAAAAAAAATAGATACGAGTTAACAAGGCAGAATAAGACTACGAATATGTGATTTTGAGACATTTTACCTTTTTGCATTTCTGTTTCAAATTCTATGCTTCGAACAAATTTCTTATTATTTCTTTAAAACAGGAACAAAATATCTTTCTTTGTACAGGGTGGGGCAAAAGTTATGAACCGGTTTTGTCCGGCTGGCGCTCGGCCTGTGGTTGTGGTGGGGAAAGGGGAGGGGTCTCGTTGTAGCAGTGAGAGAGTCTAGTTTTTAGTAGCAACCATCGTGGGTTTGCCGTTAGGACTTTTTTTGAAAATGCCCGTTCTGTTATCGCCACGCACTTCAATATGCCTGTTGGGGGAAACGTCCCTGGCGGTAATGCAATTAGGCGTTGGGCTAGGAGATTGAAAAACACTGATTCAACAGCAACTCCTTCGGCAATTGGAAGACCCAGAACTGTAAGAACTGCTGTCACCGCTGAGCGCTATGTGAAAATGTTGGAAGAGTTTTTTGAAACCAAGCTGGAAGAATTGAGTGAAGCAACTAATCTGGGAGACATCTAGTTCTAACAGGACGGGACTACATCCCACACTGCTAGGATTTCAATGGCAAGATTGAGGCAAGTGACGTTGAGTGGCCTGCGCGCTCACCAGATTTGATCATTTGTTTTTTCTTTGGGGGTACATAAAGAAAAAAGTTTTTAAACTTCGTCCACATACCTTGAAAGAACTTAAGGACAGAATCAGAGAGGAAGTTACGGCAATACCCATCGAAATGTACAGAAGAGCGGTTGAAAACTTCAGAATTCGCCTTCAAGAGTGCATTGCGGCTAACGGCCGCCACCTACGTGATATCATCTTTAAAACTTAATGTGAAAAACAAGATTCTGTACTGACTTAAACAATATAAACATAATTTCTGTAAGTTGAATTGTTTTTGGGGATCCAATCCCTGTGGACGGTTTAAGGTGGCAGCAAACGAGAGAGGGGGGGAGGAGTGTTTCCACTAAGGCACTTCTCCTTTTTTCAGGCGGCAGCGGAGGAATTCCCCAGATGGAATCAACGGTGGCGTCTACAGTTCTAGTCAGTTTGAACTACTTAGTGAACACCTTATATGGGCTACTACGACGTATTCGTAGCTCAGGCCTATAAGGAGCGGTTTATCCGGCTCCCCGTCCTTGGAGTTATAACAAGGATCTGGTCCTCCAGGCTAGGGGGTTGTGCGTCGGGGTGACTTCCCTACCACGTAAAAAATTATCGGTTCCGAAACAACAACAAGCCTCGGATATGGATGATTTTAATGTTGACGACCCCAGCAAACGAAACAAGGACAATGAATTTCGGATCTGCACGTGGAATGTACGGACCCTAAACAGGCCACGTGCAGCCGAACAACTAGTGGAGAACCTGGATAGGCTAAGGGCTGATGTAACAGCCATCCAGGAAGTGCGATGGGATGGAGAGGGCATCCGAAGGATGAAAACGTGTGACATCTACTTCGGCGAGTGCTGCAAGGAGCAAGGTCAGCGGCTCTTTGGTTGTGGTTTTGTGGTAAGGGGAAGACTTAGGCAAGAAGTCTTGGGCTTCAGAAATGTAAGCGAGCGCCTGGTCACAATCCGCATCAAAGCAAAGTTCAAAAACATCACGTTGATCTGTGCCCATGCCCCAACAGAAGAAAAGGATGACTCAACCAAAGAAGAATTCTACGATCTCCTCGAGGATACGTATGATAGGTGCCCCAAGTACGACGTCAAGATTATTCTTGGCGACTTCAACGCCAAGATTGGAAAGGAGGGCATCTTTGGTTCGATAGTCGGAGGACACAGCCTGCACGACAACACTTCCGGTAACGGACTCAGGCTCATCGATTTCGCGGCGGGGCGAAATGCCATCATAGCAAGCACTCTATTCCCACACCTCAATATACACAAAGGGACCTGGCGGTCTCCGGATCAACGAACCGTCAACCAGATTGATCATGTTGCGATAGACGCCAGACATGCTTCCAGTATCCTGGATGTCCGAACGTTCCGAGGTGCCAACATAGACTCGGATCACTACCTGGTGGTAGCGCAAGTACGTATGCGGATATCTATGGCGCCACAACGACGAGCGGATGCTGTAAAACGATTTAACGTCGCGAAGCTAAAATCGCAAGAGATAGCCAGGACTTTTGCAGACCACGTCTCTCTTAAACTCTCAACAAGCCCGCCACAAGCATCATCTGTAGAGGACCAATGGAAACACTGCCAAAATGCCATCAAAAGTGCCGCTACTGATGTGCTGGGTTTCACTAGGCCACCACAACGAAACCCCTGGTTCGATGAAGAATGCAGACTGGCACATGAGGCAAAGAACGAGGCCTACCAAGCAATGCTGCAGACTAGAACCAGAGCTGCTGAGAGAGCAGCCCGGGAGCTCTACGGGCAAAAGCGAAGGGAGGAACGCCGACTTCTCAGGAGGAAAAAGAGAGAGCATGCGAAGCGGGCGGTCGAGTCTATTGAGGACTGTAGCGGCAGGGGGGATGTTCGAAAGTTCTACCGAAGGGTGAGGCAAACTACCCAGGGTTACAAGGCCAGAACGGAAGCCTGCCGAGACGAGAGTGGGAATATGGTGGTAGACACACAGTCGGTGCTGAGGATCTGGAAACAACACTTTTCTAGACTGCTAAACGGCGAAGATGGCCAAAATTCCGCTGTAAGACAGAACACTCCATTCAACTTGGACGATGATGGTCAAAATTTCCGTCCACCCGACCCAAATGAAGTGCGGTTAGCGATAGCCAAGCTTAAAACGTACAAGGCTGCTGGTGCGGATGGCCTGCCAGCCGAGCTATTCAAAGCAGGGGGAGATGACTTGGTAGGGAGTATACACCAGCTTATCTCCAAAATTTGGTCGGAGGAAAGTATGCCCGATGAATGGAACCTCGGTATAGTGTGCCCCATCCACAAGAAAGGAGATGCTCTGACCTGTTCCAACTACAGAGGTATAAGTCTCCTCAACGTCGCATACAAAATCTTGTCATCTGTACTGTGTGATCGCTTAAAACCGTTTGTCAACGATCTGATCGGCCCCTATCAGTGTGGTTTTAGGCCCGGCAAATCAACCGTCGATCAAATGTTCACACTCCGACAGATTTTGGAAAAAACCCAGGAGTTTCAAATCGATACACACCACCTCTTTATCGATTTTAAAGTCGCATATGATAGCGTAGACAGAGACGAGCTATTCAGAGCCATGGCGCATCTCGGCATCCCTGCCAAACTCGTCCGCTTGTGCAGGATGACGATGGAGAAATCTCGCTGCTCCGTCAAAGTCGGCAAGAACACCACCGAACCCTTTGATGTCGAGAAAGGTTTGAGGCAAGGCGACGCGTTATCATGCAACCTGTTTAACATCGTTCTTGAAGCAATTGTACGCAACTCGCAAGTCAACAACAGAGGTACAATTTTTCAAAAGTCTGTTCAACTACTTGCTTATGCAGATGATATTGACATCATTGGGAGAACGAAGCGAGCTGTTACCGGCGCGTTTGCAAGTATTGAATCGGAGGCGGCGAAAATGGGTTTGGCTGTTAATGAGGACAAGACGAAGTATATGCTATCATCGAGAAAGGAATCTCAACATCGTCGGCTCGGGCAAAACGTCACGATGGATAGATACAACTTCGAAGTCGTCAAGGACTTTGTCTACCTGGGCTCCACTGTAACATCGCAAAATGACATCAGCGCAGAGATCAAACGAAGAATTACTCTTGCCAATCGCTGTTTCTTCGGGCTAAGAAGGCATCTAAGTAATAAAGCCCTCTCTCAGAGAACCAAGGAGACCTTATATAAGACCCTAATCATCCCGGTCCTGCTATATGGGGCAGAGGCATGGACCCTGTCAAAAACGGATGAGAATCTGCTTGGGTGCTTTGAAAGGAAGATTCTTCGGGTGATTTTCGGTCCAGTCTGTATCGATGGAGTATGGAGGAGAAGATTTAATAACGAGCTTTACGGGCTTTACAGCGACGTCGACCTGGTCAAGAAGCTGAAAATTCAGCGGCTGAGATGGCTGGGACACGTGGAGCGTATGGACACCAACGCACCAGCCCGACGAGTCTTCGAATCTACCCCTGACGGTCTGCGCAGCAGAGGAAGACCCCACCTTAGGTGGCGCACACAAGTGGAAAACGACCTCAACCAACTTGGAGTGCGTAACTGGAGGCAGCTAGCTAGGGACCGAGCTGGCTGGAGGGGCTTGTTGGTTGAGGCCGTAGTCCATCCTGGGCTGTGAGCGCCATCTAAAGTAAAGTAAAGTAAGTAAGTAAGAATTGTTTTTGTTTTACATCCCTTTAAAACCGGTTCATACCTTTTCCCCACGCTGTTTAGTGAATCTATTTTTAATAAAATAAATAAATAAATTTGATGGCACAACAGCTCATGAAGAACTAGGGCCTAGTGACTTACATCTCTCAACCATTCCTGTGTGCGTGTCTGCAGGATTGGAGGGGACCTACAGTTTATTGCCGAATCCGAACGGCTAACGAGCGGCACTTTTCTGTGATAGGAGATACTCTTGGAGGATTTGTCAATTCCTCGCAAGAGGCAGTAGCCGTTTTTTTTCTTTTTAAATAAATAGGTGGCGAGGCTGGGGATCGAACCTTAGACCTCCGGCATGACGGTCCATCGCACTAACTATCACGCCACGGCTAATACAATTTATTTTTAATATACCAGCTAAATAGGAAAGTAAAGATTTTTGACCTTGTTTTTCTGTTTCTACCTAATTGCTTCCTCCAAGAGACGATTGACAATGTCTTAAAATAAAGTTAGTAAAATATTTTATTTAAAAGCAGCTTTGTACACCAGTGTTACTTTAAAAATTCAGTTTAATAATTTACCATAAAGCAAAATTACAAATTTGATTAATTGTTTTTGAATTCAATTGAATTGAGTTTACAAAAAACTGAAACTCGAATACAAACAATTGAAGAGATGCAGAACCAAGAGGTTATTATCCAACTTGATATAAAGAATTGTAATTCATCAAAAAGATCTATATGTTGATTAGTTAAAAGAATATCAGGAAACAGAAGACTATATGGTGCGAAATTTAATGAATTTTTTTTTCTGACGTCATATTAAGTAGGGTCAGAGCAAGGTGGGATACTCTATCGTAGCGATGCAATCCATATGTTAACGGCAACGTTATTTTTTTTTACTATAAGAATATCACTTAGAGAAAATTTCACAACCGTACGTCATAGCAACGAAACGACTAGGCTTTTGGCGAGCAAAACACGAATTTGGGTAGGATTAAAGTGCTATGTTGTCCATAAGGCCAGGGGAGTACCATTTTTACTAACTAGGTACTAGCTAATATGGTCCTTCCATGACAGACTTTTATTATTTTTATTAATATTTCGGGGCCAGCTCAATTTCTTGTCAAAATCTTCATTTACGCATTTTGAGAAGTGTTCGAAATAAATCCCAACGGACAACTTACATTTCTACACTACATACATCAGAACATTGTATGCATACATGCGGATAGATAGGGAAAAGAATAGCGGTCCCAAAATCGATACCTGGGGAACTTCACTTACAAGTGGTACAAATTCGGACAAAACATTGTATATCTCAACCGCTTGTTGTCTAAATAGTTGAAGAAAACTTAAAAGTCCGAGTTGGGTATTGTGCATAACTTTGAGTGATTGGCTATATCGAACGCCTTAGAAGAGTCGAGGAGAATCGGAAAGATAACCTTTTTTCCATCAATAGCTTTTCTTACTTGTTCTGAACCCCTAGGCAGTGGCAGCGTTATTTTTCTTTCGGAGACCAGATTGTTTTTTATTGCCTAGCTCCAAAAATGCCATAAACTCAAAATCAAAAATTTTGTAGTAAGAACCATAACGAAATCATCGGCAATACCTATTCGGTTTCGTGAATGTGCCATATAAATATTTTGTATTTTCGAATTTTCTCAAAAACGGTTTTAACGATTTTTATTAAACTTTTATGACTGAAACAATTCTAAGAAAACTGTGTTTCAAGGTTTTATGAAAAAAATAGTATTGCGGAAATGGTTTTTTTTTTTTTTTGCGAAGAGCACCAGAATAGGTTAACCGAATGGTATAATTCCTAAATGGGTTGACAAAATTTGGAAAAGTTTGCAATCTTGTGCTTCTGAGTAGCGCAAACAATATTGCATTTAAAAATTTTGAAAATATTTGAAAAGCTTTTGATTTATAAGATCACATTGATCTTTGCTGAAAATGTAAGTATTTAGTAAAATGTTCATCAATAATATGGTAGAAATTGCAATTAGCCTTATTGAGCACTATTTTGATGTTATTATTTTGTAAAACAAACTATTCCATAAACTTTGTGAAGCAACACTAGCGCGGGTCTGCTAGTAGGTTTTTAAATAAATTTCATTTAAATTGCGCACAATTATATTCATCACACAGTTTTAATTGAAAAAAAAAATATTATGTTGTAATACCTTTTGGCTTATTTAACAACCATCAGCAATCTAAATCAAACCTGCTTTTTATTATTTAATTTTTGTCATAGAGACAATTTAAATTCTAAAAACTTTTGTGTTGAACACGATGAAAAAGCTCTTTGTTGGTAATGAAAATGATATTTCTTAGCTGGAATGTCCGTTAAAGTGTTAGCTTTGTAATAAGGATTACTGCATACAATTGTGTCCTTAATGTCACTTTATTTTGGTTGCATGAAATAGAGAGAGAACTAAGTTTTACCATCAGATTAGCATTGTCTGGTATGGGGAAATGTGTATTGCATATAAAGTATTCTACTCGTACATTTTAGAATAAGTGACAGTGTGTCAAATAATAATTAATCACATGTGAAAAGGTCGAGGAAATACAGTCCTAAAAGAACTATATAACAACTGTGATCCTTTGGACATTCGGAACACAGATGGAAACTTTGTGTTGAGGATTATTCGGATTACTTTATACCAAAAACTTCTAATGTTTTCAAACCAACCAGTCAAACCAAAATAAAAAAAAAAACGAAAACCTAAGATTGCATGTTGTTAAAGTTTTTATTTTTGTATTGAAAGGCTTAGAAGTATAAGGTCAGATTCATGGATTAATTTGCAAAGAAAACATTTTAAAATCAATAACAGGAGAGAAAGTTTATCCTAATGGAATTCTATAGCTGAAGTAACTTTATTAATCGTCGCTTTCAGACATTCAATAAATTCTGATAAATTATGGCTGATTTCATAAAGCCCTTTTAAACATTTAACAGACTTTTAAATTTTTAAATGATGTTTGTTCCATACAAAAAAATTAAAATCCTGTTAAATATTTGCGAAATCGAACATTAGTGTAAAACTTTGTTCTTAATTGTAGTTGAATATCTATTTGGATTAGGATGTGAGTTAAAAAAAAAATAGGGTGTGATTTAAAAAAAATGTTCACATAATAACTCAAAAAATTCAGGATATAAAAACTTTTAAAAAATCCCAAAAAATAGGTATCTAAGTATATTTCGGATATCCATAATTTTTGATCAATGATGAAGCACATTACATCCATCTCCATGAAATCAAATATAAACAAAATTTTATTGGTATTTTGCCCCCCAATTCAAGCCAAACCTCAACTACATTGTCCTCTGTCTGTAAACTTTTATTACTTTAAAAAGGGTCAACACACATTATTCTTTCAAACCATGAAATAATGAAAGCCCATATTAAATGAGCAGTCGAAAAAAAACTAAAGGTAGGTCCGTTGTAGGTAATGTAGTATGAAGTGATCAATAGTTTTATTTATATTTTAGAACAAAGGTTAAAAAAGGACTCAAAATATTTGAAAGCAATTTAATCGAACATTTAAAGTAACCAAGTGTTGACAATTTATACAAAAAAGGGTCAAACCCATCAACTAAAAATACAAACAAAAAACTGTGATTTATGGCTTCTAATAACGATATAGCACGTTCAAAAGGCACCAAATCAACATTAAGTATTTTTTTTTGGAAATCTCATTTAGTATTCGAATGTCAGTCATGAAAGTTAACTTCTCTTTCTCACAAAAGCAGCTTTATCTAATTCCGGAGAGTTTATACCAGCGGAAATAGGTAATTTTGAAATAAATTGAGATATTTGGCAAAGGTGTAGGCATAGTTCCTATGCTGTGCGATAAATTATTATGACGAGGCCGATGTTATTGTGAAGCACATTTTTCAAGTTAAAAGTAATAATTTACGGAAAACTTTATCTCCTTGATTTTAACTTGCGATATGTAGGTATACTACATACGAAGAAGCGAATAAACAAAAATAAAAGAAAATTATGTTTGTTATTGTTTTAGTGGACTGTATTGAATTAAATTCAAATGGGAGATTTTTTGCGACCTTGTCCAATGCGTTTCGCCCAGGCACGACAGTTGGGCTCATCAGTTAGATGCTGTCGTACCCTTCTAAGACGCAATTTTTTGTCGATAAATACCGACTCTTAATAAAATCTAAAGCGCATATGCCACTGTAAATTATATTCTTCTAGGGGAACATGGTTACATTCTTGCACCTAGAAATATATGTTGTTGTTGTAAGCCCGTGGTCTGGCTAATGTACGAAGAAGAGAATAAACAAAAATAAAAGAAAATTATTTTTGTTATTGTTTTAGTGGACTGTATTGAATTAATTAATTATATGTATACTACATATACATATAAGTATATTATGGTAAATATTAAGTACATATTATGGTAAGTTTTGGATTCGTAAAAAAAATCGAATTAGAGATTTTGATCATTAATTTTGATATCGCAATTTTATCTGTCTGTCTGCCTGTCTGTTTGTTTGCCCACAGCATAAACGCATGAGTCGATTTTATTTAGACTTGTTATCTAGCGGTTTTGGACTCTAGCCCGACACGTTTTCTTGATTTTGTTAGGGCCATAAATAACTTTTTTTCTTAGCATTTTTAGAATATGTATATGTACGTATGTATATTATGGTCCGTCAACCTGGGTCTACCACAACGGAAATTCAAAAATCTAACTATGCCGAAGGAGCCCCAAATTCCCTTCATCCTTTAGAGGGCAAAAACTTATTTGATGACGTCATCTAATAAGTTTTTGCCTTCTAAAGAGTGAATAGAATTTGGGGCTCCTTTGGGGTTGGGGAACTAAATAAGCCCCTAATTTCTGCATCATCAGATTTTGGAAAAACTGTATTGGGAGGTGTTGTGGACCCAGCTTGACGTCAAGCTGAGTCCACCGCAAGTTTAAGGGTGAATGGAATTTGGGGCTCTTTCAGGATTGGAGTACTAAATTAGCCCCAAATTAGCGGCTAATTCCTGTATATTTAGATTTTTGAATTTCCGTTGTGGTGGACCTAGCTTGACGGACCTTGTATATTATTTTTTTCATTTGCTTAACCTGCACGTATACAGGGTGCCACACAATTCGTGCACTATATTTTGAAATCCACCCCCCCCCCCCCCCCCCCCTTATATTCCATTCTTTTATTTGTTTTTTTTTAAATCAAATTGTTTGAATGAACAGTTTTTAAGATATTAAATTTCAAAGTCAAATTACTTAAAAAAAAAATTAAGATTTTCTTTTTAATCTTAGTTCGAATACCTACAGTGCAAAAACATTAGAAACGGCTTTATGGTTAAGAAAGGTTAGCTAAAAATAATTCCCCTCTTAGCCGTATTTTTTCTTGTCGACAGAATTTAACATACGAGTACCAGTACATATGTACCTAATTATTTTTCAATACTAGATACTATTATAAAACCTCCCTATATTATTTTGCATACCTAATTTAATTAAGTTTCCTAGTTAAAAATAATTATACCCCCAGGCTTACAAAAGTATTCAATATTCAACATTACATTTCACAAGGAGAATATTTTCAAAAACTTCTCCTTGAAAACAAGTTCGGTACATGGATTATAAAGTTCAGGAAATATCGTAACTTTATTGTGCAACTGAAATAATATAATATAATAGCTACTCTTGGACTACCGAAATGCATGTTTAAATGGAAACTTTATTATTTCCTTCAAATCCAACCGAAACGACGGACCAACGTCGTCGTCGGTCGATAATGGTTTTTACTTCACTGCTGAATGAACTTATGAATCTGAACAAGACGTAGCAAGATTCTAGTAAATTATGATCAACTTTTTCTTGCGTTTATAGTTTTCAACTCCTCAATTTCTCAAGAAAGAAGTTGAATTGAATTTCTCGCACCATTAATCCGTCGAATTTGAATTTTGGTCGTTGATTTAAAATTCCATATGTTAGGCGCCATAGTTATAGCTATCATTGAAATTCATGAGTGAAAATTTTAATGATGTATTTTAAGACGTTTAAGATGCAAAATCTATGATTGATGCCAAAATAAAGCGTACATGACTTAATTAATATATCTGGCCAAAAACAAATTTCATTTCATATGAAATGTCTTTTATTTTTTCAATGATCATAGTGCAATCATTGAAATAATTAATGTCGCAAAGTTGGTCTCACATTAAAATTTTTTTTGGCAATAAATATTATTGGAGTCGTCAGCTCCACATTGGCATCAAAATAAGGCGCAGTGACATAAAGACCATTTCTTATTTTTGGGGCTTATGTCTCACTTGAGTGGAACATAAGGCCGAAATTGAATTTGGGCCTTCAGTCCCACCCAAATACGACCCAAGCCACAAATATTTTTTGTTAAAAATGGGACATAAATCCCAAATTTCACTCAAAGTGAAATTCCTAATTGACTTTAATTTAGGTATACCTAGGTACATATACCATACAATATGGGTAGGTATATTCCAAAATTGCCTGTCTTATTTTTTTTCACATCAACAAAAAAAAATGACTTTCACTTGCAGTACAAAAGCTCAAATAAAATTAATTGAAAAAATTAATATTTAAACATTTATATATATAATGAAGATAAATTTATTTTTCTTCAATACCTTCTCTCTCGTTATACCTCTGTGTGTGTATGTAATATATGTATGTTTATTTTGAGACTTTTGCTTAAATATCTGTCTATGCAAGAAGGACATATTTAGCATCCAGTCCAGACATCTACCATGTCAGATAAAGATTAAGGCTGCAAATGAAAAGGTTGACAACTTCAAGTATTTATGGAATTGTCATAAAGTTCGGAGAAAAAGTTTTGATGTCAACTACAAATGGCGAATAAGGTTTTAAAGTTTAATATGGGCCGACTAAATATTAAATTATGGTGGCACGACAGCTCATGAAGAACCAAGTTCTAGTGACTCTTACAAAATACAACTTTCAACTCAACCATTCCTACAAAAAATGAGGGGAGCTATACATATACATACATAGTTATAAGTTTATTGCCGACTCCGAAGCGAAATGCTAATGTGAGCGGCACTTTCTGTGGTTAAGAGCAAGAGGCTGTTATTTTATTTGTTCTCGCGACATTTGGCATGGCAGTCCTATACCTATGCACTACTAAACCATTAAAAGCCACGCACAACTATAAAAAAATTAGCTATAGACATCTTTGAAATGCATAAAATGGACAACTGAATCGCATGAGCTTGATCTTGTTGTTCATATGGATTTAAATTTTAATGATTCCATAAGTACATTTATACATACGCACATAAATAAATAATAAATAATTAATATTTATATTGAAGATTTTAAATTAAACAAAAATCACTTAAGAAAGCAACCACTCAATATTTTTAGAGGAAGAACACGGTCTCTGACACTCTGACAGAAAACAAAACAAGAAATCAGTCCTCTACTTTTTTGTTTTAAGTGATAAGTCTCCTAATAATAAAAAAAAAGAAAATTATAGGTATTGATAATTTGCTATGGTGTAACAGGCCCTCTTGTCCGAAACTCCTTTAAGGGTAAATATTGCCACCTGTTCTTCCCCTAATTTGGACCCTTAACAAAAAGTTTAATAGATATTATCTAATAATATGTCCTTTATGGGGGCCGTAACTTTTGAAAAATTATTATCAAACCCTATAATAAGCAAACAAACCACAATAATATTTTTTTTTGTTTTACACATTTCATTAAATAAATGCAAAAGAAAAATATCCTCAAAATATTACGTGCGCATATACTCTAAAAGAATTTTTAAAATTGGACACCATTTTTCATTTTACCCCATTTTACCCTATGAAAATGTTTAGGGGTAAAGTGATTCTCGAAGTCCATTGCCTAAATATTATGTTCCAAGTCAAACAAAAAATAAATTTTTAAATCCGAAATTTTTTATTTTTGATATAACACAACATTTTTGTTTACTCCATTTCACCCTATAAATAGCTAAATTTTTAAACAGAACAAGTTTTCAGGATTCATTAATCTATTTTAGTTTTCATCAAGTGTTTTTCATAACATTGAGAAATGCAAATAAAAGTTTTAGGAAATGTAACTTCAATAATAACCTATGTGACCATCCCAGTGGTGCCGGCCGTTTGGACGAAAATTGTTTCGCAAATCTTACTTCGCAATTATAAAAAAAAATCAATCGACTCGCAATAGTTGTTTCACGAATTTTTGTTATGTCCTTACATTAATCCGCAAAACGATCATTTCGCAAAAGTTCTTTCGCAGTTTTTTATATTGCGTATTTATTAAGTGGCAAATTGTTAGTTATACCGTAGTTATCTGTCTGTTTGTTACCTGACCGTTTTTTTATCTGGCTTCTCGCTGTCTTGCTCTTATTTGACCGTTCTTTATCTCGCTGAAATTCAATAACATATACTTAAAAAGGCAAAGAATTTAAAATATACATAATACTATACAAAATAATAATTATATGTGAAATAATAAAAAGCGAAATAATGAAATACGATAAAATAATTACGGAATGTGAAGTTTGCAAACAGTTGATTTTGCAAAACAATAACATAGCAAAACAAGAACTTGCCAAACAATTAAATGCGTAGGCCTAGGCAGTGTCTAAATTGCAAAAGAAGAAATTGCGAAATGAAAAACCACCCAAAAATAATCCACCAGATTACGCCTTTCCGTGACCGTCATTTACTGAAAGTTATGAATAATATATTAAGTTATACAAGAATTAGACATTCTTCATTCTTAAACAAGGATAATAGAAATTTTACTTAAATGTCCTTCAGCAGATATAAATTGATTTCCTGTTTTAATTTACATTTTCTATTCGAATTTTTCCAAGAGAATTTAATTTAAATGCTTTGTTATACAGAGGAATAAAATAAAGAAAGATAGATAAATGGATTATTTCTAAAACGAACACAATTCATTGCTTTCTCATATTAATTTTTCCAATGTTTAGATTGCCTATGTTTTCAAGCTTTAAGAGTTTCATATTTAAGGTAAAACGGATTTTAAGGTGGGAGTAGTTTAAGAATTTGGTAAATTTTGTATGATTTTATTTTGTGTATCCATGCATATACCTACATTATATCTGGTTGGTAAGTTTACCAGCCATTTATGTTTTACAAATTTTTATGAATCTCAAACCAAAATAATTCGTTCCTTGAGCGACTAATCTTCCATAATAGTGCCATTAAAGTATCTAATGGATATTGAGCTATCATACAGCAATAAAAGCAACAATGTTAGGTATATTTTGACTGGACCGCACCGTTTTTAGAATTTAAAAAAAAAAAGAAAACGAGACGAGAAAAAACATATTTATTTTAAAAGACCTAAAAAATTGGTCTAGACAGGATATTTTCAATATGGATTTTTTTTTCTTTCAGTCAGTTTTCATTAAATTCCTACCCCATTAAATGTAAGAAGTGCAAAGCAGAATAAGAAAAGGTTGGTACAAGCATCGCTTAAGCGATTTCTTATGTAAGATAGTGTAGCAGACGATTTATACGGAAAATTATTTTAAAATGTCTTTGTAGAAGGTGATAATATAGCCAAAAGGACGTCTATGTAAAAACAGGGGGACATTTTATCGCTGTACAATTTAAATGCAACAAGTATTTATTAAAGGTTACATTGTTTAAATTTCTTCCACTCTTATCCTCTGAGCCCTATATAGTGAGCCTACGCAATGAACTTATGTTCATTAAATAAAAATAAAACAAAAAAAAAATGTTATTTCTGTAAGAAAAATTTTAATTTACACAAATAATTATCTTCTATTATGGTTTGTCCAGAAAAGGTGTCCCTTAAGCCCCAAGAATGAAACAAAAACATTTGTAGACATTAGTTCGAGGACAATTTCACTGTTGCGACACAGAAAACCATGTTAATGCCTTCCCGCTAGTTGTTCAACAACAATTATTATTGCTTCGAGTCCCATTGCGTTTAAAAACAATGGTAATACTACCTAGTTTTTGACATTAACATTAATGTTATATTCTTTTTAAAGCTTAATCAATAACGCTTACATTCTTTTGCTTTACGAGTTTAAAAAGTTCCAAAAAGTATTTAAAGTATTTAATTTTAAAAACGTCTTCAAATTCCAACTATCAAAATTGCTTGGGTAAAATGGCATACTGGTATGCCATTTTAGTCTTGCAAGTACACCAACCTGGCAAGTTAACCAAAACCCTTCTGCAAGCTATTCAAAAATATTGTTCTTGTTGGCTGCTCGTCTCCTCAGTGTAGTTTTTGGAAATCCGAATGTTTAGGATACTTTTTTCCAGCCTATTTCTTTTCAGTCCAGGAATGCCTTTCTGTAGTTCGTTAATATTTTCCAACCATTTTCACTATTAAGAAAATTAAAATGTAAGTGTAAGTATAAAATTGCAAACTATGCCATTTTAGCCGAGTGCTTAGTAGGCCATTTTGCCCGTTTAGGTTTTTTTTTATGTAAGATTTAATTCCGAACAAACTGAAATAAATTTCAGTAAATTAATAAGAAATACTTATTACTTACATGCATTTACTGCTTTCTCCAATATTTAATGTTTTTCATAGAGTTTTTTGTCAACAAATTTTTCACAAAATTGTATGAAGTCTACTTTTGGAGATGGCTAGAGATAGTTTGACCTGTCAAATTTAAAACATTAGCTTGAAGTTACTAACATTTCGTGTATGTTGTTGCTGCCAGATAAACTGAAGAATTGTGTCCACAAAACCCTCTAATTCTGTTCGATTCTACGATTTCTAGCGAGGGCGCCATTTTAGCTTGTTGGGCCATTTTAGGCCACCTTCCCGTAACAACCGAGGTAAAGATTTTATCATTGGTAGAAAGGAATGTATTTTTTTCTGTTATTTCCACTAATTTATTTAAAGGGAAGGCGAGAAGAAAACAAGATAAGACTTACGCATCTGTCAACTTGCAATTCGTAGATATTGATTAATCTGGTCCGTGACATGGTGACAGCGAGCGGATAACTTTAACTCGCCAAACTTGGCGTTAAAGGGATGGATAACTTCATAACACACATATGCTTATATTTCATCATTCAGTGCATGCGTGTGCATGAGAATACTTCCACGATTTGATGAAGGGTTGCCGTACTTTCAGGGAACGAGAAGGAAAATTACAGCACATTTTAACAATTGTTTACTAATTCGAGGTCGCTGGATCACGAATATATCCTCAGTTTTCGTCTAGCAGCTCCAGTTTTTTGGGATACAGCTACTACGTGTAGGTACATTATATTGAATTTAAATCAACTTTATATCGTTTTCGATGGAATTTTCGGAGTTTTTCACTCCTTTTTGATTCCAATTGAATATGAAAAATTATTCTTGGTAATGTGTGTAGATGTGTAGTATTAAAAACTAAAAATTTAATTATTCAATAATTTCCATTCCAGAGCGTCCTAACAAGAACAATTTAATACTTTGACAATTAATCCAACGAAAGGCTTTTAAATAATTTATCCCTATGTGCATTCAGAGTGTACTCCTAGCGCTCTTAATTTATGTCCTGGGAAAAAAACACTACTAAATCATCACTCCTAATAACCAATGGAAGGTTTTTGGAGCATTCCTCCATCTGGACAGTCAAGGGCTGATACAGGATAGATAGGCAGATCCGCTAATCTACCACGTCGGCCGTAGAACTGTAGACAGGCGACTCCTTTACGACCTAGACATCCACGCACAAAGCGGCGCTGAGTGCCTTTGGTTCAGTAGAACTGTGTTTGATCGGAACCGAAGAGATGGGGTAAGGCAGGACAACCAATTCTAGTGGTTAAAACTGACATTGGTAACAATGATATTTAGGGCCCTATCACCAATCGCGAAGCAAGCCAAAAAGCTGGCGAATGAATCAAATCCGTATTACAATTAGCGAACTTTCGTCAAATGACCTGCCTCAGATTTCAAAACTAGGCGAATGGAAATTGTTAGTGACTGGCCGGCGTACACAAACAAAACACGAATTTATTAAGTAAGAGCATTATATTTTCATACAAAATATGTATAATAACATATTTAATCAATGCAGAAAAGTAAAAATTGCCATATCAATTAAAAACCGCTTTTTTGAAATACATACCGATACATGAAATTAACAAACTGACAGATAGATTTATTACCACAATTTACCAAAATTAGATGATTATTTCAAAAAAAGTTAATGTGCCACAAAATATTTAATTTAACTTATTACAAAACGTTTAAAACTTGAAGAAAACTGCAAAAAATTAAATAAAATGATAAAAATGTAAGCTAGAGGTGGTCTCTCTCATGCGAATGGGCATTAACTGTGGAAAATCATAAAAGAAAATTTTAGAGTTTGTAGTTTTTTCATAAGAAAATATTTTTGTACAGTGAGTGCATCTTTTTCTCAAAAAAAGACACCCGTTAATATTCAAAAACTGGAGCGAAAATAGGAAAACTGATAATATTTTTGCAATCAGCGTCAAAAATTACCTCAAAATCATGTAAAAAATTCCGCGCAACATGACTTGCTGTTGCGCAGTGCAATGTATGGCAGGGGGTCAATTTTCTCTAAGTTCATAAAGAAAAGGGGAACTTTGTTTTTAATAAAGAAAAAATTAAGCAAAATTAACACTAAGGTACTGTCAGCATTTGTTCTATGCTTCGAAAGTCTAAAAATGGGTTATTGGATCTGGGATCTTAGCACCTCATATCTGAAGAATAAAAGGTCAACTATTTTCAGAAGTTCATCATGCATAGAAAATTCATGAGTGTCAACTTAGCGAAACAACATTCACCGATCGAAAAAATTTTAATTGGGTAATTAGTGTTAATTAGTCGTGAATTAGTTGTGACTATTTCGAATTCCTTGTTCGATGTTTTCTATGTTTTCTTCGCTAAGTTCATATCAATCAAAATTGCGTACCGGTAAATTCTAGGATTTCAACAGTATTGCGTTAGTAAATTTATTAAGTTTATTAAAGCAATAACAATCCATAAATATAGGTATAATTCATTGGTAGTCGTAAAGGTGTTTAAGGAAAGTGGTAGTTTTTTGAAAGGAAACCAAACCATAGTCGGAAATATTTCTTTTATATTTTATGTTGTTGTGGTTCTTTGGAAATTCAGAAAGATAAAATGGTTAAAAAAATTTAAGGCTTAAGAACAGCAGGGGTAAAAATGTATTTTATTCCAACCTGTTTATAGTAAAAAAAATTCTTTTGAAAAAAAACTATGGTAGTTATAAACGAAACGGTTCCTTTTGAGTTAAGAATTTGTATGGTAAACAATGAATTTAAAACTATCTTAAAATATTCTGGACTCGTATTTCTCGCTCACACTTTGATAATAAAAATTTGTCCAACAAAATCCTTTTCTATCCAAATTTAAAGTAACCAGAACAGCAGTCCACTTTCATTCCTCCATCAACAGACCGACTGAAATAATAATTTATTCAATTCGACCGGAAAATTTACTCTCTCATATATGTATATATTTCCCAGAATGCAAAGTGAATTTAAGTTGCTGTTTCGCTTGAGATCCATTTACCAAATCCGTTTCCAGTTCTTGCCTCATATTTCCATCTCAAATGCAACATTCTGGCTGAAATCCAAATGCAAATCGTCATAAAACTGGGATAACCTTTGTGTTTGTACTTGGACTGGGCTATGGCGACGACGACCGACGACGGGTCAGTCATCTCGATTGTGGATGTTGGGGGTTTAAAGAGAAGCTGTTGCAAACCATCTGTTTGAGGTTGTACGGCTAAGTGGAGCACAAAGTGTAATATGATGATGGTGTACTAAGAGTATAAATTATTTTATTTTTTATAAAATTTTGAATTTATACCGTATCAGCCAGTGCATGCAGCATGCAGCCTGTTTCTCAACTCGATTATGTGAATTTTTTAAGCTGCTTTATTGAAAGGACTAATTCACGTAGGTACTTTTTTTGAGGGAATTCAATTCAAAGAACTTATGCGAAAAGCGAAATACGAGGCCGGTTATATGAGAAATAACTTAAAATTGGGAGTAAAAGCACACACAAAATTCCGACAAAGCTGACTTTAACTAAGCAGGTTTAATATTAAGTATATTTAAGGAGCATTTTCTGCAACCCTTACTGTTTACATCAAGAGCTTTCGATTTTGTGAAGGGCAACATTTTTTTTTTTTTTGTAATTTTCTCAAAAACTATCACTTCTTTTGAAGAAGTAGCAAGTAGAAAATTATAGCTCATGATATTCTACACAAATATTATTGAAACACTTTTATGTTTTATCGTAAAAGCTAAACTCAAAAAAAAAAAAAAAAAAAAAAAAGAGAAAGAGAAAGAGAAAGAGAAAGAGAAAGAGAAAGAGAAAGAGAAAGAGAAAGAGAAAGAGAAAGAGAAAGAGAAAGAGAAAGAGAAAGAGAAAGAGAAAGAGAAATGCCTCCGTTTCAAACCCCAACTTCTTAGGCGTATAAACTACTAAAGACAAATTATCGCGGATCGTGTTTATCTTAGAAGTAGTTTGTCCTTTCAAAAAATAGCTTATAAAATTCTCTACAAAAAAGATTGATACCAATTTTTTCTTATCTGTCATATTTATAAAGTATCTATTGTTTCAGTGAACAGTTTTTAAAAAATAAATTTTCAAACTCAAAATTAAAAAAAAAAAAATTTAAAAATTTATACAAACTGATTTTGTTAAAAATTTTACGTAATTCAGTTGTATTTTTGCATTTAATATTCAATGCTCCTATTAATAATTTTAGTCAAATACTAAAAACCAGATGTCAAGATGTCTTCTAGTTTTTGATTAAATTGAAAATAACAAATATAAGTTTTTCTTAAATTCGACTTCAATCCCTTATTTTAGATCCTATTTCCACTAAAACAACTTTGCTTACAAACAATCTAAAAGAAGAAATTTTGGGCTCTACAAATAGGTATAGCATGCGACATTGTAAAAGTTACCGTTGTTTTTAAATATTTTTTTTAAATTTCCCCTCCTCAGTAAACGGGTGTAATAGACCCCATCCCACACGATTTTTCTTTTGTCTCGACCCAACCTATATATAAGCTCTAGTTTTTTGTCATACCTTATATGCGAATCACCATGTATATACAAAATAAAAGATTAAGGCCGATTTTATTCACTCAAAGTTGAAAAAATGGCCCTAAAAAAACTTAGGTCCCGGCGTTTTCGAACGCCCACTGACAAAAAAAAAACCTGCCAGATGGTTGAATTTGGTATAACAACGCGTTTACCTATAAACCTACATGGTAAGTATATGAGTTTTGGTTATACCTCCACTTTCAAAATTTGTTACCGGCTTTAGACTTTAATAAAATGTAGCTGTTTATAGGAAATTTAAAAATACCAACATTAAGATTACAATCTAGGTAATAAATCAAGCTTATTAAGTTTGTTAAAAAATTGTTAAAATCTGAAATTGCAACAATCTTCATCTTTTATTTCAAAAATCCATGCATGATTTGAGTTGCGATCTTAATTCAAACTGCACTCAGCTATATTTACATATTTTCATTTCATGCGTACCTATGTGATCAATATTATACATAACTGAATTATCTGTGATTTATTTCAGTTATTTTTTTAATAAAGGATTTTTGTTTATTTAAATCAAATTTGTGTTTAATTTAAAAAAAAAAGTGATGCCTTTTTTCATTGAAAAAGGCATTATTTTTTTCAATTGAGGCATTTTTTTGTCCTAAGCGGTTGGCAACGCTGATTTTGAATTTGTTTACCTTAAAATTTGAGAGCTAAATTAAATTATAAAGATTAGCAATTTTGTTTTATTTATCCACATCCACAAGTAATTTTCAATGACCTCATCGTTAGATATATCTATGAGTGAAATCTGTAAATTTTTTAGTTTGTTTTGAAAAATCTTGCCTCACTTGACTATCTCATTCTCACCAAGAGAAAAGAGTTAGATATAAAAAAGAGACAACAAAATGAGTCACCTGAAGTGAAGCCAATGTGAACACCGTCATGTATTCTAAAACTGATGTAAACTTGTTTCCAAATGTCAAAATAAAATTATCAGTAAACAACCCTCAATACGGCCCTGATGAAAATTTGTACTTTAATGTTTTTCTGCGTGTGAAAAACATCAAAATATTTCACATCAGATATTATGTCCTTCATCAAAGCTTATTTTAAAACGCTTCTAAGTATCATTTTAATTTTTGGCTACCCAAATTAAGTCTAGAAAATATATTTCTTATTATAATTATATGTATGTAAGTATATGTACTTACCTAATATTAAACCAACAATTCGTAAACAAATGTAATGGAACAATGTCAAAAGATACTAGAATAGCTACTATCCTCTCCTCTTCTAAAACAAAATAATTGGTGAATAATTTAAAATTTTTTTTTTTATTTTATTTAAATTTAAACAAAAATTGCCAGGTTGGCATCGGCATCGTTAAAGAATTACAAACCGTTATTATTAAGTCTAATCAAAATATTGTTTGCAAACCAAGTCACGTTCGATGCAGATGAGGCAATATTATATATCTTCTCCCTAACTCCCGCTCACATATTCAATTAGATTTTTCAATCATTGAAATTAATATAAACGATGACAACAAGACATAATCTATATGTCCTCAAGGTCGAAATTATCCTAACTGAGCACTTTGAGTTTGTTTGCCTTGAAAATAAGAAAAGAAGGTCGTTAAGATTTTTGATTGTTCGTTTCAAAGGAAAAATTATTCAAAACAATTGGAATAACAATGATTAAGGATCAATATCATTTATTGTGAAACTTTTTGAAATAGAAGGTATGTAGTTATAGCAAATCACAAATGGCTGCGTTGTTGGATTAAAATTCAAAAGTATACATATGTATGTATAATGTACATATATTCTATTTTTAGATTCTTTACTTTCCATGTCTATTGATTTTTAAATATGTAGGTATTTACATAATGTAGCTACAATTTTCTTGTTTGAATAAAGAATGTTAAGAGAAAAGACTGAGTTAAAATCTTGTCTTTTAAAATACATATGTAGGTATGTGCTTGATTTTTTTTCACCCATATAGTCCATTGTAATGTTAGCAACCTTGCATTTTGTACAGGACAAAATTTTTTTTGATGGATCTGTAGGAGGGATCAGTTTGAATGTAAAAACGAGTTTTCGGGTTTAAACTCCCTCCATTCGGCCGCCATTTTGAAAAAGGGGGCGTAAAAATGTCTTCGCGATATCTTGAGAACCATACATCGCACAAACAAAATTTTACCAAATTTATGTAGAGAATTAAATTCTCTACAATTTATATGCACACATTTTTTATCGTTAAATTGAAAACAAAAATGTTATAATTAAAAAAAGATGACCATTGTCAAGAAAAAATATCATTATCTTCTTTTTTTATTTATTTTATGTATATCCTCTTTAAGATTAATTTCTTAGAACGGTCATCTTTTTTTGGTTATAACTATTTCGTTTTCAATTTTACGATAAAAGTGTTGTAGAGAATTTTGTCTGTGCCAAGTATGGTTCTCAAGATATCGTGAAGAACTTTTTACGCCCCCTTTTCTGAAATGGTGGTCAAATGGTGGTGGGGAGGGGGGAGGGGTGGGTTGAACCCCGAAAACTCGTTTTTAGGCTCACACTGATCCCTCCTACAAATCCATTAAACAAAATTTTGTCCTATATGAAATGCAAGGTTAATGTAATATTTCAATGGACTAATGAGGATTTTAAGAATTCAATTAAATTTTCTGGTGTGTTTTTTGGGATATTGAGAGTTGATAGTTGAAGTAGTGTGCTTATGACTCAGGTCAAGTTCGTAAAAGTAAATCTTTAGAAACACTGCCACATTCAATTCGCATTTCTGCAGGCTAATGCAGTCTGTTTTAAATTGTGTTAACTGTTTTACTTTAGAAGCGCTGATGTTTGCTCTCAGTGTCTTAGTATTGAAATCAAATTTTGCCCAAAATGTACATAACTAATACCATTTTTTGAAAATATTTTTAGCAGTGATTGAGCATGTTTACTTTTTCGAACTCGGTGTCACTTTGAGTTACAATGAAGTTTAATAGTACAGATTAGAATGATGGTATGATGGAAACCACTTTTTTCGACTTCTCGTCATGCCACTGTTAATGATGAAAGCCTCACTTTTTAAAGTGCGATGTATGTACATAAATTATAGGGCAAGATTGGATTCGTAGAAAAAGTTGAACTCGAAATGTTGAACCAATTTCATGTGTAAAAATTGGGTCACCATCGTTTGGCAAAATTCATTTGGCATTTCTTGTTTCGCCTTAGTCGTTAAATATTTTGTTTAATTCGCAATTCTTAATTGGCAATTTACATTTTCTTTTTTATTCATTACGTTTTTCAATCATTCTGCAATTAACATTCGGCGGTTTTATATTTCGCTTTTTGTTAAAAATATTTTCAATCATTTCGCAAAATTCATTTGGCAAATTATTCTTTAGTTTTTCCTTGTTAAATTGTTTATTATTTTGCCAAGTGTTTTTTCGCAAAATATTGTATCGCCGTTTCATTATTTTGCGAAATAACGTTTCGCCGTTTAATCATTTCGATAAATATCGTCAAGCCGTTTTATTATTTCGCTAATAGATCATTTCGCCGTTTAGTTGTTTTGATCGTATGACCAATCATTACCATCGTCTCTTTTCAAGATTAACAGTTTTTTTCTGAGCCGTTGCTTAGTCATTGTTTTGCAATTTTTGCCGTAATCACTTTCGCGATTTAAGATTTCAGTTTGTTTGCTTAGTTTAAGTAAGTACATAACAGACAGAGGATTTTCACATTTTACTCCAAGGAAAAAAGGGTTTTAAGCAATTGGGCAGTTATTTTCGTAGGTGCATTATATTTTGTATATTCTCTATTCAGTGTTTTTTCGCTTTTTTTTATTTGGCAATTTGATGTTCAGCTTTTTTTTATTTGGCATTCGATTGTTTGGCAATGTTTTGGCTTCCATTAAATTACATGCCTTGAAATTTTAAGGCATGTAATTTAATGGAAGCCAAAACATTGCCAAACAATCGAATGCCAAATAAAAAAAAGCTGAACATCAAATTGCCAAATAAAAAAAAGCGAAATAACAAAATGCTGAATGAAAAAAGCAAAATAATAAAATGCCAAATAAGAAAAAGCCAAATAACAAACGGCCAAATAAAAAACTGCCAAACCTAAATATGCCAATCAAACAAAATATTAAGTGAAAATTGCGAAATGAAAATTGCGAAATGATGGTTTGTCATATCATATGAAAAACCAAACGTAATTTGCAAAACGAAAATTGCGAAATAACAAAATGCTAAATAAAAAAATGCGAAACGAGAAACAGCGAAATGTACCACCGCGAAACGTTAATTTGCCAAACAATTCTGGCGAAACATACCATACCCGTGAAAATTATATCTGCGCCCAAATTTGTATTTTTGTTAAACTTAGATTGAAAAATACTTTTCCTAAGCAGAATAAATAAATAAATTTGGTGGCACAACGGCTCATGAAGAACCAGGGCCTAGTGACCTAAAACTGTCAACCATTCCTGTGTGCGTATCTGCAGGAATGGAGGGGACCTACAGTTTATTGCCTATTATATTATAAGGGATACTCTTGGAGTATTTGTAACTTCCTCGCAAGAGGCAGTAGCCCAGAAAAAACTTAAGGTGGAAGCGGCTGGTACTGAACCCACACCTCTGGCATGACAGTCCAACGCACTAACCACCTAGGCAGAAACTCTCTTACATTATGTAGATACTCAAAAAAACATGTATATCAAAAAATGTCAACCAAATAAATGGTACATAGAAACGTAAATTAAACCACTTATAACAAAATAATTTTTGGAATAATAAATGCAAAGCCAAGACACGTGTGCTGAATTAAGAAAAAATCCAGAACTTATTCCATTCTTTTATTTAATAAAACGTATAGTAATGACAGTCCGATTTAATACATACATTTTAGGTACATATGTATTTATTATACCAGTTTCTCTCAATCTCTCCGTTTTCACTTTCTGCTCATGTACCTAACTAGAAAATCTAATTTCAAAATCTTTATTAAGTTTAAGCAGCAAAAAAGGATATCGCTTATGATGGCATATTCATAATCATCATGCAAAATCAGCAATATATACAATACCTCGTAAATGTTAAGTAGGTTCTTGATGCTTTTAAATCGTCTCCAATTATCATTTGGTATTGCTACAGATTTTGACATGCATTTTCAACAGCAAAAAAGAATTCTTTAATCTTGGAAGAAAATGTTCAGTAAAGCAATAACTAGAAGTTTTAATAAATAAAATGTCTAGACTCATTATGGATCTTGCAAATTTTGCAACAGATAATACATACATAGATATACATAAGCTTCAAATAGAAAAATAAGAGATACAAAAGATAAAAGAAAATTCTTTAATCATAACAATAGCTTGCTATAGGTATGGAAAATAGATGGAAAAATGAATTTTTAAGGCGCGTCAGTCAATCTTTTTTGTACTTATAGTCTAAGATCCCGCCATAGAACAACGTACCCTCATCGGGAGCTGCATAAGAAGTATGCAGTTTTGTAGGTTGTGTCTAAACAAACATTTTGCGTAAGGGGTCAAGGCATAGGGTTGCCACGGTTTAAAGGTAATTTTTCATCTGTTTTATTGATTGGAATGGTCAAGGTTAAGGTCTTGAAGCTTAGAAAAAATGACAGAGTACCATTTCGTGTTTTTAGTGTATAAATATAAGTGGTTTTACGCCTGACAAAATAATTGAAAAAATTGCCATTTTAAACTCCCCATATCCACCACAAGCTTTAAAAATTGACTTTTCAATCATTTTTTCTTGACGGAGCAGCGAGATTTATCCATCGTCATCCTGCACAAGCGCATACGAGTTTGGCAGGGATGCCGAGATGTGCCATAGCTCTGTATAGCTTGTCTTTGTCTACGCTATCATATGCGACTTTAAGATCGATAAAGAGGTGGTGTGTATCGATTTGAATCTCCTAGGTTTTTCCCAAAATCTGAGTGTAAACATTTGGTCGACGGTTGATTTACCGGGCCTAAAACCACACTGATACGGGCCGATCAGATCGTTGACAAAAGGTTGTAGGCGATCACACTGTATAGATGACAGGATTTTGTATGCTTATGCCTCTGTAGTTGAAACTGGTCAGAGCATCTTCTTTTTTGTGAATGGGGCACACTATACCGAGGTTCCATTCATCGGGCATACTTTCCTCCGACCAAATTTTGGAGATAAGCTGGTGTATACTCCCTACCAAGTCATCTCCCCCTGCTTGGAATAGCTCGGCTTGCTCTCTCTTTTTCCTCCTGAGAAGTCAGCGTTCCTCCCTTCGCTTTTGCCCGTAGAGCTCCCGGGTTGATCTCTTAGCAGCTCTGGTTCTAGTTTGCAGCATTGATTGATAGGCCTCGTTCTTGGCTGCATGTGCCAGCCGGCATTCTTCATCGAACCAGGGGTTTCGTTGTGAAACCCAGCACATCAGTCGCGGTACTTCTGATGGCTTTTTAGCAGTGCTTCCACTGGTCCTCTTCAGTTGGCGCTGGTGGCGAGCTTGCTGAAAGGTTACGAGAGACTTGGTCAGCAAAGTTCCTAGCGATAACATGCGATTTTAACTTCTCGACTTCACAGCCAATGAGCCTGAGTCCGTTACCGGAAGTGTTGTCGTGCAGGCTGTGTCCTCTGACTATCGAACCAAAGATGCCCTAGTTTCCGATATTGGCGTTGAAGTCGCCAAGAATAATCTTGACGTCGTACTTGGGGCACCTATCGCTATGATACGTATCCTCGAGGAGATCGTAGAATTCTTCTTTGGTTGAATCATCCTTTTCTTCCGTTGGGGCATGGGCACAGATCAACGTGATGTTTTTGAACTTTTCTTTGAAGCCTAAGACTTCTTGCCTCAGTGTTCCCCTTACCACTAAACCACAACCAAAGAGCCGCTGACCCTGCTCCTTGCAGCACTCGCCGAAGTAGATGTCACACGATGTCACACAATTGATTCCATTTGCAGATCCGAAATTCTTTGTTCTTGTTTGGTTTGCTGGGGTCGTCAACATTAAAATCATCCATATCCGCGACTTGTAGTTATTTCGGAACCGTTGTTTTTCCGTGGTAGGGAAGTTGCCCCGACGCACAACCCCCGACTTGGAGGACCAGACCCTTAATATAACTCCATGGATGGGGAGCCGGATTCACCGCTCCTTATAGGCCTGAGCTACGAATATGTCGTAAGTAGTAGCCCATATAAGGTGTTCTCTAAGTAGTTAAACCTGAATGGAACTGTAGACGCCACCGTCTCTGGGGAATTCCTCCGATGCCGCCTGGACTTTTTAATAATTTTTCTAAATACGATATTTCCGCAACCGTGCATCGTAAATGGTTGCTGTTTTCAATGCTACAATGAAAATTAAATGACTTTTCTATAGATGTTTAAAGTTAAACGAAAGCTGACAAAAAATTTTATTGATGAAAATCCATAAAAATCGTGATGCCAGCATCGCTTTATGGTATGTATGTATGTTTAAAAGTTCTCATATGTTTACAACAAGATTAAGAACTACACCAAAAAGTTTTAAGTTTAGGTTAGATTGCACAAATATTTAGCGGGATTTTAAGGTATAAAATGACTTATTTTTTATATGGAACAAACGTTATTGAAATATTTAGTAGCCTGTTATATAGTTAGAAAGAATTCATGAAATCGGCCCTTAATATCAGAAGTTTTTTTTTAGACATTTAACAAATTTTTTTATTTTATAATGATTAATGTTTAAAATTTTGTATATTATTTCAACAAGCTTTAGTTTTTTTTTTTGTATTAATCAATCACTGGCAACTTAAAAGGTTTTGAAAACTTTACCAGTGAGCCAAACAAATTTCTGAATTTATTGGTACTTAATTTTAAGGGGGGTCGGATATCACCTGATCTGGTTCCTGTAAAAAGGTTGTTGTGCTCAGCTTATTCCACATTCATACTTATAAATATTGAATACCTACATAATTTATAATCTAAAAAAATGTTATGATGATTTCTTAGTGAATATCTGAATTTTTTTCTTTTCCCACACTGCCAATAACTAATGTACTTCTTAATAATATAAGCTTCAACTGGATCACATGAGCTTACTTGTTCTTGTAATAAACAACTATAATTTTTTAATGATTCAATAATATTCTATCTTTAACGAAAATGTTTAAAATGTTTATGATAAATCGAGAGTCAACTGTTTTACATAGTCTAGGACATTTTTAAATACATAATGGGATATTTAACTAATAAAGAGAGGCAAGGTTATAAGAGAAAAAAGTTCCACAATGATGTATATTTTCCCAATATATTTTCGTAAGCTTAATGGGGAAGCTTCAAAGTTTTAAGCTTTCATTGAAAATGAACTTTTATCTTCAAAATAATTTCAAATCAAATTTGAATATTTTAACGGAAAAGTATAGTTGTATAAGAATTAAAATCCATAAATAAAAATTGTGCTTTTTACTTGCGATATATAGGATGGCAAGTTTTGGATTCGTAAAAAAAATTGAACTCGAGATAACAATCAAACTTGACATTTCGATGATAGGGAAGACGAAAAAATTGAGTCTCGCAATTCTGTCCGTCTGTCTGTCTGTCTGTGAACTAGCCTAAACCCGTGGACCGATTTTGATTAAACTTGGTATAAAGTGTTACCCCGACACATTTCTTTCCTTTTATTTTTAGGACCGAAAAAACGGTACCTGTCATATAATTTTTTTTTTAGCATTTTTGGAAAATTTTATTTTTCTCAAAAATGGCTCGAAAGATTTTTCTAAAAAAAATCAATAAATTTAAGTAGGTACATGTTTGCTACCTTTTTTTAAAAATTAAATTTCCAAAAAATGGTTTTAAATGGTAACTCCCATAAAACTATTTTTTTTAATTTTCGTTTTTCTAGAAAAGGAATAGACTGATTTTGATAATTTTTTTTATGTTAATAGTTTTGTATACCAAAATTTTCCAAGAACTTTTTTTTGGATTTAAAAAAAAAGTTTCAAATTTTTTTTTTTGAAAACCAAATATTTCGAAAACGACTTGGTTGATTTTTATAAAACTTGGTAACAAGGAGTTTTTTAACATAATCTAATATATTTTGAAAAAAACTTTTTCTTTTAGTCAAAATTAACGGTACCTTCCATATAAATGTTAAAAAACCTTTACAAAAAATATAAATTTTCTCGATTTTGATTAAAATTGTTCTAAATACTAATATTAGTATGGTCTACGATCTACCAAAAACAAAATTTACAGTTAACCATTATTAACAGTACCTCTCCTAGAACCATTTTCTTTATTGTGTGTAACCAATTTAAATTAAATTTTGTGTACGAAAGCTTCTCAAAAGTTAAAATCATACTGCATACCAAAATTTTCAAAAAAAAAAAACAAATTTTGGATTTAAAAAAAAAAAATTTCAAATTTTTTTTTTGAAAATTCGATATTTCAAAAACGGGTAGATAAGTTTTTTCGAAATTTAATTTTTAATTCAACATAAATAAATACTTAAAAATTGTGTACCAATTTTTTTTCTTAAAAATTTTTACAAAATTTTATAAAAAATCAATTTGAAAAAAACTAAGATTAGTTAAAGAAATCAGATGGTGTACTTTTTTAGCTCACAAATCAATTTAAGAAGACTTTTTTAATAAATTTATTTCGAATTATGTTGATTTTAATAATTTTTCAATTTAAGCTCTATAATGTTTAATACTAGTTTAAACTTAAGGTTCCCATAAACAAAATTATTTACTTTAAGAAACTTTTACTACAAGAGCAAGTTTGTGCGATCCAGTGTCCGTTTTATTTTTTATGAAATGCGAATTAAATAAATACTATTATTTTGCTCATACATATTACGGTAGCGGTAGTTCAACAAGGAAAATAAAAGAAAATGACAGATAATTTTGGATTTCCGTCGTTCAGTTTTTGAAAAAATTAAAATTACGAAATCTACTTTACTATACATATTTTAATTAATGGAAATATTATCTTTGGAGCAACAAAGAACAGATGGAAGTCGAATTCGAAGAAAACTTACTTTTCTTATTTTCTCAAAAACTACAAGACATAGGCATCCGGTTGTTGTAAGTGTTGACTAAAAGGGCCTTTCCAATAATCAAATTTAGTTATGACTTAAATATTGCAGTGAAATTAAGCATAACGTTATGGATCCTAAATAATTAACCATACATTGTATTCTTAATTTTTTGGAGTCAATTCGATATATGATTTTTTTCTTGTGTCGATGTCGACTAAACCTACACATACACACTCTAGCTTTTTGTCACACCGTATGCGAATCACCATGTGTAATTCAGCTTTATTGTTGATTTCTTGATGAATTGAAATGGTTCCCCGATTAAAGAGAAGTTTTTATTTTCTCTTTTGATTTCTCCTTCATGAACTTGAATATTAAATAGCTTTTACGTTGAAAGTTCCTTAAAAGTTTGTATAATACATATTTTTAAAACATTTGAATGGAGAAGAATCCTGTTTAAGTTCTTGGATTTTTTATATGAGCTGAGCGCTATAAAAAAGGAGGAACTTTCTAAGCATGGAAATAGATGTACGTACGTGTACCTTTATTGTAATTTTTTTAAGAGGTCAATGTCCACAAGTTATGTGCTTTTCATTCATAGAACGTATTATAATTGAGAAATAGCAGAGAGAAGAAAGAAGGAAGATTGATTTGACAAATTCTTATAGTAAGTAATAAATTTATAGATGAAAAAGTAAATAAGTGGTTTGGAAGCATTATACAGGGTGTCCCGCGGTTAACGATTTAGACAAAAATCATGGGTTACTGAAGTTATTTTAAGTCGAAAATTTTAAGGCTAATGTCACAGGAGCGTATTTTTTTGCGCGTCCATTTGGAATTACGTCCTGAGAACCCAGAAAACTTATAGGAATTGACACGCGAGCGTCCGCGCGTCCAACTTTGTCGATTGTTTGACTCTCATGTCGCGCAGATTGTTAAGATATTAAAACAAAAATAAAATGCCAGGCTATATTATTTAGAGGAGGGGTACCCCATCAACCCTAAAAACGTAATGAAGCATGGAGGAGCAATTAAATTCGATAGTTGGAATTCTAAATTGAAAAGTTGATGTAAAATTTTAGAAATATGAAAAACTAATTATGCAAAGTTATTCCCCGAATCCTTCCCTAAAATAATATGGGTACATTTATAGGCATAAACCTAACAAGCAAGGCAATGGAGGTACTTAAATCAAATTATATAAGCAAAGAAGCATTCTAAAATCAAAAGTTGATGATAATTTTCAGAATTTTCAAAAACAACTCCCCTGCCCCTCTACAAAAATGTTATCCATTTTATAGGGCTCATTACAACAGGGAAGTCGGTAGGGGCCGTTTTTTAAATTTTCACCCACTAATTCTATATTAATTTGATTTATCAACCAAAGAAAAGGAACTTACTTAGTAAAATATTCCGTCCGCGCGTACAAAAAGAAGTTCGTGTGACATCAAGAGAGTTTTATACAGGACGCGCTTCCATTTGGACGCTCGTGTGACATTGGCCTAAGAGGTAGGGAATTTTCTCATTTTGGCTTCCTTTACGACTTCTAACGGTGTTTATAATTTTTGGTCTCTTCTTTAACTGCGACTCTAATTTTTCCAAACTGTAACCAATTCTTGAATTTTATTTTTTTTGGTAAAAAGGTATACAAGAGCCAAATATAGGTAATCCAACAATTAAAACCAAAGCTATATAGGCTTGAGTTGCATGAAATCGGTTGTGCATCTAATTTATATAAGAATGAAATAAGTACCCAAAATTGGGGACTTATTTCATCATGAAATAATCCCCCAATTTAAAAATAAAATAAATCCCCAAAAATAGATGAAGTAAATTTCCAATTTTAAGGGTTTTTTTTTCATATGAAAAAGCTTCAGATTTCCATATAAATTTTGGAGATTTATTTCACGGAGCCATGCTTTTCACCTTAGCCGTTTGGACTCAGCAGAAAACTGTAGGTCCCCTCCTTTCCATTCAATTCCTGCCAGTAACACGCACACAGGAATGGTTGAAAGTCATTAGGTCCAGGTCCTACACGAGCTGTTTCGCCACCAACCCCTGAGGATGGTTGAGGGAAATGTGCGTTTTAAATTATTTTTTTTCTAAAATCTACTGCAGCAAGTTGCAAAGAAAACGAATACCTGTTCCTTAATTTATTTTGGATATTTCATATTGCATGGTAGACCACGCTTTCGTACAGCCCATCGAACTTTTAACTTCATATAAGAATCCTGCTCATTATTTTTAAATTACTGACATCGTTTTCCATATATGTACATACGTATCTACACCAGCACGCATTGCATTAAAAAGATAATAACACCGACATTGATGGTGCTTCCATTCTTAATCATTTGGGTTGCAATACATCTTCATTATAATTTCCATGCAACCAGGCCAAATTTATTATACCAACAGAACCAAAATATTATCTAAATATTTAGAGAACAAACTTTTGGATACCAAAATTTCAAGAATGAATTTATTATTCTTTCTTTTCTTTTTGTTACAGGAAGTAGATCTCTCTTTAAAATACAAAACTATAGAAATGCATAAAATTAAAAGTAATAGCTGTAAACTTTACCACAAACCTTTCTTTTGGCTAAAATTTACTATACCCCCGCACCACAGATGTTGAAATTCATTAGAAGAAAAACTTCCTCTGCAGTCTGGAATTTTTGACTGGACTTTGGTAAAGTAAATAGGTATGTATGTATTCTGTTGTTTTTTCGGTTTTGCATAAAGAGTAAGAAAAAACTTTTAGCTTAACACTGACTAAAACCACTCAATATAATTGCACCCTACAGTCAGGCTCCGTCTTCTCGGATAAAAAATCCTATTTTCGCCTCAGAGGAATGGACTTTGCTACAAAACGAAATTATTTCTCACTGAAGCTATTCTTCTTCGTTTCTTTTTTTGTTCGCAATGTCGTTATGCTTATGGGTCAAGTACCTCGGGACTCTTGAGAAAGTCTCGACTTGTATATCAATGGGTATAATGCAACAGGCATTAATATGTATATTATGATGGTGCATTTTACCCATATAGAAGCATGATTTCCTACTGCAATGGGAAGCTATAAGCTCATTGAATTTATTGTTTGCCAATGGAGTAGTCAGGGGTATTATAGGATATTAAGCAGTATATGGGAACAATAAAGTGGCTTGCGTTCGAGTGGCAGGGAATATGTTTTTGAAGTGCAATTTCAAGACAATATATTACAATAGATCACTCAAAAGAATTTAGAAAATTCTTTATGCATTGGGGAATTTGCACAAAGTCTTCTATTGCATATTTCTGTGAAGAAATATTTGAAAGTTGGAAAAACACATCTCTTGAACTGGTATTGAGTTAAGGAATTATTCAGGACTTATTTCTCTTTTCAAAAAACTGTAACAATAAGCTTTGAAAGGTTTATTTTTCATCGTAGCCAACAAAGCAAATAAAGTAAGTTCGAAGTGGGAATGTTGATGTTGAATTGAATTTTGTAGAATTAAGAACCCAATAATGAATAACAATATTTATGATGGGGTCAGTGCTCCTGACAAAAACAATGCGAAAATGAGTTTGTGAAATGCTATATTTACAATATATTTATATGAATTAGTCCAGTAACTTTGCCGTCTCAGGATCCGGTAGTTTTGATTTTTTGCTGAGTTTTTTTATGAACCAAAACCATCTGTATAGAGCCAACCATAATTAGTAGGGTGAAATGGGGGGATGTGGCACCCATTTTTGTTTTTCTTTAATAAAAAAGATTTGTATAATTATAATTTGTGTAATTTTGTTTGTAAGTAAAATTCATTGTTATTTCACATACACAAAAAAAAAAAAAAAAAAAAAACGATAAAAAAATGGAAGGTGATATGGCACTTTCTGGAGGGTGATTAAGATATGCATGAACCACTCACCCGGTTTTGTTGTCTGTTGTCACAGCATAATCTTCGCCACATAAATGTTTCTCACCGAAATCTCCAGAACCATGATGTGCTGACGTCATCGCTAGCGTTGGGTACTGTTTTTGAGATATTTTATTTTTTTGAGCAAACTTCTAATCAAAATAAGTAAAAAGTAGGAGCGGGAGAAATGGCATAATATGCAGTAGTTGTTGTTGTTCAAAAATTCAATGAAATTGACGGAATAAAGAATGGTCAAGTTTAATCAACTGACATTCTAGTATGAAATTTACTTACATTAATAATAATAATAATGAAAAATACTACAGTATACGAGAATTTAACATAGTGACTTTCGGCTAAAATTTCAGATTTTTTTTTGCGTTCAACAAAAAAAAATCTGAATTTTCAGATTCTGAAACTTCGGATTTTCTATTGAACAGGTCCATTGTGTCTGATTCCATGAGCCTACATTACTTAGTCGCCGCCCACCACCACTGAACAATATCTTAAAACAATTGATCTAAAATTAAAATTTATTATTATTTTTAACGTTATGAATGTTATGTTGTCTTCTCTCGATGAGCGCTTTGCACAGTATCAATTTCTCAGCCAAAATTTCTGATTTCCTTAAGATATTTGAAAGAAGATGAATTGACTGTTAAAAATTAGAGCGAAGAAAAAGCATATTAGGTAGGGTAAATACGGGTGATATGGCACCCTTTCAATATCTCATACTTAGTGACTTCTTTTCAAAACAAAGAGAACCAAATATCATTCAGAATTACGCAAGCTCTTATTGTATCCGGTCAGAATCATGAATGAAAGAATACAAGATTGCGCCATTTGTTATCTGATTGGTGACAAATGATATGTAAACAAATATGGCCGCCAGTAGTTTGTTTAGTAAATCGATTGTTCGGTTGTGTTTTTTCCTTTCGTGCGCGTTTATTAGTTTAAAAAATCAAAGTTTTCGTTTAGAAATACGATTATAAATACCGAATTAATATTTTTCATTTGAAATAAATGTTTTTTCATTTAAAATAAATCGCCAAAAAGCAAATAAAGCACCAATGTGTAAAGTAGAATAGATAATTCAGAACTTGTGCACTTTTATTACACTACACTTCACTTTTTATTAATTCAAATTAGAACAATGAAATAAAAATTCAAGTTAAAAATTTTTCCCGCCCTTATCTAGAAGGAAAAAATCATATTTTTGTCAGCGATTGCGCCATACGTGCTGTCAAAAATTACAACAACAAAGCGAAAAAAATGAAATGGCGAAATCTTGTAATCTTTCATTCATGGGTCAGAATGGTAGTAGGCACGTGTAGCTACTGAACAAAAAAAAAATAGAAGATTTTTTGCGACCTTTAAGCGCTTAATACACGATACAACCTATCGTACCGACTTGGAGTTGTACCGATATCGCAGCCGTCTTCGCTCCATAGCATTCTACGTGCGATTTAGGTACAGCGGATACCTTCGAGTACACACACGATACAACCATCACATGCGACTACGATAATCGGTACGATAATCGTATCGTGTATTAAGCGCTTTAGTCCAATGCGTTTCGCCCAGGCACGACAGTTGGTTGGGCTCATCTGTTAGATGCTGTCGTACCTTTCTAAGACGCAATTTTGTGTCGATGAATACCGACTCTTAATAAAATCTACAACGCATATGCACTGTAAATTATATTCTTCTAGGGGAACATGGTTACATTCTTGCACCTAGAAATATATGTTGTTGTTGTAAGCCCGTGGTCTGTCTAATGTTTGAAGAAGAGAATAAACAAAAATAAAAGAAAATTATTTTTGTTATTGTTTTAGTGGACTGTATTTTATTTTTTTTTATAATTGTATTCTTTTTCTGCTAGAAACCTCAAAATCAAAAACAGAAAAATTTCCTGGAAAGAAAAAGAATTGAAGAAACATATTACTGCGCTGAAAAGTCTTGGTTATTTGGTAGATGTAGTGAGATTTTTAAATTCTCAATAAGAAAAGACCTTTTACTCTCAAAGCTTATGCAGATAGAGCCATAAAATCGAGAGAGCATAAAAACAAAAAATTAGAAAATAGGCCTAAGCCCTAAGCTAAGGCCAAATAAGACTTCTTAAGAAAATAGCTAAAATATGCTCTCTTATTTATTTTATTTGTTAAAAACTGAAATTTTTTAGTTTGCATAAATATTGTTAATACATTTTTCTTTGGAAAAACAGAATGAGCAGAATTTTTTCTACTAAATATTAATTGTCAGTATTTTGAAAAGTAGAATTTTGAAAAACAGAATTTTTTTTAAACCGAATCGAAAAAAAAAAACAGAATTTCAAAAAGCAGAATTTTTGCAAAGCAAGGTAGAATTATGAAATGCAGAATTTCAAAAGCAAAATTCTGAACCGCTCCCAAAAATAAATTATGTTTATCAGAATGAATTTGTTTTTATACAAAAATAATAATTAAGTAATCAGCATTAAGAAAATCTCTGATTTTAACAATGATTCGCAATAAATTTATGAGGTTTAAATTTTTTAGCAATCAACTCCTTTTTTTTTAATATTTGATCACAAAAATTACTTTCAATATTCCTAAACCAACTATCTAAACTCATTCACATACATTGATATACATATCAACAAAGAACTACACTACATCTCTCTATATCTGTCAATTCATACCACACCACTTTTGCAGACGTGCTACGAATTTTACAAGAACTCTCTCCATCTGTTCATTCTTGCAGGCAATTATTATTATTTCTTTAAAGTTTTTCGATTTTCCTTCAAAGTTTACCTTAAAAGTGTCAAGCTGACTACGTTTAACACTCCGTACAATGATTGCTGCAAGCAATGATTCCTTGCGTCATTAGGTAGTAGTAGAGCTGTCTACTGTTTATATTCGCTTGTTATATAGATGTTATTGTTAAATGAAGTTGAAAATTTACTTAGATAGCTAGGTAGGTACTTGGGGAAAAAAGTTAATTTAATTTTCACGTGTCCTTTGTAAACACCTTTAAGGAAGCAAAGCTTTTCTTTGAAGGATTTTGCGAGTTTGCTTATAAGAAATGTTTTTGTGTATAATTTGGAAACATAAGAGTGAATCGTACTTATCTAAAAACTCTCTCAAAGCATTTGGTTCCACATTCCAAAGATCTCTGTTTCATTTAATCTGACTTAAGAACTTTGTGTCTTGTTTATAATTTTTTTTCATTATTATTTGTGTTGTTTTGCAAAAAGACTTAGAAATTCATCAAAAGAAAATGATGTTCATGTGTATCACTTTTTAATTGGTCTTCGGACTCAAACTTAATTAAAATAATTCCTTTTACAATATTAAGATAAAATCTTCTTTGATATCGAATTTGAAACACAATGATTCATTGAAATGTTATAGAAGTCAATCATCCACCTGCAGAGCATTGTGTCATCTTTTACTGTTGCCACACAACAAATATACCACCTTTCCTCAAATCGAATTAGGGCAAACCTTTTCCAATATTGACATTTTGTAAAACGCTTTTATCTCTCAGATGCCCCTGTGCTCGTCACACACGGTTCTAACTTGGTGACCATTGATATTTGAAATTCGACCATCAAAACTACAGTGCTCCAGTTCCTGAGTTACGTCTATACCATCATTGACGACACGTTTGTAGGTCAAAGGTAATCGAACATGGCGTGCATACCATACCTATACGAGAATAGGTATGTATAGGTACTATATGTATATGCCATATTAACATGGTGAATCAATTAAATTAGAAAGGCATTGATATTATGTGTGTAGTGAAGTGACGTGTGTGGTGCCATTTGGAGCAACGACATTTGCATCACTAATGAGAGAATGGAGACATTGATGATGCTGATGATGATGAGGATAATGACATCTGTATTGATGAGGATGTTGACGATGTAAGGACACTTTTTGTGTAAACACTTTCCTGGCCAGAGGACAAAAATTAAGTTAATTGCATTTTATATTTTGAAATGATGTGAACTTGTTTGTTATAACAGGGATGTCTAATTTAAAACTATGGAGCATCGTTTGGAGGTATAAAAGTGCGCAATTTTATTTTGTGCTCAAATTTTCCAAAAAAAGTAAAGCAACTACAGGGTGGCGCATAAGAAACGTTATGATTTAATTACTCAGCCAAAGTTGTTCAAATTTCTTTTGAAAGTTAAAATTCAAATATCCATGCAGACATATATATAATGATCATATAGAATTTTCTTTTATGTTTGATGCGCCCAGTGCTCCAATAATTTACAGACTGGTACCTATATACAGCGTTTTTAGTAACAAGGGGCTGGTGTCTGTGGTCTTCCGCGTGAAGTTCGAAATAATGTGAACATTGCTCGGATACATGCAAATATTGAGAAAAACCTTGAAACTTCCACCTAGTGACTTTCTCAGCATTTGGTGAAATTTTTTTTTAAGGCCAGAGGTATACAGAACAATAATTCAGACTTTGGTTCCAATAAAATGGAGTCACAATTCACACAGCTCGTCCAACTATGGCTCTTCAGAGGAAAATTAACTGGCCAAGGCGTTCGCCCAATTTAACGGATACAGATTTTTTCTTTGGGGCTACCCAAAAAGTAAGGTGTATGTCATAATAAGTCAAGAATCAGCTTAACTGGCTGAACAGAATAGAATGACGGAACTGAAGCCGCAGACGGAACTGGAAGAGCTGTCAAAAAGTGTCGTACGTTATTTTTTTTACATGTCCACAATGGAACTGTACAGCTTTGAAAGTATTTTGAAGAAAAACAAAAGAATATTATTGTGTACAAGCTCAGAATTCATATTTTTGGTTTCCAATAATTTTCTTTTTAATAAATAATTTTTTTCGCGATACAAATAACCACATTATTTTTTTCCGACCTAAAAAGTTGTTTTTTTTTTTCATACAAATTGAAACGTCAAAAGTGCCGTACGTCAAAAGTTAAAAGTTGGTGAACTCTTCCGTCTGCGTTTGCAGTTCCGTATGCGTCTACGTTCCGTTGTGTTCGCAACATTGAATTTGCGTATATTTAATACTTTGACAGCAATTCCGGCTCCGTCTCCGGTTCCGTCTGCGTCACCATTCTGTTCAGCCAGTAAGACCGAGATGAAGTGAGGGCACTGATTGGAACTGCTATTCTAAGAAAAGTAATAGAGGGAAAATGCACTGGAAAAAGTACGTCAAATCGAAGCAAAAACTTGGCAGGATTCAACACCTACAGCAGCGCCATTTTATTTTTATACTCAAAAACAACACACACTATAATTTCAATCATAAAATGTGACCAAAAATATAGGTCCTTTTGCAAAAAAAAACTTCTGCCGGCCGACTGGCCTAAACAGTTAAAAAAAAAACGACGAACGACCACACTTAGTGTTTTTTTGATCCTAGGATCTTTAAAAAAAAAAGGATATAATTCTGTAAGCTCTCTCACATAAGCAATAGAAAAAGGAGTAGTTTACGTGCGTTAGCTTACCAATGGTCGCAAAGTGTGAATACTTTGAATAAACACAAACAGCAATAGATCATGACTGGTTATTCATTGTGCCTAGCCTACGGCTGTGGGCGAGATAGGTCGTGGGGGATGTACGTCACTTGAAAAAGAAATTACAAAAAACAATGCCGTTGGAAGTCTGTGGCTATTGTGTATATTTAAGTGGTATTTTGTTTTGTGGAGTGCTTTGGATATTACAAGGTCCTACTGATTTATAAAAAGCTTTCCCATAAGGCCTGTACTGACAAGAATAGCTGGACGAACTATAACACAGGTTTTATGACGAATATGTAGCTTGAATGTATCCAACAAAATTAGCTTCTGCCATTTTGTACTTAATTTTTATTATGAAGCATTCAATTGCTAATCTTCCAAACGAAAATTTAATTTGAGTCTGCATTACAAAACTTATTTCCAACTGTTATGTTTTCTCATTAAAAACTTCTAGTTTATTTTGCGAAATAAAAATTGTTCTTTTGATGAAAATATACCTAATTTTTTCTTTACTTAAAGCAACTTTGTTAAAGCATTCGCATTTCATGAAAGTTTTTAATATACATAAATAATTAAAGTTTTTAATATTATACGTACTAGAATGTGTGTATAGTTGTTTAAAAATTACTACAGTTTTATTTTAATATTTTTTTTTTCTTAAAAATTCGAAATAATTCTCTCCTTTTAAATTATAAAAGAAAAACATTAAACAGTATATTTTTCTTCATCAGGCTTTAATTTGCATGAAGAGACTAATTACAACCTCTCTCAATTGACAAAAACGGAGAAAGAGCTTAAAAAAAAAAATACAAAAAACATTAAAAAAGGACATTAACGCAAAAGAAATGAACTAAATCATAAAACAAAGAACAAAAAGAAAAACACAAGAAAAATGATGGCGCCGTGTAAGGGTGTAAGAATGAAAGAAAAAACCTTGTAATGAATGCTTGGTAATTAATCATTGCTCCAAGGAACAAAAAAGAAAAACAAACAGCATTTTTCTGGCCGAAGAATTTATTTGTCGTTTTTTTTTTTTTTGTAGGAAAATTAGAACGAATAATTGTTATCTCAAAAAGCGTATCCAAATCCTCGGTTTGTCTTAATTTATGAGTTAAGTAACCACTTTGTATATTAGATGAAGTTATTTCAAAAAGGAAATTATAGTCGCTTTGCATTGATATATTATTATTTCCTGCAAAATTAGGCGGCGCGACGGAAATGGTTAGGTTTTTGATGAGACTGATTCTTGCTTCTATATCAAAACAAATGGAATCAATTCATTTTAAGGGTAAGCTAATTGCTTCTATATTTATATTTTTATTTATTTTTAAATTAACTTAAAATTATCAAGTATGATGTATGTGTACGTCCTTGGAGGAAGATAAAAAATAAAAGAAAGACAGACTCGTAGCATGAGAGTTTAAGCAGATAGGTATATCAGTGAAATCATGCAACTTGATTAAATTCAAAAATTATTAAAAATCATATAGAATATCTTCCTATATTGTTTTTAGAGCTTAATTTCTATAACAAATCTTACTTTTTGAGAAAATTTTCAAAATCATAGGAGCAGTTTTTTTTTAATTTTTTATATTTTAAAAATATTTTATAAAAAATGTGTTTTTATTTATGTGGAATCAAAAATAAAATTTCGAAAAAAATCATCTTCGCGTCATCGAATTTTCAAAAAAAAATAAAACTTGTTTTTTTTGAAAATTTTGATATGCAGTATGATTTTATTAGAAGATTGTGTAAAAAAAATATTTTTAAAATAGGTTATACAGATAAGGGTGATAGTCCAAAACCAAATAATGGTTATATGAGAGGTACTGTTAATAATCGCTAACTGTTTCAGTTTTTCAGAAAATTCTCCACAAAAAAAAATATCACAATCAGCTGATTCCTTTTCGAGAAACGCGAAAATAAAAAAAATTGGTTCTATGGGAGGTGCCATTCAAAACAATTTTGCTAAATTTTATCTTGAGCAAGCCTATACCAAACAAAAATGTATTAATTTTTTTTTTAGAAAAATCTGTGAAGCAATTTTTGAGAAAAGTAAGATTTTTCAAAACAGCTAAAAACAATAAAAAAAAAGCATGACTGGGTCGCACGAACTTGCACTTGTAGCAAAAGTTTCTTCGAATTTTTAAAGATTGGGTATAATATAAAACACATAAATAATAATTGTTTGTATATTTATCCATTTAATAAATTGAAGAATGGAATTATATGGAAAAAAAGCAAGAAACAAATTTTTAAATTGATAAAACAAATACTTAAAATGTTTAAATCTCAGAATGAAGAACACCATCTCAATTCCTGAGAAAATGTGAATTTATGCAGACAACATTTTTCAAATCGTTGGAGAGATTTTCTTAAAAAATAATTTTTTATATAAATTTTTTAGCAAAAAATTTGGTATGCTATTTTTAAGAACATGATATTATACAACTAAAACCAAAATTTCAAAAAAATTCACTAACCCGTTTTCAAAAAAATGATTTTTCAAAAAAATCTTTGAATTTTTTTTTTAAATCCAAAAAATATTTTTTTTTTGAAACATTTGAATTATTTACACTTGATAGCACCTCCTTCGCTTCAGGGTTTAAGGCTGTAGGCCGAGGGATCGAGATCGTTTCAAAATAGCGGGAATACGATTTTTTTTTTTGACTTTTTAAGGGTCAGAATTTGTAATAGAGAAAACTAAAATTTTTTTCTGACGAAGCCATATTTTTTAATTTCTGATTAATCACGTCATTATCCACAATAGCAGGAAAAACTGCGTTTTTTAAATCATTTACATGGTCATAAAGTTAAACACATAACTGAAACAACTTTCTCTTCGTCTTCGGGAAGTCCTCTCTTATGCTGTTTTCATTCTGAGAAACTTCTTCTGGTACCGCCAAAATGTCATAGTCCATAAGAAAATAATCCCTGCAAGACCTCAATCGTAGTTGAATTGAAAAAAAATCATTTCTTTGCTTACGGAAGATGACTCCATTTTAAAGTGTCGCAATCAGTTGATATAAATGTTTATTAAGAGCAGATGACAACAGTTTTTCTTTGAATCCCAGAAATTATTTTAAATTACAGGAGACCAAAATGCATGATTTTTTTTTTTAATTCCGATTTAATTAATTTTTACTTGCGATATAAGTACTATAGGGCAAGTTTTGGATTCGTAAAAAAAATCGAACTCGAGATAACAATCAAACCTGACATTACGACGTGGCTGGCAGCGGCCGGTCCTTCATCGTATACCGAACCTGGTTGATTTTGTGCAAATTTAGTATAGAGTTGCCTCCAGCAGTTGTGCGTAATCCTAAATTAAAAAGTTAGGTCCCGCAATTCCGTCTGTCTGCTCTGTATGTCTGCCTGTACTTCGGCCTGCAGCCTAAACCACTGAAGCGATTTTCTTCAAACTTGGAGCATAAGACTTTATGTTGATTGTATGGCACTTGCCATACAACCGTTTTTAAAAAAGTTATTTATCTCAGAAACGGCTCTAACGTTTTTTTTTAAATTTTTTTTATGTAAAGTCTACATTTTGATGAAAACAAAATTACCAAAAACCGTTATTAACAGTACCTGCCATAGAACCGTTTTTTTTTTGTTTTCGATTTTCTCGATTTTGTTCAACATTTTTACTTAGGTAAAAATATTTCTGCATACATATATTTTCAAAAAAATATTTTTTGGATTTTTAAAAACAAGTTCAAATTTTTTTAATAAATCATTGTTTTGAAAACGGGTTGATGAATTTTTTTGAAATTTTAGTTTTAGTTGTGTATTATCATATTCTTAAAAATGGCATACCAAATTTTTTTTTCTAAAAAATTTAAATAAATTTTATATATAAAAAATTATTTTTTAAGTAAACCGCTCCAACGATTTTTAAATTTTTTTCTGCATAAATTCACATTTTTTTAAGAATTGAGATAGCGTTCTTTTTTCTGAGATTAAAACATTTTAATATTTGTTTTATCAATTAAAAAAAAAAGGTGTTTTATGATTTTTTTCCATATTGAAATTTCCATTTTCAATTTACTAAATGGATAAATACATATGTATATAATTATTAATTATATGTTTTATATTACACTCAATATTAAAAAATTCGAAGAAACTTTTACTACAAGAGCAAGTTCGTGCGACCTAGTCGTGCATTTTATTTTTTTAAGAGACCGGCAGTTGATTTCTAACCAGCGACGATTGTGATTTACCGGGCTACGATTTACAGAGATTATAAACTGTAGGTATTACAATTTCAAACGGCTAATATTTGCTTACAACTAAAATAGCCATCCATTTTTCTCCAAAGTAGGTAATTCGAGTGAATTTAATAATTGTACAAATTTTCAAGTCACTCTGTGGTGCAATGGTTTAAAAGTTATGAAGGTATAAACAGGTTTTCGTATAATATTTAAATATAATAGAAATTAGATAACAGAAAATAGACGATAATAGGAGTGTATTACAAAATAATTTTGAATATCAATCAAGCAAGGATAACTAATTTACGGTTCTGTAAGTATACCAAAACCAAATCAAGAGATGAGTATACCTACCTTACCTATACGTCTTTGACTTATATGTAGATGTTAACTCATGAAATACCTATATACTGCTTAAAATGACATTCTTATGAATTTGTCTTCTCAGGAATTTTTCAAAAGGATATGTATACAAACATCGTTAGGGATGGAATTCATCATAGAATCCAATCAATGTATACCCTCAAAATATACTCATTCCTTTGGCCTGAATAAATCTTCCATTCCAGTCGCATTTCCTCGAATTAAATTATTTTATGTAAGGATAATTAATTAGAACAAATAAATTCATTTCCATAAGTTCAATATTTAAGCTGACTTTGGATTGTTTTAAAACATTTACTCAATAAAGATAACAAGCACAAAAATATTGACTACGTCTTGCGCCAATCGTCACGATAGGGCAATAAGACCTGTTATTAGTTCGGTCTGGCTCCCCAGTCCCCGCACTCAGCCGTGCGACGCTTCTACCATCCTTTCCTTAGACTTAATTTTCCCAAAAGTTAGATTCTCCCTCGCCTCATAGACATCCATGGACATAGTCCGTTTAACTTTCTTATTAGATTTAGATCATGCTCTGTTTTTTTTGTATTTATCAATAACCTGTAATCAAGACAAGATGCCTACTCCCCCGCATGAAAATAAAACAGAAAGTATCAACAAGGACGAGGCAATGGAAGTAAAACTCAAGACTGGGTCGCATGAAGTTGCTCTAACAGGCATAAGACAACTCTATGCCTTCTGTTTTGTTGATAAAGTTGACATTCAATAATTTTATGATGCATTTTAAGTTAAAAAGTATTAATTAATTATGTATGTTTTATTTTTAAAGTCTAAAATTAAATTCTTTTATAGTTTAGTTTTCAATTATTCTGAATTTACGTGAGATTTTTTTTTTTTTTATTAAAATCGTGCAAATTTGTGTACGATTGTAAGGCATTTCTTTATGGACCTTTAACAGAAGTAAAAATGGCAAAACTTTTCCTGCACATTAATTAGAAAGGTCAAATTGGTATTCGAATCAGATAATAAGGAAGGCGATAGGAAAATAATAAAGCGAAAAGCTAATAAATGAGCTCCACCTCTCGCATCAGGTATAAATGTTTGTACATAAGCAAGTCGCAGTCGGTTGTCGTTAATGGCGAAAGAGAAGTAAACTGAAACTCCCAGGACTCGATTAAATCTGAAAGGAGGTCAAAAGAATTCATTACGAATTGGTTCTATAAAGTTGTGTGTGAACTGGTGAAGTGAAGAATGAAGGTAGCTATGTCTATATAGCTTGGCTTTGCAATTCCCCTTGGTTATAGTCTCTCGCTTTGAATAGTCTAGGTGATGAGAAAAACTTTTAATTTCTGTGAAACTACCAAAGGAAATATCCCAAGGATATTAATTTTATTTATTTTTTTTTATCTTGAATCTTAAATAAATTGATTTAGATTTGAAATCAAGGAAAATCCTGGGAAATTCTGAATTATGCATAGGGTTATTGGAAATTAGGGATAATGTATAATGAAGAAGTACTTTTATTTATGAGATTTTTTTTTGAAATTTTTACGAATTTTGTGAAATCACTTTTGGGATAAGGACTTGCTTCGAGAATTTGTTTGGAAGATAAGTTCAACTGACTACGAAACGTTTCGAAGAAATTGTATCCTTTGGTTAAGTTTAGTCTGGATTTGGACTTTGATGGTAAACGCATGGATGCATTGCAGCAGGACCAGCAATTCGGGACTTATTTCGGCTGGAAAAAAAAACACAATACAACACACGACACAGAATGTTTTTGTTACTGTATGCATAGAGGGAGTTTTGAATAAGATGCGAAAACGGCGTGTATATTGGGTCGCGAGACTAAAAAAATCGTTTGAGAGATGATCTTGGGGTATTTTTCTTAAATCGATAAAAAAAAAGAAGAAAATCCTTAAAAAACAATGGGAACACTTACCTTCATATGGAGGGTTCACAGCTGTACTGAAACAAGTCATATAAAAAAAAACCTTAAAACTAGAATTATATTTTACGTATTTCGTTAATTTTATTTTTAAATCAGAAGAAAATTTAGAGAATAAACTATCAATTTGCCTGCAATAGTTTAGTAATTAATGGCAGTGTATTTGCTTAACCTGTAAACTTAGAAATAAACCTTTTTCTGACTTGGTTCGCTACAACTGTGAACCCTCTACATATTATCATGCTATGTACCTTGTATAGTAGCCCCGTTGGCGTAATGTTTACAGCGTGGGACTGTTACGCCATTGAGGGTTCGATTCCCAGACTGGTGCCACCCAAAAATGTTTTTCAGGGCTACTGACTCCTGCGAGGAATTGACAAATCCTCCAAGAGTATCTCCTTTCATAGAAAAGTGCCGCTCACCTACTGTCGGATTCGACAGTAAACTGTAAGTCCCCTCCGCTTCTACAGACACGCACAGCACACAGGAATGGTTGAGAGTTTTTTATTAAGCCGTAGGGCCACCAATTTTGTATAGGTACCTTGTCTTTAAGGCCAGAAATCTATTCTTTTATTTTGTTGTTTCAGACAATTGTTTAATTGAATAAGTAGTTTGTGAAAAAAAAACAATTTAAAAAAACAACAAAATTTGTAAGTTTTTAGCATGCCCGTGAGCAGAAATCATAAAAGAGGGTGGGGGTTTCCATATTTTATTATAAAATTCATTAAAAACGGTAAGAAACTTGATTTTTCATAAAAAAAAAAAAAAAGTTTAATTCACATGAAACACTTGTATTTGTGTTTCATGTGAATCCAACAGTCATAAATAATTCTGAAATGGTGGAAGGGGAAATCATGACTGCTGAGAATTTTATATATTTTCTTTATTAAATAACGGTTTTCAACATTTTTAAAAAATTTAAAAATCTTAACTTTTTGATCCAGTTTTATATTTATGCTGTCCAAATGACATTTTTTAATTTTTTTTAAATGCATAATATTGATAAGTACCCATGCTAATTTAACTTTTTAAAAAAATACCTAACTTTTAATAAATTTAACTATTTTGCTCATGATTTTTGATCTCCAAATTTAAAATGACACCTTGTGAAAAAATTCCATTCCACTACTTTGGTTCTTTATTACAGAAGTTGGCACTTTTTTTTCAGTTTCCAAAATTGTATGACCTTTGACAAAACTGCTTTTCTTATATTTAAAAATAATAGTTTTGTAATTTGTTGAAATATCGTTAATCTATGAAATTTTCAGTTTTTTGCTTTGCTATACAATCAAACATAAATATTTAAGTTAAAGATAAAAGCTCATGTCTTACGTGACAGTTTTAGCTGAGGAAAAAGTAGAAGTAGAACATACTCGTTTAATTTGAACATAGTCATAGTTTAGTTGAGCAAATAGGGCTAAAGGCATTACATCATTTTCATATTAATATGGAGAAAAATATGGCTGAAAAGAATCATATACATAAGTGTGATAGACAAAATTAATTAAAATGAATATGAAAGTATAGGGCATAATAATCATATATTTTCGTATGTACAAAATACTACTACTTCATTTTCAAAAAAGATAGGTAAAAATCGGGACACCTTGTAGGTATATCGGAACAGATATCAGGATAGGGTTCAAGTATCGGGACTGTCTGGCTAAAATCTGGACTTCTAGTACTCACGAAGCTTTGAGTGAAACAACAAATTCAACTTCGAAGGAAAAACCAACAAAATACAGAAGCATTAAAAGAATATTTTTTAATACGTACATAGGTCCCTAAACTAAAGAAACATTATCATAAAATTAAAATGTATCATCTCACCCTTATTACGGAGTTCTATTTTTAACCTCGTAGTTTAGACTCTATTTGATCTGATATGTTTTCCTCAAAATTATAAAAAGCCCTGAGGGTAGCATCATTCTTAGAAATAAGTGTCTGTTGCATAACAAGTAAAATTGACTGTTTTTATGTAGGTATGTATATAAATGTAATTTGAAGTTTTCTTTTATCGTTTTATCCTCTTTGCAATTATCAAAGAAATTGCGCTAAAAGCAGGCCGAACGATACACAAACAATAAATTATTTAAGTTGTTTTTTTTTTTTTTTTTTTTTTTTTTTTAAGTTGAAAAACATACAACCTAGGATGAATACAAAATCAGCAGGACAATAAAAGAAACCCAAAATAAAAAAAAATAAGATAAATACGGAACATAGAAAAAAAAAAATTTGAATATAAATCAAGAAACATGGGTTATCAAGGAATTAAGGATATAAATCTTTCACAGAGACATTTTCTGACGTTTATCATTTTGTTCTATGAAGATTGTTTAATTTTATTTACAAAAAAAAAAAAATTGTATATGATTTTCTGTCCTCTTTTTTTGGTTTTATTGTTTAAAAAAATGCTTAAGACAAGATGTTATAGACATATAGAGTGTAATATTGCAGAGTATTAAAAACTACGTTGGGTTGCTTTTTTTTTCAACTTTTTAAAACTTTTGACGCGACGAGACGCTGAGAATACTTTAGGGCTTAATTAGGTTGAAGACTTTTTTTTTCAAAAAAGTGGCTAAAAGTGGAAAAGTGAAAAACAAAACATGCATGTGTTTGAAAAAATGGTGTTTGTTCTGTGAAATCAATCTGACAATAGAAGTGCGTTTTACGCCATTTTATAAATATTGTTAAAAGGAAAAATTTCAAAAGGTAATTTGATTCGCCTAAGAAGTGAAAAAAGCAAGATAAAACCTAACTACACCAAACTCCATTAAGATTTTTCTTCAAAATATTTGACTTTTTGTGAATTTTTAAGAAGCTTCTGCTATAAATATATAACTTTTTATATTGTATTATTTAAGAATAAACAATTGTCAATCCTTTTTGTGTATAAACCTTTTTTCTAGACAAATTAAGTTCCAAGATATAGCCTTTTTAATAAAATAAAAATTTCCCGAAAAATCAAAAAATATTCCCAATAAAATCCCGTTATTTTTTTTCCTCACAACCCACAGTTGGGGATATTTCTGAAAAGTTGTTGATAGTTTGTATTAGGTATAACAAATGTAAGTGTGAAACCTATTACTAAAATTTAAAAGTTTGTATAGAGCAATGTTTTTGTTTTCTCGGCTTTAGAGCGTGTAGGTTGAGTTGAGACGAGAAAAAAATCGTCCAGGAGGGGGTCTATTTCTCCCGCTTAGGTGGGAAAATAGAAAAGTAAGATGGGACTGGTCAAAGAAAATTAACAAAATTAATTTTTTTTTTTTGCCAATTGGAAAGCGACCTGAAATGAGGTAATTTGGCAAAATACAAAAAAAGTGTTCACATTTCAAATTTCGTAATTTTTTTTTGGAGGCCCAAATTGTCAATCGCTTCTTTTTGTTGTTTTTTACATTGAATTCTGTCATTTCAAATGGGTTCCACTATGAATGGAATCCATTTGGGTGTGTTCATAAAAGTTTTACGTAATTTCCTACCGAATTTCGTGCAAATTTGGTTTAAATTACCTCATTTAGAAATTTGAATTTGTATGGGAAATGAGATGATTTTGAATTGAATTTGGAAATTTTCAACGAAATTACCTCATTTTCTCTAATGAAAATGGAGTATTATGTTTGTACATATTTACTTACAGAACCTATAGAATGGTTTTTAAAACAGCTTATTAGGTTTAATGCAAAAATGGGGCAAAAAATATGAATATAATAAAGATAAGTAATGTTTTCTTATTTATCCAGCAAACAAGTTATTTTCAATTTCCAATGAAAGACATTTGTAAATTTTTATATTTTTTGAAATAGCTTTTTACGTCCTTTTTAGTCCATACAAATTGGCGTTTCTTCCCGGCGGCGGCGATCTCACTTGGACTCTTGAGTTGACTGGTGTGGGCCTTGTGGACTCGTATAAAAAATCGAACTCGAGATAACAATTAAATTTGACATTACGATAGCATAGAACAAAAGAGGGTCCCGCGATTCCGTCTGTCTGTCTGTATAATGTTTGTCTCTACCTCGGCCTACAGCCTAAACCACTGAAGTGATTTTTTTTTTTAAACTTGGAGCATAAGATTTTTGGATTTTTTTTTGAAAAATCATTTTTTTTTTTGAAAAATGGTTGATGAATTTATGGTTTAAGTTTTCTAAAAAAATGACATACCACATTTTATTAATTTATATTTTTTTGTTTGTTCGGGGGTTAAATAGATATAAATAAATAAATTTGGTGGCACAACGGCTCATGAAGAACCAGGGCCTAGTGACTTACAACTCTCAACCATTCCTGTGTGCGTGTCTGCAGGAATGGAGGGGACCTACAGTTTATTGCCGAATCTGAACGGCTGGTGAGCGGCACTTTTCTATGACAAGAGATACTCTTGGAGGATTTGTCACTTCCTCGCAAGAGGCAGTAGCCCGGAAAAAAAACTTAAGTTTAATAGATAATAATTTGAAAAAAATTGAATAAGATATAAGTAATAGAAACTGAGGAGAACAGATTCTCGACACCTTAATGCATTCTTTTTTATTTTTGTTTTTCCTCAAACTTTTTATTAAAAAGTTAAGCAACTTATCTTTCGAACTTATATTCAAAGTTACAACTTTAATTCATTACACCAAATACATCCGATCTCTTTGTGCATTTTGGGTACTTTAAGTTAATTAATTTGCTCCCGTCAAAGAGTTTACCCTTAGAGTTTTATTCCAATTTAAATCGAATTTGATGTGATGCAGTTGTGTGTGAACATTTCCTTAACTTGCAGAATTGTTTTACGCTCCAGATAATAACGACAACACCAGTATTTCAACAAGTTTTGGTTCCACGGAATATTTGTTTTTCATGCTTCCATCAAATTGTACTCCTTGCAAGTGCATTTCGCTTATATTCCTTCTACATCAAGGAGAAGTTCAAACAAAAGTGTTAAACATAATACCTACTGGATTGGCAATAACATACAGAACAAAATTTCAAGGACCAGATTTTACCTACTTCCTAAAAAATTGAATGGTCAGAAAAATGTAAGGCAATTCCTTACAATTTACATGATTGTAGGTATGTCAATTGTGGTTACAGAAAAAATAAAAAAAAAAATATTACATTCATTTTTACTTGCTCCTTAGGCCAAATATTGGTTTTAAGGTAAATAAAATTCGAGTTTGTAATCAAAAAAGTAGGTATGTAACTACGTAAGTTAAAAAATTGGGTTCGTTATTTCATAAAAAGAACATTCTGATTTTGTTGTAGTCGTCGTGGGTTATGCATATTTTTCGTATTTTATTTAATATCAAAAAACGCTTCAAGACTTTTTTAAGAGGCAAAAACAAATACTTTTAAATTGATACTCAAAATTTGATTAGTGTTGAAAAAGTGATATTCAAGCACACGTGAAATGCATAACCATTTTTATTGCTTTTTGTCTATACGTAATTTCAATAAGATTTTAATATTTAAAACTTTTTTACTGCTTTGGCACAACCAACATTGATATTTTTTTTCGATTATAATAAATTAAAACTGTCATCAATATTGAACAATTTTCGGTCACACATTTACCCCACGCGTATTTACCTACCCGCCCGGTTAATGAAAAACCACAACAAAGTAATTTAATAAATTCTTTTGACAGAAAACAAAAACAAAATATTTACAATATTTCTTTTTTCCTGTGGGTATAGCTGTACTATTAATGTAATAACGATAAATAAAAAACAACCGCTGCTTTGATGTAATAAAACCAACCTATAACAGAGAAGAATATGTGTGTGTAACCCGATGTACCGTAAATGTTGTTTTATGGATTGAACCATGATTGCCACCCAACCCAGGGGCCTATTTCACTGAATTAGGAAACATATTTACATAAATTGTATGTATATGCGAGTTATGCTTCTTAGGGTACATGTGATTTTGCACATATACATACATATGTACACATACATGGGACTTAGAGCTCAAATTGAAAATTTATTAAAAATCAACATAATTCGACAATAATTTAATAAAAATATGTTCTTAAATTGTTTTGAGAGCTAAAAAACTAAACCATCCGATTTCTTATCTTTAATAAATCTTAGTTTTGAACAAAAAAATTAAAATCGTAGGAGTCAGGAGTGGTTTTTTTTTATATTAATTTTTTATATGTAAAATTTTGAAAACATTTTAAAAAAAATTGATACACAATTTTTATTTAAAATAAAATAAATAAATTTGATGGCACAAACGGCTCATGAAGAACCAGGGCCTAGTGACTTATAACTCTCAACCATTCCTGTGTACATGTCTGCAGGAATGGAGGGGACCTACAGTTTATTGCCGAATCCGAACGGCTAAGGTGAGCGGCACTTTTCTATGACAAGAGATTCTCTTGGAGGATTTGTCACTTCCTCGCAAGAGGTAGTAGCTTCGAAAAAAACTTAAGGTGGAAGCGGCTGGTATTGAACTCCAGACCTCTGGCATGACAGTCCAACGCACTAACCATTACGCCACGGGCTACTACAAAAATAAAAAAAATTAAATCTGCATAATTTCATTAAAAAGTACTACGAAGTGGTAACCATGGATTCAACATGTAGATTTTGCATGTTCTTTTTTACTGCTCGTTTAGTAATTTTCTTTTTTTTTTTTAGATCAATGGTAGATTTTTTTTACTTTTTACTGACGCTCTGTAATATATGCAAACAATGTTCCTGTTGGCCCAGTTGTTAATGAAAATAGGCTGTACTTTGGGTTGAATAGCTGCATGGGTTTTCGTAAATTGCATCTGGGGTTTCAATTCATATAAACGGTAAGCTGATGGGAAAATTATTTCTATAAAATGAGAAATTCCCGTTTACTACATATAAACAAAAAAAAAAGTTCTCAAACGCGAATAATGAATCAGGATGTGGCTTTTATTTTTGATTGAGGATGCTGAAAACTGATATTCTGAATAATTTGAGAATTTGTTTTTTTTTTGTTTTTCTATTTATTTGAAGAGATGTGGGAATGATGAGTTTATTAATATTTTTTTTTTTTAAGTTTGAATTTCAATGGTTTTAATATCTTTTTATTCGAGTTTTGTATCAGATTGGGAACATTGATGAACCGAAATGAGTTCAGTGATTTAATTTGGAGATGAGAACTAATGGTTAAATCCGATTTAATGAGGGTATATTGCAAAAAGATAAATTAAAAAAATATATTTGATAACAGTTTTTTCTAGAAGGGTAAGAAACGCATTTTTTTTACTATGGTGGGAAGGGGTCTATTTCACACCGTTTAGGAGGTAGGGGCAATTTAAAAAAAATGACTCATAAAAAAGTAGTTTTAGTAATTTTAATTTTTCTCAAAAACTAGAAGACATACAACCATTCGGTTTTTTGTGTTCGGTTTAGAATTGATATATTCATTGAGTGTAAAAAGTTAATTTAGCACTTCATTTCACAATTTTGTAAAAAAAAGTTGGTCTAAACTTGTTTTTTCAATTTTTTTTTTATCAAAATTTTGAGTTTGCATGCGAAGTTTTTAAAAACTATTGACCTAAATAACGTACGTTAAATATCAAATTAAAGAACAGATCTTAGGCTTTAAACTGTAAGTGTTGCCGTTGTTTTTTTAATATTTTGTTTTCATTTTAAGTCATTTTTTTTCTGATATTGTCCCTACCTCTTAAGCGGGGTGAAATCGACCACCCCCTTTCCATAGTAAAAAAAAAATGCTTGCTTTTGGCCCCTCTACAAAAACCGTAATCAGTTTTTGGCGCATTATATTTCTTAAAGATCTAATAATTATATTCCTATATAAAAAAAAAAGTTAAAGGCTTGTTTATACCAGCTTCAACGAATGAAATGGGTACCCACCTCTTTCGCTTATGAAAAATACTTAATACTGACAGGTATTAAAAGCCAGTACTATTATTTCTGAGTAACCACGGGTTACATTAAAAATTTGCTAAAATTCCTCTTCGTGTTCGAAACATTCTTGCATGTTTTATTCATCTCTAAATTTTAGTCTCTCAATAAATTTAGTAATGCTGAATCAGCATCATGTTGTGGTGGCATTGGAAATGTTAGTGCCATCCCATTATACTCGACAACATTATTCATACCCGTGCGCTTGTCCTATACAGATATAGATAGATGTCTTATATACTTATGAGGAAGACGAAAGGATTTTAATCTTTTCTGTATCGGTATAAGTGCATCTTTATTGCTCTCCAACTTGTGGATTTATTAAAGCACTCCTTTTTTTCCGGTTTCAGTTTTTGTTATGCTTGAAGCGACATTTTGAAAAAGTCCCAACTTTCACTCACTCTCTGTCAGGAATACTGGCAAGAAAGAAGGACTGATCTCGTATTCTCCGGTTCCAATACATTAATATTTAATTTTTTGGCAAAAGGCTTTGAAATTATTGCAATGAGCAGTATTCTTTCGCCACTAAAGAGCAATTAAAGAAATAGCTCTAAATTAAAATAATACCTTTGAAAATGTCTGAGGGAAAGAATATAGTTTAATTTAACTATCAATTATATTTAACTCTTTTTGTCCTTGATGGATTGAAATAATTACGCAACAACTGCTGCTGCTGACTTCAATTGGGAAGATTACAAATTGAAATTACAATTTAAATAGATTATCTCATTAACATTGGTCGTTTAATTATCGGGGTGTGAGCGGAGGTTTCTTTTTATTTACATTTAACAATGTTTTAAACACGCTTTTTTCAGGTGTGATGCGTGTGGTACTATAGGAACCTATTCAGGAGTTAAGTCTCCATAATGCCGACGTTGTTAAAGTAAATGAAATTAAAAAATTAAACCAATCGTAAATAGGTTTAAATTTTAATAGAGTTATTGTGTAGGTAAATTGAGAGGAAAAAAGTTAAAACATTTCAAATATGAGTGAGAGGACCAGAAGTAAATAGCCATTGAGATGAAAGTTGCATTTCCGGTCATTAAACTACGGCACAACACGTTGAATGAATGAATGAAAATTTTTGGGTGTTATTACACTGCGACCTTAAGATCTATTGTGCCCCCCATCCAGAGTTGTGTGATGAGGTTGCTCATTTACAACTTAACCTCCAAATTAGATTCCTTGAGGAATTTTATAGTATTTGGGATTGGGGTATTTTTAGAGAGGATAATCTGCTCTCTTCTATCTGGTGATGTCTCAGGTATCTATGTCTTTGGTGCATGAGTGCATCGCAGTTGCCTAATAGGTGGTCCGGCTCATGGGCATTGCAGAATCTGCAAGTGGCACTGCTCACTAGGCCAAGAATACTAAGGTGTCTTCTTAGCTTATAGTGGCCAGTGAGGAGGCCCGTTATAATGCGGAGTTTATTTCTACTTAAGCTGATGCAGGCTTGGAATCGTTCCTGGTTGTAGTTACCCACAATACGTTAATCAAGACAATAATGCATGAGGGTCGTCGAATAAGTGACATCATCACTGGAGGAAGGGTCGTATTTATTAGATTTTTGACTGCTTAAACTATATCTTAGTATTTCGAAAAAGTTCGAAATATGCTTTATTTAATAAAGAAAAATATTACATTTGTCAAGATTTAAACAATCGATTATGTTGTCTTAAGTAAGATAAGAAGTTAGATCACTTTTACAAAAATTAGAAAGGTTTTTTTTTAGGCTTGGGCGGCTGTCTAAAGTAAGACAATGTTTATAAATACGACCATATGTGTATTTTTTTTAACGTTTATTTATTTCACTTAAAGACTATTACATTTTGTTAAGTCTAAATAAACTTAAAAACCTAATTAAAACTATTTAAATCTAGCTTATACCTAAGGGTTAAGGACCAGACCCTGCCATGTGGTCTCTATTCCGTCAATCAAAAATAGGGCTGGCAACGAAACGAGACCAGGCGAGACTTTTGTTAGTCTCGTCTCGGTCTCGTCAAAATCGAAAAATTTCAGCCTCGTCTCGGTCTCGGTCTTGCTCTCGCCTAACCAAGTCTTGTCTCGATCTCGGTCTCGCCTTTTTATCGTGAAAATTTTAATGTGCCAGTCTCGTCTCGGTCTCGGTCTCGGTCGCGGTCTTGGTCTCATCCTTAGCCTTGGTTTCTTTCGTGTTTTTTTGGTGGTTAAAAGATGTAAGGTAAGACGCCTGTTTAGATTGAAAAGATAGAGTACGATATCTCGGCAGTTTGTTGATAACAAAAATGCGGTGTGTGGAGTCTTGTGTGAAGCACGAAGAAAATGTATAAAACAGACTCGTGAGTGTAAGTAAATACGATGAAACTTGCCAGTCAGTACTCAAACTCATGCTTCCCATTATCCAAACAGGGCCAAGTGCATGCAATAGTAAACAATTGTTTTTAAAATAAAAAAACTATTCGACTGGGATGCACGTAATTGTTCTAAATATACCTATATCCTTATCAAGTGTATTTATGAGTTTAATACTACTTCATATAAGCAGCATCAACAAATCGAGTTGGATCAGACCTTGATATTCAACGCAAGTTTTTTTTTCACTTGAGTTGAGAGCTCCATTTTGAGTTAAGTTGAAATAACATTTTGATGAATGGTGTAAATTAATTTATTTCATAGCAAAAACAAATAAAATATTTCAGAAAAGAGTACAGACAACGCTCGATTTTTTAAAATAAACCAACTGGTTTTGTCAAGCCATGAACTGTCGAAATTAATTGAAGGATGTCTCCGTTTTAAATGAATTTAAAAACCTCTACAAAATTCAAATTTTACCTCAGAAACTTCAAAATTTTTCCGATTTTATTTTTGGCTCCGGAAAAGGGTGTAGTTTGGAAAAAAATATTATCCAAACGTCAAAATATATGTAAATGAATGAAATAAAAAATATTAAAAATTATATATTTAAATATTTAATGTTTTATTATTTAAAAATAAAATTGTCACAACTTATGTTTATAATTTCTTTGACGCGTTTCGAAATTAAAATTTCATCTTGAGGCGCGAATTGATGATGATCAAAAATTAGCGCCTGAAGATGAAGTTTTACTTTTTAAGTAATCTCGTCTAAATCGAGACCGATACCGAGACCGAGAATAGTCTCGGTCTCGTTGCCAGCCCTAATCAAAAAGTTTAATTCAACCAATTATCGATAGATCAGAAACAACATGCCAGGGCCTGGTTTGGCCTGATTATGTGCTAGCCTCAGCCCAATCAAGCCACTAATATTTAATTCGATTATATCTTTCGAAGTGATAGGAATACTTTTTTTTTCAGGTATGCTCCCGCAGTATCTTAAGATAGCTTCGCCATCCACAGTGCTTGTTGGCACATATTTAATTGTTTTGTCAGTTGGCCGCCTTGCAACATGGTAAATAATTGGTAAGTTCGTTAGGTCTGATAGATAGCCATGTACATCTAGAAACAAGAATGGCTTCAGAAGGTATGTATCCACTTTCAAATGTATTTCTGAGACTAATTCGTTTTCTCTAACACTACTTGCTGATCTGGCGAAATGATTCCTTATAAGGTCTAAAATGACGTTTTCTTGATACACCGGAAGCATCCAAACTTCTTATTTGAAACATAATGCCGAAAGTCGGAATGTTCGCTCCTGTACATCTTCATGCAAGCTCTAAGGCATTTTCTTTCAAATATTCTAAGCTTTTCCATATATGATGATGGATTTATGTTCCACCACACTGGCGACTCGCTTGACCATATGTGTCTCTTTCATTTAATGAATTTTGTCGTCAAACGTTGCCGTAGTAAAACAAAAAGTCCGAAATTATTATTATGTTAAGGAACACACATCAAAGAGTTTGGGGTAAGTCGCTTCTTTAATGTCATGAAGCGGAAAAGCATGTGAAATCTAAGTATAAAAGGTTTTTTTCCTTTCCAACATCCAATTTCTTTTTACTTTTTCCTTTAATCTCCAAACTTCTTCTGTACTTTTTTTTTACCAAAATTAAAACACTTAAGCACTCTCAAGAGAGTTGAGTTCCTTACACCTGAAGCTATTTGAAAAAATCAATTTTAAAGAGTCTCAGCGCAATTTTTTTTTTTTTTTTTTTTATACAAGCTAAGAACGAACAATGCTCCCCCAGGCCTAAAAAAAGGCACACAAAGTTAAAAGGCGTAAAAAAAAGGTGGACTTTGAGCTGGGGGATTCTTTTTATTAACTTTCTAATCTAATACCGTTGTCATATGTAATGGAATAATAAGAATACACTTTTTGGAAGAAGGCTTCTTATAATTTTAACATGAGCAACACAAGAATATATGAGCTGAGGCGCCTTCGATTGATGGCTTCACGCTACGCAACATTTTAAGGTTAACTTTTGAGAGTGTCTTGTTTTTCGGTTGTTTTTTTTTTTTTGTATCCATACATATACACATTCTTCATTTTCACTAGATTCAATGTTTGGAACGACTCTCCGTAGAACATATTTCTGGTGTCATTAAAGGATTTTGCAGATAGATGTAAAACGATTAGGGATATGAAGCTAAGCGCATAATACACCTGAGACGAGACAAAGTGTTTGGGAATAATTTTTTTGGTATGTAGGTATATGGTATGTTATTGATGTTGTAATACCTATTTTGTGTAAGGGTGATATATATATTTGAAGTTATGTTGTAGCTTTTGACTTCAAGAACATAACTTTGCAGACATAATAAATGACAATAATTTTTCTTATTTTATTGACTATAACAGCAAAACAAAATGGCAAGATTTATTGTCTCGCTGATTTTTTTAACAGTATATATGTAACTTTGTACCTTAACAAATTAAAGTTTAACTTGACATATTATTTGAAAGTATTTTCAAGAAGAAAAAAAAGATATGGAAGTCATCTCTCTAAAAAGTAATTTGAATTAATTTTTAGAACTTAGGTAGATATAATTTAAAAAAAATATTGTGCAATATAATATTAGGTAATGATAGATATCCATAATTTGAAAAATGTATTCTTGAAATTTCACCATTATCAGGCGCGCCAGTTATATCTTTCATTGAAATTTTAATTTTTAACTTAAAAAAAAAAATTATAATTTTTAGTGTCAAAATCAAATGTATAAGTAGCTTTGGCCTTACCATTATTTTTAGCAAAAAAAAATTATTATAGTCCAACGTTCCTCCAATTAATTACTTTTGTTATTTTAATGATCGAATTACTTTCCCACTTTTTATTAAAATAATAGCTGCGTTTCCGGATCATGATAATAAAACAAACTAGATCACAAAAATTCTTAGTTCTTACAGTTGGTATAATATTGGCGTTGTAAAATTGACAGAAGGAGATTTTCAGAAAACTTGTTTAAAAAAAATATCTAATATTTTGTAGGAATATCGAACTTTTAATAAAAAAAAAAAAATTATTTTGTTTTATATGAGCATGGTTTCCAGGTTCTCAAAAGTATAAATACCTACGATTTTCTTTCAAAGTAATTATCAAATAGTGCAAAATAGATTTTTCAAAATTGTACCCCGCATAAGCTCGCAGTGGTACCAACCTCTAAAATTAAAATAATGCTGAGGAAGTGTTCAAAAAATGGATTTTGAAATCCAAATCCAGAAGCAGACCTGGATCTTGTGTTGTTTTTACAACACTTGTTTATATTTTCAAAATCAAATCCAGATCAGATCTGGGGGAAAATAAAATGCAGCCAATAAAAGTTTTCATGAAAAAAAGTTGAGATCAAAAATAATACTGACAAAAATTAATAATAATACACTTGTCAAAACAATTAAGGGAACAAAAAAATTTCACGTTTTTTTTTAGTGTTTTTTGAAGAGCTGTATTTCTGTGGAAAGTAATCGTATTGAAATGAAACGAAAAGCATTTTAAAGCTTTATGCTTTTTGTGTTAAAAAAATTTTTTTTAAATTAATTTTTTTAGGGTACCGTTATTCCACAAGCATAAGAAACAGCGTGAGCAAAAAATTTTAATTATTTTTATATTCTTTGAAGAGTGTCATTTTCTTTGAAAATTTTTTTTTGAGCCAGATAAATGTATTGATTCAATAATTTGTTTATTTATCTTTACTGTCGTCTTTTTTCGGCGCTCTAGAAATTTTTTTCAGAACATCGGGCTTTGAATGAAATAAGAGACTTTTGACTTTCTTTACCAATATCTCAGCAAAGAAACCGGCAGTTTTGAAAACTGGAATTTATTTTCTACAAGATCTTTTTAAAACTTTATAATGATTATTTTTTTTTTTGGTCCTCACAGTAAAATTAAGAAAAGGTCCAAAAAGCGACTTTTAATAGACTTTTAGTTAATCTATCACTGCTTCACGAATATTGGTTGCAGGACTTAATTTGGTAAGACATTTTAAAGAGATATAGACCACTAGTATATCTGCAAAATTTCAAATCGATCTTTTGCATTATTTTCCTGTACCGAATGATCAAAATCATTCAAAGCAATTAAAGGAACAAATTGTATGATTCATAAACATTGTGAAATCGTCATAAAAATTGAAAAAAAAAAGAACGATTTCTGTTTACTTTTTTTCACTGTTTTGCGTAAGTTACAATTCTTGATGAAGCATAAATCGCTTTGAAAAACCAAGGGAAAAACTAGATTTAAGTGTTCACTGGGGCGTATACGTACTTTTTTATTTAATGTAGTTTTAAACCTTTTTCTTCGATTTTTTTTTAAGGTTCCTTAGTTATTTGCATTTGAAATATTACTATTATTTGTGATTTTTCTTGATGGTGATTTAATTTAAAAACTTTGTTCTCAAATCATCAATCTTTGTTTCAATGTGGATGTTTGATCTAGAAAATTATGGTTGTGTGTTAAAATTAAATCATTACCTTTATAATCCATATATATATAAAAATGAAATGGTTTTCCTTTGTAACCACTTTACTCGCGAACGGCCCGTGGATTTGCTTGATTATTTTGCATTATGTTCGGCGTTTTCTGTGGAAGGTTCTTAAATTTTTAAAAATTTAACTCAATAACAGGTTCTTCTATACAAAATGTTTATTTTTGCATTTTGTTTATGTAGTTGCTACGCTGTTTGCAAAAAAGGTCCATAGAAACCAATTCAACTTTGGTTGATATGCTGTTTGCAAAATGTCCATAAAAACAAATTTAATTATTTATTAAAAATCATTGGAAGCCTTGAGTCGAACACTGCAAGATCTACGACAGCTTTATTTTTGACTGGTAATTTTCGTCAAACACTTCCCATCATTCCGAGAGCAATAGCTGCTGAAGTAATCAATGCATATCTGTGGCGACACGTCAAAACCCTCTATTGAACATTGAAATATGCGTGTTAAATTACAACATGATCAAACTGCAGAGACGTTTTCAAAACAATTGTTTGACATTGGAAATGGGAAAATTGTTGCAGATGTTTCTACCGGAATTGTTACCTTGCCTGAATAGTTATGCAATTTCTAGGCATTAAAAGAAGAACTCATATTCAATGAGTGTTTCCAGACATTTCACAGAACTACAAGAACCACACTTGGTTGAGCGAACGTGCTATGTTGGCCACCACAAACAAAGACGTCAATAACGATTTTAATGCGGCTAATTCAAAATGCGATTACGGGCCAGGTTGTTTACATTTCGGAGATGAGGTGAATTTATCCACGATTTTGCAATGGCAACAGACAAGCGGCAAAAAAGCTCATGAAAAAAGTTCTTCGAAACATCTATTCTAAAGGGAAATTATAAAGGCGAAGAAATTTTGTTTCCACGAACTCCCATGATCTCGAATGTTTTGCCGTTCGACGTCAAACGCCTTCAATTTCCGATTCGGCTTCCTTTTGCAATGACAATAGACAAGCCTGTTCACACGTTGGCATACCATCAGCGCTGTTTGTGTGTATCCAAAATGGCAAAACCAAAAACTTTGTTGATTATCAGGCAATAAAATAAACAAAGAAATATTTTATACAGATTACATTATCATTATTATTGTTATAACATATTTAACTCTAAGGGCCAGTTGTACAAATATTTGATCCATGGTTCAGGAATTTTAACTCACCAATTTTGGCGGATTAACTGTGGTTCAACAATGGTTCAGGCATGTAATTGGCTTTTAGTGCATATTAGAACCTTGAACCATCGTTGAACCTCAGTTAACCCGCCGAAATCGGCGAGTTAAAATTCCTGAACCACGGATCAAAATTTAAACCACGATTGTACAACTGGCACTAAGGGCCAGTTGTACAATCGTGGTTCAAGATTTAACCCTTGGTTCAGCAATTTTTATTCGCCGATTTCGGTGGATTATCTGAGGTTTAACGATGGTTGTGATAATAGCCAAGTACATGTCTGAATCATCGCTACACCTCAGTTAATCCACCGAAATCGATGAGTTAAATTTCCTGAACAACGGGTTAAATATTGAACCACGTTTGTACAATTGTCCCTAATTGTTTAAAATAAAAAAAACTGCATCTTCTATTAACATGCGTATTGGTGTTTTCAAATTAATTATTTGTGTTTCCCAAAACAGAAATCGTTTATGGGCAGGACAACGTCTGCTGGGTCTGCTAGTTTAATACATAATTTTATTAATTTATTCTTCTTCAAATATTCGTGAAAAACTATAAAAAATTACGATTAATTTCATAGAATTCATTTAAACTTACTTTTAGCTTAGCAAAAGTTGAAAACTGAGTATGACGGCCGATTGTCTGAATGTAAATTTTATTGCAACTAATAATCTTCTTTTGTTATGATTATAAACTTAAATCATATCCAGCTGGTTTTTGTATGGTTATTGGGTGTTCATATCCTTTAAGGCCGCCGAAAAGTTTAAAAAATTGATTGTTCCATTTCATTTAGGTACTTTTAAAATGTTTTCTATTCCCAAGGCTGAAATGAACAAGTGGTACCTAATACCTATCCCGTGGATGATGAATCTGTGCTTGCGTTATCCTCTTTTTGAGCTCTGTTAAAGAGGATTTACATCACATTCTATATGGTGTAATGTCCCGGAACAAGAAGTGTATGGTCATGATGGTCAATCATTTAAATTGTTGTTTTATCTCTGCATAAATGTTAAAAACAGGGTTGACACAAGTTCGTTTTTCTTTAAAGCTTAAGCCTAGTATGTCGCTGATGCGAAACGAAAAATCTCACACAAAAATGACACAACGAAATCACAAACAAAAAATTTCGTTCTGCTGTTCGTGCTGCGGTAATGCTGTTCGATGAGTGAAATCGATAATTGTAGCAGATTATTTGGAGAGATCTGCCCTCTTTTTTTCGTACAGAATTCATTGCATGTGCCGTTTTGTTAGTGCGGAAAAATAACATTTGATCTCTATTTGTTGTTTTTTTCATTATAACATGGCTTTCTGTGATTTTTTTTGTGTTTGTGTTTTTGCAAACGGTGTCACTTACAAGGTTTAAATTTTCGTTTTCGTTTTCGTAAGCATTTCATTGTCATGTTAGAGACCAACAAAAAATTTAGTTCCGCATCAACAGCGTACTATAGGGTTTCGGAAAAACTCATGAGAAGACTATGGAACGAAACTACCATTAAAAGTATTTTATGTCATCATTATTTCGTAATTTTTTTTATTTTGCAAACTGTAGAGTATCCTGAATCTACTATGAAGAGAAGGAAAGCTTTAAGTTCATGAAAACATCTTATATGTCAACATCAGATTATTTGCCTTTTTACTCGCTGTTTTAAAATTGTTTGAGGTATTTTATGTATTATTAAGCCGACTTTAGGGTAATTTTTTTTTTTTATTTGCTCATGGTAAAGTACATATCTTAAGTCCACTTAACTCTTAACATGTTTTTAGTTTTCACAATCATTATAAACTCTCAAGATGAAATAATCTTATATTTTAAATTTTTTAATTCGGTTGAACACAACATCCTATGTGGACTTAAGGTATTTTACCTTGTGAGAAAATTTCGTCCACTTTTTTGTCGAAGTTGACCAACATTTTCAATTATGCTTTTAAACCTGCTTGATATTTTACAAAAATGTATAAAGTCAATAGTTTTATGCAAAGGAAAAAAGAATGAGGCTGTGCGCCTCATTAAAAAAAAAAGCGAATCATCTTAAGTTGAATTAAGATATTTTGTCTTTTCAGTCGAGATACATAGATGTATGTAATTCTCTTTTCTTTCAACGACAAATGGTTTTAGCTAAATGAGAGCACTATATACACTGCGATGATCCATTATTGCGAATCCCATAATCGGCATGTGTATTTGTTTGTATTTCGATTAGGTAAGTTTAGCAAAAATGATTGATATTTTTAAGGAATCAATAATTATTATGAACATAATTTTCATGTAAATCCAGAATCACACTTATCTCGTGTGGTGTGTTGTGGGTGGAGTCGTGTGTTGTGTCGAAATCTATTTAAGAATAATAAAAAATAAAAAAATGTTAGTTTTTAGGACATCACACTTGATTCGTGCACTCATTCCACAATACTCCACAACACACCACACCACACCCCACGAGACATGTGTGAATCCGGATTAATACTGCATAAAAAGGGTATTTATTTGATTTGTTTTTTAAGCGTCTTCAGTTTATCATATTATATTGGAGAGTTTAAAATAAAATAAAAAAAATCTTAGCTAAAAATTGTTAAAAAAATAAAGAAAAAATGTTAATGCCAACAAAATAGTGAATTGTGCATTGTCTGAACCCACAACTCTTAACTCCGTATCTTCTTTGATAAGCTTAAACAAATTTGGGAGGCTTCGAAAGTTTTTAAAATTAACAAGAATAGCTATGTATGTATTATTTTGTGTACCTACCTTAAAATACAAATAATTTGAGCCGTATAAAGTTAGCATGACAACTTTCCAAAAAGTTACTTTTGACTGTCTCAGAAATTGCCGTATAAATGCCGTAAATATGACGTGAAGGGAAAAAATTGCCACGCCACTAGTTCTCACAAAAATTAATGTCATGACACTTGTTAAATTTTGGTCTAAAATAACTTCTGAATATGCCAAATAGTTGAAATTAATTGCCATAGATATGCCGTGAAAAGAAAAAAATGGCCGCGGCAGTGGTTCTCCCAAATATGGCCAAAAATGGTTTTTAATACAAATTCATATAGCATAACGGTCTTTCTACAACACAAAAAATAGTGCAAAATTTGAGCGAAGTTTAAAGTATTACTTTGTATAAATTTTCAAAAATTGATTTTGAATAATTCATTTCTGATAAATTCAATCTTTTAAAATGACTTTGAAAAGATTAAAACAAAATATCATTAGCAGTAGTAGCCGTGGCGTGATGGTTAGTGCGATGGACTGTCATACCGGAGGTCTAATGTTCGATCCCCAGCCTCGCCACCTATTTATTTAAAAGAAAAAAACGGCTACTGCCTCTTGCGAGGAATTGACAAATCCTTCAAGAGTATCTCCTATCACAGAAAAGTGCCGCCCGTTAGCCGTTCGGATTCGGCAATAAACTGTAGGTCCCCTCCATTCCTGCAGACACACACACAGGAATGGTTGAGAGTCATAAGTCACTAGGCCCTAGTTCTTCATGAGCTGTTGTGCCGTCAAATTTATTTTTTATTTTATCATTAGCAGACGTTAATGAATGGTTGTTGTTGTTTATTTTACTTGTTGGAATAGGACGAACACGAATAGGTCCTTGTATAAAGGTCCTTATATACATAATAAATCTCAAAATGGTATACTCTAAGTAATTTTTTTTATTTTAATTTGTTTTGTTTGGTTCTAGGTACAAGAAGAAGATTAATTTTATTTTAAACAACAAAAATTGTATACAAATTAATTTTGTAAAATCAAATAAGCGTAATAGTTATTCTAAGATTATAACACTATTTATCCGCAATTATACATAATGTAGTATATTTTTTTAACTTTATTTCATTTTATTCCAGGTAGGTAGGTTTTCCCTGTCTGTAACTTGTTGATGATGGAATAATATTATTTTTGAAATAAAAGAACATAATAGTTAATGCTCCTTTTGTCACGTAATGTCTATTATACAAAACATCTGTCACATTATCCTGAAAAGTAGTCAAACGCTATTTAACCAATTCCAAAAAAAAAAAAAACAACTACTTACTGTATTGTAATAAAGGGTAATCATCATTTAGTAGAGATGATGGGATTCTTAAAGCACAGAAGAATGAACGTTTACCTATGAAAAAATATAAAAACGAATGAAAAAGGTAAAGAAGGAAAAGACTCTAAGTCAATTTATTCCACCTGTGTACATTAAGTCCATTGGGGCCCTGAGAGAGATTTACATTATCTAACAAAGCCGACCAAATGAACTAGAATGAATATTTACAACACTTAAAGTGTTTGCTTTAAAACAACTTTTCGAGGACGATGTCGAAGACGGTGATGTAAATTCCTCTTCCAAAAAAAAAAAAAAAAAAGGGTCCTTCATATTAAATCTTGTACATTTTGTATCTTCTTTGCATTAAGTTGAATATAAATTGGGTACCTAGTATACCTACTCATTTGAATAATAAACGTAGACGTTTATTGGGACTAAGGCTTTTGATTTAAATAGAATGATGAAAAAAAAAATGAGACACATTAAAGTTCTGAAGGTCACAAAATAAGCTTGATATAAGACATATTAAATTTAAATACCTAAGTTTAGGAAATATGCGTAAAATGTATGAAAATCCAGCATTAGCAGGACCTATGCCGCAACTTACTTAAATTATAAATAATATTAAAGGTTTTGTATTTAACAACAACCGCTTGTGTGAGCTGCCAGCAAGTTTTTATAGGCTGAAGTTTATGGCTATTTCACGACTGCCAGACCAATCATCAGACTCCTGTTTTAGTGGTGCACTTTGTACCTATATCGTTCAAGCCCCAGAATTATAAAAGTTTTTCAAATTAAAATTGAACATAATGGACTAAGTACTACTAAAAGAGTCTGATGATCAGCCTGACACACGTGAAATAGCTATAACTCCAGTCTATAAAAACTTGCTGGTACTTCACTTAAATGGTTGCTATATTTCATTCAAAATCTTAAATATTAATATGATAGAGCGAAAGCTTTGCGGCTTTTACTAATAGTCAAAGTTAACGGTACCTTCCATATAAATGTTTAAAAACCTTTACAGGCAATCTAAATTATCTCGAAAACAACTCTTATTTTTTTGACTAAAATTGTTCTGAACACTAATATTAGTACGGTCTATTTTTAACCAAAAACTAAGTTTACAGTTAACCATTATTAACAATACCTCTCATAGAAACATTTTCTCTATTTTGGGCTATCTCATTATAATGTAGATATAACCAATTTAAATTAATTTTTTTTACACAAAAGCTTCTACGAAGTCGATATGCAGTATATCAAAATTTTCAAAAAAAAAAAAAAAAACAAATTTTGGATTTTATACATTAACAATTAATTTTAAAAAAAATTGCTTCGACGAATTTTGAATTTTTTTTCTCACAAACTAAGATTTGCTCAAGAAATCAGATGGTGTATTTTTTTAGCTGTCAAAAAAATCTAAGAAGACTTTTTGAATAAATTTATTTAACATAATTTATGCATAATACTACCTTAAACTTAAGGTTTCCATACAGAAATTATTTCTTTTAAAATCAGATGAATAGTTTTATGTATTCAGACTTTAAAACCACAGTAAGATCGTACATAAGACTAAGTCGTGCATTTTTTTCATATGTTCTTTAATTTATTATATGGATAATTCTTATTTAATTATTAATTATAATGTACTTATAATACAAATACATTCAATTTATAAATGCGAAGAAACTTTTACTACAAGAGCAAGTTCGTGCGATCCAGTCGTGCATTTTATTTTATTTATGCATATCAACAATGTTGAAAAAGCTTTGCAATCCACAACATCAGGACGCATTTCACAAACTAGCGAATAGAAAATTCGCTCGAATTTAACCTCAAACTCTGATATTTCTTGCTTATAGCTTTGTTCAGTGAAGAAATAGTCAGAACAGAAAAGAACAGAACAGGACAGAACAGAACAACAACTGATTTCGACATTTCTCACAAAAAATGTCTGTTCTAATCTGTTCTAAGTTGATCTACCTCAAAAGCAAATACATAAAATCCTGCTCTAAACTGGTACAAACTGTTCCAAACAGACCTTCTGAACAGCAAGTCAGAACAGTTTAGAACAGATAATTTCTCACTAAACAGCAAAAACCTGTTCTTTTCCGTTCTAAACTGTTCCAAACTGTTCGAAACAGCCTCACTGAGACTGAACCACTGATCTCTATAATACACTGGATAGTGGATTCCCTGCAAAGTATAACAGTTTTTCTACTTCCAATTGAAGATGACAAGTACGTAGGCAACTCAACACTTTAGATATGTTCAGTGAGGCAACTCAACACTTTAGGTATGTTCAGTGAAGCTGAGAAGGCCAGTTCAATTGCTGAGATCTCAAAAATTCTACTACAACCGAAGAGGGGCAAAAACCAAAGTGGAATTTCTAAGAAAAAAAAGAAAAAGAACCATTACTAGTTTGTAAATTTGATTTTTTGTAACCTAAAATAATTGTAAAAGTGAATTTTAAATATTTTAGTTGCAATTTTGTAAAAAATTTTGCATTTCATTATGTTATACAGTTATACTGTTATACAAGAAAATAGGCAACTCAACATTATAACAATTCTCAAATGGCTTCAACTTTCTTGTATGGATGCGCTATCCAGTGTAGTGTATTATAGAGATCAGTGGACTGAACACACTCCTTATGTTTGATGACAATTCGCAATTGTCAGCGACCACTCATGTGAATGAAATGTCAAAATACGCGACCATTCGCAATTTGCTTTTCGCAGGTCGTGTCTCATGTGCAAAGCACTTAAATGCAACAGTAAGCCTTATTATTTATTTTTAAACAAATAACATAAAATTTTAATAAATATAATTTATTTATAAATTTATAAATATAGATACAAAGGTATATTTACATAATAAACTGTTTTGAAAAAGTCTTTATATGTACCTAGTATACCACTCCCATAAAATGTTGTTCCTTGAATGGGTGTATAGTTGATGTCGTTGCTGTTTTCTGTTGACGTGTTGTATAGTTTTCGTCTATCGACCATTGTCACGCAACGTGTGTGAGCTTTTAACACATTTTCTCCGCCCTTAATGATTGATTAATTCCTTAATTGGTTATTTTGGCTTTCAGATTGTTATCTGATTTCTACCCTTGGGCATTGACATCCACAAAAAAAAAAAATTCTATATAATGGGATAGTTTAATTATGATTGTAAAAATAACCTTTTGCCTTTAGCTATATAGTATAATGGAATATTGTCCTTTCCTTTGCATATACAATATAAGGTAGCCGGTAGCTACAAATGTATGTATTATATCAATATTTCTAAACAACACGTAATCGTCAACATGAACCTTAACGTATATATTTTTGTAGATATTCCTACATTTGAAAAAAAAAAGAACACAAACAAAACAAATAATTAGGTTTGGATGTCGAGTTAATGGGAATATAATTTTGGTAACATTAAGATTCTCTTTATATAGCCGTGCAAATATTGATTTCTTATATTTCATTGTTTATATGTCATCGTATTGTTCAATGTTTAATAATTAGAAGATAATGTTTAATATTATAATATGCCTGTTTATTGACATACATTCATAGGATTCTTCTCTGTTGAGCATGTCAGGGTTGAGATTAATAGGAATATTGATTTGAATAGTACCGCAGCGCATCAAGATACTTAATTAATTTATTTATTTGTTTAGTTATTCATCTAACAAGTGTAAAAGGCTTTTTACCCGTTGAGGCTTTTTAAAGGTTGAGTGTATTATAAGTATAAATATACATAATTAAAAATAAAGGAAAACTACTTTGAGTTGGAGTCTAGACGCCTGGCGCATTTCAGTAATGTAAACAAATTTGGAAATTGGTAAGAACCTTGAACGGAAATAAGTTCACCATAAATCAAGATCTAACACCTTATATCTTATTTGCGCATTTTAAGGAACTATTGAATCCATCTTCTATTGGTCTCACCATTGCTTATACAGTACCAAACTTTGAAAATCCGTTATTGGATTGTTGTATAACTAGTTCAGGAAGAATTAGTGTTTTCAGGAGCTTAAAGGATGGAAAGGCTGCTGGGTCTGATGGAATTCCAGCAGAGTTTTATAAATATGGAACTACGGAGTTGGTAAATAAGCTTAATGTGTCGTTTAATTATATCATGGATACAGGAAGTATTCCGCAGCAGTTTAAAGAATCCTTGATTTTCCCAATCTATACAAAAAAGGATGCAAGAGGAACCCGGAAAATAATCGTGGGATAAGTTTTCTTAATGCAACTTATACAATTTTTACATCTGTACTTCAAACACGATTTAGTTCCTGGATTGAGGAAAACCATTTAATTAGGGATTTCAAGCTGGTTTAAGGCCTGGGTACTCAACTATAGATCACATCTTTGTTTTAAGATCCATCGCAGAAGAATTTTTAAGAAGAGGCAAAAACTTTATTGTTTCTTTGTCGATTTTAAGTCAGCTTTTGATGCGGTGGACAGAAATGCGTTAATTTACAAGCTCTTTGGATTAGGAATGTCTAAGAAACTTAGAAGAGTCCTTAAAAATCCTTATGAGGATACCAAGGCATCCGTATGGAATGGAGAGAAAATGTGTGAATGGTTTCAAACCGAAACAGGAGTGCGTCAGGGATGTACGTATTGAGCCCCCTTTTGTTTGCACTCTACATTGAGGACCTTTCCGACTGTTTATTTGGAGGTATCGAGTATGCAGGAACTTTAATAAAGGCTTTCTTTTTAGCGGATGATATAGTTTTGTTTGCATTTTCTTAAAAGGTGACTTAAAATGGAAAAAAAATATTAAAAATTAAAGAAAGTACCTACATACAATGATAAACTGTAGCTTTTTTAAAACTTAAAATTCCATTTTGCTTTTATTTGCTTTTTAAATCAAGCTTTTTAAGGCCCTTTTGCACGAGTTAAAAAAAGGAACTTAAATTTTGTTCTGTTTGACTTAATTTGAGGGGAAGATGAAGTAAGTAATAGGTAATGTAAGTTGATCTTAAGGTATTTTCAGCAATGTGAGGTGCTATTTTTATAATTTAAATTGAAATAAAATGAAACTGCTGCACCTCACGCATTATTATCTTAATGGATGGTAAAAATTGCACCAAAAAATAAATTTTTTTTAAACAAAGTTTGGTAAGCAAATATTCAACGTACATGCATGTACTACTTCTAGTAACTAAAACTTACTTTGTTGACGCAAGTACGTTTGATATGTTAAGATATATGTACATACAAAGCAATAAATGCAACTACTAGAATTTTGTTAAAATTTGATACCTATACTGTATGCACATATCCACATATCTACATATGTATGTGTAACTATCCAGCTTAAGTTTTTTTTTTAATAGACACTGTTTTTATCTTGAAGGTATTTTTGAACAAAAATATACAAAAAAGTCAAAATTAAATCGTTTTGAAATTATTTGACATGATATGTAGTTTCTGAGAAATAAAATTTTAAAGTAAAAATTTAATTACAAACAAAATAATAAAATAACTTTTTTCGTAAAAAAAAACAGTAATTTTACAACGTTTTCTTTTTTTTGTCAAAACCGATTAACACCGATTTTCGATGTGGTAATCTCCCGAATTCTAAAAATATTTTATGGCAACACTGGTCTGCACAGCAGGATTGCCGTTTTAGCGATAGAGTGACTAGGGTGAAGTACTGAGCGACAAGTTCAAGCGATAATACTCTTTCTTACTGGCTGAACAGAATGGTGACGCAGAGGGAGACGGAGCCGGAGCTGGAATAGCTGTCAAAATATTGAATACACGCAAATTCAATGTTGCGAACACAACGGAACATTGAGGCATATGGAACTGCAGACGCAGACGGAAGAGTTCACCAACTTTTAACTTGACGTACGGCACTTTTGACGTTTCAATTTGTATGAAGAAAAAAAACAACTTTTTGGGTCGGAAAAAAATATTGTGGTTATTTGTATCGCGAAAAAAATTATTTATTAAAAGGAAAATTATTGGAAACCAAAAATTTGAATTCTGAGCTTGTACACAATAATATTCTTTTGTTTTTCTTCAAAATACTTTCAAAGCTGTACAGTTCCATTGTGGACATGTAAAAAAAATAACGTACGACACTTTTTGACAGCTCTTCCAGTTCCGTCTGCGGCTTCAGTTCCGTCATTCTATTCTGTTCAGCCAGTTAAGCAGCTATAATGCTATGGGACTGAAGCCCACCTACCATAGATGGTTTAAGCCACCTCCATAGCCGACTATCAAACAAAGAAATATGTATATTGAAAATACTTAAAAATCTAGATAAAAAAAAATGATAAAAAACGAGTTCGGGACTAATTTATGTATTTACAGTTAATTGGGATTCAATTCTCAGCCGCTTCCATCTAAAAACAAAAAAGTGACTACTGCGCCTCTTGCAAGGAAGTGACAAATCCTTAAATTTAATATTAATATTATTCACTATGAAATTACTTATTTAGAAAAATTAGATCTCAGAGCTGCTGGCCAAAATAATCTGAGTTACATGAACAGGATTCCTCAATAAGAAGCTTTTCTGTCAAAATACTGGGAATTAATATTTTGCTTGCTCAATAACGGAGCGAAGTCTCAGAGGTCTCAGTATCCTGAACATGCCTGTGCACTTTTCAACATACAGGCAGAATTAGTTTTATCTTGTTTCCATTTTTACTATGATCCATATAACGGGCCACTGTGTCAACGTACGGCGGCGTTTTATTGGTAATTCATAGCAGGAGAAACAATACAAGTTCCAATAAAACCTTCTGGCTAACTGGACTAAGTACATTCACTTTAATAAAGGCTTTAACTACATTCAAGACTTCATGCAAGAAAGTAAAAAACAAAACCGAGATCTAAAGATGCCTGGGTTCGAAAAAAAAATTATTTTTAATCCGTAAATTCAATCTGAAATATAAGATCACGCAGATGCATTTTTAGCACATAATTTTGTTTGTCACTTTTCAACTTTTTGCAAAAAAGTCTTAAATCTAGTTAAGCCTTGGTATAAGTGCCAAAGTGAAACACAAAACTTGCACTATTGATTCCAGTGTGCTGTGTGGGAAAAAACGCATGAAAATTATGCTTGATATATCATATCGGATCAGTTTGACAAATGAAACACAATGTTTTCTTACACAAGCATCTCGAGATCATGTTTTCGTTTTTCACTTTTCCTTTTTAGTGCCAAAAGTCGTGTCGTGAATGTAGATGCATTTAAGCCTTATCTATCCGCTACTGGGGATAAGTGAAGATTTCTTAAGTGCGTCAATTGCAAGTAGGTATATAGGTTAGTTACACTTCCGTCTTAACATACAAAATCCCAAGCTCTAATACCAGGAACCAAATTTTAACCAAAGAAATTAAATTACTTTGGCAGTTAGTTACTAAAGCTATTTCCCAAAACAATTTTGAGGAATTTTGCTTGAATTATTATTAATCGACCTCGAGCTATTCACTTCACTCCAGCGAAATTGCATTCAAGACAAAAAAATAAAAATTCTTAGAATGCTGAATTGCTTTTTCACAATTTGTGTTATACATAAATAGTAAGTTTGGCTTTTTGTATATCCTGCAGCTAGGATCACTATTCTCATCCATCACATTCCATGCACGTATATCTGGATGTTTACATCCAGCAAGCAGCAAGAATAAGCGGATATTCCTTATATTTCTTAAACGAACTTATATTATAGCCATGGGGATTTATAGTTTCACTGCTATATCGCAGTATTTAGGTTGTCTCGGGGGGAAAATATATGCTCAATGTTGAAATTATAACTCAAGACATATTACTTGATGTTAAACAAAAGGAAAACAAACAAAAAATGGCAAGCTATATGTTTGTGTCATGAAATCAGTACATAATTCGGAAAATAAATACAAATCATAACGCTGGCGCTGCGTTGTTTTGCTGTTGTGAAGGAAAATGTTTTGATTTCCATGAAAACGTGCGTTGAATATGAATGAAATCTTTAAGTAAGAAAATAATTCAAATCATAATTTGGTTACCTACGTTATTTCTTAGGCAATCGAAGAAATAAAGTTAGAATTACGAGGCCTTAATTATTCAACTATTGATTTTAACACGAAAAAACAAAGATAGACATTTTTGGCCGTACCAATAATCAAATTTAGTTATGCCTTAAATACTGTAGCAAAGTTTAACAATCTAAATAATTAACGATACATTAGGCGTTTTTCGTTTTTAGTTCCAGAGTTTGTTCAGAGCAGAGTTCTGAGCGACCGGAGTAAACTCTGAGCAGAGTATGTTCAGAGCACTCCGAATTAATTAATTATGAAACACACCTGATCACTCAATTGTCTTGTCTTGTCATATCTGTCAAATAACTGGAAACTGTATTAAGTTGGCCGCGCTCAGTTGTTTACTCCGTCTGCTCGGTTATTTTATTCCACAGTACACCCATATTAAAGGTAATATCATTAGCGTTTTCATTTTTGTTCTGTTCTGCGCACCTATCAAAATCGATAGAAAATGGTCCAGTGCTCCTTTTGCTTGACAAATTTCGATATTTGTTGTTGTTTTTACTAATGAAGTGTGAAGTTTTTGGGGGCACTTGAATAACCATTTTTTTAATTTCTGACAGTTTAGATTTTGCCAACCTGCGCAATATATAACCTTAGATTTGTGTACTGTGATTTTATTCTGAGCTCAGGAAGCACGCTCTGAACGCACTCTGAACGAAAAAAGAAACAAAACTTCCAAGCTCTGAGCGCTCTGCTGAATTCAAAAAGAAGCACAACATTTTTGTTTGACAGTTCGGGCTCAGCTGTGAACTGCTCTGAACTAAAAAAGAAAAACGCATATTGGAGCATTCCATGAAAAATGAGAACTCTCAAATTTTCGATTTTTTAATGTTAATGCACGTTTAAAGCAAGATGGCGGCATATAAACAATAATTTTAATTACACATAAAATTAATGTGATGCGATTGAGTTTTAGTCATATTTTATTTGGGAGTAATAAAATAACATCAGATGACTTTTAATTATGATTTTTTCAATCGGAAAATGCCAAACCAATACCCGGAATTTAGACTTTCCAATACATTTTAAAATTGACAAAAAACGAAGAGTACCGAATTCATAGCCTATCAGAAGACAAAACGGTTGTTTACCATTAAATAACTACTCATAAAAACCGTTAATATAAACTATGTCAGACACGTGACGCAATTTATCTGTATACGTGACAATCCATTAAAAAAATTTCTAAAAATATAAGAATGAGCCTTTTAAATATTTTTTTCTCAAAAATACGTGACCATGGAAAGCTCCTATTATATTCTCAATTTTTTGGAGTCAATTCGATATATAGCTAACCTAGTTTATTATTTAAAGTCACCGTAAGGTGATATCATGTACGGTTTATTATTTAGAGCCCATTCCATTATGATCCAATTCCAATCTACTGAAATATTTAAGTCGTACCTAAATTTGATAATTGGTAGGATCCTAAAGCCTGAACTACATTGGCCAAAAAAGTGAAAAATTACTAAATTGAAAATTTTCAAACTCATTCTTGGATAGTGTTTCTCACTTAAAAACTTATAAAAAATGATGCAGAAAGCTTAAATTTTGGTTTAAAAAAAATGTGTAAGTATATTCTTTTTCACAAAACAACTACTAGCTAGCGGGAAAAAAAATATTTTTACTTTTGTAATTTTGCAAAAAGTGGCCAATATAGTTAAGGCTTAAGTCAGCAAGCATATTTTGATAACAAATCAACTAACAACTTGCAAATTCAGTAAGCTTACCCATGCGAGGTCTCTCGCTCACAAGAATAAGCCTGTTCCATTACTTCAAGATGTTAATAATGACGCAAACATAGTTTCTGCACAGTGCACATTCGGTTTAAGTTAATATCACTTCCTTTTCTTCAGGATGAGCCGAAAACCCACATATTTAGATACCTATCGCCATAGGTGACTTCTTTCTCCCGTTTTTCTGCAATGTCATAGTTTGGAGGAACCTCCAGTACTGCACCCATCGTCATTCTCTTTTAAATCCGCATTTAAAGTAGAGCATATAGGTAAATTTTATATTGGAATTGTATAGTGGTTATAAATATAAGCCGCGTTTTATTTTTTTTTACGGATCTGGATCAGGATCATTTGGGATCCTGCTCTCTATCTGGATCTATTTCAAAGATCCAAACATTAATTCTTACTCTTGCGGGTAGATGGCTTTTATGGTGAGGTAGTGTTAATTGCAGTGTTTTGAAAAGAGACAGGAAATAACTTAAAATAATTAAAACTTATGTAAAAAAGGGATGTTCATATAACACAGCTGTCATTGTGATCCATATCGTTTTATTTTCAAGGGATGATCCTGATCCAGATCCGTAGATAATAAAACGCGGCTAATGTTTCAGCTTGCTTGTTGCTATATACTACCTGACTGTGAGTGGTACTTAAGTTCAAATTACTCAGTCTATGAAACTGAGCCTAAAGTCCCAATAATATATAATGGATTATTAGCGATAGCAAAACATGCCCAATATAATTCTTAGGGGCTTATTGCGAATGAATTAGAATCAAGTTTGTGTTGCTGATGCGTATGAAAAATGTAGGCATTACTTCAACATCAAAACATTTTCTATATGTATTTTGGAACTCAGCAATAAGCCAACACAATGTTAGAACAAGAACAATTTTACAAGGTAGTTTTTGGAATAGAGCTTAAGGTTTCAGATGTAGATGGGTAAATATTTGTTAATACCTACATATTGTAACGTTTTACCACGGTTCGATATAAAACTTATTTCTTTTAACTGTCAACGGTCAATTATTTCCTTTTTAAATTAAACACACTTTTACTTCACTTCAAATATTTTATTAATCATCAATCTCAATAGTATGCAACTTAAATTCACTTCCGGATACTTTTAACTTTGAACTTTACACTTTCGCTTTCAAAAATAAACTGTCCCTGTGCTCAAAAAGTTTCTCCTTATATAGTGAGCTGAGAGGTTCGAGACTCTACTCGAAAGTATTGGCACAAAAGCTATCTAGAAGGTTCCATTCCAACGAGAGAGATGGCGTTCTCTCCACTCACACTTTTGTTTCTTTATTCGCCAAGTATTTTTGTTCTCATGGTTCCACAAGGCATAATGTTATGTCTTGATTATCGATAGGTCGTTAAATTTTTAGTTGCTTTGAAATGTCAAAATATATAGAGTACTTAGTACAAAATGTCATTCTACTTTTAGTTTGAATCTGTTACAATTTTTAAAATGAAGTTGATTCCCGCCTAGAGAGAATTTATTACACTTTCTATTCGGAAAGAACTTCACTTTAGGAAGTGCAGTGTTTTCCCACTAAGTGTGAGAATTAATTTCAAAAAAAAAAAAGAAAAAATTGAAAACATTGCACGAAAAAATTCAAATCACCACACCTAATTCAGGACTTACGAACTGCAAATTATTACGTAAAAAACCATTCAATATAAAATGTTTTTGCACCCTTTCCAGAGGCTACTTCGCTAAGTTTACACCATAAGTTAGCAAAGCAATAAAAAAAAAACATAGAAAACATCGAACGACAAATTCGAAATTATCGCAACTAATTCACGGCAAATTAATGGTTAAATTTCCCAATGAATACTTTTGCGATCGGCGAATGTTGATTCGCTTACTTGAGTTGAAAATTATTGGTCTGGTTTGTCGAAATGAAAATTTTGACATTTCTCCACTATTCCAGATTTCTGGAATCCGAATCCATCGTTTTTAGAGATATGTCAGTATAGTGTTTGTACTACTTTCGTACGTTCGTGAGCTTTTTCGCCGACACGATGTCCCAAGAATGAATAAAGATATTTTTTTTATAAAAAAAAAACTGCTGGAAATAGTTAAAAAATGATTTTCGGCTGGAATATCTTGGGAATACGAAAATATATTAACTAATTTTTATCAATGTATAATGCCATAGTTAATACTTTGGTAGAATTTGTAAAAAAAATCAATTGACAGTTTTAAAAAAAACTACAAGAAACTACCTACTAAAATTGTTAAAAAATGTTGGCCACAATATAACGAAAAATGTAAAAACAAAAATCACTGTTTTTCATCGTTATTTTTAAGTGGGTAAAAAAATTTTATTAAATGTAAAAAAAAATTTTTTTTATATACTTTACCATGGTTTTAAGATTTTTGGCAAGTTTCATTTTTATTCATCAACAATTAAAATTTTGTGGAATTTTTTTTAGGAAATTACTAAAAATCTACCTGTAATTTGAATGGGAAATTTCAAGTGCTCGGTGGCACGTGTTAACGTTAACCGATTTCAATAAAATTTTGCACAGAATTTTATTTTAGGTCAGCCTCATCACTTTAAGCGCCACCCTAGTATGAACATACATATCGTGCAATATAAATAATTTGTTGTTTTTTATAACTTTCAATAAATTAATAGAAAAATAAAGTGGTAACGCCTTCCAACGAACACGTTTAAAATTGTTTGCTAGTGCAAGTATTTTCTTTGAATCTATTTCACCCAAGTCAAAATCTCTGAGGCAAAAAAAAAAATACTTTGTTATTCCAATAGCTTTTCTTAAATAGTTCATCTTAACAATATCTTCTCGCCCAGTAAGGAACACAAAAATTAAAAGAAAATTGATATTTCTCAAAAATTCAAGGTCATCTAAAAAACTAATATAAAATTCGACTTCTTGTCCATCCATCTGCTACCACTTAGTGATAAAAGTTTAAGAAAGTTTATCTTTTCACCACGCAAGTCCGCGCCACGCCACGCTACAACTTCCGCCCTAAAGATTAGCCATTTCATAAAAATCATTGCAAAACTTTTATGTCTCTCCGTATAAATATAAGATAAGAAGAAAACACAAAAAATAAAAAATAAAACTCAAGTAACGCTAAAACTTCCGAGGTCCGAGCAAAATATGTCTCGCAAAGCATTTTTATGTTTTGAAGTAAGTAGATAGTATTTCCACAGCGAGTCTTTCGTATAGGAGTTTGTGTGTGGGGTTTAGTGCTGATGGTAAAAAAAATAATCCAATGAGGAATAGATTCTTTTTATGTGATGCGTTCATCGTAAAGTGTCCACATATGTGGCCAGTGATTTTCGATTCTGGCCAGGCAATAATAGCCATTCAAAGAAAACGAAACGCGCAGGATGTGACTCCTTTAATTTTATAAGTATAGATTTGAGTTCAACCCCTCTCTCTATCCATACCACAGTCTGCTATATAGACAATAAAAACCTTGAAGCCACTCTTCGAATAGCATATTGATTTCCCATTTGGCTTTGGTTTTGTGGGGTCAGCCATCCTTGATGATAACTTAATTTGAATTAAATCGACGGATGATTAGATATCGAGGTGGTCTTATGGGATGGTAATCATCAGGCATCAGATGAAATGGGAAGGAAATAATAAGTCATAAAAGATATTCAAATAATTGCATTTCAATTAGAGGCCGGGAGTTAAATTTTAATCAGTTTGAGAGAAAAGCACTTTATTTATTTATTAGTTGTTTCGATTTGGGTTTGAAAATAAGTATATAAGTACATTTATAATAATCAATATCTTTATTCTGTATGTCTATTAGGTATATAAATAAAAAACCCAAGGCTTAAAGGACTGTTATATCTAAGGAACTAAGATGAGATGAAAATGTGAAGAAAAAGAGGTTGGGTTTGATCCACACACCCACTGATAACTTCCCATTGGTTCCCTTTGAAACTCGACAATTACCAATTTAAAATCTTCGAAAAACTTAACAGTTGTGCAATCAAGGGAAGACCAAAGTTGGGCAGTAGTTTTTAGCAGTATATTGCAGTTTTTTGGCCTAGAAAAAAATCGTCAATTGATTTTTTTTTACAAACCTCATCGATTACTAATTATGGCATTGGGTGTAGACTAAAACTATATCCCGGAGTTGATATAATTTTTAAGTAGTTTTTTTTTTTTTGGCCCAGAAAAAAAACCGTTAATTGAATTTTTCTTACAAACTCTACCGATTATCGACTATAGCATTGTGTTTAAAATAAAAATAACCCGGAGTTAATTGTTCTCAAGATATTCGCTATTTTTAAACAATTTTAATGGTTTTTTTAATTAAAAAAAAAAAAACTGGGTTGATTTTTTTTTAAGTCTTACCAATTTTTCATTACGTCATTGTGTATAGAATGAAATCAGGCCGAATTCGATAACATTAGATATTTGTTCTAGAGATATTCGAGAAGCCATCATTGTACAACTTTTTTTTTAATTACTGTAATAAGAAAACCGGTAATTGAATTTTTCTGAAAACCCTTTTTTTCCTTTCTGTAAAATAAAATTCATTCAAAGTTTATATCTCTATTCGTTCTCTCGAGCTCATGCTCACGAGTCATGAATTTATACCTAAAAGCTCACGCCCCGTGAGCTTTCTCATACTGCTCACTGACGAACAGCGTTGCCATAATGTGCCCGATCGGGCCATTTGGCCCTCTGTTTTTCATTTTGGCCCTTGGCCCCGGGCCACCAAGAAATGGCCCGCACTTCGTAATTTATTTCAATTTCATTTTTTTTTTAATTTTTATTGTATTTAATTCCATTTTCGTTTTATATTTATTTACTGCTTTGATATTGATTACAATGTGGCTGTAAAACGAATAGCCGTTTTGACCAAAATCCAGATGTACAACAACCGTGGTTTAGATTAGACTTTAAAGTTTAAACCCACCTGTTTCAATGCATTATCTGAGGTTCAACACTGGTTCAAGCATGTTGCCATGTTGGCATGTGCCCGTTGTACAAAAGGGGTTAAATATTTAACCCGTGCGTCGTTCAGGAAATTAAATTCGCCGATTTCCGCGGATGAACTAAGGTCAGCGATGGTTAAGGTTCAAGTATGTCTGAACCAGCTCTAAACGTCAGTTGATCCGCCGAACCAAAAATCCAACAACAGATTTTCTATAAAAAATAATTGATTTCTACAAATTTTCAGCAAAAATAATTCAATGTTCATATAAAAAAATAAATTGTGTACAAATTCGTAGTTTTGGACAGTATACACGAACAAAGCTAATGTAAACGTTGTTTGCCAAACTATTAGTGACCTACTTACCTACATATTTAAAAAAAAATTCTCTGACGGATTGGCCCACACTTTAAGGAAATGGCCCTCAAAGTGGCCCTCAATAATTTTTTCCTTGTGGCAACGCTGCTGACGAAACTGCTTGGCTTGAGAGCGAGAGCGTGAAACGAGAGCGACTCGATGTACTGCTCGGCTCGCGAGAAATAAACGCATTAAAATGATAATACATACATTGAATAATTTTTTTCAAAATATTTTTCTTTTCCAATAAGATTTATCATTTCTTCGTTTTGAATTAAGGCAAAATTATTTTTTTTCTATTATATCTTTTAATAATATAAATATATATGGGAATAAGACAAAAATTTTTGTTGAAAGTTTTGTTCTAAACCTTGTAAACATAGTTGAAAGTGCGCTTAATTCGCACTCGACAGATTCCTGGGTAGCAGGAATGGCAAGAGAAACTTCAACAAATTGTGATAGTTCTCGATCATAGATATGATGTTTTTTTCAGTAGGTACACCAGAAAAAAAGAATGCATATTGCATATACGAATTCTAAGAAAAAAAAAAGCAATCCTTTTATGTGTACCTTGGAAAAACCCACATTTTCCAAATTCGTATAAAAAAGAAACCAATTCATGAATGGTGTTTTATTGGAATAATTAAAATTTTTCATGCTCACCGCTCACCATTGCTCACGAGTTGCTCAACATAACTGCTCATGATCGCGAGTGAGCCATTTGTTATAAGCACTTTTTAAATTATTATTCTTATTCTACGGTCTACGATTAACTCACACTCACGCTCACCAACTTTTTGAAAACTGCTCAAACTCGTGAGCAAAATGTCAGCAAAGAGCTGAAAATGAGCACTCGTGAGCGAGCATTTCTGTACCTACCCTGAAAAAATAACAAAATTAACCCAAACATTTTTAAATTATGTATGAAGTTAGCACGAGACTTTTTCAAATGCAGTTTAAAAAGTATAAAATAATTAGCCACATCTTAGTTGTTCTTAATTATTTACGCAACAAAAAATTAGTCGCTTTTTTTGGTTTGCAAAAAAAAAAAACAAAAAAATAAATAACATCCCAAGACGGACACAGATTCAGAACGGAATTGCGAGATAGTTCTTTATCTTTATTATCAACGTAATGTCAAGTTTGATCAAAATTTTGAATTCGATTTTTTTTTACGAATACGAAACTTGCCATACATCATACAAGTTAAATTAGATATTTCTTAAAAATATTACAAAATCAAAAGAAAGACACATACATCCATAAACATGCATTTAATCTGGATAACAAAGGAACAAAGGTCATTTCTTAGATCATATACTCTTGTAAGATCTTGTATAAGTTTGTCTTTTTCAATAATAATTCTCCAAAAACTTATAATGTTCTGTATCTATAGGAAAACGTGAAGCTTTAAAAAAGTTTCTTAAATTATATATGACACATTTATTCTATAGCAAAATTCATCCTCATCATAAATCTTGTCATCTTTTAAATTCAATGCAAGAAAATGCTCCTTTTATAAAACTCTCTCTTTTCACACAGATAGAAAAGATAAAATGATGTCAAACTTATAACAAAATTCTTAAAGAACCGAACAACAGTATCCTCGTCTCACCACCATCATCATCATCATGAGCATGGCCTCTTCTTACTTTGCTTTAAGCATTTAGAATTTATCTCATATGAATATTCGAGTGTCAACTTTTTGAGTAAAAAAAAAAAAATTCCTAAATGAAAAAATGGCGAACAAACACAAAGTTCGTCTTTTGTCTTAAGATCGTGTGTTGTCGTGTGTAGCCAGATTATATCAAGTAACTTTATCTACAATATTTGCATCCTCTTCTTTGCTCATGGTTACACATGGAAGTTTTTGCCTTAAGTCAATAGGGGGGATCTTAGCTTAAAATTATCCATAAGCTTTGCTTGTTTGAGCATTTTGTATGTATATATAAGTGCACACAAGCGGATTAGTGTTCTGAAATTAGTCTATAATTTAAATTTTTGTCAAGAAAATAAAATCAAATAAAAACAAAAACAAAGAACAAAGTGTCAAATTTAAATTTTTATTCTCTTATTATACTGCGTTTTCATTAGACCTGAAATGAGGTAATTTGGCAAATTACAAAAAAAGTGTTCACATTTCAAATTTCCTAATATTGTTTGAAGGCCCAGATTGTCAGTCGCTTGTTTTTGTTGTTTTTGCATTGAATCCTGTCATTTGAAATGGGTTCCACTTTGAATGGAATCCATTTGGGTGTGTTCATAAAAGTTTTACGTAATTTCCTACCGAATTTCGTGCAAATTTGGTTGAAATTACCTCATTTGGAAATTTGAATTTGTATGGCAAATGAGATGATTTTGAATTTAATTTGGAAATTTCTGACGAAATTACCTCATTTGCTCTAATGAAAACGCCGTATTCACGGTTGCCACTTGAATATAAAGTTTGTGTCCAAAATTAAAAATAAAAATGACCAACTGTAGCTAAAAATGACCAAAATAATTTAAGCACGAAATATTTATAAACACAGAAAACAATCAATATGATCACATTTATTTCAACGTATTCTCCATAATACAGAGATGACATATTATTTTTTTAACTATTAAGCCTAGTTTATATATCAAGGCGAAGTGAAATCCAAATCGATAAATCTCGCTTCGAAAGGTTTACAAAGAAAATAAATTTTGCTGTTCGTTGAATTATATTTACTTCGAAACTAATTTCTTCCCCCTTGTCGCTTAAATAATTACATTTAATTTTATTGTATTTTTCACGCTTTGGAAAAAACCTATTTTTTTGTATTTTTTGCCACTTCGCTTCGATCTATAAACTAAGCTTTAATAATAAACAAAAACAATAAAAAAACAGGTACAAACAAATTCACAAAGCAAACTTAATTTAAATAGACTAACATAAATAAATAAAAGTAACGAATCATAAATAAAAAAACTTAAAAATATTAACAGCATTTTAAAATGAGATCCCAATATAAGCTTAATAAAAACAAATATATTCAAGAAAAAAAAATGACCAAATGGAATAAAAAATGACAATGTGACCAAGTGAAAAATTAATGACCAAATTTGGTCACAAATGACCAAAGTGGCAACCGTGGCCGTATTAGGTATAAGAGAAAAAAAAAAAAAATTGAAAATTAAAATTTGACAATTTGCTTTGTTTTTATTTTTATTTAATTTTATTTTCTTAAAATCTTTTTGCGATCAATAAGGATACAAAATTAACAAAAACTTAAATAAATTGACCACAAATTTTGTTCATTCAACAGATTAATTTGGCCTTCCAGATACTTCAAAAGTTGTTAATATTTCACATAGCTATATTTTGGTACCCACTTCTTAGTGTGAGGTGATATTCAATATATGGTTTAAAAAATTATTAAAAAATAATTTTTCTGTCGAGGTTGTAACCAAATTTGAGATGGGGAAATCCGAAAAAGTGGTTTTTGCGATGCCATATCATTCCTGATGAGTTTGTGCATTCTTCCTTCCACTGTAATTTGAGCAAGAGCCTGAAGGGATGGGCCGATTTGCTTCAAATTTAATACTGACAGAGCATTTTTATGTGATTCCCTAAAAGGAGAAATTCAAATTTTTGAATAAGGTCATCTAGATCAAGTACGTACTGGCATACAAATATTTCGTTTTTTCTCAAAAATGGCTCTAAATATTTTGATTACATGTGCAAAATAGTTGTAAGAAAACTGCGATTCAGGTTTTTGACAAAAAATCCGCATTGCGGAAACAGGTGGTGATGTTTTTTGAGAGGCCAAATTTTTGTGTTATTCGCGTATGTCTTCTGAATGGGTCGCCTGATTTCAATATAATTTTGCAGTCTGATGTTTGAAACAATACTACATTTAAAAATTTTTTAAATAATTTTTTTAATGATAAAAAGAAAAAAACATAAAAATAATGGCGCAAAATTTTAGAGGATTTAGTATGATGTTAAAGCATTTTTAGTATGATGCTAGGTTAAAAACAGGCTTTTCCAAATTTCAAACGAGTTAGTATCATATTATCTTTTTAACATTTTATTAAAGTTAAGATCGCCAAATGCCTATTTTATGTTTTTAGTATCAGACTTAATCCAGGTGTCACTTTAGCAGTTACAATTGCAAAAATGGGTTGAACTGTCACTGTTTTAGGCGTGCTCAGCTAGAAAAATAGGCTTAATATGATAGTAGTAAGAAAATGATAGAATATTTTAGTAAAGAGTTTTAAAGTAAGAAAGTTGTTTAGTATTATCATGCTGATACCTTAACATCAGGCTGTTTAGAATTTTGCGCCAATATTTTTAGTATTTTTAACTTTTTTTACATTTTTTTTTTTGCTAAAAACATCACAAGATTATATTTTTTAACTATACAAGAGCAAGTTCGTGCGATTCAGTCGAGTATATTTTGACATGGATAACATGTCTTTCTCGGAGGGTTTGGGTGGTTTATGTAGCGAAAAGAGGAAACATGTACCGCTCTTGCCCTACTGCTCAGTGACTGTTTGCATTTGTACTACAGACATTATGTATGTATATAATAACCGATAGATAAAGATTGCGCAAACATTCAGCCCTATTCTGATAAACATTCGGGTGAAATTTTGTATTCTGCTATCCATCGTCGGAGGCAAATAATTGCTCCAAAAATTTGTATAAATTTCGAAGAAAGCAGAATTTAAACATTTACATTCTCTTAAGAATTTCAAAACCAAATATCAGTAAAGATTTTCACTCTAAAGATTGAAGATTTAAAAATATAATTTAACGCAAATTGAATGAAACTTTCACGTGAATTAATTGTTTCGACTAGATCGAATAGCAGGATTATAACGGAATTGTTTTATAGCTATCGCCTCATAGTTTAACGTGATAAGTCATCGCGTTTGGGTACCTACCTGTAATACTTAAATTAATTTAAGCTCAATTTCTTCGGATATACAGAAGTGCCACTGCCGTGATTGATATCTTATTCGAGAGGGTTTGAAAAAGGGCATCCCTTCTACGTTTTAACCATTTACCCATTTTTTGTTTTCTTCCAATAACCTAACAGCACAGACATGTAATCCATGTTCAGTATATGTGCCACAAGGGTATTACGTCATTATGTACGTATAGAATGGAATTTAGCCGATAGCATTATTTGCTACCGAGATATTTGAGATCGAAGCGTTAGACATTTTAAAACTTTTTTCTTTAATTTATTGCAGTAAAAAAAAACCAATAATTGATTTTTTTTGATAACTCTTACAACACGTTATGACATTATTATCCGTAAAATAAAATTTATTTTAAGTCAGTATGTTTATTCGTTGTTGTCAACCAAATTTACGAACATATACATACCTATACGTAAACACACCTGCACAAAAAGTGGAGAAATGTCAAGATTTTCTGTTCGAATAATCGGACCAATTACAATAACTTGCAAAGGAACATTAAAAATTAAATGAATTGAACCAATAAGTTTGTACCCTTAAAGTGAAATACATATTATAAACATCCAAAGTTAAAATTTTGTTTCCAGTACGACAATTTTTCGATTAAGGTGTCCGCTCCTTGGCCCGATCACATTATATGGCAACGCTGGCTGGGCTGGTACCTATCATAACAATAAATATTAAACATTCCAAGGATTCAGTAAAGACCATCTTTCAAAATATAAGTTTGAATGACCGAAGAAATTATTATTTTTGCAACTGAGAATGATTTATGATGCAATAGTGCAAAAATAAATGTCAAAAGAATGTCTAAATGACAGAACTAGCTTAGGAAAAACTTCTTTGAAAGTTTATTAGGTAAAGTTTTGTTATGAAGGCCCTCAGAAGGAGCCTCATGGCATCTATTATTTACTAATACGTCAATGTTAACACACTTCCCATTCAGCTACGTAAGGTTTTCAGTAAAAGCGTAGGTATAAGCCAGAAGCAAAAAAGTGACAAATAACTGAAAATTGTTTTCATTAATTTTCACTCCCCATCTAAACAAGGATACTTATACATATACATACGTACATTACATACGCATTTGGTAAGTATGTAAGGTATGTTTTTATAGGGAGTGAAAATATTCTGAAGTATCCTTATGCGAATGGATGGTAGTATCTACTCTACAACCTACAACTTATGTTGATCAATTTAATTGAAACTAAGTATGTGCCAACATGACAACCCAGTAAACGTGTCACAGACACACACATACTCTCATCACACCATACATACATATTACTCTGTGTGAATGAACTTTGATTAAGAAACATCAAAGGTGGCAAAATTAAGCTAAACGGCTTTCCGAATAAAGCCGACTTAAGCCAAATGACACATTTAGAATTTATTTAATTAAGAATCCTGAATAATTCGAATTGCATGTCTTTAATAAGAACAAACAACAGCAAACATGAAAGTGTAACACAAACCCAGGACTAACTTAAGGCTTGTAGGTATCCGTATATAGATAACGGTATATTACACCAGAATTTGCTTTAAAAATCAATGGGAAAACAAACACATAAATCCTTGAGCGCGAAAGGAAAAGCAATTAAGTCTGCCTTAAGTGAGGCGAAAATTCGTTTCATCTTCCTGCATTTGCAGCACTGATGGGGATGGTGTGTGCTGTGCGCGGTGAGATGTTCAAATTAAATTTACGTCATAAAAAATACTTTGGCAGGATGTTGTGGTGGAGGTGGTTGAGGCACCCCCTCCCCAACAATGCACCCCGCGCCGCCGGCGGCGGTGGGTGTGAGAATATTGTATGAGTTGGGTATGGAGAAAGTTGAAAATATTATTATGGTCATCCGTTTTGTTGGAGAAATATACATAAATCGCCAGCAGATATTGGAATAAATTTGAATATTACTGTGCATTGGTTTGTATTACTCGAGGGCATTATTCTGGAATAAATTAATTTAACTTGTTAGCCTTATAGATCTGTATATCTTCTACATATGTATATAAGTATGTATGGTGTGATTCGATTATAAGAAAAAATGAATATTACTCTTTGAAAACAACAAGTAAGTATTTAAGCATTTTGTATTTTTTTTTAAGCTGATGGCCAAAATCAATCAATTGAAATGATAAACATTTTAAATGCATTTCGAGAACAATAAAATGCACGATTGGATCGGAGGAAGTTGTTCTTATAATTGCAAAGGAAAATGGGCATAATATTTGTATGAATTACTTCATAACACTTGTCGACCTTTTTCATATGTTTAAAGGTCCCTATGAGTATGTATTAGGGTGTCCGTTATTTCCCAAAACTATTTTTTTTTGTGGATCGGCCACCCACTAAATGGTTTTTTATCTATAAAATATGAATTTAGATGATATATGTACATAGCAACACTAAAAAAATAGATTAAAAATCGTTAAGTATTGAGAAAGGTAAAAAGTAAAAATATGACATTTTTTAAAAATCGAAATATGTGAATAAAAAAAAAATTTTACATACATTTTTGAATGTGTTTTTTTTTAAACTATTAATATGCAAAAATCAATAAAAAAAATTTAAAAAACTACCGTAGGTAGTTGGAGCAAAAAAAATATTAAACTTAAAAAAATGGGGATTAAATTTAAATATTTAATAATTAAAAAATTAAAATAAATTATAAGTTTTTGTTTTTCTGAATTTTTGAATTTTTTTCTATTAAAAACATTATTTTTTTATAAAAACCAGAAAACAAAATTAGAATATCTTGTTTATAGTTTCAGAGAAAAAAATAAAAGGTGAAAAGTACAAATATGTGAATTTTTTAAAATTCGAAATAAATTATAAGGTTTTCTTTGTACTTAAATTTTTGGATGTGGTTTCTTAAAGGAATAGTTGAAAAACAATAATCATGAAAAAAAATTAAGAATAGCTGCATTAGTTCGAGAGAAAAAAAATAAAAGTTAAAAAGTGCAAAATCTCCATACAAATTTGTATGGGAAATGTATGGCTTTAGAGGCACAGGTTTTTGACCTCAGACAAATTTTTGTTGGCCAATAAATTTTTCGTAGCGCAAAACTTTCGATTTAGTGGGTGGCCAAAAAAAAAGAGTTTGGGAAATAACGGACACCCTAGTATGTATACTTACTACTTTTTTTTGCATTGACTTAATTCTATATCTCGTGCAGGGAAAGCTTTGCAGTGCGCGCAAAAACTGCTGCACTGCACAGTAATTTTTGTTCTAAGCGAGGCGAGTTGAGTCCCAAAGTATTGTAATACTTGTCGTCCACAACGCACCAATTTTTAATTCAACATTTTGTATTAACTCTAACTTTATGCTCTCAGTTAAATGCAACCAACGCAACGCTTTGGATACGGTTGGACTTTGTTCCTCAGTGAGTTTTTCAAAAAATTATAGCATCTTGCTGAAAATTGATACAAACCATTACGAATATGCTGTCCCCATGAATCCGAGTGTCGAAAAAAAAAGTTATTGAAGGTTATTTTATTATGTAAGACGAAAATATAGGTTTTTCGTATACAACTCTGGAACGGCAAATCATATCAAAAAGTATCCAATGCAAAGTTTGTAAATAATTATGTCCCTACAGAAAACTACATTCAAGCTTTTTTGCCATAAGCGATGTCTTAGAAAATATCATAATTTTAAAAATTTGGTCAAAAATCAAAAATATTGGTTTTCCATTTTTGGCATTTAATTGGTGGTATTGATGCTAAATATCTTACTTTCAGTTTGTAAAATACAAAGGCGCAAAATTTTAGAACATTTAGTATGATATTAAAGCATTTTTAGTATGATGCTAGGTTAAAAAGGGGATTTTCCAAATTTTAAACGAGTGAGGGATCATTTACCTACAAAGTACTACGATTTCAAAAATCATAAAACAGTTTGGTTTTTTCGCATTATATGACTGTCGGTCGTAATCGAACTTACAAAATTTGCATGAGAAATTTTTCCCAACAAATTATTAGCTTTCTGACAAGAATTGGTATCGTAAACGTCGCAAACGAAAATGGTAAACAGTTTTTTTTTTTTTTCAATGGTGTTATGACAATGGTTGAATCAGCTGTTTGGTTTACCACACAATTTTTACGAAAATTTCAAAAAGAGTTCATGAAACTTTACGATCTTACGACGTTGTCGTCGGAGCGTTTACAACGTTGCACAATTACCCGTATTATCTGTTTAATGAGTTGCTCAACTTTTCCAATTTTTGTGTGGTCTATGCTGCGTTCCATGCGATGAAATTTTTGTGCAGATGAGAGCTAAGCCACTGTGGTCAGTCAACAACTAACAGCTCCTAGTTGTTCATGCGTTAAGTGTTGTGTATGTTTTCATATTTTCCGGTTGCCATTCGTAATTATTGTGTGTTGTGCTTGTAGCGTGATGGTTAGTGTGATGTGTTATGCCAGAGGTCTGGGTTCGTCGTTCGATCCCTACCCTCGCCATCTAATATAATTTTTAAAATAAAAATGGCTACTGCCTCTTGCGAGGTATTGATTGACAAAACCTCCAATTCTTGTCATAGAAAAGTGCCGCTCACATTAGACGTTCGGATTCGGCAATAAACTGTAGGTCTTCTCCATTCCTGCAGACACGCACACAGGAATGGTTGAGAGTTGTAAGTCACTAGGTAGATGATGAATCAGAGAACCAAAATAGGAAAAAGAATGGACAACTGAAATATATAAATGGATTTGTTGGCGTGACAGCTCGTGTAACACCAGAGCCTAATGATTTCTTACAACTGTCAATCTCAACAATTGCTATGTTTATGTTGAAAACAATAGTTTGGTCTTTTTTCCTCCTCTATGTCTCTGGGCCTTATTTCCAAGAGCCTAAAATAAATGTTTGTGTTTTTTTTATTTCGTAGCTCAACCAATCGACGATCAATTGTTTTTCAATATTTTTTTTCGATACAAAAAAAAAGTAAAAATAAAAGCTAATCAATGAAGCTAACAAAAATCCGGAATTTCAGATCAAGACATTAATAGGACCATGTATTGAATGTTTTAGCCTCCTCAGTGAATTCCTTATTATAAATTTTACTCCTGGTTGTTTTTTTTTTTTGTATGAACTTCCGTTCGATGGACGATGAAAAGATGTTACATTGTCTCTGGGTTGCGGAAGAGCACGTCAAATCCTATATTTTTATTAGGGCGTCCTTAAAATAAGGATAATGGAATCATTATTATTTTTTTTATATGTTTTTGATATTGTATTTGTGAGCTTTTAACTTTTATGTGACGGTTGTAAAGTTTTTTTTTGTATTCTTTATTTTTTTTTTCTAAAGATTGGACATTCTATTATTATGCTGTCAATTTAATTTGTCTTTTGTGTCATTGAATTTAAGAGAAATTTCAAAAGTACTTACTTCCCTAGGGATCGAGAGTCGGGGGCTTTGGGCATCAGCGGCCGGCGGCGGATGGCACGTGTAAAAAGTTTCGAAAAGACTCTTTAAATAAAATTTAGCTTGGGTAGCTACTTGTATTGTTATCCAGTTTCAGAATGTGCGGTATGCGCCGTGACTGATATTTTGAGTCATAATTTAAAATGCAATTTATTTTTAAGGTTAACAAAATTATGTTTATATTTTTTGTTTGCTAATAAAAGTTCGACTTTATGTTATCAAGAGCATAAAATTTACATTTTTTTCGTTTTCTTTATTCAGTACTTCAGGAAATGGACTTAAAATTTTTAAGGAGTTCAAGCTGTTCAATAGTAGCTATAATATTTTGTTGTATCATTTATATTTGGTTAAATGTTTGGACGTCTTATGAATTAAGAATAATTTTGTATCGACAAATCTACGTAGGTATATTAATTATATAATTAAATATTTAAAGAAATAAAGTGTGAGCGAGTCGATTCGATGTAAATCTTATATTTTGAGTGGTTTGCGATTAAGATTAAACTTCATATTAAAATATTTGTGTACCTAGTTTATTCAGAAATGGTGGAATAATTGTTTTGAAATGCGAAATAGGTAACTATGCGGGTAGCAACAGCTTAGTCCTTAGTGGGTGTATTGCTTGACTGCTAACTAAGAGGTGCGTGAGTTCGAGTCCCACTCTAGGCAGCATTGTTTTCTATAAGCCTCGAGTTAAAACTGTACCCCGTCACCCGTGATATAATTAACACCTTATTTCTCCAGTGTGCCAACAAAAAATTTAAAATTTTCCCTGTTCTTTAGCTTTAAGCCTTCTTAATAGTCTCCTGTAATGCACGTTGCATTTAAAAAAGACCTTAGGCCTCGCCTTACTGGCATATACAGTAAAACCCGGATAAGTGCCCCACCATAAATGCCTCGTTTGAGAGGTAAATATGCGGATTGGGCAGTGGTAAAGAGCCCGTTTAAGTGCGCATAAGCACTTATCTCTACATTTACACAAATTTAAAAAAATAACAACAAAAAACTAGTACCTATCGGTAACCTTTTAAAAAGGAAGCGCTAGATTAAAAGAAGCTTTTGTCTTCTTCTCCTGATTTCAATTATGTACTTAAAAGAATTTTTTTCAGATAAATTTCAATAAAACTATGCAAAATAAAAGGAAATTAAGCGGGGAAGGTAGTTAAGTTAGATGAGTATTATATGAAAAAATCCTCAAAATGTTGGTTCTAAAAAATAAAAGGTAGTTATGCGGATTAGAAATTTATGCGATAGGTAACTTATCCGGGTTCACTGTAGTAAAAATTAGTCCAGGAAAAATACACTTTTACAAGGCAAAAATTAGTTAGTGGCTGAAATTTGGCATGGATATTGGTAATGGGACTCTTTACAAACTAAGAATGTTCCTCATCGATCCGATGGCCGCTAGGTCATTTACAATATGTGTCAAAGGTCATGAAAATAGGTTTTTGCAAATATCTCAGAAACGGTTTATTTATGAAAAAAAAATTGTTCTGCAATCTTGTATCTGATGTAATTTTCTACCGAAATGATGAAAATTTGATTCGTAGCGCATATACCGTTAAAAAGTTGCAGCAATAGTCCGTAACAAGGGATCAATGGAAATAAAAATGAGTTTTCTTTTGCAAATATCTCAAAAACTGTTTGTTTTAAGGAAATATTGTTTTCTATACAAACTTTTAGCTGAAGTAATTTGCGATAAAAATAGTTTCATGACCTAAAAATATTTCCATTGACCTTAAGCCACTTGTAGCAGATTTGTTGACTAATCGAATTGCTGTGACATTTTAACGGTTAATGCTAGATACGTAAAAATCGAAAGGACCATTTTTGTGGAAAATTGAGTCAGCTACAAGAATGCAGAAAAAAATGTTCTTTAAACCATTTTTGAGATATTTGCAAGAAACATATTTTAATGACCTTTGAACCCTTGTAACTGACCTAGCGGTCATTGGCTGTCGGTAAGCAAATTAATCAGTTTGTAAAGAGTCTCATTACCAATATCTATGCTAAATTTCAGCCACTAACTAATTTGTTCCTTTCCTTGTCATTTTTTCGTCTATTTCTTACTGGATTATTAACTAATCTACATTTTTGGTAGGTGGTATCAAATAAGGGCTCCATACATAATTTCTTTTTTTTGAAAGCAGATAAATATGTTAATATTACTCTTCCTAAAAAACCACAAATACGATTTTGACCACTAGATAGATAGATTAGATAATAGACAGATAGATTCATTTATGATTATACAGGGTGTTCGGTATCACCAAAAAGCTAGAGTGAGTAGGTTGGGCTAAGACAAGAAAAAAATCGTACGGGAGGGGGACTATTTGTCCCCGTTTACGAGGGGGGGGGGGCAATTTTCTAAAAAATCGACTGGAAATAGAAAATAAAATTATTAAAACACAACGGTAACACCTACAATGTCATGCTATATTTTTTTAAAGCCATAAATCCATTCTTTTATTTTTTTTTTTTAGAAAATTGCCTAATTTTCCTATACAATTTTTTCCTTTTCTCGACTCAATCTACACGTTTTATCTATTTGTAACACTGTATGAGAAACACCCCGTATATTTTTGTGCATTCCACATTTGTGTAGAAAACTAAAAACCTTACTGGTTAAATTATTTCAAAAACCGTTATTTTTATGAAGAAAAGTGGTTGTATATTATGTAGAAAATTTTCTAAGCTTCCAATTAGTCTTAAATATTTTTTTTTTGTATAAAGGAACGTTAGAAAGATATTCTCGAAAAACCATTTTTGCTTCAATTTTTTTTCTTTGAAAAAAATGTTTTTTTTTTCTTCTCCACGCTTATCAGAATTGTAACTAACGCAAAACTGTGAAAAAAGCGGGCAGAAATTAGTGTTTTCGTTTCCATTTTGATGACAATTTCACAATGTTTATGAACCACCCAATTTGTTCCCTTAATTTGTTTTTACGACTTTGATCATTCGGTACATGAAAACGGTTCAATGGATTTATTTAAAATTTTACAGAAATATTGATGGTCTATAGTTCTTTAAAATGTATTACCAAATTAAGTCCTACAGTCAATATTTTTAAATCAGTAAAAGATTTACAAAAAGTTTTTTAAAAGTCGCTTTTTAGACCTTTTCTGAATGTAACGATGAGGAGCCAAAAAAAAATAATCGTTATAAAGTTTTGAAAAATCTTGTAGAATATTAATTCCAGTTTTTAAAACTATCCATAAATTTTTGGTGTCCTCATTTCTTGCGATACTATTGGTAGTCAAAGTCAAAAGTCTGTTTTTTCATTCAAAGCCAGATATTCTTTTTAAAAAAAATTGTACAATGACGAAAAAAGATGACCTTAAAGCTGAATAAACAAGTTATTACCCCCAATAAAATTGCTATCGGCACTCCCGTCGATGAGTACATTTTTTAGTTTTTTAAGAAAACCCTCAGGAGGCTGTACCGAAATTCAGCTTTCCGGCGATTTTTCCTAAGTCAAATTTCTTAAATGATATAATTTGTGATAAATATTGTAACGTAAGATTATCTAATGTTATAACTTTTTCACACACTTCATACTTAATTTTCTGTTAAAATAACCTCTATGAACTTCCTGTAACTGCAGGTTTGATAAACTATTTCAATAAAGCATATTCAAATTATTAAACCAAGAATAATTTTAGTTTTATTGTTTTTATGCAGGCCTTAAATTAATTCCTATTTCAACTGAATTCTCAGAACTTCAGAAGTCTTTTAATGCCATATCTACAAAAAGTTTTATGGAAGGTTATGTTCTCTTAAATCCTTATGAATGTATGTATATCAATTTTTACACAGAACAACTTTACTCTACTCTTATTCAAGTCTTTCATTTTCATGGCAAAAGACAAATTAATAACACACAAAAAAAAAATACTCTTTACCTTGAAGAGGGTTCCATATGGAAGAACTTTTCTTAAATCGTCTGGGCTGATACAATTTGTATGAAAGCGCTTTCATCTTTTTCCCCTTACTTAAATTTTTCATAGAAACTTTTGAAATAAATTTCAATAGCCAAGGAAGGACTACTATTATAGTTCTTGAAGTCTTTGGCGATGATGAAACAGGTTAAAACCCAGAAGTAAACGATCAGAACGATACGACTGTGTGATGTGTGTTTCTATCAGAGAGTAAGGAAAATTTTCTTGTGTATAAAATAAAAATAAAAAAAAAAAACTTTTACAATATTTTATTGATGTTTTTAAAGGAATGGTATAATAAAAATTATTAAGAAAATTAAGAATATCTGCAGTTGTTCGGGAGGAACAAAAAAATACGTAAAAAGTTCATAAATTCCGTGAAAATTTGTATGGGAAGACTATGGCCCAGGTTAACGAGCTCGGCGAAGTTTTATTTTGATCTATAAATTTACTGTAGGGCATATACTTTTTATGCAGGGTGTGTCTGATCCAAACAAAAAATGAGTTTGGGAAATAACGGATATCCTAAAAAATTTTAAATTTTTTTTAATTATTTTCAGAATTTAGTAAAACATTGTTTTATTATGTTTTTGTTAATAGAAATAATGTAATTTTTTATTTTTTTGCTATCGTCGCTTTCAAGTGTTGCTCGGAGTCATGTAATTAAGTTTTTAAATCTCAATAAGAATAGCCCTTATTTACTTTCAAAGCTAGATAGCTGAAAAAAAAAGTAAATAGACCTAAAGCGGTAAGCCTAAACCAAATAAAATTTCCTAAGAAAATAGCTAAAAATATCCCTTAGTTTTTTTTTTTTTTTTTTTTTACTTATTATTATAATTTATACCGACCGATATCTTGTTTAAGAAAAATAAAATGAAATTTGAGTTTCTCCCCCCCCCTAATCAAAATCCTATCCCTGGTCATCACTTTATACCTACATGCTCCAACTCCAAACAGTATTCTTTTTCTTATTTGACTCGTGACACCCCGATTAAGCGCTTTCACTTAATAACATGTTTTTTGCGCTTTAATATGCCTTAAACAGTTTTGTTTGTTTAAGTTTAATTTGATTGCCTTAAGATATTTATTTGCTTATTTTACTGTTGGATGTTCCATTAATTTATGAACATTGAGCAATGTTTGCGGTTAGGAACTAAAGCATTTATTGGCCTCGCTTTATTTGTTTTATTCGGTCCAGCCATCAAGTTTTTCGATATATCGCTTTACCTGTTGTTTTTGTATTGCTGAAATGTCAAGAAAACCAAAGATTAATACAAGAAAATATTAAGGTTTCAATTAAACTTTAAATAAAAATTATGGAGAATTTAAAAAGTGGTTACACCCTTCGTTGATATGAAAGTATCTTTGTCCACCTGCACAGTGCACATCAAAAAATCGAACGGAGGTTCGGATTTTCTTTGTGTTTAGTAAAAAGCATTTTTATGTAGTTCCCTAGAGAAAGGGTGCTCTTTTTCTACAAAATAGTCACAACAATGGAAGACCTTAAACCCAGTTGTGAATTTAATTTTTTTCAGGCTAAAGTAGGTACCGACCTATTTTTTTTTTTTATTGTTCTATTAAAGACGCAATCCCTTCACACCTTTCTGCCTATGCAACCACTTTATTATATGCTTGATAAGGAGTTAAAGGGTAAAATCATCAACCATATTATTTTCGTTCGTCCTTTTTACTGTGATGGTGCTTGAAAATTCTACTCCTTATGTTAATTTCTTACAAGGACAAGGTTGAGCGGGAAAAAATAAAGAGAGACAGTTAATTTACACCTTTTGTTGGACAGTAGAAAAAGAAAAAAAACATAAAGGATATCATGTTTTTTGGTTTAGTATTTATAGCCCGAAGGTAACGTTAAATGGTTAACCTTTGAGATGAGGATGAGCTAAAAAAAGGATTTCGTATTAAGCGGAAAGCAATATATTCCTTAACATAACAGAAGAGTTAAGAGGCGTAGTATAATAATTATTTTACGAAGGGATTTAATATAGGACATCAAATTTATTGAGGGTTTTTTTTTGTAGAAAATCTATAAAAAAAAACTAAACATTTTTTCGAAAGGCAAAGTTAAGGCAAGTTTATTAAACATCCTAAACATAACAACAAAGTAAATTATTAAATTTATTTAATGTTAAAGAATAATAGGAAAGAAGGAAATGACGACTTAAGTTTAGCAGAAAGATTTAAGAAAAAATTAATTATTTAATTTCTCACATTTGTCTGTGCTACACTCGATGACATGCAAGAAAATTTAATTCAATATGTACTAATTTAAGATTTTTTAAAACTCTTAATGTCAGTACGGCAAATTAAGAAGAATATGAAATATGTTGAGAGCTTATTTTATAAATGGAAGGTGAACATCAGGCTGTTTAAAATTTTACGCCATCAAGTTGAAGTAGAAAAAAAATCACTAGAAACAACGGCAACACTTACAATGTCATGCTATACTTTTTTTTTAAATCTATAAGTCCAATAACGACCTAGCTTGTATAAAATATTATGTTTTAAGACAATAAAACAATTAATAGATTAACATTTTGTTGTTTATATTTTGATTTCGAGTATGTAAGTTTGGGAAATAATAACAATCAGAGAGGGATTTCTTTTTAGAATCCTAATACAATTTTATTAATCAATTTTTAGGTGGATTTACATTTTTGTTCATTTGACCCGCATCATTGGTAAAATAAATTAATAAATTATTGGTATTTTCATTAAAAAACTGTATCATCACAAATATAAATTTATCACGTGTACGACGTACGATGGTACTATTGTTCCCACAAACGTTTGTCCAGAGCTCAGAGTTGTCGAACTTTAAACTATTGATATTTTGAAATTTTTCATTGCTGTGATAGTCTCAGAGAGGTGACAGCAAATTTAGGTAAAACCAAAATGTAAGTAAAAAATTAATAAATAAAATAAATAAATGTATAATGATATCGAATATAAAAATCTTGAAGTTTTTTTTTAAGCTTGTGTTAGATATGGGGGGCTAACTTTCATTTTATTGTGTCAGTTTGGAGTAATAACCACTTATATTTTTATACATTAAGCATATGAAAAAATGAAAAAAATTTGCCTAAGCCTTAAAACCTTCATTGTGATCATATCTGATCAATAAAACATAATTAAAAAAAAAAAATAAACATAAAATTAATTTTTTAGCACTTTCGATTTTTTTTTAAATTTTTTCGTTATTGGATCATTATTTAATTGGTATATGTGGCTTCACTAAATTTTTAGCTACAAGACCAAGTTTTGTGCGATCCAGTCGTGCATGTTTTTCTTTCCTTTTAAGCTGGTTCTTTAGAATTGACCTTCCCTAAACGGGGGGAAATAAACCCCCCTCCCATACGATCTACACATCCTAGCCCCCTGTCGCATCTTAGGCTGCGCGCACAGGTGTTTGTCACACCTTAAAAAACTAGAGCTTAGATATAGGTTGGGTCGAGGCAAAAAAAATCGTATGGTAGGGGGGTCTATTCTCCCCGTTTAACCAGGAGGGGTAATTTTTTAAAAAAATTACTCAAAACAGAAAGAAATTATTAAAAACAACGGTAACTCTTACAATGTCACGCTATACCTTTTCATAGAGGCCAAAATTTGTTTGTAAATAAAGTTGTTTTAGTGGAAATAGGATCTTCGGAGCACCAAAATAAGGGGTTGAAGTCGAATTTAAGGAAAACTTACTTTTGTTATTTTCAATTTTCTCAAAAACTAGAAGACATTTTGACATCTGGTTTTTGGTATTTGACTAAAAATTTATAGGAGCATTGAATATTAAACACAAAAATACAACTTAGTAACGTAAACTTCTGAACAAAATCAGTTTGAACAAATTTAAAAAAAAATTTTTTTAATTTTTAGTTTGAAAATTTATTTTTTAAAACTTGTTCACTAAAACAACTGGTGCCAAATAACTTTGTAAATATGACAAATATGAAGAATTTTGTCAAAATCAATTTTGTAGAGAATTTGCTAAGCTATTTTTTCGTCTCAGATTATTTTTTTAAAGGACAAATCGTTTCTAAGTTAAACACGAAAAACCGAAAAAGACGACATGTTACACTTTCCTACCGCTAGAGCTGGACTCGGAGGCATGGGGACTTTTGTAAACTTCATCGTCAGGTCTCTCTTAATAAGCGTGCCAAGTTTCAAAACTGTTGGATTTTTCCAGGTGAAAACCGTTATTGACTGGACAAATAAAATTTTGTAAAAGATTTTTTTTTATTTCTTATTATTGATTTTAAATTTAAAAATTTAAAAATTATTTAAATTTAAATAGTTCTATACATGAATGATGTTCAATAACACGGTGATTTATTGTTTATTTTTGATTAGGTACTCCCATAATATTTTTTTTAGCTAAACAATTCTTTGGCAAGGGCTGTGATTTTTGTCCATAAAAGCAAAGGTATATGTGCGACTGAGTCGTGCAAAATATTTGTATTGTTTCTATGCAACTACGACAATAATGGCTTGTGGTTAGGTAAATGAAAGGATATGGGTTCTTTTTAAATTTTTAACAGAAGGCTTTAGTGAAATTTTCTAGAGTGGAATAAAATCATAAAAATTTTTAAATTTATTCAACATGGCCACAATATGTTAAATATTTATGAGTGTTTTCATATACCTAACGCACACAAATCATAAAAATCATAACCAATATTTTTCAAATTGACCTTGAAAAAAAAAAAAGATGAAAAAGCATTCAGAAAGGATATTTTTTTGGTCCTTGCATCTCGCCTTGAATATATTCATCTTATCCCTTGTCAATCAAACGACATGTCGATCATTGAGAAGGACACTTAAAATCCCAAATACTCTGAGTGTCCATCTTTTTGTTAAAGATGATTAAATCCGATTTGACATTCCAAAGAAATCAATTCGAATTTCTTTAAAAATCAAAAAAGAACAAAAAATACACAGAATTACCTTCACGTTCTACTGCATCAAGTCTATAAATATAGACAAAGACATACCTAGAATCAGTGGCGTAACTTAAAAACTTTTGTTTGTTAAGAATAACAAAATTTTTAATTTCTAATTTTCAAATTTTGTGTGTAAAAATTAGTTGAGTTGCTATAAAGTTTTGACGGAATGGGGACCGAATCTTGAAAACCGCATAGAAAACCCAAAGAACAAAAATCCGAAAAACACAAAAAAAAAACCAAAATTTGAAAATCCAATATTCCAAAACCCCAAAATCTAAAAAGTTCAAAATCTCAAAAGCCAAAATCCCATATTTAAAATTGTAAAAAAGTTCTTTCAATAATACCTACAAAATGTAAACGTAAAAGTGCTTTTATCCCGTACAAATATTTATGGGAAAAATATGACTCTAGAGGCACTGGGAACTGGGAATACATTTTTTTTGCCAATACATTTTTAGATATCGCATTTTCATGATTTAGGGTTTTTAGAATATTGGGTTTTTCTGGATCTTGGATTTTCGGGATTTTTAATTTTCGGGATAATTGGTTTTCGGGATATTGGACTTTCTGGATATTGGGTTTTTGAGAAAAAAAAATGTTAATGTTATATTTCCAAAATTCACTTAGCAGCGGCGATGGATTTTCCGCTTCCCAAACTGCTATGTTGAGAGTGGTGCGTCCCTATTGCCCCTTCTTATACCACGCCACTGCCTAAGATACTCCTATCTATCGTTTGCCTTGGTTTATAGAATGAAAATCTACTGAGGTGCTATTATAGTCATTCTCATGTGCCAACTTCTATACTGAGACTGGAAACTGGATGCTCTATACAGACACGTTATTGTGCGGAAGGATTGCAATAGAATTTATCCTTTGGATATAGGATTTGTTAGGAAGTGTCATGTAACCACGTTACACTTTCACTATGATGTGTTCGTTTTTTCAACACAAAAAAAAAATGCTTAAGGCTTGATGAAATTTGACTTGGATGAAGTTCATAATAAAAAAAGTCACACAACCCTTTATGAAAATTTGAATCTGTTGCATATTAGAAAATTATTTTTGTTTAATATCACATAATCTTTAAAATAAAAAAAATGTGGGTATCCTCGAAATGGCGGGAGCTTACCTCCCAGGATCAGGATAATAAATTATAGTTCTTTAGGGACTGCCGATGTTATACTGTATGCCTATGCGATATATTCAATTCCTATAACAATAAAACCATTTTCGCCTCTGACTGGTGATGGTATAATAATTGGCTATCTATAATGGCATAACTATCTTCAAAAATTGTTGAAATTGATCTCATTATACAAGAATAATTGGCTATATGAAACGGATAGACTCCAACAAATTGTTGATGATTGACGTCAGCCGAAGTATGAAATATTCTTGAATTTGTTTCTGTAAAAAGGGGAAGTGGCGGAAAACTTGGCATGGCCACTATCGAGTCCTTTGATATAGGCTACATTTTAGTAAAAAAAAATGTCTGAAGAGGGATATTATTGGCATAACTTCCCCTTGAAACTTTTTTTTATTTTCGCTGAAAATATTTTTTGGATAGTTAATTTTTTTTTGAAAAACCGCCATCAATTAGTTTTTTGTAATTTTGATTGAAAGTTGGCTGTGTACTAATTTAAGCACGATCAGATCATAACAGGAAACAAACCGATAACAAGAGCTTTTTAAAATAGGTTTAAATAATATTGCATATCAAAGCTTAAAAAGTCAAAAATGGGAAGACAAGTTTTTTCTAAATTCATATCCTAAACCCATATTTATACACTTAGAATTGCGTACCTACCAATTTTGTTTTTGTTTAAAAAAAAAATTACAAAAAATATTTATAAGTTATTTTAACCGATCCTACGATCTTAAAATAATTTTTTATAAATTAATTTTGATTTATTGATTTTCAACAATTTCTTATGGGGTTCTCCAATGGTAAAAAAATATCAAATTTTTTTTTGATCCAGATCTGTCAAAACACTGATTTCTACAATTTTCGTCTTCCAATTGACAAAATAGACGTTCAAATGGGTAGATAATTGTCCTCTATAACCTCTGTCTATCAACTCCTACTCTCGACCTCCCCGTGGTGAACGTCGGGTGCCTAGTACCTTAACTGAAGATGGGGTTCCAATCCTTGTGGACGGTTTAGGCGGCAGCAAATGAGAGAGGGGGGGGGGAGTGTTCCCACTAAGGCACTTCTCCTTTATCCAGGCGACAGCGGAAGAATTCCCCAGATGGAATCAACGGTGGCGTCTACAGTTCCAGTCAGGTTGAACTACTTAGTGAACACCTTATATGGGCTACTACGACGTATTCGTAGCTCAGGCCTATAAGGAGCGGTTTATCCGGCTCCCCGTCCTTGGAGTTATAATAAGGATCTGGTCCTCCAGGCTAGGGGGTTGTGCGTCGGGGTGACTTCCCTACCACGGAAAAAATGTCGGTTCCGAAACGACAACAAGCCTCGAATATGGATGATTTTAATGTTGACGACCCCAGCAAACGAAACAAGGACAACGAATTTCGGATCTGCACGTGGAATGTCCGGACCTTAAACAGGCCACGTGCAGCCGAACAATTAGTGGAGAACCTGGATAGGCTAAAGGCTGATGTAACAGCCATCCAGGAAGTTCGATGGGATGGAGAGGGCATACGAAGGTTGCAATCGTGTGACATCTACTTCGGCGAGTGCTGCAAGGAGCAGGGTCAGCGGCTCTTTGGTTGTGGTTTTGTGGTAAGGGGAAGACTTAGGCAAAAGTCATGGGCTTCAGAAATGTAAGCGAGCGCCTGGTCAGAATCCGCATCAAAGCAAAGTTCAAAAACATCACGTTGATCTGTGCCCATGCCCCAACGGAAGAAAAGGATGACTCAACCAAAGAAGAATTCTACGATCTCCTCGAGGATACTTATGGTAGCTGCCCCAAGTACGACGTCAAGATTATTCTTGGCGATTTCAACGCCAAGATCGGAAAGGAGGGCATCTTTGGTTCGATAGTCGGAGGACACAGCCTGCACGACAACACTTCCGGTAACGGACTCAGGCTCATTGATTTCGCGGCGGGGCGAAATGTCATCATAGCAAGCACTCTATTCCCACACCTCAATATACACAAAGGGACCTGGCGGTCTCCGGATCAACGAACCGTCAACCAGATTGATCATGTTGCGATAGACGCCAGACATGCTTCCAGTATCCTGGATGTCCGAACGTTCCGAGGTGCCAACATAGACTCGGATCACTACCTAGTGGTAGCGCAAGTACGTATGCGGATATCCATGACGCCACAACGACGAGCGAATGCTGTAAAACGATTTAACGTCGCGAAGCTAAAATCGCAAGAGATAGACAGGACTTTTGCAGACCACGTCTCTCTTAAACTCTCAACAAGCCCGCCACAAGCATCATCTGTAGAGGACCAGTGGAAGCACTGCCAAAATGCCATCAAAAGTGCCGCTATTGATGTGCTGGGTTTCACTAGGCCACCACAACGAAACCCCTGGTTCGATGAAGAATGCAAACTGGCGCATGAAGCAAAGAGCGAGGCCTACCAAGCAATGCTGCAGACTAGAACCAGAGCTGCTGAGAGAGCAGCCCGGGAGCTCTACGGGCAAAAGCGAAGGGAGGAACGGCGACTTCTCAGGAGGAAAAAGAGAGAGCATGCGAAGCGGGCGGTCGAGTCTATTGAGGACTGTAGCGGCAGGGGGGATTTTCGAAAGTTCTACCGAAGGGTGAGGCAAACTACCCAGGGTTACAAGGCCAGAACGGAAGCCTGCCGAGATGAGAGTGGGAATATGGTGGTAGACACACAGTCGGTGTTGAGGATCTGGAAACAACACTTTTCTAGACTACTGTCAACGATCTGATCGGCGCCTATCAGTGTGGTTTTAGGCCCGGCAAATCAACCGTCGATCAAATGTTCACACTCCGACAGATTTTGGAAAAAACCCAGGAGCTTCAAATCGATACACACCCCCTCTTTATCGATTTTAAAGTCGCATATGATAGCGTAGACAGAGACGAGCTATACAGAGCCATGGCGCATCTGGGCATCCCGCCAAACTCGTCCGCTTATGCAGGATGACGATGGAGAAATCTCGCTGCTCCGTCAAAGTCGGCAAGAACACCACCGAACCCTTTGATGTCGAGAAAGGTTTGAGGCAAGGCGACGCGTTATCATGCAACATCGTACTTGAAGTAATTGTAAGACACTCGCAAGTCAACAACAGTGGTACAATTTTTCAAAAGTCCGTTCAACTACTTGCTTATGCAGATGATATTGACATCATTGGAAGAACGAAGCGAGCTGTTACCGGTGCGTTTGCAAGTATTGAATCGGAGGCGGCGAAAATGGGTTTGTTTGTTACGAACAATATTGCAAATTATGCCCAACAGATTTGTATATCACACGGACGAAAATATAAAGTACTAGCCGATAAAACCCGGCGTTGCCCGGGTCTTCTTTACTAAAACATTATGACAACCAAATATCAACCAAAAAGATGGTTTAAAATCATCACTCGAAAAATGTTCAGCTTAAGAAAACTTTGAAAATCAGACTATTTGTATATTATGTACCTACTTCCCATTACCCCCTTACGAACGAACGACTGTGAATTGTGTTAGTCGCTTTAGAAACAAATTAGAAATTTATCAATGAAAAGTTTCATTTTCCATCTTCTCTACCATATACCCTATTTATGTATATCTTCGCTAGGCAAATCATGTCATGATATTTCATTTCGTACTTCGACTGCATGGGAGTTTGATGGTTGACTTTTTTGCGGATAAATGTTGAACTCTTCGGTTGTTATATTCTAGCCCGGGAAATTATACTTTCACTTCGAAAAAATTCCGACAAAGCTGAATTTTGGTAGCGAGCTTATTATTATGTCTTAATAATTTTCCAAAAAGTACCCTAAATTTTGACCGGAGCTTAGATTTTTAAGGGGGGTGAAAGGAATTGAAGTTCAACTTTTAGCAGATTCCTTGACAATAATGATAATTTCTGCGACATTTTCAAGAATATCAAAAACAAATAAAACTTTCAAAAACCACGAAAATAATAATAAAAAACGAACGCAAATCAAACAAAAGTAGTAGCCGTGGCGTGATGGTTAGTGCGATGGACTGTCATGCCAGAGGTCTAAGGTTCGATCCCCAGCCTCGTCATCTATTTATTTAAAGAAAAACGGCTACTGCCTCTTGCGAGGAATTGACAAATCCTCCAAGAGTATCTCCTGTCACAGAAAAGTGCCGCTCGTTAGCCGTTCGGATTCGGCAATAAACTGTAGGTCCCCTCCATTCCTGCAGACACGCACACAGGAATGGTTGAGAGTTGTAAGTCACTAGGCCCTAGTTCTTCATGAGCTGTTGTGCCATCAAATTTATTTTATAAATCAAACAAAATTAGGTATTCAAAAGAATGAAACAAAAATTCACTCGTTAATACAGCGAACACCACTCACATGAAAAGACATAAAATAATGAGTCAAAAAATGACATTTCTAGACAAAAAGCAACAAAAAACAATCATCTGTCAAATTCCATATCAGAGATCCATGTCAAGATAAAATATCAGAGATAGATCGCTGACATCATATCATAAGATTAATTATCGTGACTCCACAAGACATTTCATGTCACGATGAACATTCTGAGATGAGGTGTTACTATACACAAAAATATCACCGCGGTTTGCCCACGGCACATGGTTTAAATTATTTTTTTTTTTTGTTTTTTGTACCTATTCTCTCATTCTCCCTCGAAAAACTTATGTTCGCTAAAAATGAAATTTTAAGTTTAGTATGAAAATTTTGGGAATTTTGAAAAAAAAAAAAACTTAAAGTATATGTGGACGTTTCATCTTTCTAAATAGGTATGTAATCAAAAATAAAATCCGATAATTAGAACGAAAGTTAGAAGCTAAAGAGTAGAATCAAATCGGCACTTCTTCACATTTCACCCAAAACGATGTATTCTCCACTGAAGACCGGCATTGGACCACGAACAAATTTTTCTTTTCATTACCTTTTTAATAGTACAAAATCTATGTCTCTTACTCAAAACCCCGATTTATGCCGAATAATTTGTCAAACGTCTATTTTTCAAAATTCAACTTTTAACATTTTATAACTCGCTTCGTAGATTTTATAGAATTTTTTTTGAACTAACCACTTTCTTGTATTTAAAAGATCTATCGATTAAAATTAATATAAAGACTGTATCCTTTCCCGTTTAGAAAATAGTTTTTCGACCATTAATCAGAAAAATCCCATTTTACATAAAATTCTCTATTCAAAAAAAATTATTATATATTTTTATCATTTAAAGTATAAGTAACCTGTGCAATGATGAGTCAAATGAATGAATGAGTGAGTCAGTGCCCGGTTCTTCATTTATAATAGGTATTTTGGCCCCTTACCCCTTATTGTCCACGCCCTTGTGTTTCATTGCATTTAATCTTTAATCAAAAACTCTAACCTCGAAAATCCGACCATTTGAACTCAAGTTATAAATTTAGCGTCCCTTTTTTGTGTAATTACGGTTGTTTTCATAGACTTCTGACTAACCGATTTCTGCAATCGCAAAAACGAATGAAAAACTACTTTTATTTCACGATTTTAAAGTATTTTAAAAATAGTTATTAAAATCGAAGTAGTAAAATGTTTACCTTTAAGAAATAGATAGTTTTTTTGTTAATTTTGAAATCGCAGAAATCAGTTAGTCTGACCCTACATACCTACTTAACAAAAATAATAATTTTTATTAGTGGTGCAAGTGCCCCTTACCTCTCCTCGCACCCTCTAATTTTGCAATGAATTTTCTCTTTATTTAAAAACTCTAACCGTGAAAATCAAATGGTCGGAAACTACAGTTGTAAATTAAGCCAGTTTGCGTGTAATACGCATCCCCCTGTCACCTTTGCGTACGCCCTTGATTGTGAATTACTCAGCAAAAAAAAAATAGAAAAATAATTTTAGTAGGGGTACAAATTTCCACTTACCCCTCCTTACGAACGCATTTTCCTTTAAATAAGTGCGTTTTCATTAACCATCACCAACCACCCACTGCCAAACCAACTAATTTCAGTCTTACCTTAAAATACAACAATTAGAACTCACGTTGTAAATTTAGTCGATTTAAATGTAATAAGCACCCCGCCTATCCTATTTTCATGCCCCCCTGATTGTGTAATTATTCAGAAAAAAATTGAAAAATAATTTGTATTGGGGTTGAAATGCCCCGCCTTACCCCTCCTTGTGCATGCCCTTGCCACTAAATAAGTTCGTGTCCATTTACCATCACAAACCACCCACCGCCGAACCAACCAATTTCAGTAGATACGAACATTTTTTTCTGCTGCAAATATTATACTTACATACTCATATACCAACTCCACTCATTTCTTACTACACTATATAGAATCCCTACCGTTTATGTTTTTTTTTTTATATGAACATATACCTACACAAAAATATCACCATATAAACAGTCAACTCTACTCACTATCTCGCTCCCACCTACCAAGGCACATTGCACATGGTTTGAATTTTGCAAGGAAAATACCTCCATGCTCGATTTTTTTTGTGGTAAGTTTTTAATTTGTTTATTATTCTGTATTTAACAAATATATTCTTTTCTGCTGTAGCCTATAGCATACCAGATAAGTGAAATTTATATTATATCTATTTTTTAAAAGGTTTTTTTTTGTTTGTTTGTGAGTTTAGTGCATACATACAGCCAAACTGACAAACAAAAAAAGTTACTCTTTTATATAATAGTATAGATAATGTGATTAAGTTTTAACATCGGCTTTTCGTATTGCGAGTTGGCATAGTGGTAGCGTAGTCGGCTGGTATGTGGAAGGTCCCCCAGGTTCAAATCTCGGAAAAATCAAGTAAGTAAAATATAAGTTTTTTTCAATTAAAATAAAATTGTATACATTTCAGAATAAAAAGAGGCAGCTTCAAAACTCCTATAATGGAAGAAAAATAACAAAAGCAAGCACAAAAATTATCCTTGAATTTGCAAGGTTATATGTCACAAACAGTATTTCGTGCTTGGAGTTAAAAAATTCATTTAGAAATAAATATTGTTTTAAACAAGCACTTTTTAGTTTCAGTTCGAAGGTTTTCTTTTTACAGGCAAGATTATAAGGTTTACATTTGATGACTTAAAATATTGGTCACAAACAATGTAACGAAAACCAAGGTGTTATCCCCCTCCTTCCCTTACCACCATTATAACCCCATGTATACAGGAACATGAGGCTAGTCCTGGCAGCAGGAAGGAGAGGGCGTCCTGGCTACGGCAGCGAGGCATGCTAGCAAACGCACATCCTAGCTCGTCGGTGGGGTGGGTTCTTGCCACCGTAGCACTGAACTTGTGTTACGACACTTCATGCCTGTGAATATAAAAATAGGGTTCAAAAAAATAACTGAAGCCCGAATCCGTCCTAAACGGGAGGGGTATGTTTCCTATAGAGGGAGGGAGGGTCAAAGATGTTGTTGTCCCTCCGGAGGATTTGCCCACCCTTTGTATCTTTAAGATACCACCTTGGCTACTGCCTCCTCCTAGTTGTGCAGTAGCCCCTGCTTAGCTTAATGTCCTAAGCTTACCAGGTATTCATCTAGTCCTCCTTCATCTCGTCACTTCCACCTCTGACCTTGAGGGCTTAGGCTATCATCTCAAAAAAAATATTATTAAATAAAAAAAATATATCCGGAGAAAATGTATCTTCCCTTCTAAAAAACCAGAAACGTCAATCATTTATATTTCCGGGAGTAGAGGAAACCCAAAATAAAAATCCAAAATATTTCAATTGAGTCATATAAATATTACAAAATTTTATTGGTGGCCAAGAGAGAAAATACAAAAAAAATTTAATGCAATTATTATTATTAATCAATATATCTATATTTTAGGAAATCCAATTTAGTAGGTCTGTTGTTTTTTTTTTCTTAGTTTGTATTTATGTAAACTTAATTTTTCTTTCTAGTTGATTTGTTTTCTTTATTATTTAGTATTCTTTAATTAGCTAGTTTTTTTTTTCTCTAAGGGAATAGGCTCTACCCAAATCAAAACAAAAAAAATTATCTTTTTAAAATTTTCAATAAAGAACAAACACACACAAGTAAATAGACTTACATACTTTGCCATCCAGACAGCCAAGGAGGTGCACCACTTTGGAGGAATTAACTTTATAGTTCGATGACCACTGAAATGATTAAATCTTGTTTTTTTTTGTTTTGCTTTAGGGGGGGTGTAGGTTGTTTTAATAAATTTTATAATTTTATATAGGTATATATTTTTTTTGATATTATTTAGAACGTATATTAGATTTCCTTGATCACAAAGGGTTAATCTTACTTTAATTTTTTTTTCTTGGAAAACTTGACTTTACAATTTTCTCTTATTTTATTTTATTTAATTTTATTTTTATTCTTGCCACACTATTTAATTAATTTTAGTGGTTTAATAACAATATTGAAAGCTTAAATTTAAACACATAAAAACACCACATTTGACACAATAGGAAGGATGGGGATAACACAAAAAAAAATAGGTAAGATGGTAGGTATGTTGTGTTTTTTTTTTTTTTTTTTTTTTTTTTTTTTTTTTGGAGAACACACTGGATACACTTTTTTTCACTGGGAGATTTGTTGCAGGGGGATGTCTCGCTAATGGGCAGGGATCGCCGTGGAAAAGATCCTCCGGTAAGTATATTCCTCCAGGTTGATATTCGCACTTCAATTAAGTTACTTTTTTTCTTCTTGACATCTTGGTGTAGGGTAACAGGTAAGTTTGTATGTCTTTTTTTTCCGGTAGGTTTTAGGTAATTAATTATCTCTTTATATGTTTTTTTTTTCTTATTTAAAAAAAAAATCTTGAGGTCATAGGTTTAGCTTCTATGTTTGATGTAAGCAGGGGGTGGGGTGGCACTGATTTTATAATGTAGGTGTGTAGGTGTATAACACAATATTTTATTAATTTTAAGTTTTATCTTAGTTGGGGTAGGATATTTTTTGTTTAGTTTTTTTTTTTGTTTTATATAACTTTATAAGGTTTTTCTTTTTTTATGAGGTTTACGTGGTTATATCCGCTTTCTGTTTGTTCACAGGTATTGGTTTTCGTAGTTGGACCCCTTTCTTTTTTATATTATTTCGTAGGTAAGTATACCCATTTTTTTTCAAATAGGGATTTAGGCACTTGTCATAAACCGCATTGTTAGTTTTTTTTTTTTTTTCTTCGTTCGAGAGAGTTATATTTTTTTTTTTTTTGTTCTCGTCAACTTTCTCGCGTTCGTTTTTAGATAACTTCTTGTATCAGTTTATTTGCCGACCCGCACTGCTTTTACATCGATCAATCACTGACTATCACAACAGCAACAGGTACCTCTTCTATCTTGGTGATGCTGACCATTTCTAGCTGTACTATCATGCCACCCACTATTAACTGTCCAGCTAGTATGTATCAGCATCATACCACCAGATATTAGCGGTCCCAGTTACTGTTGGAGGTCTATGTACATAAGGTTAGACTAATTTGCTTGTGCCTATATGTGATGTGTATGTTTGGGCTATGGTTATATAAAAAAAATATTATTTAAATTATGTACTAAGTTAGGTGATTATTATAGTCTGGCAGATCTGGTTGATTATTACGTCTATTTATGAATATTATTAGAGGGATTAGCAGTTATATGTGGTATGGTTATTTGTCATTATTTATATTATTAAATGTCTATAGTTAAGCCGATATAGTTTATACTTATTATTTTTTTATTGTAATTATCGTTATTATTAAATTTATTATTATTATTATTACATATTATTATATTCATTATTTGGGCTTGGTATTAAGAATAGGATTGGTTGTTATTATTCCCTTTTGTATTATGTATTATATTTTTTTTTTATTAATGTGTCGTTTCCAACAAATCTTGTCCTTTCACTGAGGTTTTTCGATTGGGAAAGGGGAAGAACGAAACGATCCATCGATCTTATGCCCTGAGTAGAGATCTCATGCATCTACCGACCGAGCTAGCCGGGCTTCATTAAAAGCTATTTTTTTAGGTCCTTGGCGTGAAATACTCCAACCTTTTTGCCGTTCAGATCTTCCAACTCATAGAGGTGATTCCCGACAACTTTAGTGATCTTCACTTTAGTAAATTTTGGGCCGAGCTTTGCACAAAACCTTTTTGATGCATCGTTAAATGCAAAATTTCTGCGGAACACCAGGTCGCCGACAGCAAACTTTACATCTTTGCTACGCAGGTTGTAGGAATTTTCGTACTTAGTGTGCGCATTAGCAAGGGAATTTTTTATGTACGAATGTAGTACGTTCATTTGGGAAGCTTTCGACACTATTTCCACTCCCGAGTTGTTTAAGGCATTCAGGCTGCGAAGCAGTCTGTAGTCCGAGCCATGCTCCACACACCTCTGCCCAAACAGAGCTTCATATGGTGACATATGTATTGCTGAATGGACAGTGGTGTGCAGAGCGCTGGCTATAGACTGCAAATGGCTGTCCCAGTTTCTTTGATCAGGATCAATGTAGGAGCGGATCGCAGCCAAAATCGACCTATTCACCCTCTCACTAGCATTAGCTTGCGGTGAATAAAAGGCGGTTCTAACGTGAGTTATGCCCAGCAACGACATGTGCTTAACAAACTCACGACTGACAAACTGTTTGCCGTTGTCAGAGAGTATGGTCTCCGGTACTCCAAAGACGCAAAATACTTGCTCCCGCAAGAACTTTAGTACAGAATCCGTTGTTGCTTTTCGCAGTGCCTTGACGATCACGAACTTCGTCAGCTGATCCAGCGCAATCACAATGTGCGTATTTCCGTCTCTTGAGCGTGGATATGGACCCAGAAAATCGATGTACACCATTTGGAAGGGTCTCTCAGCCGAAAATGCTTTACCCATCGGAGGTCTCAGGGTAGCATTTGGGGCTTTCGAGGCCTTACAAATGTCGCACATACCGATAAACGTCTTTACCTGGGCTGCCATGTGAGGCCAGAAAAATTGTCGCTGAAGTCGATAGAGTGTCTTGGCGATTCCTCCATGCGAAGCTCGAGGTGGTTGATGAGCCAGCGCGATCAAACGTTCAGTCAGCGGTTCGGGAACCCAAAGCTTCCAAACGAGATCATCCTCTAGAGGATGACCTGTGCAATGATTGACCTTCTTGTAGACGAAACTTTCCGACACTTGAAGATCAGGTAGCTTATCTTTTTGTTCTTTGATGCTGTCAATGAGCCTGCAGTATTCCGTAGACTTAAAACTAGGATTTGCAAGATCAATATGCAACACATCACAGGGATCTTTCATCATCGAAACATCGCAAACCAGAGCATCGACCCCATACACTCGCGAAAGGGCATCCGGTACAAGATTCTGGGTTCCTTTGCGATGCTCAATGGTGAAATCGAATCCCTGAAGTTTTAAGCTCCATCTCGCTAATCGACCACTGAGATCTTTCTGGTTCATCAACCACTTCAAACTCGCATGGTCGGTCACAACCTTAAACGCATGACCTTCGACGTAAGCTCGAAACTTCTGGACTCCCATGACAGCAGCCAGACATTCACGCTCGGTCACATTGTAATTGCGCTGGGCCGCGTTGAGTTTCTGGGAGTGGTAGTAAATTGGACGTTCACTACCACTCGCATCTAACTGGCTCAGGACACAACCAATGCCGGTGTTGGAAGCATCGCATTGTATTATAAACTCCTTCGAGAAGTCCGGATTTACCAGAAGAGGCGCGGAAGTCAGTGCTAGTTTTAGTTTTTTGAAGGCTTCAAAGGCTTCGTTTGTGAAGGCGAACTTTTTCCCTTTCTTCAAGGTATCGGTGATCGGTCCCGCTAGGGTGGAGAAATCCTTTACAAATCGCCGATACCAACCAGCTAACCCAAGGAAACGTCGGACCTGTTTCGCCGAAGCCGGAGTAGGGAAATCCGCTATAGCTGTCACCTTATCCGGATCCGTCTTTAAACAACCATCTCCAACAATGTACCCAAGGTATTTTAATTCCTTGAAACAGAATTTTGACTTCTGGACATTCATCGTAAGTCCCGCTTCCTTCAGTCGACCAGCCAAAATCTCCAATAGTTGAACATGCTCCTCGAAAGTGCTTGATACCACCAACAAGTCATCCAGGTACGGAAAGATTTTTTCTCGCAGTTGGTGGGGTACCACTTTGTCCATTAATCTGACCATGCGTTGGGGCGCATTGCAGAGACCAAAGGGCATAACCGTAAACTGCAACAGGGGCATGCCAGGCACAGTAAACGCCGTCTTTTCCCGAGATGATTTCTCCAACGGGATCTGCCAAAAAGCATCTTTCAGATCCACACTCGAAATAAAATGCGTATCTGAAAGACGCGATAGCAATCCTTCTATATGAGAAAGTGGATACGCATCTTTCTTAGTCTTGGCATTAACTTTCCTGTAGTCTAGGCATAAGCGATTTTTACCGGGCTTTCGCACTAGGACTACAGGAGAGCTCCACGAACTAGTACTTTCCTCGATAACTCCAAGGTTAAGCATACGCTCCAATTCCTCATATAGCAGTTTCTGTACCGCTGGAGAAACCGGGTAATGGCGCTGTTTAATGGGCTCAGCATCCCCTGTGTCAATGGTGTGTACCTCTAGCGTTGTTTTTCCTAGGCCTTCAATAGCTGAGGATGGGAACAGGCTAATGGCATCTTGTAACCTTTTAGATTGTTGTTCGGTAAGTATGTGGGCATTCGGATCTATCTCGTTCGAGCAAGGAACTGAAGAGATTTCGGAAATCAACTGAGGAGCGATATCAAACTCCTTCCAGAAGTCAATACCCAGGTACAGTTTCTGTTGCAAAGATGGAACCAGATAAAGGGGAATTGTTTTCGTCATCCCTTTATAGGTAACCTCCGTACAGATCCTTCCTACAATGGCTTGATTTTTTCCGTCGGCGGTCTTAACTTCAGAAGAAAGTTTCGAGATTGTCTGGCCATGTTTTTGGAGAAACTCGAAGCCATCCGCACCTAAGCAGCTTATACTGGCCCCACTATCCAGTAAACCCAGGATAGGATCTCCAAAAATGCGGACGGTAGCGTAGGGTCGTGGATCGTCTGAGCTGCACAACGTCGTGGCTTCAATGCTTTGTATGCTTTCTTCTTTTCTCGAAACTTCTCCCTCAGTTTGGCCACTTTATCGGAAACGATAGTGTCTTGGGTTCCGAAAATACGTTTCCGCACGTCGAGGTAATTTTGAAGTCTTTCGTGTAAAGGTTTGAGTGGTCTTTGGGCAACCGGTGTAGGTTGAACATCAGCTTCCCATGACCTGCTTGGCCGTTGCAGGATTCTAGGTGCTGGAATTGGCAAGATTATAGGTGGAGTTTCGTTGAAGTTTGAAACGGATTCAGGGTTGCTGGAATAGGGAGAGGGTTTAGCAGAGACTTTTAATGCAACTCCGGGTTCTTCTCCAGAGAGCAATTCCCCCGGGGCTTCAAACTGCTCTTCGACTCGTTTCCCGAGCATCGAGGACATTGCGGTGAGGTAGTGTTATCCCAGCCACACCTAAAACAGAAAAGACTCCTCTGTGGGTCAGGGCATTCGAAGAACGAATGACCCTTAACCTTGCAATTCCAACAGGTGAAATTACGAGTATCCTTTTCTTTTTTAGGGTGGAATGCCTCTATCTCGGGTAGAACAGGTTCTTCCTCCTCTCTCTCTCCAACAACCAGCTCAGAGACACCACTTCTCCGAGGAGGTATTGCCGGCCCTATGCGTGCTCTTTGCTCGCGATCGAGAATATACTTTTCAACCTTGCGGCAGACATGCACCATCTCAGCGAGGCAATTGGTGTGGTATGTTATAAGCAGCATTCCCATCTGCCGACGCACATTGTTTTTCAAAACGTCGATGATTTCTGCATCCGGTTTGGGAATCCTCAATCTACTATTTAGCTTTTGTATCGCTGTATAAAATTCGTCGAATGTTTCGGTTTGTGCCTGATGCCTGTCGTATAACCTTCTCGATAGCTCTGAATCCGTTTCCAGACTCCGGAACTGCTCTATCAGGGCGTTTCTGAGAGCTGCCCACGTAACGTTCGGATTCGCCTTCAAGTATACCCAAAACCAGGTCTCCACTGAACCAGCGATGAAATGGTGGAAGTTGATAACAACTTCTTCCCACGTGGCTCCGTAGCTTGACTTCAGACGCTCAAGTCGGAACAGGAAGTCGTCAATAGTCATCTTTCGGTTGTCAAATTTCAACCCCCACTTATGAAAGTTCTGCAATTTATAGCTCGAATGGCGAGGCAATGGCTGAGTGTTGTTGATTGGGTCATTTAAGGTCAAGTCATGTAGTCTTCGTAGAAATTCATCCATGTTTGATGTGTCAGCTGCTGGATTTGGACGTGTAGGTGAACGAGTTCGAGGTGGAGTTCGGTTTCGAGGTGGAGATCGATTTCTAACTGGCGATTGAGGTATCCCACGCGTCGTAGAGTAGTGCTGGGGTTCCTCTTGACGGATCCTTCTTTGGGTGCCCGTACGATTTACTTCCGGCGTTGGTGCCGAAAGCATCTCCCGCATGATGGTTGTCACTTCATCGCGAAGAGCATTTCTCGTTCTGTCCAATTCACCCGTAAAGAACCTTAAATCCTCAGCTCGACTCGCCCCAACAGCAGCAGTGACTACATCATGAATATAGCCAGACAACATCTCGTCATTATCACCCGTTGTATCTCGCGGCCTTGCAGTACTATTCGCTGGTGGTACTTGGTTTTCAGCCCCTCCGTTTTCAGCCTGCGCGAGCAAAGACGCTGCTCCTTCACCATTAGCAAGCACCCCCAAAGACCGTCGAGGTTGGGGTGTAGGACCCTGGGGTAAAGCTAGGTCAGCAAACGAATCAGTTAGTTGTGACCTAAGAACGCGAGCTCGTAGGCTATCCTTGGCCCTGGCCCGTGTAGTTGGTCCTTGCATTTTTTAAAAAGGTAGTAAATCAGTTGACCAGACGAAAGAGGATCGCAGAATCCGATTTACTAAGGAGTAATGGAAGGCGATGAAGGTGAAAGGGATGGTAAAAGAAATATTTATGAATGAAGAGAAGAAAAAAAAAAATATATATATATGCCAGATAGTGAGCTTATTACAAATAAGGAGTTAATAAAACTGAAAAAGAAAAACAATAGAAGGAAGGAAAGCAATATTTGTAAAGAAGGAAAAGAAAATCCAAATAAAAAGCTTAAAAGTAAAATTATTTTTGGATAAAATTCAATGCAAATTAGTTGCAAAAATAATTAAAATAATAAAAAAAAAATTAAAGACGTATGAATAAGTTAAGTTGTAATTTCAGCAATATGTTCAAAATTCAAAAATTTACTTTCCAAAATTTCTTTTTTTGTTACCAACCAAAGAAGGAATCAATCAAAAAAAAAATAAAAAAAATTAAAATAGGTAAAATTAGTAGATATAATATCAAGATCAATTCATGCAGTCGAGGTGAAAGTGACTACTCAAAGAGAACGAACCAGGAACCGAAGAAAATGAAGACTGATACCCCCTACGGAATCACGAAAGTTTGACCAGAATACCAGCAAACACGCTGCATTCACAATACTGCACCTAGACTATGGACATTATTGTAGGGCAGGGTTGTTACTTGCTTTGTTCAGCTGGCTTCGACCGCCAAGCTGAAAGACAAGCATTGGAAACCCTGCACAAACTAAACACAAGCAAAGCACTATCTCTCCAAATAATTCTCAACAACTGAAGCTCGAAAATCTGACTCCAAACCCAGGCTTGAAAAGTACTTAAATAAATATTGATTAATAAATTTGGATTACCGAATCGCAACAGCATAAATCAGGATGGATAAACCCATTTATCGGACGTTCGTGTAAATAAAATTCGATTAAAAAAAATAACGTTCATGTTTATATAAAAAAAATAAAGTCCATGTCCAAACCACAATATGTTTCCGCAGCATGTTCACTGTACGCGTATCCCTGCTCAAACTTCCCCCCCCCCCCCACAAGAGGACAGAATTTAGGACGAATCGGGCCCCACGTTGGGCGCCACCTGTAACGAAAACCAAGGTGTTATCCCCCTCCTTCCCTTACCACCATTATAACCCCATGTATACAGGAACATGAGGCTAGTCCTGGCAGCAGGAAGGAGAGGGCGTCCTGGCTACGGCAGCGAGGCATGCTAGCAAACGCACATCCTAGCTCGTCGGTGGGGTGGGTTCTTGCCACCGTAGCACTGAACTTGTGTTACGACACTTCATGCCTGTGAATATAAAAATAGGGTTCAAAAAAATAACTGAAGCCCGAATCCGTCCTAAACGGGAGGGGTATGTTTCCTATAGAGGGAGGGAGGGTCAAAGATGTTGTTGTCCCTCCGGAGGATTTGCCCACCCTTTGTATCTTTAAGATACCACCTTGGCTACTGCCTCCTCCTAGTTGTGCAGTAGCCCCTGCTTAGCTTAATGTCCTAAGCTTACCAGGTATTCATCTAGTCCTCCTTCATCTCGTCACTTCCACCTCTGACCTTGAGGGCTTAGGCTATCATCTCAAAAAAAATATTATTAAATAAAAAAAATATATCCGGAGAAAATGTATCTTCCCTTCTAAAAAACCAGAAACGTCAATCATTTATATTTCCGGGAGTAGAGGAAACCCAAAATAAAAATCCAAAATATTTCAATTGAGTCATATAAATATTACAAAATTTTATTGGTGGCCAAGAGAGAAAATACAAAAAAAATTTAATGCAATTATTATTATTAATCAATATATCTATATTTTAGGAAATCCAATTTAGTAGGTCTGTTGTTTTTTTTTTCTTAGTTTGTATTTATGTAAACTTAATTTTTCTTTCTAGTTGATTTGTTTTCTTTATTATTTAGTATTCTTTAATTAGCTAGTTTTTTTTTTCTCTAAGGGAATAGGCTCTACCCAAATCAAAACAAAAAAAATTATCTTTTTAAAATTTTCAATAAAGAACAAACACACACAAGTAAATAGACTTACATACTTTGCCATCCAGACAGCCAAGGAGGTGCACCACTTTGGAGGAATTAACTTTATAGTTCGATGACCACTGAAATGATTAAATCTTGTTTTTTTTTGTTTTGCTTTAGGGGGGGTGTAGGTTGTTTTAATAAATTTTATAATTTTATATAGGTATATATTTTTTTTGATATTATTTAGAACGTATATTAGATTTCCTTGATCACAAAGGGTTAATCTTACTTTAATTTTTTTTTCTTGGAAAACTTGACTTTACAATTTTCTCTTATTTTATTTTATTTAATTTTATTTTTATTCTTGCCACACTATTTAATTAATTTTAGTGGTTTAATAACAATATTGAAAGCTTAAATTTAAACACATAAAAACACCACATTTGACACAATAGGAAGGATGGGGATAACACAAAAAAAAATAGGTAAGATGGTAGGTATGTTGTGTTTTTTTTTTTTTTTTTTTTTTTTTTTTTGAGAACACACTGGATACACTTTTTTTCACTGGGAGATTTGTTGCAGGGGGATGTCTCGCTAATGGGCAGGGATCGCCGTGGAAAAGATCCTCCGGTAAGTATATTCCTCCAGGTTGATATTCGCACTTCAATTAAGTTACTTTTTTTCTTCTTGACATCTTGGTGTAGGGTAACAGGTAAGTTTGTATGTCTTTTTTTTCCGGTAGGTTTTAGGTAATTAATTATCTCTTTATATGTTTTTTTTTTCTTATTTAAAAAAAAAATCTTGAGGTCATAGGTTTAGCTTCTATGTTTGATGTAAGCAGGGGGTGGGGTGGCACTGATTTTATAATGTAGGTGTGTAGGTGTATAACACAATATTTTATTAATTTTAAGTTTTATCTTAGTTGGGGTAGGATATTTTTTGTTTAGTTTTTTTTTTTGTTTTATATAACTTTATAAGGTTTTTCTTTTTTTATGAGGTTTACGTGGTTATATCCGCTTTCTGTTTGTTCACAGGTATTGGTTTTCGTAGTTGGACCCCTTTCTTTTTTATATTATTTCGTAGGTAAGTATACCCATTTTTTTTCAAATAGGGATTTAGGCACTTGTCATAAACCGCATTGTTAGTTTTTTTTTTTTTTTCTTCGTTCGAGAGAGTTATATTTTTTTTTTTTTTGTTCTCGTCAACTTTCTCGCGTTCGTTTTTAGATAACTTCTTGTATCAGTTTATTTGCCGACCCGCACTGCTTTTACATCGATCAATCACTGACTATCACAACAGCAACAGGTACCTCTTCTATCTTGGTGATGCTGACCATTTCTAGCTGTACTATCATGCCACCCACTATTAACTGTCCAGCTAGTATGTATCAGCATCATACCACCAGATATTAGCGGTCCCAGTTACTGTTGGAGGTCTATGTACATAAGGTTAGACTAATTTGCTTGTGCCTATATGTGATGTGTATGTTTGGGCTATGGTTATATAAAAAAAATATTATTTAAATTATGTACTAAGTTAGGTGATTATTATAGTCTGGCAGATCTGGTTGATTATTACGTCTATTTATGAATATTATTAGAGGGATTAGCAGTTATATGTGGTATGGTTATTTGTCATTATTTATATTATTAAATGTCTATAGTTAAGCCGATATAGTTTATACTTATTATTTTTTTATTGTAATTATCGTTATTATTAAATTTATTATTATTATTATTACATATTATTATATTCATTATTTGGGCTTGGTATTAAGAATAGGATTGGTTGTTATTATTCCCTTTTGTATTATGTATTATATTTTTTTTTTATTAATGTGTCGTTTCCAACAACAACTTAAACGCTTAGTGCCTTTTATCGGTAAACAGTTTTTTCCTTGTGGAAAAGAATTTTTTCTTTCAGTGTATTTGGAGTAATTGTGTACAACAATGCGTTATTTAAACACATAACCCTAATTATTAAATTATTACTTAAAAGCTTAGAAAGATATAGTCTTGCAATTGATGTCATCAAAAACATCAAGGTTTTCAAGCAACACATATTCTCTTGGCGCTTTTTAACACCCGCTGGCAAATTTGAATTAATTAAAGTCGCGCAATTTCTCTCAAACCACCATTATCATTGCATAACCAGTGGCAGAATCATCCTTACTGGAGGACAAGCTTTTGCTCACACAAGAAATTCAATTAACATCGCCCAAAGAATTTAATCGAATTTTCAATTCTTCATAAAGCGGCCTCAGGGGGAGGCAGACATAAAAATAAAACGCACGACTGGATCGCAGAAACTTGCTCTTGTAGTAAAACTTTCTTCGAATTTTAAAGATTGAGTGCACTTTACATAAGTAAATAATTTTTTTATAAGAGCCCTATGTTTAAACTATTGTAGGTACATGTAACTTGAGCTTAAATTGAAAAATTATTAAAAATCAACATAATTCGAAATAAATTTATTAAAAAAATCTTCTTAAATTATTTTGAGAGCTAAAAAAAGTACTTCTTCTGATTTCTTTAACTAATCTTAGTTTTGGAGAAAAAAAAAATTAAATCGAAGGAGCGGTTTTTTTTTTAAATAAATTGTTTATACATATATAAAATTTTGTAAAAAATTTTAAGAAAAAAATTGGTACACAATTTTTTCGTATTTATTTATGTTGAATTAAAAATTAAATTTCGAAAAAAAATTATCTACCCGTTTTTGAAGTATCGAATTTTCAAAAAAAAAAAATTGAATTTTTTTTAAACATTCAAAATTTGTTTTTTTTTTTTTAATTATGCTATGCAGTATGATTTCAAGTTTTGAGAAGCTTTTGTATACAAAATTTAATATAAATCGGTTACACACATAAGGAGATAGTCCAAAATAAAGAAAATGGTTCTATGAGAGGTTCACTAAATAATGGAGTCGTTTTCGAGAAATTTTATATTTTCTGTAACGGTTTTTTAACATTTATATGCAAGGTACCGTTAATTCTTACTATAAGAAAAATGTTTGTTCAAAATATTTTAGATAATGTTAAAAAATCGCATGTTACCAAGTTTCATAAAAATCAACCAAGTTGTTTTCGAAATATGTATTTGGTTTTCAAAAAAAAATTGAAACTTTTTTAAAAATAAAAAAAAAACCTTTTTTAAAAATTTTGGTAGGTATACCTACAATATTATTTAAATTTCTCAGAAGATTCTCCAAAAATTTTCGAGAAAAACGAAAAGTAAAAAGTGGTTATGGGAGGCACCATTTAAAACCCTTTTGGAAATAAAAGTTATTGTTTTTTTTAGAAAAATCTATCGAGCCATTTTTGAGAAAAATAAGATTTTCCAAAAATTCTAAAAAAAGTTATATGGCAGGTACCGTTATTTTTGGTCCTAAAAACAAAATGAAAAAACGTGTCAGGGGAATGTCCCAAAAACACTTTATAACAAGTTTAATTAAAATCGGCCCATGGGCTTAGGCTGTAGGCGAGTCCACAGACAGACAGACAGATATAGACAGATGGACGGAATTGCGAGACCCACTTTTTTCGTCTTCCCTATCATCGTTATGTCAAGTTGGATGAAAATCTCTTTTTTTTACGAATCCAAAACTTACCATATAGTACCTACATACATATACATATATCGCAAGTATAAAGGTAATTCAAAACTGGCCCAACGGTAATTTTAATAAATTCTCTTTGTTGCAAAATAACTATTTACTTATGATATCGTATAATACATATGCAGAATAATTTCCATGACTGCGAGAGGAGAATTCGAATTCAAAACAATTGGTATATAGTCATATTGATTTTTAAACTTTTATGCATTAAACCTTTTGAAGTTATTATAATAAATTTATATATATACAGGGTGTCCCGAAACTCAACGTCAAGCGGTTACCGGGTGATAGGGCAGGTTGCGCCTGTTCTTTGAAAAGTATGAAAAAATAATCCATCTCGCTTGGCTTGGTATAGTTATAGCAATATTAAGAAAAATAATGAAAATCGATAACCTAGCTCATATTTTTAGATACAGTGGTGACAAATCTTAAAATTTTGCTGTTTTCTTTTTTTATGTAATCCTTAATAACCATGCTATTGATCGCAATCACAAATCCAAGAATTAATATTGTCAGTTTCGTAAGAAAAATAAAGTTTGACTGAGTCATTGTTCAAAAAAATTTTGTAAGCTAACTTTGACACTTCATATTTTTAAAAAAATGTACTACACTACCCTCGGCAAATTATTTAAAAAAATGGCCCGTTTCATCAAGATTTCAAAATGGTACAACACTTGCTACTTATTTACTCGTAAAAAATACGATAGCTTTTTTATTTGCAAAAGGACCTCAGTTCACTTCATGTCACTTTTACTTAAATAATGCTTTTAATATTCAAACACAAGGCTGCATTTAAAGAGAAATTTTGTGCGATCCAGTCGTACGATTCCTTTAAAATGCGCCAAAATGTTTGCATTGCGTGTGATTTAGAATTTTAGGCTTTACACAGCCTCTTACTCTCGCACAGTTTCTGGATTAATTCCAATAAAAAATTAATTTGTATCTTATCGTAGCTATAACTAGATGAGCTACTATTGAATTTTTATTTTTAATTGAATTTTATATTTTTCCGAATATGGTTTTGTGGTAAAACATCTTAAGTGGACATATAATGTGATTTTATACTAAATTATATAACATCTAACTAAAATAGGAACAACTTAAAATCTTTTACTACAATTATTCTGTTCTATTCTTATGAAAAATTAAATTAGTTGATTCAAAAGATACAACTATCGATATCTACTTAAGTTATTTTACGTTTTGCAAACCCATACAAGTTTAACTTAAGCTATTTTACAACTACTATTAATAATTTTTTGTTTTTTTTTTTAAACTTGTCAACGGGGGTAAGAGAGAAATATAGATTGTAGAGAGGATATATTCGATATGGATCAAAAGTTAAAACCACTTAAGTCGACTTAAGAGCCCTTACCTTTTGAACACACATATATATAATATTACTAATGAGGAGATTGGTCTGTTCTTCAAAGCTCTCTCGTAAATATTTATAAATGTGCAAATAATTTAACTGACCATATAAATGAAAATTAAATCGTTCGGATAAAATTCCGATCAAACAAATACAAATCTCTCTTCAGTTTACTTATACGTACATAACTGGTGGCGATATGAAAATCGAAATTGAATTCCGATTCGTTGCTTCTGCTAGCATTACCAAATATTCAAATTTCTATTGAGCACGTTTTCGAAAATAGACCATGTTGTTGTCATCGTTGTAGTCGTACATTGTCATATCACTTGTCGTATCTATATGAAGTTGAAGGTGTACTGGCAAAGGATGTTGTGCACAGCAGTGCACACTGCAACAGGCACACACTGCCTCACACGCACAAAACACAAATTTCTTCTTCATTGCCAATTCTGTTTTCTTGCAAATTGAGTCCTCATTCAATTGAAGTTATGCAAATAGCGCAGGATTTCCGGATCCTTGTGGTTACCCCAGCAGCGCCTAAGCGTATCCTCCTTTTGGTATATCCTTCCTTCCGCTTGTACCTTGCACCACAATCATCTATCGATTGCCGGCATCCATCGTCATTGGTAATAAATGCCTTCTTAACGACAACTGAGATGCATATTATTTGTTCCTCATGAGTGTGTCTCAGTTCACACGGCTTCACTAAAGTACTTTTTGCCAATCACCTTAAGCGCCAACTGCTCATCTCGACGAGAAACACCACAACCAAGCCAATCCTAACACCCAACGACGACGCCCAATGCTCATTTTCTTTTATTCTTCCATTCCAAGGTTTTCGATTACAATTCTAATCAGAGATATCGATATCCAACATCAATATCCCTGGATCGATTCACCTTATTTTTATCCTTTCTTATTCCTTCAACCCAATGACTGTAACGCATACAATAAATTACATCATTGAAATGTAATAGCATTTAATTAAAAAGCGCATTGCAAAGTGTATTTAATTTCAAACGGTTGCATGGTCCTAGGGGAATTGTTACAATGCCTTCAGGGAAAGCAAAATAAATCCGCTTATATCGATTGAAAACTCAGCTGGAAAACATTGCAAGCAAAAGCGCTTCCAATACTTTTTAATCGCAAAAAAATAATATCAAAACAAAAAAAAAAAAATTAAAACTTCCGCAAGCGATAATATGCAATTAATTTTCTTTATAACTTTGCTCTCTATTTTCAGCAATAAAAAAAACTTTGACTGCGCTTTGCAATAGTTCGAATCGAAGACGAAAGTAAATGTTAACTAATGGCGGCGGGGAATTGGAGAGTCAATTATTGCGATCTGGAGGGAATGCTTTTGTTTGAAACTAATTTCGAAAAAAAGAAAGATGTCAGCTGACTTTTTCTGTATATGGAGTTATATTGCTGCACCAAACTTGGTTTGGCGCAGGAGCACATTAATGGACCCCAAATTCTACGGCTTATAATAATTGATGTTTCTATGGCGAAACCATTGATTACATTTAATTCAAGGGTTATTTTTTGTATATAGTCATGCAATGTAAAAAATGCAACCGGAAGTGGCCATTTACCGACTATTAGTAGTAGAGGTAATCTGGAAAAAACTTTACGACCAAATTTGAAATTTTTGGACTTAAGATGTTACGAATAAGACATTGATTATTTAAAATTTTTGCAAGTCTGAATTCCTGAAAATATATGAATTTGTGCAGAAAAAGGAATAATAATTACAAAAAACTATAATTTAAAAAAATTCACTAACCATTTTCAAAATATTGATTTCTCAAAAAAAATATATTTTTTTGAAAATCCTTAATGTACCTACAATAATATTTAAGCTAAGAGGACCTTTTGAGGAACAAAAATTGATTAAGATCGGTTTAAGCCGTTAACGAGAAATTTGAAATCATAAAAATGGTTCTTAGTAGGTATGTACCTAGACTGTTATTAACGGTTTCTTATAATTTTAACTACCGGGCATATTTTGGATTCGTAAAAAAATCTAACTAGGAGATTCCCCCGACGCGTTTTTTTTTTCATTATTTAAGAACTAAAAGTAACGGTACCTGCCATATAGTTTCGTACCTTCCGTGGAACCCTTTGTTTTTTTTTTTTTTTGTTTTTTCTCTAAAAAGAATTAGCTCATTTTGATAATTTTTTATGGAGAATCTTTTTAAATCATATCAAAATCATATCAAAATTTTCAAAAAAAAAGTTTCAAAAATATTTTTTGAAAACGAAATATTTCAAAAACTATGATTTTTACGATTGGTACCGAGCGGTTTTTTAACATCATCTACAATATTTTGAAGTTAAAACTAATGGTACCTAGGTTAAAAAACCGTTACATAATATCTAAATTTTCTCGAAAACGAATTCAACAATTTTAATTAAAATTATTATGAATACTTACAAAAATAAATAAATTTGCAGCTGGCCATTATTAATAGTACCTACCAGTGGCGTGGCGTCCATATAACAAGATTCCTATCGAGTTACCTTTTGAAATTCTACCTTTCAACATTCAATCATTTTTATTAAATAATGTTGTGTATATGAATAAGAACAACCAATTTCTTATTAAACTTCATTTTAATAATCTTAATTACTTAAGTTAAGTAGGTATTAACATAATACATTGGTTTAAATTTCAATTAGAGATGCGAACACGATAAGAGCCAAAAGTGAACTCTCGATAAAATAAAGAACAGGGAGCAACATAAATCTAATAATAAATATACAATTCCCTAAATATGTCGAAGAAAACCGTTTTATATTTTTCCATAATAAAGCACAAAAATAACTTATTGCGTCTTATATAGCGAATTTTTATGCGAATAAATGAAGAAGAGCAAAGAGAACAAAGTTGTTTTATCCAGCGAGATATTTTATAAGTTCTAGGTATTTGTTTTTCTTGTGGGGTATATGTGGAGTTGTAGAAGAGAGAATTTTGTATGTATCTCGCTGTTTTATGAATGAAGTTCATGTAGGTTTTTCTTTGAAAAAATCAGTTTATGTACCTATTTATTTTATTGTAAAATTAAACTTTTGTGAGCCTATCTATACAAAATTTCGTCACCTGAGTTCTATCTTGTTCTATGTCCATTTTTTCAAAATGTTGGGAAATCGATTTTTAAAGTTCAGATCGAAAATTTTTGTTTATAAGTGATTTTTTTCTGAAAGCCTTGAAAATTTTGTCACATTGTACATAACTTGTTTCTTTTGTTCTAAATAAGTTATAAATTTAAATCAATTAAGAAGTCATTTTGCATATTGAACAAAGTTATATGGAGTGATGACAAGTTGTTAAAATTTTTGGATATTGAACAAAAAAAATTTATATTAACTAACAAATTTTCACAGCATGAACTAAACTTAAGTTCATTAAACGAACTATTTTACCGAACTAACTTACAATTTCCTATGAAGCGCAATTCTCTCATTTTTGTATTTCTTTTGAAGAGGGAAGAGAAACAAATGAGCGAAGAATAGGAGAAACCTTTTTCCTTTATAAGTCTGAGAGATATATAAACGACAGAACAGAATGCAAGCGTTTAACGTAAACCGCCCGCAGATTGAACTAAGTTTAAATTTAAACGTACACTGTGAAATTGAATCAAGTTTAAACCAAAAGCAGAGTTTAAACTTACACTGTGAAACTGGGGGTTAGAATGTTAGATAGGATTCTCAAAATAATACAGAGCTACACACACCCAAACACCTTATGCCTATAGCACAGCACTCTTGGAAACAAATTAGTGGAATTCGCATCCACACAGCGATAAATTGTTTGTAAATATCTTCAACGAAAACCTCCTTGTAATAGGAGGGACAGGGATCTTATTTGAGCACATTTTGTTTTATCTAGGATCTTTTAAGCTTCAACAAAAACAAAAAATAATGAACATTGTTACGCATCGACAATCTGGAATCTTCGTAAAAGGACCTTAATCGGTGATAATCCATTATATCAATAAATTCTATAACTCAATTTGTCCATTTTTCCCAATTCAAAGAGATTATGAGAGTAAAAAGAGTTTAAATTTTTATGTCGCATATAGCTAGTTCCATAATGGCTTTGCATTGAGTTTCGGTTATTGGAACAAGCATGAGAAACACCCCTGCCATATCAGTATGTGGAGTGGATGGGTTGGGTTCATTCAGATCGTAACACGCACTAAAGTGTACTCGGGTTTTATGAACGTCAGGGGCAGTGTAAACACGCCTGCTAAATGTATTAAATGGTCATCGATGACATTGGGAAATAAAACCAACGAAATAAAATGTCCTTTTCATGTTGCTTCGGGGGATTAAAGTTATTGAATTTTTATTTTGCTCCCGAGAAGACAGATCCTTAAAATTGCAAAACCAAACTCGAAGGATTATAGTAGGTATAAGGTTTTTCTGTTTCGTTTGTTTGTTGTAGGGAATTAAAGAACAAGCATTTTTATAACACAGAGTGGTTATTGCTTCGATTTAAGGGATATTAACACTTTTGGTCTGTTTTTATAAGGTGTTGCTGTGGCCGAGAACATTATGTCCTTAAATAAACCGAAAGGAGAGGACATTATTTTATGGTTCGGCGTTCTACTTAATGGCTTGGCAAGTATAATTTCATATATAGGTCTCTGACAGTCACGCGTGCAATGGAGCCCATTAAATTGTGTGCTTTGCTTATAGTAATGACCTAGACACATATATACAAATACATTAAATACACCTGCAAACTAAACGGAATATCGAGATTGGGGCATGTTGATATTGAAGAACATTTTGAATGTTTTTACAAAGAAGTAGGTGTTCGTGCGATGTACAAAGAATGGTGTATGACAAGACTCTTAATAGAATTGTGGAATTGGAAGTTTAAAACTTTAAAGTGCTCAAACTCTGCTAAAACTCTTTCTTCAAATCTATTTTCTAATTTTTTTTTTGCTTGGCAGAACATATTTATTTTTATACAGTTCATAGTCTTGACCTCGACTGTTCATGTTTTATTCATTAAAGATCAATTTTATTAGATAAAATCTCATTGCCTAAGTTCTCTCTTTGGGAGATTTGATTAGCGTTGATTGAGAAAATGTAATCCCAACATCTCATTTTTTAAATGTCATGTCATATATAATCTACATCTTGGAATTAGGACTGCCACATTTTGTTTTTATAATAATATTTAACTAGCTGACGAAATGCGAATTTTTTGGCAAAAACCTGGAAAGCATTTTTTTATTACAACTATTTTTGACTTTACTAGGGTCGGGATGAAACGATACAAGTAAATAGGTCCGTTAAGCTGGGTAGGTAAGTCTGTCAAGCTGGGTCCACCACAACGAATTCAGCAATCTAATGATGCAGAAATTAGGGGCTAATTTAATACCCTAATCCCGAAGGAATCCCAAATTCCCTTCACCCTTTAAAAAGCAAAAACTTATTTGATGACGTCATCAAATCAGTTTTTGCCCTCTAAAGGGCGAAGGGAATTTGGGGCTCCTTAGGGATTGGGGTACTAAATTAGCCCCAAATTAGCCCCTAATTCTTACATCATTAGATTTTTAAAATACTGTATTGGGATGATGTGGTGGACCCAGCTTGACGGCATGATGACGTCATCAAATCAGTTTTTGCTCTCTAAACGGTGAAGGGAATTTGGGGCTCCTTCGGGATTGGGGTACTAAATTAGCCCCAAATTAGCTCCTATATCCTGCATCATTAGATTTTTGAAATTGTGTATTGGGAGGTGTGAAATACACAAGTTTTACGGTGAAGGGAATTTGGGGCTCTTTCGGGATTTGAGTACTAAATTAGCCCCAAATTAGCCCCTATTTCCTGCATAGTGAGATTTTTGATTTCCTTTGTGGTGGACCCAGCTTGACGGACCTCTAGTGAATACGAGTTCATACTCGATACTTTTGATCCGATACCAAGTACTTTTGGAATCGATACTTTTAGTTGCGATACCAAGTAAGTATCGAATGGAAGTATTGTTTCAACTTAAGTTCATGTTTTTCAATTTTCAACTATTGTCAAAACTCTCCTTGAAGTGATTCGGATTCTCGTATTTATCTTCTCCTGTTTCTTTTAAGTTTAAATCTAACCCACTAGACTTTTTATAAGCATGCAAGCAGTAGCAACAATCACCCGAAACCGCTAAGGCACTTTATCAGTCCGAGATTAAAGTTAACTCACCGAATTTGGTGGGTTAACTCGGGATTTACTGAAAAGATGCTTTTGATATTTTATCGTTAAAGTTTTTTTTTTTAAGTTGATTCACGTATTATTTTTCTTTTGAAAACAGTGAGTTAACTGTGAATAAATATATGTCCAGAGTTAACTAACTCTGGTTTAACTCAACACAAAATAAAAATTAAAATTTTAAAAATTAATTGTTGTTTTTATATTTAAAAAATTTGGATTCGATCCTAGTAGGTATCGATACTTTTCAACCGATACCCGAGTAGGTATCGATACTTTCTTTCAATACTTTGGAGGTATCGTTTCATCCCTAGGAACCACATTAAAATGCTCCGTACCAAATTTAAAGCAAATCGGCCCACCACCCCTTTATATACTCTAGCTCAAATAACAGTGAACGCGCGACAGGAAGATATGATAAAAACCTAAAAAAACACTTTTTTGGACTTCCCCGTATTGTCTATTTTGATTGCATCTTCGAATTTTTTTTACACGAAACCAATCATTCAATTGCCCTTAGTAGAGCAAATTAAAAATATATTAGGGTCGTTTTTTATGGGCATCATCGCTTTTCATTGTTGGCGTAAAAATTAAACGTTATAAGGTATGTGGTTGTTTTGTCACCGAAAAACTTAGGAGATATTATTTTCTTTTCTAAAAACAATTTATAGGTACACCACTGTATTTTACACACCTACTACATATCTCGTACCTATATCAGTTTTGTGTTTTGTCCACAATTTATCCCTTTGGAAACATTTTTCGTTCCTGATTTTCTATCGAAAAAGTTTATCCAAACAATTTATTTTTCAACTTGCTGCCAACAGTTCTTCTTCGTTTTCCCTGTAGACTCATTGCGATCACCGGAGAAGATTTTATACGATACATATACAACTTGCAGTATATAAAGAGCTAGAAGGGAAGGAGGCCCAAGTCAACGAGTCATTCTTTGTTTATCGAAGCGCTTCCATGCCGCCGCCCTTATAAGGTTGATGAGGGTTAACCTAATCGAACTGGCAGCAAAGTTAAATTGAAGTTTAATCTAAAACTGAAGTGACTCTGTGCCGAAGACCAAGTGAGATGTGGAATTCTCTCGTCCTCAGCCGTTATCCTATAAAATCAACGAAGTTCCCCTCACTCTTTAAGGAATCAGTTTGAATAACTTTCCAAGGCTTAAATACACACTTTTCCCATATGACAGGCATGACACATGCCATATATCTCGTGTGTAAATCATATCCTTTCACACAGACTTTGTCGTCGTCGTTATGCGCATATAGATGTATAGATTGTATGAACAATTCACGGGCACATCCTTCAAGCCGAAGAGTTATGGCAAAGAAAAGTTTTATTTTGTTTATTTCTGTTTAAAATTATTTGAAAATTGAAAGTTTGATTGTAGGTCCCAACGTGGCTCGAGACTCGTTTACTTTAGCCAAAGGTTATAGGTTTACTAAACTTATTCCTTTCTTTGCCTTTTCTCTAAACCGCATCTTGTTCCCTTCGTCCTTTTTTTTTATCGGAACTGTGGTTGACCTATCGACGAGTAACAACATAAAGCAACTTTTGAAAATTTATTTTTTCGTCTTCAATTTTTGTTTGACGCTAAATATTCCATTTTGCGCCTGAATAAACTTTGGCATCAAACGGAAAAGCAAAGTTATTGATTGCTTTTGTTTCTTTATTATTTTTTTTTTTTTTTGGTTTTTGGTGAGGTTGGAAATGAATTGAAAAGGGGTGGCGTTTTGCGTAGTATGTTCCGTGGTTTGTATTATTATTTTTTTTTTTTTTTTTTGGTTTTTATCGATAAACGTTATGGATGGGAAAGGATGTTGGCACATGAAACTGGAGGGGGATTGAGAGAGGAAATTTCGAAAATAAAAAAGTTTATGCGGGCGCACAATGATTGAATAATTTAATTTCTAATGCCATCACACCAAATAAGAGGAGTTGATTGGTGGAAACTCTGGTAAGTCACGGCTTTCGAAAGAAAAACAAAAACAAATTAAATTGGCTTTTAGCACGTGTGTTATGTGTTTATGTTTGAGGAGGGGTGAGGGGGTTTATGATGTGTGATGATTGGGTAAACACTTTTTATTGCATTAAAGTAAATTGTGGATGTTTGTTGAACTTTTTAAAGCTAAGAATTATTCTATTTAGGAATGAAAAGAAGTGATGTCATCACTTGCACCTGTTGCGTTTTAGGAATGTTTAAGCTTGCAGGTAGGTATTACAGATTATTCAGTGAAGTATGTATAGGTATAATTTTTGGAAGACTCTGATTAATTAAACGTCACAAAAAGAATTTAAAACAAAAATAATCTAAGGCCCACTAGAGGTACAGTCAATTAAACTCATATTCGTACAGTAGGCAATATGCATTTCTTTTTGAATTACAGCAAAATCCGAACTATATTTGATTTGAAGACAAATAGGTCTGATAACCATTTAATATTACAGACCAAAAAAAAATCTTCCCTTGACAAAAAGAGGACATTGTTAACAAAATTCCAAACACTCTTGAAACAAGACAAATTCATAATCGTACAATGTTTCTTTGGTTTTAAAACAAAAAAAATTAACACTTTTTCATTATTTTGTCGAATATACCTTTTTTTATGTGCCATGGTATAGTTTATTTAGCAAATATTTTGAAATTGCAATTTTACCACATTTACTTCAACATTCTCCCATTTGTTATGGTCACTATCCAAAGTCGAAGGTGGAAATGGCTCCATAGATTCCGTAAAGAAACAATATCTGATTGAAACAGAGTGGAGACACTATGGCTTTTTGACAATTGTAGCATGTAAGATCCAAATCTAACCACTTGAGTAATATTCAACTCGTACAAATAACGCATCGTAATTCGTGAAATTACAAAAATCGACAAATATTTGAATCAAACTTGCAGGGGTAATTACAGTCCTGTAAAATTAGCAAAATAATTGTTTAAAATTGAATAAAAAATGAGAGTTCCCGGTAGCAAACAAAGAGTTCTAGAGTTCCTTATACTTTTGTTTCAATAGTTTTGGCGAATGAAGTGTTAAAATTCGAAAAAAAAAAGTTTTTTTATGCAAACTTCACGCAGCAAGGACTTTTATGAGAAAAAGAGCTCTGAGCATGTTTTTCAACTTAAAATCAAGAGTTCTAGAGTTCCTGATGGGTTTTAGAAAGAGTTCTGATAAAATGGGAAAAGTTAAGGCAAAGTTCCTTGTTTCTTGGCAGCTAGGCTAGGTAGGCTGGATATCATTGAGAGAATTTTAGACCACAAAAAAAGTTTCGACAAAGAGAGTGCACAAAAATTTGGGTATACACAGAATTAACTTTTTTAAAAGAACATAAATCGAATGCACAATATTTATAACACTTGCATGTTACTTGTTTACTATTTTTCAAAAGGTACTTTCACTTGCTTACAAAATTTGAACGAACTCATAAATTAGAGATTTAGTATTAAAATATTACACATATCCAAATAAAGAAAAAATGTCAAGGAATTTGAGGCCATTATTGATTTGAATTTTTGGTGGTAGAATTTAATTTATAACTGTACATACTGTATACCTACGTTATGCCGAAAACTGATGTGCAGCTTTTTCCAATGCAGCGAAAATAAATTTACACAGGTTCTTATGAGAGCTGACATATTCCAGGCTCTGCATGCAGCCTTTGCTGCACGATATCTCTATTACTAATTTCGCTGCATGGGAAAAAGCTGCAAATCTGTTTTGGGCTTTATGTGGATAAAAGTGCTTACGAATCTATTTTCTTACAATCAAATCATAAACGATGGTAAAATGTCGGCATATTTGCTTCTGTTTCGTTTTTATTCAAATTGTTGCTAAAATTGTAAGCACTTCAAACTTGGGCTATGTTTTACTTGAAAATTAATTCGATACTTGTTGTAAGATTTCAAAATGTCAAAAAAAAAAAAAAAATCCTACTAACTGACTCGATCTATCTAACTGACTCGATCCTCCTTTAAAATAATATCAACAGATGGGCAATAGGGTTAAGGTAGGACATAAGGTCTTATTTTTAGGCTTTTCTTTAAGAGAAAAATAGTTTTAAATTGAAAAAATCAATCGGCATGCTTCCATTTATAAATCTGAACATATAGGTAAAGGTACTCAATGACAATGTAAGATGGTATCGTATACATCATAGGCGACTACTCTTATAATTATATAAAGTTTCCACGGCGACTGTTGACCACAAAATCGTGTTGTTCTATACCCTAGAACAGTGCTTCCCAAACTTTTGACATTGTCGTACCCCTTTTAAAATTTTCGTAGCCCTGAGTACCCCCCGTTATAGAAATATATTTATTCTTTAATGCCAAACTACGAACATTACTTCAAACCTTTACCTTCCGTTGATGGGAAGGAAGTACTTTTATAATTATTATTATCTGAGAATCACCTCACACAAAGGCACAGATCAGTTAGGAATTTTGTAATATAATTTTTAAACTTTTCTTTCTATAATGATAAATTATTTAAATTAAATCTTCTCCGTATTATTTAAAAATAACTTATTCATTCAAACTGTTGAAATAAACGTGAAAAAAAAGTAACAGAAGAATAAAGTTCAGCTTGATATTCTGGCATAAATGCACTTAACTTGAAATGTAGGGAGATATTTCTCACCTAGCTTTCCAGCTATTTTCCAATAAATTTTGCCTAGATTGGAATGCATATTTTTGACAGCTGACCAATCAGAAACTAAAAATTTGCCTAGTTTCCTAGTCACCTATGTCTTCTGAACGTACCCTATGCAGCTCACACCTGCATATCTAACAAGAAGTAAAGAAGAAACCGTTTTTCTGGCTTTTTCGTCACCTCAACTTTTTTACTGCATAGCTGCACAGCAGTGTTGATGTTTTCGATTGAGCGACTTTAGCAAACATACATTAACGAACACAGTGCTAAAACAGTACAATTTGTATTTGAATTTTCGAAGATTTCGAAGAAAATACTTTTGCAGTTTGCGTTTAAAAATAGCTATGTTGCGAATTCTTTTCTGAAATTCGAGAACGGCCTTTGCTTTGGTGGGAGCACACATGCCTGCGGTGAAAACTTAATTTGCGTTTATTTCGAAAGCCCAGATAAAAGGTATAGAAGTGTAAGGATAAAGAGCTGAGCGCCCTAGATATGAATATGAGGATCCAAGACCTTTTCTATGGGGCAGCTATCTGCAAGACGCTTTCAAAGGGTATAAGGATAAAGAGCTGAGCGCCCTAGATATGCATATGAGGATCCAAGACCTTTTCTATGGGGCAGCTATCTGCAAGACGCTTTCAAAGGATGCAAAGACCCGATTTTAATAGTAATTGTGATAATACAATATTATGAAATCTAATTAAAAACAATTTCAAATATTTTTCTACTTTTTTTTCTAATCAAAAAATGTTACTTGACATTGCCAAATTCACACAGACAAAGGACAAATCTGTGCGTACCCCCAAAATACTATTTGCGTACCCCCAGGGTACGCGTACCACACTTTAGGAAACACTGCCCTAGGATAATGCTTTAAGCTTCATTTTTAAACTACTTTCATTATAAGCCAAACTTTTCTCTAAATCCCATCATTACTATACAAACATAACGAAGTACAGGAATAAGAACGAAGGAATCAACTATAAGTTTCAAATCTAAGCTAAGTCCTTGGTTCTTTTTCCCGTCCATCGCTTTGTATAAAATAATTTAGGAGCATTGACATGAATAAATTATTAATAAATAATGACCTACCTTTCATTAATAACTATAATCAATGATATTTTATAATAGCACAAAGCTTTATACTGTCGTCCTCTTAAGCATTATGCCAATGCAAATTTTGATATTCAAGTCCCCTCTTATTCTAATTTGAAATCCTATCGATAGAAGAAAGAAGAAATCATTCGCAACTGTAACTACCTTCATCTAGAATGGTTGCCTCTCCTGAGACTTAAAACCTTTTTCTGTTATTTTTCTCTCATTCAACTGGTAATGAAGCTTAATATATACTTCCACTACTAGTCTACTCTTTGGTGGTGGTATGGCATCTTATTAAAGAACGCTCAGTGTCGTTCTTGCTGTTTCCGTTCGATGTTTTTCGTTTTATTAAGAAATTTCCTATCGACTTTCTCCCCCATGAATATTATAATAAAGACTATACGGCATGTTACAAGCCCTGTATACACGAAGTTAATTTAAATTCGATACTATGCCTATTGGGTATCGAGTAATCACTACAACTGAAACATTGTACTTGAAATGAAATTATATTTATTTTATTTTTGTTATTTGATTTTACATCGAACCATTGAAGTCCTAGAAGACTAAAAATAATGTTTGTATATATTGGAAACTTTTAAGAGGGTGCGACTTAATCACTGTAGTGAATAAGGAGTTTAATTATTTTGTGTTATTGTGAAAATTCCATCTTAGAAATTCGACTGTGCAAATGCTTTGAGTCAATAAAATCAAATATTTGGTATTTTTTTTTTTTAATAAAAATTGCTTTAATTTGTTGCTTTATAAATGGTCTATGAGCATTATTTAGAAAACGGAGTAAAGCTGTCACTGCTATATTGAAAAGATGTATTTCAATCAAATCATCAATTTTAATTTCTTAAAATTTGAAATATGTACATATCTTACCAATGTTCGGATCTATCACTGAGATCCAACACCTTACGTCAGTTCCAGAAGCATGGGGCTCTTACTATTTTAGGCAAACAATGGCTCTGAACGAAACATAATTAACAAACGCAATTATTTCAAAAAATGACGATTTCAATAAATTGGCCTATAAGTCATATAGTTTTTCAGATTCAAACGATCCGGATTTTTTCCTTTGGAGATATTTTGAAGGAAAAAAATATACGTTCAAAGCAAAAGGCTATACCTACTTCTCTAAATGGTTGTTGAACTTGAAAACAAGGGCGGACTGGCCCACCGGGCACTCGGGATTTTTCCCGGTAGGCCCTTGGGCAAGAAAAAATTTCTTAAAAGCACTTGAAATTCCATTTTTTAAAAGAAAACTTTTTCATACAACTCATTCTTGAGAGACCTTCTTATAGTAAATATAGTAAATAAACCCACTAGGGTGTGGTGCCACAACTCGGGGGCAGGCCCCTTTAGTCAATATAAATCTGTTGTGGCCCCCTTTATATTTTTCGAGGCCCACAGAATTATGTTTGTAGCCCTTTTAGTCAATTAAGGCCCCTATGGATCTTTGGAGGCCCACTCGATTCAGTTTTTGGGCCCACTATGGATTTTTCGAAGCCCACAGAATTATGTTTGTGACCCTTTTAGTCAATTTAGGCACCAATGGATCTTTTGAGGCCCACCGGATTCTGTTTATGGACCCCCTATGTATTTTTCAAGGCCCACAGAATTATGGTGTGGCCAGCTTCTAGTCAATTTAGGCCCCTATGGATCTTTAGAAGCCCACCAAATTTTGTATGTGGGCCCCCTATGGATCTTTCGAGGTCCACAGAATTATGTTTGTAACCATTTTAGTCAATGTAGATCTTTAGGAATATTCGATGCCCAGAGAAATCTGTTTGTGTGCCTTTTAGTCAATACATGTATTATGTAGATCTCTTTTGGCCCCTTAAAGTAAATAAATTTACTAGTAGCTCCTAAGCTATATGCCAATTTCTATGTCGAAAATTATCACCACGAATCACTTCAATTGCTACCTATTCTTTTTGAATCAATTTAAATTCTTTATGAAGTGAATTCACAAATAGTTATTACTTTTAGTAATATTTCATAAATATTTAACAGGCCTTTAAATTCTTAAATGACGTATTTTGTATGGATAATAAAAAAAAAAAGAAAAACATAGTAAAGAAAAACCTTCAACCAGTAGGTATGCAATTTGTAGGTACCAATTTTCCTTGTTTTTCGTTGAAAATAATATTTATTAAATTTAAAAGTCAACTTAGTCATCCCAAACTATACTTACCTACATATCAAACATTTATTTTATTTCAATGCATATCTTTCAATTCCTTTCCCATATTCAGAACCACGTTTAAATCACAACACAATCACACATACATACACAATATGGGATTTGGCGGTTTCGCAAATAGGTACCTACATCGGTTGCAAAAACAAAACATCAGTTAGCTTAGTTTTTCTCCAATTATGAAGAAAAAATCTGCACTTTTAGGTACTAAACATCGTAAAATTAATGTCAAAAACCTAAGCCTTGTAAAACTTTTTTTTGGTATCAAAAACTCAAATAAATGAATCTGCCAGTCGACACTGCTAAAATCTAAAAAAAATAATTACGATTACCTACACTCAATGAATTGAACATGGATATTAATAAGTATAGGTTCTTGTATACGTTTAAACATTAATAAACATGAACAAATGAAATATCAAGAAACAATTTCTGCATATCAACTTTTATTTTTAAGCATTTTAAGGGTAATTATGTATTTTGGGGCCCTTTTCCTAAAAGTCTCGGTAGGCCCTTTGACTCCCAGTCCGCCCCTGCTTGAAAATCTAATTTGAACAACTTATTTGAGTCAACTGAATTACGAATTTTATTTTTTCTATTTGTCTGCTGAAAGGAGAAAGGGTGGTCTACTTGTTGCGGATAGGTTTTTTTTATGATGAACTTTTTAAATTTTTTGCAAGAGGTCTTAGCGATTTCTAGCACCTCATTTGTTGGAAATTTGAATAAGTATACGTATATTCCATCTGAACGGTTATACATAATCCTTAAGGGTAAGTTATTTCAGAATTTGGTCAGCAATAGATTTTTTTTAATGAATTTCACAAAAAAAAATCAAGGTCAGTGACCATTATTTCTTAAAAATTTATTTAAAAAAAATCTATAGGTATAATTGATGACCAAGTCTTGAAACTGCCTGACCTTTTATAAGGATTTAAAAACTTTTTAGATGGTATGTATTTGTATTTATGTAATTATTTGTGAGCATCTCATAAATGAGGTGGTCCTATGACCTTAAAAAAAAATCACAAAAAAATACCTAGTTTTAAAAAAATTATGCCTCATGGCCAAATACTGAAACTAAGTATACTTGACTCTTTCTGACTTTTCAAATTGCATACTTGTTTTTATTTAATTCTAGAAATGAGGTGCTTAAAGTCTTATAATGTGACCTTGTACAGAATTTTAAAAATTTGTTGAAAAAAAAACTCTGCCCGACCAATGACGAAAACTACCTGAACTTTTATCTCTATTCGGGGGCCCTTCAAATTGTATATTTTTTGCGAATATCCTATAAATGAGTTTCCAAAAATCGCTGATGAATCTGAATAGCTTTAAGCCTGGATTAAAAATTTTCCAATTCTGGACAATTTCTAAAACTAGCTGACCATTTATAACGAATTACTGACAATTTTAGATGGCATACTTTTTTTGCGCATATTCCATATGAGGTGCCACATACTAAAATTGTTTTTTTTTTTTCGAAGAAAATAATTGATGGATTTTTAGTCGGAAAAACTTGAGTTAATCCGCCAAAATCGCCAAGGTAAAATTGGTAATCTTCGGATTAAATATTGAACCAAGTGTGTACAATTGGCCCTCGAAATCTAATGGCAAGAGATATATTCTGAAAAGCGATAACTCAATATCCCATCAGACAAAAATATATCTTATTAGCCATTAACAAGAAGTGTCAATGTTCATTTATTTATATTGTCACACCTGTCCAATTTAAGTCACTCATAAAAATTGATAGAAAGAAAAAAGCATTGAAAAAAAAATCAAAAGGAAGAATATTATTATTCCGCTCCTTATTTAGCACAAAATTGACAAGCAAACTTTTATAGTACCTAAAACTCCAATAGAATATCTGTATCTAGTGATATCAGTGGAAAACTTTAGCTATATAAATTTAAAAACCACATAATAATAAAAAAAAAATATTAAAATATGTACATACGTATGTATATTATATAATATCTATAGGAAAGGTAGCTATGTAACCGATGCACCAGCTATCGTCCGATATTCTTCAAGTTTATTATCTACGTTTTCGATGCAGAAAACACTTCGCATCACTTGATTGGTGCTATAGACGCTAGAGGAGTGGTATTTTAACTTCTTAAATTAGCAAATTGTACAAGAAACCTTTAAATTAAAGTAAAGGTACATAGTAGAAGATCACGTAGGTACTTAGGAAACTAAAATGTAAAACATCAGTTCCTAGATATCCTGATGAGAGCTCATTATATTATGTTCATAGGTATATCCAGATTTCTGGAACTGATTTGCTAAATTATCACCACATTTGATGATGTCCGTGCAAAAGTGGAGTAACCCTTAAAAGGACTAATTTTGAAACTACACAAAAATCAATTTTTAGTATAAATACAAGGTTTTAACATTAAAAAAAAAAATGATCTCCTTAATCAAGTGACACGGGATGTAGATACATTGAATATTGGAATATGTTTTGCTTCCGTTCTTTCACAAGCCAAATACATTGTGGGAAAAAAGACAATTTGGGAAAAGTTTGTCGTGTAAAACCAATAACGTTAGAAATAAAAATGATTTGTGTCGTTTGCGAACACACTTTTATTTTCGAACGTTGGAAGTTTTTACAAGTTTTTTTTTTTTGTTATAGTACTATATGTATTAATTAAAAGACGCCAATTTGATGTTGGTTTTTATTAAATATCTTCCTGCTTCTTTTTTTATTTTTTTTAATAGAATAAAGTTTATTGATGAGTATTTTCTTGGAAATATTTTACATTTCGTGTTAAAATATAGGCTGAGTTCCAAAATGTAAAAAATGTTTTCATGCGGAAGTAATACCTACATTTTTCATACGCAGCAGCAACGCAAACTTGATGCTTTTATAGAAATATTACATTGTAAAAGTGTGACGTTTCGGAATGCAAAATAAAAAAAATTTAAATCGAAGCAGCTAAAAAATGTTTGAATGCGCAGTTTGCCCAGTAAATGCGCATCTGATGAATTTTGGAACTTAGCCATAATCTCCACATAATTTTATTATTGATGTATTATTCATTTTTGTTGATGTTAGGTCCTCGGACATATTACGTCCGTGATGTTTTCCTTACGGGACATCGAGCCTCCACTACTCTTACACGCCATGGTGTACGATTTCTGGAAGTGCATTTCAGCTCTCTCCAATTCTTCCATTATTTCCCAGTCGTGCTGATTCCTGCTCAACTGTTCTTCGCCAAGTACTTCTAAGCCAGCCCACTTGTCTGTCTTCTTGTGTGAGCGGGTTCCCACGGCATCGCTTGACCCGCAATGCACCTATCGCCTTTTCGAACCCTATGGCCAATCCACTGCCACTTTCGCTTTTGTATAATAGAGTCTATGGGTATTAGTCATACTAGAGTCAGTTATCTTAAGGTTAAGAATATGTGAGTGAATATTAGTTAATTGTTTAACAAGACTTTGTTTTGTTTATACTTGGGAAGTTTGAAGTTTTTTATATAACCGAACATTAATTTTCAGTTCTTTTTCAGAAGCAGAACTAATATTCAATTTTTTTTCAAAATTTTCACCGTTACATATGTATGTGTATAATCAATGCATAAGGCTTTATTTTAGCAGATTTTTGGATAGCCATTTTTTTAAGGTTTTAAGAGCTCACTCTCGAGCTTGACTGGCCTATAAAAAATTAATAACTCTTTTGTTATTAGCCACGGGCTACTACATAGTTAGTGCGTTGGACTGTCATGCCAGAGGTCTGGGGTTCAATACCAGCCGCTTCCACCTTAAGTTTTTTTTTTGGGAGCTAGTACCTCTTGCGAGGAAGTGACAAGTCCTCCAAGATTATGTCTTGTCACAGAAAAGTGCCGCTCACCTCAGCCATTTGGATTCGGCAGTTAACTTTAGGTCCCCTCCATTCCTGCAGACACGCACACAGGAATTGTTGAGAGTTGTAATTGTAAGTCGCTAGGCCCTGGTTCTTCATGAGCCGTTTGTGCCAACACGACGTGTTTTCTCTCGACCCGAGCTTTTATAAATTATTTCTATCTATTATAAAAAAAAAGCGAAATTCCGAAGAGGAATCGCACCCCAACTGAAGAAGACATGTCTTCTTCAAAAAATATTAAATTGGGAACCAATAGTAATTATTGGAACCCACTTCAATGTTTACCTGATACAGACATTACCGATGACACGGATGATGTAAATCTAACCCCGAAAAAATGTGTTGTGCCTCCCATTAAAGTGCTACAAAAAAATTCCGAGTTCATTCATAAACTTATGAAGGAGTTAAAAATTGAAAATTATTTTATTAAAAAAATTTCAATCGGAATTAAAATTGTTTGTGAAAACATTGATTCTTACAATAGTACACTCGAAGGTTTGAAGGCCTTGAACTGTCAATTTTTTACCCATGATTTGCCTAATAAAAAAACATTTAAAGTTGCTCTTTTCGGACTCGACGAAATGCCAATTGAATTATTAAAAAAAGAACTCAATGAAATCGGCTTAAAGTGTGTGGACATAAAGATGATATCTAAGCGTTACGAGCACTATATAGATACTTTCTATATTGTTCACTTAGAAAATGCATCAATTCGTATGAGTGATCTACGTAAAAACATTAAATCGGTCTTTAAAACTCAAATAAAATGGGAATACCAGCGTCGCCCAAAGAATAGCATTACACAGTGTAGAAACTGTCAAATGTATGGTCATGGTGAGCGTAACTGTAATATTAAGACTTTTTGTTCAAACTGCGCCGGTAATCATAAAACATCCGATTGCCAAGGTTCTGTCACAGCACAATGTGCTAACTGCAACCAAAACCACAAGTCGACTGACACCAATTGCATTAGCAGAATGAAATTTTTGGAAATGAAAGGAAAACTTTCTTCTAAAAGCTCTTTACGATCACCACCAGTAGTGAAAGCTCAAAAGCCAATTGAGTTGTACTCAATGGAGCAATTTCCACCTCTACAAGCTCAAAGCAAAGCTGCACAACGAGTTAATCTCAATAATAATATCGCTCCCAACGATTGGAGGATCCATCCTCTTCCTAATCTAAATTCAGGATTAAATCCGGCTATAAAACCCGTTCCTGTAGCAACATCTTCTGCTGAGAATGATCTTTTTTCTCTCGAGGAAATACAGTCTCTTCTTATTGAAATGACAAGTCAACTTTCACTATGTAAAAATAAATCCGAGCAGTTCAATGTAATCGCACAATTATCTTTAAAGTATTTATATATTAAAACAAAGTAATGGCAGTAAACCTTAATGTGGTATGTTGGAATGCAAGAGGCATTCGCAATAAGTCTTCAGAACTTTTTTCCTTTTTATGTAAAAATAATGTCGATGTAAGCCTTGTCTGCGAGACGTGGTTAACACCTGAAGTATCTTTTTCAAATAATTTGTTTGCATGTTACCGTCTTGACAGATCAAATACAATAGGCGGGGGGGTTGCAATACTTATTAAGAAAAATTTGAAGCATAAACCTTTACCCAGTTTAAACACAAAACTAATTGAAAATATAGGAATCGAGTTGTTTTTCTCAAACGGCAGGAGTATTTCAATATTTTCTGTTTATTTTCCAGGTGGATCTTCTTCTCCTCATAAAAGAGCTTGGCTTAAAAGTGATTTTCGCAAGATTGTAAACATCCAAGGCAACTATTTAGTAGGCGGTGACTTTAACTGCAGACACAGAAGTTGGGGATGTCTTCGAGCAAATGCGTGGGGCAATGTTCTTTACGATCTTAATGCTAGTCATCAGTTTCAAATTTTATATCCTGGCTCACCAACTTATTTTCCATCTAATAATAGATCAAATCCTTCTACCATAGATCTATATTTAACAAATATTCCTCAAATTTTCACCCAACCCATTGTAATCAACGACTTGAGCTCAGATCATAATCCAGTACTCTCTAGTGTTCTTCAAACACCCGAAAAAATTCAAAATTATTTTTTAGAGTTCAAAAATGCGAATTGGAAAAAATATCGCAAACTTATAAATACTCAGTTATGTAGGAATAACCTAACCGTCGATACTGTACCTGATTGCTCGCAAATAGATAATTGCACAAAAAAATTGACAAATTCTATAGAATATGCCATCGATCAGTCGGTACCTAAGAAATTAAAGTTTACTGTTAACGATAATCAGCTTCCAAGTAACATTATTAATTTAATAAAAGTTCGCAATGCAACAAGAAGGCATTGGCAAAGATACAGGCTAGATATTTATCACCATAACGTTAAGCTTCTCAACGAAAAAATCAAAACGGAGATAAATAAATTTCGAAATCATACCTGGAATCGTAAGCTACAGAGTCTTGACAAATATAGCAAACCTTTTTGGAATGTTGCTAAGATAATGAAGAAAAAGTATACAGTTATTCCTACATTAGATAATTTACAAAATTCTGCATTCACATCTACCCAAAAAGCCGATATATTAGCTACCAACTTTCAAAAAAATCATTTGGTCTCTAGTAGCCTGGGAGACAGTAATACTATAACAATGGTTTCTGGTGCAATAAACAATCTAAGCTCAACTCCAATACAAGTTAGCTGTAGCAATTTGATCACGTACGAAGTACTTAAAGATCTGATATCGAATCTTAATGTTCGTAAATCATCTGGGTTAGACAATCTTAGAAATTTATATTTAAAACAGCTGCCCAAACGCGGGTTAGAAGCTCTTTTGTTTATCTTTAATGCATGTATTAAAATGCAGTACTTCCAAAAAGATTGGAAAAAAACCAAGATAATCCCCATACTAAAACCAGGAAGCTCTGCAAATTTGTCTACCAATTACAGGCCAATAAGTTTGCTCAGTTCTCTGGCAAAACTCTTTGAAAAAATAATTAGTATGTAAATATTAAAGGTTTTAGATGAAAAAAATATTTTACCACCGCAACAGTTTGGCTTTCGAAACCACTACAGTACGATTCACCAGATAGACAGAATTACTCAGCATGTAAAAAACTCATTTACTGCACAAAAATCTACAGGTCTAGTATTATTAGATGTGGAAAAGGCCTTCGACTCAGTTTGGCACGATGGTTTACTTTATAAGATGTTAGACTTCGGGTTTCCTAAGTATATTGTAAAACTCATTCAAAGTTTCTTAACAGACCGTTCCTATGTTGTCTCTGTTAATAATAATTTCTCATCCCAGCATAGTATTCCGGCAGGTGTACCTCAGGGATCGGTTTTAGGTCCATACTTATACAACATATACACTTCCGATTTTCCGGAACTTCCCAACTGTAAGTCTGCTATGTATGCGGATGATACAGGAATTTATTCTTCTGATGTATTTGGTTCGGTTATCGAAAATAACTTACAATCAGGATTGAATATAATTTCTAGTTATTTTAACAAATGGAAGATAAAGGTAAATGCTACAAAGACGCAAGCTATCTTTTTTACAAGAAAAAGAAAGACTTGCTTCCTTCCTAGCAACTCTCTTAAAATGGACAACGTAGATATCAGCTGGAATGAAAGTGCTAAATATCTTGGTATAACATTGGACAAAAAACTCACTTATAATAGACAAATTACTAATACCTTAGATAAAGTCAAGAAAACCATTAAAATAATGTATCCTATTATAAACAGAAAATCACTGCTAAGTACAGAAAATAAACTCATAATTTACAAAACTATTTTTCAATCGTTCATGTTTTATGGATGTCCCGTTTGGGGGAAGTGTGCTAAGACACATATAAAAAAATTACAAATAACCCAAAATAAGCTTCTCAAGTTAATGCTTAAGCTACCATGGCATTTTTCAACCCTTGAACTTCACGACAAGGCTAGCATCGACACTGTTTCGTCAAGAATTAGTATCCTTTATACCAAATATTCTTGTAACTGTTCTATGTCAGATAATCCTTTGATTATAAATCTTGTGAATTAACTTATCAACATCTGTATCTTTTTTTATTATTTAATTATTATTATTATTGTAACTTATTTGTTTATTAACTTGTCATAAAACAAAATTATATCGTTATATGCACTTATTTATTTAATTATTTATTTATATAAATATTTATCTGATTGTTTATCTATTTATTAATTAATTTATTTATTTATCTATTTAATTATTTCTTTATTTATTTATTTATTTATTTATTTATTTATTTATTTATTTATTTATTTATTTATTTATTTATTTATTTATTTATTTATTTATTTATTTATTTATTTATTTATTTATTTATTTATTTATTTATTTATTTATTTATTTATTTATTTATTTATTTATTTATTTATTTATTTATTTATTTATTTATTTATTTATTTACTTATTTATTTACTATTTATTTATTTAGTTAATAATATATTTATTAATTTATTTATTTGTTTATTGATTCGTTGATTTCGTTATTTATTTATTTTTTTTTTGTTTGCTTTCATTAGCAGTTTTTCTTTTTTTCCATTGTGTTATAATCTTTGATTTGTGCATTTATTCACAGTTATCATATTTCAATGTATTATATATTGTTACTTAATGTCAATCAATAACATGTTAATAACGATGAATGCATAAATAGGTACGTTATATACATATTTCTTAGCTCTATTTCTCATAATTTAATTAACTGTGATATTAGTTTTAGTGTTAACGTTAGTAGTACCTACCTATAGATATATAAATACTTTTTTTTTTCCATGGACGGTTTTATCAGCTTTTCCTTTCAACTTCAATTTTTCTTAATTATGTATTGTTTTTGAAACATTAAACCATTATTCAGTAGCAAGATATTATTATCATAACTCTGTGTAAATTGTGCGGTTACAACCAAATTTAAAAACTATGCTGTAAATAAAGAAAAGTAATGTATAAAAAAATGGTCACGAATTCTTCAATTTGTTCCCACTGTCATTCCAATGTAGGTTACTTCAAATTCATCGTCGTTTATGGTTATTCTCAAGCCTTAGAATAATAATTAAAGAACGTATACTCTTTACTCTAACTAAATGGCCTTCATTAAATGTCATAATGAGATAACTCTATTCTTTTTCTCGCTTTAAATGGCACTTAAAGAGGTGACATGACTGGGCGTTGGTCTCGATTCCATAATAATATGGAGTGTAATTGGCAGCTAATAGTAGTTTTAAGTTGAAGATATAAGAATGAAAGTGCGTGCCTTTGTAATTTTTTTGTCGGATATCATTCCGTAAAATTCTCGGTTTCCACTCATGGATTTATATAAATGTTCATAGATATGTAGTGAGGTACTTTTCTGAGGTTAGAAAGCACTTGAACACTTATGTAGAGGTAATTGTAATCAAAATGTTTGCCACGTGACTTATCAGTTCGATTATAAATGGTTCGCCATTTGTCAGTTTGCCTTCCTACATTAAAGTCTTTTTTCATTTATTATAGGTATCGTTTTATTTTTTCAATTTCTATTTGAAAATTTGAATATATATTTGTGGTCTTAGACTAATCTTATGACCTTAAAGTATAAAAAGCTGAAAAGTTTATAAAAATCACTTTTACAGCCCAGTAACCTTGTCGTCTCATAGAAGAGAGTCCTTGCGTTAGATCCGGTAGTTCTGATTTTTTGCTGAGTAGTTTATGATATTGGCCTCATGAAAAACCCAAGTTTTCGAATTCGAGCGCTGAACGCAATATTATCAAAAATCCAAAAATCCGCTAAATGATCACGCTTTTTCAGTTATACCTTACTTCAAACACAATTTATTTATTACCTTGGTTTAACCTATACAGCACAGGTTTTTTTTTCTTTTGTGTTTGTGGGGGGAGGGGGGGGGGTGAGATTTCACCGTACCTACTATTTCTGACTAAAGCCGCGACCAGGAACTGCAAGACTTGCATTTCTGTTACCAGCTTTACCAAAGCTTTTGATTGATATGGTTATTTTTTTTCTTTCTTGTGAGGTGTCTATGTGTACTGTCGTTTTATGTACATATATCAAATAAGGGCAAGGTTTCACAGTACACACTTACCAGAATAAGTGGCACTTACTTTCCACATATTGACGTTTTAGGTACGAATTTTTGTGGTAGTTTCCAAAACTGTTGATGCATTATATAAGCTTGACATTTCAGCTTTTAAAAAAGACCTTAATATTAATCTGTATATAAATATTCTAAAATAAATTTTGTGGTACCCTTTTCTCAAAAAGTATTTGACAGATTTCGATAAATTTTATATGGTTGGGGAACCACAATTGCGGAGATGTGCAGAATATACTCGAGACACGCACTTACACACCGTGGGTCATTTTTGGTTTTGTACTGTCGAACACTTTGCATATTAAAAAAAAAAAATTAAAATAAAATGTTTTTTTCCTTCAATTTGCGAAAATAAAACTGTCGAATTTCGACACAGGACGATACTAGTATTAATAATTCAACAATCAGAACTAAAGTTATAATGTTTCTGATTTGGATCAAATCGGTTTCTTTTTCTGGATTTGGCAACAACCAATGAAGCTCGCCTGTTGACGGCGAACAATAAATGACAATTATTTTGATAAATTATACGAACATTTTTTTTTCTAAAAAGTAGAAGATTTTTGTGTTATAAAATAAAATGCACGGTTCGCACGAACTTGCTTTTGTAGTAAAATTTTCTTCGAATTTTAAAGATTGATCTTAATATAAAACACATAATTAATAATTATATACATATGTATTTATCCATTTAATAAATTGAAGAATGAAAACTTGAATATGGAAAGAAAGCATGAAACACGTTCTTTAAATTGATAAAACAAGTACTTAAAATGTTTTAATCTCAGAATTAAGGAAAAATTTTAAAAAATCGTTGAAGCGGCTTTCTTAAAAAATAATTTTCTATATATAAAATTTTTTGAAATTTTTTAGAAAAAAAAATTTGGTATGCAATTTTTAATAATATAAAACTAAAACCATAATTAAAAAAAAAAAATTCATCAACCCGTTTTCAAAAAAATGATTTAAAAAAAAAATGTTCAACTTTTGTTTTTAAAATCCAAAAAATATATAAACAGTATTATTCTTACTTGATAAGACCTCCTAAATAAAAATTTTGATCAAAATGGGTTCAGCGGTTAACGAGAAATCCGAAAATAAAAAACAATGGTTTTATGGCCAGGTACAGTTAGTAGCAGGTTTTAATAATTTTTTTTTTTTACCAAAATGTAGACCATACCACCACTAGAACATACAAAAATTTAAAAAAAATCGTTAGAGCTGTTTTTGAGTGAAATAATTTTTATCAAAATGGCTGTGCAAGTACCCTTATTTTTTAAGCTAAAAAAAATCGTATGCTCCAAGTTTGAAGAAATTTCGCTTCAGTGGCTTAGGTTGTAGGCTGAGGTATATACAGACATACAGACAGAGAGACATATCGCAAGTAAAAACTCATGTAATTTTTATGGAAAAAAGTGCAGGACCGGCCAGCGGCACTACTTGTTAAAGTGAAGATAGGGGCAGGAGGTTTTGCGACTATTTTTTTTATTTATTTAGAGAGTTTTAGGGGGGTGCAGTGATTAAAATTTGGAAACAGTTACATCTATAAAATAATAGAATTTACCACTTGTATGGTTTTGATCTTTTTGAAATCACCCCCCAAAAACATTAACCTTTTAAACAAAAAATGTATGTATTTTAACAATCAATTACGACCCTGTGTGTAATTAAGTTCCCAAAAGACTGTTCAACTACTGCCTTATGCAGATGAAGCGAGCTGTTAACGGTGCGTTTGCAAGTATTGAATCGGAGGCGGCGAAAATGGGTTTGGCTGTTAATGAGGACAAGACGAAGTATATGCTATCATCGAGAAAGTAATCTCAACATCGTCGGCTCGGGCAAAACGTCACGATGGATAGATACAACTTCGAAGTCGTCAAGGACTTTGTCTACCTGGTCTCCACTATAACATCGAAAAATGACATCAGCGTAGAGTTCAAACGAAGAATTACTCTTGCCAATCGCTGTTTCTTTGGGCTAAGAAGGCATTTGAGTAATAAAGCCCTCTCGCAGAAGAAGACCGCAACTTAGGTGGCGCACGCAAGTGGAGAACGACCTCAACCAACTTGGAATGCGTAACTGGAGGCAGCTAGCTAGGGACCGAGCTGGCTGGAGGGGCTTGTTGGTTGAGGCCGTAGTCCATCCTAGCTGTGAGCGCCATCTAAAGTAAGTAAAAGTAAGTATAAGTGTAATTAACTTAATAAGCTTTACCAATTTTCTTTCCATTTTTCAAACTGGTAATAACAGCCATATTATTCACTTGAGGTATAATTTGGGTTTAAATAAATTTTGTACCCGTCAATTTAATCCGCATTTTTTAAACCCGACAATTCACACTTATGTCCATAGTATTCACGATTTTACACCCGAGTTTAATTTCTTTAACGGCTCTCTTGAAGTCTATTTAAATTAAATTGAATCAAACTTGACAAGGTTTAAACCTATTTTTATTTCCGGGTATATCGAGTGAATATGATGAGCTTGGGTTTGACATTGTGGTTTAAGTTACTTGAGAAAGCTTGTCAAAGACAATTTGATAAATCTCTTCGTTAAGCAGCCTAAACACACAATTTGTTGGGCTTCTGATTTTTATACATATGTTGATGCGGCTGAGAGATGTATAATTAATTTTATTTTTGTGACAAAGAGGACATGCATCCTGTCTGTGAAAGGGCCACTTTAAGAGATGTTAGCTGAACAAGGATTGCAACAGTCACGAACATCTTTCTTGCCATTTGAACTTCTATAAATACGTAATGAGTAATGACTGTCCTTTGATTATTTAATGCGATTGTCCTGTGACTCGGGGAAATGAGTCAACAACATGGCTGTGAGGGAAGGAGACAGAAGTGATTGCCTTCGTAAAAAGGATTATATTGAAATACCAACACACTTAAATGGAAAACCCACTTCGTTAAAGATTAATTCTTTGTTTCTGTAAATATTGATACAAAATTTTGCAACAACAAAAAAAATAAGGTTAACACATTATCATCCTCAGAATGAAAACATTACTTTGCACTTTTGCACCCTGGCACTGGTGACAGCTGCACAATTTTACTTCACTGCAATCCCTTATGTCGTGTAGTAATTCAATTAATTAAAACAAGATAAGAATAAAAATGCTGGGAAGGATGTCAAAAAAAAAAAAATATTAAAAAAAAAAAATTAAATCATATTATACGCTGCGCAGCGCCACCGTCCGCTGAAGCAATCCTTTCTCTTTCTCATGGTAAATATTGTAAAAGCATTCGCTGTCGCATTTATCATGAAAATTCGTTACAGACGACGGCCAAAAAGTGAAAAGAATAACGAACCAAACGCGTAATGAAAAATATGCAAGTGGGTCTTTGGATTGTGCCATTCTGGATCTGGATCCTGCATCCTGGATCCTGAGACTAGTTTGCTTTATTTTGTATTTTATTTTTTTTTGGTGGTATATAATTTGTTGAGCTACAATAACAACAAAAGAAAGAGTTAAATAAAAATAAAAAAAAGTAGTTGCTGAAATAAAAATAAAATCCCATGCGCTGATGCACTCAAAGAGAAAAACATTCATTACATTGCATAGCTGGAAGGCAGTGTTTTTTTCTTTGGGTGTGTATTTTTTAAACAGTGTTTTCATATTCAATTTTTGTGAAATTTCAAAATTTACTTAATGCATATTTCTTTATACAAAAACGGTAAGGACCTCCAAGCAAAAGCTTGCGGAATGCAATTTATTTTGTAGATTGTCATGGACAATCTTTGTGCTTGAGTATGAAAAGTCCTTGAAATCTCTAGTTAAATGGAGATGGAAATTTTTCGCAGAAAATTTAAAAAAAAAGCCGCAAATGATAATGCTAGCTGCTACAGGAATACAAATTTTATTTAATGAAGAAAATAATTTTGCAAAATTGCACTTGAAGAAAACGTTTCCAGACGAGTATAAAATTACAAAGTTATTTTCAGGAGGTTATATTTTACAATTTTTCAAACGGTATGAAATGTGGTGGAAATACCATTAAAAGAAATTATAAATACTTTTATTTACTATTTTTTAATTCATAAAGGGCAAGTACTGGTTTCGTGTATACAATAAGATAATTAAAACTGATACACTACGATGATGGATAGAAGTAAAAAAAAGTTGGTTTCGCCATACCGTCCCTCGGTCTGTGACATTTCGATGACTCAATATGCTGGGTTTTTGGACTTCTCTTTTGTATTTCTTCACCTCTATAACGAACAAAATATGAAATAATAAAATTATAATTATACTTAATCGCAGGCTCCTCGAAATTATTCAGTTAACTCATCTCAAGAATACATCGAAAAAAGCCAGTCTTACAAAATTTTATATTTAATTAGAGCTATCGTCAGCATGATATAATTATATATGAATCACTTTCAGGTTCACTGTGGCGTATGCGTACTTTTTTGGTGCAAAGTTTTGTTTCTTCTAAAAATCATTATATGATAAAAGAAAAGACATTTTTTTTCGCTGTTTTAAAATTATTGAAATAGTTATTTTATGTTTTCATTTTATCAATTTTGGGAAGGAAAATTTATTTTTAAAAAAAATTGATTATGCTCAAGAACACTCTTTCAGATTTTAGCTCAACCAAACTGGATGACGCACCTATCTTTACAAATTTTAAAACAAAAACTCCCCTCGACAACGGCCAAGGCTACCCGTAATATATTTGGAAGCGAGACATTATCTCTCTGACTGAAAAAAGAAACAAAAGTTGAGCACTCTGATGTGTCTGATGAGCTGAAAAAGAAACACAGATTATTTTTTGACAGCTCAGTCCTTTGCTCTACGTTAAAAAAGAAAAACGCCTATTGTAGTAATTCCACCCGTTACGATAAAACAATTTGGAAAAATACATATACTTAGTAAACAAAAATTAAATATATTGGTAAGTCATATCATATACACTCAGTTTTTGTCTGTTTTTTTTTTTTTTTAATTTAATAAACTATACAGTTTTACTTTATATTCAAAATTAAAAACGATAAAATTGTCGACATATATGAAAATGTACCGAATCTTTATATTTACAAAGCTTGTTTGTCTGTCTGTTTGTTTCTCTTAATCTCTGAAAATACCTAATTGATTGTAATGAGAATTGGCAGAGCGAAAGCTTGGACTCTGAGGATGTACATAAGGTTATTTTTCCTTCAAACCGTAGAACAATCTACCAAAGAATAAATAAAATGTAAAAGACAAAGTTTTTATGGAATGCGAAGCAATGCGAGCAAGGGCTGGCTAGTTATATATAAAATTTAAAAAAATGCTCGTTAACTCCCGGTACAGTAACTCACGTAACACACAATTAAAAATTAAAGAAAAAAGATTAGATAAGATATTTTTCATTTATAATTTGAATATTAAGCCTAGTTTATAGATTGAAGGGAAGTGAAATTTTCATAAAAAAAAAATATCTTTTTTTCCCAAACGTGAAAAATACAATAAAATTATTTAATCGACAAGGCGGAAAAAATTTACAAAATTAATTTTCTTTGTAAACCTTTCGATGAGAGATTTATTGATGTTTCATTTCGATTTGGATTGATGTATAAACTAGACCTATAGGCTTTAGAGAAAAGTAAACAAGGGGAAAAATTAATTTTAGATTTTTGTATCTTCATTTCCACTTTTTTTTATGCAATTAGGGGCCGGTTATAGCGATCAGAAAAAACGCATCAGAAAAAAATTCTTTTTGATAATTTAATGTTTTATTAAGAATTCAAATCTATGAAAAACCACTTAAAATATTTATTTCATAATTTTTCTGATGGAAATTCCGTAAGAAAAACGAGTTTCTATCAGAAAATGCTTTTTGTAGGACAAATATTTTCTCCAAAGAAATTTTTGTTTATGAAATAAATATTTCAAATTATTTATCATCGATTTGTATCCTTTTTATATTTCAAATCCTATGATAAAACATTAAATTATCAAAAAAAAAATTTTTCTGATGTGTTTTTTCTGATCGCTATAACCGGCCCCTTACCCATTTGAGAATTTCGTTTTCAGAATTAACAAAAACCAAGAAGTATATGAAAACCAAAAAATGTACATATATGTACTTTACAGGCTACATGAAATTTGGCCCCCATGAAAAATGAACCCAAGAAAAAAATTAAAATTAACCCCAAAATAATGAAAAATGACCCCAAACATAATGAAAAAAAGCTCCAAAAATAGTAAGAAACACTCAATTTCAATATATCAATATTCGCAAAATTGTGAACGCTATACCGATTAGCGCAGAACTCCAACCTATTTTTTCAAGGGACACATACCCTTAAGGGTTACTAACTTTCAGCGGTACAGGCTGGAACTGCTATGATATATTTATTAATAATAAAAGTTATGCAACGGACAAGTTCTCTACCTGTGTGCTTGTTTACACGTGTGTTGAGGAGCGGACAGTGACTTTTATTAATAGGGCTGTTTATGTTTAAAATGAAAGAGTTTGAAATATAACTGAACTTAATCCTTAACATTTTTCAGTTTAAATTTTACAATTATAAATTATAGGTGCTTAGTGAGATACATTTTTTTTTAATTTTCTGATGAATGAAAAATCTTAACAGAAAGAAAATAAAGGAGACTCAACACTTGTGATAAACTAATAAGGTTACCCTTATTAGAAACGTTCACACTGTTACCAAAAAAAAACAAACTATGCAAAATTAATTGAACAATCCATGCTGTAAATAATCAAAAAAAAAATGCAAATACCGAATTTGACATTTTAAACATTTCATGCTGATGCTTCAACAAAAAAGTGTTTTTCCATTATGACCATCCAAGATTCTCAAGCATTATAGTATATACATACATACAAGCATCATCCTACAATTCTTCGTAATGAGGTGCTTCATGTATCCAATAACCGTATTCAGTGGCACAATAATGAGTGCTGTACACAAGTCCTCTTATTATTCTGCTTTGTCCTGGGATTTTCCTTGTATTTTTGCGGGTACCAATTTCCTGAGCTTGTTCCAAGTTTTTATGTGTTTTTGACGAAAAACAGATAACGCGTTGCCGACATCGTGAAAAGAGGGGGGAGGGGGTTATACCTTTTATCCTTTCACTAAAGTTGATGTTCATCCATTGTGGAAAAGATGTGTGTTGTTGTTGTTGTTTTTTTTTTTTTTTTTTTTTTTTGTTTAACGTAAAACTTGAACATTATCTTATGTAAGTAAAGTAGGTATACATTATATGTCAACGAGAGAATATGTCCTATCGAAAAACAAAGTGTTGATATGAGATTTCATTGTATTATGAATGAACATTGTACCCTATATGTTATTACAATAATAACAAAAACAAACAGAACCTATATAGTTGGCGGCAGGGAAAGAAAATTTGTTTTTGTTGTATTCTATAAAACAGGATATGACTGGAAGATGTGTCGGAAATGAAAATATTACATAAATATTTTTGTGTTTGTGAAGCTGAATTTTTGTTATGATGGATTGATATGGTACTCAAATGACTCAAAAGGATAAATTGTTCAAATATTTTCAGTACAAAAGAATACAAAGAAAAATTAAATTTAACTTATTAAGTATCCATTCAAACACTCTTGAAAAGAAGATAAATGCAATTATGTAGGTACTTAATATTTTGTTTTAGATTTCTAATGCTTCTATAGTTCATGAATTGCTTTGTATTCAGAATCTAAGAGGAAAGTGAATATACATTTTTCAAAGAAACAATTACATTTAAGGGTTTTATTATTAAAATATTCTAAAAGAATTGTGCACTTTGTTACTTTTTACTATTTTTAGTATACAACTCGAAAAAACATACTAATTTAAGAATTTTATTGGAAAAGTTATTTAAGGAAAAAAGATATTCTACCTATCAAAGTTGATTTCTAAAAAAATTAAAAAATTATGGAATTTCAAATTTGTTTCTTAATTCTTCATAAATAATTAATTTAGAAATAAAAATAAGTGTTATGCATATACAAATAAAAAGAAGAGGCTCAAGCATTTAAACGGCGGATCGATTTTTTTTATTTTCTTTTTGTAATCGTGAAGAATCAAGACCTACCTACAACTCTCAACCTTTCCTGTGAACATATACACAGTCAGGAATTAAAGGGGCCTACAATTTTTTGCCAATTCCAAACTGCTAAAAAAGACGCCAATTTTTCACTCTTCGAGGTGTTGTCACTTCCTAGCAAGAGGCAGTAGCCGTGAAAAAATATTTTTTGGGTTTTTTTTTTTTTAACATTATCCTCCTTTTACCTAAAATAAATTGCTATGAATTGGTTATTACTGGCACCTCAAATAGAACTTTAATTTTTGATTTTCGCTTTTGTCGACTGGTTCCTCTGGTTTTGATATGTTTTTATAAATAATGTTTTGAAAAATCCAAATGGTGTTGTACCCAGACATTTTGAAAATAGTTCGTGCATTTTATTGTATTTATAATGCGTTGGTATTAGTGGTAAATGTATTTTTTTCATATAGGAAAAAATCCAAAAAGTCAGAAAAAGAGTTATGAGTCTATGATTTTTTGATAAATTTTTCTATTAATAGATTTGTATATGTTTGACAAATTGCGTTTTTCACTCCAGATCTTTCAGCGTCTATTTATCACACACATATCGTCAAAACACTCTTACAAAATATGCAGGATTTGATTATACTAATTTGCTTTTGGGTTTAAAGCCTATTCAAGTAGGTAGTATTTGTAGGAAAAAATTAGAAAAAAATCGGAGGAACCATTGATCAAAAATAAGTTAAATTTTCGTAAGACGTCTGTTATCTGAATTTTTTGCCAAAGGACCAGAAAGACAATGTTATTCCAATCACTTCGAATATTACAGGTACAAAGCTTAATCAAAATCGCAAGAGTAATTTTCGATGAAATTTGAAAATAAAAAGTGTTTGCATGTCGGACTTCCTGTTTAAGAAACAGAGATTCGAATTCCATTACTGTAATTGCAATAAAAAGGACTCCATGAAACTGCATTTAAACAAAAAAAAAAAAACAATGTAAAAAAATAGATATTTTTAGTACTTTTGACTTTTTAAAAAAAATTTTCGTTAAAGATATCATAACATTAAAGATGTAACTACAAGAGCAATTTCGTGTGCCATCCAGTCGTTTATATTTTTTACTTAAAACATCGAGAAAAAGCAGTTTTTTTTAAATATTCTATTCATATTTAATAAAAGCTGAGGTCTGCTTGATGAGTGTACAATGGAGAAACACACATAATAAATCACTGTGTGGTACACTGTGGCGTATGAGTACTTTTTTGGTATAAATATTTTTTTTTTACAAAAATAATTATGATAAAAGGAATTACAATTTTGTTAATATTTTTCATTTATTTAAAAATTTTATTTGAAGTTATTTAGTTTCCTTAGCACAAAATCATTGACTCGAGGTGCGATTTTCTAAAAACAAAAACAGGAGTCAGATCATAAAAAAAATACTGCATGGGAGACATTAAGCTACATATCTCGGTTTCAATTTTTAACTTAAATTATTTCGTTTTTTCAAAATGTTGATTTTAAAAATTAAAAAAAAGAATTAAAAACTATGTAAAATATTATCTACAAAACCGTTTCAGAGAGAAGAAATATGTATTGTATGTACTACACGTACAGGCACATGAACCGCACATTTAAAATAACAAATATTATAACTCATAAAATGGTATAAATGGAAAAAAAATAAAAGAAAAAAAAAAAATAGGAAAATAGACCCCAAAAAAATCTGCGCGCCATCTTGGACGACGACCTAGTTTTTTTTACCCTTACGATCCGCGGGTAAAAGTGGTGGCTTCAAAGGCTGTATAGTACACGGTAGTCATAAATTATTAATAAGGAGGCTAATTTTTATGAGTTTTTTCGGAAAAAAGTAAATTGATTTTTCGTATTTATTGTGTTTTCGTTTACTCCTCTACAAAATTTCAAGAAAATCTGCCTACCTTTTTGGACATACAAATGGACGTACAGTTGAAAAGACAAATAGACTAATAGGGCATTGAAATGTTACATACAGGAATAAATGTAGGAGGGATCAGTGTGAGTGTAAAACGAGTTTTCGAGGCTTAAAACCCCTCATTTGGCCGTCATTTCGGATAAAGGGGGAGTGAAAGGTTCTTTGCGTTATCTTGAGAACCATTTACTGCACTTTTTATCGTAAAATTGAAAACAAAAGTTATTATTAAAAAAATATGACCATTGCCAAGAATTTGTTTTATTTATATCCTCTTTAAGCTAAATTTCTTAAAACGGTCATCTTTTTTTTGAAGTGCGTTGATATAAATTGAAGATAATTAAATTGTCTACACAAATATGCTAAAATTTCGTTTGTACGATGTATGGTTCTCAAGATGTTGCGACAAACTTTTTACGCCCCCTTTTCCGAAATGACGGCCAAATAGGGGGGCTTTCAACCCCGAAAACTCGTTTTTACACTCAGTATACAAATCCATCAAAAAAAAATTTGTCCTGTACAAAATGCAAGGTTCGGCCAAAATTTTGTAACATTTCAATGGACTATAAACTTTCTTTTTTGGGCTGCTGCAATTCGGTCAATTTCAATTTCAATAGGTGCTTGCCTTATGAGAAAGTAAAACGTCAAAACGTTCAGGTTTGTTTATTTTTGATGGGTTTTAATTCGATTTAAGAAGAAAAAGAAAGCAAAGACAAAATTGCAGATCCGACTTGTTCCATATCTCTCTCACTAAATATGGCACGAATGTAATACCTACTTGGTTATGGTCATAGTAATATTCACCCCATAATTTATATTCACAAAGTTCAAATTTTTTTCAAGCCATTATTTTCCATATTATTAAAGTTTACTACTCCAGAGCCATCCCGTTCACTTGCATACCTTATGTTGGCAGTGAACATATTGCACATGTCGTTTCTGAAATTCAAATAAATTTTGCCATTTATTAAAGTTCGAAGGAGCTATCTTGATGCTTCAAAAGTTCAGAACACTCTCTTTCTCTTGTCCTTATATCTGTACTTGTTTAATCTGTCGTTGATATGGCCCCATACATAAAAGGATATATTATGTGTTCGGCTCTGTTGTGCATTGTATTGTTAGTAGGTATCTAAAAGTTTTGCAATTTTCTCGAGTATGAACGTATAGGTATTCGTTAAATACAATGCACGGCAATAAGTTTCCATTCAAATCAGAATATAGAACCATATATCTATATTTTTTCAACAACCGCACTAATGTTGCGAAAATTACTTGTTTTTAACCTATTATACGTTGGAAGATTGTTTGAAATTGTTCAATACTGTAACTGCCTGTACGAGTAGTTCTCCTTAAAGACAATAGCTATGAATTTGCAATTCAACCAATTGAGCGTGAAAAGTTTTAAACTTGTAGCTTGCAGCCATAAGGAAACTTTTGATGAATGCTGCTACCACAGGAAGTTAGATACAAATGTTTCCTTGGAAGTACGGTTGAGTGCCCTTATTTTGGCATATGAGTATTACTGATTCCCGATAAGGAGGCTGGCAGGGGAGAATTAAGGTATGTACTTGAAAATCTTAAAAAGGTAACTATTGTTGTAAGTTTAATTAAAATTTTACTTTAAATGTTAAATAGTGAAGTTTTCTTGTAACTTAATAACTGTCAAAAATTCCCAACTGAAGTGCACCTGATGATAAACAAATTTGTATTCTTGCTTATTAAATCCCCAAAGCTGTTCAAAGCTGCCTCCAAAAGTTAACATAACAAGCAAAAAATTAAATCTTTTTCAAACTCGTATAATGATTTAAAGAATTAAGACGTTTCGACAGCTGAAGTCACTATCGAACTTCCACCCACGTAGTTTTATTTCCTAATTATACCACATTGAAATAAAGCCTTTTTTGGCATTTGGTAATTTCATTTTCAACAATGAAATAAAACTATATTTTTAATTTAGATTTTTCTCACGTCCACCCTCTAAGCACCGGGCTTCTACTTTCTCAACCAAGTTCGAATAAATAGAAGCTTATAGAAGAAGAATAAATCTTATTTAAGTTTTAAATTCAAGGATGCTCCCAATAAGTTGAATTACTTAGTTAAAAACTAAAGTAGGAATAAATTTCTCAAATTGTTTTCTCTTCCTTTTCGAAGTTCTCGTCTTATTGATTTTACAGAAATTTTAATGAAAATACAAACGCAGTCGACCATTGATCATTACAAAACCATTTGCACAAATATTATTATAATAATATAATTGATTCCGCACATTAGATCCCCGTTCATCCTTAACCAACTTGATTATACATACATACATACATTTCTCTGTATGTCTTAATTGTTCCAAAGCCCAAGCAACATGCTGGCAGAGATAAAAAGTAATGGAACATTTTATGAATCCCTCATAAGTGTTTACAATAAAAGAAAACTAATTCTGGAAAATAAATGCTTGGGCTCGGAGCAAACCCCTTATATTTATTTAGCATTTTAACTTGGGATAAAGGGCAAGTTAAGCATTTAGAAAAAAATCAAAGTTGAGCATTTAATTAAATCTATAGGTCCTTTTCTGTATGTTTACAGAAGTGGACCCTACAAAAGTCAGTTGGATAGACCTCTACAGCAACAGAAATTCATTTTTATATCTTGGTAGTGTGATGTTTTTACTTGCTCTCTATGGCAGATTATGTACTGGTTTCCTGTCAAAACAACATATCGAAGTTGAAATCAAAATTGACACTAAGATGATGGACAAGTCTGAAAAAGTGAGTTTTGCCATACTATCTGTCTCGGTTTGAGCGTCTTTGAGTCTGGTGCGCCCACTGTATAAATGGTGAAATTCGCCATATAACTTGATCTTTTTTAATTTTATATGAAGACGACTTTCATGTTAAACATTGCAAGTTCCCGCTAAATAATAGGCCAGCTGCTACTTAAACTTGTCGCTCTGTGGCTTGCCAAGGCTCTAGAAACGAAATAAAATTATGACTATACCCCCCTTTTTTAATTTTGATATTTTTGAGAGTTGTTCTCGGTTGTTACCGATTTGTTCGGCATTGTTACAATTTTTTTTCGAAAAATAATCGAAAATGGGGGTTTCAGACCCCCAAAAACCATTTTTGACCGCTTTTTTTTTGAAAATCGACATTTTGAAAGTTGTTCTAGGTTGTTCTGAACATTGTTCCAACTTTTTGGACCTCTATGTTCAAAATTTCGTAAGTTATGGACAAAATTCGAAAAATTCTAGATTGTAATTTTTTTTCTGATTTCAAAAAGTGTTCTGAACATTGTTTCAAATAATTAAAAATTTAGAAATTTTATTTTTAAAGATAGGGCCTTTCGAATTTTTTTTGAAAAATGCAAAATACGGCTCTCCAATATTTTTTTTTTTAACCTTTGATTAGTATTATTTGACTATATATACATGTGCTGAGAAATTGTATGCAAAGCATACTATATAAAACGTCTTCAAGTTTTTGAATGTAAAAATTCCATTAGACCCCTTTTTCAAAAATCGAAAATCGCAAAGTTGTTCCAAGTCAACCGCGTTTTGTCTGTAATATCCCAACATTTTATCCAAAAATATAAATAACTAAAGGCTTAAACCTGAAAAAACTAGTAAAGCACTTTTTTCGTTCACCTGACCCCTCCCCCCCTCCCTTTCAAAAATTCTTGATTCTGCTTTCGTTACCAATCTACACGGCTTCAAAATCCTGTTTATTTAAAACACACACCAAACAAACAGAATATCAAAAAAAAACTGTAATAAAAAAAATGATTTAAATAGTAATCTAATTAAAATTCATTGTTCCAAAATTTCATTAAAAAAATATCCATAATAAAAGATTTTAGAGCCAAAAAACGATTTTTACGATATTAAAAAAAAAAACATCTTTGTTTGTATACATATTGCCCCATTTTAAATGAGACATTAAACTGAAGAAAAATCTTTAAAAAAACATATACATTAAATAATGAAAGAAAAATTCGTATTATCCTCGAAATCTAAAATTCAAAAACTTGTTCCAGGTTTTTCTAGGGGTCTTTTTAAATTTTTCCAGGCTTTCGCTTCTTAAAATTGATTTTAGCTTTAAAAAATTTCAACAAAATGCCAAAAATTCTATTTTTACTTGTACGAATGCTTAACAGAACAACATTTTGGAAAACATTTTGGATGTACTGATATTTTATTTTACAGTATTTTCAAATACAGAATTTTGGTCGTACAGTATTTTTTATTTTATTTCATTTTAAAATATAATAAACAGGATTTTGGTCATACAGAATTTTGAAATCTAGAATTTTGACCCGCTCCCAAAAAAAAAAATCTTTATTATGAGCACAAACATTCAACCTAATGGTGTACCTTAGCCTCCAATATGGATCAATTCCGCCAGCGCAATAAAATTATCCAATATAATGGTTTGAGATGAAAAAAAGAAACATTTCACCCAAGTTCAGAATCGACAACACTTACAATGACATTCACGATTGTTGGTGTCTTAAAAGTAACGACAGTATTGTCTTCTGTGCCCTAGAGACAAAGAAAGCAAAACCCTTTTTATACAAAACACAAAACACCTCTTGTATCTATACTACACACATTGTCGTGAAAAGTTGGTTTGGTTTTTTAGTTGTTTTAGACGGTGGTATGTAAAGGTTTAAACATAAAAAGATCATTTTATTGAACGGAAATTGATTATTTGGAAGAAACATTTCTGGAGGGTTGGCGATGGCGCTTCTAAATCGACGAGTTAGGTGGACGACAATATTGTTGAGCGACAATATTGTGATGCTTTTCACTTTAATACCTTATTCCCAAGCTGATGTTTGGTTTTGTTATTTTTTGTCTTTTTTTTTTTTTGTTTTATTCTTTTGGTTCTGCACACTCTGGTTCCTTTCGCCTGATTATTTGTTTTCTTTGGATAGAAAAAAATATAAAATCGTTATCCTGAAATTGTTTCCATCAGGACAAATGGTCCATGGATGTGATAATCCATATACTGCATCACAAGGAATTTTTTCTTAAAAAATCCCAAACTTGGGGACAGCAGAGCTTGCAAGGATTGAACAGAGAAAAAAAATAAAATTAAAATGAAAACCACTTTATTTAATTTGCTATTGTTTTTCGTGGCTGATGAAATTTTATTATTAAGTATTAAAAAATATTGCGTGGCTATTAGTGTATTATGCTTCAGGTATTGTTTTGAGAAGAAAAAATGAGTTTAGACCAATATGTCGAGAATCACTCATAGCACAAAAAGAAGTTAACAGGATTATTAATTATACATATTTATTTTTTGTTCATATCTTTGGATTTACGCCAAGTAAAAGAATTAGATTTTATTAAAATTTGTCTTCTTCACTATAAATTTGGAATACTTAATAATATTAAATATTTTTTCGCAGCTTTTTCATATCAAAAATATGATTTGTTTGTCATTTTTTCTCTAAAAAATAATGTTTGAGTTAAATTCAGCAAATTATTGTCGATATGATTTCCCGCGTGCATCTAACTGTTAAAAATGTGACTCAATTTCTGTATTTTAAGCACATAATAAAGCTAATAAACACGATATCTATATTCATCATATTTGTTTAAACCACCTTATCCTGAATATCATTGTATGCCCCTACCATTTTCTTTTTAATTAAAAATGCATACATTTATCAAACATGCATGTTCAATATTTTTTTTTCTCTCAAACATTTTTCTTTAATCTCTAAAATTTCAATATGTCACGTCTTGGAACTTAGATTAGCTAATTATATTATTATCATACCAACTTCAGGTTGTGCTGTTGCTGTCGGTATTGTGTCACTTTCGTTTTGATAAATTAATTATGGTTTCTTGTTTTAAATGCCATATTCTCTAATCACTTGCCAAAGTTATAAATATGCCACTCAAGCCAACTGTGTTTACTGTGGTATGTTGGATACTCTTGTTAAATCAACACAAAATTTTTTACCCACTCAGCGAACTCACACTATCAAATTAATTTATTAAAATATAATTTGCAAAGTTTCACTCTAGGATCTGTCAAAATTGTGGAGAGAGGAGTGTTAAAAAGGTCCTTCTTCCATATTTTATAAGCAACCCTGTTGGTATTCCTTTATGGTTGTATAGGTATGGGGGGAGAAATTTTATTGTAATCGATAGGGGTTTTGTGTTAACCTTGGTACTGGTGCGAGCTTATCATTTATCAATAAATTAAATGAATGCGCGCTGAGGGAAAATAAATAAATATACAAAAAAAATACAAACATCCACAAAGAAGAAAAAATTGCTAAGCACAAAAATAAAATAAGACCTGATGGGTGAAGCAAATAAATTTTGTAGCTAATAAAATTCTCGAAAATAAAAAACAAAGACTATGGCTATCTAGATGTAAGATGTAAGAGGGTTTAAGGATGAAGTTTGAGAGGATATTTTTATTTTAAGAGGGACATATGGAGGCAATGAATTATTTTTATTGAACTATTGCCAACATTTTTGGAAGAAGTATTAAAGCCTCAGGATTAAATTTCCCTCATTTATTGAAAGAACAAAATCCAATCTGAGAGTTAAGTAATAAATGCGTGTACTTAATTTTCAAAGCCTCAGTCTTTTCTTTAAGTTGATAACGGGTTATTGAAGTTCAAGTAGCTATTAAATAAGACAATAATTTTAAATCTAAACACCATTTTGTATTTATTTGGTAATATATATTAATTTTAATTTTAATTTTAATTTTAATTTTAATTTTAATTTTAATTTTAATTTTAATTTTAATTTTAATTTTAATTTTAATTTTAATTTTAATTTTAATTTTAATTTTAATTTTAATTTTAATTTTAATTTTAATTTTAATTTTAATTTTAATTTTAATTTTAATTTTAATTTTAATTTTAATTTTAATTTTAATTTTAATTTTAATTTTAATTTTAATTTTAATTTTAATTTTAATTTTAATTTTAATTTTAATTTTAATTTTAATTTTAATTTTAATTTTAATTTTAATTTTAATTTTAATTTTAATTTTAATTTTAATTTTAATTTTAATTTTAATTTTAATTTTAATTTTAATTTTAATTTTAATTTTAATTTTAATTTTAATTTTAATTTTAATTTTAATTTTAATTTTAATTTTAATTTTAATTTTAATTTTAATTTTAATTTTAATTTTAATTTTAATTTTAATTTTAATTTTAATTTTAATTTTAATTTTAATTTTAATTTTAATTTTAATTTTAATTTTAATTTTAATTTTAATTTTAATTTTAATTTTAATTTTAATTTTAATTTTAATTTTAATTTTAATTTTAATTTTAATTTTAATTTTAATTTTAATTTTAATTTTAATTTTAATTTTAATTTTAATTTTAATTTTAATTTTAATTTTAATTTTAATTTTAATTTTAATTTTAATTTTAATTTTAATTTTAATTTTAATTTTAATTTTAATTTTAATTTTAATTTTAATTTTAATTTTAATTTTAATTTTAATTTTAATTTTAATTTTAATTTTAATTTTAATTTTAATTTTAATTTTAATATGTAGATGAATACATCAGAGTTGTAAGTCACTACGCCATCGTTCTAAGGGGCAAAATATATAAATTTTTAAACCATCCTATGCCTTCTGCGGCTATACATATAACACTAACTTTGGTCTTTGAAGACCTAAAATCCAATATCTCTACTGTAACCCTTTCCTAAAAGTATGTATATCTTTGTTGGCCTGTACAGTTGGTTTCATTTGATGACTTAAAAGTTATTTAACTGATCCATTCATAATACGCAGTCGAATCGACAAAGAAGAAACTCTCTAATATAAGAGTTTAAATTGTCACACTTATCCTTTTGTCTTTCTGACCCAAACTTAAATCCTCAAACCTGATTTTTCCAGTTCACGAACCACAGACACTGGAATTTAGGAACAAAAAAAAATAAAAAACTAAAAACAAAATATCTATAAAAGACTTTGTTTTCTGAAGACGCGTCGTCGTCGTCGTCGTTTATTTTCCTTTTTGGTTTCGCTTTTTTGAACAAAGATTTTTTTCATGGTTGAGTGAACTCAAAAGCAGGATAAATAAAAAAAACATCACCTCCCCGCAAAGAAGGCGCCGCAAGTCGGTCATCTCAAATATTTCATTTAAATTCGCAACTTGTTCCTAGCAGTCCCGTAGGTTTATTGCTTTGGGTTTAACATCCCATCATGATACAAAAAAATTAGGTAGTTTTTTTCTTCTATTTTCTCCAATTTTGTATTAAGTGGGGTTAGAAGTGAGAAAAATTTCTCTGAAGTAGGTATCTAGTTCTGTAGCTGATTTGGGATTGTTTGAACTGGTGATTGGGATAGAAAATTAAAATCGAATAATCACAGATTAAATCGAATAATCGCATTAAACAGCTCTCAGCCGTCAGGGAATTTATTGTTTGAAAGTAAATTCATTGTTCGACTTACAGGGTAGATTAAAAATGTTTTTTTTCTTAGCGGTGGTGATGGGTACATGTAATAAAGCCTCTCGCCGACTCGCACGTAACCTTTCGCCGCGCCGCGCCGCACTGTGGATGAGATGGCATTTTAGCGCACCAAAAGTGGTCAAAAAAAAAGGTCACAGATTTGCATGAAATTTTCAGGAATCACTATCAATACTTAACTATGAATAACCCTATTAATGGTTTTTGAAAAAGTTCATGCACATTTCTGTTATTCATCTCTTTCTGAACGTATATGAACTGACTGACCTATGAAGACTAATTTGCCTCTTTTTCAGCCTGTCGTTATTTTAATCCTATAAATGAAAGAAAATTATAAGAACACTTTTTTCTCCTCCACTGATATATGTATAAGTTACTGAAAACAATCGAAATCAGTAATATTTATGTACTGGTTGTGACAAATTTTTATAATTTTACTGAAACAAATTTTTGACTGTTATATTTATTTTCAAAAGCCTGCCAAAAACCCACAATCTCTCGCAACTTCAAATTTTTGCCTCTATTAAGTCAGTCTCTATATTACCATTATCAAAAAAATTCGTTGACAGAACTTGACAGAATCAAAAAATATTCGACTTATTGTGAAAACAAACGTTAACCGCCGAACATGACAATGCATCAATCACAAAGGTGATTCAAGAATGCAGTTGAATATGATTTTTATAAACAAGATTTTATCTAGTGCCTAATTTACTCTAGTTTGGTTATTATTCCGCGATGGGTACTTAATATTTTTATAAAAAAATAACGGATTCATACAAACATAAATATTGGTTTTCTTTTCTTCACTTTTTTCAAAAATTAGATAAAAAATTAAAAAAGTGCAAAATAGATTTCAAAGTTACAGTTAATAACGTTTTTTATGTCTTAGACTTCTAAATAAAAAAAACAACTTTGTAATCCAATGTCCTGTAACATTCATTAAAAATTAAATTCAAAAGAAAAAATTTAGTTTCGTAATTTTTAATTTTCTCAAAAACTAAAAAGTGTAGATGTTTAGCTATCTATCTAGCTTTTTTATGCTCGACATAGATCGATATAAGCGTATTAAATATTTAAATCCAAACGAGTACTAAAATACGTATGAATACTTTTCTTTTAAATAAAACAAAAAAAAAAATATTTTTTTTTTTTAATTTTGAGTTTGAAAATAATTTTATATTCAATTGTTCCATTGAATCAGTTTAATTTAAATTTAAATTCTAAGTGTAGCCGTTACGGAGAAAAATAGATCCCCCCTTCCAAATATTTTTTGTCTTGTCTTATCAACATTCCAGACTTTTGGCGCGCTAAAATGTCATTTCATCCCATAGTGCGCGCGCTGCCCTAACCCTTGCCACCACCCCATGTGCTGTACAGTGCATGTCGAAGAAAAGTTTTCGTAATTTTCGATTTTATTTTTTCGATTTTATTTTCTCGACAGCCGGACTCTGGATTTTCTTCGACATGTCCATAATCCCTTTTTTAGAATGTTAGAATGTAATGTTGAAAGGCCCGTTTTTTAAATAGGTATCGAATTTTTATTTAAAAATGGTAAGTAGCATGTTAAAAACTTGCCCTACAATTTAGTCTGTATGTTTGGCTACAGCTTGAATTGGTACGACACATTTTTGTTTTCATATTTGCTTAGCACCAAAAGAAACGGCATCTGCCCATGAATTAGTTTTTAGCTATTTCGCAAAAAATGCTTCACTTATTAAAAATAAATCTAATTACATAATTTTAACAGAAAATGCCTCAACTGATTTTGATCAATTTTTTTAACGGAGAATGTTTCGAAAAGTTCAAATATACAGGGTGTCCAGTAATCAATTGATCACTTTGCAACCAGACATAGCAGGCATAAGAAGACCTTGCAGAAAATAGCATACAAAAAATATTTACCACGTGATCTCCACCCAAATAACATTTCAGTTTCTATTAACTTAGAAATGCTGATATACTTGCAAGGGCTTTCCTCGAAAAAAATGTATTTCTTATAGAAGTCATGATTTCAATAATTGGTTCTTTAAAATTGTTTGAAAGCTAGATGAAGAAACTTAATCGAAGTTAGTACCTGTTTTGGAATAGACCTCTCTTTAAATGAAGTTACATAGAAAATAAAATAAGCTATATATTTTATAAGAATTGTAAAAGGTTTGTTAATGTTACTTTCATACCGTATTACAACTTTCTGGAAGCTTTATCGAATACTTCGCTGATGGAGATATTCATTTTTGAGATGGGAGAAACCCACATATCAACCGTGGTAAATGGTACATACTTAAAACCAGATTGACTTTTTTTTTTTTAATTGTGTGTGTTACTTTATATCATATTTGCCGAAATTAAAATTGAAATCTAAAATTAAACTTGAACTGAATTCATCCTATTAATCCTATCCTATTAATATTATAAATGTGAAAGTTTGTTTGTCTGTCTGTTTGTTCATCTTAATCTTCGAAAAAACCTTATTTATTGTAATGAGAATTGGTAGAGCGGGAGCTTGGAACATGAGGATGGACATAGGCTACTTTTGTTTTCAAAATCTTCAAAAATTTACTAGCAGACCCGTCCTCGCCTTGCTTCGCATTAATTTTTTTTGTTACAAATAACATGTTTAGATAAAGCTGCATTTGTTCAGATTTCTCTTTCAATTTATTTGATATTTATTTTCCGGCTTCTAAAAAAAAAACAAATACATTTTTCGGCTGCCCTATGCTTAAACATGCAACATATTACTGTCCATTTGAAAAGTATGGACTTTCAAGATTTAATCCAATACTTCAAGTGATTGACCTTGTGCCTTATTGATATTCATTGAGAATGCAAGACGATTTGACATTCAGAATAATTGAAAGCTTCTATGACGTATGGCATCATTTTTTTTTGACGTCGAGTCTGATTCCATTGCAAAATCTAGGTGGATTGCGCAAAAGAATTACTGAATTACCGATTTTAAGTGACAATCTGTGCGATGGCACACCAGAAATATTAGTTTTTCGATTGATGGAACATTGACACAAAAGTTCAGTTGAAATGAAGTCTGTTTTGTATCATTATTAGCTGGTACTCTTCCATTACCAATAACTGTTTTGAAAATATGTCTGACGCATCACGCATTGCGCTGAAAATGTGCCAGCATATTTGTCTTTAATGTAACCTTTTGTAAATGCCTCCAAGGATGCGATGCTGTGAGGCAAGCGTTGAGCTCATCAACTGGTGTTGACCCACTGAACGAACATTTTTTTTTTCGTGCAGGCACTCTATTGGGTTTTACATAATCAAATGTTCAAATTCAAAAATATATCAGTTGTTTGAACGATGCGAAAAACTGGTAGGTAATAAGTTTTATTGTAAATTATTAAAATTTTAAAAATAATTTAATGTGGCTTTAGCTACATAAGTTTTCAGTGATGCGAAGCGAAATTAGTCTCTAGCGAAGACATATAGTTATTGAGAATTCCACGAATCACAAAAAAATATCACCAAAAGCCATGCAATAATGAAAAAAAAAAAATAAACAAAAAAAAGAGTTAACACTTCTAATACAGTACTGCCTCGATAATGTGAATTACCGATAATGTGAATTTATCTAAAATGTGAACCGCCAAATCTTTAAATTGTCACTAATGTGAACTTTCGAAAATTGCGGCCTTTAAAAAGGGAATTTCTTTTGTAATTTTTTGTTTATATTTTTCTGATTTCTTTTGCTAGATTTTCGTATGGTATTGGAGACTTTATTAACTATTATTTGTCTGGACAAATTTCAAGGTATTGGATTGCAGCTGCGGCCAAGAGAGTGTCTCCTAACAGTTGTGTAGGTACATTTGTTGTTTTAAATAGTTTCTAACCACTGAAAAAAAGTTTCAGTTGTGAATCCCTCTAAACTCTGAAAACGTGTTGTTTTAATTAGTTCACATAATCGAGGGACTACTGTAATAATTTGTTACACATCAATTTAATTTGTCGAACAGCGTAGATCATTGCAAAATGAAATCCAGCAGAACGAATTAATCCTCAATAAAATATTTAAATCTGTTTTAAACTGGGTCAATTAAGTTTTCAAGTTTTTTTTTTTTTTGTCTGTACGTCAGTATTATTTGTTTTGACGTTATACTAATTTCAAGTTTGAGTTTTTTTTTTAAACTTACTCAACAATGTATAGGTAATTAAGTTAGTTGATTAAATTTTCCTTAGAAAAAAATTATTAAATGAGCTGAATTTATTTTCTATTTGTTTAATATTCTGCATTCTAAAATATGGTCACCGTATTTATACACAAACAAGATTACATGTCAAAATATTCTGTTTAAAAAAATCATAACTTTTATACCTTTAACTTGGGGTTTAGGTTTACCTATGTAGAAAATCTTCAAAGTTACTCATAGGGTCCTTCAAATATACAACCAAAATCGACACACAATTTTCTCTAGGCAGAAAGTGCTTGATGTGATTCAATAAAGAATTCACCTGCACAGCAGCGATGTATGAAGCATTTCAGTTTTTGTTATTGTTTATACATAGGTACATGTTGCAAGTTTTTAAATGATTTTTTTAACGAACTTCTAATGACTCAGGTTATGCTCAAAGTGTTCCTCTTCAACTAAATGAACTCAGAAGGATTCGTTCAGTAGCTGCTATATCCTTTGAGACTTTAGGAAATTATTATCCCTTACACAAACAAACCCCTAATAATGGACAAACGGGTGGACACATTATTTTGTATATATTCTCAATTTAAGTGTCTGTATCTTGTGAATTGAAAATGAAGAAAAAGATATTCAAACAGAAAAAAAAAACAATAAAAAAGGAAAAAGTCAGACTTAAGGGTGCGTTGTAGAGAGTTTGAATTGCTATACAATACCCAACCAATTAATCTTCCATTTCGATTAGATTGTATCGAGTTGTCGTGTATATCGATATGTTCATTGGATGAACGTTAAACTCTCTTCCGCATCGGTTTTTCTTATACCAGTGAGCCTTTTTTATGGTCATCAATATCCCCATCGACTCGTCCTTTAGCCCATTTTTTCTTTACTTATTTTTCAATTTGGCATTTTTTTTTCGTTGGTGGTATTTTTATTCGTTTTTAAGGGAATATCCTTGAAGTGGATAATGCATACCTCTATCTATGTATTATTGTATACATATTATACATAAACGAAATAAGAAACAAACTGCATTTTAACCACATAGCACACACACAACGCAGAGATGAAAATAACATATCAAGAAAAATTCAATGAAATGGAGACGACGACAGCGACGACGTCGAAGAAAAAGGACCTGCTAAACTAAAGTACCCTCAACCCCCAAGGAAATCCAGTTGAGTGCATTTCAACGAATTGAAAATCCGCATGCATATCCTTTCGATGTGTATTTTTCCTCTCTCAAACTTTTCCGTTTTCAGAAAAAAAATAAGAAAAAACCCCAACTTCCCACAACTAAAAAGGGATGCGGGGGAAAAACTGGTGGTCTACTAACTCAGGATATTTACTGAATATGGTCTCCTAGATTTATTCTTCATTTCTTTTTTTTTAAGGATTGGAGAGGTAGGAGCCAAAAAAAGGATACTGTCATGTTTTGTCATTGAAGGTATCCGTGTGCACAATGTTACCTACAAAAAAAACAAACAAACAAACAGAAACATAGAGGAAGCCCTGGAAAAATCCGCTCAAGGATTTGCAACTTGATTTGTTGACCGTTGATTTTGAAGAATAGCTACGTGATTTCGTAATCAAATGGCTTAAGGATCGGGTTTTTATACTGTTGATGTAGGAAGGTATATATGCGGTTCCTACTTTTGAATTTTCGATTACAGAATTCTATTGAATTGAAATTCAAGGAACCAACTATATAAATAACTTTGAAGCCTGGGATTGGGTTGGTTTTTTTCTGTTTTTTTTTTTTTTTTTGTCTTTGGGTTTGACGGAAAATTTCTTTTGATATAAAGGGGTTAAGGTTTTAAGGTTAGTTTCTATATATGAGCTTACAATGCCCCGTTTTTCGTTTGATTGAATTACAATATAAGGAATGTAGGTAGGTACCTAAACTTGAAATAAAATCAAGGGTAATTTGTTTAAGTTTTATTTATTGATACGAGTAGGTATATGTATGTGTACAAATACAAGGAGAAAATGTAAAAATTAATCAAGGTTAGATACTGCTTTGAATAAAGAAAGATTTTGGAATGATAGGTATACCATATACCTGCATACCTGCTGGGCTTAAAAATTGAATGACAATTAAGTAAATGGAATTTGATGGAGATTTTTTTTATGGACCATTGAGTTAAATTTATAGGGTAGGTGTAGCTATGTTTATCACCGAGTGGTTTAGGTAAAAAAAAAACAAATAGTTTTTATTTTTTATTATTAATTTATTTATTTATTAATTAATTCCAAAATTTTTCTTAAAAAAAATGGACTTACGGTTAGGAGTAAAGGCTCACACGTAACTATGCATATACCCATTAGTAGTACCATTAGTAGTATCCGGCCAGTTTGACAAAAAAGCTCAGTAATACAATACATAAAGTACCAACCTACCCTCGGTTTAATTTGATTTTTTGACTAAGGCTTAAAATTATACCGGCAAATTGCAAAAAAGAAGTGAAATTATTTCTCACACTCACACTCTTAAATGAAAAACACACCACTTTTAAAAGTGAAGTTCTTTCTCGGGTACCTATGTTTGGCAAACTAACGTTTCGCGTTGGTTTATTCCGCCGTTTTTCATTTCGCATTTTGTTTATTCAGCGTTTTGTTATTTGGCATTTTACGTTTTACAAATTACCTTATGTTTTTTAAATGATTTGACAAATAATCATTTCGCATTTTTCGAAACGCAATTTTCATTTAGTTTTTTGTTTGATTGGCTTATTAAAGTGGCATTTGGTTGTTTTACTATTTTCTATATGACATTTTATTATTTTGCTTTTTTTTTATTCGGCATTTTGTTAATCAGCTTTTTTTTATTCAATTATGTTTCGCAATTTTTTGGCCTCGCGTGAAATTTTAAGGCATGTAATTTAATGGAAGCCGAAAAATTCCAAACCAATTGAATGCCAAATAAAAACAAAAGCTGAACAACAAAGTTTTATATTTTTATTTCGAGGGAAAAAAATCCTAAATAATACTCGTTTGGATGTATTTTAAGCAGATAATTTATCAAAAATACATAATAATTAAATTAAATAAAAACCAATGCTAATAAAAGGTCAAATGATGAAAACAACTAAACGGAGAGATGATCTTTCTGCGAAATAATAAAACGGATAAGCGATATTTTGCGAAATAATAAAACCGCGAATCGTTATTTTGCAAATCAAACAATAGGTCAAATAAAAAACAGTGTAACAAAAAAAGCCAAACAAAAATTGCCAAATGAATTTTGCGAAATGATTTAAAATATTTATAACAAAAGGAAAAACATAAAAACGCTGAGTTTCGATTGCAAAATGATGGAAAAACATAATGAATAAAAAAGAAAACGTAAATTGCCAATTAAGAATTGCGAATAAGTCGAAATATTTAACGACTAAGGCGAAACAAATAAATGCCAAATGAATTTTGACAAACAATTGTGACGCTTCTTTCTCATCTCTCTTTCTCGGTTGTTTAGAAATATGGAAAAGAATCTCACTTAACTGCCTGAACAAAATACAATGCTGGAACCGGAGCTGCAGACGGAACTGGAAAAGCTATCAAAAAAGTGTCGTATGTTATTTTTTTTACGTGCCCACAACTAAGTTGTACAGCTTTGAAAGTATTTGTAGATTTTATTAGGAGTCGGTAGTCATCGACCAAAATATTGCGTCTTAGAAAGGTTAAACAGCATCTAACTGATGAGCCCAACTGTCGTGCCTGGGCGAAACGCATTGGACTAAAGGTCGCAAAAAATCTTCCATTTGAATTTAATTTTATACAGTCCACTAAACAACAACACAAATATTTTTCTATTATTTTTGTTATTCCTCTTCTTAATTCAAGCTCAGAATTCACATTTATTGTTTCCAATACTTTTCCTTTTAATAAATAATTTTTTTCGCGATACAAATAACCACAATATTTTTTTTTTCGACCCAAAAAGTAGTTTTTTTTCTTCATACAATTTGAAACGTCAAAAGTGCCGTATGTGAAAAGTTAAGAGTTGGTGAACTCTTCCGTCTGCGTGCGGCTGCATCTCCGTATGCGGTTACGTTCCGTTGTGTTCACAACATTTAATTTGTGTGTATTCAATATTTTGACAGCTATTCCAGCTCCGGTTCCGTCTCCGTCTCCATTCTGTTCAGGCAGTTAAGTGGAATAAATTCTCTTCAGCACAAAATTGAAACAATATTTCATCATCGTATGTAGATACATATTTTTTCGTATTAGGGTGGCTTATATGCATGATTAACAAAATTGCTCGATGGAAAAAATAACTTAAAATTAAAACACAACTTTGCTTTAACATGGTGGTGGTCGTGGTGGATACATAAGTTGTCTAACATGAATTTGGTTGACATTTTTGACGAAGATGGATGGCGCACTTAATTTTGGCATAATTTATGAATGAAAAAATTGATGAAAAAGAAGATGAAAAAAGAATTAACAAAAGTAAGAAGAAATTGTTAAACATACATTTGCATACGGATACGGAACGATTTCTTTGCAATATTTTTCTAATAAAGTATCATATCCTTAAGTTGTGAGGAATTATGTTTATAAATTTCAGTTTTAATTTGTTATATCTTAGGCAGAGATCTACATCTACAATTTGTAAATATCGACTCCAAAACTCATAACATACATATTTGTCATTGAAATTTGAGTGATTTTGTGCTTAAGCGTTTTCTTAATGAAATTTTTTCCAAATGAAAAAAATAGAATTTAAGTATGTATTTCACACCTAGCATCTTTATTTTTAAAACTATTAAACATGGAGTTCAAGCGGTTGTTTCAAACCAAATACCAAATTCGGTATTGCAAATGTATGCAATAAATACTGCATACCATAGAAGGATCGGTTCAACAAAAATTTAAATATATTAATTTGGTATGTTTTAATTCTGTTGGTAGCTGGACTGGTAGGTTTTATAAGATAATTTTTTGTAATAACAAAAACCATCTTTTGTATTCTTTTGACGATATTTATATCATTCATAATATTATATATTTTTTCTGCATCGATTTTTCTCATATATTATACGCCACAGGGTGTTTGGTATAAGATGCACCCACCGTTTAGGCAGGAGGGGCAATTTTCTAAAAAATTGACTTAAAACTATATACATGCTATACTTTTTGGAAATCCAGAAATCCCTTCTTTGATTTTCATTTTAAATAAATTTGTGTTAGTGAATAGTTTTTGAAAAATTAATTTCCAAACTTGAAATTTTGAAAAAAATGAAAAAAAATGTTTCAAACTATTTTTTTCCAAAGTATAATTTTTGTTTTCAAAATTTAGCGCTCTTATTAATTTTCAGTCAAAAACAGAAAACCGGATGTCAAAATGTCTTTTAGTTTTTGAGAAATTGAATTGAGATTGAAAATAACAGGACGAGCAATTTTTTTAAATTAATTGACTTAATACAGAAAAAAAATTATTAAAAAACTTGGGTAATGTCTAAAACGATTTGCTATACTTTTTTGTTAAGCCAGAAATTTGTGCTTCCATTTTGTTTATAAATTAAGTTCTTTTAGTGAACAGTTTTTAAAAACTTAATTTTTTTTTAATTTTTTTTTTTCAAATTTTCGAGTTTGGAAATTAATTTTTCAAAAACTATTCACTAACACAACTTAACTCAAAATGAAAATCAAAGAAGAGATTTTTGGCTTTCCAAAAAGGTATAGTATGGCATTTTAAATTGTACCGTTGTTTTTAAATTTTTTTTTTCTGTTTTAAGTCCATTTTTTTTAGAAAATTGCCCCTCCTGCATAAACGGGGAGAAAAAGCACCCCCCCCCCCTCCCATACGATTTTTTTCTTGTCTTAACCCAACCTACTCGCTTCAGCAGTTTGGTGCATCTTATACCGATCACCCTGTATACATAATTGTGTCTCCATTTCCATTATATTTCCTTTATCAAGTTTTTGTCTCCATCTGTAACTGATAAAAATTACATCCAACCCTTGATCCTTCATTATAGAAAAAAATATAATCCATAGAAACACTAAACCTATAGCAACCTGAAAATCAATCACCGCGTCAGAGAGCGGCCAAGCTTGCCTTATGAAGAAATCATACAAACAAAAACTTTTCGTCCTTTCTTTTCATCCAGAAAGGATATCATTGAAAAACACTTCGGATAATTATCCCTGAAATGTTCGTTCTATAAGCTGAAGCACCACCAACGTGAACCTGATGCACCGTCACAAAAGACTGTGCCATGCCATTTCTCGGCGTCTCTTTTCTTGTCCTGCACCCAGGCCATTTTAAGGATATCCTCTAGGTGGAAAACTTAAGTTTTGCACCACTCCTGATGCGGTCGGCGGAGGTGATGGCTTTCCGTTGAAATATTCCTTTTATTCAATACATTTGGGTCAAGTCCTGAGGTTTCTCTCAAGAAAACCATCATTGCATCGGCATGAATGTTAATGCACAGCATAACTGTTGCAAGCAGCACTTTTTTTTTGTACTTTTCTTTGTGTATGCTGGGCTATGCTCTAATGCTGTTGGTGCTGATGGTATAGAAGTAACTGTATAAGTTTAGCGATATCCTGCACCGCATCATCATCGACACAAGCATACTTCAAGAGTTCCTGAACTTTGTGTAAAGATGAAACTTTTACACAATAGATTCCTTTGGAGAAGGATAGGAACCTCGTCGATGTGCTAAAGGTAATACCAAATGAATGAAACCTCTTTGCAAGGATTTTTGGCATTGGGTCGACAAAAGCACATCATGAAAGAATCATTAAGCAAAACCGACAAAATGGGTAAAAATTGGCTTTGGTCCGGAGCAATTTTGGGTTCCGGCAGACTTCGCAAACTATATACCTTCCAGCTATACATACCTATCTCTGTTGGGTATATGAGCCATGCACGCATTCCAATTTGCTTAAAAGGGTTAAACTCAAAGACTTTCCGAGTATATTGACCGAAATAAACATGATTTCATGCTCATATATCACAACACGCAACAAGTTCCTAAAGCTAAGGAGGCTGTTTTCTCTTTTTGATACAGTGGATTGAGGGCAGATAAAGTCCTAAACTGGGTAATTTATATTCAGTTGAGAAAAACTTGCTTCACCACAGAGAATCAGCATTTTTAGAACACTCACACACAGATGAGATGAAATTGAAATGAAAAACATGTCAAACATTTTTCGGAAAATTTTTCCTCTTGAATTTCATCTCGTACCAGTATTTTGTGGCTGAAAGAGGAGACAAGGCTGGCAGAAATGGGTTTTGATGGGGCAAAAAGAGAAAAGTTGGTTTGTGCCTCTATTAGACATCAGGCAGGCGGTCAGGCCAGTAAGAGAAAAAGATAAAGTTATGTAGAAGAAGTTTTTATTTTTTATATTTGGGGTTGATAAGCTATTTTTGGTCGAGTTAAGTCGCTTTCCAGTTGTATAAGCCATCGTTTGAAATCAGCATTAAAATATAGAACCATAACATATGTGACCTATGGGTGACAGTTTGTTTTTTTTTCTCTACACTTTAGAGCCAACTATATATACTTAGTTTTGAAGTTGATGTATTATGCAAAAACTGAACTACTGGTCCCATGGGTGGAAATAGAATCACATAACCATCATTTTTAACTTCATCCTAGTCGTTGTAAAATGTAATGAAAATACTAATACCCCATCATCATATTAATTACATGTTTTAAAGTTTGCCAAGTTTTAAAATAGAAACATTAACATTCGCATATTTTCAACTTCTACGACTACGACCAAACACCAATATTGCGAAGCATAACTTAATGGGAAGTTAGCGCCGCCATTTTGGATTTTCAAAAAAAAAATCGCAAATTTGCAAATTTTACGGACGAATGAAATTAAACTTGTGCTGTTTGTTGCTCAGATTGTGCTGTCAACTGCCGAAGATATTATATACAAAATATTCGTGGTCATTGCATATGGATGGAAAAATAGTCTCTCCTCCAAGTTGATAACCCGGTATTTGTGCTGAGTTATCAATTCTAAATATTGATTCGTTGGGCAAGCTATGAGTATGACGCTTGCAGCTGAGTGCGTGTTTCAACTTTCTACGGGTCTTCTGAAAGAAGCCAATTACGATTTTGCTGAGACATTGACTTCGATACTCCATCTTTTGAAGTATTTCCAAGACATTTCATGCTTACTTTTCTGTTTGGTAATGTGTGGTTAATATAGAGCAAATTCGAAAGAGTTTTTTGTGTGATAACACACGCGCAGTGTAGGCTGCAAAGTTTTCGCACCATCATATTAATATTGAAGGTTTGAATGAAAGAACAACAACTTGAGTGAGCTACCACCAAGTTTTATAGGTTGGAGTTATAGCTATTTCACGGTCGCCATGCCGATCATCGGACTCCTTTAGTAGTGCTTAGTCTATTTATGTTCAATTTTATTCGAAAAACCATTCGCCCCACTGAGAGCAAATTCATTGTGTGTTTAGGTTGAGGTTTGTCCAGTGAATTATATGCACTTATATACGGTCCAAGCCTTGATCGTGTCTCGAACAAGTGCCGCTTCTTATGGTTTAAGCTATCGATTTACTGTTTTCAATCTGGATGAAGAAGCACCTGGAATTGGGAAAAACTTAAAAATTATTATATAACTACTGTAGAGTTAGTTTGTTTAAGAACCTTATCTAACATAACCTCGTATACAGATGATAATAAATGCTTTATCGAGGAAGCATCCAACGTAGTGACTTGTTTGTTTTTAAGAGTGTTGAAAATGCAGTTTTGATGGAACCATAGGATTGAAAGAAGAAGAGTGGTCAATCTTAGGCTGCGGCTACGTCCAACGCTAGTAAGCTAGCGCGCTAGCTAGCGCTATTTACGCTTGTTCGCGCTAGTGCACTAGTAAAAAAATCGTGGATGGTTGTTCACGATAGTTCGATTCACATTTCATGGTATTTGCTGCTACAGTTTGTTTGGAGAGCACATTTAGCACTTAAAAAGAGAAGTGTTCGCGCTAGTAAGCGCGTAAGATCAAACGAGATTTGATCTGCTAGCTTACTAGAGTGAACTAGCGCGTAAGCCTTAAGCGCAAAAGCAACTAGCTTGATCTATTAACTCGTTATTGATTATCTATACATTTGATTTACTAGCCTAATATCGCCAATTAGCGCACTCGCTTATACTAGCTTTGGACGTAATCGCAGCCTTAGACATCTTCTATCCGGTAAATATGAAGCCAGTTGTTAAGAAGGATTGCAAAGAAATAGCATCATGACTTTTGGTGAAGCTTACTTCATCCTTAAAACTTAGTTGGGAATCAATTATGGCTCTAGATGGTTTTATAAATCGTCCATTTTAGTTTGGTTCATCTACTTCTTCGATGTTTTTGGATCTTCGAGTTGGCTTGGGTTGACTGGAAAATTATCGTCACGTCGTTCGTTGAAGATGGTTATTTCAGTCTTAGCTGCTGTTATTTGAGATTCAATTTTCTTGATGCATCCATGACTGTTATGTATGGTGTTGGCATAAATTTTCTTTTTCGGTAAATACTTCTTTTTTTTTTTTTTTTTTTTTTTTATTGAGCATTCGCGCCTTTTATATACATATTATACAACGAAATGATCTTACAAAAAAAAATTAGATTTGCTTGTATTTATTCTATACAGTGGTGTCACAAAACTTTTTTCATTATTTTTAGGTCAGACGAAAATCTATCGCTCCTTTTGTTAAAGTCTTTGTTTTCGGTTAAACCAAGGCTTTTGTTTTCATACACAATAGGAAGCTCAGTTAGTCACGTTTCTGAGGAATTTTCAGATGAAAGCAAATCATTTTCCCATAAAGGTTAGTTTATTTTTTAAATTCTGTCAAATATTACTGAATATTAAAGGCAATACAAATTATCAACCTCCCTGTTGGCAGCTTGAAAAAAAATAATCTCTATATTATGCCAGAATCTTATTTAACACTGACTCAAGAAGGTGCCTATTTAAATTTTTCTTATCTAATCAAATCAAATTGATTGCCAGAACAATTTCGTCTTTATGATGTTATAATGCTGTTTAATTTGAATTTTTATAGAGATCCATTTAAGATTGGAACAAAATTTTTTTAAAACCCATTGAAGGCAACCCATCTCCACGCAGAAAATTATTTGTTTCTATTGAGACAAAAGGTAACAAAAAAAAAGCGCTAACGGTGCGCTTTCTTATCTTAATTCCTTAATATACTTACCTTTCGATTAAAAGTTAAATAATTTAAAAATAATGAGTAAGTTACCTGAAGCAATAAGTTTCATTTTCTTTCAATGCTCCCTTAGCATTATTTTCTTTTTTTTCTTTTGTCTTTTCTTTTTTTTTAATCTCAACTGAATAGGTTGAATGTATATAGGATTATATATCGTTATAAAAGTAACTAAGACAAGAGTCACTCAGAGATACAGATGAAGATAAAAGTAAAAAAATCTAATTTTCTGATGAAGTTACCTGTCCAACAAAACTTCGTGTGCTTCTTCTTTCACAAACGGTCCTGTGTGCCCCTCTGGGCAACACCAACAACTATATCTAATATTCCGTAAACACTAAAGGCCTCTGTCTCTTTTTTTATGTAACCTCCCTTTCCTGTAGACCTGATGCGTGCATCATGGACCACTTCCGCTTCTTGTGCACAAAATTATCCTACATAGAAGTTGTTGAATTGTTGTTATAGTTATAGTGAGGAAATAAACGTGGCTTTTCAACGAGAAAATTACTGGGCTTGTAAATTACTCGTTATAGGTACAGTTGTGTGAAATATATAAATGTTTCTTGCTTTCTATAAACCGTCTTGGTAGTTCTTCATATTCCAGGCTCCAATTAGGGTTCAGTATGTGTTTTTCAAAAAAAAAAGAAATGTTTATGTTGTTTGATTAGATCGATAAACATGAGTAGAATATCGTCCGAACTAATCTTTGGAACAACCGAACTGATTTTGACGAGACTTTACATACAGGAAGAGGAATTTCCAAGGAATGATCGGGTCCTAAATTATTGCTTAGAAAGTCCTCCATCGGAAAGTAATTTAAATAAATAAATAAATACATTTTTTTTTTTATTTTTATTTTTATCAGTCAGTAAAGGCCCTTCTTTTTTGTCAAAAGAACAAATCGGAATTTAAAAATAAAATTAAAAACTAATTTATGCAAAGACTTAAGCGATATAAATTTTAATGCTTCCGCGAACTAAAAGTTGAAACGAAAATAAAACTTGCTTTATCCAACGTGAAAAATTTAAATAAAATAAAATGCAATTAATTTTAGTGACAGGGAGGAAAAATTTCTGTTTTTGAAACAAACAGTTATAAACCAAACATACTCGTTAAGCTAAACTATTTTTTTTTAGTTTTTCGAAGCAATATTTATTGATTTTTTAAATTTCGATTTTTATTTCACTTTGTACTGATCTAAAACTAAATAGGGTGAAAGCAAGGGAAAATTTTGCAAATGTGGAAGTTTTTTTTTCTGGCGAGGAGTTAGAAAAATTTCTGTAGCCATTGCAAGAAGAAATTGGCAGTATTGAGATACAAAAAAAGCTTAATGTTTTAAGTTTTTGTGTAAGTGAATTTTGTATGGATTACATGTTTAAATTTTATTAATTACATTTTTCGTTTAGGTTTAGCATCACAAGAATTTCAAAAAAACTGATCAGGGCTAGTCTCGGTCTCGTCTCGGTTTCTGGACCGAGCACCCGAGACGAGACCATATTTTTGGTACCGAAATTCGACGAGAGTCTCGGTGGTCTCGGTGGTCCCGGCGGTCTCGGTGGTTTGTTTTCGGTTTTCTCTAGAAGAAATATTTTTTTATTGAATTATTTCTTAGTAGGTACTCATGTTTAATTTTTATAATATTCACAAGTGTTTTTTTGCGAAATATTATATGCGCATTAAAATATCAAACCACACATGTATAAGTTAAGGTGTGCAATTGTGGAGAATGATTTATTCCCACACTTAATTTCGCTGACGCGGCATCTGACAACGAAACAACAGCCAGACAAAAGCTACATTCCAGCACGTAGCATAGAAGTAAAACAACACCACCTGTGGGAACATCCGCCAGCAGCACAGAGACATTAGGTTAGATAATTTTAAGAAAACCTTTTGTAGTTTAGTTTTAAGAAGAGAGCAAAATAAAGAGGTTCATCCTCTAAAAAAATTATTTTTTTAAAATAAAAACTTTAATTAGTTTAATTGGCGCCCGAGCAAGCAGGGACCCGCGTAACCGTCCAAAGAAAGCCAGTGACCTAAAGTAGCTCCCGCGCTTCATCGGTTAAAAACAGCTCCCGTGCTTTATTGATAATCTTAGTGATATCGGTGTTTCTGTAAAAGAAAATACGTGCAAATAAGCCAGTGACCTAAAGCAGTTCCCGCGCTTCATCGGTTAAAACAGCTAAATCCTAGTGACAAATCGGTGTTTCTGTAAAAGAAAATTGCCAGTGAACTAAAGCAGTTCCCGTGCTTCATCGGTTAAAAACAGCTCCCGTGCTTTATTGATAATCTTAGTGATATCGGTGTTTCTGTAAAAGAAAATACGCGAAAAATAAGACAGTGACCTAAAGCAGTTCCCGTGCTTCATCGGTTAACTTTTTTAGACAATCAGAAGACAGTGACCTAACGCAGTTCCCGTGCTTCATCGGTTAACCTTTTTTAGACAATCAGCGTGTGATCCCCAAATCCGAAAAGATAAAAGGATGACCGGCATTGTATTTTTGTAAGATTATTTTAAGACAAATTCTAAATATTTTAAACTTTTAAACAATTTTTAAATATTTTAAACTGACCAAACTTTATAAAGAAAATATTACTAAAAATTTTGTGTTGTTTTATAATACTAATAAAAATAGTTGAATTGAGTGAAATTTGTAAAACTAAATTAAAATTAAATCACTTATAAAATGGTTTCTACAAGAACTGGGGCCGGTGAGGTACCCTCTACGACCATTCAGAACCAGGGACAAGGTCATGTTTCAAATCCCCTGGCGTCCACAAGTCCCAATATTTCCCAATCCACACCTCCCATCTACACAACAGCAAGCAATTTCCCTACTTTAAGTAACAGAAATAATCAGACTTCCCCCTCTGTTGATTTAAATACAACCTTCCAGGCTAACAATAATCCCCTTGGTCAGGAACAGGAGATTAGAGTAACCCCCGAATTAAATGCCCTAGTGACGTCTATAGTGAGTCGAGTACTCGAACAACAAATGAATCCTTTCTTTCTTGGAATAGACCCGACGAACCAATATCAAAACCCTGTGGACGGGTTAGAAAAAATACCAGACATCGTACGATCTCTTCGGACATTTTCGGGAGAGACCTCTGAATTTTCCTCCTGGAAAAAAAGTGTCGAACGAGTCCTCAAACTTTATGAACCCATTAAAACAACTACTAAATATTATGGAATACTTAACGTTATCCGTAACAAAATTATAGGCCAGGCAGATGCCGCCTTAGAAGCCAACAATACTGCTCTAAATTGGAAAGATATTGTGGATTGCCTAAAAATCCATTATGCTGACAAAAGGGATATAACAACCCTAGAATATCAAATGTCAGGTTTAGTTCAAGGTAATCAATCTATCCAACAGTTTTATCAGACTGTCACTTCACAACTTGCTCTGATAACCAATAACATTTCCTGTATGGATATTAGTCATGAGTCAATGAAATTATTGACTCAAACTTATCGAGATAAGGCATTGGACACCTTTATAAGGGGATTAAAGGGCAACCTTTCTGATCTTTTGGGCATGAAAGAGCCCGCAGATTTACCAACAGCCTTACATCTATGCCAGAAATATGAGAATCAACATTTTAGATCCAACTATATCCAAAGCACTCAAGGGGCAGTAAGGAAAAACGTTGTTCCAAATTTATTTAATCAAAACCAAAGTAATTTCCAACCAAGAAATTATACCATTCAAGCCCAAAATTACAGACCGCTAATACCTTCTCAACAAGGACAGCCTATTAAGCAAGAACCATTTAATCAAAGCAATTTTCAACCAAAAAATTATACAAATCAAACCCAAAATTACAGACCCCTGATAAACTTTCAACAAGGACAGCCTATTAAACAAGAGCCTTTAATGCAAGGCCACAGCGCTCATGCTAAGGTTACTAACAGCCAAAATCGGCAAAATTCTAGTGGTACCGGCGTCTCTTGGAGGGCAAGTTCTAATCAACCTCAAACCCCTCAAACGGCAAAGTATCAGTCAAACTTTAACATTGAACCCTCGGAAGACCAACTTGATCATTATTATCAAATCCCGCAGACGGCGGGGTATCATCCAAATTTTAATATTGAACCATCCGAAGATGAACTCAGCTTATACTATCAAACCCTCAGCTTAAATAATGAAAAGGTAGACGATCAAACCTTTAATGATTATAGTGAAAATATGGGCGCAAATCCCAGCACAAATGAACAGGCGGTTGGAAATTTAGAACACGCCGACATTCATTTTTTAGACTAAGCGACTCTTCCTTGCCTTATATTGAGTGCAAGCTGAAGAGCGGTGAAATGTACAAATTCCTGATTGACACAGGATCATCAAAAAATTACATTCAACCATCAATTGTTGCGAAACCCATACAGAACGAAAAATCATTTTATGCAAAATCAATAGCTGGGAACGTTCAGATAACTCAGCACACAGTTATAAATCTTTTTAATATAGAAAACATTAATCTTACATTTTTCCTTTTACCTACCTTACGTACTTTTCATGGAATTATTGGCAATGATAGTCTTAAGCAGCTAGCTGCTATAATAGATACGAAAAATAATTGCATAAAAATATTGAATTCCTTCAAAATAAAATTGAAACAGCTAAATTCCCCAATGGTAAATTCTCTTCTTCTTAAGACAGATAATTTGACAGGAACGCAACAGGAACTTTTAAACTCAACCATTGACAATTTCCCAACTTTATTTTGTGAACCAAACGAGAAATTGACCTTCACTACGAGGGTTTTGGGAGAAATTCGAACATCAACCGATTCCCCTGTTTACAGTAAATATTACCCTTTTCCTATGTCATTAAAACCTGAGGTTGAAGATCAGATCCGGAAACTCCTGGAGGACGGAATTATTAGACCTTCTAGGTCCCCATACAATTCCCCGGTTTGGGTCGTACCCAAAAAACCAGACTCCTCAGGAAAAAAACAATATAGGATGGTGATTGACTATAGGAAGCTAAACAGCGTTACTATAGCCGACCGCTATCCCATTCCCAATATAAATGAAGTTCTTTCACAACTAGGGAAAAATAGTTTTTTTAGCGTGCTCGATTTAAAAAGCGGTTTCCATCAGATTCCCTTGAAGGAATCTGATATAGAGAAAACAGCTTTCTCTGTGAATAACGGCAAGTTCGAATTTACAAGACTTCCGTTCGGGCTAAAGAATGCGCCTTCAATTTTCCAAAGGGCTCTCGACGATATCTTGAGAGAGCATATAGGAAAAATTTGCTATGTCTATATCGATGATATAGTAATATTTAGCAAAACAGAAAGCGACCACGCCCATCACATAGCAGACATCTTCAAAACACTCTACGAAGCTAATATGAAGGTACAATTGGACAAGTGCCATTTTTACAAAAAAGAGGTTGAATTCCTGGGATTTATAGTCTCATCCAGAGGAATAAAAACCAACCCTGCAAAAGTTGAAGCAATAAACAACTTTCCACCACCACAAACTGTTAAAGATTTACGCTCATTTCTTGGGCTATCAGGCTACTATCGCCGCTTCGTCAGAGATTATGCAAAGCTTGCGAAGCCCCTTACCACCCTTTTAAGAGGGGAGGAGGGACGAATGTCCAAAACGCAATCTGCAAAGAAACAAATTTTTCTAAATCCTTCGGCTATTGACGCCTTTGAAAAAATCAAAAACACCCTCACTTCGGAAGACCTTGTTCTTTCATATCCTAATTTTGGAAAACCCTTCGAACTAACTACGGATGCGTCCAACTTCGCGCTTGGCGCGGTTCTTTCTCAAGAAGGAAGGCCGATAACATTCATTTCTCGAACACTTGGCCCAACTGAAGAAGATTACGCGGCTAACGAGAAAGAAATGTTAGCCATAATTTGGGCTTTAAATTCCCTGCGCAATTACCTGTATGGATCTGCACACGTAAAAATTTATACTGACCATCAGCCTCTTACTCATGCTCTCAGTAATAAAAATACAAATAGTAAGATGAAGCGTTGGAAAGCAATTCTTGAAGAATATAGCCACGAACTGCACTATAAACCAGGCAAGACAAATATTGTGGCAGACGCGTTGTCACGCCCTCCTCAAAAAACCTCCCAGATAAATTCTCTCACTGATTCAGATAACAGTGATGGCAGTTCAGTGCAAAATCCTATACCAAGTGTAGAGGTTCCAATAAATGTATTCAAAAATCAAGTCATTCTGGAAGTTGGCGAAACTTCTTCTTCAAATTTTCAAATTATTTTCCCCACCTATCACAGGCATACAATAATTGAGCATGAATTTAACCAAGAAAATCTAAAACAGATTTTGAAGAAAGTATTAAACCCTTCAGTAATAAATTGTATAAAAACAACAGAACATATAATGAATATGATACAAATCGTATATGCGTCTCATTTTAGTAATTTTAAAATAAAATTCGCACAAAATCAGGTCGAAGACGTCACCAATGAATCAGATCAAGAAAGAATTATTATCGATACGCACCAACGCGCACATAGAGATTCAAGAGAAAATAGAGTCCAAATTTTGAAAAAATATTATTTCCCAGGCATGATTGGTAAAATTAGAAGAATTACGAAAGCATGTACCGTTTGCATAGAAAACAAGTACGATCGCCATCCCAACAAACCCGAAATTCAACCTACACCGATTCCTAAATTTCCCGGTCAAATCCTACATATAGATATTTACTTTACTGATGGGAAAGTCATCCTAACAGCTATCGACAAATTCTCAAAATATGCATTAACAAAAATCTTAAAGTCTAGAGCCACCGAAGATGTGAAACAACCTCTAAGGGAACTCATATTAGCTTTTGGGGTCCCGGAAGTAATTGTAATAGACAACGAAAAGTCTTTAAGTTCAAGCTCTATATCATTTATGTTGGAAAACCTTTTCAAAATTAGAATATTCAAAGTTCCCCCTTACACAAGCTCAGCTAATGGGCAAGTGGAACGATTCCACTCGACATTCGCCGAACTAATGCGGTGCATAAAATCCAAAAAACTCCATAAAACATTTTCGGAATTACTGGATATGACGGTTTACGAATATAATAGATCCTTTCACTCTACAACAAAGAAAAAACCGATAGATGTTTTCTTCGGCAAAGAAACATTAAACAATCCAGAATTGCTTGAGTCAGAAAGACAAGAAAATGCGGAGAGAATAAAAAGCAAGCAAGATATGGATTTGAATTACCACAATAAGAATAGGGACCCTCCAAAAAATTATTCTGTAGGAGAAATTATTTACGTAAAGATTAATAAAAGGTTAGGTAACAAACTTTCCCCGAAATATCAAAAGGAAATAGTAGCCCAAAATAAATCTACAACTATTTTAACAAACTCTGGTAGAGTGGTTCATAAATCACTTATAAAAAATTAAAACCATTACTCTTTTTAGACTTGCAATTGCAACATGCACTGCAGAGGTACAAATTCTGGATTATTCCAGCGCGCAATCCATAGCCATAGACACGGGGACGGCAAAGGTCCAAACTGGAACTTTTAAAATCATCCACGTAATCGACCTCAACCAGTATAAAAATATATTAGATGAATTGGAGACGATACTAGAAGGAAACATAAAGGAAAATAATACTATCCTACCCTTCCTAAAAAACCAAATTTCCCTAATAAAAACCCACCTAAACCGATTAATGCCCTCAACCAAACCGAAACGTTCAATAGATTTTTTGGGCAGTGCCTGGAAATTTATTGCAGGAAGTCCCGACGCCCATGATTTTGATGTTATAAAAGAGAAACTAAATAATGTATTAAGTAATAACAATAATCAAATCATTATAAATAAAATGCTAATAAAAAAAATTGATGAAATTGTAAATGTGACAAATAACGTCAACAATCTAGTTAAGAATAATGATAAGTTCGAAGACGAATTAGTTTTAAATATAGAATTAAAATTAGAGTTAATCAAAGAAGAAATTGTTAATATGGAATATGCCATACACTGGGCCAAAGCCAACATTGTAAACACCTATATCCTTTCAAACATAGAAATAAATACGATCGAAAAATTATTAATTAAAGAAGAAATGCCATATATCAATATTCTAGAAGCATTAGAATTTGCCCAAGTAAAAATAGCCTCCAATAGCTCACTAATTCTCTACATAATAAGTTTGCCGACTACAGCTGTAGAATCGTGCAGAACAACCTTAATTAAAGCCGTAAAAACGGGCAAAATTATTAAAAAAATTCCATATGAAAATATCTTGCAATGTAAAAATAAACTTTATGGAGTCTTGACCTCCTGTCTAAGCTTTCATAAGTTAGCCATATGTCCTAGGAACAATATTATAGATATTACTAACTCCTCCTGTATTCCACATCTACTGAATAGTCGAGCCTCAAATTGCACTGAAGTCAACAACCAGCATATTCCGTCGTTTGCAGAAATCACTCCTGGTATTCTATTCCTAAATCAATACACCGGATGTATCGAAGTTAATGAAGAACAAATATCCCTAGACGGAACCTACATTATCCATTTTCACAATACATCAATAAGAATTGAAAATGACATTTTTAAGTCTACTGAGATGTCCTCTTTTAAACCACTACCCGCTGTCCTACAACCCGCTTCAATAAAAAAGCAAACAGAAGAGCTTCTATCGTTACAAATGATGAAGGAACTACATGCTAACAATTCGCAATACATTAATTTCCTGGAAACACGAAATAAATATAACACCGGGGCTGTTATTTGCATTACGGTCCTTTTAATTTTACTATCCATATTTGGCCTAATAAAGCTGAAAGGTAAACTCAAATCAAAGAAAACTAAAACAAAATCAATAAATACAGAAATGATTGACCTATCAACTGCAGAAGTATGTCCAGAGGAAAAGCTAGGGAAAGAAATCCCTCTTCCAACTCCTAGGATAATAGGGATAGAAAACATACATCATCATCTTAAACCATCAACATCGAACGAGGACGATCGATTTTAGAGGCGGAGGAGTTAAGGTGTGCAATTGTGGAGAATGATTTATTCCCACACTTAATTTCGCTGACGCGGCATCTGACAACGAAACAACAGCCAGACAAAAGCTACATTCCAGCACGTAGCATAGAAGTAAAACAACACCACCTGTGGGAACATCCGCCAGCAGCACAGAGACATTAGGTTAGATAATTTTAAGAAAACCTTTTGTAGTTTAGTTTTAAGAAGAGAGCAAAATAAAGAGGTTCATCCTCTAAAAAAATTATTTTTTTAAAATAAAAACTTTAATTAGTTTAATTTATATACATAGCTACATATACTCAGAGGCGCACTGCGAAAATCGATAAAAGAATACGTACGTGTACGATTTATGTATGCATGTCGTTGGAATAGAAATCGCTCATTTTTCAGACTTTGTTTCCCCCTCCGTAAAAAGTTGATTTTAAGCCTTTTGGGTGACATTTAGAAAAAAAATATTATCCAAACGTCAAAATATAGTATGTTGCCTACCTGTCAAGGCATGAACTGTGAAAATCTATTGAGAGATGGCTCCGATTAGATCATCCCGTGAAAATAAAAGAGTACAGATCAGAGTGACAGAAGCTTTATATATTCATCCCATATTTTATTGTATTTCTTTATTTTTGTTTTTTTGATGTTGTCTCTTTTCTTTACACTACTGACTGCACCCGCGAAACCAAATAGCCATTTACCCGCCAGAGTAAGAACTCAATCTATAGACCTTAAAACGTGATCCCGATGGAGAGTAGGACCTCGTGTTGTTGTTGTATTGCATGTCTTTCGATGATCCATCATATGGATCAATGCTGATAGTTAAAAACGGCTTCTATTGCATGCATTAAGCCCTGTTTAGATAATGGGAAGCATGAGTACTGACTGGCAAGTTTGATCGTGTTTACATTTAAAACTTTGATTTGCCTCAAATACATTGAAAGAAAAAAACAATAATTTTACAATTTCACTGAAGACAAAACAGACCCATCCTGTTTTATACATTTTTTTCGTGCTTCACGCAAGACTTCACACCCCGCATTATTCTCACCAACAAACTGCTTGGATACCGTACTTTATCTTTTCAATCTGAACACGCGTCTTATCTTACATCTTTTTACTACCAAAAAACACGAAAGAAACCAAAACTAAGGATGAGACCAAGACCAAGACTGAGAACGCACATTAAAATTTTCACGAGAAAAAGGCGAGACTGAGATCGAGACGAGACTTTGGTTAGGCTTTTCACTTCAAAATAATTTTAATTTTAGAAAAAAAAAATTGATGATGCCCTTCAACTTCAGCTAACGAGGCCCCTGTGCATGCATATAGTTTTTTTTTTTCTTATTCATTTTTTGTTGAAAGTTCCCTTACGCAATAATCCAATCATCATAAACCAAGCTTAGCGTGCCGAAACAAATGTAAGCAAAATTTGTTAAAGATTCAATAAAATAAAAAGTGCGTATACGCCCGAGTGTACCATTATTTGATTGAATTCATTTCATCTTCTTTTATGGAGTATTTTTATCAAATATGAAGTTTATTCAATAAAGGAGCAATTTCTATTTTAATTCTTTGCAGTTCTCGAGAAGTAGAAGGCTCTTCTCTTGAATTTGCAACTGCTTTATATGTATGTCTTTTTGAGAGCAACTAAGTCGTCTATTTAGTGACACCATGTCGTCATCATTATTTGTGAAAGTTAAATTTTTACGGCCATTACAAATTCAAAACTTTCGGAAATATAAAGCCTTGTCAGAAAATTTAACTCATTCTGACCTCGTATATTTAATATTTTGTTTTTAGTTCCTGAGAACCTCAAGATTTATACTAGAATCTTGACGTTCCTAGAAACTTGCAGTTTTAAATTAAGGAGAAGAAAAATTATGATAAGACATTCATTATTTTGTAAGTTCAAACATTTAAAGTTCCTTGAGAGTCAAGTTAGCAGTTTTCTCATACTTGTTACCTATCGTTGATTCACGCGACCAACTCAAGGAGGTCTCGATCCCAAATTTTAATTCTTCCATCCTTAGAGCTTGAGCACAAGGCTAAGACTTAATTCAACACTTAATTAAATTCCTGTTTTTTTTTTTTTTTTTGTGCTGTACCTACAACTTCGTTTCTCTTCAAATTTTCCCAATTACAGGACGTGAATGTCAGGGAGTGAATTGGTCGTTTGATTTTTTTTTTATTTCGCTTTGTGTGTAGACAGTATATAGATTACCGGAATGAGTGGTATCGATTTAATTTAAGGTCAGCATTTGTACATGTGCGGTCGACACTCTTCAGCATTATAGATAGAATATACTGCTATTATTGCCAGGTTGAGTTATCTGTGTTCGAAGTGTATGACTAGGATAAAGACTAGTTTTCTGTGCTGTGTAAAAATGATACAGTTTCGGAGTGGAGTGTAGGAGTAGGAATTTGCGTTGGCTTTGGCAGGCATGATATTGATAATGGTATATCTATTGGACGGAGGTAAATATATGGAATGTTTACTTCAGCTTCTATTGAAAACTATGTTTTTTTTCTGAAGTTTCTTTTTTTATTTTGTGCTTTTGTCTTTGATTGATAGTTTCGGATTGAATAATTGATGAGATGAATATAGTAAAAAAAAAAAAAAACAAACACGAGTATATTGGTCAGACAATCAATGTTAAAACCAGTTGAGAATATTTTTTAGGTGACAAAAGAGCAATTTCACTCTAATAATTGGTTTAGGGTTTTCTTTTAATATGAATAAGCAACAAGCTTTTGTTGATTTTGTTTTATCAGATAAGTTGCTGTTTACATAATTTTTTTTGTTTTTCTTAGCGGAAAACATACCTAATGTACCTCGTAATAATAAGTACAAATATTATTGTTTACAATTATTAGAATTTCAAAAATTCAAGAAGTGTTTTTAGACAACAAAGCTATTTAATTTTTGATGTATGAAGTCTGAGCAAGGGAAAAGTTAACGAAAAAAACAAATATAATACTCGACAGAATAAATTTAAGATTATTCCACCCCTTTATCGATTTCGGGGGTTAATCCCAACCATACTCCATCAGACGGTTGGAGTCTCACATTTTGATGGGCAAACGTCGACTCAAAACAAAATTGGCATTGGACACGTCTTAAAGCTGGATTGACCAGACCCTACAGAGCTCCCCAGAACGAGAAACTTTCTGATCTTCATTCACCTAATACAGACTTCACGACTTCAGTGGCCCCAGTATTGCGATATGAAACTGTAGTCTATCAGCCACCCCAAAGAGAGAAGCCTTGGTATGGATAGTAAATGCGTACATTGGAAAAAGGTGACACGAAGAATGTACATGCGAAAGTCCTGCTGCATAAGATAAGAGCAGCTGTATAGAAGACTTTCGATGGATGGATAGATGGGTGACAGGAAACATACATACCCATTGACTGGACCATCAGCTCCAACTTGAAGCAGCCCAATCATTTATGACTCTTAAAAATTATCGTAGTATATTCCTGCTAAACTTCTTATATTAGATTCTATCCAACGTATTCGTCTTAAGCCGTTCTGCAACACTTCAACTTTAACCTGACAGGCAATTTGAAAAAAAGACCAACAAGTTTCAAGTCGAGATCTACCACACGGTGCAATCTACAATTGGGAAATATTACTGCAGAAGTTCTGAAATGTCCAAAATTTCTGCAAAGATATGCGCCATCATGTTACTTCTTCAAACTCGTTCTGGGACAGATAGTTAGCAAAGCAGATGTTAAAAAGATCTGTCTTCAGCAGATCTGCCTAACTACTTGGGTATATATGCCGATGATGTCTTGAAGTAAACGAGTGCAAGATCAAGTTACTGCTTTTAACAAACAAATAGGAATCCACTAATTGTACCACAAAACATCATTATTCGAAGTACTTAATTAAGGAGTTCATTTATCTTTGGGTAAACACAAGAATGACATTTAAGGGACATCTGACAGAGAATTTCCTTAGCGAACACCTTGGATTTGGCGAAACAAAAAGAGTTCAAAACTCTTCATGCATCAAATGAAATCAAGAAGTGCTGAACGATAAACAGAAATAGGCAGCTGATACTGAACTTTTTCGAAAGAAAAATTCTTCGACGGATAATTGGTCTTGGTGTTCGAAGAGGGAATTGGTGGCTACATTATAGCCACCATTTCTATGAGCTTTACAAAGATGTCGATGCAGTCCAAAAAGTTAAAATACGTCAACTTTATTGACTCGGCAACATCGAACAAATGGACAATAATGTTTCAACCGAGAGAGTCCAGTCCCCAGGTTCAAGGCAACAAAGGAAGACCAACCTTCCCTATTTATATACCAAAAAATCATCGTGAATGCCAAAACACTTGGTCTGAATGACTGATGGAAGTAGTCCAGGATCAAGGAGAAGAGAAAGCCCACGAGCGCCGTGTGGTCAGACCAGCACCTATAACGGGATCGGGGGTGAGTAAGTAAACTCGTTTAGCTATAGAAAATAATCCTACAGAAAATTTGAAGCCGCATGTAGACTGGTCAAAATTAAACAATCGATATTGAAAAATAGGTTCAGGAGATGGAGCACATTGACTTTTTTTATCAAATGGTTTCTTTGACAAAACTTTACAAGGATTTGTGTGGCAATTTTGCGTTTATATGTATCTTTCAAACGTCATTACAGCTCCTGGATTGTACATAAACAATAACAAATACAACAGAGTATGTGCTCAGAGCACGTGCTTCATATGCAATTTTGAGCAGGTGCGTGTACTCAAGTAGGTATTCCTTTAATTCATAAAGGAGCAATTTACTCAATAACTTGTTGTTTTGACCAAGTGCTTTGTAATATTAATGCCTTATGTAGTCTCCGAGTAGTAGCCCGTGGCGTAATGGTTAGTGCGTTGGACTGTCATGCCAGAGGTCTGGGTTCAATACCAGCCGCTTCCACTTTAAGTTTTTTTCCTTGGCTACTGCCTCTTGCGAGGAAGCGACAATTCCTCTCTATTTATAGAAAAGTTGCACTCACCTTAGCCGTTTGGATTAGGCAATAAATTGAATGTCCCTCCATTACTGCAGACACGCACACAGGAATGGTTGAGAGTTGTAAGTCACTAGGCCCTGGTTCTTCATGAGCCGTTTGTGCCGTTAAATTTATTTTTTATGTAGTCTCCGAAGGGTCTGGCTCTAAAATTTTAAGCTTCTATAAAAGCCTTCTTCCCATGCGCTCTAACGGAAAATACTATCAGTAACAGCACTAAAGCTATCTTCAATTTAATTTCGTATGTTAGAATGTTGGTTGAGGTCCTCTTCCACTTGCGGGCTGCAATCTACTGCACTGTCTAAAAAGTTCTTGGAAGATCACAGGCATTCTTTCTAAAAGACTATTAAGTGATTCTTTTATCAGCGAGAAGGTTTTCCTCAACCACACTCAACTTTGGACAAAATGTTAATCCTAGTTTACTATAGAAGGTATAAAGTCACCTACCTTATAATCTACTCTTCTATTCCCCGAAATTCTCTCTGCTAGTAGCCAAGATTTCCTGACTAAATAAGACTTAATAAATACAAAAAATTGCTGACGCAAACCTCATGGAGAACCATGGTCAAGTGACTTACAACCTTCAACCATTTATGGTTGCGTGTCTGCAGGCATGGACTACGACAAATTTAGACTACTTACTGTCCCTCAAGCATAATAGTTGGAGCCATTTATTTTTAGCTTGTTCTTTATTAAAACTTTCTGGCACATTTAAGCTGACAATTTGCAGATTTATTTGTCAGTAGCGAAGTTGATGTAGATGATACAATTGTACTGGCATTATTTGACCTATATCCAAATCATTGTGACAAATAATAACATCTCCAATAAAAAATTATGGAAATTAACTTGTACCAACCTAATAAACCAAAGGAAAGTTTAAAGAACAAATTTTTACTTTATGCTGAAACAGCTAAACATTCTGCTCATAAGCTTAATGACCTCCATACTCAACTTGTTGCTGCGATCCATTCAATCCATTCAACGTAAAAATAAGTTTTTTTTTTTTTTTGATTAAATCACTCCAAATAGGTACCAAAATCTGTTCCTATACATCAAGTGTATCCGATTCATCATTGCGATTCTAATCCCCCCACTTTATTATGTCCTATAATGCTTGATTTGTATATTGTTTATACAGCCCCAACCCTGCGGCATTATTATTTGTCGTCATCATGCCTTATCATCCGTACAGCATACCTACTACATATAGATAAAGCTTAATTTAAACATCTTCCGCCTGCCGCATTACAATTCCCTAAATCATGTCACTTGCAACTTCAATTTACGTTTGACAGCCAACGAAAAAATTACCAAAACCCCCCCTTCAACAAAACTCTACACAATTCAGCCATAAACACAAAATAGAGATAGAAATTCAAATAAATCTAAACGCAATGTTTCTTTTGTGCAAATATTTGTTATAAACTCTCCTATAACCTGGCCCTTGAAGGCTGTGCCAATTTTTCTGTGACGCTGACGACCGACGACGATGTAGTCGCCTAGGTCGTCATTGTCTTTGCTTTCACCAATAAACAAATACAATTACAGGAGAATAGGACTGTAGCACAGGTGCGGTGAAAGGGGAAAGGGAGGGGATATCACATCACAAATTAAGGTAGCATTGTACTAAGCCTCAACAAACAAACGCAACAAAAGGGATGGAGAAAAATGCCTACCCCCGCAATTCTAATATACAAAAAGGCCTAGACAATACCGATGATGATGGTGCGAATAAACTGACACACAAAGAAAGCTGGTGGAGTGGGCTGAAGTGGAGGAAAACAAGTAAAAATGATACAAAAACAAACAGAAAGTGGGTTAATGTGTTCCACCCCTCTACGAAAAGACTCCCAGAGGTCATAACAACAACAACAACAAACAAAAAACACATAAAACAATATGGGGTTCGAAATTTACTCATCACGTACCCACCTACCTTACTTGGAATTGTATTTGCGGTTTATGTGAACGTTTTTCAAGTTGGCGTAGGTCCCCATCACAACCAGCGTTGCCCCCCTACTACAAATGTAGCGTTTTTGCTACATTTTTTCCAAGAAAAATTCACTCCGTACAATCGTAAAATATTCCAAAAACACTACAATTTCAAAACATAAAATTCTAATTTAGAAGGACAATTTTGATCTTACTTTGGCAAAATATTTTTTTTTATTTATCAATAGCTGAATTTTTTTTTTTTTTGCAATCCCGAAAGGAATTGGATGAACAAAACGATGTTCGGGCTAAACAGCTTACGTGTTAAATCCAACAACAACTAATTCGCTTCGGGTTTAGCTAGGCACAGTAGGGAGAATTCTCGGTTCTTAACTTAAGCACGTCGAAAAACTGTTTTACCGGCAATATTTACATACATACACGTTTTGGATAGTGTGTATGGAAACTCCACGTTTTTCTGTGATGGCGGGCGTCGGTAATCCCCGATGTCGTTTTTTTCGACCAATTTTTTTTAGAAGTCATCAATTTTTCGTTTCTGAAAGTGGATAATGTGATTCACTTTTTTTTTAAGTAATCACTCGGGAAATATTATAATTACAAAAAAATCAATCAAGGAAATCACCAAAAAATCAATTTTAAAAATAGAATATAAATAAACCAATGTAATTGACATGAAAAAAAATTATATTGCTCTAATAATGTTGTGTGTCCACCTTCATTTTGAAATTTTAGTAGGAAATTTGCAAAAATGTTTTTGTAAGCCAGATATTTTTGCTATGTAAATATGCATGAAATAAAATCCAAATTTAGACCTTTTATTATTTATACAAATAATATTGTCGTTCTTAAAAAATTTACAATTTAGTATGTTGTGTTTTTGCGCGTTTTAAATTTTACTACATTTAAAATTTGCCACACTACATTCTCAACCTGTTAGGGGGGCAACACTGATCACAACCATCACGAGGGTGAATTTTTATTAAAGAGAGCTTTCCGAGAGAGAAGAAGGTTTTAAAGTAGCCACAAATTCAGATCCATTCCATTGATGAAGAAGAGCGCTGTACACATTTTTGTCCAGGTGCCAAAATAATATGTCCCTGGTTAGAATAAAACACGAACGTCAAACACGTATCCAACAAGATGAAAAAGGGTTCAATCGGGTGCTGTGGTTTTTAGCTGCGAATAGTTCATTACAAATTCATCCGGTTGTTCATTCGAAATTATTCTGGTTCTCCCCGAAAAGAGATAGAGTACAGAGATGAACTTGCGCAATGAAGTGAAAACTCTTATACTTTTAACAAAGATAAATGTAATTAAATTAGCTAGGGCATTTGAGTGAACTCTTCATTGGATCAGTGAAGGTAAGGTAGTTTGAAGTTACTTTGAGTGTTATTTTCTAATGAATGTAAATGGGTAAATGTTATTTTTACAATTTCATTTATACACTACCAATGAACCTATTACTCAGTTTGAAAATAACGACATTGGTATGGTATTGGTTATGTATGGTCGATGGCAATTTGATCTTGGTTTATCAACTTGCCCTTAAATTAAATTCCAATAAATTACAAAAAAAAATGAGTAAATAAGTAAATGAAATGAAAAAAACATGAAATTTAAACTTCAAAAGTATTGTATTGGATTGGGTTCAAAATTGCGATGAGAATGTTCTTGCAGTTAAACGGAGGTTTAATTTAAGTGAGGAGCAATGCAAAGTAAATGCAGTTGAGCAAATAAAAAATAAATTAATTTGGTGGCACGAACGGCTCATGAAGAACCAGGGCCTAGCGAATTACAACTCTCAACCATTCCTGTGTGCATGTCTGCAGGAATGGAGGGGACCTACATTTTATTGCCGAATACGAACGGCTAAGGTGAGCGGCACTTTTCTATGACAAGAGATGCTTTTGGAGGATTTGTCACTTTCTCGCAAGAGGTAGTAGCTCCGAAAAAAAACTTAAGGTAGAAGCGGCTGGTACTGAACAGTTACTGGTATTGGCAGTTAAGCAAAGTCGACTGTTATTTTATTTTTAATCATGTAATGCAATAAAACATCCCACTATACATATACATGCATCATATTTATAAGTTAGCCCGTTGCGTAACGGTTAGTGCGTTGGACTGTCTAGGTTCGATGCCACCGAAACCATAGCTTAAGGAAAAAGTATATATTTATTAGGATTAATAACACAGAGCAAAATCGTGAGATTCTACTTATAGGGAAAGTTTAGGATTCGTGCAAAAAATCGAACTCGAGAGAACAATCGAACTCGACGATGATAGAGAACACGAAAAAAGCGGATCCCCCAATTCCGTCTGTCTGTCAGTATGTCTGTCTGTACCTCGGCCTACAGCCTAAACCACTGAATCGATTTTCTTCAAACTTTGAGCATACGAATTTTGGGTGATTCCATAGTAAGAAAATTGAGATTTTTTTAGATCAAAATATAACGATACTTGCCATATACAACCGTTTTGAAAAAAGTTATTTATCTCAGAAACGGCTCTAACGATTTTTCTGTGTACTAGTGGTCGCATGGTCTACATTTTGGTGGAAAAAATTGTACCAAAAGCCGTTATTAAGGGTACCTGCCATAAAACCGATTTTTTTTATTTTATTGTTAACCGCTCAACCGATTTTTATCAAATGGGAATAATACTACATACATATATTTTTAAAACAATATTTTTTGGATTTTTAAAAAAGTTCAATTTTTTTTTTTTTGAAAAATCTTTTTTCTGAAAACCAGTTAATGAATTCTTTTGAAATGATGTTTTTAGTTGTATATTATTATATTCTTAAAAGTGGCATTCCAAATTTTTTTTTCTCAAAAATTTTAAGAAATTTTATACATAAAAATATTTTTTTTTTTAAGAAAACCGCTCTAACATTTTTTTAAGAATTGAGATGGCGTTCTTAATTCTGAGATTAAAGCATTTTAAGTACTTCTTTTATCAATTTAAAGAACCTGTATCATGTTTTTTTTTCATATCCAATTTCCATTCTTCAATTTACTAAATGGATGAATAACGTATACAATTATTAATTATGTGTTTAAGGTATATTACGATCAATCTTTCAAATTCGAAGAAAATTTTACTACAAGAGAAAGTTCGTGCGACCCAGTCGTGATTAGTGTTGCCGAAGTGGCACGTTCGTACTCTTTTAATACGATAATTTCCTCGTGGCACGGTGCGGCACGAAAAAGTTAAATATGGCACGTTTTTTTTTTTTTTGTTTTTATAATTTTACTTGAAATTAAGCTAATTTTAACAAAATTTAATGAAAATTGGTCCAAATTCGGTATAACAATTAACATCAGAAACTCAAATTTTTTGACAACACACGAATAGAGCAAATGATTTCCTTTAATTCTGTAGATAGCACCTCGTTGTAAAATAAATTGCAGTATTTATGAGCAAAGTAGTAGAATTTGTTGTTTTTTCATATGACACGAAAAATGGCACGTTTTTTTCAGAAAATATAGCACGTTAATATTTTTAGGGCGGCAACGCTGTTGTGATTTTTTTTGAAAATGTTAAAAAAATATTTACAAAAAAAATTAAATTTTAAGATTTTTCATCGCTTTTAAATTAAAAAAAATCAGGACCTAAAAGGAAATGTTAATATTTATAAGACATTATAGTAATGCATAATTCCAACCGACATCACTCTAAATTAACTTTTCCGTCCGAATGAAATAATGTCGGCATAACAACTCCTATGTACCTCTCATCAACAGTCAATTAACTTAACTTTTATTAAACTGAAAATCATTTAGTTTAAAAAGAATTTAATTAAAAGATACAGTAATTATTATTTGAAAATTCCGCGAAACTATGATGGATTTGAAATTCTTTTGAAATTTCACTAAACTATATAAATTCTAGCAATAATTTAATTTATCAAAAGAACCACAATCTCGATGTTAAAATTAGGGAAATTTAATTAAGCGTTATTTAGGCGCTTCGTATCGTATAGAGACCGCGGTTATTGTTTGAATTACTACGCAGTTTAAAACGGTACTCTTGGTGATGGTGGTAGCAAATTTGTATATAAATTTTATTAAAAAATATATTTTACGATACCTACTGCGCTGAATTTCTTATGATACGAGCATGGGATTATACAAACAAACATACATGTGTATCAAACTATGAGATTTAAGAGGAAAATATGGATTTATTGAGTTGAACCTATAAGTTCAGATAGAAGAATGAAACATATTTATTTTTACATAGCTTTAATTTTTAATTCGATTAGATACCGTTTATATCTAGGCAGTTAATTAAAATACAGCGGCTAAGATGGCTGGGACGCAGCAGAGGTGGCGCACACAAGTGGAGAACGACCTCAACCAACTTGGAGTGCGTAACTGAAGGCAGCTAGCTAGGGACCGAGCTGGCTGGAGGGGCTTGTTGGTTGAGGCCGTAGTCCATCCTGGGCTGTGAGCGCCATCTAAAGTAAGTAAGTAAGTAAGTTGTCAAATATTTGTATCTATCTATATACAAATTTTGTAAAATATATATTATCTAGTGGATTGTAATGTTGTACAGTTTCTATACTCAAGAAAAAATATTTGTAATTTTTTTATTCAAAATTTAAAATTGTCGATGCGTAACTTTTAATTTTTTTTTATTTATTTAAACAATTTTAGTCATACATATTTCTAAATTTTTTTCTAATAATTTCAGCCAAATTAACAAAACAATATTTTGGGAATTATGTGTATTTCTGTAAGAAAAAAATGCGTAGGTACTTTTTAACATTTTATTTAAACAATTTTTTTTTAATTTAATTTTTCAAATAAAGTCGGAGGATATGGCACCTCCGACTTTATTTGATACTTGAAAAATAAAAAAGATTTTTATATTTATAAAAAATAATTTTATTCCTAAACCAATTCTTAAACAAAAAGCAGGAACATACGTAAAATTCATAGGTTGTTTAAACATTGAAAAAAAAGATGCCAACAAATAGAGTGTGATATGGCACCTGATGCAGGGTGATATGGCAAGAGTTTTTTATAGTTGTTCTGGCCATATTTGTTGTATGTATTATTGAATAAGACGTGCATGATATGTGATCTCGCATAAAACCAACTTTTCTCATTCTGTGAGAGAAGAACGGGTCAGTTGCAGGCTTGTTTTTCTGGTCTCTTTCTACTTTCTGCTTTAACAAAATGCAATGTGTGCTCCTGTTTTGCTCATCAGTACAGTCAGCAGGGTTGCCACTTTTCGGCAAACTTTCCTCAGTAGATTCACAAAATAAATGTAACTTTTTTGCAGTAGATTTGTTTTATTATTATTTTTTTTTTTTTTTAAAACAAGGAAGATTAAAATTTAAAAAAAAAATATTAGGTACATGTCTAAGTATGTCTTTCATGACTTTGGCCTTTAGCAACACTGTGCATCACTACTTAAGAAATACATATAGGTAAACTACAATTGCATTTATTTAAGAAGAATTTAAACCTTTTTGTGCAGATTTTATTAAAAACTTGCCCATGCAACATTAACAAATAAGGCAAATAAAAAAAACAAGATTTCCTTCAGCTTTCCTTCGATATTCATCAAAACAGAGCCGATATAGTCGCAAGCCGTATTAATAAGTCAAGTAGGATATGTGAGTATCAGTTTCCTGAAAAACTAGAATGATTGAATTCAATGACAAAATTGAAAAATCAAAAATGCAGTAGATTTGATTTACATGCAGTGGATTTATTTTGAGAAAAAAAAATGCAGTAGATCTACTGCAATTGCAGCAAAGTGGCAACCCTTACAGTGAGTACTCATGATTTAGTTTCGGTATTTATAAAATGTGTTTGAGTACTCATTTAAATTTTTACGAGTACCCACGAATAGGAAAAGAAACACGCACTGTACTCGTTCTGTTATCAGAGACGGAATGTTGTACTCGTTTTGTTTCTTTTTGTAAGTACCATATTGTGAGTGCGATTGCTTAAATATGTTTTATGAATTAAGTATATTAAAGTAGTGCAACCACTTGAATAAATCATTAATACTCCATAAGTATGCATTTATTAAAATGTTTAAATTAATTGAAAAAGAAATAACACTTGATAATTTTAAACAAAATATCAAACATAAAATTGCCACTCAAACGCAACCACTTTAATTTTAAGCACTCCATCATGTTCTATTTTTTATTATTAAATTGCCATGACACATACAAATACAACCTAGCTGCGATTTCCCTCTCGTCCTTGATAATGGCATAAATTCGTCAAGTTGCAACAAAACATTTTCACTCTTCATCTCCAATGGAAGCACATTAAGCACCCAGTAACGATTTTTAATTGCACAACAATTGTAATAGCACTTTTAGATTTTTTTTTTTTGTTTGTCCTTCATCCTTTTATTATACCTAACGAAACAACTTTGAGGTTTAAATCCTTCTGTCTTATAATTCATCAGTATTATAAGAGTAAAATGGATTTCCACAAACTCTGTCCGCGCGTTAACCCAGTTTTAGCTTTAGCTTGATGGTTATTTAGATTCAATTTTTTGTTTCATTATTTTTTTTTTTTTTTTTTAATTTTGTTATACTTTTTTGTTTCTATTATGATATTTGCGAGTAAAGAAAATGATTTTACAACGGCAACGTAAGCGTAAAATTAATGATACCTATCAACTGGAGAATTAATGGTTCTTGTGATTTAATTAAAAATTTAATAAGGCATTCATCAAGGAAACGGAAACAACAACACACAAATGCGGAGACTTCGTCAAAGCAACTTTGAGTTCATGAACTCGTTGGTATTGGTATAGTCTTTGCTCTCTGCCCACACAAATTTAATCAGTTTAAGTTAAGTTATAATTGTGAAAATGTTGGTCTTGGAGATTGATGCCAATCTTTTTCAGTAACCGCATTTGGGCATGTGCCTACATTGGTCCCAGGTAAGGGGCTCCGTCATTTGTGGGGCCGCGGCCGGGTAGGTATTTTCAAAAATTTTATTTAGGATTTTAATTTATCGTTTGTTGTATAATTTAAGAATCTGCACTTTAAATTGTGATGCTTTTTTATCGAAGGCCGAGGTAAGCTCGTTGGTGTCCAGGGTATTCCCAAAAAAAGCACAAAACTTGGGTTAGGAGTTTCCAAACTCCGATTTAATCAACTTTATTGTCTTTTCTTAATAACTAATGCTAACAAATTATTTCATACACTGGTACAGTGTATTTCTGGGTTCTATAATAATATAGCAGGGTATTTCATATATATAAATTTTCTAATAACTCGGCTGCATCTCATTCTCCTCAATTATGTCAACGGCTGGAATAGGGTTTTCAGAATACGGTTCGAAGTCGGGGAGCTGTACGCGTCTTAAGCCGAAAACAGATGTGCAGCTTTTTCCCCATGCAGCGAAATTAGAAATAGAGATATCATGCAGAAAAGGCTGCATGCAGAGCCTGGAATGTGTCAGCCTTCATAAGAACCTGTGTAAATTTATTTTCGCTGCATTGGAAAAAGCTGCACATCTGTTTTGGGCATTACAGGCTCGGTCCGTGGCGCAAAGCGACCACTGAATAATCGGTTGGGAATCGTCCCCGCCCTTAGTAACAGACTAAGATATAATCAATAAGCTTCCCCTACCAGCTCCGTCCGTTGCACACTTAGAAGAAGTGTACCACGGAATAATCAGTTGGGAATCGTTCCCCGCTCCTAAGCAAAAGACTAAGAGAGTTGCCAAAAATACCACGGGAATATTGATAATTTATTTCCAATATGACGGGCTATAGCAAACGCATATCTACTTATAATGATTTTTCACGCTGATTGCAACTTGGATATACAAATAAATAAATTTGGTGGCACAAACGGCTCATGAAGAACCAGGGCCTAGTGACTTACAACTCTCAACCATTCCTGTGTGCGTGTCTGCAGGAATGGAGGGGACCTGGCATGACAGTCCAATGCACTAACCATTACGCCACGGGCTACTACAACAACTTGGATGTTTTGACGAAAATGCACCAAAAGTCACGATATTTTATCTTCGTACATTCCGAGTTGAATTTTTAATTTCTATACATTATTTTCACAACATTAGAGTTATTGGCTGTGATGGGATCTTAGCACCCGATTAATGGGATATTCACAAAAAAGTATAACATTTGATAGATCACTGGATAGTGATAAAAAGAATCATTTTTAAAAACTTTGATTTATGGGATTTTTGAAAAAAAATATAAAGCATCTTAAAGGTTATTTAATTCTTATAAAAGGTCAGCCTTCAGCCAGTTTCAGAAATTGGTCAGCTGTAGATTTTTAGTTATGAATTTAAAAGAAAATGTAAGTTGCATTGACCTTTACCTTGCAAGTTTTTTTTTATAAAAATTATAAAAAAAACGATCTGTGGCTAACCAATTTCTGAAACTATAGCTGATCATTTATGAGGATTAAGTAAACTTTCAGATGCATAATTATTTTTTGTAAATTCCACAAATAAGGTGCTAAAAATCTCTACGACCCCGGCTTTGAAAAAAAAAATAAATTTTAGTAGTTTATTAAAAAATCTTTAGTTCTGACCAATTTCTGAAACTGTCTGACCTTTTATAAGAGTTAAGTAACCTTTCGGATGGTGTATATTTTTTTTCCAATACCCCATAAATGAGGTAACAAAAATCGTTGATGACCATGCAAAACTTTGACCCTGGATTAAATAATTTCTAAGCTTGACCAGTTTCTGAAAATAGCTGAACTTTTAAATTATCTACTGACCTTTAAGATGACATATTTTTTTGCTAAAATTCCACAGCCTAGTTTTTATTACTAAAATTTATAAAAAATCTGTTATTTTCCAACAAAAAAACCAAATATGTAGTAAAAAAATTTTAACACAATTTTTTGATTTTTTTTTTTCGAAAATTTAAGTTTGAAAATTAGTTTTTTGAAAAACTGTTTACAAAAACAAATTTATTCAAAAAACAAAATAAGAGATTTTTGGCTTTACAAAAATGTATATCATGGCATTTTAAGTGTAACCGTTGTTTTTTTAATAATTATATTTTGCTGTTTTAAGTAAATTTTTTCAGAAAATTGCCACTCCTGCCTGAACGGGGGGAATGGACCCCCTCCTGTAAGATTTTTTTCTTATCTCGACCCAACCTACACGGCATAGCTTTTTGTCACGAATCACACTGTATATCTACATTAATAGGTGTTCGAAAGAAAGTGATGAAAGGAAAAATATTTTAAAAAAAACGCAGGTCATTTTCATTTATTAAATTCAACTTATTTCTACAAATTGAAAAAAAAAATGGTGAAAGAAAAGATCCACTCCTTAAATAGTTTTTCAATTTAAGTTGTATAATAAGGAAACTAAAAATGTATAGGCAAATAAATCAAGACTATATGGAGTGAAGCAAGTGCACCCGTTACATACACTTGGACTATATTTTCTAATGGGTGCTTGCTAACTTCAAAAAATGTTTGTACCCCTTTTTCGAAGCAAAATAAAAAGTTAATAAAAAGTTCGAAATAATAATAATTAACAGCAAAATTTCTACCTTACTACTTTTGGATAAGCAAATGTCGCTTAATTGACATTCAGAGAAAGCGGGTTATTGAAAATCTTCAGCGTCTGCCTTCCAATTCTTTAATGGATTACATAATGAGTGACAATAATTATTGACTACTAGCCGATAAAACCACCCGGCGTTGCCCGGGTCTTCTTTAGTAAAACCTTATGACAACCAAATATCGACCAAAAAGATGATTTAAAATCAGCACTCGAAAAATGTTCAGCTTAAAGAGCCCTACACACCATCCATGTTACTTGTCAGGTAACATTGATGTTTTTTTTGTCAGGTAACATTGAAAATAAGCCTCCACGCGTATCAATGAACATTGACAATTATTTTCCTAAAATTATGTATGTGGGTTGTGTGGGCTTGCATTTGAATAAAAATGTAATGCACCTAATTATGTACCTACCTGCCTGCCTATAGTGTAATTTTAAGACAACTTTGAAAATCAGACTATTTGTATGTTATGTTATACCTACCTCCCATTACCCCCTAAGGAACGAACGACCGTGAATTTTGTTAGTAACCACTTGACAAAGAAATTAATAATTTATCAATGAAAAGTTAAATTTGTTCTTCTTCTCTACCATATACCTACCATATTCTTAAAACGAAGCATTTTTTCCCAGCAAGGGTTATTGCCGTCTATGAAGAATAATTCCGTGCCAAAAAACCTGCATACATATTTTTACCACCCCACCATCGCTTATTCTCATGAAAAAATTTGTACCTAACCTAAATAAAGTATTAAAAAACCAACCATCCACCGCCAAACCAACCAATTTCAGTCTTACCTTAAAATCCAACAATTAGAACTCAAGTTGTGAATTAACCTAAGCCGATTTACATGTAATAAGCACCCCCCCATCCTATTTACGTGCGCCCTTGATTGTGTAATTTACTCAGAAAAAAAAATTAAAAATAATTTTTATTAGGGGTGCATAAATGCCCATTACCCCTCCTTGTGCACGCCCCTTACCTATAAAATAAGTTAGTTTCCATTTACCATCCAGCAAACACCCACCACCAAACCAACCAATTTCAGTAGATACAAACATTTATTTCTGCTGCAAAATACCTACCTTACTATATACTATACATACCCTACTCCACTCATTTTTTACTATAGAGAGAATTCCCTACCGTTGATGTTTTTTTTTTTTATATGAACTTTTACTTACACAAAAATATCACCACGATTCGTCGCCGGCGAAACGTTAAAACAACTCTTACCCATTACATTATCCCGCTCCCACCTACCAAGGCACATTGCACATGGTTTGAATTGTTTTTTTTTTCGATGAAGATTTTTACTACCCATCGGCCATCACATCACATCATCAAAAATTTTCCCTAATTTTCCATGGCAAAACAACTTATAAATAATTGAGCTTGAAGTAAATGTGAATTGAAAATCTATAAAAGAGAATTTTGCAAGGAAAATACCTACATGCTTGATTTAAGAAAATTTCCATACGATTTTTTTTGTGGTAAGTTTTTAATTTGTTAATTATTCTGTATTGAACAAAAATTTTCTTTTCTGCTGTATCCTATAGCATACCAGATAAGTGAAATTTGTAATATATCTATTTTTTAAAAGAGTTTTTTTGTTTGTTTGTGAGTTTAGTGCATACATACAGCCAAACTGACAAACAAAAAAAGTTACTCTTTTATATAATAGTATAGATTTGATATCTAAAAACAAGTTGTATCATAGGCTTTTACGTGGCTTAAAGTGGTCCTAATTTTGTTATTAAAAATATTTAATATGAAAAATATCCCTTACAACAATATTCAAAATAAAACCAAAAAATAGGCTCTTATTCCAAATATTTTTGGTCCTGTAAAAGAGGAAAACATCGATGTGAATTTGTATACAATCTGAAACACATAATATTATGTATTATACCTACATATTTTTAATCTCTTATATATTTTATTTTTGTTAAGCTTCTTGAAGTTCTCTGATTTTTATTTGCAGAGGGTATTTTTTTCCGTTATGAAGGAAACATACAGATAAGAAATACAGATTGACAGAGTAACTTATTTAAGTAGAATGTTTCACTTGACATCTGAGGAAATAGAGTAGGTATGTTTGTTTGAATTGTTGGGGTTGAATAAACTAAGAAGTATTGTCTCAATTAAAATGTGTCCAATTTGATTTCTTAAAGCCTACAATATATGTACAACATTTTAAGAAGATTACAAACTTAAGAAGTTATGGCCGACATTTGCAAGTTGAATTAATCAAATAACAAATATGTATACGTCGAAAAGTTAAAGGCATAAATGGATTTAAATCAAACGCAAATTTTTACTTAATTTAAACACAAATTAATTTAACCAAAATTGTATATACTCAAACATTTAGAAAATTATTTAGGGCCAATTGTACAATCGTGGTTCAGTAATTTTAACTCACCGATTTCAAGATTCAAGTAGGCCAATAATTTGCCTGAAATATCGCTGAACCTCCGCTGAAATCGGTGAATTAAAATTCCTAAACCGCGGATCAATATTTGAACTACAATAGTACAACTGGCACTTAAAGTATTAACTGCTGTCAAAATAACTATAGGTAAACTTTTTTTTAGATTACATTTTATTTAATTAAATCAAGCATATGAATTTTTGATTTTTCGCTCTTGATAGTCACGATAGTCAACTGGCAGTTGAATCCGTTATTACTTAAGGCCATTGTCATGCTCCAGATTTTGTCACAAATGTCCTAAACACTGACTGATGTCATTTTTTTTTCCTACAGTAACTTCCTTTATACAACACATCAATCAGCCACCCTCACAAACACACATCATTTAAGTGTGTACAAGAGGATTTTGTTTACTTACAAAAACAAAAACTAGCAAAAAATAGCTCAAAGTAAAAAAAAAAAATCCTAAGATTGACATGGTTTTCATTGTTTCGAAAACAAACAGGAAAATAGAATCCTTCTGCTTGCATTGCCCGTTAGGAAGCCAACATAAAAGAAAACACTTCTTTTGCAATAAGGAACAATGACTAAATCATGAAAAGTAAGAACAGACATTATGTACAGTACATTGTACAGATGTACGAATGCATGGTCAGTATGTGTGTTTGAGCTCTTGACATTTAATTCAATATTTAGATCTTCCATTTGAAGTAGTTCAGTTCTGTTGCATGTTCTTTCAAATAAAGTTGAATTTGAAGTGGCTTCTGAGTTCTGATCCTTGTCGAGATTTTTTATTTTTAAAAGTCATTCGATTTGATTGTTTGTGTGGTTTTGAATTTGGATTGTTATTTTTAACTTGTGATATACAATACATACATACATATGTATGTAAATTTACATTTGTACATACACATAAGTAAAATATGGCAATTTATTGATTGCTAAAAAAATCAAACTGGAAGACAAAGAAAATACTGCCGTGTTAACTAAAATTGACGTATCTGACATTTGTAGATTTTTTTAATTTCAAGCCAAGTTAGAAATCCTGGGGATGGTTTTTATTGACAACTAAAGCTGTATATCGCTTTTTGAGCAGTTAACCAATCGAAACACATCAGTTTAACTTGCAATAAATGTAAGTACTATAGAGCAAGTTTTGGGTTCGTAAAAAAAAATCGAACTCGAGATAACAATCAAACATTACGATGATAGAGAACACGAAAAAAGTGGGCCTGCAATTCCGTCTGTCTGTCAGTATGTCTGTATGTCTATATGTCTGTATATCTGTCTGTACCTCGGCCTACAGCTTAAAACCACTGAAGGGATTTTCTTTAAACTTGGAGCATAAGATTTGTATTCCCTAGAGGAAATTTTATTTTTTTTAGCTTAAAAATAACGGTACCTACTGCCATACAACCATTTTTAAAAATTTTATTTATCTCAAAAACGACTCTAACGATTTTTTTTAAATTGTTGTGTGTACTAGTGGTCGTATGGTCTGCATTTTGGTGAAAATTAAAAATTTACAAAGAACCGTTATTAACAGTACCTACCTGTTTTTTTGATTTTCTATTTTCCCGTTAACAGCTTAACCGATTTTAATGAAAATTTTCTAGGATTTACCAATTTTTCTTTCGAGTCGATAGCGTATAATATTTTCCCAACATTCGAGAACTAAGATATTTTACAATTTTTTTAAAAAACTGCTATAATTGAATTTATAAAATTTTGTATATGACAATCATTGCATAGAAAATAATCTTTTGGTGTATTTCTTTTTTTTTGTCCCAAAAATTGTTATGAATGTTAACTTGCACAGAACTATTTTTATTATTTTCGCTTTTCCCAAAAACAATGTTAGCTGATTTTTATATTTTTATGAAGAATGATTTGAAAAGTTAAAATATCAATGTACCTACACAATATTCATTTGCACTAGTTTCAAAAACATATTTTTATTCCGAAATATAAAAAAGTTTAATAGTTTTCAATATTCCAAAAATTACTTCGTCAAATTTCATTAGACTAGGATAGGAACACATTTTATTGCGCTAAATTTTGAAAAAAAAAAAAAAACAACTTCAAAAAAATAAAATTATTTATATTTTTTTAATTTTGTCTTTGAAATTTAAATTCTCAAAAACTATGTATTAACTAAAATAACATGATTTTGAAAAGAAAAAAATATGTATTAGCTTTCAAAAAAGCCATAGCATTTTAAGCCATAATACATTTTTCGTTCACTTTAAGTCAATTTCTTAGAAATTTCCCCATAATGTAGAGTGTGCGAATTAGGAGACACCCTGTGCAATTTACTCCAAATGATTTACTTCAGGGTAGATACATTCGGAAGACGAAACACAAATCAAAACACTCCTAAAGTGTTCACCTTTAAAATCTTCTTTTCTCGTCTAAACAAGGTATTAAATATTAAATGCTCAATTACGGGAAATTCATTGTGATAAACTGCAATTACACGGGAAACAAAAATGTATTCAATTTTTTTGAAAGCCTTTTAATGTTTTAGTAACACGTATAGGTATCTAATTTGCATGCAAAAACACTCAAATCGGAGGAAAAAAAACATCATGTTAACCATACCGTAAGCTATTAATGAATAAAATCTGAAAAAAAAGCTACATACCTGGCTTAAATTTTAAACCATTCAAAGTTTTTAATTAGTTTAAAAATAAAATCGCGGGCTTCTCACATAAATCGTATAAAATTCATGTTATAAGGTCTATAATATACATATGTATGTACTGCCTTACAAATTTTGTGCCAGCTAGAGGCCATTTTCCTTTTGCTCTTATGGCCATTGATGTGTTATGTTAAGCACGTTCGAACAATAGTTTCAGAGAAAAACGGCAAGTACCATGGTGAATTGAACACATTGCATAAGAAAAGGACGTGTAAATACTTAGACAACTGGAATACTGCTTTTTCTTCTATCGTCTTCCTCCACAACCATCAGCCAGACAGCACCACCACTGCCACCATCACGTTTTCAATGTCCATCTATAGAAAATAAATTGAAAAGCCAAAGAAGATTTTATACTGTGCCCCGCCAAAGGAATAGATATAAAAAAAAAAATTAAACAACAAAAAATAAAAAGTTTAAAAAACAGAACCAACAATGTAAATGTTTAGCTTATGGGGAAAAGGACGCTGTGAAAATAGGAAAGTAAGTAGCTATACGAGTATGAGGTGTAAGGTCCTTTTTTTAAGAAAACTTTTTTTATTTGTCTGGGTATGTTTTGCATATTGGTGTTGGCGATACTTAAATAAGGATTCCATGGAATGAGCTTCTGGCAACTAATTTCTCACTCCTTCTCCGGTTGCAACTCCTCGGGCTTGCTCGGGCAAATAAAAATCTATAGGATATTTGTGCTACAAGTATTTATGTCCTTAGCACAAGGTACGTGGATATAACGGAGCATCTATCCACTATTTTCCTACATGAAACATAATGGCAATGGCTGCAGTATAGTTGTTGATGGCGTAGTAGAATAGTCAATTATGTTGCTGCCAAATGCAATGCAAATAAAGCTGCATACATGATGCATCGTATAGCTGTCGCACATCCAAGAGTGTACAAGGAATGCGCTTGTCAAACGAAACCTGTAGCATTATTGAGCTGTTCAAATGTGTGGTGGAAAAGAAAATGACCAATTTTCCTTAGTCCCAAATGTGTTTCTTAATTTCGATAAAATTAAGTGTACAAAATTATGCAAATTTTACTCTCGATAAAAATTGAACTATAATCTTTTCTTTCTAAACTAATTTTTAAAAATTAGTTGTTGCTCTAAAAATTCATAATCTAACTCCTAGATTGTTGTTAAGTGGGAAGTGCACGTAACTAAAAAGTATTCAAATTTCCCCATGGATAGTGCTCAAATCCAATAAATAAGAAGTATCCATCTGATACAGCTGAAACCTATATCCCTAGCAATTTATTCCTTATGAAGAAAGAGGTTCACATACATTGAAATTTTTAAATATTTCTGAAAGAATGAACATCAGAATCACAAAATTTCATTAAAAACCAAAACTTACATTCTGATTACAGTGAAAAACCTTAACAGTAAGTATATTTGATGTGCAATAAATTGAAAAGTATGCATTAATTTAATTAATTGAAAGTTTTTGATTTGTTCGGATAGATGGCGCTGATTACCAAATAATATAATCTAAAATTATATTTAACTCAAAATGCTAACTAACACATATGTATTGTGGTGAGAAAAGCATAATTTAAAACAAAAGTTTTAGTGATTTCCTATAGATGGCGTTGATAAGTTAAAAGTGCCAGTAAGTACAAGTTTTACCATAAATGGCGCTTAAAAACAGATACAAAAAAAAAACAATTAATTATTTTATTGATCTAAATATTGTAGATATGTATTCCTTATGAAAACGGATGTTACCGTACTAAGAAACTTATAACTTTACTTCTAATTGCTGAATTATGAATATTAAGCTTTCTTTTAAGTTGAAATATCATGCTATAAAAGTGCCTCCAAATTTTTGCATATTTAAATACAGCTTATAAGTAGCATGAAGTATGTACATATAAGCCGTGTAAAGTTAGCATGACAACTTTCGAAAAAGTTACATTTGACTGTCTCAGAAATTGCCGTATAAATGCCGTAAATATTCCGTGAAGAGAAAAAAAATTCCGCGCCATTAGATCTCCCAAAAATTGACTTTATATAAAGTAAGCATAACACTTTTTAAATTTTGGTTCGTTCGATTTAATTGCCGTAAATATGCCGTAAAAAAAAAAAAAAAAAAAAACTGCCGCCAAAGTGGTTATGAATATAAAAATACTTTCACGTCAATTACTTTCATTTTCACAATCATTTTTCATCTAATAGCAATGTTGTTGTCTATTAATATTTTCATTTATTCATTTTAAATATTTTTTCTGCGTGTAAAGTTAGTTTTCATTATTTTTCAATAAGTTACTTACTAAAATATGAAGAAATATGTTTTATTTTATGCGCATCTCAACATTCATACCTCAATCATAATTAGGTGCCTTTCTAGGAATCTTTTGTTGATAATATGGTATTTATTTGATTGAGAGCATTTAATTTTATATGTAACTAGCTCTCCTGTCGTAGCTGTGACTGTGAATATATTTAATTCGAAATGGAGTAGATAATAATAAAAAAAAATGTTTATCTACTTTAAGAGGCTTTACCATCAAATGAAGAAGGAAATAACTATTATAACTCGTTTCGTGGATTTTTTAGATTTTTTTTTAAATTTAAAAGTTTCTTGTATTTCAAATATCCATCAATTAAAATTAGATAGAACGTTTTTAATACCTATGTATACTTTACACTAAATAAATACAAAATAAGCATTAGCGGAGTCACTGTGGCGTATACTTACTTTTTTATCAGCATATATTAATTAGATTTAAAAAACTGTACATAACAGCTTAACAGTTTGTCGCGTTAAAATTAAAAAAAAAAAAAAAACAATAATAATTTGAGCAATATTAGCCTTATTTCGAGCGTCTATTCGGAATATAAAAATCAGTACAAATTTGAAATAATCAAGTAAATATTTATAGTAACGAGAAGATTGTCAAAATAACAACAGTATAAATAAACCTTTTTTTAAATAGATTCTCGCAATAAGCTTCTGTATCGATACACTACTAATTTATATAAATCGCCAATGTAGGAAGACCGTTATGCTAACTTTATATGAAATTGTATGAAAACCATTTTTGGGAGAACTTTTTCTAAGACAGTCAAAAGTAACTTTTTCGAAAGTTGTCATGCTAACTTTATTCAGCTGTACATATGTATGGTCCGATAATGAAAAAATGTTAATTCCTTGTAACATGAGAAGAAATTTTGAATTCGAATTTATTGATTATTTATATTCCTTAAACTTTATACAAAAGAATTCAATCCTAAATTCACTTGATAAAATTCTAGATTTAGTCTTTGTCTGTAATGATGATGATTTTGAAACAAATGTTTTTGAAGCTTCCTATCAATTATTAAATAATTCAACTCACCATAGTCAAATTCTAATTGAAATAAAAGGTTATACTTTTCTGAAATCCGTTTCAAACTCTGTGAAAGCTTTTAAATTTGTAAAATCAAATTTTTCAGCTCTAAATAGTTACCTAAGTAGCTATGATTGGGAAAATGAATTTACCCAAGAAATGTTTTCTTCTTTCTCTAAAAGAAATTTATCGAAGCCACCTTGGTACAATAAACATCTGGTTCATTTAAAAAACGTTAAAAATAAAGCCCATGCCAAATATATGAAAACCATAAATACAACTGACTATAATCTCTTTTGTTTTTATATGAAAGAATTCGACGCTTTAAGCAAGTTTCTGTATAGAAATTACATTTTTAATATATGTAGAAAGTAGGCTCAGAAATGATTTCAAATCTTTTTGGGCATATATAAATAAATGATAAGAAAAAATCGGTAGGAATTCCCAAAACTATGTTTTAGATCAACAGTCTCTAATCTTGCGCTTTTTACTTCGTATGTTATTAATGCTATAGAAAATGGATCACAGGTTAATTCGATTTATACGGATTTCAGTAAAGCATTTGATTCAGTTAGTCATTGTATCCTCCTCAAAAAACTCGAACTTTTTGGTTTCCACTCAGTAATGCTTGACTGGATTGCTTCCTTCTTAATTGGTAGAACTCAGAGGGTAGCTATTGAAAACAAGTTATCGAGATCTATAATTTGTTCCTTCGGAGTGCCCCAGGGAAGCCATTTGGGACCACTGTTATTCATAATTTTTATTGATGATATAGTGTCAAGAATTAAGTCTTGTCAATGCTTAATTTATGTCGACGATCTTAAACTCTTTCATAAAATAAATCATCCTAATGATTGTTTTGATGTACAGCATGATTTATAACTTCTTTTAAATTGGTGTGAGGAAAACTGTCTTAATCTAAATTTAAAGAAATGCAATGTCTTGACCTTCTCTAGAAGTTCTTCAGTCTATATTTATGACTACAATCTCAATCAATGTAAATTAAATAGAGTTGACCAAATTAAAGATATTGGTGTTATTTTAGGTACACAAATGACACTTAACCCTCATATCAATTATATGATAGCTAAAACAAATACTGTAGTTGGGTTTATTAAAAGAAACAGTAAGGAATTTACGGATCCTCATACTCTGGTATCTCTTTTTGTAGCATTAGTTAGATCAATTCTCGAATACGCCGATATTATTTGGAATCCCAACTAAAAGGTGCACATTGATCGCATTGAATACGTACAAAGGCGTTTTACTAAATATTATATTTAGGAAAATGAGTTGGGACTTTTCTCCCTCTTACTCTGCCAGATGCCAACTACTAGGTTTATTGCCTCTTAATATTAGAAGGAACGCGCATGAAATAATGTTTATAAGAGATGTGTTATGTAACCATATAAAATGCACTTCACTTCTCTCTCGTATACCCATATATGCTCCTGCTTGATCACTGAGAGAAAGAAATCTTCTTTTTGAGCAAAAGCATCGAACAAACTATGGGAAGAATGAACCTATCTCGAGAGCTATAAGATCTTTTAATAAACTTTGTATGGATTTAGAATTGTACTATCCAAGGGACTGCTTCAAAAACTCCTTATTTAGTTTATTAATTTCTGATTGAACAATTTGTATAAACATATTTTTTTAACTTATAAAATTAAAACTTATAAACTATGATATATTAAATATTTTTTTGTTTAAATGTTGTAATTAGTCTGTTAAGCTAAGCTTGTAGAGGATAGTAAATAAATAAATAAATAAATAAATATATACATATATCTAATATATGTAAATATGTATATTTAATTTCTCACAAAGTTTTAATTTATATGCGTATGCAGTTGTCGAACTCTTCTGTTAACCCCACTGTAAAATTAATTATCTTATATATATACAGTTGTGCATTTTGTGTGTATAATTCTGGACAACTTCAAAAGCCATTATACTCTTTGATGTATGGAAAATGAATCTGCATTGAATTTACACTGCGGATAAAGAGGATTTTCAACAATATAAGAACACCTATAAAAGCATGTTGGTCGATGGATATTCACTTATTTGGCTGGGTGCACAATAACATTATCATCTTTAAAAGATTGAATTCTGATGAAATATAAGGTCATTCATATCTCAGGGGCTATTATATTTATATGTAAATGGTATTAATATTTTTAAATGAGTTCCACCCAGTTTATAATAACGCCCAAATGCCCATTGCCCATTGATTTGAGAGATTTCTGCAAGATGGGCAGGTAGGTATGTACATTATTCAAGAGGTTATATGGAAAATTATGCATTCGTTAATACAAACTTATATCGAAATCGAGATAAATCAAAAATGACATTACAATAGTTAAGATGCCGGAAAAACTGAGTTGTATACAAAGTCGTCATTAAGTGGGAACATGAAGGGGGGAGGGGGTCATGTGCGCTCTTAGAAATTTGAAAATAATTAATTTTACTTTTTCAGAAAAAGACAATCATTTATAGTCAAACCTGCATCTCTAAGCACAAAGTGAATCTAGTTATCAATGATCTCAATTGTTATTTTTTTCAAGAATATGTTTTAAGCAGAAAGTTGATCGAAAAACAATAGATAGCCATAATTTTTAAGGATTACAGTTTGAACGTAGTCCGTTAAAAATTCAAGGACTCGCACCGCACTTATAACCAAAACTTTGAAAAACCGATAAAATTGAAGGTTGTGACAGTGTGAAAATATGAAGGTATGAAATGAAATTACGAAAATATGAAAGTATGAAAGTATGTAAGTATGAAAGTATACAAGTATGAAAGTATGAAAGTATGAAAGTATGAAAGTATGAAAGTATGAAAGTATGAAAGTATGAAAGTATGAAAGTATGAAAGTATGAAAGTATGAAAGTATGAAAGTATGAAAGTATGAAAGTATGAAAGTATGAAAGTATGAAAGTATGAAAGTATGAAAGTATGAAAGTATGAAAGTATGAAAGTATGAAAGTATGAAAGTATGAAGGTATGAAAGTATGAAAGTATGAAAGTATGAAAGTATGAAAGTATGAAGGTATGAAAGTATGAAGGTATGAAAGTATATATTATAGTAAAGTATATATATATATATATCATATACTTCTCAATTTCACATTGCCAGACTTGGCCTCTTTCATGCTGTAAAATCTTCGACAGAATGACAAGTTTTTTAAGAGACCGAGTCATCTTCAAAAAACTTAAGATTCCCATTGAGGCTGCATGACAGTATCTATGTATTTATTATATCGAAAGAAAAAATGTTCTGCCCTTATATTCATAATACACAATTAACCTTCCTATACCCGCGCGTTGGTCTGTCAGACTGACAATTTACTTTGCCGCTTTTTTTTAAATAATCGTACTGTCATCCTGTAGTCAGGTCAGTAGCTTCCTTATTTGTCTCAATCTTAAATTTAGTGTGGTTTAGATTTTTGGGCGGGAAGCCTTAGTGTGGGTATTAGCCAAAAATCGGTCTGTGAGAGCGACGCGGGTATACGTGTAACTATTTTGGCCAAGTACAAATTTATATAGAGCGACATCTGGAGGCAATTTTTATTTCATTTTTTCTTTCTTCATTAAGTTTGGAAAAGTTTTTTGTTATGCTTTTCAAAGAAAATATATTTTTTTTTTCTATTTTGTGCGACCATGCAAAAATGTGACTTTTTTAGAACCTCTTAAAAATAGCTGATACTCGATTATTAAACCAAATATTTTATACAAAATAATTTTTTTTTTTTTTGAGCACATTCCACTGAAATTATTAATATTAGTTTCATTAATATTGGCCCCACATACGGTGCGCGGGTATATGTGTAAATTTTTTTGACGCGGGTAGGAAGGATAAATAAATTAATGAAAAAATAATAAATTAAGATATGGGCTTAAATAAAAGCTATACAGTGATACATAATATTTATTTTTCAGACCTTTCCACCGACTTAGCCAAATTAGTAAGTTTAACTTAATTTACTAAGATGGTAAATGTTGAGGAGATGGATATAGATACTAAAGTTTTGGCCTAGTAAATCTTTCAATTCCAACCCAGAAGCAGCGTTGCCAATCATGCTGTTTTTGACACGATAATTTCTTTGTGACACGGTGGCACGAAAAAGTTTAATATGGCACGTTTTTTTATTTCCATTATTTTACTTAAAATTAAGCAAATTTTATCAAAATTTAAAGAAAGTTGGTCCAAATTCCATAAAAAGTGGACAGAAACACATATTTTTTGACAATGCACGAATAGAGCAAATGATTTTATTTTGTTGTAGGTATTAGACCTCGTTATAAAATTGATTACAGGTTTTTCAACAAAATAGAAGAATTTGTGTTTTTTTTTCATATGGCACGAAAATTTGCACGTTTTTTCATAAAATATGGCACGTTCTTTTTATTTTGGGCGGCAATACTGCCCAGCAGGTCGGCAGAGTAGAAAAAAGACAGTGACGCACTTAAAAACCAGTTGGATGGAGAAGCTCCTAAGCTGAAGCCCCAGGTCCTTTCAGACTACCACCACATTAAGCAAGTAAGTATTAAATAAATAAATTAAATTCTGTAAATAAAGTTGGTATTGCGACAGCTCTATCCATGGCTTAGTGACTTGCAATTGTCAGCCCTTTCTTTGTAAATGTTGTAATTCAGCAAGAATGCAGGGATGAAACAAAATTGAACAAGTTAATCCAAAATATTTTTCGTAGGCAAAAATATTGAAACAGTCCAAGGTACCTCGAAACATAAATATTCCACTATGGTTGGAATGTAAATTCCAATATTTTAGAGTACCTACCATTATGTAAATAGCAAATATTATATCATAAAAATATATCTCTAGATTATACGGGGCTATTTCATGTGAACATGTGAACCCAACACATTTCCACTGTCCATTGTTTCATACTGAATAATTCAAGCTATGCCATAACAGACACCATGGAACTGTCTTGCTTTGTATCAATAAACTTCAATCCATGCAATCCAACACTGCGACACTGCGTCCAATTTGGCATTTCGGAGAATGTATACTTTTCTGCCTTCCTTGGCATCACCGTGTAACCTGTGGATATTAATTTGTTGCATCTAAAACGATACTAACAAACGGTAGAATTCAATTTCTCATGGTGGACATTTCAACCCCTCCACGTCACCAACAGTACTTGCTAACAATTTGTGCCTAATATAGTATACTTCGTCTAGGATAATGGATATCCTTTATGTCCGTTGATGAGCGATGCAGCACCATTCCAATTAATTTGAGTATTTAATTTTCAGTCATCTGAGCTATACGAATCCTCAAAGTACACAAAATACTATACACCGTACTGGCCCTTCCTTTTGTTGTCCTTATCTATACTCCATCAGACGTTCTTGAACCATTCACATTTAGCTAGGATCCTAATTCAGTCACATCAAATTGTCTTTCTGTCTGAGAGAGAGAGAGAGAGAGAGAGAGAGAAAAAGCCAGCTTATAATTGCACTGTACATTCTGTTCAAGGATCACTAAACCTGACGTGCTCTCGCATATTACATACAGTGCGGACTCATCGACAAACCCTTTTCGTGTTCCTGAATAAACATCTCATCAAATAATGGATAAACCTATTCCTCCATAGAATAGGCCAACGGGGGTGGTTTATAAGAGGTTGAATATGAAAATGTCTTGTTGCAGAGATATACATCTTCACAGGACATCGTCCTCACATGTACCGACTTTCTGTCATGCTCTTAGATTCCATTGTTTCCCCGTTTCTCTTCGTCTCTTCTTTTTTGTTTAAGCTGTATATCAGTCTAATAGGCTTAAGTTATATCCAGCTTCATGCTCATAATGAAAATTCTCTTCTTGAACGTCATGACGACATGCAAATGGATTGAAGCCAGAACACTCATTTAACGTAGGAAAAGGAGGTAAGTGCGTTGTTTTTTTTGTAAACAAAAAAATTAACTTTTACTATTTCGTGGCCTACAGGTTTTTGTATTTAACTCATCTTTATTATGGGAAGAGCTGCCCTAAACGGTTTCGTTGTTTGTTTTTTTTTTTTCATTAAGAACAGCTGTGAGGTTTTGTACCAGTAGCTGTGATGATAACATTTGATTTACAACAAAACTACGTTTCATATTTTTGACCAAAATTAAGTAAAAATGAAAATAAAGGTATTGATGGTTGTTTCGGTGATGGTCTAAAGATCAGTTTTTTCCACTTAAGTGATATTGATAAAATTTTGTAAACAACTGCATAAAGTAGATACCTATACCTTCTTAATTTGTATGTATTAAAATAAAATTTGAATACCATTTTGATTTAAATTCAACCAAAAAAGTTATAGCCCGTTCTCTTGCCACTACTCCCCTATATGAAACTTAGAAATGAACTAGCATAATATGGATAAGAATTTTGGTATCTAATCCAAGGACATAAATTGCTGCAACATGATAATAAATCTATAAAAAATTACTTCTGGGTTAGTGTTAAACACATTAAACTGCATTCCCTTATGAGTATAGGGTTGGTATTATGCTTCACACAACTTGTATTATATTTCCAGTCAAAGATTCAACATTAAATTTTATATGAAATTCTATAGAGAGTTGGTCTGAGACATAAAAGTATTATAGAATCTAGGAGGCATGAAAATTCCAACATTGAGATTCTTTAAAAATGTTCTATTCTGTATATAAAAGTTATTTCTTCATATTTTGTGAATTTAACAAAAAAATCCATTGGGATATTTAATATGTTTTATGCTTTATAATGCAAATAAGAATTCTTGTTCAAAGATGTTCAACTTAATTCATACATATACAACATATGCACATACACATACATATTGTTCATATGTACATATGTATTTTAAATATGTTTTTACATATGTAGATATGTACCTATATACATATCTACATATATTTGTTAAATAAAGCACACGACTGCATTGCAAGAACTTACTTTTGTGGTTAAAAACTACAATGTAAATGTTATTGACTAATAAAATTTAAAAATACTATTATAGGGCTGTGTTGAAATTCGAAATCAACTTTCAATTTCACAAAGAGTTTGTTTGAAAATAGGTCTGTTCCCCTACTTTAAAACTCTGTGATGTTCTGTCCATTTTACTGTCATTTTTTTTTTTTATGAACTTTGCCAGAACGTTGGACTGAAATTCACACAAATGCACATAAAATCGCAGAGTTTCAAAGTAAAAGAACTAGGCTATTAAAAGAAAACAAATTTAATTTAATTTTTTTTTTTTAAATATGCACAGTGTTCGACAGTACAAAAACAAATATTACCCACATTGTGTAAATGCGTGTCTCAAGTATATTCTGCACATCTCCGCAATATTGTGGCTTTCCAACCATAACATATTTATTGAAATAGGTCAAGTACTTTTTTAGAAAATGGTAGGTACCACAAAATTTATTTAAGGCTATTTATAATATAGATCCTCAAAGAGAAAATCTAAAATAAAAGGTCAGAATTATACACATTCGAGAAGAGAAAAGTATTATGAAAAAAAAAACTATCATGCAAGAAAAGTATAATGAGAGAAAAGTATCATGCGACAAAAGCATCATATGGGGAAAGTATCATGCGAGAAAATTATGTAGCGGGAAAAGTATCATACGAGTAAAGTATCATGTAAGAAAAGTATCATGCGGGAAGAGTATCATGCGAGAAAAGTACTATGCAAGAAAATTATTTTGAGAGATAAGTATCATGCGACAAGAGTATCATGCAGGAAAAGTATCATGTGAGAAAATTATGTAGCGGGAAAAGTTTCATACGAGAAAGGTATCATGCGCAAGAAGTATCATGCGAAAAAAAAATTATGGTATTTTCTCGCACCACGAGAACAATTTCGAGCGATACAGCTATGCAATTTTTTTTAGTTTAATTAAGAATTAACCTATAGTTTTAAATCAAGCGGTTTATATGTTTATTGGGCCAAGGTCTAAAATAAGTTAAAGTTTCGATGTGAGATTAAATTCTGAGAGGTTTATTTCGATGATGTTGTTAATTGGGGCCCAAATAAATACCTACTTACATAAATACATACATAAATTACATTTATGTACATATGTAAAAGTTTTCTGGTTATTTTTCTATAAGAACACGTTTCGAACGTAGCTTTTATTTAATATCTGAACCAGATAAGTATTTTCTTTACCATCCGTGAAACAAAACAAACAAAAATCACTTCAATTAATATAACAATTTTATCAAAAGGCATAATCCTTTGATAAATCATGCAATGTTGACAATGTAAATAAATAAAGTAGCATCGCATTCATTCCAAAAGTAACAACAGCAACAACAAAAAAACAAAAACAAACTCCAAAAAATACCGTAGCTTTTGACAAGATATTGACTACACAGCAATAATTTGTCCACTAAAAATTAAACAAGTTCCACTCCAAATCATTCACACCCTCTCTAGACCACCATAACTATCTATCAGAAAACCAGCTCACGAAGAGCAGTATTGTAAAGGAGCAGGATATGGACCATGCAGCATACACGGTCTATTCAACATTTATATTAATTTTAACTCAAAGTTTTGCCAGCTTTTGCATTCGTCCAACCCAAAATGCCATACAAACAATTCAACTGGTCATGAATTTACCATAAACTTGCCCGTTTTGCTTGAAACTGATGATTTTAATGAACACTCCAAGTGTTGCACACACGAGTAGGTACAGGCTGACCTATACATTTGTATATTTTTTCAATACAAATACAATTTTTTTCGCTGGACAGTGTTATGCTCTTTTGTAAATATTCATATGAAATTTGATATGATATTTTTTTCTTTGGCTTTCTGATATACAAATAATATGCATGAATGTAGACAAAGTTACTGCAAAGGTTCCATGTTATAGAACGTAGAGGATTCATACAAGAAATCAATATTTTAATCCAAAAATCATAAAAGATTGTTGTATACGCGAGAGCTTAAAGCAATATAATGTACAAGTACATAGCGTTAGCGAGTTTTTTTTTAATATGAAGAGCTTAAGGATTTACTAGAATTGCACAATAATTTTGGCTTGGGATATTAATTCAAGGGTTGGTATTGGCACTTAGTAATTTCAGCATAATAATTTCTGATTATTCCTTTAGCTTAAAAGTGTCCTTTTTTTTATAAAATAGGTTCGTACATTTTGTAAGGGAATAAGACCTACACCTACATAATACCACAAAACTATAGCAGAGTCTTGTTCAATAAGGAATTTTTTGTATGTGTGTTTACATCGTATGGAAACTGAAAATGCAGCGGCAAAAGCACCTATTAAAATTAAAGAAACGAAACGAGTTCGCTTTAAAAAGCAATTCGTTTTGGTTTTTATTTTCTTTTGTTCCCTTGCAATTTGATTTTTGGTGTGTTTTAACCTGGACCAGATGGAAATTAAACGAACAGAATACAGAATGTTTTCACTTAAAGTTGAAAACGCAATTCAATTTCAGCTGAATGGAACTTGGAATATGCTTTGATCTCTTGTGAACCAAATTTAAGTGGAAAATAATAATTTTAATCCACTTAATTATATTGTTTACACATCTTCACCGCAATTACCAGAACTCTCAATTTTTGTTTATAAAGAAACTAAATTTACTTTTAGATGTCATATCGACAACATTGTTTCTAAGGCTAAGCACGCACTTGCGACTTCGATAGCGCGACTATTTAATCGCAAAAAATAGAACAAATGAGTTTCAATGTAAGTGACCGCACTTCGACTGAGAAACTGCGACTGAAATTTGTTCCATTTTTCGAGCGACGCGATTGTCGCAAAATAAAATGAAACAAATGCAATTACATGTTTGTGACCGCACTTGCGATTGAAAATTCTGCGATTTAAAAATCGTAGTTGCGGAAAGAAATAAACATGCACACACTTGCGATTGTCAGTCGCGCGATTTTTCAGTCGCAAGAAATGAAACACATTATTTTTAATAGAAGTGGACGCACATGCGACTGAAAAAGCGCGGTGCTTAAAAAAAATGAAACAGGTTCCATTTTTTGAGTGACTTTTCAGTCGCAACAACTTTAAATCGCAAATGCGTACACAGCCATTAAAAGATGTATGTTGCATTCGATAGCGTTTAAAAATCACGCGACTACAAATCGCAAAAAATTGTTGCGATCGCGATTTTAAATCGCAAGTGCGTGCCTAGCCTAAGAGCAACAATTTTGGTTATTTGTTGTTGATTTCTATTCAGTGTACTTTTTGCCATGTCATGTCAGTTTGTCAGCTGTTGTCTCTTGTTGCCTCAAGAGAGTCTTTTCGAAATGAATGCAAATGAGAAAAAAGATCGGATTTCAACTTCGCACTCATTTAATTTTGCAATCTTTTCATGACTCTTAATTTTTACCACAAAATCTTCGTCAGTGGTAAAGCTCATTTTTGGTTTGCTTTATGGACTGATGGAATCATTGGCTCATATTTTTTAGAAAATCGCCAGTTAGACCTCCTTATCAATAATTTAACTAATGCAAAGCTGTGAAAAAAAGTGGAAAACAATAATTGATCTTTTCTTTTCCATTTTGATGACGAATTCACATTCGATTTGTTCCTTTAATTTATCTGTACAACTCTAATTATTCGATACGGAAAAACAGTTCGAAGGATCAATTCGAAAATTTATTAAATGATTCTATAGTTTTAAAATTTTGTATCAAATTAAATCCTCCAATCAATGTTTGTGAAGCAGTGGAACATCTATTTAAAGTCTTTAAAGGTAAGGTGCCAAAAAATATGTTCGCTATAAAATTTTGAAAAGATTTTATGGAAAATTTATTTTGGAAACAACTGCCCTTAAATTTTCTGTATCATCGTTACTCAGATATTGGTAACTATAAATTTAAAAGTGTCTTTTTCATTCTAAATCAGCTATTCTTCAGAAGAAAAAATTTAGGACTACGAAAAATTACGACAAATAAATAAGGTATCAAACCAATAAATTTATGTCGAATTCCTATAAAAAAAAATCGATTTGTTTAGAAGAAATAATCGACTTTTCTGGAAAAATCCCTAGTATTAAAAGAAAAAATTTGATTCTGTTTAGAAAAAAAATCGAATTTTTTTATTAAAAGGAATTCGACATTAAAATTAAATTTTTTGGGTCGTACTGTTTCGTATGGTTACGCAATAATGGTAGGTATGTCAAAAAAAATTATTTGCTGCAATTTCTCAATACAAAAATCACAATGCTTCAGCATGCTTTTTATTTCTTTTCAATACATCTACTTTTTATAGGGATACAGCTCTTCAAAAAACAAAAAAACAAAAGCTTAAGAAAAATGTTTGTTCCCTTAATTTTTTTTGAATATTGTAGTAGTCAAAATTAGACTCGAATTATGATTTCCACACATTATTCGGCTTCTACCCCAGGTCCAAGAATTTTTTCGATATGATGCACAATATATTTTAATGCGTGAATTGGCATTGTGCAACAAGGCCATCGATGTTTGATATTTTGTATTATTTGCATTTGTTTGCATTCTGGCATATTTGCACAGTTTTTTTCTTCTTCTCGTTCAATGGGGAAAAAGTTTAATGGGACCAGAGTACATCACGGAGGTAAAAGCAATCAAAGAATGTAAAGAATGCAAATAAATGCAAATGAATGCAAAGAAGGCAAAGAATGCAAATGAATGCAAAGAAGGCAAAGAATGTAAAAGGATGCGAAAAATGCATGTATTTCCGAATGATTGCATTCAATTGATTGCTGTAAAATAAATGGCGACAAAAAGTATTGCAATCTTTTCGAGGCGAATGATTGGTGATTGCATAATTTGAAGTCTGAATTTTTTAAAGTTAAGTCAATGAATAAAATCTTTTAACTGAAGTCAGTTAATGATTTTTAAAGAATGCATTCACAAAAGATTGCATTCTCTTATAAGCCTGATTCCGAGATTTACGTTACACATAAAGTGGTGGGTTTATGTTGGGTCTTCTTCAAAGATCTTTAATAAATGCTTTATTTTTTATTTTATGGATGGATCCAGTTCTAAAGATACATAACTTCATCAACATTCAACAATCATCTGCGACCTAATAGTAACCTTTACCATGTTGTAATAAAATTGTTTTTAATAAGGATATATACAAATACTTATGTGTCCGTTCAACGAGTGTATGTATATGTATAGGAGAGTGTAATGGTAACTGGATGCAACGAGACGCAAAAGTGCGCATTTAATATTTTACTTTTAGACTGACAATGTAGAGAGCAAATTGGATGGATGGTTGGATGCACCAAAGAGATGTTTTGTGGCTTTTTTATATGAGGCTATCAGAATTCCAACAGGACGTAGCAGAATCATAAAAAGGATTTTTGTTCCCAAATTGTAAGTTTTTTTTTTTTACTAAAAATATTGATGCACTCGAAAAAGTACTAGTATGTAGTATCAACTAGTCTTATCATAAAAAATGAATATAAAAAGTTTTACGTGAAGCGCCTGAAATAAAATAGAATCAATCTCAATGGGTGCATTTCTGTTTGTTCATATGTTTCATATTATTATTTTTACTTGCCATACAAGGTTAAGTTATTCAACGGCAAGCTTTTTTTTACAATAAATTCATTATTCCTAGTTGCATATTAAAGGAAAAACTTGAATTGCAGTAATTCGCAAAGTTTTTATGACTGAATTTTTCGTTCATTTTTTCAAAATAAAATCACTCAAATTAATGACAGTTGAAAGTACAAATTTTTTAAAGGCAAGGAGTGACAAATACGATAAAGTACAAAAATGAATTGCAATAGAAATAGGATATCAACATGATGAACCAACCATCAGGTCATTGAAAATTATAAAAACACAGTAATAAAAGGTGAAAGAAAAATAATCAATATTACGAAACTAGAAAATTAAATTTAAAAAAAGTACGCATACGCCACAGTGTACCCAGTGCATACATTTTAAAAGAAGTAAACATATAAAATTTGAATAAAAACGAGTACAAAACTGCGTCTATGGGTCAATTGAGTGTAAGAACGAGCCAACTATTGAAAACAAATTAGTAATAGTATAGTGAACTAATTAAAAAAACATTACTCCAATCATATCACTCACAGGACTTATTTCTTAGTCAAATTTGTAGTTACATTTCCAACCCTCTTTTTACGAATGAAAGTTTCTTTCTTTGTAAATAAGGCAAACTAATTCCATATTATCTGTTGTAACTATAATTTGTACTAACAATTACAATAAGAAATAAGTGCTATGTATGGAGTAATGTTTTTGGTTAGTTCACTATATTCGATTAGGTAGGCCTTGAAATAAAATTGTATAGCTAAATTACTTCACTGATGCGACGATACTCCACGAACAATAGGTATGAACTTAAAATGTCATCCACCATTAACATTTGTTTATAATCAACCTATTATAAGAATAAAAATACTGCAGCCCTTTTTATTTGTATGCTTACAATTTACAATCAAACACACGCTTAACGATTTACTTTATCCTTGAGATAAAAAACTAAATAACAAAATTAACACTACGTACGTATGTAGTGCGAGTGACTAACCCCACATTTTGACCTTGACAGCTCACACACAGCTAAACACATCCAGAGGAGAAATTAAATTTAATCACCTTTCCTTGTCTTGCCTCATCCTCGTCCTTGCTTTTACAAATGGCATTATAAATGGTTAGTTTATTTGAATTCGCTATAGATAGGAAGGACTGAGCCTACTGACATTCATAGTCACACAAAGCCAACAGGACACAATAGAACTAGACCTACAGAGAGTAGATAGCTACATCGGTTAGAGGATTGCTGAGGGTGAAACTCTAACTTTTGAATGACGCAATGATGAAAGCTGAAAGCTCCCTTCTGACATTCAACACACGCAACAAAGAATATCCATTTTAATATGCAAGTATATCAGAGCGTTTGTCGGATGTGTACGGCAATGTTTTCTTCTGGTGTTTTTGTTGGCACTTTGAAGTGTAATTATATACTAACAGAAAAAAGATATAACGAAAAATGTGTCTGCCATGTCCATGTGCAATGAGAAAAATAAAAGTTGAGTTATTCTTGTTTTGGCAGTGGGATAGAGCTTGGTGATTGCTGTCGGTGACTCATTTCAAGTGATGTCAATCATTATTCTATTATTGAAGTCGTTCAATAATGTTTTTTTTATAGATCTACACAATTATTAATATTAAATGTATGATAGGTAATAAAAACGTCATATTAAAAGAAAAAACAACCTTTTAAATCGAACTGAAAAACCATGCACATTGTGTTAAAAACAAGCTTAATGTAAAAAAAAAGGCAAGGCATTTGTTGGATTAAATTTCTTGTAATCGTCGTCTACTGTAATAAGATTTTTGAATTTGAAATGTGTTGCTTACCTAAGGTTACCATACGTCACACTTTGGGCGGGACAGTCCCGCTTTCGAGCTATGTGTCCCGCTGTCCCCAAAGAACGCAAAATGTCCCGCTTTGAAAATAATCGATCAATGCACATAATATAATAAGGAAGGCCGATTTTATTCACTCAAAGTTGAACATAACTTGAGGAGTTTTGTTCTCAACTTGTGAATTTGTTTTTATTCACACAAAGTTGACGTTTTTAACGTTCGATTTTCAACTCTAGAGTTGATCAACTTTAGATTTTCTAATTTCCGGAAAAATTAGAAGGTGACCAAGCAAACTTGAGAGTTTTCATAAAAATATTATTTTGTCATTTAAATTTTGTAACAAAAGCAGAGTGCGGACAACAAAAAGTACAAAATAAATCAGGAAATGCTCCGAAGCAATTCTTTTTGAAAATTTCCCATCAATTTATTTGGGCAGTAAATGCATTCGCGATTTTCTCTGACGATTTGTCGATGTTTCGTTTCGTGGTATAATGTCACAATACACAATTTAACACTTAATAACACACAAATAATATTGAAAAACTTCAAATTAATAACACAATAAATCAAAATTTAGCCAGTTGAGGTTTCTATAGCTCACTTAGAACTCAGAGATCTCAGCAATTTCAGAAATCTGAACGTAATTCCTCACCCTCACTGAGATTCCTCACTTTTGCTGTCAAAAAACTGATACTGATATTTTTTGGATTCGCTTGCTCAATTATTTTTTGTCGCAGTTGATTAATTAATAAAAAAGAGATGGAAATTGATTTTGACTTCTGGCGGAGAAATTTTGTTCAGATTTCTCCTTCAGCTCAGTGGAGCTGACGGAGCTTGGTCAGTGAGATCTCAGTGAGATATTAGAAACGTGAACTGGCTAATTAAAATTGAACATAACAGTTCTATTTTATTTTCACAAATATCCCTGGGATATTATTTAACTGGGTAGTTAAGAAAAAAACAAATGAATAAAAAGAAATTCAAATTTGTGTTTCAACTCTCGAGTTGATCAACTTGAGAGTTTGCCTCAAGTTGAGCAATAGTGAAAACAATGGCGCTAAATCTTTTAAAGAATTTTTTAATAAAGCTGACAAAAAATCCTCTTGCCTATAGTTAAACTAAATATCTTAAATAGAAAAAGGTTTTGAAACTATTGCAGATTTTTGAATACATTAAAACAATTTTTTTTTTTTTTGAAAGTCCCCAGATCTGATTTTGGGTTGTTTTCTATGAATCGTAAAATCTGCAGCGGCTGATTTTAGTTTTATAAGTCAAGATTACTTTGAGCGTAGTTTCGTGGTTTAGAAGAAGTTCAGGAAATGATGGGATTACTAAATTGAACAAAAATTTATTGGTACACTCAAAGATACAGAAGTGACCAAAGAATAGTCTTGGCAGATTTAAAAAAGCCAACCTGTTGTTTTAAAGCAGATTTCCTATGGTCAAAATATAGAAAACCAGCCTATAGTCAATTGGTCAAGCTCAGTGTTCTGTTTTGATTTTCGTATTTTTAATAAATACAATTTTAAAATAAGATCTGAAAAAATCCTGCTCCTTAAAAATTGAGCTGAGATCATCATAATTTTTGTCTTCAATATTTGAAAGCAAAGCTGAGATGGCACAGATTTAATTTTTCTGGACAGCCTATAACTTCTGTAATTTATAATTTCTGTTTCTATATTCTTTATGGTCATATTATTGACTTGCTTCAAAGCTAGTTTCACAGCAAAACTAGTTCTATAGAGGTTTCGAGATTTAATTTGGTCAAAAATAATTTTTATTGAAACATCGTTGCCGTAAAAATCCGAAATAATGAAATTCTAGAATTTGCCGGTAACAATTACCAAGAACAATTTTAACCAATGGTGCTGAGAAATTCTAGTATTTACCGGGTAATTTTGAATTTCATTATTTCGGCTTTTTGAGGTAACATAAGTATACATACATACTTGCAGCAAATGTCTTAAAAACATTTCAGAATTTGCTCTGGTAGTAGATTCATGTTTCTATTTCTTATTTATTTTGATTGTTATCCGAGATTATTTACCTTCAAGGCTTATTTTCTATTTGTAATCTGTACTCTTAGTTTTAATAAATATGTCAATATCAGAGTAACTTACCTATTTATAGATTGTGGAAAGGAACTGTTTATTATAAGATTAATGTTTGAGTTATTTTAATTATATCATGGAAAACAATCTCGTCAATAAATACTGAAAAGTTAGATGTGGATGGAAATAGTAAGTGAACCAGAATTGATTTTCGCATTTTGACTGAAGTTATGGAATAGTAAACAAATAATAAAGCCCAGGGACATATTACAGGAAGGAAAAAGATTTAATTTCCAAATCCATACATTTTTTTGTATCACTCTGTTATTATATTGCATAGTTAATTCGGAATAGGGAATTTTTCTTAAAATAGTTTTATAACACAAATAGTTTATCCTATTTTAGTAGTGGGGATTAGAGGTTTCTGGAACACCGCTCTTTATTGGTGCCACTGCTTTTATGACAGTGAAATAGTGGTCGACCCGGCGAATTAGCGGCCCACTGACTGGATTCTGTGGTCCTGTGACTTGCTGGCTTGGTAAGTGGCTCATGAGAAGTTAAAAAATTGTGTTAAGAACACCAAGAATTACGTTCAAAACATATGATTTTCGTTTACAACCAAATATTTTGCATTCAAAACACAAAATACAGTGTATAAACCTAAGTTAAGTAGGTACACATAGCAAGTCACGTTTAAAACGCAAAAAATCAGGTTTTTTGAACGTAAATTTATTTGCTTTAAACTCAATACTTTAAGTTCTAAACAGAATCTCTCGGCTTCTCAAGAGACACTGATCAATGATTTGTTGGGTGTAATCGTATCGCCATTTCGTTGTTATGGTGCCGTTAAAAAAAGTGGGGTCGCTACCAAAAAATGGTGTTCCAAAACCCTCCAATTTCTACTACACTACACATGTTAGAGAGCTGAATGCATTTTTTAAGTTATTTTTTTTTTTTTATTACAAAAACTCTCAATAATTACAATCAGCTGAAAAAAAATATTGATTTTTATTAGGCAAATTCTTAATGAGAACAAAATGATGCTTTTGATCCTTTATCCTTCGAGTTCGTAAGAATGATTAGCATCTCTACTGAAAAACTATTTTTTTAATTTAACTGTAAATAAAATTATCTCCAGAGCTAATTAACCCTGGCTTTAACTCTCCACTGGAAAACTGGGCCTTAGGAATGTATTTTTTTTTTTTGTTTGTATTTAGTGGGTTCGTATTTATATTAAAACAGCCATTTTTTACCAATACAATTTTTAATATGTCTATCCACTCCTATTTTTTTCGTCGGTTCCAGAGAATGTAACTTGTGGATTTCTAATTCTGGCTAAGAAAAACTATGGTTTTTTTGTATTGGTTTGTCTATCAAAAATTATTATGCATATTTTTGTGTTACTTTTGAAATCGAAAACTATTTTAAAATTTTAAATACTACTTGATAACATACTTGCCGTTGCCATCAGTTGATGCATTTAGTAATTTTAAGGCAATTACCTTAAAATAGTACTTTTTTAAAAGCAAGTAAAAAAATTCTCATAAAAGAGGTCAACAAAGTTGGAATGTTTATAAAAACTCCAAATTAAGACCAACCCAATTAAAATACTTTGAATTTGACAAAGATAATCCTAAAAAAAAAAAAAAAAAAACAACTACAGATATGTACTTACAAATTTTTCTGTCAAGAAAAATTCAAACAATTTTGTATTTTTGACATTTTCGCAGTTACAGCTAAATTAATAAGAACCCTCGTGGAATCTACAAAAAAAAAGTAAAAACAACAACTGCATTCGCGATTCATTCATCAACGTTCTTAAAACATTATTATTTTTTGTTCCCTCATTCTATTCTTGACCCATTTCACTGCCAACGATTATGTAGAGGTAGACGACAGAAGACATGTATAGTACATAACATAGATAGATACTATTATTAAGGCTACAAAAATTGTAGTAGCACTAAAGCAGGAGTCCTTATACATATAATATAAACTATTTATTATAGCACATCTATCCTGCTGTACTATAGGTAGGTAGGTACATAATCCAAGCACATAGTTGAAGTAAAGTCATACGGTATGCGTTGCAGGTTTTGACGTATCATTATTTCTGCAGTGCCACAGCGTTAGCAATTTGGAGTTGGGCTATGTTTTTTTTACTATGCAGCAATTCCACGAAGCACCACCAGGATAGACTCCATTACCGAACGCTCTATACATACATATAAATGCTCAGTTCGCTTTTAATTTAAATATGCATTTTTTATACATATTTCCAGGAGATTTGTTAAATTTTTGTTTCATTTGTGTGTTAAAGGTGGAGATAGGAACAGAGGAATATAGAAAGTGCTGCCAATTTTCTTCTGTTTTTTTTTGTTTTTAATAAAAAATTAGAACAAAAAAGAAAGAACATATCGTCGCCCGAGAATAGTTTTGTCGTATACGCCATTTGAGAATTTTTGGGAAATCGCATTTTAAGTTTCACGTTTGAATAAAAAAGCAACAAACCGATAGAATTTTCTGTATTTTTAATAGAATATTATGTGAAATATCTCCTTTTGATTGAAGTATTCTAAGTTGTGGAGTCTGTTTTGGTTTTCAAATTATAGAGGTTTTCCCTAAATTCATTTTGCCGTATACGCATCGAAAATGAGTATTTTGTACACGTACGACAAAGTAAATGCGTGGAATCAAGTGTGAAGTGGAATTAAATGCAATAATTTTAAATTTAATAAAAACAGAATTTTCAAAAGGTTTAGATATTATTATATTTTATAAAAAAAATTAAAAAATAGTGAAAATTTCGATGAGTTGATGACTAATATACAAGAGGATATGGTGATTCGCATGAAGTGTGACAAAAAGCTAGAGCGTGCAGGTTGGGTTGAGGTAAGAAAAAAAATTAATGGGAAGGGGGGGTCTATATCCCCCGTTTAGCCGGAAGAGGTAATTTTCTAAAAAAAATCGACTTGTAATGGAAAAAAATAAAAATGAACAAAAATACCTAAAATATCATGATCTCCTTTTTTGTAAAGCCCCTATTTCCATTGAGTATAGTAAAAGAGATAGATATCGTTATTTTCAACTTGCATGAAAAATTTGCATGCAACTTGCATGAAAAACTTGCATGCAACTTGCATGAAAAACTGGCATGCAACTTGCATGAAAAACTTGCATGCAACTTGCATGAAAAACTTGCATGCAACTTGCATGAAAAACTTGCATGCAACTTGCATGAAAAACTTGCATGCAACTTGCATGAAAAACTTGCATGCAACTTGCATGAAAAACTTGCATGCAACTTGCATGAAAAACTTGCATGAAAAACTTGCAAGCAACTTGCATGAAAAACTTGCATGCAACTTGCATTAAAAACTTGCATGCAACTTGCATGAAAAACTTGCATGAAAAACTTGCATGCAACTTGCATGAAAAACTTGCATGCAACTTGCATGAAAAACTTGCATGAAAAACTTGCATGCAACTTGCATGAAAAACTTGCATGCAACTTGCATGAAAAACTTGCATGCAACTTGCATTTAAAACTTGCATGCAACTTGCATAAAAAACTTGCATGCAACTTGCATGTAAAACTTGCATGCAACTTGCATGTAAAACTTGCATGCAACTTGCATGAAAAACTTGCATGCAACTTGCATGAAAAACTTGCATGAAAAACTTGCATGCAACTTGCATGAAAAACTTGCATGCAACTTGCATGAAAAACTTGCATGCATATTGCATGAAAAACTTGCATGCAACTTGCATGAAAAACTTGCATGCAACTTGCATGAAAAACTTGCATGCAACTTGCATGGAAAACTTGCATGCAACATGCATGGAAAACTTGCATGCAACTTGCATGAAAAACTTGCATGTTAAATTTGCATGCAACTTGCAAGAAAAACTTGCATGCAACTTGCATGAAAAACTGGCATGCAACTTGCATGAAAAACTTGCATGCAACTTGCATGAAAAACTTGCATGAAAAACTTGCATGCAACTTGCATGCAACTTGCATGAAAAACTTGCATGCAACTTGCATGTAAAACTTGCATGCAACTTGCATGAAAAACTTGCATGCAACTTGCATGAAAAACTTGCATGCAACTTGCATGAAAAACTTGCAGGCAACTTGCATGCAACTTGCATGAAAAACTTGCATGCAACTTGCATGAAAAACTTGCATGCAACTTGCATGAAAAACTTGCATGCAACTTGCATGAAAAACTGGCATGCAACTTGCATGAAAAACTTGCATGCATATTGCATGAAAAACTTGCATGCAACTGGCATGAAAAACTTGCATGCAACTTGCATGAAAAACTTGCATGTTACTTGCATGTAAAACTTGCATGCAACTTGCATGAAAAACTTGCATGCAACTTGCATGAAAAACTTGCATGCAACTTGCATGAAAAACTTGCATGCAACTTGCATGAAAAACTTGCATGCAACTTTCATGAAAAACTTGCATGCAACTTGCATGAAAAACTTGCATGCAACTTGCATGAAAAACTGGCAAGTAACTTGCATGAAAAACTTGCATGCAACTAGCATGAAAAACTTGCATGCAACTTGCATGAAAAACTTGCATGCAACTTGCATGTAAAACTTGCATGCAATTTGCATGTAAAACTTGCATGCAACTTGCATGAAAAACTTGCATGCAACTTGCATGAAAAACTTGCATGAAAAACTTGCATGCAACTTGCATGAAAAACTTGCATGCAACTTGCATGTAAAACTTGCATGCAACTTGCATGAAAAACTTGCATGCAACTTGCATGAAAAACTTGCATGCAACTTGCATGAAAATCTTGTATGCATATTGCATGAAAAACTTGCATGCAACTTGAATGAAAAACTTGCATGCAACTTGCATGAAAAACTTGCATGCAACTTGCATGAAAAACTTGCATGCAACTTGCATGAAAAACTTGCATGCAACTTGCATGAAAAACTTGCATGCAACTTGCATGAAAAACTTGCATGCAACTTGCATGAAAAACTTGCATGCAACTTGCATGAAAAACTTGCATGCAACTTGCATGAAAAACTTGCATGCAACTTGCATGAAAAACTTGCATGCAACTTGCATAAAAAACTTGCATGCAACTTGCATGAAAAACTTGCATGCAACTTGCATGTAAAACTTGCATGCAACTTGTATGAAAAACTTGCATGCAACTTTTATGAAACACTTGCATGGAACTTGCATGAAAAACTTGCATGCAACTTGCATGAAAAACTTGCAAGTTGCATGCAAGTTTTTCATGCAAGTTGCATGCAAGTTTTTCATGCAAGTTGCATGCAAGTTTTTCATGCAAGTTGCATGCAAGTTGTACATGCAAGTTGCCTGCAAGTTTTCCATGCAAGTTGCATGCAAGTTTGTCATGCAAGTTGCATGCAAGTTTTTCATGCAAATTGCATGCAAGTTTTTCATGCAAGTTGCATGCAAGTTTTTCATGCAATATGCATGCAAGTTTTTCATGCAAGTTGCATGTAAGTTTTTCATGCAAGTTGCATGCAATTTTTCATGCAAGTTTTTCATGCAAGTTGCATGCAAGTTTTTTATGCAAGTTGCATGCAAGTTTTACATGCAAGTTGCATGCAAGTTTTTCATGCATGTTTTTCATGCAAGTTTTTCATGCAAATTTTTCATGCAAGTTGCATGCAAGTTTTTCATGCAAGTTGCATGTAAGTTTTACATGCAAGTTGCATGCAAGTTTTTCATGCAAGTTGCATGCAAGTTTTTCATGCAAGTTGCATGCAAGTTTTTCATGCAATAGGCATACAAGTTTTTCATACAAGTTGCATGCAAGTTTTTCATGCAAGTTGCATGCAAGTTTTTCATGCAAGTTGCATGCAAGTTTTTCATGCAAGTTGCATGCAAGTTTTTCATGCAAGTTGCATGCAAGTTTTTCATGCAAGTTGCATGCAAGTTTTTCATGCAAGTTGCATGCAAGTTTTTCATGCAAGTTGCATGCAAGTTTTACATGCAAGTTGCATGCAAGTTTTTCATGCAAGTTGCATGCAAGTTTTTCATGCAATATGCATACAAGTTTTTCATGCAAGTTGCATGCAAGTTGCATGCAAGTTTTTCATGCAAGTTGCATGCAAGTTTTTCATGCAAGTTTTTCATGCAAGTTGCATGCAAGTTTTTCATGCAAGTTGCATGCAAGTTTTTCATGCAAGTTACATGCAAGTTTTTCATACAAGTTGCATGCAAGTTTTACATGCAAGTTTCATGCAAGTTTTTCATGCAAGTTGCATGCAAGTTTTTCATGCAAGTTGCATGCAAGTTTTTCATGCAATATGCATACAAGTTTTTCATGCAAGTTGCATGCAAGTTTTTCATGCAAGTTGCATGCAAGTTTTTCATGCAAGTTTTTCATGCAAGTTGCATGCAAGTTTTTCATGCAAGTTGCATGCAAGTTTTTCATGCAAGTTGCATGCAAGTTTTTCATGCAAGTTGCATGCAAGTTTTTCATGCAAGTTGCATGCAAGTTGTACATGCAAGTTGCCTGCAAGTTTTCCATGCAAGTTGCATGCAAGTTTGTCATGCAAGTTGCATGCAAGTTTTTCATGCAAATTGCATGCAAGTTTTTCATGCAAGTTGCATGCAAGTTTTTCATGCAATATGCATGCAAGTTTTTCATGCAAGTTGCATGTAAGTTTTTCATGCAAGTTGCATGCAATTTTTCATGCAAGTTTTTCATGCAAGTTGCATGCAAGTTTTTTATGCAAGTTGCATGCAAGTTTTACATGCAAGTTGCATGCAAGTTTTTCATGCAAGTTGCATGCAAGTTTTTCATGCATGTTTTTCATGCAAGTTTTTCATGCAAATTTTTCATGCAAGTTGCATGCAAGTTTTTCATGCAAGTTGCATGTAAGTTTTACATGCAAGTTGCATGCAAGTTTTTCATGCAAGTTGCATGCAAGTTTTTCATGCAAGTTGCATGCAAGTTTTTCATGCAATAGGCATACAAGTTTTTCATGCAAGTTGCATGCAAGTTTTTCATGCAAGTTGCATGCAAGTTTTTCATGCAAGTTGCATGCAAGTTTTTCATGCAAGTTGCATGCAAGTTTTTCATGCAAGTTGCATGCAAGTTTTTCATGCCAGTTGCATGCAAGTTTTTCATGCAAGTTGCATGCAAGTTTTTCATGCAAGTTGCATGCAAGTTTTACATGCAAGTTGCATGCAAGTTTTTCATGCAAGTTGCATGCAAGTTTTTCATGCAAGTTGCATGCAAGTTTTTCATGCAATATGCATACAAGTTTTTCATGCAAGTTGCATGCAAGTTGCATGCAAGTTTTTCATGCAAGTTGCATGCAAGTTTTTCATGCAAGTTTTTCATGCAAGTTGCATGCAAGTTTTTCATGCAAGTTGCATGCAAGTTTTTCATGCAAGTTACATGCAAGTTTTTCATACAAGTTGCATGCAAGTTTTACATGCAAGTTTTTCATGCAAGTTGCATGCAAGTTTTTCATGCAAGTTGCATGCAAGTTTTTCATGCAATATGCATACAAGTTTTTCATGCAAGTTGCATGCAAGTTGCATGCAAGTTTTTCATGCAAGTTGCATGCAAGTTTTTCATGCAAGTTTTTCATGCAAGTTGCATGCAAGTTTTTCATGCAAGTTGCATGCAAGTTTTTCATGCAAGTTGCATGCAAGTTTTACATGCAAGTTGCATGCAAGTTTTTCATGCAATATGCATACAAGTTTTTCATGCAAGTTCCATGCAAGTTGCATGCAAGTTTTTCATGCAAGTTGCATGCAAGTTTTTCATGCAAGTTTTTCATGCAAGTTGCATGCAAGTTTTTCATACAAGTTGCATGCAAGTTTTTCATGCAAGTTGCATGCAAGTTTTTCATGCAAGTTGCATGCAAGTTTTTCATGCAAGTTGCATGCAAGTTTTTCATACAAGCTGCATGCAAGTTTTTCATGCAAGTTGCATGCAAGTTTTTCATGCAAGTTGCATGCAAGTTTTTCATACAAGTTGCATGCAAGTTTTTCATGCAAGTTGCATGCAAGTTTTTCATGCAAGTTGCATGCAAGTTTTTCATGCAAGTTGCATGCAAGTTTTTCATGCAAGTTTTTCATGCAAGTTGCATGCAAGTTTTTCATGCAAGTTGCATGCAAGTTTTTCATGCAAGTTACATGCAAGTTTTTCATACAAGTTGCATGCAAGTTTTACATGCAAGTTTTTCATGCAAGTTGCATGCAAGTTTTTCATGCAAGTTGCATGCAAGTTTTTCATGCAATATGCATACAAGTTTTTCATGCAAGTTGCATGCAAGTTGCATGCAAGTTTTTCATGCAAGTTGCATGCAAGTTTTTCATGCAAGTTTTTCATGCAAGTTGCATGCAAGTTTTTCATGCAAGTTGCATGCAAGTTTTTCATGCAAGTTGCATGCAAGTTTTACATGCAAGTTGCATGCAAGTTTTTCATGCAATATGCATACAAGTTTTTCATGCAAGTTCCATGCAAGTTGCATGCAAGTTTTTCATGCAAGTTGCATGCAAGTTTTTCATGCAAGTTTTTCATGCAAGTTGCATGCAAGTTTTTCATACAAGTTGCATGCAAGTTTTTCATGCAAGTTGCATGCAAGTTTTTCATGCAAGTTGCATGCAAGTTTTTCATGCAAGTTGCATGCAAGTTTTTCATACAAGCTGCATGCAAGTTTTTCATGCAAGTTGCATGCAAGTTTTTCATGCAAGTTGCATGCAAGTTTTTCATACAAGTTGCATGCAAGTTTTTCATGCAAGTTGCATGCAAGTTTTTCATGCAAGTTGCATGCAAGTTTTACATGCAAGTTGCATGCAAGTTTTTCATGCAAGTTGCATGCAAGTTTTTCATGCAAGTTGCATGCAAGTTTTTCATGCAATATGCATACAAGTTTTTCATGCAAGTTGCATGCAAGTTGCATGCAAGTTTTTCATGCAAGTTGCATGCAAGTTTTTCATGCAAGTTTTTCATGCAAGTTGCATGCAAGTTTTTCATGCAAGTTGCATGCAAGTTTTTCATGCAAGTTACATGCAAGTTTTTCATACAAGTTGCATGCAAGTTTTACATGCAAGTTTTTCATGCAAGTTGCATGCAAGTTTTTCATGCAAGTTGCATGCAAGTTTTTCATGCAATATGCATACAAGTTTTTCATGCAAGTTGCATGCAAGTTGCATGCAAGTTTTTCATGCAAGTTGCATGCAAGTTTTTCATGCAAGTTTTTCATGCAAGTTGCATGCAAGTTTTTCATACAAGTTGCATGCAAGTTTTTCATGCAAGTTGCATGCAAGTTTTTCATGCAAGTTGCATGCAAGTTTTTCATGCAAGTTGCATGCAAGTTTTTCATACAAGCTGCATGCAAGTTGCATGCAAGTTTTTCATGCAAGTTGCATGCAAGTTTTTCATACAAGTTGCATGCAAGTTTTTCATGCAAGTTGCATGCAAGTTTTTCATGCAAGTTGCATGCAAGTTTTTCATGCAAGTTGCATGCAAGTTTTTCATGCAAGTTGCATGCAAGTTTTTCATGCAAGTTTTTCATGCAAGTTACATGCAAGTTTTTCATACAAGTTGCATGCAAGTTTTACATGCAAGTTTCATGCAAGTTTTTCATGCAAGTTGCATGCAAGTTTTTCATGCAAGTTGCATGCAAGTTTTTCATGCAATATGCATACAAGTTTTTCATGCAAGTTGCATGCAAGTTTTTCATGCAAGTTTTTCATGCAAGTTGCATGCAAGTTTTTCATGCAAGTTTTTCATGCAAGTTGCATGCAAGTTTTTCATACAAGTTGCATGCAAGTTTTTCATGCAAGTTGCATGCAAGTTTTTCATGCAAGTTGCATGCAAGTTTTTCATACAAGTTGCATGCAAGTTTTTCATGCAAGTTGCATGCAAGTTTTTCATGCATGTTGCATGCAAGTTTTTCACGCAAGTTGCATGTTTTTGTATCAAAAATGATACATTGACGTAGGCGGCACGAGAAAAAAAATTTTTTTTTGTATCAAAAATGATACATGGGACTTATTGTTTATGTAATTTATCTCTAAAACAAAATAGTGGACGTATGAATGTTTCGATACCAATTTGTATGGGGACAGTGAAGCCGAATTCCAAAATGTATCAAATGTGATACATGGACGTAGGACGTAAATTTGTGTATCAAATATTATACATGGGACAGTTAAGGTGTTAAATTTGCTAATTTTATTCAGTAACATATACAGATATCTATCTTTCCAAAAAGGTATAGCATGACATTGTAAGTATTACCACTATATTTTACAATTTTTTTGCTGTTTTACGTCAGTTCTTTTTAGAAAAACTGCCCCTCGCGGATAAACGAGGGGAGGGGGAGGAAGGTGGTGAATAGACTCCCCTTTAATATTATTCTTCTTTCTTGTCTCAGCCTATCCTACATGCTCTAGCTTTTGTTACACCTTATGTACCTTATGCGAATCACAGTTTATACATAATAATATTATATTAGTTAACAAAAAAAAATTGACCGACCGTTCGCGACGTCCGTGTCGGTGCGTCGGCGATGCTAACCGGCGACACCCACGAGACAGACAACAACAATGCTGGTATGCACTTCAAGTCACAGTCAGGCATTTTTTGGTTGCGCTCAGTCGTGACAGTGTCGCGGGCTTGCGGATGTCGCCTCACCGACAGCCTGCGTAAACTCTAAAAGTCGCCTTTACTTTCATGTTTTTTTGCATTTTTATGTTACGTAACGCATACGCCGAAATAATTCTTCGGTTTCATTTGAAATTTTGGGCGTTGTCTGGTAAGCCTATACACGTACGACAAAACAGAGTTAAAAAAAAAAATATACCAGAAAATACATGGATATTTTGTCGTATATGCCAAAATGTGCGATGGGTTATTATGTGGATATACGATAAAATGCATACTGATTATCTCGGTAACAGTAATTGATAGGCGAAATCTGATCACAGAAATGGAAAGAGGACCTTCGAAAACATAGTACTGCATACCCACGTTAAAAAAAGTGCATTTTGGCGTTTACGACAAAACAATTCTCCGGCGACGATACCCGAAATAAATTTAAAAAATAATTTGGAAGCTTAACTTAGTCTATTAGATTCCTATTCGAATTGTTCTTTCAAAAATCTTACTTTAGAATAAACAAACTTAAAATTTTCATCCTTTATTTTTTATAACTTAAGGTACCGTAGGTACTGCCTATGTACATTTAATATCTTTTTTAATACAAAATTTATAAATTTTCGATAACTTGTTTTCGATGCTATTTTGTGGTTAAAAGCACAGAGATACTTTGTCGATCACAAAATGGCATCAACAAAATTCGATTAAAAAACCAACCGTTTAGACAGCAAAGTTATCCAAATCGTTAAGCGCAGTTTTCGATTAAAAAAAAACACTATCTGCCATTTCAGATTAACTTCACAGATCAAACACAATTTTTTCGACTACAAGCATCTGAGAAACCAATTCATAAATAAAAGAGCTTTAAGACTTTGAAGAAGTGAAGATTTCTTAGAGGCACCACCCCAAAATGTGATACCACATTGAATTTTTGAATGGAAAATACCATAATAAATCATAAGAAGCACTTTTTGAGAGCAAAAATTGCTCAAATTATAAAGTTGCCTGGTAAAATTCAACAAACATTTATTTATTGCTTAGGAGTGCCTTCAGCCAATTAATTCTATTATCTAAAAAAAATTTCAAGGTACTTGAAAGATTAAACAATATTATCAATTTTGAAACAATTTACAGAGCATTGTTTGTTGGAGTTAAATGAACACGAAAAATAGTTAACATCAATAATTAGTTTATGGCGCTGACAATCGGGTGCATGATAAAAAAAAAAATACCGTCTATAAAAGCAGAAACACCCTGTAAGCTTTAAAATATCAGTTACTTAACATCATTTAATGTACAAAAAAACACCGTCTAGGGTCATGACGATCAAAAAAGGTATCAGACACTAGATGTGTTGCCATAAGAGCAAGCAATGCATTCCGCAAAAGCATTAAGCTTATGTGTAAAATATTGTGGAGATAGGATTGAAGAAAATTAAAAATAGTAAAGGTCGAAGAACAGAAACTTGTGGAACTGCTTTGACAATATCCTTTAGATTACTATAATTTTCGTTAATTTTTACTTTTTGGTTACGTTTAAGTAAATATGAAGATAACCATTCAAAAACAAAACTACGTAATCCAGCTCTACTTAATTTTTCAATAAGAATTTTATGATCGACAAGGTCAAAAGCCTTTATTAAATTGTTAAAAAGTCCGGCAGTAGTTTTAAAAGTAAAATGCGTTTAAACTTACAAACCCAGTTTCGCAACCGAAGGAAAGTGACACTTAAGTGGCTAATATGGGAAATAAAGACTCCTGGTCATATTTATAAACGTTGTCTACCTTTAGACAGCCGAGCCGTCCAAGTTTTAAATAAACATTTTTAATTATTGCTAACTAAAGTGATTTAACTTTTTTAACTAACTGCCAATGGAATCGATTATCTAAACCTTGACAAATGTACATTTTTTTTTATTTAATAAAGAATATTTCCGACTATTTTTCGACGATTTTTGCATAAGTATTTTGAAATAATCGGAAAATGCTCTATTTTATATAAAAAAAAAAATTATATTTGTCAAGGTTTAGACAATCGATTCCATTTTATAAAGTTTGATTAAATGTTAGATTGCTTTAGCAACAATGTTTTTTTAAAACTTGGGCGACCGTCTAAAGTTAGACAACATTTATAAATACCACTATAACTATTCAAAAATCTAATAAATATGACTGTCAATATCTCAGTGCACATACTAATTTGAACGAGTGGCACTTAAGTGTCCCATGTCGGTGATTTAAATGCCACTTACTCAGAGCTTAAAACTGATCTGTAAGTCCAAACATACCTATGGGAAACTTAAGTGAAACGTTTTCCTACACAGTGAAACTGACCTTTAAAATTCTTAATTCTTATTAATAAAACTTGAGAAGCTGGAGGCAAACTTATTTAAATTATGTTTTCCTTTTCAAATGAATTTTTAATATTCGCAACCGTAATATATTTCTAATTCCTTAGGGCTAAATTAAGGAGAATTTGAGCCATCATTTTTACTTCTTTTTGAAATTCATTTTTAAGGCAGTTGAGAGTGCTTGAAATTCATCGGAAATCTGGATATAAGAAAACCTGAAAAACTAACAACTAAAAAAAGGAGAAAGTGGCAAAGTTACCTTCGCAGAATGTTTCTAAATCAATCAGTTTTAAAAAGATGCAATGCATGAAGGTGCATATACCTAGAAATAATATCCCACCATTATTTTAATGGTATATTATCTACAAACACACACAAAATATAGTCCAATCAACGAAGACTCAAAATCATAAAATAAATGAAATAAATCGTGTAGTCTGGATTATTTTTTTAAGTGGTAGGGGTGACCCCCCGGTACAACCTACTAAAAGTCCCCAGCCCAGGCCTGCGGGCTTTAGACATGAGGGGGGGGGGGGGCTAAACGTTAGCTAACGTTTTTTGATGAATTAACCCTGAAATTATAGAAAAGGTAAATTAGTTTCGATTCATGATAATTCCATTGACTTGATGAGAAAGAAGGTATGGGGTTAAAGAAGATGGCGAGAGTTAAAATATCCTTATTTAATTTATTTGATACAGTGTTTTTTATGAAAAACACTGTATCTTCAAAGGCAAGAAGTATGCAACGTATTTCCAAGTTATTGACCAATACTTTGTGAAATAGTTTAAAGAGATATATTAAAAAAAACTTGCTAAGGAGGGGGGGTCTAGTTGCCCCCACTTATACGGGAGGGACCATTTTCTGACAAAATTGGATCAAAGTGCATAAATAATCATTTAAAAATAACGGAAACATCTACAATGCTATACTATAGCTTTTTGAAAATGCAAAAAACCTATTTTATTATTTCACTGCTAAAGCAAATAATTTAAGTTACAAGTTTTTGAAAAAAATTGACTTTAAATCAAAAATTAAAAAAAAACATTTGTATCCCCCATATCTCTCTTAGTATTTCTCCTAGCAAAAATATGAATAAAACCTATTTTGAAGAAAATTTAATTTACTTTCATATTGCAGTGTAAACTTTTCCGCTAATACTTTTGGTTTTCAAAATATTTACGAAATAGTAAAAAAGGGCACCTTTACCCCCCCCCCCCCCTCATGTTTAAAGCTCGCGGGCCTGGGCTGGGGACTTTTAGTATGTTGTACCTGGGGGTCGCCCCTACCCCTTAAAAAATAATCCAGACTACCCGATTTATTTCATTTATTTTTCCTTCGTTGACTGGACTAATATTTCTTAATACATATTCATTTAAATTCATAATATTCTCCACTCGACATTCTCTTCACATAAAATTGTATATATTTCAGCACAGTTTTATATAACAGCATTACTTTTTTTCTTAATCCACTTCTAAGCCAGATTAACTTTATATTTTTTTTTTATGTTGAAAAATTAAGTGTCAGCACTAAGTCCACTTCCTTTCGCATGACATGCGGAGGCGGAACTAGATAGCCATTGTGCTGTCACTGCTACTAAAAAGTTATTTGTAAGATTTAAAATATTCACACATTTTTTCAACTTTTATGAGAGAAGAAGTAGTGCCAATAGTCAAAGTTTGTAGAGTGTAGTGCTGAATCTGATAGCTGTTATTATCTCATTTCAAGACGTTGCTGTTGATGAACGTGTTTTTTTTATTATGATCATCTTTTGGCTTAGAAAAATGAGTTGTAGGAAACTTGGCCAAATTATGGTGCTGACAAATGCGTTATGACACAATGTGTAGGTAGTACATAACCTACATATAGGTATGTGCAAACATAATACAATTTTCGCAGCTCTAGCCTTCATTTATTTTTCCTTCACATTAATTTTTCCTCAACTCATCTGCTTAATTTGTCCCCTCATGTCGTTATCGCATAATATTCATCGTCATCGTTGTCTACTTCATCTATTTCTGTTTGTAGTCCCAAACTAATGAGGTGGCAGTAAGTTTTAAATTTGCATGTATGCAAAATAATAATTGCAGTCCATATTCTGCCGCACGTATAACTCTCGCTTAAGGACGATAAAAAATGTGCCGGTATGTGTTTTTTTTTTTTTTCGTTATAGGTATTTATTTTTTCCATATTTTGCTACGCCTCGTTCATTTGTATCCCCAACGAAGCGATGAGAAAGCAAAACTACTCTGCATTTAAAACAAAAACTTGCATTACACCCTATACAGCTGGTAGGTAGGAGGAAGTGTGAGGATTTTTTTTGTACACACATGTCGGCACTATGATGATGAGGGCAGGGATACAGGCGAAAGGATTTTGTGGCCTAGGTTTTGCATTTGTATGAATTCCTATCAAGGCCATCATAGTAATCAGGCTAGGGAAAACATTGATGCACAGCACAACGCAACCATCAAACACAATTCTCTGCATTTATTCATCCTGGTAATAATTTTATATGCAATTGTGGCAGCTGAACACTTCAAGGATTACCCGAATGCAAAAAGCACAGAGAATCTTGTTGCATATGCACCTACACCATCTGGAGCTTGAATCTATCTAGGTTACGTACATACCTAAATATGTATACAAACAAAAAATAGGATTGCCGTCGTCGATTCCATAAAAACGTTGGAATCGATTAAGAATGAAAAATGTTATTTCAAGTGCAAAAGTGAAAATAAAATACACAATAATCCTTGGAAAACTGATCTTTCGATACAGGCAGGTACCTACACGAACACAAAACAATATGTCAATTGCTAAGCCACATACAAAAAAATATTCCTGAAGAAAAATTCAGGACAAGATGAAAGTTAACTGCTTGCATAATCAGTTTGAATAGATTTTTTTTAGAATTTATAAGAGATGAGCAAGAGAGAAACATCCCATATAATCTTACCATGATGGTGCATACAAGATTGTGGCTTATGCTTATGTATGAAGATTGCTCAAGTCGATTGGTTTTTGGCGAGATGACAGGGGCTGTAGGTATGAGAGCTGGGTTGTCTTTGGCTAGTGTGCGGCCGACTTATCACTTGCAGCCTTGACACAAAATCTTATATAGGTACGCATCAGGTAAGGATGTCAAGATTTTTGTTCTTATAACATTTCACCTTTACTATAAATTATTAATGAATTTTGTGAAGCAGGAGATAATGATAAAGATTAAAATATTTGGCAATTTATGAACTAAAACACAATTCTGGCTAAGCGTTTTAAAAATTGAAGAACATTTTAAGTAAAAAAGATTAAAAAGTATGATTTAAAAAAAAAAAAAGTATTCTCAGCTTAAGCTGCCTGACAACAATATAAATTTAAGTTTGGTGGCACAACAGCTCTTGAAGAACCTAGCGACTCACAACTTAAGACTCTCCACCATTCCTGTGTGCGAGTTTGCAGGAATGGAGAGGACCTACAGTTTCTTGCCAAATGCGAACGGCTTATGTGAACAGCACTTTCCTATGACAGGAGATAGTCTTGGAGGATTTGTCACTTCCTCGTAAGAGGCAGTGAAAAGTACTTTTTTTTTGTTTAGGTTGCAGATGCTGATAATCGAATTCAGACCTCTGGCGTGAGAGTCCAACGCCATTACGCCATGGGCTACTGTAAGCTTGCAACAATATTGAACAGATAAAAATAAGGGCTCCGTGACATAACTCCCCAATTAAATAACCCCCCAAAACAAAAAATGAAATAAGTGCCCAAAGAAATAACAAAACTACGGCGTATAAACAGTGAAGTATGCATGGGAGGGCGTGCTGCCCCCTGCAACCCCCTGCTTGGCCTACTATAGAATTTGTGGTAGGTGCGAGGTTGAGTGTATGCAAGTTTCTTTTGCATTCAGAGAAACTGGATTTAAAGAAACTTTGCATACACCCATCCTCACACCTAGCCCAAATCCTATAAAGGGCCAAACAGGAAGGTTGCTGGGGGGTAGCATGCCCCCCCCCCATACATACTGCTAATACGCCGTAATTTTGTTATTTATTCAAAGAAATAAGTACCCAAATTAGGGCACTTATTTCATAGTTGAATTTGGGGATTTATTTCATCATGTAATAACCCTCCAATTTAAAAATGAAATAAGTCTCCAAAAATTGATGAAATATATCCGATTTTCATATAAATTTTGGGGATTTATTTCATTCTTTTGGGGAGTTATTTCATTGTGGAGTTATTTCACGGCGCTAAAAATGAGACATAATATTTTATAGAAATAAATTTATAGAAATAAATTTGGTGGCGCAACAGCTCGTGAAGAACCAATACCTTGGGACTTATAACTTTCAACCATTTTCCTACTTTCGTATATTTTTAGGGCGGAATGTAAGGTACCTAATATGTTTTGCCGAATGCTAGAAGAGAGGCACTTTTTCAAGAGAAACCTTTATACTCTTGGAGGATTTGTCAGTTGTTGTCACTTCCCCGCAAGAGACAGAAGCCCTAAAAAATGTTTTGTTATTTAGTTGGAAGTAGCGGCGGCGGCTGGGAATCGAACCCAGACCTCTGGCATAACAGTTCAACGTACTATAACCACTACGCCATAGGCTACTGCTGAACTTTTATTTATGGAGATTATAAATTTGTGGAGTTTTATAACCCCCATAGAACTACAAGCCCATATATGGTTCGCCAAATTCAATATGATTTATTTCCGTTTAAAATAAACAAATGGGAATATTTTGAACAAATAGGAGTACTTTTTTTATTTTTGTAGCTTTCATTTTACGAGTAGCATAAATCCAATTTTCCAGGAGTTTTTCCCAAAAGTTATGCGGCACTATCATCCTTTGTCATACTGAATATTTTATTAATCTATAAACCTTTTAGTTGAAAATATTATTCTAAGTATAATATGTTTCCCATTAAACAGGGTGTCCCACAAATAAAAATGTAGACAAAAACCTGAGGTCATTTTAAGTCAAAAAACTTAAAAGTTAATTTCCCTTCATTTTCCACTTTTAAGGGTTTTGTTGATTTTGTTTTTATATTGAGAAAAGAGCAGTTAGCAAATTTTTACTCGCCGGAAGAGAGGACAGTGCAACTGGATATGAGGGAGTGGAAAGCGACATACAACTTGTTTTAATGTGAGTAACCTTTTTCCCGCAATTTGTTATCAAAATAATTTGTTGAGATTTTTAGATTGTTTTTTTGACTTTGGTATTATTTTTTTTTCACAAAAACACGTAATTTATATATAAATAGCCTTAAATAAATTTTGTGGCACTCATTTCTCAAAAAGAATTTGACCGATTTCGATAAATTTTATATGGTTGGAAAGCCACAATTGCGGAGATGTGCAGAATATACTTGAGACACGCATTTACACACTGTGGGTCATTTTTGTTTTTGTACTGTCGCACTGTGCATATTAAAAAAAAAAAAATTAAAAAACAAATTTTTTTCCTTCAATATTTTTAATCAAATTTGTTTGCGAAATTGAAAGTGTCGAATTTCGCCACAGGACGATACTAGTTTAGTATAATTTTCCTTTTTTATTGTGAAACATGATATGTATTTTTTTTTTTCTTAAAAATATTGGACATTTTTTTAAACAAAAAGTACAAAATACAAAAAAGAAAACTCAAGAAAACCAGTATTTGAATCAATTTTGTTTTACCGTTTTCTTAACGATTTCACTACATAATTTGTTTTCAACTTTTATCGCTTTCTATCCCTCAAGACGCATAGATGTAGTTTCTTGTTCGTTTTTATTCTAATATTCAAATTGTCTTAAATTTCCGTTATTAGTCGAAAAGGAAACAAGAAATTTACCTAGGTATTAAGTTTTTCGACTTAAAATGACCTCTTGAACCCATGGTTTTCGTCTGCATTGACACCCTGTAAATTTTAAACCAAAAACAAAATATGTATGTAGCACTGTTTCTAGGAAAAAGTAACAAAACGGACTTTAACATGGAAAACTGTTAAAAAAGTACACTTTTAGCTTCTAATTAATGGTCTTACTTATTGATGTGGTTCCATTACATTAGGTCCAGCTCGTACCCGCGTTGGCATGGTATGTTTGTATGTTATACTTTACTTAAGTAAGTATATATTACATGGGAGTTTTTAATTAAAAAGAATTTTTGTTTTGATTGAATCATCATTAATCAAGGGTTTTTACTAGGAAACGAAAAATAAATCCATTGATTAAACCAAAACGGTAAAAGCATAGTGTTGGGTAGAAGGTAAGTAGGTACATATTTCAATTTTATTAATGAACCGAAAAATTTGAAGAATTAATTAAATTATTTGCTTAAATCGATGTACATATATTTATTTGCATTGTTTCCTTTCTGAACATTACTTTTTATTCATTGCTATCCCTACCGCAACAACCTTGATTATTTTTTTTTTTTTAGAACTTTAACCTATCCAGATGTTTGCTGTTTTCCCATTGAATTTTATTTTACAGCTAATTAAATATTCTCTTGTGAATTCGTTGCAAAAACAAGACTGTAATTTATATTCCACCACGATAGTCTATAATTATTATTAAAAGAAAAAAAAATTGAGTAATTTCTCAATTGCAAGGATAGGAGGGTATGTATTTAAGTTCACGTTTATGACATTTTCAGCACATTTTAATATTCCCATTCCAACCCACCAACTCACCTGTCATTAAAATAAAAGTCGGAATAACTTAAAGCTTGTTTTTGAATTGTTGTTGATAGGGGTAGCGTAGGTAGTAGGAAAAGATAGATAAGTATTTTTAGCATAGAAGCATAAAATAAAAAGTAAAAAAGATCGCAAGCACAATTATGGTTAAATACGACACGAGCATTATTTCTGAGCGGATAGATAAAAATTAGGTATTAACTCATAGGTATTTGGGTAAACTTGAGAGCAAAAACTCGCTGAAAATTAAAAATTTGAGCTAAACGTGGGTGTTTTCAAGATTTAAAAAAAAAATGTAAGACTTTGCAAAAACGCACGAGAAGTTTGAGACTTATTCCGCAAAGTTTTGATCTTTTTGCGTGTTTTTAATTTAAAAAATCATTAATTTTCATTTCATTTTATGCCATGCTGCACAACACACCTGAAGTAGAGTTGAAGGCAAGAACCAACATACTGAAATTTACTGTCAACTTTTATATTTTTATATTGATTTGTGGGTGGGCTTTTAAAAATATTCTGTAGGTATGTTGCATATTATTGGTAAATTTATTTTCTATTTTTTTTTTTTCTCTTATGGAGTTTTCCGTTTGGTAAATTAAGATTTCAAACAAAAAAATCAATTTTTTTTGTGGCGAATGGAACACAATAATTTCAAGTTGATTTATTTTTGTCACTGTATTTGTGCAACATTGCCTCTATGCCAATATTTCAAAAAAATGGAGATTTTTTTTTTGAAATAAGTATTGGCATAGATTTACTTTAAGAAGAGAAATATGAACTTGATAAAGTTGCGGATTCATTTTTAACGGCTTCCATTTACTTATTTTCGACATACATATTGTCAACATAATTTTCACAACTGAATTATAAACAGAAAACATTTTTGATTCAAAATAGCTTTTAACGGCCTTTAGTCAATGAAAATTTGGCGTTTCGTCCCGGCGATCTCACTTGGACTCATCAGTTAACTAGTGAGGCCCTTGTCAATATGCAATTTCTTACATAGATTTCATGATGAATACCTAGTGTGAACTATATCTTAACCAGATTAGAATTCCTAATCATTAAAGCTAGAAGTTTTTTTGTGCCCGTGGCCTGGCAATGTTTATATACGAAATTTTTTTTAATAATACAGATTCTATATACTACTGAAATAAATCAGCCAAATAGAAGACTTAGCACTATTTTATTGGACTTGTTGAATTATTGATTAAAAATAGCTTTTAACGGCCTTTAGTCCATAAAAATTTCCAATAAAATAGTGCTAAGTCTTCTACTTGGCTTTCGACTATGAAAAAACATTATAAAATTAATAAAAAAAAAATAACATTTTATGACTGGCCATAACTGAAACTACTTGACGATTTTCAAATGGTAGGTATACTTTTTGCGAGGTGGATAAAAACTTCTAAATAACCTAGACAAATTTTAACTATTGAGAAAAATATTCTTTGGTTGAGCAATTTTACAAATATGTACAAACAAATTATATACACTTGCGAGCAAAAAAATGGAATCACTCCGTTTCGCCTTTTATAAGCAACAATCTCTATGGATAAAATATTTATGCTTAAATATTAATGGTCACATTTTAAAGCTTGAGAATATCGAAAATAACAAATTATACTAAAAATGGAAGCACGAGTAGGAAACATTTATACGCAATAAACGCGCCCATTATTGGTTTTTGTTTATCGGTGTGCTGTTAAAAGTGAACTTTTATATAATCTCGATTTAACAGGCCTTCTTGTCTTGGAAATAAATGGATACCACACAAGTTGTTACACTACTGCGACAAGGAATAACCCAACGTGTTGTAGCCCGTGAGTTCCATCTAATCAAAAGTTGTGTATTAAAGATCTACCAAACGTTCACAGAAACTGGAGAGTTTGTGCGAATGCCAAAATCTGGACGTCGCCGGTGTACCACTTAGAGATATGAAAGATTCATCAAAATGACTTCTCTCCAAAATCGTTATTTGACTGGTCCAACATCAGCTCAAACAGGTACGAGAAAGAATGGCTAGTGAATGGACAGGTAGAATACGACTTAAAGAAGTAGACCTTACCCCGAAATGACATGCCAGGGATGTGAAATTGACTGCAAACCAACGACAAGGTTGACTACAATTTTCTCTTGTGCGCTATGGTTGGGAAGTTGGGCAATGGGGTCGAGTTATGTTCTCGGATGAGTGCAAAATGAATCTGCATGGAAGAAGTGATCGTAGGGGCAGAATCGCAGAATACACAGACGACCTGGCGAGCGATTTGAACAAAGCTGTTTTGTCGAAACCGTGAATAACGGGGTAGGGTTTTGTATGATACATGGAGGCATTTGAATTGAAGAAAAAGTGAGATGGTTTTTGTGAATGGCGGTGGTCGAGGGGAGGTTTAACTTCGAATTGGTATACCTCGGATATTTTGCTGCATCACGTCGTTTCTTATGCTGGATGTATTCCCAAAGATTGCGTACTAATGCATGATAACGCTCGATGATACACTGCGCGGGGAACAGTTTGATTCCTTAGGAACGATGGACTGGATGGCGCTAATCTCAGACCTCAGACTTAATCGCTATCGAGAATTTGTGTGACGGGATTAATCGAGGAGTAGAGCCAGAAATCCAGCTACTGAGACCATTCAAAACTGAAAGCGAAACTGGTAAACGAATGGGAAAGTATGCCGCAAGAGACAGTCAAGAAACCCATTAGGTCAATAAAAAATCATTAAGAAGCTGTAATAAGAGCTTGGGCAAGATACTGATACAATAAATTTAGCTTAATTTTGTCGTAAATGTTTATTTTTTTGAGCTAATACCTTTTTTAATGTCACTTATTTTTTCTTACATGATTCAATTATGACGATTATCTCTTGAAACCACGAAGTGTTTGTTATGTTTTTAACCTTGATTTAAAGCTTATGGTTTTTAAAGATACCATAAACATTCATGCATGTCAATTACATTGAGAGCAATTATTGTTTTTACATGAAGCAAGAGAGTGATTCCATTTTTTTGCTCGCAAGTGTAGTTTTTAGTTTACCCTTCTGACCAATTATTGACCTTTTAGATGACAATCGTTTTGTTATGTACCTACTAAGTTCCAGAGTCATGTATTCCACTATGATTTCAAGTGTGTTCAAACTTCAAATATTTTCTTTAAGTAATCAAGTGTAAACATGAGTAATGAATGAATGTTTTTTCTTAAATTCTTGTGGGCTCAATCAAATATTTTATAAAATCGCTTCAATTTTGAATGCATAACCGTCAACTTCCTTTTGAAACCTCGAAAACCAACGCACGATATATCCTTGTTATCGCATACGTATTCATTTAAATTTGCCTTTTTTTAAATTCTCCACGTGGCCAATGTCACACGAGCTCCAAATGGTAGAACTTCCATTTGAAAGCGCGTCCAGTATAAAACTCTTTTTATAACACAAGAACTTTTATAACACAAGAAGTTACTTTTCTTTGATTGATAAATGAAATTAAAATGTAAAACATTTTTGTAAAGGGGAGTTGGGTCAGTAACAATGTAGAATATTGTTTTTCAAAATTCTGAAAATTTTCATCAACTTTTAAATGTAGAATACTTTTTTGCTTATGAATTGATTACGTTATGTTTTTAGGGTAGAAGGGGGTACTTCTCCTTTAAAATGTTTAAGAAAAATCCTTACATTTTATCTTTGCTTTAAGATCTTAACCTTGAAAACCGGACCGTTAAAACGAAAGGTATATTTTTTTTTTTAAAAAAAAGCTTAACTTTGAAAATTGCCACAATTTTGTAATTTACTCCACTTTTTCTATGCAATTTTTCCGATTTCTCAAATAAATTCAAATTAAGATTGTGCAAATGAGGTCTCAAAACAATCGCTGTTTTACTGACATAGTAACATTCGGAATAAAAAAAAAAAAAAAAACAAATTAAACCATGCATGCATTGATAAGATGTGAGCTTAAGGGTTCTAATATTGCCGTTATCTCAGCTCATTGGTACTTTAAGAACTCAATTTTTTAATTTAATTTTTGATTTATTATTTCTTATCTGTGAAAATTTCAGCAATATATATTGACCCACTAAAAAGATAAAAATAAAAAAAAAACAAAAACAAAAAAGTCACCTGAAAATTATCTGGAAGCGCGTCTATTTGGACGCTCGTGTGACCATAATAATTAACGACAGTACCCCTCATGCCGTTTTACAATCTGCGGTGCATGAGTGTCAAACAATCGACAAAGTTGGACGCGTTGACGCAACCAATAAGTGGACGCTTGTGTGTACATTCCTATAACTTTTCTTGGTTCTCAGGACGTACTTCCAAATGGACATTACCCTTATTCATTTCCAATAGTGTAATACAATCTAAATGCACTTCCAAAATGTATGGGAAAATTCTCATCGCTGAAATATCCAAAAGAAAAAAAACAAGAATTTCATAAAATATACCGATGTCTTGTATATTGGTATTGGAATTTTACAATTTCCTTATTATTATTTGTTTTTATTTTAAATTACAATTTCTGTTTCGTACATATTTATGTATTTTAATTAATAATTATTATAAATAGTTTTTTTTTTTATAATAAATTAGTATTATATATAAAATTAAATTAAATTTATTTAAAAAAGTCTTCAATTTTACATTATTTGAATACTTTACTAGAAATTTATTATTATTCTATGAATATTATTTGTTTTCTCTTTTTCACAATATTATAATGTACCTAGGTATGTATACTACATATATGAATAATATTTTTTCTTATAATTTTAACCTTTTATTTCATTTAACTACCCGATTCGTTCGTTTTCCTATTGCCTATTTGCAACATCAATCGATTGTTGATTACAAAATGGATATAGATACATTTTTAAAATATTTATTTTTTTTTAAATTTAATAAAATGATTTTTTTTTTTTTTTTTTTTTGATTAATTTTTATTTATTCTCCTACTTATCATGTAAATTATATTCACAATAATAATATAAGTCTCAGAGTATCTATAAGGTAGCGAGAACGGGCAATTTAGGGAGGGATCTGCTATTTGAACTGTCCTTACGCTAATTGAATTTCTTTTTTGCTTATTTTTTTTTTTTCATATTTTTGCTTGCGAATCCTGCTAAGTGGCATGAAATTGTTATCCTTATTTATTTATTTTACTTTTTTTTTGCCAGGTGTGGGAGATATTTCAAATTTGTTTCCGAGCTTTCACAAATCATGCCTGCCGATGGCATAATTCCTATGCATCCGATATTCCAAGCCACCAGGCTTTAGAACAGGAAACGAATACAACGAATACAAGGACGATGACGATCCACGACCACCAACCGCTACCATTAATTTTGACGTCCTCGGTGTCGGTTGCGCCATTGTGTTGGATTAAATTTAATTTGGAGAACCACAATTGTACTAAAATAATTTCGAGACTGCAGTTCTCCAAATCAAAATATATAAATAATTTATATTATTTGCTTTTCCACCTAAAAAGTTATTTGATTTTTTTCCCATTCATGTATTCTTTTTTTTTTTTGTCTACTTTGTTAGTTTAAATCAATTAAATAAAATTGTGTTCGAATATATAAGTAGGTACTTTGCACATATTTTACGTGCGGATTTAATGCAATTGGTTTGTATTTTGACGTGACTCTGGGGCTCAAGTATATTAAAGCAGATGGTGTCTGGATTTTTTAATATCGATTGTTTTCTATCTGGGCTTGTTTTTCAATTGAAAATTAATAAACTCAATATTGGTAGCACTTGTTTGGTTATGTTTTAGCAAATGAAGTGTGACATTTTGTGGGTAATCAAATAGTATTAATTTAATGTTTTTAATAATTATATTATTTTGGAGTGAAGTTGGTAGGATTTTGTGGTGGCGCATTATAACATCGCTATAATTAGGTATAATGCATATGTGTAGTTCATGATTTATAACAATGCTTATCAAAACAACCTTAGGCACTGCAAATGATATAAAAACGGCTCTTGAAAACTACGCCGGATTTCCACTAAGAATGATGCAAATTTTCTCAGAATTTCTGGCAATTTTTTCAAAATGTCTATACAGTTCTTGACGATTGACTTTACTAATTTTATCCTGTAACTAAGTAGCAGTAGTTACTTTTAAAAGTTTCAATTAAAATTTTATACCGTACATTTTTTTTTTTTTTTTTTTTTGAAACAATTGAAGATAGAAAAATAATTGCCATGCAAAACCCAACAAAAATTCCGCTTAGTTAGCGGGAGATGAATATCTATTTTATAAGGGTGAACCAGCAGTTTATTAGGATCTCAAATATTTATTATTCATTCGATAGGTAGCTCATCGGAGATCTTAACAGCCACCATCTTAGATTTATTTTTATTGAATATCACGGTTTCTGTTTCGCACGAGCTAGAACTTGCTCTTGTATTTAGTAAAAGTTTCTTTGAATTTTAAAGATTGGGTGTATATTAATTTCATTTTTCTTACAATAAATTAATATTAAATGAAATAAAATTTAAATTATTTAAGCCATCAACAACCCGTTTTCGAAATGATTTTTCAAAAAAAAATTTGAACTTTTTTAAATCCAAGAATTATTTCCTTTTTTTTTTTCGTTTAAAATATTTGTATGCAGTAAAATTAAGACTAAAGGACCTCCAGGCTAAAAATTTTGATCAAAATTGGTTAAGCCGTTAACAAGAACGATTAAAAAATGGTTCTATAGCAGCTACCTTTTAATAAAATTTTTTGGTAATTTTATTTCACCAAATTGCAAACCCATGTTGACTGCCGCCATATAGAAAAAAATGTATACTATTAGAGTGCCAAAAGAGTTTTTTGTTTTGTGTTTTGTGTGTTTTAAAACCGTGCCCATAAGTGTGTCACATGGTCCTTCAAGCAAGAAGGGTGTAAACTTATTGTGGTTTATGCGAGGGAAATCCCTCTTTTTGCTCGAAAAAAAAACACTAAATTTTTTCTTGTACAGTAGATGACGGATATAAGAAAGTCTCATATAAGAAAAATACGCTTGTAAGACAGACATTCTAAAACACCATGCACATTCTCATAAAGATACATGTTAAATAAACCTCATATAAGAAAAACGTTTTCAAAAAAAACACTGATATAAAAAAACTTATTCTGATACAAAATCTCATTGACTACATAGAAAATTAAACTTTTATACAATTTCTGAACCCCACCCTTATTGAATTTCCAAAGAAGTGACAGATTGAAGATCGGCGAGAAAGAAAAAAGCCCTACATGACATTTCTTATAATTTTTATTTATATAAGAAATTTTCTTTCTTATATACATATACATTTTAATTATATAAGAAATTTTCTTTATAATATACAATTTTTTATATAAGAAAACACGGATATAAGAACAACATTTCTTGGTTTTTTTGAGTTTCTTATATCCTTCATTTACTGTATTATTATCTTTAATTTTTAATTTTAAGTACTTTCTTCCATGTTTATTATGAACCTATCATACCTAAAGCAAAATAACATAAGCTTATACTATACCTTAAATAAAACAACAATAAAAGTCGAAGATTTTTAAATAGGCGATTCTAGATTTTTTTCCTGTAAAGAAGGGTCTTTTAACTAGAGGTGCCAAGGCAAGAAAAAAACTTCCTTTCAATTCAAAAATACTTTAACACATGTCAAAAAAGTGGGAATTAAATCAGGTATAAAAGTGTGGAAACAAAATATGAAATTTCATCACACACGATCTCACACAATTTGACATGTACTAATACATGAAAATTTTTATGATTGGTTCTAAAACCATCACACATTCTATCCCACAAATGTGGAAGCAAAATATGAACATCATTTTCTTCACACAAATTTGGCAGTCGTTAGTAATTCTATCACACTTTTTTTGACATGTATTAATACTCGATGGGATAGTGTGGAAGGACTATTACGCCGCGACCCACCGCGTTGGTGCACACGTTCTCTTGAGAATATTTTGTATGACACACCGGTGGGTCACATGGCAGTGAACGTGTTAACATTAGTATGTACACACAAATTTTAATCAAAATCGTTAAAGCCATTTTCGAGATGAATAACTTTTTTCAAAACGGTTATAGGACAGGTACCGTTATTTTTTGAGCTAAAAAAAAATCTCGATTTCATTAAAATATAATATCAGTTTTTCTAATTTTAAACTCATTTAAAATTTCTCAGACACTTTATTTAATTTTTTTTTTAAATCAACAGGAAATTAACAGGAAATTTTAAGAAAATCGCTTTGAAGCAAAAAAAAAAAATATGTACATACCTAAGTCTACAAGCTGGATTAGAAAAATTTGTCCATCTTAGGAATCTGTCCGTCTAAATGCCAATTTTTCAATCGTGGGTTAAACCAGAGTTAGTTTTTATAAATGTGTGTAGATACAGTTAACTCCGGAAGCACTTTTTCAGTAGAAAATGCATGGAGATTGACATAACAAACTGGCAGGGTAAAATATCAAAACAATCTGATTAGTAAATCTAGACTTAACCCACCAAATGTAGTGAGTTAACTCGGGTTTAACTTTAATCTCACACTGAAAAACTTGCTCTAAGGGAACTATCCGTAATGGGAGAGTTAACTGTATATAGGGTAATATGCGGTAAAAAAAAAAAAAAATAGCATAATAGGTTGGGCTTCTAGGATACCTCCAGGGCTACATATTTTTCAAAATCTAGTATTTATGAAGTCAAATTAAATTTAAAAAAAACGCAGTCATCAAAAAACAAAGAGTTATTTTTTTAATATTTAACGAAACCAAACTTTGTCTAACCTAGCGAAACCGGTACAAGTAGGCTAGTTCAGACATAAAATTCTTCTTCATGAAGACACGAGAAGTAAATTGTTAATAGCATTCTAATGGAATCTTCATTGCTAATCTACCTACATATAACTGTCAATAAAGAACTGTCCTAATTTATGTATTACTCTATCAGAATTTTTGGCCGCAAGTAATTATATCATGTATCAAATTCGCACGGACAACATCTGACAGTTTAATGTAAAATTTTTCATCTATTAATACCCATTGCTCATGCCAAGACTAACAAAGCAAAAATCTATGCCATTGAAATCTACTGCTTCATCGATAAAAATAATTGGAGATAAATTATGCTCCGAAATGACCTTCCATTAAAACAAGAAAACTTTTCCTCTCAACTTGCTAAACTATAATTCCATGGGATATGAACAAATTATTGATCGTATTGCTATGCCCTACCAATATATGAAAGCATATTAAATGAAGAATTGCGAGACACCTGGTAAATCATAAATTAAAAAAACATAATAAATTCAAAAATCTAAAAAAGTTGGATTTCTAAATTGATTTAAACAATCAAACCTTTTTTTCTGAGTTTTTTTTTTCTAACATTCCTTCCAGCTCATTTGTCACTGATGGCATTTATTTCATTTCACTCATAAAGCGAAAAAAAAAATAGAAAATCAAATAACCTTTTCCACTCAATTCGCTTGTCTTATTCTATTGAATTTTTGACTTGGAAAACAATTTTCATGCCACATTAGCATGATTTTCTGGCCTTACTCACTGCTGCCTGGTGATGGTGATCCATAAATGGTATTTCAATTCAAAAACATAACCAGCCCGTTATCACAAAAATTCAAAAATTCCTCTCATCTTTTCGGTAAGTGGCATATACCTACATGTAGTAGAATAGAGAGGGAGAGTGAGAGAGAAGGAAAGATATAGGGAAGTCCTTGATTTGTTCTTGATATTAAGGACTTTTGTTTGATTTACATCATCGACCTCACTCGAATGAGGAATATGAAATCTCACCTCGATAAATTCTTGCCACCTACCCGCCCGCCCCTCCCACATAACTTATCTCGTCCTTTTTTTCTGTTTCTTTCTCTTTGGACTTAAATTTTATTCAAACCGATTTGCATTCATATTGTGACCCTTTTCGTCCTCTTTAAATCGTCCTTTTTTATTTTTGGAATTTTCGGAAGGGAGGTTCTTTTTACTGCAACGTTGTAGTTCTGGAATTTGATTCATTATTATTCATCGATGCGGTCGACCATCGTTATTCTGGCACGTAGATACAAAAGAAAAATCCCTGATGATCCCTCTTATCCTTTGGTATAGTTGTTTCTATGACGAACAAGCTTCAATTTGCCCCAGGAGGATCCTTACTCTGCTGTGGCATTTTTGGTAAATGACTTGAAGGTATATCCGATGCATTCGAAGCACCTCAAAAGCAAGAGTTTTTGGATGGCATGTATCTCCTCTAATAAAGTCGAACTATCGAATGTGAAGACCGCAGGACACAATGCCGAACGAAAATATCCTCATACTCGTTTTATAGCTTCATACCTATTCGCAGGAGTGTGCTTAATTTGAAGGTGGTTTTGATTGATTAGCCAAGAGATACGGCATTCGGTAGAGGTCACGTCGTCGTCGTCAGCGTTGCATATGCTGTTGGTTGCCCCAAGTGTTAACCTCATTGTTGTCTCTGTCTGACTGTAGGACTATGTTTCTTCTACTACGTTGCAGGTAGGTTAGGTTGGTAGGTATGTGTGTTAATTCTTCTTCCGTTGGGATGCGGAGGTCCTTCTATATCAACCATGTGGTAGAATGATGGAACTCTCTGCGCCCGGCCTCCTCCTATCAGAGTAATTGCCGCCTTGGGGTGTAGCTGGCCAAAAAGTTGAGGGAAGGTGACGTTGTGACAATTGTCTGGCGGGAAATGTTCGTCGTCGTTGTCGTTTCGCCACAATTCAGTTCTGACCCCGATTCGGTGTTTGTGTCATCGTTGTTGCTGGCTCCCCCCAGTGTTGCACTAGTTCGTTTTAACGGCACAGTTGTGGATCCGGTCGTTGTTCCGGTATGGCTGGCTGAATATGGCGGTGGTGGTGGGGGTTTCCGGTAGTCTAGAACGCTGGCATTCTTTTTAACGGTGGGTGGGCGCTGGTAGGATCCAGTTGAAGGATAACGCAGCAGTTGTTTCGCCAACTTGTCGTTGGGTGGCGCCGGAGGTGGAGGGGGTGAGTCTGAGCCTCCATTTGGTGAAGAGGATGCCGGTGCCGGAATACAGGACATCTCTCGCATCAAGTCCATGTATCTGGACTGTAAATAGTCCGTTGTGGACCTACTGACATGGTCGTATTTACTTTTGGCCAAATTGCCACTGTTACTGTTATTTGCATATTGGGCGGCAATGGTGGTGGTGGTGGTTGGAGTGGCATCTTGAGTGGTAGTTGGATGTTTCATTGTTGTTACTGCAGATGACGATGTCAAGGATGGGGCGGTGGGCGATTGTGGGCCATAGATGCTGGATTTCTGAAGCTGATGATGATGATGTTGGTTGTCGTGGGGGTAGTGGGAATAATGATCCTGAAGTTGGTCAGTATATGAATTCTGGTGATTTATTGTTGATTGTGTAGTTATCGCTGGTGGGCTGTATAGGCTGCTGTTGCTGTGACTTTTGTTTTTATTACCAAATGAATGCTGGGTGGTGTTGGGCAACAAATCGGGTTGATATTCGGCTGTGATGGTACCATCTGCATTTTGATGATGACGTTTCAAAGGTGTTATTCGGTTGATTTCGGATATATTGGGGCCATGTGGAAGGTATACAGTTTGCGAAGGTATATGGAGAGAATCTGAAATGAGAAAAAAGAATAAGAGAAATATGAAATCAAACCAGGACACCACATATTTTTCAGTTGTTGTTTATTTTGTTTACTTTTATTTCGCAATAAATGATAAGGATGCACACAATGGAACCAGATAAAGTTCTATAGTGCCCTACATTTAAGATTAAAAAAGAGATTTTATGTTAAAGGTCAAATTGGTTATGACGTAAAAAACTGCCTTCTAACCTAGTTCACGATTGCGAGATAGTTCACAGTCGTTCTTGAAGAGGCTCGCAGCCAATTGTACTTCTTAAATATCATAAAAAAAGCTACATAGCCTTTTTCACAAAATAAAATTATTACAAGATGTAACGAAAAGCTACAGCATGTAGGTTTGAATCCATTCAAACAAAAACCGAACAGCAGGGAGATATGAAATCCTCTTTTTTAGGAAAAGGACGAATTTTTGTAAAATATGTTTGTAATGGTGTTTTTTCTACCGTGGGTGGATGGATTTCTGTCATATGTAGTATGAACACTACCAATCAAGAGTATGTACTTGGTGAGTCTCATGTTGGTCTTATTTCGGTTTTACTTTGGTTTTATTTTGGCTTCATTTACGTTTTATTTCAGTTTAATTTTGGTTTCGTTTACTTTTCATTTCAGTTTCATTTTGTTTTTTTTTTTTTTTATTTTAAATTCATTTTGATTTCATTTCGGTTTCATTTTGGTTTTATGATTACCTTTATAATTTTTAACTTTTCAAACTATTAACAAGGCACCTTGAATGAATTCCTGCCATGGAACCAATTAGGAGTACTTGGTGAGTCTCCCTTTAAGAATTAAGTTAGTAGGGCTGGCAACGAGACCGAAACCGAGACGAGACTACTTTAAAACACCCGAGACGAGACCGAGACAAGACCGTATTTTTGGTACCGAAATTCACCGAGAGTCTTGCTGGTCTCGGTGGTCTCGCCGGTCTCGGTGGTTTGGTCTCGGTTCTCGCTAGAAGAAATATTTTTTAATTTAATTATTTTATAGTAGGTACCTACTCCTGTTCAATTTATATAATATATACAAGTTTTTTTTTTAATCCATTTAAATAGGAGCCATCCTTCAATAGAATTTGAGAGTTCACGATGGCTTGAAAGTAGGCACCAAACTATGTTTTGACGTTTGGATAATATTTTTTTCCAAACTACACCTTTTTCCGGAACCAAAAATAAAATCGAAAAAATTTCGAATTTTCTGAGGTAAAATTTGAATTTTGTAGAGGTTTTTTAATCCATTTAAAACGGAGACATCCTTCAATTAATTTTGACATTTCATGGCTTGACAAAACCAGTTGGTTTATTTTAAAAAAATCGAGCGTTGTATGTACTCTTTCTTTAAATATTTAATTTGATTGAATTTTGAACAACAACAACAACTTAAAGGTGCTACCACCAATTGCTTACGAATTAATTTTGGGTATTTTAATTCGTTTTATTTTTGTTTGGCTAGAGATATAGCTATTTCAAGGGGTGCCAAGCCCTATCATCAGTCTCCTTTATAGTGGTGCTGAGCTTTAATCCAATTTTATTTGAAAAACTTTCTACACATCATGCGGTATTTGAACCCGCGCATTTGTTGTTGTTGTTGTTCAAAATTCAATGAAATTGACGGAATAAAGAATGGTCAAGTCTAATAAACTGACATTCTAGTATAAATAATACAATAAAAATAATAATATTTAATTTGCTTTTGTTATGAAATAAATTAATTTACACCATTCCTCAAAATGTTATTTCAACTTAACTCAAAATGGATCATTCAACTCAAGTGAAAAAAAACTTGCGTTGAATATCAAAGACTCTTAAATGCACTTGATAAAGATATGTATATTTAGAACAATTACGTGCATCCCAATCGTATAGTTTTTTTTTTATTTTAGAAACCATTGTTAACTATTGCATGCATTTGGCTCTGTTTATATAATCGGAAGCATGAGTATACTGACTGGCAAGTTTCATCGTATTTACATTAAAAACTTTGATCCGCCTCAAAATACATTGAAAGAAAAACAACAATTTAACAATTTCACTGTTTGAAACAACAACAAAAGAAAAAACAAACCCACGAGTCTGCTTTATACATTTTCTTCGTGCTTCACACAAGACTCCACACCCCGCACTTTTCTTTCAAACAAACAGGCGTCTTATCCTACATCTTTTTACCGCCAAAAAACACGAAAGAAACCAGGGCTAAGGATGAGACCAAGGTCCATGTTCTGTAACTCTCACATCGAAAAAATCAGTCGAGAAACGCTGAAAAATGGAACAAAACTCATGTATTTTGTTTCAGTTTCCATCGTTTCTCGACCGATTTTATGCATGCGAGAAGTTACAGAACATGGGTCCAAGACCGAGACCGAGACGAGAGGGGCACATTAAAATTTTGACGAGATGAGATTGAGACGAGACTTGGTTAGGCGAGACCAAGACCGAGACCGAGACGAGACTGAAATTTTTCGATTTTGACGAGACTGAGACGAGACTAAGAAAAGTCTTGCCTGGTCTCGTCTCGTTGCCAGCCCTAGTAATTCGTTAATGTATAGTGACGTCTGCTATCTGAGACTGTAATTTAGTACACTCTGCTAGCATATATTAAATTTATATATACGTGTATATAAATTGTGAATTTTCTTCGTTCTTTAAAACCTACTATATGAGCTGGGTCAATTTATTCAATAAAACCAAAAATCTACATTTAAAGGTCGGTAGCCCTATGCCTCGAGTACTGCTCGCTAAGCAACTCATATCTAAAACCTCGATGAGGGTAGGCCATGCTATAACCGTATCCTAGACTATTAACAACATATTTTTTTCTATATTGTTATCTAAACGTTTACCTTTGCCTTAGCCCAAGTTTTTAAATTAGCTTCAAATGAATATTAATATCGTACTTCCTCCAAGCTATACAGATTTCAATTTAAATCTAAAAAATTGTATCTCTCCCAGGCTTGAACTCTATAATTTTCAAAAATCTTCCAGAATGTTCTTTTTCTGGTCTTTTTCTCAATTAGGACTATAAGAACCCACTTTGTCTCTTCCGAGCCATTAACCAACCTTCTGGAATAATTAATTAAAATCACCACATTTTACCCTGCCTCTTTTTGGCAAAACTCTTGGCACTTCATAGTTTTCGCCACAATACACAATTACGCAAACCTCTTCCTGCGGATTTTCCACTGATTTGTTGCCACAATTAAGCACCTCAAACTCCTCTCTCTTATATGTCAGTAATAAATTTTATAAATTTGTCACGTCATTTTGTATGCCAGCACATAAACACTTATTTCGTATAAAAGCCTCTAACATTCCACATCACTGCCACTAGATTAGCACCATTAAATACATGTCCCGTTGTCAAAAGCCATTGCGAACAAGTCGATCAATTAAAATTCCTCAATAAAACTCACCTTCTTTGACAATTGATAGCGCTCTTCAATTACCCATAAATTCTACCTATCACCTCGAATAAAGTAGTCGACGTCCTTTTATTTCTGAAATTTCATCTTCTCCTCTGTGAGCTTAAGATTTTGAATTTGGGGGTGTTTCTAAGTTCTAACCATTCATAGACGGTATATAGTAAAATACAGCAGGTCGGATTTCGGAGCATACCTTTTAGCACTCTTTGTTGTACCCTTATATACAATAAGGCAGGAGCGCGTCCCAATTGTTTCTTTATGGCTCATTTATTTTTTGATTTATAGCCATTTTAGGCGGACCTTACGTGAATTATGAGTGCCGAAACCTGTGCATGGAACACAAGGATACAAAATCCAACAAAAACACAAAAAAATTTAGGAACAAAATTTATTAATAAATTCTCCCTATGGTTCAACGCTTGCAAATATTTCATGGTGCCGCACGAAGAAGTAAAGATTTATTAGAATGTTTTCATTTTATAATATTATTATATTATCTTTTTTTTTTTTTGTTTTTTTTTTTTTTAACTTTTGGGTCGTTGTTTTTTCTTTCCCCAGAGATGCTCAACAACTGATATGCCAGGTTAAAGAATTTTGATTACGTTTTTGTTTCATGAAACATTTGCTTAAATATCTTTGAACGGTTAGTAGGTTAGATGTCTGCCTACCTACTTGTTGAGTTGACTGCTCTCTTTAAAATGTTTGGTATCTTAGCAGAGAAACATGAAATAAAGTTTGACGTGGTGTAGCTTTTTATTAAAAATTTATTTATGATGTTAAAAAATATAACTTTTGTTATGTATAAAAAAATTATCCGGATGTTTGTTAAATCAATAAAGCAGATGTCTCTAAAAAATATCAAGAAGAATGCACATGAGTGTTTATGAGAAGTTCTACTACACGCAGTGCGGCATTTGAATATTTCCTGCTGATTGGCTTTAGACTTAAAACTACGATGAAGTTTGGACTTGCTGCCTATGTTGGCATTAGTTGCTAAGTCGTTTTAAGAGTTCTAGCATCTTTTCAAATTATAAATGGAGAAGATTTCAAGACTAAGACATGCTAAAAACTAACAGTCTTCAGTATAAAAATTTCGCTGATATTATTCATATCGTGTAAATTATGAAACAAGTATTGGTTACTTAATAGCATGAATGACGTGACCAAAAATGTCAATGGGCTGGGCAATGTATTAACGTGTGAGCGACCAAGTGCCTCTTAACCTTAACCTCTCAGTAAGCCCGCCACCAGCACGAGTCGCTAGTGATGTGCTGGATTTCAATATAGGCGACTACAACGAAAGCCCTGGTTCGATGAAAAATGCCGGTATGTGCATTCAGCCTGCATATCGAGGCCTATTTATCAATGCTACAAACTAGAACCAGAGCTGCTGCGAGAGCAGCCCGAAAACTCTACGGATAAAAGCGAACAGAGGAATGCCGACTTTTCAGGGGGAAAAAGAGAGAACTCGTGAAGCGGTTGGTCTATTGAGGGCTGTAGAAGCAGTTGGGATGTTTAAAATTCTACTGAAGAGTGAAGTGATCTACCTAAGGCTACTACAAGGCCAGAGCGGAAGCCTGCCGAGACATGAGTGGGAATATGGTACGAAACACAATCGGTGGTGATCTGAAAATAACTTTTTTCTAGACGGCTTAATAGTGAAGACAGCCAAAATTTAGCTGTTAGACAGAACAATCAATTCAACTTGGACGATGATGGCCAAAATGTACGTCCACCCTACTTTCATGAAGTGTTAGCAAGGCAGCTGGTGCGGATCAGCTAATCAATTCAAAGCAGGGCGGATGACTTTGTAAGTGGTATACTGTATACACCAACTTTTCTCTAAAATTTGATCGGACACAAATATGCCCGATGAATGAAACCTTGGTATAGTGTGCCCCATCAATAAGAAAGGAAATGCTTGTGCCAACTACAGAATTATAAGTTTCCTTAACGTTGTTTACACAATCCTGTCATCTATACTGTGTGATCGCCTAAGACCTTCTGTTAACGATCTGATCGGCCCTATCAGTTTGGTTTTAGACCGTCACTCACTTTCACATTCCAATAAATTTTTGAAAAATACCAGAAATTTCAAATCGATACACACCACATTTTTATCGATTTCAAAGTCGCATATATGATAGCGCAGAGGTAGACAGAGACGAGCTATACAGAGCCATGTCGCATATCGGCATCCCTGCCAAACTCGTCCGCTTGTGGAGGATGACGATGGAGAAATTTCGCTGCTCTGTCAAAGTTGGTAAGAACACCAACGAACCATTTGATGTCGAGCAAGGTTTGAGGCAAGGTGATGCGTTATCATGCAACCTGTTTAACATTGTTCTTGAAGCACTTCAACAACAAAGGTACAATTTTACAAAAGCCTATTCAACTACTTGCTTATGCAGATGATATTGACATCATTGGGAGAACGAAGCGAGCTGTTACCGGCGCGTTTGCAAGTATTGAATCGGAGGCGGCGAAAATGGGTTTGGCTGTTAATGAGGACAAGACGAAGTATCATCTAGAAAGGAATCTCTAAGAATTACTCTTGCCCATCGCTGTTTCTTCGAGCTAAGAAGGCTTGAGTCGTAAAGTCCTCTCTTTAAGAACTAAGCAGACTTTATATTAGACCCTAATCATCCCGGTCCTGCTGTATGGGGCAGAAGCATGGACCCTGTCAAAAAGGGATGAGAATCAGCTTGGGTGTTTTAAAAGGAAGATTTTTCGGGTGATTTTCGGTCCAGTCTATATTGAAGATTCACCAACGAGATGTACGGGTCTTACAGCTACATAGATCTAGTCAAAAAGCTAAAATTGCTGGGACTCTTCACGTTTCCCAGTATGTACACTGAATTACTATGAGTTTTCGGCGCCCACAAGTGGAGAACAACCTCAACCAACTTGGAGTGCATAACTGGAGGCAGCTAGTTAGGGACCGAGCTGGCTGAAGAGGCTTAATGGTTGAGACCAGAGTCCATCACGATTGTAAGCTCAACCTATCCATAAAGTAATGTGATATCGTATTTATAATATAAAAAATGAATTCAAAATTTTGTAAATAAATGTTTGTCATTTCTTTTCCAACAATAAATGTTCGTTGTTGTGTTATCATACAAATCCCCCTTTCTGTCATATTAAACTTTTCAATCAACTCTCTAATACTGAAACCATATAGATACTTATAAAATATACTCCAGTAAATATGTATTTTCTATTCACTTTCGGCCACACTAAAATCTGCCTCAATTCAAAATTCAATTCTATTCAAAAATACAAATTTGTAATTAAAAACTTTTCAAAGTAATATTTAACTGGTGAAATTATTCTATAGATTTATGTATATGTTAAACTCAACCACATCCAGCACAGCATAGAAATGCGCATACATTCGGTTACCCGTAGGTATACAAAATTGTCATCAACCACAAACTAAAACTCAAAACAATTATTCTATATTCTCATCGGATTGCTGCTCTCATATGGAAGCATTCCCGCAGTGCTTCGCCAGGGAAAAACTAGACAAAAGATCATAATCTTCTTTCGAAGGATTTACACTCAGATTTCTCATAATCCTGCCAAAAATATGGAAAACACTCCAAACTCATACCGACCACACAAACAGCAGTGTCATCATAACCAGACCATCAGTATCCAGCATAAAATATAAATTATTTTGTATATTATGCGAGTCGAGTATACCCTCGCATTGTCCTTTTTCTGTATCTCTGTCTCTCTCACTCTTGCTGTCGTTATGACAAATATCATGTCACTTCAAATTTTAATTAATTCTTAGTGTGGAATTTCAAGCACGCACAGAAATCCGCTAAAACAAAAAAATAAAAAACAATCACAAACACCATAAAACAAAAACAAACAACCTCAACTTCAAATATTTAGCTACAGCAAGGACAAGAACCAAGACTACCATCAAGGACCATAATGCTCTTACCTTCAATGCTTTTCTCCAAATAAATCTTCTCGGAATGAGCCAATTTCGTGTCTGTCATATCATCGCCTATCATGTGATGCTTCAGCTGCTGATGATGATGGTGATGGAGGCCCCCTCCGCCATTATTGCCACCCACACCATTCTCCATAATTTTAATTGCTGCATATTTATCCCCGTTTGTCACTTGATGTTGACTTAAGGCCGAACCACCACCGACGACATAGCCTTCGCCCTTTTTCTGGTGAATCAAGTGGCTATCGCCTCCATGCAAATGGTGATGGTGAAGATGATGCTGACCCACTGATGTCTCGCTACCTGCTGCAGTGGACGTTGTTGTTGTCGTCATGCCCAGGGCTCCACCACCATGACTGTGGAAGTGCTGTTGTTGTAAATTTATCGCCTTGAATCGCTTATAGATGCAACACGTGACCATGGCCAGGAATACAGAAGCGGACAGTAGCCCAAGTGCCATTAAGCAAATCACGATGATTAAATTGCTCTGCAACAGCAAATCCTTTGGCGATTGTTTCTGCACGAGCAGACTCATCTGAACGGCGTCCTTTCCGCCGGCATTTTCCGCCAGGCAGGTATAAATACCTTCATCACTCTTTTCGGCACCGAGGATGGTGAGACGTGAAATGAAGATATCGCGACCGAATTCCTTGCCAGAATTCTGTTCCTCACGGAGCAATTGAATGTGCACCCGACCAGCATTGTTTGTGCCACCACTGGCACTACCACTACTGCTACTGCTACTGCTACTGCTAGTGCCACTGAGTAAGTGGGGCTGTTTGTTGTAGTCCCAGGCGATAACAGTGTTCGGTGAAGCGTGCACTCGACAAATCAGTGTCACATTCTCTTTGGAAGTATTAATTGAGGCACCTCGCGAGGGATAGATAATTTTGGGCTTGCAGGCAAATGCCTCCGGCTGATCTTCTATCCAAAGCATCCCACGCAGGTGGCTAGGGTAATAGCATGCTGTCGGTGGGGTGTAGAGATTCCGTCGAAAGGCAAAGTCACGGAATATCTGTAGTTCACAGGTGCAGTTCCAGGGATTAAGTTCCAGCGAAAGGCTAGTGAGTCGCTGGAGGTTCTCAAAGGACTCCTTTCGCAGGACCCTCAGGCGATTGCCGCTCAAGTAGATTTGCGAGAGTAGCGGGACATTCACGAAAACCTCTGTGCCCACTTGGGTGATTCTATTGTCTTTCAGTTCGACTTTATGCAGATACTTGAGGTTCTGGAAGATTCCGTCATCCAGCACTTCGAGAAGGTTTCCATTGAGGACGAGAGCACGCACCTTAACCAAACTACCAAAGATATTCGCCTGCAATCGTCTCAGCAGATTATTGGACAAATCAAGCTCAATTAGAATCTCGAGAGATCTCAAGGCCAGAGGGTCCAGATTCTCCAGAGAGCAATTTCGCACAAAAAGCTTGTGCAGATTTTGTAAGTCGGCTGTTAGAAAGGCGTTCTCCTCCAAATAGGAAATTTTATTCAGTGACAAATCTAGGACTTGTAGCTCAGAGCTAAGATTCTCCGGAACACTAGATATGCTAAGATTCTTGCAATCGGCTGTTTTCTTGCCGGAATTCCATTTACATTTGCAATCACCACAGTTCATAAGCCAATCACCACTCACGTAGGCCATTTTGGTTGTTAGGATCATAAGGATATGGAATGTTGCTATCGGAACGAATAGTTCCCCCGAGACACGCATCTTTGTGTTCATTCTCTAGACGTGATGTTGGCTTAGCCCCAATTTGCTGATGGTTTCATGGTTTTTTTTTTGTGGTGGTGTTGCTTTTTTTTTTTTCGTTTTTATCCTTTTCACTCCCTCACACTATAAGTGATTTGGTTTGGTTGCCGTCATATTCCTTAGAGCCTTGAGATAAAAGTTTTCCTTCCGGAATATTTTACACTTCCGTTTCCTTTGTTTTTCGTTTTTCCAATGTCCTTCCGGCTTTGGATTTTTTTCTTGTTGTTGCTTATATGATCATCATCATATATATGTTTATTTACAGTGGTTTGTTGTTGTTGTATTTTCAGCTATATATATTTGATGTCTCTATCATTCAGTTTTATGGTTTTCCTAAAGAAATTTCCCTCGTTGTTTGTTTTTATTCTGAAAATTAAAAAAAAAAAAACATATCAGACACGCACAAAAACACATTGTATATAGGTAGATATTCCCACAAAAGGATAGGGATTAAAAGAAGAACAAAAATGAACAGAAAAATTGTTTCCAAGAAATTGCTTATGATTCGGGGAAAATATTTAGGTAACTACATACAAAAAAAAAATAACTCAAGTCAACGTAAAATATTAAAAGAGGAAGTATCCTAGGTCTGGCATAATTACGGTGACCATATGTCCCAGGTTTCCCCAGAAACCTGGGACATACAAGTGCTCCGTATTTAGTTTTCTGTCCCATATTTGTCCCGTATTCACACATTTTATGATGTTTTTTTTTTATAAAATGAAATGTTTTGCAATAGTAAGGTATATGAAAGTGCAAAAGTCACATTAAAAACTTCTGAAATTGAATACCGTAAACTAGTTGTTACAGAAAAACTAGAAAACTAATAGTCCTTAAACACATAAAACAATAAAATTATTAGACGCGTTAAAGGAGTACCTTGAATGCATTTCGGAATGTTGTCATTCCATCATCAGCTTCACGACTAAATTCTAAAGCAGCGAACGTTATTATGTTTTGCTGTTGTTTATATTGCATATTATTTTATAAGAGAGAACAAATGCTATTCAATATTGCCGTTGTCCAAATTCATTGCATTTTGGTCTCTCTGTATATAAAAGCTTTCATATACATCAAGCTTACGGTCATCTAGCACCTCTTTCATTAAACAAACGTTTTGAATGTCAAGGCACAAATGATTTTCGTTAAGAGCGTGTACAGCTAGCACTGATCTGTAACCTTGATTATTGCGAATGTATGTTTGATGTTCTTTAAAACGCGTAAGGAGATTTCTCTTTATTTGTCCGTAATAAACACTTTCACATTCACTACATTTTATTGCATATATACCCGATTTATTTAAGTTGTTGGTTTTGTCTTTGGTCGAACCTAACAAATTTGACATTTTCTTTTGATGTGTGTCGTATTCTCGGAATTTCGTTTTCAGTTTGTTCGTTATAACAGGCGTATAACATATCGCGACACGAGTGTTTTCGTCATTATGTTTTCGGGTTTGTGTATATAGTGTAGACAAATTATTTCTTTTTATTTTCTCGGTATGTTTTTTAACTAAATGATCCACCAAAGCTTCACTATAACCATTAATTTTGCAATTTCTTTTATAATTTTACACTCTTTCATGTAGTTCATTACTGACAGGTTTAAACTACACAACCTATGTACCATGGAGTGGAAAGTGGCATGTTTGTGTTGTATACAACAATTTGAGTCATTGGTAATTGTTCTAAAAGTGTTTGTAGGTTTTCGATATATACCTATTTCGAGTTTTTGGTTCACTCTTTTCAATTCTAAATCTAAAAATGGTAATGTTCCTTCATATTTAAGTTCGTAACTGAAATTAATAGAATCATATACCCACAAACAAAAAATGTATATACATCCGTACTGCGAATATGTATGAAACATAGTTTTTTCCAATTCCGCGATTCTTATTATTTAGTTGATAAAGGCACAAATATGGGTAATCCGCTAAGCCCATTGATTAGTGAATTATTTATGTCTAATTTATCTTAAAGAGGATATAAAATAAATAAAAGAAGAAGATAATGATAAAGTATTCAAGAAAAACAGAAAAATTTACGTTGTAAACTTAACTCAATTTGCATTACCAAATGTTATGTTTCTTTTAGCTAATATTATTTAAAGACTTATTTGCTGTTGACAGAAGAATAAATTTTTTGTCAATAATGAAATTAAAAATGTTAAGTTTTAATTTCTCGTTTTGAGGCTATGAAGACGTAATTAATTTTATTGTTCGGTTTTTTTTTTTTAAGAATTTCTTTTCGTTTGTTTTTTCTGCTATTATTTTTTCCCTCCTTTAATATCTTAATAAAATTAATAAAAAAAACTAATATTTTTTCATATTTGTACATACATTTTAATTTTTCACTTTTGTCCCGGGTTTTGCTTTCAGAAATATGGTCACCGTAGGCATAATTTATTCTTTCTTTCCAGAGAAAAATTTAATTCAAAGGCAAAATGATTTAAAATTTCATAAGCTAACAGTTTTCTTGATTTAATTTAAATACCCGGGCAAGGTGTTTAATGTAGTCTTCACAACCAACCAAGCCAACCGCCATAATTTCAGTCACATAATTGAAAAACAAATTGAATAGAATGATTTTATTAATTACATACATAAATTTAAATAAATTTGAAAAATGGGGCTTTTTAAAAGCTGCCAGCATATCTGCAGCCTACAAGAAAAGAGTGAAGAAATTTGTGTTTACCTTCGAAGAAATAGTGTTTAACGATATTAGAGTTCAATTCCGACAAAGTTGAATTTCGGTGGAGAGCTAAAATTGTTTGTAAGTTATCAGTTTTTTGGAAGAAATGTCAACAAAAAAAAATTTTTAATAGCAATAACGGATTTTGAGAAATACTGGCAGCCCAGTAACTTACACTGTGGTGATAAGGATACAAAAGTAGAGTAAAACTTGTGAACTTTTTTTTTTTAATCTACTATTTCTGCGAAAACAAATGTCAAAATCTTCTTTATTTAGGCACAAATTCCAGGGTTGCCATACATAAATACATAATTTTTTGAATGCAAAAATGTTGTATGAAAATCCATCCTAATGGTTCATATTTGAGGAAAATGAATTGATAATACTATTCTATTACTATAGTAGTAGCCCGCAGCGTAATGGTTAGTGCGTTGGACTGTCATGCCAGTGGTCTGGGTTCAATACCAGCCGCTTCCAGCTTAAGTTTTTTTCGGAGCTACTACCACTTGCGAGGAAGTGAAAAATCCTCCAAGGTTATCTCCTTTCATAAAAAATTGCAGTTCATCTTAAGGGGCCAGTTAGCTATCATTGAAAATCATTTAGGGCAATGCCGTAAACGGGGGGGGGGGGGGTGGGTCTTGAAATATTTTTAAACTTGTTTTCGATCCTATCGTTTTAGCTTGGATCCTCTTAGATTTCGCATTAAAAATTACCCTCAAACAATATTGGATCATATGCTTGAATTGCATAATGAATTCAAGAATTGTGTCAATTCAGCAACATTAGCACGATTGCTCCCTATATTACTAAGGATTATTCTATTTTTATCGCTCTTTTAGATAATTTTACTAGTCAGATTAAAATGGGGTTCAAGAATCATAATACCCAGACTCTCTTCCTTGTGCATGAACAAAATTTTAACGAAGTAAGTTTCAAATTTTATGCGAAGTTTTTTGAATTGGGGATGGGATTAAAGACTGAATTCCTGTTATTGAATATAGTTCGCAACCTTACACCAGTTTCAACATGCGCACCAGAAAGAACATTTTCCAGAATGAACATTTTGTTCAAAATTTTACATTAAAAAAAAATTTTAAGTCGTTTTCTATTGGATTTTAAGAGTGCTTCCTATCAAATTTCGAGTAAATGGAGTAAAAAGAAATTTCCATATTCAATAGTAATAAAACACTCCGAAAATCAAAGGAAAACGACATAAATGTTTTCCAGTTTTTGAGGATATTAAAAATAAAAAATCTACTTTACTAGACTCTCCATGTCAGGGAGATCATGAGCCCCATGAAATGTTGTTCACATTTTCACAAAATTTCAGCCTGTAAATAATTTTGTCCGGGTGAGGGTATTTTTTTGTTTAATTACACTAGGACTATAATGTAACAGGTCGACTTTGTATTTTATTATTCCTCAAAGTTAAACAAATAAAACATATTTTTGCATAGATCATTTCAGTACACACGTCCACTTTAAGTCCAGACATATTGAATATTTGATACAGCCTGCTAGTGGTGTTCTTAGGAAACTGTAAAAATTCCATATCGATAAGAGCACCGCTGACATTTCTACGGGGGGGGGGGGGGGGGTTAAAGACCCCCAAAAATTGCGTTTTTAGCATTATCTCCCTAACGGTGCTTTGTACAGAAAAAATATTGATGGTGTATTTGTAGCTCAGAAAATTTCTTACAAAAAAGATTATGACACTTTCCTTCATAAAAATAACGGTTTTCGAAATATTTTAATCGGTAGAGTTAAAGTTTATAGTTTTCTATATAAATGTAGAATGCACACAAAAATATACAGGGTGATTCACATAATGTGTGGCAAAAAGCTAAGGCGTGTATGTTGAGTACAAGAAAAAATCGTATGGGACCCCCTCCGTTTATTTCCCCTTGTTTAGGCAGGAGGTTCATTTTCTAAGTTGTAAATAATACTTATTTTTAATGAAGAATTTGATATGACTACGGATTAGAAAATTATTAAAGAGCTTCTTTAAGGAAATTAGAAAAAGCTAGTGCCAATTCGTCCTAAGCTTCCGAGTCAATCCAAACCATATATAGTCATATGGATGGTTCTAAGTGGAAGCATATAGACATTACGACCTAAAAACTAACCCTTAATCGATTTTTGATTTTCGATCTTAAAAAAAAAGAACCATTTCTGAGAGGATTAACTTATTCGCGTTTATAGTTTTCTCTTATCCGGCCTTGGATAAATACTTATAAGAAGAAGACGATACAAAATTCAAGTTGCCTTGTAATGGCGTGATGTAGAAGTTTTAATGAACAAACTGAAAGAGTGTTAAGGTGCGGAAGAGTGAGGTTGTAAGTTTGTGTGTATATATAGCAGATGTACAGTATTTTTGCCATTAAAAGAACGGAAATGGTTTTCTATTGTTTTCGAAGGATAAAAATACAATGGGTTTTGCTCAGAGGACAGATGAGCGACCAGAGTGAGTGGCATACAACTGTACATTTAAAGGTTCACAATGTATTAAAACCACTTTACTGTTATCCACCCATCTACTTTTCTATATAGTAAAGGACAAGGACAATGATGAGGAGGGCGATGATGACGACAACGACTACGATGAAGTCGTTGACGATATAGTAGGTAGATGGGGTATGTGCATTCGTGTTTACGATCATGACCATTAGAAAAATTGTGTGTTGTAATAGTTTCTTGTCTAGTTTTCTTTTTAGCTGTTTTTTTTTTTTCATTTTGCTCTCTTAAGGAGTATTAGCTGGGTGAGGGCTGTATGGTTTGCACATTACTTGTGTTATATCTACATTTCCACTCTGTTATGTCCTAGTTCTTCTATCAGTAATATTTGAAGAAAACATAAGTTTTTTGGATGTTCTATATGAACTCATATTTAGTCAGTCGGAAATATTAAATTTATAATTTTCCTGAAGTTTAATATTTTACAGAAAATTGATGGGTATAATGAATTTAATTTTCAATTTTCAGTTGTTAATTGATTATATATAATTATAACAAATGGGTTTGATAGTAAATAGCGGGAAAACAGTTAGGCACACAGACAAAAGTTATAGGGCGGGTGCAAACTGCTAACTCCTCTTGTGATACAAAAAAATTGGTTGCAGTTTGGTTAAGGAAAATAATAAAAACCGTTCAAAATCGAAAAGGAAAGGAAAACGAGAAAAGAGGCTGGGTTGGGTTTGACACACACTGATAACTTCCCATATTGGTTCCCTTTGAAACCCGACATCCGATGTTATTTTTTATAAGAAAATTACCAATCAAAAATATTCGAAATACTTATCAGTTATCTGCAATCAAGGGAAGGCTGTTTGCTCTAAATATATGTGACACGAAAAATTTCAACAATTATTTGCAGTTTTGTTAGCCTAGAAAAAAAAACCGTCAATTGAATTTTTTTACAAACTCTAACGATTATCAACTATAACTCAATATATTCGATATTTTTTAACAATTTTTAATGGTTTTTTTAATTACAAAAAAAAACTTTGGGTTGATTTTTTTTAAGTAATTACAATTTTTCATTACGTCATTATGCATAGAATGAAACCAGGCCCAAGTCGATAGCATTATTTGTTCTTGAGATATTTGAGAAACAAACCATTTTACAACTTTTTTTTTTTAATTACTGTTGTAAAAAAAACCGCTTATTGAATTTTTCTCAAAATCTTTTTTGCACATTATGGGCTTTATTATCTGTAAAATAAAATTTATTTGAAGTCGATATCTCCATGCGTTCGGCGAAAAAAAACTTCCGAACGTATACGAACAAACGAACATGGTACACAGACATCTCTTTCTCCAGAGACTCCAGTCCAGAGACCTCGAAACGTTAAGAAATGTCAAAATTTTCAATTTCACAAATCGGACCGATTACAAGAACTTCCAATGGGGAGTTAAAAATTAACTTTTAAGTTTTGTTAATTTAAATGACCCTAGGAACCCATGGTTTTGGTCTACATCTACATTTTTTACTGTAGGACACCCTGTAAACAGGTACTTAGGCTTGGTTTGCATTTTGGGCTATAGTAGGGGCGGTTATTATAGTTTATATCAACAAGCCACAGTCCCTAAATTCTAGAAAATGCCGAAAATATTAATACATTCCATACCATTCGCTTTGGCCATAGCGGCGTTTTGGCTATTTGTGATAGACCCAATTTTCAAGATTAACGAAAAATCCTTTCATTGCATAAATGTAGTTTTTTTTTTTTTGTTTTAATTATTACCAACATTTTTATTTAAATAGATCTGAGATCAAGAAGTAGGTAGTGATGGACATATGAGCCACCCAATCTCTGAGTTCTTTAACAATTACTTAGGTATATGCCAGGCTTAGTATAATTTGTTGCTTTGTTCAGAGGCTTAATAGGATACCTACCATAAAAGTTGGGAGATAGTTTTGATTTCTTCCATATTGCATCATTTTGAGGTGCTGTGTCCGAATCTGGAGGTTTGCCATTAAAGTTTCGTGACGAGAAATCGACAAAAATGGAAAATGGGTAGGAATCACGTTTGTTGACGGTTTTTTGGCTTTTAATTCAAAAATTATCCGATTTTCTTAGATATTTTTTAAGTACGTGTTTTAAATATAAAAATGTTCAACATTTTACTAACGAGTAAACATGTTTAGATATAGATTATTAAATACGAACAATTCTATGCCATATCAGCTATATTACAGCACAAGTACGTACACAGTCGTGCACTCGATTTCTAATAATTATTCTGAATGTTGTTTCCTTAATTTCATTTTATTCTCGTTATTTAAAAAAAAAATACAAACCAAGAATAAAAAACAAAACAACTTCGGTGTGGCGCTTGTAGGGTTTTGCAAAGGTTTTCTCCTTCATTTGACTAATTAACAAATTAATCGAAGCACGTATAACTCCAAGATAAAACATCTAACTTTTATAAAGCAAAACGCAATTAATCCTGCACGCGACACCAACACTAAACTAACCTGTCACGAGAAATTAATTAGAGGCAATTTAATTTCTGACTGCGAGCCGCTTTTCGTCATGCCATTTGGCTCTGGGGGTCTCTCACGCTCTTATATGTATATCCTTTGGCTGTAAAAACGAGGTAATTAAAGCGATATGTTAATTTCTTTTCTTTTTTTTTTTTGCTTGTTTCTTTCCTTTATTTTGCTATATTAGAGGCACATTTTGGTTGTTATTTTTTGCTAATCAAAATCCCTAAGGATAATATTTCATCGAATTTATTGTCATGTTGGTGGCTGTAAAGCTCTTTCCGGGAGTAAATCCTTCAAAGAGAACGTATAAATCGTCTAAGCAATTTTAATAAATATACACAGGGTGATTCCTGATAAAAAAATTTTAATTTTAAATAATTATTCCTGTTGCACATATTCTTACCTAAGTGTTTTTATTTTAGTTTTTAAAAACAAAAAAAATTCGATCATAATGTATTATGTAATATACTTACATAAATTAAAAAAAAAATCTCTTAATTTTCCTGATTAAAAAAAAACTCTTCAGAGTGGAACATTCAAAAAATTTTATTAAAATACTTTATTTTTCAAAAAAAATATTTTATGTTCCTAGACAAATATAGTTTCATAATTAAACTTCTTAATATGTCCACTTTCCTCAAGAACAAACTTAAACAACATAATCTAAGATTAAATTGTAATGCCCAAATCACCCTGTAGAAAAAAAATTAATTCATATACATAAACAAAATGTGGGAATGGAATATTTTTTCCACTAAATTAGTTTGCAAATTATGTGCTAAAGGAGGAATTTTTTATAAGAGTCTTAGAATGAAGACGATTAATTTTGATTGTTGGAAGAAATTGGATTTACCTCCAGCCGCCCACAGGCCATATAGAGAGTGTTTTTGTTGTTTTTTGGTAAAATATTATAATTTTTAGAGTTTTGGTTATCATATGCTCTGTGTTGGCGTTACACTGTTGCTTAAAAAAAAAGGTTATGCATGCGTATAATGTTTGTGAATATATTATGTACATACTTATCTGAACAAACATCGAAAAGTGATTAATTATTTTTAGTAATATTCATGAAAATGCTTTGTAATAGTAATTTTCCCTTTGAATAACTTTATTGAAAACAAAACAAAATTCTACTATGGATTCTTTTCGATGCTTAAGCGAACTCGTGGGCTTTACATTGGATTATACATTTTTTTATGTTTTCCTTAGAGTAATTAATAGGAAACTTTAAATGCGAGATTTCGACTTTAAATCTTCTAAAAGGTCTGCCATCTTTATTTAATTGTTTTTTTTTTTTTTATGTCGGTTAAAATTCAAATACAGGATCACAATCCCGAAGTTTTTTTTTTTTGAAAATTTGGTTGAAGTTATATCAATTTGAAATATAAATTGTTGGAAATTAAATAAAATTGACGAAATTATTTATTGCTATTTTTTTATCACAAATGTGCATAGCTTTGATTTCTACTGTATTCCTGCACTCACCGTGAAAAAAAAAATGCTTAGTGCTTATTTCTTTTTATTGAAGACCAGAAGTAATTTTTCAAATTATTAATGTCGTTCGTAAAAATGATTATAAATTCTTCAATTATTTAATAATAATAACAAAAACATAATTTCTTAAATAGAAACTGCAAAACAAAAAAATAAGTTATGTACCGTTTTCCATAATTTTTAAACAAAATTATAGATTTACAGAATTTTGCTATGTCTACAGAATTTTGGATTTACAAAATTTTGTAATACAAAATTATGTTTATTAGGGTGGCCCTTATTTTGGAAATGTTGGCATTTCTATCGCCCTCCCCCTAAAACCGATGAAGCTGGCTTAAAAGAATATATCTGTGAAAAATTTACAAATTACAGGTAGATTTTTAGTATTTTACTAAAAAAATTCCAAAATTCTGTATTTATAAATTCTGTACATCTGAATTTCTGTACGGAATATACATCCAGACATACAAACAATAGAAAATGGAAAAGTAGACGCTTAAGAAAAATAATTTGCCATAAATAGGATGATAAATTGTATTGGGAGATTCTCTAAGGTTTGGCAAAGACCTAAAGCGTGAAGTTTTGAGTCGAGACAAAAAATGATCGCTTAGGAGGGGGGTCTATTCCGCCCGTTTAGGCGAGAGGGGCAATTTTCAAAAAAATTTGGCTTTAAATAGGAAACAAATCATTAAAAAAAACAACGGCAGCACTTACAATGTCATAGTATACTCTTTTTTAAAGCCAGAAATCCGTTCTTTTATTTTGTTTCTAATAAAAATTATTTAAGAGAAAATTTTTTGAAAAATTAATTTTCAAACTAAAAAAAACTGTGTTCAAACTAATTTTGTTCAAACTAATTTTTTTTCAAAATTGTACGTTATTAAGTAAATTTTTGTTTTCAATAATCGATGCTACTATTATTTTTTTTTGTCAAACACTAAATAATAGATGCTCAAATGTCTTTTAGTTTTTGATAAAATTAAAAATAAAAGGTGAAATTTTCTAAAAAAAATCGACCTAATATAGAAAAAAAAAGTTATTTAAACAACGGTAACCGTTACAACGACATGCATTACCTTTCTGTAAAGCCAAAAATCTGTTATTATATATCCCTTTCAGACAAAGTTGTTTAAGTTAAAGGTTTTTGAAAAATTAATTTTTAAACATAATATTTTGAAGAAAAAAAATAATTGTGTTTAAACTGATTTTGTTCAAAATGATTTTGTTCAAAATGTTTTTGTTCAAAATTTGATTTTAATGATCGATTTTTTTTGTAAATTGCCCCTCCCGCCTAACCGGGGGGAAATAGAACCTACACGCTCTAGCTTTTTGTCACACCTTATGTGACTCACCCTGTATATTTGAAAAGTAAAGAATAAATATTTTATCAATTTTTGAGGAATTTTAGATCTATGGCTTTTTTTGGAGTTAGGGGATTTTGGAAAAACACAACATTAGGTGTATTTTGTTCAACTCCTCAATGTGCACATTAAGAAATTCTTCACAATAAGCAAAATTTTCCCATGGAAATTCTACCAACAACAATAGTTAACAGCACATTTGATCTTCAGTAACTCTAGGGCATAATGTGCAACATTGCAGAATCGGCACAGTAACTAGCTCAACAAAACACAACTATTTTTGAAAATAAGTTTTTGACTATTTTTGAAAAAGTGAATTAAAAAATCTCAAATTTAAGGGGCTTAGAAATTATTAATTTGGGTTTTTGTTGTCGATCCACTTATGGGTTTAATGGTGGAGAGAGAGAAATTTTATAATCAGTTGGTTATTTCAGGTATAATTAGTTTAAAGTCATGAGTGCATGTTGTATAATTTGATTTAAGATTTGATAAAATTAAATGTGGACTGAGTGCAAGATAGATACTGGGAAGATTTAACCTGAATTCTGAAGAAGAAGAAGATTAAGATTGAGTTCAACACAAAAAATACTTGCTCGTAATCAAGGCCTCAAGGATAAGCCTGTGTAATTATTTGAATGGGTTGTAGATTATTGTACACCTGCTACAAGCAAGGTTCACAAATTTTCAAGACCAATTCTGGGATAGTTGTTCACATTCCTATGGGTATGACGTGTGAGTTGAATAGTCCATAGCCTACGAGCAGGCAAATACATCTGTTTTCATAGAATAATCATATAAACTTTAAAAACTAATAAGGAGGCACCAGTTTTTTTTTGTAAGAACCAACTGTACATAGGAAACTCTGTAAATTCATTTTGTTTTAAAAGTTTAATTCATTTAACTTTCTTATGCGTATGTGGGTATGCAAACTACCTAGTATTATGTAATAAACATTGCGATATAAACTTACATTAAATAGTCTAAAAAAAATAATCTCTTACAGCTACTCCTAAGCTTGTTGACACAGTTCTATGGGTGAGGTACTTAGGAAGTAAATATTTATCTAAATGTTAACTGCGGAAGCAATATTTATAAATTAATTTAATTACAAGTCCCTCAAATGCAAAAAAGTTTTTTTCACATAAAACTATAAAAACAAAAGTCCTCAAGACTAATGAAATATATATATATTCATGCATGCAAGTCATTAGTTGTTTTTATTAATGAATACCCCTTAATGCATGTTTTCGGTTTTTTGCTCTTTACTTTCTCTAAAGATCAATTATAGGCTTTGTGAAAAAAAGTCTTTTTGTCACATTATGCGATTTTATTAATATAGCCGACCATGTTGTTGTCACGTCGGTTTTTACTCACCTGTCCATGTGTATCCGTGGGATATCTGCAGCGTTAAATCTAAAAGCCCATTTAGCATTAAAATGGCGTCTTTTTATTTCAGCAAGTACTTTTAAATCTAAAATGCTATTTAAACCCCTTTTAAACTAAAAGCTCATTTTATTCTCAGTATTTTAAATGCGTATTTTACTGCCACCGGAACAAGTAGCTGTAGGGAAGTATCTATACAAATAATATCTAATTTATAACATCACATTTGTTGTTTTTTTTTTTTAATGTACACACAATATGAATACATACATTACATATACTTGCAAACTATATAATTCGACTTGTTTTATTTAATAATTTAAATATGTAAATATTAGCCTAGTTCCTTTATTTCGAAACTCTGTGATTTTCTCTGCATTTGTGTCTGTCTAAGCTCATATAAAAAAAAATAAAATGACAGTTAAATGCACAGAACGTAAGAACGTTCAAGAATATTTCGTATGCGCATTGATTCTATAAAATAACTCGAATTCTGTAAAAAGAAATACCTTACCTACCATTTTCTTTAGGTATACATACCTATTGTTACGACCCATATGTTTTATGTTTGTAATGCAATTCTTGACATTTGAGTTTACAAATAATTCTTTTTTCACAATTGTTCATACACTTTGTATGCTACAGTCGAACAACCTACTTTCTGTATCCCAGGGATGTGAGGCATCTCAATTTTAATTAAAATTTCCCTTTTTTAAATTGCTGAAACTGAAATATTTTAAAAGTCTGATATTGAACAGGGTGGTCTGTATAAGGTGCACCAAAAAGATAGAACAAATAGGTTGGTGGGGGTCTATTTTCCCCCGTTTAGGCGGAAGGGGAAAATTTTCTAAACAATTGACTTAAAACTGAAAAAAAAATTATTTAAAAACAACGGTAAAACTCGCAATACCTTTTTGGAAAGCCAGAAATCTCATCTTCAATTTTCATTTCAAATTAAGTTGTGCTAGTGAATAGTTTTTGAAAATTTAATTTTCAAACTCGAAATTTTGAAAAAAAAAAAAAAAAATAAACTGAATTTTTTCAAAATTTTACAATTAAGTAGTACTGCCTCTTGCGAGGAAGTGACAAATCCTTCAAGAGTATCTCATGTCATGGAAAAGTGCCGCTCACCTTAGCCGTTCAGATTCAGCAATAAACTGTAGGTCCTCTCCATTCCTGCAGACACGCACACAGGAATGGTTGAGAGTTGTAAGTCGCTAGGCCCTGGTTCTTCATAAGCGTACTTAATAACGTAAAATTTTGAATAAAATTAGTTTGAACACAATTTTTTGAATTTTTTTTTTCAAAAAATTAAGTTTGAAAATTATTTTTTTAAAAACAGTTTACTTAAAAAACTTAATTTAAAAACAAAATAAAATCAAACATTTCTGGCTTTACAAACACCCATTACTGTTGTTTTTCATACTTTTTTTTCTGTATAAAGTCAATTCATTTATAAAATTGCCGTTATATTCAATTTTATCAAAAACTTAAAGACCGTATCGTGTTTTCTGTTTTTGGCTTAAAACTAATGAGGACATTGAATCTTGAAAACAAATTTAGTACTTAAATACGTAAAATTTTGAAGAAAATCAATTTGAAATTAAAAAAAAAAATTTTTTTCAAAATTTAGAGTTTGAAAAGTAATTTTCCAAAAACTATTCAATAACACAACTTAATTTAAAATAAAAATTAAAGATGATTTAAAGAATATTTCTGGCTTTATAAAAAGGTATTGTATTGCAAGTTTTACCGTTGTTTTTAAATAATTTTTTTTTCTGGTTTTAAGTTAATTTTTCAGAAAGTTGCCCCTCCCGCCTAAAGAGGGGGAAATAGAACTCCCATCCCATAAGATTTTTTTTTGTCTTAAGCCAACCTACTCGCTCTAGCTTTATTGTGCACTTTATATCGAACACCCTGTATAAAAGGAGTTTGGATAAAAGTTATAATAGTGTTTGTTTATGAAATTGGCCATTAATGTTATTAATTTTGTTATGTTTTTTGATTTTTTTTTTTTTTTAATTACTCGAAAACGGCTCTAGCGAAAGTTTGTAGCTGTTTTCAAAATGAATGCAAGTTTTAAAGCGCGAAATCATTCCTCGATTTTACTCCTTTAACAAGTTGTTTGTGCACTTTATAGGCCTGAAACATAGGAGCCAGAGTGTGCGACCTGTAGCCATCTTTTTTTTTTTTTTTCTTAACTTACTTTCATCTATTCTATCATATCCCATGGTTTATCATTTTGAATATAATAAAACTCTAACTCTGAATGCAACCCAAACAAAAAGTAATACTAAAACTTTCTAAGGACACATCGTATACACGTCAGGACACACTCGCAAACATAATTTGTAAATTACATCGTTTGCACTGTAAAACGTTTTTTCATATTGTTTTCTTGGAATCCAATTAGAAAAAAAATGTATGATCAGATTAAATTTCATAATGTTTAATGAATGTGCATATGAACAAAGACACTGAAGGAAAATTAAATGTTAAATAATGTTTTATTTACATAATATATGTACATATCTATGTATAGATATATGTATGTAGGTACATATACATAATTTGAAAGCAGACACTGCAGCACATGCATGCATAATTAAGATGGAATTGATTCGAAAAATAAATATAATTCTAGGATTGCCTTGCATCCTTAATTAAATGGGAGGAAAAACACGCACAAACATAGACACACATTTAAGAGCAAGAGGAGAGATTATCAGAGAAAGAATTAAGTCAAAAAGGATATTATGAAGTTTTGTGTGTCATTTTTACAATAAAGGAATAATCGGATATAGCCAGGACGAGTGTGAGCAACTTTCCGTAATTATTTATATTTATCGAATAAGTTATCCAAATATTTCAGTTATATACATATGTATATGTACATATTAGGTATATAAAATAAAATATAATAGACCGTGTTCATAGTCATTTTAAAGTATGGTTAAGGGTAGCTTTGATTGAATTTTATGAAGTTTATTTAAATTTGTGTCGTTCTTCTTCTATTTTGATAAAAAAAAAATTGAATATAATTTGTATCTAAATATAATGGATGGATCTAATAGATTTTCAACTGCACATTAACAATAAATACCGCACCAATATCCGTAGCCGTAGCCCCATTAATTTTTCGTTAATTAAAATGTAGTACGCTGCTGATTCAAAACGAAAAATTTTCGTTCTGCTTTTCGTTCGTTGGTACGCTGTTCGGTGAGCGAAATTGATATTGTAGCAGATTATTTGGTGAGGTTTTCGCGGCTTTTTTCGCACATAATAAACTTCCCGCACTATTTATTGTGTACGAAAAAGTGACATTTGAGCTTTATTCGTGTTTGTAGGTTTTAATTTTTTGTTCGTTTGTGGTTGTTTTTTTTTTTAAATTGGTTGCACTTTTAATGAGTATTCCTTGGCTCTGGATTTCAAAAGTATTTCACTGTCATGTTGGAGACCAAAAATTTCGTTTTGCAACCGGATCTGTGGTATACTCGGCTTAAGTCGTTAATTAATTGTGAAAACTTCGAACTTGTCGGTTAATGTCTTCTATGATTTTTTTCTTCTTTCCTAAGTTAATATCAACTGTATTAAAAGGTTTATTTTTCTAAATGATCTCCCATTAGTTAATAAAGAATTGGTTTTAGCGATTTTAACTTTTTTGTCTTTTAATGTTTTTCTATGTTTTTTGTTTCAAAGATATAAAAAAAAAAAAACATAGAAAACATTGTACGACAATATTGAATTTGTCAGAACTTATTAAAAACTATTGAACGGAAAATTAAACCATTCAATATAAAAAGTTTGTTCCCATTTTTGAGAAAGTGCTTTGCTTAGTTGACATCAACTTACTTATTATATAGCAACTTAAACAGCAAATGGTGTTTCGTTAAGTTGACACTCATAAAGTTTCTTTAAAACTTTCCACTCATAAAGTTTCTTTAAACAGGGTCACAGGAACTTGCTCTTTTATGCATTATTTCACTATAATATGGCTTTTAATGCCGAATGTTATAAATTTATTCATATAATTTTAAAAGAAATAAATTAGGAATCAAGGCATTTATTTTATGTCACATACCTACTATAAATGTAGATTTCATGTAGTATTATGTGAGTAGGGGAGACCGGGGATAGTAGACTCAAAATTTTCTTATCTTTTTTTTTTTTTAAACTAAGAAAAATATTAACACGAATTAAGTGCCTATTTGTAAAACATTTTTTTTGCTTTATAAAATAAAATTTGTCTTCTAAAATTGTTAATACTAAGACCTTTTTTTCCTAATTTTACAAAACAACCTTAAGTTGGTCAAATAACAGCAGAACCGGGGTAAGTTGACTAACTGGCTGAACAGAATAGAATGACGGAACTGAAGACGCAGACGGAACTGGAAGAGTTGTCAAAAAGTGTCGTACGTTATTTTTTTTACATGCCCACAATGCAGCTGTACAGCTTTGAAGGTATTTTGAAGAAAAACAAAAGAATATTATTGTGTACAAGCTCAGAATTCACGTTTTTTGTTTCCAATAATTTTCCTTTTAATAAATAATTTTTTTCGCAAAACAAATAACCACAATATTTTTTTCCGACCCAAAAAGTTGTTTTTTTTCTTCATACAAATTGAAACGTCAAAAGTGCCGTACGTCAAAAGTTAAAAGTTGGCGAACTCTTCCGTCTGCGTCTGCGTCTCCGTATGCATCTACGTTCCGTTGTGTTCGCAACATTGAATTTGCGTGTATTCAATATTTTGACAGCTATTCCGGCTCCGTCTCCGTTTCCGTCTGCGTCACCATTCTGTTCAGCCAGTAAGGCTATGGGGTCAGATGACTATATTTTTATTTCCAGCTTTTTGATACTAAAACTATAAGCAAATATAATTAAAAATTAATTTTATTTGAAACAACATTGTATCCAACATTTTCAAGAGACAGCCCGGCAATAAGGGTAGAAGGACGCTCCAACTTCTCCTGCTTAAATTTGACACATATCTTTGCATGGTTTTATATAGAATCCCATAGTCATGAGCAACAGGTCGTATGCTTTTTTCTTTTCAAAAAATAATATGACACGCACGCTCCAAAACTGTTTTTTTCAGTCGCCCCTTTTGTTGTTTTTCTTACCCAAAAAAGAAGTGTCAACTTACCCCGATCGGTCTTTCAGCAATCAATGAATTTTGTTCGATACTCAGAAATCAAATTAACATAAAATTACTTGGTGTTATAAATACAAACACTCAATCTTTTTCCTAAAAAAAAAACATTTGACGTTAAACACAAACACCCTTACAAAAGAGGAAAAAGAAAAGAAAACACAAAAATTACTGACGAAAGCAATAACTTGTTTTTTTTTGGCGAAAGACAACATGAAACTAAGCAGGCAGATGTGCTTGATGTAATAACAAGAATAAACTTGAAAGAAATTGTTTTGTTTTGAAGTTATTGGCGGTTAGTCTACTTCCCCCTTGAGCCAACTGCCCCCGGTTACCCCTACCTTATCAATACACTTAAATGAACAAAATAGCATTGTGATACTACGCATACATGCATCATTCCCATGCATAATTCATATTTTAAACTAAAAATTGTAAAAAATCATTATACAGGTGTGACAAAAAGCTAGAGCGTAGTAGGTTGGGTGGAGATAAGAAAAAAATCGTATATGAGGATTCGGTGGGGGGCGTCTATTTCCGTCCGTTTAGCCGAGAGGGGAAATTTTCTAAAAAAAAAATGACTTAAATCAGAAAAAATATTATTCAAAAACAATGGTTACACTTACAATGCGATGATATACTTTTTTGTAAAGCCAGAAAACCATTTTTTTTTTATTTTTAAACAAATCTGTTTTAGGGAACAGTTTTTGAAATATTTCCAAACTCAAAATTAAAAAAAACAAATTTCAAACTGATTTTTTTCAAAATTTTACGTATTTAAGTACTAATTTTGTTTTCAAAATTCAATACTCTTAGTAGTTTTTAGTTGAAAACAGAAAACTGTATGCTTAAATGTCTTTTAGTTTTTGAGAAAAAAACGAAATCTTTTTTACAACTTAATTAGTAGAAATAGGATCTTTGGAGCAAAACGGATGGAAGTTGATTTTAAGGAAAACTTCCTTTTTTATTTTAATTTTTCTCAAAAAGTTGAATTTATTTTGACATTTGGTTTTTAGTGTTTGACTAAAAATTTATGGAAGCATTGAGTATTAAAAACAAAAATACCACTTAATAACGTAAAATTAAATTATTAATTATTAATTAATTAAAATCCCAGCCGTTTAGAGTGTGATTAAAAGACAAACATTTCCACATTTCAAATTACATTATGTATGTACCTATTAGTGAGATATGGTATTTACTTTTACGGAAATTTATTGAGTTTGCATAAGTATGCAAATATCTTATTCAATTCATTTTAAATTTAAATTAATGAGGAATTAATAATTTATTTGATCTAAATATTCTTTTTTAAGTTCAGAAATGCAAAAAACTCTTTCTTCGAAAATAAAAAAATCAAATTTGATAGGTATAATTCAAAATTTTAATCTTCTATCGGTAACAGAGCTTAAAAATAATTATTTTTATCCGACTTCAACCGCAGACGATTTATTAAGAATAAACCTCATTAGATATAATTACTTGCACTCAGTAAAGTAAAAAGTGATGACAAAAAAAAAAACACGGGAGGAGTCCCTGGGTAAATTCACGTCTTCCGTTTTCCCGGAAATGGAAATGAAAGCAAAAAAAAAACAGTATTTAAATTTCGTCATCAAAATCATGTTGACACTTTTCTTCGCTACGTCGTAGGTACTTAAAATTTTTATTGCCAGCATTCGATAAATAACGAGTTTTCGTTATCGATTTGGTTTCAATTACTTTTTCGTTGCGTTCCTCCACCAGCATCGTATCGCATCGCTATCAAAAGCTATTGCTGATGTCGATGTATGTATATACCCGTTCTTCTACTTGAATATTAAATAAAAAACCCTCTTCACCAAAACGCTGATTCACAACCAGTGCTGTCGTTTTCCAAATTCCGAGGGTAGCACTTTTCAGAAATTTTGGGGAGCATTTTTAAAAGTTGAGGAGCCCCCGAAAATTCAAAATAATTCATTTGATAATATGATTCCATAAATGAAAAGAAACAAATACTTTTTTCTATCGAAACAACAATTTTTAATATTCATTTTTGCAAATGAGTTTGCACAATCAAAAGAAACAGCACGAGCAAATTTTTTTTTTAAGAATATAATTTTCTTATTTTTTTTGTTGACCAATTAAATATTGTGGTCTGATAACTTGTTTATTAAGTTTTAATGTCATCATGTTTTGTTGTTCTATAAATTTTCTTCCGAAGAATATCCAACTTTGAATTCAATTTAAAAAAGACAACTTTAAATTGGGTGACCTGAGTTAATTTTCTACAAGAGCTTTTCAAAGCTTTAAAGCCAATATGTTTTTTGGCACCTCAACGTTAGTTTAAAAAAAGTAGAAAAGACGGTTTTTTATAGACTTAACAAAAATAATCTTAGGATTTAATTTGGTAAAACATTTTGAAGACCTATTAGACCACCAAATTTTTTTTTAGATTTAAAATTGATCGATCGAATTGTTTTTTTTTTTTACCGAATGATCAAGTCGTACAAACAAATATTGTAAACATTGTGAAATCGTCAATAAAATAGAACAGAAAATATCAATTCTTGACCACTTTTTGTCTCATTAAAATACGTCCACTTTCCACAAAGAAACAGATACAGCTCTTTTGTGTTCATAAAATGTAAGACAATCTTTTCAATTAATTCTTTTATGTGGTGACTTGGGGACTGGGGAGCCATTTTGAGATATGGGTAGCACAGTAGCCCTTTCCGCAGCAAAGTAGCCAAATGCTACTATAGTAGCCAAAACGACAGCAGTGTTCACAACCTCTTGGCAATCATTTAATGATGCATTTACCGTTTACTTTCGGATATAATTACCGTCGCTGGTAATGGATCCATCATTATAAATGGCTCTAACAGGCAATGGTATATAAGGATGATGGGGTGCTTGTATAAGGCGTTATAATGTAACGCATGTATATTTTTCCACAGTAGGATCGATTCAAGTTAAATTGAGTCCGCTGAGGCGAAGTTTTCCAGAAAAACATGGGGTATTTCATTTCAATATACATACATATGTACATACCTACTGCTCTCTCTGTGGAACTTTAGTTTCTCGTTTCTTGCATCTTTTGCATGAATAAGTTTACGTCAGACTAGTTAACATAGTTTTGATTGTGACATGATGCAGTGGTATTAACTTTCATTGAGCACATTCCGTGCATTACGAATGTAAAGTCGGGTGATATGGCACCCTTTCAATATCTCCCACTTAATGACTTCTTTTCGAAACAAAAAGAACCGAATTTCATTCAGAATTACGTAAGCTCTTATTGTATCCATTCAGAATCTCGGCAGCCCTTAAAAGTATTTATTTAAAACCGAATGAAAAAAAAATTATGAATATTTTAAGCACAAATTTTTTTTGTGTGTCACTGAAATACGAGTAGCTACGAAAGTATTTGACGCCAGGTGTTCATATGAACAAAAAAAAAAGAACAGTTAACCGTGAATTCTTTTATATGTTTATTGAAATAACTAATGTCGTTTTCCGTTGGTCACTCCTAGCACTCTTTTTTCACTCCATCCACACTCCCAACACTCCAAAAACCTTCCATTTGCTGTTCGGAGTGATGATTTAGGAGTGTTTTTTCACTCCGGATTTCATTAAAGAGTGCTAGGAGTGCACTCTGAAAACACACATACGTTTAAAAGTATGTGTTGGACTAATTGCCAAAATAGTAAATGCTTCTTCTTGAGATGTTCTGGAATTGAAATTATTGAAGAATCCATTTTAGTTTTAACTTCTACAACAACATAGATACACATATTATGGAAGAGGGTTTTTCATATTCCATTGGAATCAAAAAAGAGTGAAACACTCTGAAAATCTAATCGAAAACGACATAAGCAAACGTGTTTATTCGTGTTGTTTGGAAAAGCAGAAGTAAAGTCAAAGGGGGGATATGGCACCTCGTAATTTCGGGATATATGGCACCGGTGCCATTTCCCCGCTCCTTCTTTTGTACCAAATTTTCACTGGAAAATTTCACTTAGAAAACCAAAATATAGGACTAAAGCATCTCCTTCTATGACGAATCAGATGGACCTGAAGATTTCAGGCAGGAAATTTGTGCTATTTCGAGAAGAAGGCTGTGACAACAAAACCGGATATGAGTAGTTTATGAGCACAATAGCCACTTTTGGTGTCACGATTCATTCACATCTCATTCAACGGGTCACCATTGTTTGGCAAAATTCATTTGGCATTTCTTGTTTCGCCTTAGTCGTTAAATATTTTGTTTAATTCGCAATTCTTAATTGGCAATTTACATTTTCTTTTTCATTCATTACGTTTTTCAATCATTCTGCAATTAACATTCGGCGGTTTTATATTTCGCTTTTTGTTAAAAATATTTTCAATCATTTCGCAAAATTCATTTGGCAAATTATTCTTTAGTTTTTCTTTGTTAAATTGTTTATTATTTGGCCAAGTATTTTTTTGCAAAATATTGTTTCGCCGTTTCATTATTTTGCGAAATAACGTTTCGCCGTTTAATCATTTCGATAAATATCGTCAAGCCGTTTTATTATTTCGTTAAAAGATCATTTCGCCGTTTAGTTGTTTTGATCGTTTGACCAATCATTACCATCGTTTCTTTTCAAGATTAACAGTTTATCTGAACCGTTGCTTAGTCGTGCTTGCGTTGGTAATATTTTTTTTATTTGTTTTGCAATTTTTGCCGTAATCACTTTCGCGATTTAGGATTTTAGTTTGTTTGCTTAGTTTAGGTAAGTACATAACAGAAAGAGGATTTTCACATTTTACTCCAAGGAAAAAATGGTTTTAAGCAATTGGGCAGTTATTTTCGTAGGTGCATTATATTTTGTATATTCTCTATTCAGTGTTTTTTCGTTTTTTTTTTTTATTTGGCAATTTGATGTTCAGCTTTTTTTATTTGGCGTTCGATTGTTTGGCAATTTTAAGGCATGTAATTTAATGGAAGCCAAAACATTGCCAAACAATCGAATGCCAAATAAAAAAAAACTGAACATCAAATTGCCAAATAAAAAAAAGCGAAATAACAAAATGCTTAATGAAAAATAGCAAAATAATAAAATGCCAAATAAGAAAAAGCCAAATAACAAATTGTCAAATAAAAAATTGCCAAACCTAAATATGCCAATCAAACAAAATATTAAGTGAAAATTGCGAAATGAAAATTGCGAAATGATGGTTTGTCATATCATATAAAAAACCAAACGTAATTTGCAAAACGAAAATTGCGAAATAACAAAATGCTAAATAAAAAAATGCGAAACGAGAAACGGCGAAATGTACCACCGCGAAACGTTAATTTGCCAAAAAATTCTGGCGAAACATACCATACCCTCATTCAACAATACCTACATACAACAAATATGGCCAGAACAACTATAAAAAACAAGAGTGCCATATCACCCTGCAGCAGGTGCCATATCACCTTCCATTTTGTTGTATCTCTTTTTTTCAATGTTTTTTTGTTTTTGCACAAATATATGAAATAACCTATGAATTTAACTTATGTTCCTGCTTTTTGTTAAAGAATTGGTTAAAAAATAAAATTATTTTTTTTTAAATAAAAATCTTTTTTATTTTTCAAGTAATATAGAAAAACAAAAATTGGTGCCATATCCCCCGACTTTACCCTATGTTCATCAATTTTTTGTGAAAAAAAATTGAATGTGAACTATATCTAACAAGATTAAAACTCTCAATCACTTAAGTTGGTGCTTTATGCTAATCCAAATGATTTTTTATCTTTTCAGTCCAATTTTCTCCCAAAACGGACTTCAGCCCGGTATAAATTATATACGATAAGCAGAATTATTGTAAGTAATCTCTTTTAAATTTCAAACTTTCGAAGTACATATTAGAAAATTCCCTGAACTGAAGTGTGTTTCTTTAATAATTCGAACAAGGCATTTATCTTCATAAACATTCGTTCTCCAGTCACCTAAAATAATTTCTTGATGGCCATTTGTTGGTAATCTCTATATTTTCTTGTCAATTATAAATCTTTTTAATAATGATCAAAATCTACTCAAAAGAGTAGATTTGTTGGTTTTCAAAGAGCTCTTGTCTCTGCTGAATAGTTTTTGGTATAAGTTTTAGTTTCTGTCCTTATTATAATTGGCCTCCACTTTCTAATATTTGTTTTCAAAGAATATTGTGTAGGTATTAGAAACTATTACACTCTTAATCCTATTTAAGACTTCTCATAATTCTGTTATTTATGATTTTGTTTGCTTCGTTTCAAAACCAGCCTTAAGAGAATATTATTGAAAATTCTTAAAAGTATTCTTTAAGTCTTTAACCTTCTTTCAATCAGATTTCTCATAACTCAAAGCCCTATGTTTGCCTTGGCATCTGGGTACATACCTATAGGTATACCTTCCTCAATATTTCTGAGAAATTTTATTTCAAAGGTAAAATATTTTCAAACCTTCGATTGTGCGGAAGAATTAAATACACCTGACAAATGCTATAAGCCAGAATAATCCAAAGGAAATAATTTACAAAAAACAATTGAGTAGGTATTTTCTTCAAGAAAAATCAATATGTACAAGTTTGCTTGCTAACCCTTTTGCAATGTAAAGTTCTACCAAGGTTTTCTGTGTTTGTTGTAATATCATAAGAAAAGGTTTATTTGTGTGCTGCGAGCCAAAGCAATATCCAGCCATGTTACGTGAAACACCAATTATATAGGCAGATAGGTAAAGGTATACAGATATATGAATATCATTGATTTAGAATTAAATCAATGACGCTGCCATAGTATTCTTATGGAAATAGAAAACAAGGAGAAGATGTTATTTGTTGTTATTGCTTCATGGATACCAGCTGCGTAGGCAGCGGCTGAGCACGCACATTTGAAGAACCCATACTGTGATTAAGGTCGCTCCCCCAGTCTTCCATTTGATTGAATAGTAATTTATAATGTTTCTACGAAGAGAGCCGGGCATAATTCCAACCAACAACATTAACTCCCATCTAATAGCAGAAGAACACCACCCAACCCGCACTGAATCTGACTCTGACTCTGGCTAATAAATTAATACAAATATTCCTCCTTCACGCTAAAAGGATATGCAATTTGTTTTCATTAAAAACGAAATACACGCAATTTTTTTTGCTCGCTCCCCATGTGTGTATGTAATTGTGTATGTGTAATATGAATTGAATATGGTCATGGCAGGGGAGCAGCTTAAAGTTGTACAAATTAATGATTTATTGTTACAGGAAGGACTTTATTCACCATTGACCAAAATTTTTGATCGAAATACTGAATTCACTGTCAGGATTAAAGGTTACTCTATGACCTGATGGAAATGTTATGCTAAAATAGGTAGTCCTTTTGTTTACGTATGAAGTCAAATGTATGTGCAATGGATATCTGATGAAGAGTATGGATATATGTTTATACAGTTCAACAAATTGTTAGCATAACTGTGTAAATAGGAAATGTCAGTTTATTATCCGTGTTTAAGTTCTGACACTGCTGGTGAACTGTTGATGGCATTATTTGTTGAAAGCTTAATACGCTTATTATTCGACAAAATGGTTTTCAGTTGAATTACATAATATGACAAGAGGGATTATCGTTTTATTGATGTGTTGAATTTGCTTGGCATGCATATTATAATGTTCCATATAATTGGACAAAGATACTTAAATTTGTTGTAATTCATAGGTTAAAGTGTTTATAGATATTACTTGTCATCCGTTTTAATTCCTTTAAATTAAATTTTTTAAATTCTGTGACAGTAGGTACCTACTTGGTTATTTAGTAATTTTTCATGCTTAACCAAGTCATATTTTAAGCACTCAAATGGTTTTTGGTACCCTTAATATGTGGTTCTGTGAAATAACTCCCCATTGAAATAACCCCCCGATCCAAAAATGAAATAACTCCCCAAAATGTTTTTTTGTGAGTCCCCAAATTCAAAAATAAAATAAATCCCCAAAAGCGCATGAAACAAGTCCCCAAACAAAAAATGAAATAAGTCCCCAAAAAAATAACAAAACTACATCGTATAAACAGTGAAGTATGTATGGAGGGGCATGCTGCCCCCCTGCAACCCCCTGCTTAAATGCAAAGAAACTTTGCATACACCCAACCTCGCACCTACATACCTCAAATCCTATAGTGGGCCAAGCAGGGAGTTGCAGGGGGGCAGCATGCCCCCATACATACTTCACTGTTTATACGCCGTAATTTTGTTATTTTGGGGACTTTATTTCATAGTTGAATTTGGGGATTTATTTTCATCATGAAATAACCCCCCAATTTAAAACTGAAATAAGTCCCCAAAAATCGATGAAATAAATCCCAAATTTTGGGGATTTATTTCATTTTTGTTTTGGGGAGTTATTCCATTGAGGAGTTATTTCACGAAGCCGTAATATGTCAGCGGCACAGTGCGAGCATGAGGTAAGGAGGAGGGGATTTAAAAGGAGATGTCGGTGTACATTGGTCTTGAATTTCCTAATATCACAATGAGGGGTAAAGACAGAGCTGGGAAGAGCATTCCACATTCGCGTAGTACTGTAGAACGAAAAATACAGGGGTATTTGACAGTACGACCGAAATTGGGCTCAAGGGAAAACTGATGAAGCGTGAGTATTACGGTCGGATTGTTTAAGGGGAGGAATGCAACTGGCTATTTCACTTGAGCACTGACCGTAGAAGTAAAGATAAAAGAAAGAGAGACAGAAAACATTACGACAATGTTCGAGGGATGTAAATGATTCTAAAATGTTCTTGCAATCTCCAATATTGTCCAAGATGCTTAAGTAAGTTACTGGAGCACCAGTACCAGCCCAGAGATGGGAGTTATACTCAAGTTTTGGTCGTATATAACTTTTGTAGATAATAGCCAGATCAGAAGGGTAACAAAATTTCTTGCATCTCCGAAGGAAACCTAGACATCTTGCTGAATTTTTGGCAACATTGAGTATGTGCTCGTTCCACAAGATGTAGTTCGTGATGCACAGGCCAAGAATTCCAAGCTATTTGGTTTCTTCGATGCAAGTGCCACTCATGGTTTCAAACTCATATGAATCTTAAGGATTTTCTGCATAGCTTCTCACAAGCATTTTGAAAGAAGAAACGTGAATGTGTGAAGAATTTTAGAGGAGAGTTTCCTTAATTAAACTGATTTCGGTCGAGTTTGTAAAAATAAAAATTTAGTAACACTGCTACATCAGAAAAAAAAAATACTATCAGCAATGAAATCAAATTTTACCCAAATGCTCATAAATAGCACAATTTGTTTGCAATTATATTTTTAGCGTTGATTCAGCATGTTTACTTTTTCGAACTCGGTGTTCTTCACGACTGATCCAATGAATATTTTTCCAACTCGAATCAATGCCCTACCATCTTTTCTTAAAGCCAATGTATACTGAGACTTACTGGTTGAACAGAATGATGACGGAGACGGAACTGGAGCCGGAGCTGGAATAGCTGTCAAAATATTGAATACACGCAAATTCAATGTTGCGAACACAATGGAACGTAGCCGCAGACGCAGACGGAAGAGTTCACCAACTTTTAACTTTTCACGTACGACACTTTTGACGTTTCAATTTGTATGAAGAAAAAAAACAACTTTTTGGGTCGGAAAAAAATATTGGCGCAAAATTTTAGACGATTTAGTATGAAGTTAAAGCATTTTTAGAATGATGCTTCAATAAAAACAGGCTTTCCAAATTTTAAACGAGTTAGAATCGTATTATCTTTTTAACATTTTACTTAAGTTAAAATCGCCATATGCCTATTTTATACTTTTAGTATCATACTATATCCAAGTGTCACTTTGGCAGCTATACAGTTGCAAAAATGGGTTGAACTGTCACTGTTTTAGGCGTGTTCAGCTAGAAAAATGGGTTTAGTATGATACTAGTTAGAAAATGTTTAAAACTAAGAATATTTTAGTAAAGAGTTTTAAAGTTAGAAAATTGTTAAGTAGTATCATGATAATACCTTAACATCAGGCTGTTTAAAATTTTGCGCCATTGTGGTTATTTGTATCGCGAAAAAAATTATTTATTAAAAGGAAAATTATCGGAATTCTGAGCTTGTACACAAGAATATTCTTTTGTTTTTCTTCAAAATACATTCAAAGCTGTACAGCTGCATTGTGGACTGGTAAAAAGAATAACGTATGACACATTTTGACAGTTCTTCCAGTTCCGTCTGCGGCTCCAGTTCCGTCATTCTATTCTGTGCAGGCAGTAAGCCTTCGTGTAATATTGTCTTTGGAAATACGATTGGAAAAGGACATTCTTTATATAAATAGACAACTTTTAAACCAAATCATAATATAATACATAATTGAAAAGTTAGTTATATGAGTGTGTGAGCCCTACCATCTCAAACAAACAAATTGATTTTTTTTACGATATTCGTAAGAAACAAATTGAGAAACGAGTCCCAAAAACTGTAGAAAGAAATCTTTTATAGCAACTATTGTACTAAAAATCCAGTTCAATGTGACCACCACTAACTTTGATATCTCCTATTACCACTTGGTAGATTGTTTTCTTTATCCAGCAAACAGACAGCAATTGTTATATAATTCGGCGATAAGATATTTTTCGCATAAAAGATAACGAAAAAATCCTCAAAAACATAATCTTTTTTAAAATTAGTTTAATATGAATTATAAAACATATTGTAAGTTTGTAAGTTTGAAAAAATATAGATGACAAAGATACTTTATAGATATTTTCTGTCCTGTAAATAAAAACTAAAAGCAATGATGTGTCTAGTATCTATAAAAGAAAGTAAAACGATGAGAAAAGAACATTCTCATCGTAGACTTCCTTATAGCTTGTTGTGTGATACAAATTATTTTAAATAAAATCATTCAATCTTAACAATTAAAAAAAAAAAAAAAAAAAAACATTTTAAACTATTTTGAATGCGAAATAGTTTAAAGTTTAAGAAGCACCAGATTAAAAAAAGCAAGAATAGGATACATAAATTAAGTACTCCAGTCAATTCTTGTAAAGCAGTAAAAGATATAGTAAAAGTCTATAAAAAGTCGTTTTTGTACTTTTTTTAAACTAACGGTGAGGAAAAGGTTTTGTAGGAAATCACTTTTGGTTTTTAAAATGCCCTAAAATTTTCCTTGCTTAGATATTATGCCTGTTCCTTTACTTCGAAACTCTGTGATTTTCTGTGCATTTTACTGCCATTTTTTTTTATATGAACTTTAACAGAACGTTGGACTGAAATTAACACAAATGCACAGAAAATCAAAGAGAGTTGCAAAGTAAGGAACAAGGTTATTATATGATAAACAAATTCCAAAGTGTATTTTTTCATTCAAAGCCAGATATTCTTCGAAAGAAAAATTTTAGAACTATGAAAAATGGCAACTTAAAAGTTAAATAAACAAATTATTGAACCAATATATGCGTTCAATTGGGTCAAAAAAAAAAATAAAAAGAAATTGACACTATTCAAATGAAAAGAAAAAAATTAAAATATTTGAATAGTGCTGTTTCTTAAGATTGCGCAATAACGGTACCCTAAAAATTTATTTTCTAAAATTTCTCGATACAAAAAACATAAATCTTTAGAATGGCTGTTGTTTTATCTCGATATACGTCCACTTTTCTCACAGATACAGCTCTTCAAAAAACACTAAAAACCTGAAAAAATTGTGTTCCCTTAATTTTTTTTTTTATTAGTAGATATAGAATGTTTTTTATTGAAAAATCTTTGGAAATGAAAGTTTGATAATTTTTGTAGATATTGATGATTTGAATAACAAAACCGTCTTGGCTTCAATATAAAACGCAGCACCTGTCTTTTGCGAAAAAATCTCTTTTCTTTTTATTTTACAGGTTTTACTTTTCCACTTTTTACCGCGTGATATAAAAAATTTCAAAGGTGCGTTGTAGCCACTAAACACTGATAAAAAGCTGTTTACAAGCAGAAATTTGCTCTTAAACTCAGTGATTCCGCTATAAGGAAGCTCTAAGCTTTTTCTTAAATTGTATCTAGAATCCTTTCTCAAATGAACGAGTTTTAAAATTTATGCTGAAAGCGTCACTAAAGAATTTAAACAGTCAAAAAATTTCTTTGGGGAGTGATTGTAAGGAAAATATGTAATAGGTTTTTTGTACAAAAACAAAACGAATTACGTAAATACTGCCCAAAGTTTCGTAGTTGCCCTAACTACAAAATTTTCGATTTTGAGTTTATGGCATTTTTGGACTTGGGCAATGCCTTAACTCCAAAAATGCAATAAACTAAAAATCAGAAATTTTGTAGTTAGAGCCACTACTTATTAATTATGGGCAGAATAGGTATTTGACGTTTTTTCTGAAAAAATAGCCTTATTTTTGAGTTATTCACGAATGTGTAGTTAATTACTTGAAAAAATTTATTATAATTTGCATCTCAATAGTTTAAGCTAAATTATAATTAAATATTTTGAAAATAGTTCCAGTTCGGCATACTTTTTTATTTAATGTTGAAAATATTCATTAAAATAACTGGAATAAGTCATAAAATAAATAATTTATAAAATAAATTACAAGGTTATTGTCTAAATAGAAAGTTAAAGCATTCTTTTTTAAGTTTTGCCGTTGTTTTTTTAATAATTTTCTTTTTACTTTATACATACGTCAAATGTTTTTTTGAAAACAATACTTCCCTCATCAGAGATTGAAAAATTCTTAATTTTTTCTTAGTATGCGCCCAAAAAACATTTTACCGTATACCTTGTAAAACATCGCACAAAAAAAAACACGTATACGCCCCAGTGTACCATATAATGCACAAAGTTCATTCTGTTTATCAGTTTGACGAGTGGACGAGGAAAATTTATAATTGAAGCAGGTCACAGGGTAGAGGTTTAACTCCTTTTTTTCTGTCTGGAACTTTAGTTGGGTGCGAAAGGTGACATTTGAGTTTAGTTCGTATTATTCTCACATCATGGCATGACATTCTAACTTCTTATTTTGTTTGTTTCTTTTATTTTTTATTGTAATTAATAGAACTTTCCATAATATATGCATATTTTTCCAATCTCTTATTGTAAGTATTTCATTTGGGGAACTACAAAAAAAAACGTAAATTGTTTTTTTCTATAAGAGTATGTTAGCAACACCAAAATGTTGCAGCTGTAAAATTTGAAAATATTGGTTTAAATCCCTCTTTAAGAAACATAAACTTTTTGAGCAGTATTAAAACTAAAAAATGCATTAATGCTAAAATTCTCTTAAATTAATATTTTTTTTTTTTGAAAAGAATCATGAATGTTTTCCAAAATTTAAGAAAACAAAATTATTCTCAGTTAAAAACTGTGAGAACTCTAATGTACAATTACCTGAACTACACTCCGCTTCACTTGAATAGAAACAAACTTTTTGTTTACTATCAGAGCGCGTAGCTCTTTGGTAAATATATAAATCCACCTTATTGTTTTAGTTCTTTTAAGAGGGATCTATTGAGAATAAAACTGCATAGGCAGAATAATTCAGAAAAATACCATTCGGTTATTTTTTTACCACTTTTCTAATTTCTTCAATAAAACCACTGTTTTTTTATGCGTCACTTGAATAGAAACACTCTCTTAAATAAGGAAACAAATTGAAAAAATGCAGTAAAAGAGGGTAGTTTTTTATTAATAATCATATTCTTATAATTCTTCATTTGAATTAACTTCAAAAACCCTGTTGGAAAGTGAATCGTACAGTTGTTTTATGTAATTTCAAGCAATTGCACTCTGTGCTTCTTTAATTGAAGCAGTAAGTGGTTCTTTGTCCTCATATTGACATCCAGAATCGTGCGTGTCCTTCTATTTTAGCTTTTTCTGCAGCGTTTAATGGTTTTCCGCGGCCCATTTTTTCTTTGATCAAACAATTATTATTTTTAATCTACACTTCCATTATTATAACAAAATACCTTTTCTTCTAACCGTAACCTATAGATAAAAATCGCTTACTGTTTATATTCAAGTGACGCAAAAAGAAAAACAGTGTTTTTAATGAATTAATTAGAAAAGTGGTAAAAAATAACAGAATAGTATTTTTCTGAATTATTCTGCCCATTCAGCTTTATTCGCAATAGATCCCTCTTAAAAGAACTGAAACAGAAAGGTGGATTTCTAAATTTACCAAAGCGCAACACGCTCTGATATTAAAAAAAAAAAAAAAGTATGTTTCTATTCAAGTGGAGCGGAGTGTATACGAGATCAGCCAAGCTTAAAAGTTTAGCCAAAAATCTGTTGAATTTATTCTTTTAGAAAATTTAAGGAATTTTTATCTCAACTCTCAGCTGAAATAAAAATTCCACTTCATCAAAATATTTTTTATATTAAAATAAAATAAAAAAAAAATAGGGATAGAAGAACAAAAAATAAAGAGAAAAAGAAAACATAACATGAAAATCATCTCTTGGAAAATTGCAAGCAATCTTGCATTCTTCATATACCTATGTGTACTTCAGAGATGTCTTTCTGCATGGTACTCTCCACTTTGTTATTCCATTTACAATAACAACAGCAAAAAAACAAAAAAAAAAATAGTTCCCGGAAATGGTGTGCAGCTCGGCGTTACCAATTCGCAAGTATGTGTGTACGGTAACTATTCTGCATGAGAAAAAATGATTATGTTCATGCTTTGGTGCATTTTAATTTCACACTCATTTTCGTTGTATTGCTTTGCTACAATGGGCTCCGTCCGTGCTTCACGATATAGGAATCACGAAGACTCCTTGTTCTTCGTTTGGTTCTTGTAAAGAGAGCAAGAACTATACAAGAACGACGAAGATGATGATGATGATGACGAAGAGGTGATGGGTGGCAATTCTTGGTCCAGGATGAAGACGGATAATACCACTAACTGCAATCTCAGAGCCATCATACTTTTAACTGCGGAAAGTGGCGTGGCGAAGTTACTGTAAGTACATATACCTGCATATGTGGCTCTTTTGAACTTTGTCCGAGTTTCGTGTTCTGGTAGAGGTCTGCTTGCTGCCTTGTTATGACCTGCCCCCTGGCACTCCTACAGCATCCACCTTCAGCCGCCGCCGTAGCACACACCACACACACCTAGTGCCAAAGGACATCGCCCCATTTTCTTAATCTTCCTCTTCATGTCTTTGCTTTTGCAGTTGCAGTACCTATGTGTAATTGATAGCAATAGCACAGAAGTAGGTGACACGATGAAGGAAGCAACCGGAGTGCAGTGCTCAGCGCTTAGTGCACACTGCTCAGTGCTCATGTTATCCTTGAAGCACGTTGCACACGATTGCAAAACTTCCGCTCGAAAAAAAGCAAAACGCTCCAAACCATCACCAGGAGTGCCAAGCCAGGTGTAAAGCCTCCGTGCTGACACAGATTGTGTGCAAAGAGATACAACAAACACACGCCACACAGCTCCAGTGATATACTATACATATATACAAAATGGTGGTGGCATCTATGTGTATGTAACTGGGTTATGTAATTGGCATGAATTACATCCCTCTTGTGGTGGATACCAGTGGCGGTGATGTGTGGTACTGGTGGTGAGGGTGACAGCAGGGCGGTGCGGCGGCGGTGGCAGCAGAAATATGTAACACCACCAGAGCTCATGATGATGATGATACACCACAAACAACTTGATTGGGTAAATAAATTTGCATTTCTTTACGTTTTACATTTTCCTTCCTTTGTCCTCGTCGCTCGTCTTCATTCGCCTTTAGGGGCCGGGCCACAAGGACAAACACAAAGCACAATCTTTGTGTCCTGATTTAGGATTTTCGATTCTTTTTTTTTTCGTTTTTCTGTTTTTTGTTTTTGTATTTAAATGTTATTTATATCATCTATCCCTTCGCGCCACTGAAATGAACAGCATTTTTAATGTCGTGGGTGTAAAAAAAAATAATATTTTTTTTCTCCTCTCATCAGATATGTGACTCAGTATAAGGTTGGTCCATAAAACATAAACTTAAGGGCGCGGTTACCACTAAAGTAATATTTTCTTAATGTGTCTCTTGAGATTTTTATTTTAATTTTTTTAATATTTTGAAAAAAAAAAATGAAAAAGTTGCTGCCCTCAGGATGACATATGTACATAAGAGTATGACAATGAATGCATTCCTTGTAGGTTAAATCTAATGCACGACTGAATCGCATAAGGGATTGCTCCAGCATTCCAAGGTCATACGGTCGGTTAAATTTATAAAAAAATCTATTCGTTAAAAAAAAAATACATTTTGTGTAACAAAATTATGTGTACTATTAAAATGTACGTGTGTGCAAAATTTAAGCAAAAACTGTTGATTCGTTAACGAGATATTACGTTTACGTTACGAAATAAACCGTTTTTTCGTTACTTATATTTTTCCTTAAAAAAAAGCCTAAAACTGAATTTTATTAAAAAATAAGTCAAAAACTTTTATCAAAACTGTTGAAACCATGTTAAAACTATTTTAATAGGGAAAAAACAGACTACCTTCTTACGCTAAGTAGACCTCAACTGTCCCTCTTGGTTGGAATCCTAACGGGTCACAACTCAATGAGAACCCACATGAGCAGAATGGGTATTACAACATCTCACTTATGCAGAGGGTGTCATGACGAAGAGGCGGAAGAGGGCTCTTATCACTTCCTTTGTGACTGCCCCTGCTTAGCAAGAACCAAGAAGATAGCCCTCGGAGAATACTTCTTCGACGAATTGGGTGACATCTCGTGTTTGCCACTGAAAAACATCATAAAATTCATCAAGAATTCAAGATGGTTAACCTGGTAGCTGTAAAAAAACAGGCATTTCAAGTTATTGCACAGATTTTTTAGTGGCGATGACTCAAGTGAGTTCGTAGCCATTAAACATTTAAAAGATGTACCTATGTTGCATTCATTTGCGATTTGAAATCGTGCAAATAAAAATCAAAAGTGCATGCACAGCAAACGCAAACGAATGCAACTTACATCTTTTAATGGCTAGGAGCGCATTTGCGATTTTGAGTCGCGATTTAAAAATCACTCTTAAAATGGAACCTGTTTAATTTTTTTTAAGCGCTGTGCAGTCGCATTTACGTGTACTGGCATTTAAAACCATCATGTTTCTCTTTTCGGCGACTAAAAAATCGCGTGACTGAAAATCGCCAGTGCGATTAAGATTTTTCAATCGCAAGTGCGGTTTAATTTTTTTTTTTTTAATTTTCATTTTTGGCAATCGCGTCGCCCGAAAAATGAAACAAATTTCAGTCTTTTAAGCGATTTCTCGGTCGCATGTGCGGTCATTTATATTGAAACTCATGTGTTCTACCTCTTGCAACTAAATAGTCGTGCGATCGAGATCGCGAGCACGTTCCTAGTCTAAGGCTTTTTAATGCCTTTAAGATGAGGATCAGACAAAGGTAGAGTCAGCATTGCATCGCTTAAGTGATTTCATACTTTAAGTATCGAAGGAATTAAAAATAACAATCTTTAAGTTCGAAGCCCGTTTCGTAATATTTAGTGCGTTGGGCTCTGTCTTGCTAGTGGTCTGACTTCACCTCCCCACCTTCTTCCATCTAAAAAAAAAAGGCTACTGCCTCTTGTAAAATCTTACAAGAGTATCTCTTGCCTACCTTCTTTGCCGTTCGGATTTCGGCAGAAAATTGTTGGTAACCAACATTTCTGCAACTTTGATGGAAGTCGATATGGCTTCCTTCAGTAGAGCAGAAATAAAAATCAGCTCTTTTTGGAACAATTATATTATAACTGTTAATTGAAGTAAGATATGAATGATTTTCTTTTTGTAATATATCTAGAAATAAATACATAATTTTTTGGAAATCATATTTTTCATCAAAGTACCGTTTAAATTTTTTTTTTTTAGTCATTTAGGCCACTATGGCACTGAGGAAAAAACAATTTAATTCAACAAAGCAGAAAGATATACCAAAAGCGTTATCTTAAAAAGGCGATATTTATTTAAACTGTGATGTTTTTATTTTTATATAAAGAAATTAAAGTAAATAATTAACTTCCTCATGTTTCAAAACTGCAAATAGATTCCCTATAAGTTAAGATCCCTTAATTATCCCTTCCTCCCCTCGGTTCTCACCTTGTCGTGGTGGGGAGGCTTCCGTTTACAGCATTGACTGACCATCTGATGATATTCAGCTGGTCGGCCGATGCTGTAAGCCAACTAAGAAGAACCAAAAACCTATGAATCATGGAAAGAGACAATATATACAAAACTAAATCACTAGTAGGGATATCTACTAGTAAGTCGGTAGAAGTCACGGCTACCGGCGACGGCTTTGCTTCCGCTTCTGTGGAAGAGAAGTCGCCAGTGACAAAACAACAACAACAACAACTTTCCAACGATGACAAACATACTTTAGAACGAAACAGGACAACGACAATGACAGAGGAAGAGGAAAACCGCCTTCTTCTCGACCCCTTTGCAAAACTCGGGGTAGGGGGAGGAGCCAGCGCCGGATCGGTTGACATTGATATCGACGATGTCAGTGACTGCTGCTCCGTCGCCAGCTCCAATCTCTCTCGACTGTCTAACACTTCCAGGAGGAGCAAAATCTCCAACTGCAAGAAGACAGTTAGACGACTTGGTACCAAGGACTGGAACGAACTCTCGACACCGGAACGGACAAGACTGCAAAACGCACGGGACTTCCTACAGATGGGGTCAACAACAAAGAATGGGCCTACTGCCCATACATTGGCGGGGGCCGCATCTGGGGAAGCCACGAGTGTGAGTAAGCCGATGAGACCACCCCCTTCATCTGCTGGTAAAATCCAGCATATGGGAGGGGTGACCATGTCGTCTACTTCAGCAACAACGCAACAACAACAACAACGGGACTTACGTACTGACGCGATGCAGAAACCAGCCTCTACCTCATCCCACTCATCCGCCAGGCACTGCATGGGGCCACCTGCCTCTACTGGCCTGGTGGAAGGGGGGGTGAACCAAGAGAGGGTTGCTACGGAGCTGATGCGTCTGGGGAACGTCTGGGGCCACAGCCCCACCTGTAACCTAGATGCTTCGACTTCGATAGCGACCATGGAATGCACTGACAAACCAATGCCAGTCTGCAACAGGGAGCTGTCCTCCGAACGAACCGGATCATGCATGAAGCCATCTGCTTCTACTTGCCCGGGGAATGAAGAGGCAGCCTACTCTGGGATGAAGGGAAGCAATACGTGTGGGGGGGGCATGATGGGCCACAGCCCTACAAGCAACCCACGCACGTCTAGCTTCCCCGCACCAAACAGCTGTATTGGAGACTCGAACAAGGACAGCGCCGCATCAGTGAAAACCCTAGCAATGCAACGCAAAGCGAAAGGTTCACTGAATGAACAACAAATTCGGCGCCGACAAATACGCAACGCTGAGAGGTTTGTCCGGCGATTTGCTGGCAGGGACCCTGAGTCCCTAACGGCAAAAGAAAAGCTAGCACTGGATAAATCCAATCAGCGTCTACAAACAGCGACAAAAACTGACTTACGCGACAAGACTGAGCCGAACCCAACGAGTATGCAAAGGGGTTCTGGGAAGCAGAAGGTTGGCCATCCGCCCCACTCTGCCTCAGCCTCCACGGCATTAAAGTCCAAAAGGGCAAGGCAAGTGAGTAGCTCCCCGGCGACACCGTCGCCGAAGAACGCAAACAAGAAGGCCAAATCATCCCAAGAGACTGAAGAGGGGAACCAACAATTTGCCATCGCGGATTTTGGTAACCCTCAGAGGAAACTGACGGAAGATCAATGGCAACTTCTAGAAATCAGAATCCTTGATGCGGTAAACGAGGCTATCGTCAAGAGCAGGCCACCGCCTCTCTTCGGTAACCTTAAGACCATCAACGGATTCAAAGTGATGACATGTGAAGACGATAGAACTCTCGCGTGGCTTCAGGACTTTGTGGAAAACACAGAAGCCCCCTGGGAAAATGCAAAGCTCCGTCTAATCAACAAACGCGAGATTACCGAGCTCAACCGGCCTAGAGCAAAACTTCTGCTCCGTGGTCCTGCGATTCCCAGAGACCGCATCGAACGATACCTGCGATCCCTCAACACTGAACAGCTAAGCCAAGACTGGGAGGTGGAGAGCATAGGAGAGCAGACGAAGGAGGGAACCGAGGTGGTGGTCAGACTAACGCGCAAGTCGATCCCACTCCTGAGGAAAATTGGCTTTAAAGTGCGCGTCGGTATAAACCGATGCAAACTAAGGTTAATAGCCAATCCGAGAAAACAGGTAAATAAAGGGGAGGAAGGGGCGGTTTTATAAAAGCATGAAATTAATACAAATAAATCTTCACCACAGTAAAGCCGCTAGCGCCAACCTGGTCTATCTCATGGAGAATAGACAAATTGACATCGCCCTTATTCAAGAACCCTGGATAGCAGGTGGCAAGATTAGGGGCCTAAGTAGCAAGGGACTACTGCTGTACAAAGCCGACCATGTAGGCAATAACAGTAAACATAGATCATGCATTTTAGCTAGGAAAAATATTAAAATTTTCTTTCTATCTAAATATAGCAACGCAGATCAAGCTACCGTTATGCTTGAGCGTAACAGACTCCCACCGCTGGTAATAGCGTCTTGCTATATGCCTTTTGATGGCGAAGGACCCCCAGCTGACATCACTAAACTCCTGGTGGAACATGGAGAAACCAAAAAATGGGACCTTGTGTTGGGGTGTGATGCTAATGCACACCACCTGCAATGGGGCAGTACAGATATTAACGCTAGAGGTGAGTTGCTTTTTGAATTCATTATTAGAAACAATATTCTAGTAGCGAATAGAGGAAATGAACCCACTTTTATCACGAAAAATTGTCAACAGGTGCTTGACGTCACCCTGTTATCAAACTCAAACTCCATTTCTATAGAAAATTGGAGTGTTGTTAAAGAACCATCTTTTTCTGATCATAGAATCATAGAATTTAGCATTCCTGCAACTCAAGAACTAAATAAACCATTTAGGAATTTTAGAAATACTAACTGGGATATTTTTAGTACAGAAGTAACGCAAGGGATAACCACACTCGACAGTAGTACTATACAAGACTCTGCGAGCTTAGACAAAACCACTGCGGAACTCACAGAAATTCTGTGCAGAGCATATGAGAAAAGTTGCCCAATAAAACCTATTAGGAAGGGAAATAGAAAGCCACTTTGGTGGACCAATGAACTCAGTGAGATCAGAAAAGCAACTAGAAAGCTTTTCAATGCAGCTAAGCGCACGCGTAGTGAACATGACTGGGAGCTTTATAAAACCAGCCAACGCAGGTTCAAAGCAGCGACGCAACATGCTAAACGAATCTCCTGGAAAGAATACTGCAACGAGGTTGAAAGCACTAGTGAATCAGCCCGGCTTCGGAAAATTCTCGCTAAGGATCCAATTCCTCTGGGTTCTCTTAAGAATCCCACTGGACAGTGGACAGAATCCAGCAGCGAAACACTTGACATTTTGATTAAGGCTCATTTTCCAGGATGTAGTTCAGGTGTACCTGATATTCAGGTAACAGAATCTCTGAGAGAACACACAATCCCGCCGGATGTAATAACTGAGGAAAAGATTAAATGGGCCATTGGTTCATTCTCTCCTTACAAATCCCCGGGACTAGATGGTATCTTTCCCAAAATGTTACAGGAATGTGACTACTATCTGATACCACTTCTAAAGAAAATATTCGAGAACATTCTGAAATGGGGATATATCCCAAATTCGTGGCGTGAAGTAAAAGTAATCTTCATCCCTAAAGCTGGTAAACCCAGCCACACAAACGCCAAAGACTTTAGACCGATCAGTCTTACCTCATTTATGTTGAAAACATTCGAGAGACTGTTAGATATCCATATTCGCTGTACGCTCCCGCAGGACGTTTTATCTCCAGCGCAACATGCTTACACTAAAGGGAAAAGTACGGAAACGGCGCTTCACAGTGTCGTTTCGACAATAGAAAAATCTCTAACTAACAAGGAATACACCTTAGCTGCCTTTCTAGATATTGAAGGAGCCTTCAATAATGTACAGAATGAGGCGGTTGAGAATGCTCTTGTAGAACTTGGTGTTGACAACGCCACCATTGATTGCATAATGTGTATGCTGAAAAACAGACGTATTTACTCAGAACTAGGTGGGGGCAAAATAGAGGTGATAACATCTAGGGGGACACCCCAAGGTGGAGTCCTCTCGCCACTTCTCTGGCTTCTCGTCATGAACGTCTTACTGAACAAGCTTAAATACAGTGGGGTCAAAGCGGTAGCCTACGCGGACGACTTATCACTACTAGCAACAGGTAAATTCTTATCCACTATTAGTGAACAAATAGAATTTGCCCTGTCCACAGTCTGCACCTGGACAAAGAATTGTGGTTTAGCGGTAAATCCGTCAAAAACAGAACTAGTCCTCTTTACAAACAAGAGGAAGTTACCCGTTTTCAAGATTCCATCAATTGACGGCATCCAACTCAAGATTTCAGATAGCGCAAAGTATCTGGGAGTAATCCTGGATAAAAAGCTAAACTGGAGTCTGAATATCAAAGAAAGAGCTCAGAAGGCAATGTTTGCCCTCTACTCTTGCAATAGAATTTTCGGAAAAACCTGGGGACCCAATCCAAAAATCATTCTATGGATGTATACGGCAATAGTGAGACCGATACTAACTTATGGTTGTATAGTTTGGTGGAATGGAGTAGAAAAAGCTTCCAATCTTAAAACTTTAACCAAAGTACAAAGAATGGCATGCATTGGGATCACAGGAGTAATGAGAACCACCCCGACCGCGGGGCTTGAAGCCATACTTAATCTTAATCCCCTAGACTTATTTGTACAAGAATCTGCAGCAAATAGTGCAATACGACTAAGCCAAACAAATGGCTGGAAACACAGTCAAACTGGCCACGCTCAGATTTTAAACAAGTATATAGGTAGTAATGTTTGCACAGACTATACTACTCCCCAACTAGACTTCTATAGACCATTCACTTCTAGCATCCCTAGTAGGCAGGAGTGGGAAGTCACTCAACCACATGACCCAACGGTAGCAGTTTTTACCGATGGGTCAAAAATGGAATGTGGAGTTGGAGCGGGATTCTATTCGGAAACCCTAAATTTAGCCAGCTCCTTTAGACTCCCGGACAATAGCAGTGTTTTCCAAGCTGAGGTTCTGGCAGTAACTAAAGCTGCAGAACGGCTGTCAATGCTGGCCATACCGCCAACTGATATTACCTTCTTCATTGACAGCCAATCAGCTATAAAAGCACTCTCTGCCATCGAAATAAAATCTAAACTCGTTTTCTGCTGCCGAGAAGAGCTCAAGGTTCTTGGCTCGCAGCACAAAATAAGACTCTGCTGGGTTCCTGGCCATATAGGAATCCCAGGTAACGAAAAAGCAGATGAATTGGCACGAATTGGATCACTAGCTGATCCAAACCAAGCAGAACTTAACATTTATGCACCAATCTGCTCCTTCAAACAGACTGTGGCAAAGAAAATTCTTGAGAAAACAAATGCAAGGTGGACCCTACTCGACTCCTGCACGAATACCAAAAAACTTTGGCCGTGTTTTGATAAGGGGAAGACAGATAGGATCTTGAAGCTAAATAAAAAATCATTATACTCTCTCGTAGGTACAATCACCGGACACAATCTGCTGAAATACCACATGAAAAAGTTGAGGCTCAGCACGGATGATCTATGCAGAGGCTGTGGCGATGAAGAAGCACACGAAGACTCTTCTCACTTCTTGTGTCACTGCCCAGCACTCTCGCAACTGAGAAACAAACACCTAGGAAACTACTTCTTCAATAACCTAGAAGAGCTCTCCAACCTATCTGGTGTGCAACTATCGAAATTCATCAATGCCTCCAGATGGCTTGATGGTCCATGAAACTTATAGGTTAAATCATTATTTGGAGCGTTCAATCCTCCAGGGTATCACAAGGGATCTACATTGATCTAAGTGTGATAGAAACAAGATCCTCTATCAGCCCAACAACCTAACCTAACCTAATTATCCCTTAGAGCGATGTAAAACTGTGTTAAGGACTATATTCACATGAAAGCGACTAACGACCGACCAAATGAAGGAATAAATATTATTTAAAACAATTTATAAACCGAAATTCTTCACGAATGCTGAACAAAATCGTAGGAATATAATTTATTATAATTTTTAGATACTAAAATCTCCTTTTTAATTGCCAAAATAAAACAAGATAAGTTGGAGAAAACAAATTGGTCTTTGCGAAAACTGTTCTGCAAATTCTTGAAGGATTTTCGAGGTAGCTATCGATCTAATCAAGAAAACCAGATTTACTCTGTCATCTGTAAGCTTATAGAAAGCCTGACCTAATCTAAAATTTTAAGAAAAACGAAAAATGCGAGCACAAAAAGGGCCTTAAAAAGATAAGCCCCCTCTGGTACTCAACATTTTGAATTTTTTGTGTTTGGCCTAAGTTAAAAATGTGCTTAATTTATATATTGCATAAACGTTTTTATGCAGGCACAAAGACAAAGGCATAAAGATTCAATTTTTGTGGAAACCCGGATTTCGATAAAAAGGCATCTAGACCACTATGGTTCTGAAGGTCTGATATGTACATAATGTAGCTTGAGTTTAAAAAACCGGGTCTTCATAGCCTTAAAATAGAGAAAAAAAAAGATAGACTTAGATAGATCAACAAAAATTGTATACTTTTTGATTGTGTGTTTGGTAGGGTTGCCATATTTTGTTGGTATAGCTCGGCGGGATAAAAGACAAACATTTGGAAAAATACCAGGATTTTATTTTTTTCTCCGGGACAAAATAAAAACTCATAAGGCCCATCGCCTACTAGGCAACTTTTTGTTGCGCAACTAAAAGTTCCTCAGAGTAGCTTGCCATCGCTCACTTGGCAATTTCCGGAAAAAAAATTTCCGCGAGCAACTCCGAGCAACAAAAAGTTGCCTAGTGGGCGATCTCGCATATAAGCTAGTGTAATTGGATTGGGAGCAACAAAAAGTTGCCTAGTGAGCTAGATGGGCTTTATATAAAAATCAATAAATTATTTTATGTAGAAAACATTGAATGTTTCAAGGGTAAAATTTTTGTTAGGCCCCATGTGAATTCGATTAAAATTTCGATTCAAAATTTTATCCGAGATCAAACTTTGAAGATTCCACGTACATATTCAACTCATTAGTGTCAAAACTTAAACTTTGGACACAATTTACATCGATTTTAATCCAATTCACAATTCAAGTGGTCTGTTTTAATAAATTCGCACTTCAAAACAAATCTTACTTGATTATTATGCCTGTTTGTTAATATGTTGTTTTACGACGTTCGTACGACATCGCAGAATTTTCTGTCAAAACTGGAGTTCCGAGTTCGATCCTTAGTAGAAAGATATAAAAATCTTTGTTTTAAAATTTTTTCCAATACATTAATTAATAAATAATCGTATGTAATATATGGTTTTTAGATTGAAAATGGAATAATACAATACAAAATACTTCAAACAAATTGAAAATTATAAGTAACATTTTTTAAGGCCTATATAACGTTCTTCTTTTTATACGAACAGAAATTTCACAAATTCTTAACTAAACCAGAACGCCTATTCAGTTAGGCCTAACCGAAGCTGGATTGTTAGTTGGGTATATAGATGTAATAAACATATAGTAACACAAACAACGAAATTACTAAATAAATAACAAGAAATTATATTAAGGCGAAAACAGTTTTAAAATCTTACAGAGAAACATCTCTTGAATTAAGAAAAATAATAAATGTTCAAGAAAAATTCAAAAGAATAAGACCCACTTAACCAAGGAGAAGAGACCAAAAAGAATAAGACTTACGTTTAAAACACAAGCTTTTATCCTCTTATCTTCACTTTAACTCTCGTTTAAAGATTGTTTGGTCCCAGTCTACAAAAAAAAAAAAATACAAAAAACTACATTATTTTTTCATACGATCCGAGTATATATCTCATTTGTATTTTAATTAATTGTGGGAGGGAAATGAAGGAGAGACATTATGTTAATAAAATACATAGTTCCGTGCGACTTGTACTTTCTGGTACAAAAAGTATTTTTTTTTTGCCATAAGCTTCTTTTTGCGCCTTATTCCACTTGATCTACATATTAAATATCTACTATAGGTGCGTTTTATTGGTAATTCAAAACGCTATATCCACTTTTATGTAAACTCTATTTATTTAACTGTGACAAACTACGTTACCGACATTCAAGGGTTAAGTCTTCACTCTTTATCCACTTTAATATTAACTTTTAGTTTTGTTATTGTTTACTGCGCTAGCTATAAAATTGCCAATAAAACAAAAAAATAGTATCTTGCAGCGCTAAAAGAATAAAATAAAAAAAAAATTTGGTTAGCCAAATAATTTTGGTCAGGTCTACAAATTTGATTCCCACTGATATTTTTTCAACCTCACACATCCTGTTCTGGGTCTCAATAAGGACCTCAAAGTTGTTCTTCTATCCAGAAAGGATTGCAAGGATGATATCGTGATAAAATAAATAAATAAATTTAGTGACACAAACGGCTCATGAAGAACTAGGGCCTAGCGACTTAAAAAACTCAACAATTCCTGTGTTCGTATCTGCAGGAATGGAGGGGACCAACAGTTTATTGCCGAATCGGAACGGCTAAGGTGAGCGGCACTTTTCTATGACAAGATATACTCTTGGAGGATTTGTCACTTCCTCGCAAGAGGTAGTAGCTCCGAAAAAAATTTAAGGTTGTGATGCTTTTTTTGTCTATAGCTGAGGTAGTTCAGCGGGTCCAGGGTCAGACCGAAGAAAGCAAGAAAAACTCGGTTTGATTTTGAAGAGTTCGGAACTCCTGTCGATCGTAATTTTATTCGACCTTTACAATCTTACAACTAACTTTACTTAAAATAATATAACACGGTATTTCATATAATATACTTCATATATTTGGGATGGAGTCCCCGGCCTTTGTCGAAACCAAAGGCTCATATACGTAGAACGGGATAGAGTCCCCGGCCTGAAGGCACAAATACGTAGATCGGGATAGAGTCCACGGCCTGAAGGCACAAATGAGTAGAACGGGATAGAGTCCCCGGCCTAAGTCGAAACTAAAGGCACAAATAAGTAGAATGGGATAGAGTCCCCAGCCTCAGACGAAACTGTAGGCAAAAATACTACCATGGGATAGAGTCCCCGGCCTCAGTCGAAACTGTAGGCACAAATGCTACAATGGGATATAGTCCCCGGCCTCAGTCGAAACTGCAGGCACAAATACTGCAATAGGATAGAGTCCCCGGCCTCATTCGAAACTAAAGGCACAAATAAGTAGAATGGGATAGAGTCCCCGGCCTTAGTCGAAACTGTAGGCACAAATACATACTACCATACTACCAGCTCGAAAGCCAAAAAAAGGCGAAACTCCTATATCTAGTGCACGACGCACTCAGCAGTGTGTTTCTTGGTACTTCTCCTTTCGTACTCGAGAATGGTACGCACAACACTGGTTAAGGCAGAAGACGAATTCCCATACAAATTGCACATTTACTTTCCATATTCGTGGGAAGGAGTAAATGTGAATTTTAAAAGTGCAGAAAAACTCGTCCAACGTCACATCATGTTGATGTGTTTATATATCTGGCTGATGACGGTGAACCGTATCCGGTGGCTGGCGGATGTTATTATTTGAATTTTAAAAATAATAATTGAGGTGACAGTTAAATCGTCGTTGAGCGCGATGTGTGGTGGTAGGTAGAATGATGATTTAGCGATGAAGGGAAAAAGTGTGTAACTTCATTACAAGGTGGAAGAGGCTGGTATTGAACACCAGACCTCCGGCATGACAGTCCAACGCACTAACCATTACGCTACGGGCTTCGTGATGAGTGACTTAAATAAAATTATTTTTAATGATGGTTCAAAGATGGAGTTTGGTACTGGTTCAAGAGCTTTTTAAGTATTTTTTTAAAGCAATATAACTGGCCATTAAGGATATTCTCCAAACAAGACCCTTTCAAACCCAAACCCGAAATACTGCCAGCCAGACAAACAGCAGATGTTAAAGCTCTCTGCATTATTCTAATAAGTTCAGCAATGCCGTGAATAGCGAAAATAAAATTTAAAAAAATTGGTGGCGCAACAGCTCTTAAAGAGCCAGCGTCTACTGACTTACAACTCTCAACCATTTCTGTGTGCGTGTTGTTAGGCAGGAATAAAGTGGACCTTCAATTTTTTGCCGATTCTGAACGACTATAAGAATAGATAACTTGAAAGATTTTTCGAAAGAAGATAGAAGAGCTGACAAGGCTGAATATTACATAAACTCAAACGACCACTCTTATCTGGGATATAGTTGACTCTTTCCATATCCAATATTCGTTGAATTAGGATGAGGTATAGTTTAATCATAGATAGATAGTGATTTTCAATGAAGACATTAAATAGTCATGGGGTAGGAGCAGTCAGAGACCCAAGGGATGTCCATGTCACATCCAAACATGTAACTGGATTATCTCCTTGGGAATCAAAATGAATGCACCTCTGCATCCAGCCAACAAACTGCGTCTACCTTGGCATATTGTAAATGGAGGAGGCTTATCCACATGCATCAGACATTGAAAAGAAATCACAAATAAACCAAAAAACAACGAAAAACTGTAAAAAAAAAATTCAAAACATCAAATTGACATAAATAATTTCCTAATTCGCCTTAAACAAGGATAAAAGATACTTTTGGGAATAATTTAATACCTAATGCAGCACCAAGTTTAAAACCATTAATCTCTTTGATTGATAAATTATCTCAAGAGAGAAAACATATTGTGAGAAATATTTATGAAAATGCGAAAACATTATTTTAGAAATTATTTATTTTTCCTTAACTTTTCCGAAACATTTTTCAAAAATATAATTGAAAAGCATTTGGAAAACTTTTTTTTGATAAAATGATTGTGTTTTTGTTTTTGGCTTTTTGGTTATGTGGACACATCTTGATGTTTGATGAATCCCTTAGGATATTAACAGTTTTGTATGTTTATCTTTCACATTCTAAAATAGAGTGGCAACCATTTTTTTATTTTTTTTTTTGAAATGTCCTTGCTGGATTTTGTATCCATGTCGCAAGTGTCTTCATATCACTGACATCCTGTTTGCTTTTGATAAACATCTCGGTGGAGAGATGATTATGTTTTTCTCTTTTTTTTCTGTTATTTTATCATACATATAGGTACACACACACAAACTAAAATAATATGTTGTGTCAGGCAGATTTCAGGTATGCCACTCATTCGGTTTGTTTGTTTGCTTGTCACACCTGCTTTTTATCTCTGATCCATATCCCGATCCAGCAAAAAGGAACGCGCAGCAGAAATGAGATAGAAGTTCACTCGCAAGCATAAATAATATTTTTATAGGGCGGTGGTGTGTGGGTGAAAGTCGTTAGAAGAAATGTTTAATTAAAGAAATATGTTCAAACAGAGCATCATTTTCGTAGCTCTTTAGGTGCCTAAGCATATATGTACTGTGCCAGTGCCAGTGCCATATTAGGTGTAAAGTTGGCCATAGAGCAAAATGACACAAAGTATGTCTTCCAGAAGGGAAATCTTACACACAAAAGGATACTCACAAAGGACTCTTACTTTTTGAGACAGGTTAAGTTAAAGAGGATTTACTTAAACTTTTCGGTTTGATGAGGTTGGTAAATATTATAAGAACGTATATCCATGTACCTACATTTACGTATATACCTATATTCTCCTTGCCTAACATTAAAACAACACAAAACTTGTTAAAGAGGTGTCTTTTTCATATTGCATTGTGCGGGGGGGGGGAGTTGAGTTGTTGATGTGATGGAAATTTTCATCTAGAAGAAATCCCATCACCATCAGATGAAATTATTCAACTCATGCTAATATGTTTATTTGGGGGTAGGCTATGTGTTTGAGTTAGGTATAGTAACTTCATAATTTTTTGTGGAAAGGTATAAGCGAGACCACACATCCACTTACCCTAATGCAGTTTGTGGTCGTATTAGTCCACCTGAAGGACGTGCGTTAAGGTAGTTTCATATACATAAATACCCTATCGTAGAGCTTTTATGTGAGGCAATGTACCGAAAGGAATGTTAAGGGTTTTAATTTTGTTTACCCAGAAAAACTAAATTAAGTTAAACTAAGTATTCAGGTTGTAGTTTTGTTTGAAACTGCTTTAAAGTAAAGTAATTTAGGGAATATTTAAACAAAGAGTGTTAAGTAGTTTTAATTACAATGGCATACTTCAGATAATATTAAGCAAGGGACACAGGAACATTACTTTATACCAAATAAGTAATTGATGGACTTTATGTCCTCAATTGGATTGTATGTACTGCACATCTACATGCAATTGGATTAAGGTATTCTGTTTGCCCAAAATCGGAAATAAAAAATAAAATAAATTTGGCGGCACAATAGCTCATGAAGAACTAGGGCCTAATGACTTACAACTATCACCCATTCCTGTGAGCATGTTTGCAGGAATGGAGGGGACCTACAGTTTACTGCTGAATCCGAACGGCTAAGCTGAGCGGGAGATACTCTTGGAGGATTTGTCAATTCCTCGCAAGAGGCAGTAGCCCTGAAAAACATTTTTACGTGGCAGACCCCCTGGCGTGACAGTTTAACGCACTAACCATTACGCCAGGGGCTACTACCTCCATTATTAATTGTTTTAAAGATGGGTAAAAACTCAAAAGTCCATTTTTTGTCATAATCTTACAATATGAGTTCCCCGTCTTAAAAGAAAGAATTTCTTTTACTAGGGATGTACGGCCAGTCTGGGCCGCATACTCAAAAACTTTATCATAACACTTTTTTTAACTAAATTTTTAAATAAATAAATAAATTTGATGGCACAACAGCTCATGAAGAACTAGGGCCTAGTGACTTACAACTCTCAATCATTCCTGTGTGCGTGTCTGCAGCAATGGAGGGGACCTACAATTTATTGCCGAATCCGAACGGCTAACGAGCGGCACTTTTCTGTGACAGGAGATACTCTTGGAGGATTTGTCAATTCCTCGCAGGAGGCAGTAGCCGTTTTTTCTTTTTTAAATAAATAGGTGACGAGGCTGGGGATCGAACCTTAGACCTCTGGCATGACAGTCCATCGCACTAACCAACACGCCACGGCTACTACAACTATATTTTTACAACATTTTTACTAACGGACTCGTTTGTTTCTTTTTCAAATTAAATTTTTGAAAAGAAAAAAAATTAGAACAGCAGAGTTTTGAAAAATAGATTTTCTAACATGCAGTTTTTTTCAATACCAAAAAAAAAAAAAAACAAAAACAAAACAAAAATGGTTCAAATTAAGTGCAGGGAAATGCCTCAAAAAATTCGAGCAGGTATATTATTCCATTTACTTTTCCTTAATTATAATTATTATTTCATAATCAGGTTAAAGATTTATAGCTCACCCAAGCGGAACTTAAGTCCATTGCGAACTTAATTTCATTAAATTTTTGTTTGCGTCTTTAAAAAGGCAGCTTTTAATAACCTTTAATATTATTTCTTTTTTCTGATTAAATTAAAAAAAAAAAAAAACCCTTGAATAAATTTGTTCGTAAAATTAACCATAAGAAATACTTAAATGTTATACAAGTATTTTAAAAGTATGCAATCTTTGTATGTGGACATATTTATTTCTTTAAGAAAATCCAAATAAAATTAAATATCAAGCAGGCTGAATTCTCAGATGCTCATTGGTATTGTGATTGTAAATTTAGTAAGTCTTTTATCGATCCAATGCACGATAAATCTAATATAAGGTGTAAAAGGTCACGAATATGTATTCCAGAATAAACATACATATCTCAAAAACAATAAAAAAGTAAATAATTTGTGCAACGTAACTGTATGAGTTCTAATAATATTAGAAATTAAAAATTTGTATAAAAATAAGAATTTTTTTTTTCTACTGCTGATTGTGTTAAGTGGCTTTTAATTTCTTAAACAGTTTTACAATTTATTAAAAGAAAACAACAAGAAAAACAAAAATAAGTAAATATATTGTTTTTTTCTCACGAACATTTTGCGGATCCACTTTTTGGTTTCTGCCTCGGAGCTTCCGCACATCTAGCTACGCTACTGCAATCATATCGCTTAAAACTAAATACTAAAAAAAAAATTTTAAAAAAATTACGCATACGCCACAGTGTACCTATAACATAGTGTCACAAAGTCACATTGTTTATAGTTGATAATTAGGTACATTGATCAAGAATCTTTTAATATTTAAGGAAATATATTTAAAAATATTTTCTTTACGTTTACTGTGAACTGTTTAAGAAAAAAAAATTAAAAAACAATAACTATGAGCAGTCTAATTAATACATGGATGTCAATAATGATTAAACTTATTTTTTATAAAAGCGGCTAAGAATAAGTAAAAGTCTTGCCTTCGTTTTGTCGAAACCTCGTGCAAAAATGACATTTAAATGTATATTTCATATAAAAAAAAATACAATTACATATATTATTTGTCAAAAACCGAGAAAAAAATTTTAATTTGCTTACACTAAATATTATCTAAACAAATGCCCCAACCTTTTGTATCAATCAACACGTTTCAAAGCTTTCTCAGTTCTAAGAATTTTATATTATTTTTTGAAACCGTTATTATTTCTTGCAATATAATTAGGTACTATTGGGCAAGTTTTGATTCTTAAAACAATCGAACTCGAGATGTCAGAAAAACTTTACATTACGATAAAAAAAAAAATGTTTGGGTTTAAGAAAAAATTAAATTATTTTCTTTTTGCAAAATCATTTTTTTTTGAAAACGAGTTAATGAATTTTTCTGAAATTATGGTTCTAGTGGTAAATTATCCTTTAGCATACCTAACAATTTTTTTTTCTAAAAAATTTCTTATAAAAAAAAAAATACTTTTTTGAGAAAACCGCTGGAAACGAAAAACTAAGACCTAGTGGCTTAGTACCAGACTTAAAATCTAGTATGCTGCTGATGCGAAGCGAAACTTTTTGTTGCTCTAAAACATGACAGCGAAATGTTTTCGAAAACCACATCGAAAAAAAAAAAAACAAAAAATAAACACAAATGCACAAAAAGCATATAGAAAGCCGCATATTTTAATAAAAGCTCAAATGTCAGTTTTTCGTACACAATTATTCATCCGGCCAATTAATTCTGTTCGAAAAAAGCGCAGAAACCTCTTCAAATAGTCTGCTATTATTGCCAATTTTGCTCAACCGACAGAGAACCGCGAACGAAAAGCAGAACGAAAATTTTCGTTTATGATTTCGTTGTGTCACTTTTGTATGGGATTTTTTTTGTTCACATCAGCAACGTAGTAAGATTAAGTAAGTAAATACTTAAATTTATTGAATTTTTTATAATCAAATAAAACATTCTGAGAAAACTGATTCAAGATAAACCTATAAAATCTCTAAATATCTCTTTGATTTTCACTATTGTCCCTTTAATCAATCAATACACATAGATACATACATATATAGATAATAACCACTAAGTAACTGTCCAATATATCAAAGACATTTAATTTAATAACTTTATTATATTATACACATTAATTACCCCATAATTGCCCTTGTAGAAAATTATTAATTTAAACTTCTTGGACCAACATCCGTGAATTGGAAAATCAAATCTAATTACACAGTGCGATAAATTCCACAACGCATTGTTCAGCAAATAGTCTATTATAATAATTTCATCTGCCTTACTATTAATTATAAGCAGGACTAACCCACTTACCCATTTTACCATTGAAATTTATTTCAACTGAGTTTAAGGCCAACAAATCAAAAACTGAAACACGAAGGAAAATTATACAGAATTAAAGGCATTTAGGATTTTGAGTGCAACAACTTAATGTTAGAGCGATTAAGATCAGCCATTACCATAGTTTGTCATCTTAATATTTCAGATATGAGTTTCTGACATTAAAACATTGTTTTAATTTGTGCTTCTATTAAATGAAATTATTTGTTTTTAATATGTATATGTTACCGTAAAAAGCCGAAATAATAAAATTCTAGAATTTACCGGTAAAGCCTAGAATTTCTCAGCACCATTGGTTAAAATTGTTCTAGGATTTATCGGTAAATTTTAGAATTTCATTATTTCGGCTTTTTACAGTAACATATATATCTTGATCCTAACGTTTCCAATCTAGGTATTATAACAGAATTATGAAGAGCTTTTCGTCACAATGTTTTAAAGGAGTGAACCGATTTGTTTAAAATTTGGTACAAAAAATTATTATGATAAGTTGCAAAGAAAGCTATGACTGGTGCCTTAACTCATTTTAATAATTAGTATCATACTGAGCCAAATTTCTGTTCACAAAATGAAAATCATTAAAAAAATTTATCTACCTTAATAAGAATTTCCTAACAAGTTTTAATAAGCTAAAGAAGTGAAGTTACTGCCCCAGACTTGCATCAAATAAAGTTACAAAAAAGAAAACAGAAAAACTTATTTTCCCCTTAAATTTTATATTTAAAATCAAATATGTTTTTCATTTTCATTTTTTTCCAATTTCCTGCAGGCACTTTTCTTTGTTTTTTTTTTTTTTTTTTTTTTCAGTTATAAATTGTAATATTCATTTCCAAGAAAACCCAAACATCTTTCTATAATGGTCCTGAGGGGAAAATTAATTCTCGTCTGCTTTTACTTTAAAATCAAAAATTCAACTTGTTTTGGATTGAAAGTTCTGAAACAACAAAAAGTTTTTTTTTTTTTTTTTTTCAAAAAACAAAAAAACTCTATGTAGGTACGTACATTATGATGTAGGTAAGTAGTCCATTTTATATTTATTTATTTTTTTATGAAGCACAGAAATTCTCTAATATAAATATGTATATATCCCACATTTTATACCACTCAAAGAGAGGGTTTTATCTGGTTACCCCTAAGAGGATCATTTCGTGTGGGTTCGTGTCTAAACGATTTGACTTGAAAAAGGATAGGTGATAGGCATACATAAACAGAAAATATGTACATATATATATGATAATACATACATAATACTGTGTGTAAAAGGTGCTCCTTTTAGAGCTTTAGAATCTTTTTTTATGCACATCTTATCTCCTTTTAACTAAGAATTGAATTTTTAATTAATTCTTGTTTTTTTTCCAAAATTAAACCTGGAAATTGCGCCAGAATCATTTCTTTTTTCCCAATTTTGAACAGAAAAGTATTTTTGGCGTTTTTTTTCAAAAATAAATTCTGGCAATAAGTTTCATAAGTTTGGCCACATTTTAGGATCGAGAACAACGCACTATTGGCTTCCAAAGTTTTTTGGCTGTACTTTCTTTTTCCTCCACTAGTTTTTGCGCAATTATAAGAAACACTTTGCCAAAAATTTTAATTTTTTTTTATCTTTTTTTTTTTAAGAGTGTCTTTTCCTTTGAAATTTTTTTTGAACCAATTAAATAAATTGATTCCATAACTTGCTAATATAACTTTAAAGACATATTTTTTCGTCGTTGTGCATTATTTTATTTTTTTTTAGCCCCTCACCGTAAGATTAAGTAAAGGTAAAAAAAACGTCTTTTTAAAGACTTTTAGTTAATCTTTCACTGCTGTACAAATATTGCCTTAAATTGGTAAGAAAATTTCAAAAACGTTAGACCACCAGTATATCTGTGAAGTTTCAAATTGATCTATTCAACGGGTTTCCTGTACTGAATTATCAAAGTCGTAAAAACTAATTAAAGGAACAAATTGTAGGGTTCATAAACAATGTGAAATAGTCATCAAAATGGAAACGAGAAGAACAATTTCTGTCCACTTTTTTCACAGTTTTGCATTATTTACAATAAATAAACAAGTTATCGAATCAATTCATTTAATTGGCCCAAACAAAATTAAAAAAAAAAAGAAACACTCTTCAAAAAAAAAAATTTTTTAATTTAAATTTTTGGCTATTGATGTTCCTTATCATTTATCACAGTTCTTTTAAAAATACTACAAAAAATGTATTTTTTTTGTTCCCTTAATTTTTTTTACTAGTGTAGATCTGTAGATCCATATATTACTGTGTATAAGCAATCTATTATAAATTGGAACAAAAAATGGGTATTGGACTGTTGCAGTCGATGAAAATTCATTTTTGGACAAATTGGTACAAATTTGACAACAGACAGTGACGTCAATTCTTGAATAAAATATTTGATGTATACGTTTTGCGAATTAAAATAGTATTAAATGGTGCAGGAATAGAAAACAAAAATTCTAAGCCAAGGCGCTCACTGAAGTGTTGACGAAATAGAGTGGTAAACGAGTAGCGAGAGGCAGTGGAGTGTTGATAAAGTGGCGATGGAGTGGCGATGGCGATGGAGTGGCGGAGAAGTGATATGAAAGTTATTTAACGCGCACTGCGGTTGCAAAATACATTCCAATTAAATCACAAACATATTCGAGTACTACATCACCACTCACTTGCCACTTGAAAAATAAAATGGCACCACACCACCTGCAAAATATCATGCCACCACCGACCGCCAGGGTGTTCCAGAATTTCATGTTAAAAAAAAAAAAAAAAAACAAGCATTTTTATCCAAAACGGTGAAAGTAGTATTTTACTTTAAAATAAAACTCAAATGTTAATGTTTGCAGTAACTGCAGAGTATTTAAAAACTAGTAGAGGAAAATGTTGTGTTTGTGTTGCAAAAAGTTTTTTTTTTATTTAGTGGCACATCAACAATAGTATATTTCAAGTTTAACAGTGGAGAATAAATAAATTAATAAGTAAAAATAAATAAAAAACAAAAAATTAGATTTCTTTGAAACTTTCGTCAAAGTCCGAAGTAATTTCTAATAAATTAATCATTTGTTGAGAGTATCGTGCTTCGAGGTCTTTTTCGGTCCTAACATGCCTTAGCGAAGAAATAAGAGGGTCCGATGAGGCTGCAAGCACGTTAAATAGGTCTTCATTCTGCCGTATCCTTGAAACCTTGCATGTATTTTGGTACCTATATTTTTTGTAGTCTTTATTTTTGGATTTCTGAGCTTCTTCTGACAGTTCTCCGATTGGCAACGACTGATATTCGATTATACTTTGGAACCTAATATTCTGATTGCATTAAATAAAAAGGATTACACAACAGGCAACAAATCACGAAAACTACCTGATTTATCATAAAAAAAATATTACCTAGTCCTCGTGTCCTAATTATTTAAATTTGAGGTAGTCAAAAAATGACCGGAGGACCATAAAATTTATTTATTATATGTGGTTAAGAATATATTTTTCATGTAAAAATAATTTTTTTATGACCACTTGCATTTTTAAGAATATCGTAAAAAAAAACCCATAAATGAATAAAAATTACCTTCTTTAATAAAAACCTCTCTAAACCGCAAATAGGCAAAAACTGGCAGCTCATGTTTTTAGTAAATGTTTCATAAATAGTTAAAGATTAAATTTTCGTTTAGACGATTTTAGACCAAAGGTTTTTAAAGGATTTTTTATAACTCAACTCAAATTAAAAAAATTGAAAAACGACTTTTCGAAAATCTTAAAATTAAAAACAAAATGGATCATAATTGTAAAATTGTAATAAAAATGGTCATTTTTACAAGCTCAAATAAAAAAAATATAACTTTTGAACAAGGTTTTTAGATTTTAACGCCGAAACTCTGAAACTTTTCATAAAACAAATTTTTTGTCTTAGATTTTAAAAATAAGGAAACTTTGACTACTGGTATCATCCGAATCCTTCGACCAATTTTAAAATTTCTTTCGGCTATATATTTCCTAATCCAGTAAATAAATTAGTTTTTGATTTTAAGCATACACGAAAATTAAATTTTGCAAGCACTTTTGCACAAAGGCGCCAAGCGAAGAACGAATGTTTAAAAATGGAACAACTTTTTACTTCAGTTTAATTTCCATTTAGTTAATAGTTTTTATGTATTTTTTCGTGCGTCGGCTCTATTAAGTGAAGAAAAAACATAACAAAATAAATTGGAATGATGGCGGCATGTGTTTGATGATTTCAATTTTATTGAGGTTTTTTGTAAGTCTCAGGAGTGATACCAACGTATTAAAATATTATAAATTAAAATATTGCAGTGTTCAAAAAATCCAAAGGCAGACCTGGATCTTGTGTTGTTTTTGTAATACTTGTATTGATGTTTCCAAATCCAATCCGGATCTGATCTGGGGGGAAAATAAAATACAGCTATTGTTTGTTTTATTGTACTTTTTTTTAAATCACTTCGTGGAGTAATATGCTAGGTGTTTTTTTGCTCACTTTTTTTTCAAAATCTATTGCTGTTACGAAAAAAGTGTTAAAATCTTTTTTGATAGAATTTCACAAACGACAATTTTGATCTAAAACGTTTGCAAAAAAAATTATAATTTTCAAGGTAAAGAAAACTGAATTTCTTCTCTAAAAAACAAAAAATCAAAATTCAGGGTTCCTTGAATTTAGGAAATTCTAAACAAACAAAAATTAAACTATATTCACGCTATAATTCAGCTTTTTCTTAATTTGTTTAAAAGTGAAAGTTAAAATGTTACTGAACATAAATTTATTTTATACTCAGTCAAAAAAACACACGCTATAGATGTAAGAGTAAATACCTTCATATACATACATAGATATGCACCACATACTCACAAATCGATTTCAAAACTAGTTCATTATCCATGAAATGAAAATTCATATTACGTATAGGTATATTTTACTGAGTAGACTAATATAATCCACTGTTGACATAGTTTCCTCACTCTCCATAGAGACTGATGCTTATCCAACCTTCCTTTGGCTTAAACAATTCATTTAGAAAAGCTATTGGAAATAGAAAAAAAAAAAAACTTACACAACAACAAAAAAAAAATACATCAAAGTGCGAAAGGATGGGTAAACAGCTATAGCTGCAAGTTCATGGACACAAAAATCCTCCTACCTTATAGGTTCTCCAGATACAATATTAATTTTTCAGATTGAACTTTTTTGTTTTGTTTTTTATTATTATTTTTTTTTTTTGTTAAGTTTTTGTTTGAGCAGTCTCCAGTTTTTCCAGTGTTTTTCCTCCTATTAAACAGAAGAGTTTTGCTCTAATTTTTTGCTTCGAGCAGCTTTCTCTGTTCAAACAATGCCAGAGTAGACTTTTGTTATCCTTGAGATTTTTTGCCATTTTTTTTCTGCGCTTGTTGGTTCAGAAACATAAATTGTTGGCAAAAAAAAAAACGAAATCCAGAGAGAGTTGTTTTCTAGAAAAATTGGAACAGATAGGTAGCTTTCGTTATTTTTTGTTTTTGTTTTAGTTTTAATTATTTCAATAGTTTTGCTGCTGCTGCACTACTGGGTACCTAACCTACCTGCTTGTTTGAAAAATAAGTTTGGGAAATTTATTTTTCGTGTTTTTTTCAGGAGATGCTTCTGAGAATTATACTTTTGTCATGAAAAATAGCAATAGGTATGGGGATAATCTCTTTATTAATAAGAAAGATATGTTATACTTGTTTAGAATTATTTAGGAAAAAGTGTATCTTGGTATTTTAGTATAACACCGAAACTCGCTGGTTTTTGTAAAAGATGCATGAACTTGTGCACAATCACACTGTGGTATTAAAAGTTGAATATTATAAAACTTATCTGACTTCTGATTTTTAAAAAAATTAATCGATTATGGAAACCTTTATTTTATACCATTAAAAAAAAAGTAGTTTAGGGTTAGTTAGCTTTAATCCAATTTTATTTGAAAAACTTTCTACACATCATGCGGTATTTGAACCCGCGCATCAGACAGCATACTTAAAGGGGCTTATAAAAATGCTGATGCTCCAAATGCATTTGATAAACAAACAGCACATCTCGACCTGTGACGTCAGTGGTCAGCAGTAGCATAGTGCGTAGTGCATACAGCTTCGAAGACTGAGCATGCGCAAATCTGATGCACGGGTTCAAATACCGCATGATGTGTAGAAAGTTTTTCAAATAAAATTGGATTAAAGCTCAGCACCACTATAAAGGAGACTGATGATAGGGCTTGGCACCCCTTGAAATAGCTATATCTCCAGCCAAACAAAAATAAAACGAATCAAAAAATACCTAAAATTAATTCGTAAGCAATTGGTGGTAGCACCTTTAAGTTGTTGTTGTTGTTCAAAAAATTCAATAAAATATTTTCTGTTTATATTGTTGCTCGATAATTTAACAACAGTTAATTATGTTCAGATACTAAAGTCACATTAATCATTAAATAGTTCTTTAAACAATTTAAAGAAAGAATTATTGATTTCTGTATTATGTACCCTAGTACTTGCACACCTTGAAATTCTATAAAATATTCTGTAATTGGCATAAAAACTAAAAAGGCAGACGGGGCACAGCAATGCACTAATGATTTACGTTACTATAATTTAATTTAGATTTTTGGATAAAATAAATCTGAATCTATCTATCTATTTATCCACTAGAAAATATTTCTGCTTTCATAAAAGACCCCAATATTAAAAATCCGACAGTTAGAACCAAAATTACAGACTTCTGAGTCTGGTTATTAATTCGATACCCAGCAAAATAGTTTTTTCGTGTAAAAAAAAAAAAGATTCGAGGTTGTATTCAAAATACCGTCCGTGCGTCGATTTGTGCGCTTGTGCATCTGTGCGTCCACTGTAATTTGAGCTAGAGCCTAACCGGATGGGGCCGATTTGCCTCAAATTTGGTACACAGCATTTTTATGTGGTTCCCCAGAGTAGAAATTCGAATTTTTGATTCAGGTCATATTGTAGTATTATGCAAGGTATGACAAAAAGCTAGATAGTATAGGTTTGGTTGAGACAAGAAAAAAATCATATGGAAGGGGGGTCTGTTTTCCCCTGTTTATCCGGGAGGTGGGAGGGGAAATTTTCTAACTTGAAATGGAAAAACATTATAAAAAATACATAAAAACTTATACCTATATTTTTTTAAAAGCTATAGAAGTCCGTTCTTTTGCTTTGTTTTTAGATAATAATTTTTCAAAATTTTGCAAAAGTAATGAAAAAATTCTGCTCAAACTAATGTTTTTTTTTCCAAAATTTTCCGTTATTAAGTAGTATTTATGTTTTTTATATTCGATGCTTCTATCAATTAGCGAAACGTTAAAAACCAGATATCTAACAGCCCTATTCTGCTAAACGTTCGTGTGAAAATTTTTATTCTGTTATCCGTCCGTCGTCGGGGGGAAACGATTATGTGTAAAATTTCATATACAATGTCGATTAAAATAAAAGTTTCACAGCTATATTTTCTTGAAAACATCGAAAATAAAGGTCGGTTAAGTTTTGTACTCGAAAGACAAAAGATTTTAAAAAATAAATTAAAGCAAATTGAATGAAACATTCACGTGAATCGAAAGTTTCGATTGAATCATTTAGCAGAATAGGGCTGTTATAATGTCTTCTAGTTTTCGGGAAAATTAGTGCAGTACAGTCGTGCATATTTTTTTTGTTATGATTATATAGTTATAGTTATGTTCTCTTGCAAATCTTTGAACTCGACCATCATTAGAACCAAAGATAACCTCTGTTTCGGTAACGTGAAATCTTTACACAGTTTCCCACACTTGGGTTTTTAGCTATGCGCATTGACGTAGTTAGGGGTGAGTGTACGCAATCATTTAAGGGGCAAATGTGCACATATGGAAATCGTATGAAAATTCATATGTTTCTAATTAAATTCAATTTTAAAGATAAATTCCCATGCGAACTTGTATGGAAATTCATACATGATACATTGATGGTAAAGTTGGGTTTTTTAGATAAATTCTTTAATTTAACTGATGTTGTAATGTTGTAAGCCAGATCCACAGACTATAGTGCCTATAAGTCTGTGAAGTTGGCAGGACATTTTTCGCGTAGAGTCTTGGGACCAAGACAGGAATTTGCAGTTTTTTTTGCATTTCTATTCCGGATTTTTCAGTTCAAAAAATAGTAGGTGTAATCATGTGACCTGCTAACTTCACAGTAAAGTTACCAGGTCATGCCCTTTTTTCAGCAACCCGTAAAGCTATTACATTGAATTCGTCTGAATATTCTCATTGTTTCTTGTGTAAGAATATTTGATCGTATCGAGATCGGTATCGGCTCTATAGTGTGAATCTAGCCTTAAAGTTCCATTTATTTAAGTATGAAATGTAATTTGTTTTTTGTTATTTTTTTTTGTCTTCGTCACTAATAAAATTTATTTATTGATTGTGAAGGCAAATCTGGGCTTTAAACTTAATTTAATCATAGAAAAGTTGAACTAAAACCGTGCACACCCTTGACCCATAGACTGAGTACACTTAACCCTACTCTGGGGCAAGTGTACGCTTTTTGGTTTATTTGTTTTTTTTTAATAAAAACAAATCTACAAATTTGTATATTGATTATTTTATAATTGTTAATAAATAATAAGTAATCAAAACATGTATCCTCATAATTCAATTAATTTTTTGAATGAAAATAAAATTCTACTTTAAATCCTGCTTCAAAGTCAAAAGTGCGCACACATACCCCAAACTACTCTACGAACTACGAGTGCACGGTTATACAACTATAAGTCTATACTTTTTATGACAGGGCGAAAAGATTAATTTAATGTTCTATGTTCGTTGAATCCCCGAAACTACCAATTTTAGAGTAATTTAATTCTTTAATATATGATAAGTTTGACATATAACTTTGGGCTGAAATTGGAAGTTTTGGGAGGCAAATAAACATTTATTATTGATTTTTCTAGGGTGGGAAATCAGTTTTTTTTAACTGTATTTGGTATTTGTTGTTTGTCAATAAGTAGATACTTTCTTTAACAAGAAGAACTTCCCTGGAGGTGTTAGTGGGAACAAGTGCACTAGTTTAGTGTTGTCCATTTTTCTAGGAGGGGTAAACATTTTTCTAGTTGGACGTTGTCCCCTTGCCCCACCCTAACTACGCGCATGACTATGCGTTTTGACAGAAAAATGTGAAAGTTTGTAAAAATTTGCAATAAATTTTCCGTTACCAAACAAGTTAGACCTCTGAACCCCATTAAATCGGCTATTTTTAGAATTCATTTTTTTACAAGTTTTCTCTCTATCTCTCTCTTGGTCCCAATACAAAATTTTCTTTTGTTAATATAATTATTTCCGGTTAAATTATGTGCACTTCTTTGGCACAAAACCTCAACAAGAGTACATATATAATTCATATGCCTTTGCTATTATTAGACCGCGTAAATTGTACCACAAAGTTCGTGTTTGCGGTTTAATTATTATAATGATGAGCAAGTGATTGTATATGTTACATAGCAGTATATCCTTAAGCAACTTCCTCCATGAACTGCAAAAACTTGCAATTTAGTACTTTGTACTTAAAATTTACGAAAATTGAAATAAACTGATGGTAACTTTGCTCAAATACAAACATTTTCCGTTACAAAAATTACTTTACATGCTTATTGAGCTATAAAATATCCAATTTATTGAAATCTTGCATATATTTTGTGTCATTCTATTCAACAAGTAGATAAAATTCTTGCGTGCATCGAATGACTATCGACTATATACACTTTTTCTAAACCAACAATTTCTTTTTCTTCGAGTTCGCCTATTTATCCTTGTGAAACCAATTTAAAGAAGTTTCTTCCGAATTTTACTTGAAAAAAAAAAATACATAAAAACGGGAAAAGAAAATCACATCCTCTTTTGTGAGTTTGATGTAAAATGATACGTTTATGTTGAAAATAAGAAAATAAAACGGCAGGTGATAGAGATGCTTTGAAAAGATAAATCGAAAGGAAATAGGAAATATGAAAAGAAATTCTTTAGGTAAGAGTTAAGTTGAATACAAACACTCAATTTATATTATAACGATTTTTCTAAACATACATACACATATATATATGTGAACATTTTTGTGTAAAAGAGTTTATATATGATGGCTTTGCTGTTGATGTTTGTTTGTATAACAAGGAAGACGTTTTTTTTTTTAAATGGACAAAAAAAAAAGGATTCAAATTTACAAAAGACGCTTTCGGCTGGAAAAATAATAATAAACTCAGGCATATAAGTGTCTTGAAAACGATTTAAATAGAAGACATAACGAAGGGTTTGAATCTACTTTTGAAGCGAAAAGGAAAAATGGATTTGGGTGTTAATTCATACGAGTGTTTGTGAATCAATTGAGTAAATCGCACATTTATGAATTCAAAAGTTTTAAAATACTTTGAGGTCATTAAGAGCCTTAGCCATACACATCAATGAAAAGCATCACATAAAATTTAAAATATTATAATTGATTTGTTCGTACTATGTATCTGTGTTGTAACTCCTGAATGTTTTTGTTTCAATTTTAATATTTGCGTAGTGAAAATGTAATACCTATGCAATGCTTTTAAAAGCTGCTGTTTGGCTGATAAAGTATGGTGAATCTCCTTAAAAATGGTTAAGCTGAAAAATGGTTGCTTAAAACTTTTAGTTACATGTATTGTATATCTATGTCCACTTTTCCCACAAAATTTCTATGAAAAACCTCCCAGACCTTTGTTTTATTTTACAAGTACCTGAAAAGTAGTTACAACTATTTTGGATACTAAAAGTATGAAGTGTAATCAAATTCGTTAAGGCCGATTTCAATTTTCACTCTAGGAAATCACATAAAAATGTGCTGTACTAATAAATTTTAGCAAATGGGCTCTATCTTATTACTTTAAACGAGCAATTCTTGTATATATATATATATATATATATATATATATATATATATATATATATTTATAACTGGTTTCTCGGAAACGGCTCTAACGATTTGGATGAAATTTTCAGAGTTTATTCTAATGAGTGAGAAAAAATTAAAAAATTTTTTTTTATGAAAATCCGCCCACTGCCACGCCCACATTTCACATTTCTTTTCCTCTCAAAAACTATTTAATTTTCTCAATTTCTCGGAAACGAATAAGTCGAATTAATTGAAATTTACAGGGTGTTTTCTTTTGAGCAAGAAAAAAATTAAAAAAATATTTTTTGTAACATCCGCCCACTTCCACGCCCACTTTTATTAATTTTTGGTTTTTCGGAAACGGCTCCAACGATTTTGATGAAATTTTCGGAGTTTGTTCTTATGAACGAGAAAAAAATTTCGAAATTTATTATGGTCAAATCCGCCCACTGCCACGCCCACTTTTACTATTTATTGGTCTTTCTCGGAAACGAGTCAATCGATTTGATTGAAATTTTCAGGGTGTGTTTTCTTGGCTAAGAAAAAAATTAAAAAAAATTATTTTAGTAATATCCGCCTACTTCCACGCCCACTTTTGTCAATTTTTGGTTTCTAGGAAATGGCTTCTACGATTTTGATGAAATTTTTGGAGTTTGTTCTTATGAACGAGAAAAAATTTCTAAATTTGTTTTGATCAAATCCGCCCACTGCCACGCCCACTTTTACTTTTTATTGGTATTTCTCGGAAACAAATCAATGGATTTGATTAAAATTTTCAGGGTTTTTTTTTTTTGGGGAAGAAAAAAATGTAAAAAATATTTTTAGTAATATCCGCCCACTTCCACGCCCACTTATATCAATTTTTGGTTTCTCGGAAGCGGCTCTAACAATTTTGATGAAATTTTTGGAGTTTGTTCTTATGAATGAGAAAAAAATTTGGAAATTTGTTTTTTTTCAAATCCACCCACTGCCACGCCCACTTTACTATTTATTGGTATTTCTCGAAAACAAGTCAATCGATTTGATTTACATTTTCAGTGTTTTTTTTTTGAGCAAGAAAAAAATTCAAAAACTATTTTTAGTTCTATCCACCCACCGTCACGCCCACTTTTATCAATTTTTGGTTTCTCGGGAACGGTTCTAACGATTTTGATAGATAAAATTTTCAGAGTTATTTCTTATTGATGGTAAAAAGTTTTTGTAATTTTTTATGGCGAAATCCGCCCACTGTCACGCCCACTTTTACTATTTATTATGATGAATCAATCGATTTGATTAAAATTTTTTAAGGTTTTTTATTTTGGACAAGAATACGATTAAAAAAATATTTGAAGTAATAACCGCCCACTGCCACACCCACTTCAATCAATTTTTTGTTTCTCAGAAACGGCTCTATCGATTTTGATGAAATTTCAAGAGTTTGTTCTTATGGATGAGCAAAACAATTTAAAATTAAGTTTGGCAAAATACACCCACTTCTACGCCCACTTGTACTATTTATTGGTGTTTCTCGGAAACGAATCAATCGATTTGATTGAAATTTTCAGGGTGTTTTCTTTTGGGCAAGTAAAAAAATAAAAACATATTCTTAGTAATATCCGCCCACTTCCACGCCCACTTTTATGAATTTTTGGTTTCTCGGAAACGGCTCTAACGATTTGGATGACATTTTTGGAGTTTATTCTTATCAACGAGAAAACAAAATCGAAATTTGTTATGGTCAAATCCGCCCACTGCCCCGCCCACTTTTATTAATGTTTGGTTTCTCGGAAACATTTCACTCGAATTTGATAAGATTTTGAGAATATGTTTTTATGAACGAAAAAAAATTTCGAAGCTTGGGTAAGATCCGCCCACTGGGAATCGAATCAATCGATTTAATTAAAATTTTCAGAGTTTTTTCTTTTGAGAAGGAAAAAAAAAAACATTTTTATTAGTATCCGGCCACTGGTACGCCCCCTTTTATTATTGTTTGGTTTCTCGGAAACGTCCCTAACGAAATTGATGAAGTTTTCAGAGTTTGTTCATGAACGAGAAAAAAATTTTGAAATTCGTTTTGATTAAAATCCGCCAGCTGCCGCGCCTATTCTTATTAATTATTGGTCTTACTAGAAAATGTTTCAATCAAATTGATTGAAATTTTTAGTTTTTTTTTCTTTTCAGCAAACACAAAATTTAAAAAAAAATATTTTTAGTAATATGCACCCACTGACACGCTCACTTTTATTAATTTTTGGTTTCTCGGAAATTGCTCTAACGATTTTGATGAAATTAAGTGTTTGTTTTAATGAACGAGAAAAAAAATCTAAATTTTGTATGGTTAAATCCACCCACTTATATTATTTATTCGTTTTCCTCAATTTCTCGGAAGTGAATAATTGATTTACTTAGTTGAATTTTTATTAGTTTTGTCTTTTGAGCTAGAAAAAAATTCCAATAATAGGCTGAGTTCCGAAGTTTAAAAAATGTTTTTGATACGCATCAGCAACGCAAACTTGATGCTTGGTAGAAATATTATACGGCATAAGTTTGACATTTCGGAACGCAAAAAAAATATTTTAAATCGAAGCAGCTAAAAAGATTTGGATGCGCCGTTTGCGCAGTAAATGCGTATCTGATCCATTCCGGCCATACTTTTAGTAAAATCCAGCCACTGCCACGCCCACTTTTTATTATTTCTTGGTTTCTCGATAATGGTCCCAATGAGTTGGATACAATTTTCAGAGTTTGTTCTAATGAACAATAAAAAATTAAAAATTAGTTTTATTAAAATCCGCTCAGTGCGACACCCACTTTTCTTATCCCCCCTTCTTTCTCGTAAAATGCTCTTACTCAAATTCTCAGAAACTACTTACCTAATCGATTTAGATGAAATTTTCATTTTTTTTTTTTGAGCAAGGAAAAAAAAAGGAAAGTTTTTTTTAGTAAAATACGCCTACTGCCACGCCCACTCTCTAACGATTTGGATGATATTTTTAGTGTTTGGTTCTGTGAGTCGAAAAACAACTCCAATTTTCTTATTTATTAATTTTTTTAAAAACTGCTCTATAATTTTTTCGGAAGTTTTGAAAGAAAGAAAAAATTTAGAAAATGGATTTAGTAAAATCCGCCCACTGCCATGCTATTTTTTCATTATGTTTTGGTGCTTGGCAATGGCTGTAACGATTTGGATGAAATTTTCAGGGTTTGTTCTTATGGGCGAGACAAAATTTATAAAATGGCTTTGATAAAACCCACCCAATTTCATAATATCTTGGCTTCTTGGTATTGATTCAAATGATTTGGATGAAATTTTCTTATTATTAATATGAGGAAGAAAAAAAATAGGATATGGTTTTAAAAAAGTTCACTCAGTGTCATATTGTTCAATGGGATCCACTCTTAATACTTCTCAGATTCTCCTGGTTTCTCTGAAATGACTTATACGGTATCGATAAAGTTTTGTGTGGGTAATATTTTACAACTTGCAATGTATTTAGATAGGTGTTATCGTGGACCATAGCTATGAAGCCATAAGAGGTGCTGTGTTCCGATAAACAATATTCTTTACAACCTCACTGCCCGGAACCCTTATCTACAAAATGTCAGTTGTTTTACGCAGGATAGCTCTCATATGGTCATATTTTTAGACGGTATACATCCACTCCCAAATCTTGCTTTCGGCTTTACTTAAATGGGAACAACTAAAGAAAAGGCTTAAAAATTACTAACTTTTCTTGGGAAAATTGATAAAACTAACATTAAAAAAAAGTGCTTTGTATACTAGGAATAAATTAAAAACTCAAACAAAGTGGAAAAAAAAATAATAAAACCTTCAGATTATTATTTTACTATATTAATTTGTATTTATACAAAATAAAGTGAGCATTGCATGTTTTGTCTATTTATCTTATCTGTATATCTATCTAATCAAATGTGTCTGATATTACTAAACAATCAACTCTGCATAGTATAACTCTGTAGTGTATAAGCTATACCTAACATTTTGTAAGGAAAACTGGAAAATTCCGAGCGAAGCTCGGTCTTCCAGGTACTTTTAAATTAAATTCAGTGGACGCATGGACGCGATGGACTTCTCCATCATCGTAGTGTCAATTTTGATAAAAACCCCGAAACTTTTTTTTATACGAAACCAATATGTACTTGCCCTATAGAGAAAGTAAACATACGAAAAAGAAATACCACCCTGTGAAATTTTTTTTGGATTTTATGTAAATATTTATATATGTAGGTATGTATGTATATGTACATATGTAAATGAGATTATTGTTTTTTTTATTTCTCTTTACCATTAAGAGTATTCAGCAACATTATGCACAACGTTAAGACCATCTTTAAGTCCATCTTATCTCTTTAAATATGATAAATGATGTTATGTTCCAACTTCATTAATCTAATATGTTAAAAAAATTTAAACTTAAACGGAAATTCTTTTATTTATTTTCCGTAAGCTGTTTCTCTCCGCGAGAAGTAAAGAATGTTCTACACATTTTAACTAACATTTTTAAATAAAACACTTGTTCCTTCCACATTTAAATAAATTTAACTGTGAAAGGAACAAGTGTTTTATTTAAAAATTTTAGTTAAAATGTGTAGAACTTTAAATTTCCATCAAGTGTTATGTACATAACATAACAAATTTATATTTTTGGATTGTTGTTTGGTCTTTATAATTAAGACCGTCTTTATAAATAAGACGCACGTTATCAAAGATAGCATTAATAGTCAAAATAAGATAAGAAACAAGATAAGAATAATTTACATAAAAATACATTCCTCTGTAAACAGGTCACTAGGGCGTATACGCAACTTTTCTTTTAATATTAAATAAGTGAAATCTCTGAAATTATGTTCTAGTATTGCAAATACTTTTTTGGTTAAGAAATTACTAAGACGTATACATATGTTCATACATGGGGCAATATTTCAAAACATTAATATTTTCGATTCCATCACTTTTCGTACCAAAAAAAATTACATTTTTTTTTGTTTTTAGCAGAATAATTTTTAAAAAAAACTTGTTTCAACAGGCACAACTTTCAGAAAAAAGTTTAAAAAAATATTATACCCGTTATCCAGATGTAAGCACCGAAAATGTCATTCCCCTAACGTGTTCCCAACAGATTTTCTTCAATTCAATGACCTTTAGCAACGAAATTGAAAATGGTACAAAAAATCTAATAATGCAGTCTTTTAAACACGACAACGTGCACCCTTCTTGAAGAACAATTATATTACTTTTAGTTGCTAAACTTTGTTAAATACGAGCTTTTTGGTGAGTGTACCCAGTTCAATCGTCATTTCTATCTCAGCAATGGATTTAAATTTAAAAAAAAACATGTAGGTGCAAAAAATAAAACTTTTTTTTTTGTTTAAAGAGATAAGATTGCACTTTATGAAAATTGATTTTAAAGTTTGAGAACTTCTCAGTATTGTTTCATATTTTAAATGAAACAACGTTTTTGTTTTTCGTCCAACGAAAATGTCATTCCCCTACCCAATTTTTTTTTGTTATTAAATTGTTTGGTTTAAAAATTATAAAAGTTTACTCCTCTGTGTCTTTTTAAAGTACATACATATCAAATTATATATTACTTTGAATTTTCTAATAACTTCGATTTAATTCCCATAATACACCTTTCGGGCATAGTCATTCCCCTAACGTTTTTTTGTGTCATTCCCCTAACTTCAATCTATTGACGGAATAAGACACATTTTTTATCGCTGTTATCCAATAAGTCGTTTTCAGCGAGGGTTTATTTTTGAGTGCAAAATATTTATGTTTTGAAATACTAACCCATATGCATAGTTCTTTACTTGACTTGAAAAGTCCGAAAAAGTAGTTTTAGCCATATTTTGTCAGTTGTTTTATGCGTCCGTGCGGCTGTGGGTCTGTGTTTTTACTGTAAATTTAAGCTAAAACCATATCGGAGCAGAGCATTGACCTTAGGGTTCCTGCAACTTAAGGTCAAAATAAAGGTAGGAGGATAACAAATTAACAAATTTGGCGTGGTATTATAAATAACATTTACATACGCCGCATTTAGGGTTAATAATTGGATAACCTCCAATCGAGTTTCGTTTACTTGCAAGTTTTGGATTCGTAAAAAAAAATTGAACTCGAGATAACAATCAAACTTGACATTACGATGATAGGGAAGACGAAAAAAGTGGGTCCCGCTTTCCCATCTGTCTGCCTGTGTATATGTCTGTCTGTCTGTATGTCTGTATCTCGGCCTACAGCCTAAACCACTGAAGCGATTTTCTTCAAACTTGAAGCATAAGATTTTAGGGTGACTCCCTAGAGGGGAAATCGAGTTTTTTCTTTTAGCTGAAAAAATAACGGTACTTGCCATAGGACCATTTTAAAAAAGTTATTTATCTCAAAAACGGCTGTAACGATTTTTTTTTAAATTTTTGTGTTTACTAGTGGTGGCGTAGTCTTCATTTTGGTGAAATAAAATTTACGAAAAAACGTTATTATCGGTACCTGTTTTTTTTTTTTTTTTTTTCGGTTTTTTCGGTACCGCTTAACCGATTTTGATTAAAATTTTTAATAAGAAGGTCATATTAAGTGTGAATAATACTGCATACAAATATTTTCAAAAAAATATTTTATTTTAATAATTTTTGTTTTTTTTTTTTTTTAAACGGGTTGAAGAATTTTTTCTAAATTCTATATTATATTCCTAAAAATGGCATATCAATTTTTTTTTCTAAAAAATATATATATATAAAATTATTTACAAAAAAAGCCGCTCCAACGATTTTTAAAATTTTGTATGCATAAATTAACATTTTTTCAAAAATTGAGATGACAAACCTCATTCTGAGATTAAAACATTTTAAGTACTTGTTTTATCGATTTAAAAAATGTTTTTCATGCTCTTTTTGCATATTCAAATTTCCATTCTTCAATTTAATAAATGGATAAATACATATATAATTATTAATTATATGTTTTTTACTCAATCTTTTAAAAATTCGAAGAAACTTTTACTACAAGAGCAAGTTCGTGCGACCCAGTCGTGCATTTTATTTCATTAGGAATTATTTTATTATGAGTTATTACGTAATTGATATTAGAAACACAAAATTAACGTTTCTGAATTGACAACACATTAATAATCTACGGGATGCAATTACATGCACGAAAGTGTACTTTTTGGTATGGTTTTTAACCTTAGCACCATTGATTTCTATCTATCACTGATTATAAATTAATGGGAAAAATAAACAAAGTCTTCAGACTATAAGAGCAAATAGCAAGATAGGTAGCTGCCAGAATATAAAGAAAAAGTTTTGATTCAAACTTAACTTAATGTTATTATTTTTTAAAAAGAAAAATTTTACCTTCTTAAAATATCAAGAAAAGTCATTCCACAGCTTTCAAACAAATATTGAATTTCTCCTCCCCAATGTCTCAGCACCAGCAGCTCTATAGGTATTAAATTTATCTTTTCATTTATTTCCTTATTATAAAAGAAAATAAAAATAATATCATTTTTCCAAATTCCTATAAATATTTGAATATCACAAATCTATTTTTAATTTATTTAGTTTTTTGGGGCCGAAATACTTTTTGAACATTTTCATCAGGAAGCTTAGTCATTCTACGGAAAACGGTACTTCATTTCCTCGAGTATTGCTGTTGGTCACATCTGTAGGTATGTACATATAAAAACTATACTTTTGGGCCAACAAAAATATACCTAATAGTCATTGAAAGTCTGTGAGTGGATTTTCGTAATCGGAAAACGGAAATTATGGCAAGAAGGGAGGAAAAATGGTGGATGATTTCATGTTTTATTTTTTTTTTTTTTTTCAGAAGAAAGAGAATTTAATTTCGTTTATTGATGACGGTGATGATGACAAATACCGAAATGAAAAACGAAAATAAAATTAAAGAGGCTCTTTTTCCTTTCAAAAAAATAAAAAAGAAAGTAATAAAATACATAAACAAAAAAAACAACATTCCCGCAACTCAAAAGTTTGGGCTTTAATTATATTTGTTTTGGCAATTCATAGTCGTGTTATGTGCGTTCGGTCGATTTCGACTATGAATTAAGGGCGCATATTTAACTCCATGGTCAAAGCCTTATCATGCCATCAAATAGTTAAGCGTGAAAGTTTTTTTTTTTCTCTTTCACATGAAAACATCAGGCGAATAACCTTTTTGCCACACAAAACCGAAAATGTGTGATAATAAACTGCGCGTGTTATGGGAATCATCACCATCACAATCACACTGCCCCAGGACGAATATACGAGTAGTCCTACGACGAGCAAGGATATCAGAAAAAAAAAAAAACAAAAACAAAAATACAAACAAAAATTGGACTGAATGTTACTTAATTAAATTGAACCCGCAAAGGGCATGGAATTGTTAAAAGCCGCCATAAAAATTGGAGCTCACAATAAGACACAAAATAGGGCTGTAAGTAATATTCCCTTGGAGCCATAAAACCAATGGTCACATACTGTTACTCTCCTATGGTATAGGCACTATGCTTAGCTTTACCATGATACAGTTGTTAGGTGTAAAAAGGTTCGAAATTAAACATAAACAACGTAGATGCCGTTATTTTCCGTATTTGTTTGTTTTTCGTTTTTGTTTTGCCATTGGGAACTTGTATCTACTTTGTTGGAAAAATAACTGAGTAAATGCCAGAGACAGAACAGGAAGGAAGTACAAAAATCTCGACTCTGGATGTTCAAGGACTCCACTAAAATAAGTCGGTGGAATGAAAGGAAGTACCTCACTTCGCTGATTTCCTCTTCAGCATGTCCTTCAAATGTTTAGGATTTTGGATTCAGAATCTATAAATCACAGCAGACCTTCAAAATTTCATCCTTGCCATATATAGTTGAAAAGTTTAAGTGCTTTTTCTGTTGTTGTTTTTTGGTTGTTGCTGTAGGTAGTAGGTATTGAGGAGGGAGGAGCGAGGATTCAATAGCACGTCCTAGCCCCTATAGTGTTTTATCAAAACAAATAAATCATAACCTTATACCTTACTTGTGGCTTTAAATTGCTGAGGGGTATTTATGATATCCTTAAGCCTATTATGTACCTACACCGTATTTATACGTACATAACAGATACACACATGCAAATCTCTAGTTTGTAGGGTGTCAGAGCTGAATAAACAATTTATTCGTTTGATTTGTATTATACCTATGCCTGTTAAGGTATAGGTATCTATTATAAGAGGGAAGCAGAATGATGGGACTTTCATATATGTAATAACAATTCCTAGATTATACTAAACTGATTTGAATGCATGACAGGAAATTTGAAATGGTCGTTGTCGTTAAATGTCACATACGGGCTTTTGATGTTTTCATATATTTATATTCAATACAGGTAGGCTTGATTATCTGAAACACCCACATTGTTTTATTATGAGTTATATACGATTTGATAACTTTTGCATTTTAAATGTGCTTTTGTTTTGAAAACAAAAAATTCTTTTATTTTTATCTATCTTTTTGGGGATAATTGAAATAAACCTTTTTGTAAAAACCATGTGGTTTTCATCATTTTTAATGTTTTAAAGCGTGGTACCCTTTATTGAAAATGACGAACAGTCTGCTGACTGTCAGTCAATATAAATAAATTTTATTTTGTGCAAATTATATTTATATGTTTTTTAGAATCGGTTAGATAATACCCGCATGGAAAAACGGCAAGTTTTTGGCAAGTTTAGGCGAGGCCCTAGCAAGCTTTCGGAAAGGAAAACATGAACAAGGAAGACATGAAAGACCCCTATTAGTGCCTCGCTGAGAACATTTATTTAATAAATTGCTAGTGAGGCTCTTAATGGTAACTAACTATGTGAAATCCTCTTACAAAAATTAATAAAAGCAGGATACTATTATATCGTAATAAAAATCTTTGTGTGTCAACTGTGAAAATTTCAAATTAGGATTGGGAATCGGTGTGTCAAATAGTAAAATCGCAACTGCAGACAAAAGAGAATAAGACATAACCACAACTGATTTTGACATTTCTCAGAAATCTGTTCTCAGTTCTTCTACCTAAAAAGCAAGTGCAAACAGACTCACTGAACTGCAAGCCGGAACAGTTAAGAACAGAAAATTTCTCATTAAACTTGTTATTTTCTGTTCTAAACTGTTCCGAAGATCCTCTTTCACAATATACTTGCATGCACACCAAAGTAAATGACAATAAATTTAACGTCAGTTAATTCAATTCAATAATAAATTAAAAATAAAAATAAAATACAATAGATTTGCGGTTGATTAGTGAAATTAGTGAACTTCTATCATCTTTAACAAGAAAAAACGTGTATTTGAATCCCAATCTCGCAATATAAGCAACAGAAATCGCACCGCCACAGAATCACAAACGATGACATTACCGAGCGCTGCATGCTTTTAAACGGGTGTAAATGCACACAAACGGCATGAATATAGGGACTATAAGAGCTATGTTTTAGACAGGACCACCATCAACATGACCATCAGTTTATCAGTTTGAGACGTGGTAAGTACACTGAAGTCTTTGAAGCAACATTCTTCCATGGACATGGACTGGCCACGACAACGATCATTTAGAGTACAACGAGGGTGGTGGGCATCGAGGAACTGGATGTCTATCTAGATAAATATAATATAGAGCGACTGACAGCTTCTAGCTTTGACCCCCATATCTGAAATGGTTAAATCGAAAACCATGTTAGGGCTTAGGCAGAATTTAACTGACGAGGCAAAAAGGTTCATAACTGGCGAGGGCCTAGTGAATGCCTATAGTAAACCTTTGCTAGACCCTTGATAGTAACTATGAAAAACTTACCAGGGCCTTATTGAAAATTAGATTCTTTTTCCAGGCGGGTAATTATCTTGAAAAATGATTTTTTAACTACAAATTATATAGTTGTTACTTTACTATGTTTTTACTTTAAATGAGCAATTCTTGGTTGGTTTTTCGGAAACGGCTATCACATAATATGCGTGTAAATGAAATTTTCTGAGTTTTTTTCTTATGAACAAGAAACAATTTAAAACTGGTTTTATCAAAATCCGCCCACTGCCACGTCCAAGAAAACTTGTTTTCTTGTAAGCTTCTCAATTTCACATTTGCTTTGAAGACGACTAGGATTGACTAGGATAAAATAATTGCTTTTCTTATCAAGAGAAAAGTTAAAAAAAATTTAAAAAATTGTTTAAATACAATTTGCCCATATAAAATTTATAAAATTTAATAAAAAAAATATAAAATAAAAAAAAATTAAATTATCTTTAAAATTGTAACTGAATCATTTCTGAAACATCTATTTTCTGGCTTTATAGTATAAATTGCTTTGTAGATTTTTTTTAACTTTTTGTACAGATAACATTAAAAATAAAATCAATCCTCTAAACATCTTCGATTATAGAATAGTTTTTCATTAATTCAATTAAACCCAATAGGTACCTATATGAATTTTAAAATATTTTCTAAACATGTATGTATAAATTTAAGTATTATTTTGCACTCGAAAAAATGTTGATTATTTTATAATTAAAAATAAAATGACCGCTTTTTTTTTTTAATTTCAAGTAAAAACTTTTATTATACTTGTTAATAATAATAATTAATAATTTTACAGATACCACAAACATGTCAAAAACTTAGTTAAATTTAAGGTCAAACTATACCTATGTAATTAGGCGGCAAAAAATAAACAAACATCGTGCTGCACATACATATGTATAATATGCACGGAACTTACATTTTAAACTGAAAATTCTCAAAATTCTAAATATGTATGGAGAAAAAAAAAAATAGAAAAATTTAAAAATTTTTGAAATTATCTTGACACAACTAAATTCATTTTAAGAGGCCCATACACACTCACACTTGTGTCAAAACTAGTGTTGTTAGTTGTTGTATACTTAAATGTGGTGTGTCTGTGTCGAACACGGTGTCAAGAAAATCAAAATCTTTTGATTTTTTGTATCGGTGTTGCTAAATGTGTTGCATGTATGGCGGAAAATTTATAAGTGCTTATTGTTATAGAATTTTAAACTTAATTTAAGAAAAATTATCTTCCCATTTTTGAAATATTCATGTTATCAAAAAAAAAATATTTTCATACATTTTAGTTCCAATTTTTTTTTCCTTTTGAAAGTTGTGATATGCAATAAATTGCAAATCATTTGAAAATGTTATATTAAAAATTCAAATTTAAATCTATTAAATATATAAGCGAAATTCAAAATTAAAAAAATAAGCACCACTGGATCGCAAGAACTTGCTCTTGTAGTTAAAAACTTTAATGTTATATCTTTAACAAAAAAATGGTTAAAAAACCCAAGAGTGTCTACTAAAAATATTTATTTTCTTATATTATATTTGTTTTTGTTTAAAAAAAATATTTTAAAAATTGTTGGGTACCGTTGATTTCGGCTATAAGAATAATTTTTATTCAAAATCTGTTAGATAATGTTAAAATTCCTTTGGTGTCAAGTTTTATAAAAATCAACTTACTCATATTGAATTTTTCAAAAAAAAAAAATAAATTGAAGCATTTTTGAACCTTAAAAATAATATTTTTTTTTTTGTTAATTTTGGTACACAATAGCTACCTAATCACTTTTCAAAAAAAATCCATAATCAAAATTGATCAAAATCAACTAAAACGTTTTCGAGAAAAGCGAAAATACAAAATGTTTGTAATTGAGACAAAATAATCAATTTAAAATGACGGTCCGATAAACCAGATGCAAAATGTATCAATTACTATCGAATAAATAAAAAGAGCTCCAGAAAACTATACCATTATTAAAGAATTCAATTGAATAAAGTAATAACAAAACCCACAAAGCAAATTTACACAGTGGAAAAACTATCAAATCCTGCTCTTCTAATTCGATTTCATATATCTATATATAAAAATGAATCCCTTTTTGTGTTCGTACGCGCATAACTCGGCTAAACATCATCCCATTTGGGATGTATTTGTATTAAACCAGATTAAAACACAACCAAAAAGTGGAAAGAAAATCGTTAAAACATCTTGAAATTTAAAACTTTCTTCATTAGTTTTTTTTTCGTACGCGCATCCAAATTGGATGGATATTTTTTTTTTTTTATTTATTTTTATTGAACCAGATAAACACACTTCGGAGATAAACATAGGAAAATTAGGCCAAAAAAGTCGGAAAGTTGTGATAACAATAAATTACATACTTTATGAATTGTTTTTTTTTTTTTTTTTTTTTTTGTTCGAACGATGTTTCTACATTGGCGATTAATACGTAGTGCATCAATACAGGTTTTGTTGGATTCGCTTTGTATTGAAACAGGGAAGTACACTACGAAGCCGAAAGTTATACAATTTACCTGGAAAAGCCGGCAAATCGTAAAAACTATTCTTTCTGAATTGGGTTTTTTGTTTATACGTGCATAATTCGGCTGAACATCAACCGATTTTTATAGGAAGGGACATTTATAATTTAATTAGTCTTTTTAAAAAAGTATAACTTATTTGTTTCTATTGATGTAGAATTTAGGGTAGTTCTTCATTATAGGTATTTGTGGTACTTAGAAACGCTTAATGTATAAAAATTGTGCGACGATTTTGACCTGTTTTTCAGTGATTAAAATACAAAAAATATATTTACCGAAGGCGAAGGCAGTAATAAGGGATAGTTATGGATAAAAGAAAGGAAGTAGAGGGATAAATTTTGCAATCGATTTCAATTTTCGTAAACAACAAACTCTGACTTAACTCGAATTATATAAAATGAACTGTAAAGCTGTGATGTACCGATTTTCAAGTCTAACTAGTATATGCTGATAAAAAAGTACGTATACGCCACAGTGACTACATTATTGCTTATTTTGTATTATTTATTTTAAAGGGTCTGTAATATTATACCTAGGAACTGAAAACAGGCAAAGAATAATAAAGAGGATTTTTTCACCTCTCTCTCTTCTTATATCCACATGTAATAGATTACAAGATCCAAAAAAAAAATTGAAATATAAAAATTTATCAGGGTCATACCATTTGGTTATTTTCTTCTTCATCTGATGGTAAATCCTCTAGAAGTAGGTACTTTTTTAATTATATATTTCAGTTCGAATTCATAGCTTAGACAGGAAAACGTCTGTCGGGTCAGCTAGCTTCACAAGTTTTTCTAAAAAAATTAAGTAAAAAATCTTATTTTTTTAGGTCTATTTTGTGTTTTTTCCAAAAATTTCAGAAATAAAAGTAAAGACATTTAACGTTCTATCAAATGAAATCATCGAATACGAAATTTATTAATTTTTGTTTCAATGCGAAAGGAAAAGTGCAAAAGTATAACAAGATTCTGTTTACAGGGTGTCCCGCGGTCGGCGATGCAGACGAAAAGCATGGGTTCCTGAGGTCATTTTAAATTGAAAAACTTAAGAGGTAATTTTCTCGTTTACGCTTCCTTTTCGACTTTTTTTGTCTCGTTTCTTTTTGGTCTCTATTTTTTTTTATATTGAAAGCCCAATTTGTTCTTTTAAAAATACTTGAAATTTTTTCACCCAAAAAATGCATTCCAATTATTAACAAAAAAAAAAAAGATAATTTAAATAAGTATTTGAATCAATTTTTTTGTAAAGTTTTCTTAACGGTTTTCAAATGTGTTTTCAACTTTTGGTTCTTATAAAAAGTTAAAGGGCGGGTAAATGGAGATAAAAAATAAAGTAATTTAAAAAAAAAAAAACTTTAGTTTTCCTACCAATTTTGTGGGCACATTTTGTTGTTTCAATCAGTTTCTAAGCACTTAAAAAAAGTTCTAGTAATAGGAATCGCTCTAAAATCGGAAAACGCCTTGTTTTAATTAGACCACATTATCGAGGGATTACTGTACCTATTTTTTTTTTATTTTTTTGCAACGTTCCGTCACGAAATTTTTCTTTACAAAACTTAGCTTCAGAAATTACAGCCTTCTTGCTCAAATCAAACACTATTTCACTGTATTAAGTACCGTTTTCCAAAATTGCAACAAAATTTGTAAGGTGTCCTTAGGGAGATTATTATGATTTACTCGAAAAAATAAAACATTTTTCTCAAGAAATGTCACAACATAAAACAAATCTTTTAATATCTGACTCGATGAATGAATTGTTAAAAAAGTCGATAAAAACCAAATTTTTGGACTTCTCAATAATCTTTTTATTATACTCGCTGACCCGGCGAACTTCGTTCCACCTAATTGAATAAATTATTAATGTTCCTTTCGAAAGTCGAGCAAGCTCCAATTGTTTACACGGCTTTCCGTCTTTTCTGGCCTTATTTTCCAATTTTTATCTCGGAATGTGTTTATCTGGTTCAATACAAATCCAACAAAAGAATTTTCATCTAATTTGGATGATGTTCAGCCGAGTTATGTGCGTACGAACAACTAATTCTGAAAGTTTGAAAATTCTAAATGTGTTCACGATTTTCTGATTTTGTTGGTCGAATTTGCTAATTTTCGTTCGAATTTTTTTATTTTTCTGCTCCGTTGTGTGTTAATATGGTTCAATACAAATCCAACAAAAGAATTTTCATCCAATTTGGATGATGTTCAGCCGAGTTATGTGCGTACGAACAACTAATTCTGAAAGTTTGAAAATTCTAACTGCCTTATTCATAAACAAAAATTGGTTATTTCAGCTCTCGTGTACAGGGAAACTACACCATGGAATAAGAATTTTCCGGACTCAAAATAAAGGCAATTGCTTACTGCTCCATTGAAGTACGGAAAATTTGTATTCCATGGTGTAGTTTTCCTGAGCGCGAGAGCTGAAATAACCATTTTTTGTTTATGAATAAGGCAGTAAATGTTTTCACGATTTTCTGATTTTGTTGGTCGAATTTGCTAATTTTCGTTCAAATTTTTTTATTTTTCTGCTCCGTTGTGTGTTAATATGGATCAATACAAATCGAACAAAAGAATTTTCATCCAATTGGGATGATTTTCAGCCGAGTTATGTGCGTACGAACAAAAACCGGGATTACATTTAATATATATAGATTTGATTAAAACTTAAAACCTCTTAAATAACACAAATAATACTTGTCTTATATACCTACCAATAGAAAAATCCATAATAAAAAATTCAAATAACATGTTCAGTTTCCTAATGTACTTATGATACAATTGCATTTAGCCAATAAAAACTGTCGATCACGCCACCTAAGTGAAAACCATTGCATACAAGTTATAGCAATTTTTCAAGCTGTCATTTCTAGCTGTTGCGATCATTAAGTGTCCAATCAAATAATCCGCCTATAAACATCGAAATGAACTTAACGAAAACCACTTAATTCCAACGAACCATTATGTCTTCATCACCATTCGTTCCATGACAGTATACCACGACTCTATAATTTTTAATAATTGGAATTTCTAAAAGCTTTAGCAACAATTCGAAACTTTATATCAAGGACTTATCATATTCCCACAATTATTACATTCATATCCACCAATCCATATTGTGTGATGGAATTATTTATTCGAAAATCTTCTAACGAAACACATGCGCCATCGTTAAATCCTCTAATGATAGTCAATAATTGACACATCATAAATAAAGCTTATCAATAATGTATTAGAAGGATACAAATTAGCAACAACAAAAAAGATCAGTACAGGATTAGATGATTTGAAATCAAAAAGGGGGGGCAAAAATGTGTCGTCCTTATAAGTATGACATGTCACTTACCCTTTTTTCATCAGCACCGACACACATAGGGTTGGGCTGAGCTCAGCTAGAGATGAAAATCCAAATACAAATCCTCGGTTAATCCTTAATCAATATGGCAGCGACAAACAACACAAACAAAACACAAATATTATTCCCAACAACACAATTACAATTCATGAGATTTGATCCTTAAAACTGATTTCATTCGAACCAAGGCAAAGATTCACAGGACAACATTCGAAGCACGTCGTCGTCAGCGTCGTCGTCGAATGGCACACTAACCCCTGCCTACCCTGCAGTACCCATGTAAGACAAGACAAGACACGAATCGTTATTCGCACAAAAAGCCGTGTGTAGCTAGCTCGAAGTTAAAGGAAGGTTAGGAGGCCGTATGCGGGTGATACAGAGTGGTATAGCGAAGCGGCGCGACGAGACCAGACACAATCTGCACCTTTGGTCACACTTAAAAGAATTGCACTTGTACTAACAATCTAACAATCTAGGTACAGGCCCATACACTCTTTTCTGAACAAAGACACTTTAAGCCTTCTCCGTTGTTGCCTTTGCACTCTTATTCCTTTCTGTGATTATAATTAAGGCTCTTCCCTTATTCTTGGGCTTATGTGTGTATAGGTATGTATGTACTTGAATCTTACAACCCCCCCGGTCTACTTTTTTCACCACCACTTTAAATAGATACAACAAAAACACTTGCACTGCTTTGTTTTACTTATTTAATAATGCACTATTTTTTGCTCTAATGAGAGGAGTCGTAGGGGCTAAGAAGAGGCATATACAGGGTTATAGAGCCAAAAGAATATAACACTTTTTTGGTTTCAGGAAAGACAATATGGTACCATCACTACCCGCATAATTCAATGCCGCCAAAAGAAAACTAACCCGATTCCGTTAGTTAAGGATTATTATTTTATCATTATAATTAGACTATGCGTATATGCACCACAACGTTATATCCGTTAACGGTTTCCGTAGAAACTTTGTTCGGAAACCAAAGCCGATAGCAATGTGGGTTTCGGTATTTTATTTTCCGCGATAAACCCCGTGAATTGTGCTTTTATTTTCTTAAATCAAAGTTGTATAGGGAATCGCATTCGAATTGAAATCCTTGCGTGACAATAAACCGTTCGATTTGGCGTGCGAATTCAGACTAAATTTGAAGAAGAGATCCAGTGAACTTTTATAATACTAAAATAAAATTGAGTGAGCTTTTACTTGTGCACTGCCTTACCGACTTGAATTAGTTAGGGACATTATAGGGGTTGTGGATGGCTGGATGGAAGGTGGCACTCAATTTTGAGTGAAAAATATTGTTCTGTAGAACATACATATGCTTTTTGCACAAATCACGAAGGGAAGGTTTTTTCGTCTAGACCTTCAGTTCAGTTCAGTTGTGGAAATTGAAAAGTAAAGCATTGCTACGAAGGCTAGGGCGATTTTGATTAAATCAATAGTTTAGTTACTCATACAAAAAAAAAATGCTTTTGAGAGACTTAATCAAAAAAGGTAACTTTCTTCTATATTAGAAGCAAACCTACATAAGTTTAGAGTGTTTTTGTAAATGATAATGTAATTCAATATAGGTCCATGCAGATTTGGTTTCGTGGGTGTTAACATCGTTACGATAATAATATTGCGAAGGTTAAAATCACATAAATAATTTAAACAGACAGACTTACATATAGTATATTAATAAGAATATGGTAATTATTCAATGATTATTCAATAGGTATACACAGTGCTAATTTTACCATAGGGAAAGTGTAGGGGGCCCCTAGGGACTTAAGTCCAGGGCCGGCGCTGATTGAATTTCTTCTTTAAAAGCACGCCGTAAATTACTATAAATCTTTTTCACTTATATATTTAAAAAATTAATAATATATTCTTGATTTTCATATCAAAATTGAAAAAAAAAAAAAAAAAAAAAAAACAATTTTTGGACTTAAAAAAAAAAAAAGTGTTTTTTGAAAATAGGCAAGCAGATTTTTTTTATAATTTTGTTTTTTAGTTATGCATTAATAAAAACTTAAAGTTGCTAATTTTTTTTCTTAAAAATATTTACAATGCAGAGTATGGAGCCCGGCAGGCACATGAACCAGGCTGTTAAAAAATTACAAGTTTTTTCTAGTTTTTCTGTTTTATTAACATGGGGAATTTAATTAAATACAGTTTTGAGTAAAGTATCGGCCGAATGGCATCCCTCATACTCCAAACATTGGGTAAGCCTTTTTTTGAAGCTTCCGTGCACTCTTTGAATATTGCTACAGGATTTTTTTGAAAATTTATTTCATTATTCTTTAATGCACAATATGGCAATATGGGCTGTTGTTGAGGGTTTTCAGGGTTCTGATGGGACAAGTGATATTAGATATCCTCACAGGAAAAAATCACAAGGCAAAGGGCCAAATCAGGTGAGCGATCTAGTGAGTTTAAATCGTCTCATATGAAAATGCTGCACCTGGAGAACCTGTCTTGCTAAAAGCACATGTAAAACCTTGGCCTGTGGTTTCGTTTTGTTGAAACCAAACGCCTTGCAGGTCCACCTTTCCCAATTCAAAATTAATTTGGTAGCTCATGAATAACTAGTGACTTATAACTCTCAACCACTCCTGTGTGCTGACACTCACATGGAATTGATGGGACCTACAGTTTACTGCCGAATCCGATTGGCTAATGTGAGTGGCACTTTTATATGAAAAGAAATTGTCTTCAAGGTTTTGCCAGTTCCTCCTAAGAGGCAGCAACCGTTTTTTTTTTTTTTTGTATATTTATTAGTTGGACGAGGCTGGGGTCGAATATCCTAAACCTCCGGCATAAGAGTCCATCGTACTCACCGTCATAGAAAAATAAAAATGTAACCGGAGTTTGCTAAGAAACGCTTGTACCTACCATATTATTTAATGAAAATTCCACCTATATGATTTGGCTGAAGGAAGGAAGCCTTCAATTAGTCCAGATTAAAAATAGCCAGGAGACGACCCAACCTCTGGTTATTTTCAACCATGCTTTAATTTAAAAGACTTCCTCTCCACCAATGATGAGGTATCCCAAACTCATAAATAAATAAAATAAATAAATTATTACCAGATTCATTCGTTAATTTACTGAATTCTGTCGTTGATTTGACTGGATTCATTAGTGGTTCTATACATGTATCTGATTCCTCCGTTGAATAACAGACATATCCTTCAAATGACATCAGTAGACTCTTAATTACCGCATTCGCCTGTTAATTGGTAACCCAAAAGGATAAACTACCACCATTCACCAAAGGCATTGAAGCAACTCACAAGGATGTTCATTTATTGATTCAGTAATCCAGATACAACATCAGCGCCAAAAATTTTTTAAAATTAAACTAATATCGATTTATTCTAAGATTTTGGATTTATAAATTTTCGAAGTTTCATACATTTATCAATTATTATTATTTGTTAATTAATTAGTTCCAAAATAAAATTCACACAAACTTCTATTATATTAGAATATAATTCAAACTGTATACATATAACATAAATTAGAAAAAATGGTAAAATAGAAAATTTACAATAGGTGCGAAAACACCTCGTAAAAAAATCGAGCACAAAAGAACAAAAATATGAATGCAGGAACTTGCTCTTATATGGTGGCTGAATATTAGAGCTGAATATTATATGTAACTAGCTGACCCAGTGAACTTCGTTCCACCTATAATGGATTAAATTATTAATGTTTCTTTCGAAAGTGGAGCAAACTCCAATTGTTATCACGACTTTCTGATTTTTGCGGCCTAATTTTTTAATTTTTATCTCCGTAGTATGTTTATGTGGTTCAATACAAATCCAACAAAAAAGTTTTCATCCAATTTCGATGATGTTCAGCCGAGTTATGTGCCTACAAACAAAAAACTAATTCAGAAAGTTTTAAATTCCAAGATTTTTGTACGATTTTCTGACTTTTTTGGTCGAATTTTTAATTTTCTGCTCCGTGGTTTGTTAATATCTAGTATAAAAATTCAAAAAAAAATTCCGCAACCGATTCGGATGATGTTTGGGCGAGTTATGCGCGTACGAACAAAAAAAAGCGATTCATTTTTATATATATAGAAGATTAAAAAAACAAAAGCGAGTCTTTTTTTTATGTCACCTGCCAAAAAAAAGTTAAATTTAAGGTAGTTATGTAAGGCCACAAAAATTAAACAATGCAGTACCGTTTTAGACGCACTCATGCATGCAAAACAGTTTAAACTGGAAAAAAATTTAAATCAACATGATTTAGAAATATCAAAATAACTTTAAACGGCCTTTAACCTTTTTCGACCCGGGTGGCGGCGGGCGATCCCACTTGGACCTATCAGTTAACTAGTGAGGGCCTTGTTAATATGCAATTCCGGTAAAGTTCAGTTCATCTTATAGAGTTACCATCGCAAGTTTTTTTTTTATTAAAACTAGCTGACCTGAAAATTGATAAAATTTCTAATGTTCCTTTCGAAAATAAGGCCTCTCTATTAAATGAAGGAAACTCTTTTAGAATTCAGTTGAATTCAATATTATTTTATTTACACAAAAAACGGATTCATTCTTTCAATAGAAAGGCTCGACTTTTGAAAAGGTCACCAAATTTTTCTTAACGCGCGCAGCCGGGATGGGCCATCTAGTAAAATAATAAAAAACCTTTGATATATTTTTTTTTTAAATACTATCCATTATTATTCGAAAGGGTTCATTTTTATATTTTCAAAAGGATACATTTTTTATGTACCTAAAGGGATACATACAACATTTTGTCTGCGGTATCAGCTTAATTTGCAAGTAAACGCACAAACTTTAAGAAAGGGGAATTTTTTTTTAGAGAAAAAAAAAAAGGAATTAGTTTTTATTAAGTATTTTGGTGAAAATAAAATTTCCAAAAAATGGGTTTAAATTGTACCTCCCACAGAACCATTTTTTTATTTTCGTTTTTTCGAAAAAAGAATAAGCTGATTTTTATAATTTTTTTAATGGAGAATCTTCTGAAAAATTGAAAAAGTATTGTACACCAAAAATTTCAAAAAAAAATATTTTTGGGATTTTTAAAAAAAGTTTCAATTTTTTTTTCTGAAAATCAAATATTTCGAAAACGACTCCATTGATTTTAGCAAATCTTGGTAACGAGCGGTGTTTAACATTATCTAGAATATTTTTCACAAAAATTTTCCTTATAGTCAAAATTGACGGTACTTTCCATATAAATGTTAAAAAACCGTCACAGAAAATCTAAATTTTCTCGAAAATGACCTCTACGATTTTTATTAAATTTTTTCTGAATACTAACATTAGTACAGTCGGTGATTTATCACATCAAAAACAAAATTTACAGTGTAGCCATTACTAACAGTGCCTCTCACAGAATATTTTTTTTTTATTTTGTACTATCTCCATTTCTTTATAACCGATTTAAATTACATTTTTTATACAAAAACTTCAAAAAGTTGAAATCATACTGCATATCAAAAAAATGAATTTTCGATTTTTAATTTTACAAAATTCTCAAATTTTTTTTTTTTGAAAATTCGTTATTTCAAAAACGGGTATATGATTTTTTTCGAAATTTAATTCAACATTAATAAATGGTGCACCAACTTTGTTTCTTAATAATGTTTACAAAATTTTATATACATATAAAAAATTAATTTAGAAAAAACCGCTCCTACGATTTTGAATTTTTTTTTTTTTTCAAAAACTAAGATTAGTTTAAGAAATCAGTTGGTGTACTTTTTTTAGATCTCAAAATAATTTTTTTTTATACATTTATTTCGAATTATGTTGATTTTTTTAAATGTTTTAAATTAAGCTCTAAGTTACATGTATGATACTATTTTATTCTTAAGGCTCCCATACAAAAATCATTTACTTAAAATACACTCAATATTTAAAATTCGAAGAAACTTTTACTACAAGAACAAGTTTGTGCGATCCAGTCGTGCGTTTATTTTTTTTTTTTTTGTAAAGAATTTGAAACAGCAACTTTTTAGAACATTATTTGTCAAAACTCTAAAAATTTTCCCAAATGAGAATATCTGTTACCAAAAATTTTATCTTCAATACTTTTTTGACTTGCATTTTGTATTTCTTATTATTTTAAAGACCAAAGCATTAAAATAGGTGTTTTGCTTTGCTTGATATAGCAAAAAGGCACAAAGTAAAATGAAAAAAATGTTGATACAATCAATTTAACTTACCTACCAATGCATTGTCTTACTATACACAATTTTTATGCACTTGAATAAACAAAAAAAAAATTAAAAATGGAAAAAACTTAATTTAGCAAAATTCCACTACTAAAAAATAAGAACAAAATCGAACAGAATTTTCCAATTGAATACCTTCCGCTTGGTTCTTTCAAAAGATTTTTTTCCATCTCCATATATCCAAGTGTTCACTCGTACATATATACCTACATAAACACCTACAGGGTGATTTGGATAGGATGCGATAAAATTGTATTCTGTGTTTCAATCAGCTTTTAAAAGGATAAACTTACTATTTTCGACAAATTTTATTACAAAGAAAGATATACAATATGTACGTTTGTATGGTGGAAAAATAGTCATCCTTGCAAGAATATTTAGTATAACGTTTTCGCACGATTACATTAAAGCTCCATCTGGTGAACAAAACTATAGTGACTAGATAATGAAAAATATTGGTATAAACCAATCCCTCACAAGAAGAACGACGGGTTTCGTAGGGAAAGAATTTGGATTGGTGGTAGACAAAAATATATCAAATATTTTTGAAAGAGTTTCAACTGAAAGTAAGTCAAACAAAAATAAAAACAGAAAAAAACTAACTTTTCTTTTTAAAACCGCACCTAACATCAACCTCGATTCTCCTGAATCATCAAAAATATTATTTTTTTTACATATTGTATTACTAAATATTTTTGTTTTGTAATGATGACCTTCACAAAATATCAAACCACTCTGTATAAACATTCATATTATGGCTTCCAAGTACTTTGTGAAACCGATTTTTTAATACATTGCTCCAATGATGCACATTCTTTGATTTCTTTCTGGCTGCATCCGCAGTTCTTTGCTCTTTACAAATCGATTCATTGATTTGTATATGTTTTAACATAAAATACATACCGATATATATACTATAGATGAAATAAATGTATTTTATTTGATCTACAACAAAAAATAAAGCGGGCAACAACAAGTTAAGAAATATACAAGAGTATCCATATAGTCTCAACAGCAAGCAAATGTCAGGATGAAATCAAAAGAGAATATCCTTTGAAGTAATTTAAATTTTTATTTCCTATTTTGTTGTTGTTGTTCTTTTTTCTACTGCTGCTATTTGTGGAATATTTGAATCTATACATCTATTCGAACGGAAAGATTGTCCATCCACCCACATCCTTGTTCGTATTGATTGATTCACGGTGTACCACAAATATAACGCCCTTCGCCCCCCTTTTTCATCTGAAAAGTCTGCTGGGCTGCAGCATTGGTAGCATTTATAAAATATAAATATATGTATGTTGTATACGAGTATGTACGCCCTTCAAGTAGGTAAGTAAGTTTATTTATCCATTTTCTCCAAGCTATAGTTAAAAAGATGGGGGCGTCTCAGTTTAGCCCTTTTTGCATAAACGATGAAGTGGTTCTGGGAGCTTGGGCCAGGGCATAAGATGTAAAATGAAAGAATCGCCTGTGGCCAAGTCCATTTCCCAAAAGAAATAACTTAACCTCCGTTTACCTATACATACATATATGCCTTCCCGAATGTTTATTCGTCATTTTTCAGTTCCGTCCTGAGCATATAGCGTTTTAGGGGAATATTAACAAATGGCGCCCTTTTTGCAAATATGAAAAATATTAAAGTCTTAAAACAACTTTTTTTTTCAATGGCAATGTGTAAACATTTAACAAAAAAAATTAAATAAATTTGGTGGCGCAACAGGGTTTAGTGGCTTACACCTCTCAACCAATCCTGGTGTACGTGTTGTTAGGCGGAACTGAAAGGGACCTTCAATTTTTTGTTAAAAAGAGAGGAATTTTTTCATGGCAAGAGATATTTGAAGAGGAGGATTAGCCACTTCCTCGCAAGATGCAGTAGAACTGAACATTTTTTTTTTTTAGGTGGAAGCAGCTGTGAATCGAACCCATATCTCTGGCATGACATTCAAACGCTCTAACCATTACGCCACAGGATACTATACATTTAGGGTTAAGTATTGATTCATCATAAAGATTGAATTTCAAGTTTGATAGTTCTTCAACGAGGACAGAGACACATCTTTGGACTGAATCTAAAACCATGCTGGAGCAGTTCCTATGGAGACTGTTTTAAGTTGCAAGAGAATTGAAAACAAATTCCATCATAGTTGAAATTTTTTTTAAAACCTTGATTTCGATGTCTTGAGAATAATCTGAAATGTATTGATTCTAACCTTGATTTTGTTGAAGATGTTGAAGGGCAAGTTTTTTGTGCAGAACAACCAACTTTTATGAAGAGAAGAATGTGGTGTTAACATTTTAGCTGGTTTCATCTAGAAAACTATAAATATAAATGTTTTTCAGGGGTTAAGCCTCTTGCGAGAAAGTAGCAAATCTTCCAGGAATATCTCTTAACATGAAAATTATCATCATCTTAGTTATTCAGGTTCAGCAAGAAATTGTAGGCCCCCTCCATTCTTCCCGGCTTATTATAACACGCTTACAGGAATGTCTGCGATTTGTATTTTACTAGGCCTTGGTTCCACAGTCTTAAAGACTAATCTTAATTTTGTTTTTTTTAAAACAATGCGAGATTTCTAGCTTCTCACATATAAATTTGGTGGCACAACGGCTCATGAAGAACCAGGGCCTAGTGACTTACAACTCTCAACCATTACTGTGTGCGTGTCTGCAGGAATGGAGGGGACCTACAGTTTATTGCCGAATCTGAACGGCTAAGGTGAGCGGCACTTTTCTATGACAAGGGCTACATATTTCACAGAACTTACATTGTAGGTGATGTATGTATGTTTTGTGAGGGTCCTGATTGGGTTACTATTTAACCGTCTCGAAAAGACTTGTTCTCGATTATAACCAAGTTTTCCTCGTTACTCATAACATCTCATCAAACCGGTGTGGTCCTTTGAATTGAAGCGCCTTATACGTTCACTTTGTTTCCCTCAATAGACAGGCTGGGCATGTGTCAGTTTGTATCTTCATGGGATGGTTGGTCTTGTCTATGTTGGTTTTAGTCTGTCCTGCCTGTCTGAATGCAAAAGCTGCATATCCATGCTACCTGGCAAGAAGAAACTGCACATCATGGCACAGCGGGACAGTGGACTTTACTCCTCATTGCAACTTTCTTTAAAGCTTAAGTAACCATGTGTCGTGTGTGTGTTGATATGCTGGGGATGGATGAAGATATGGAGTAGTATGATGATATGGTGTCTGTCTGGCTATAGAAAGGCATTATCTGAATTTTATGCGATCCAAAAAATAGGAAAAGGAAAAAGATTTTTATTTGGATTACTTATGTATCGCAGTGCCTTCGTTTTGGTTTGGCCATCAGGACGAAATTTCCCTTGTTTGCTTTTCTGGCTTTTGTTTGATCCTTACATTCTTTACTGTTTCTTGGTTTTATTTTTTTTTTTTTTTTTTTTTTTTTTTTTTTGTCTCTGGTATAATTTTTTTTTTCAATTTCATAGAACCATTTGATTTGTTTTGTAGGTAAAAAGATTTCTTAAATGGATTTCCTTTTCTTCAAATGTTTTCCACATGCACACATACTACTAGAGCAAAGGGAATTCCAGAAATGTCAACTATTTTCAGGAAGAAAACCTTTTATTTTTGAATCATAGAGAGAAAAGAGATGTAGGTATGCGGAAAGTTGGCCGACAACAGCCAGTGTACCGCACTATACTCCTATCAACGTCAAAATAAACTGATTTGAGTTTAAAAGATGCTTCTGACGATCGAGATCAAAGGCATTTCCTACTTTACCACACCAACACACGGGTTAAAACTATGATGATCCTTAAAGATTGTTTGTTTTCACATAGTGAAATAACTTCTAAGTGAATGGCGCTTATGCTTATGTGAGTCAATGAAATAGGATTTTAATGGTGTGTAGATACTTTCAACCCTTTTAGACAGAAAGATTGTGTGAAAATATTTTTTGTATAGGGTCAAAGAGTCATTTATAAGGTGTCTGTTTGTAAATTACATCTTGCTATGTGGCTTTCATTTTTTTTTGTTAAATAAATGGAGTAAAATGGGGTTAATGGTTTTATAGAGAAATGCTTGAGAACAAAAGCTTGTTTGTTGCGTTATAATCGCTTGATAAACATTTTGATAAAAAAGAATATTTTATGTTTGAATTATATAGGAATATATACCTGCCAGTGGCGTGGTGGGAATGATTTCAAATGGTAAGTTGGAAAAAAATTATTCACCAACAAATTAGTTATGTACACCTAAAAAAGTCATTAAATTTTAAATTAACAATGACCTTAACACATAATGAACTGAATTTTTTGGACAGAAACTCTTTATTTTGCTCATAATCAACTTCAAACAGTAGCGCATTTAGATACGTACAAAATTTACCAAATAAATCGAAAAAAGCGTGGTCTGAGTTGTTTTTACTCTAAGGACGCATGATTTGAAATTTGAGATTTTATGCACATCAAAGCGGTTTTTTTTCAACAAAATTAAACATTCAATACCATTTTTTGCACTCATTAAATCTAATTGTTATTGCTAAAAATCATAACTGTTAAATTTTGCCAAAGAAAATGTTACTTTAAGTTTAAATTTATACTAAATGATTACAATAATTTTCAATCAATAATTTGCAATGCACTAGCTTGTAAACTAGATAATTAGAATTTATCGATCTCTTTGAATTCAGCCGGTGAACTGTATAAGAATAAAAAAATATTTCATACCAATTCTAAAATATACATTTGCGGTAGTATATTTAATTTATGAATTATAAAACTCCGAACAACCTTTCTTTTCTTTGTTTCTTTAAAAACTCTAAAAATAGTTCGTTTAATCTAAAACAGCAGAGTTTCATAAAATTATGTTTCGAAAAAGAAAAATTTTTGGAAAAATCAATGTTTCAGAATACAAACTTACAAAAAAAAAGAATTTTGAAAAGACATAATTCCAGTCGATGGCAAATTTCGAAAGACAAGTACTCAAAACAAAATATTTGTGGGTATTAGCATAGTGAGATTGAGACATGTTGATGAAAAGGGCAGTTGCTAAAATTTTAGCACACAACCATAAGATTTTAGATCAAAAATCCACAATGAACAAAAATTAATTTGAGAACAAAGTTTTTAAATTAAATAACGATCAAGAAATCCTAGATTATAAAATTTCACATGAAAATATCTAAGGAGCCCTAAGAAAATTCGAAGGAAAGGTTTAAAATTAAATTAAATAAAAAAGTACGCATACGCCCGAGTGAACATCAATATTCGGTTTTTTCCTTGGTTTTTCGAAGCGATTTGTGCTTGAAGTGAAAATCAGGGCATTTTTACTGTAAGCCAACGTTAAAATCGATACACAAAGAACAATCGATTACTTTAGAAATTCGTATATAAAATTAAAAAGAAAGAGGATGGGCTTGGCCCACACTGATAACTTCCCATTAGTTCCCTTTGAAACTCGACACCCGTTGTTAATTTTATGTTAATTTTTATAAGAAAATTACCAATTAAAAATCTTCGACAAACTTATCAGTTGTGCAATCAAGTGAAGGCTGTTTGCTCTAAATATATGCGACACGAAAAATTTCAACAATTATTAGCAGGCTCTTTTGCAGTTTTGTTGGCCTAGAAAAAAACCGTGAATTGATTTTTTTTAAAAACCTTAACAATAACTAATTATGGCATTGTGTGTAGACTAAAATTATCCCGGAGTTGATATCATTGGGTGTTCCCGAGAAATTCGAGCCGAAATTTTGTTTGTATTTTTTTTGGCCTAGAACAATAAAAAGATAATTGAATTTTTTAACAAACTCTACCGATTATCAATTATAACTTTTTGAATTAAATTAAATTAACCCGAAGTTAATATCTTTGTTTTGCTTTTCGATATTTTTTAACAATTTTTAAATTTTTTTTTTTTAATAAAAAAAAACCGTGGGTTGGTTTTTTATTTTAAGGATTACCACTTTTTCACTTTGACATTATGCATAGAATGAAACCAGGCCGAAGTCGATAGTATTATTTGTTCTAGAGATATTCGAGAGACAAGTCATTTTACAACTTTTTTTTTTTTAATTACTGTAATAAAAAAAAACCGCCTTTTTGCGAATAATGGCCTTATTATCTATAAAATAAAATTTATTTGAAGTCGATATCTCTATGAGTTCTCTAGATATCGTCGGCAAAAAAAAGCTTCCGAACGTACATACACAGACATCTCTCAAAAAACAATGTAATCCGACTCCAAAGACATCGAAATGTCGAGAAATGTCAAAATTTTCAATTTCACAAATTGAACCGATTACAATAACTTCCAATGGGAAGTTAAAAAAACATACATTTTTATGAAATCTTTTGAATATATTGAAAACGAGTGTATAAGATTTCATTTTATATTTTTTAAATATTTCGAAAACCCTGAAACCGACCGAAATTGTTGAAAGATAGAATTTTAAAGGGTAACTCGATAGGAATCGAGTTATATGGACGCTACGCCACTGAAACCTTCATAAGTCTTTGACTTTGTAAAGGTTAAGTAGAATATTGGTATCGTGTAGAATAAAAAACCGTCATATAATCTTTAATAGTAGAGCAAAGATATTCTTTCCATTATTGTATTATAGTTTGATAGTTTTTCTTTTATTAAGAAAAATATAATGTTAGCTCAAAAATTTAATTTGTTGAGTTTTGTCCCTTTTCTTCCGAACCGAAGATATTTATGTATGTAGGTAATAAATATGTACGTATGCTATAGAGCAGTTTTGGCTTGATAAAAATGCCAACTCGAGATTTCAATCAAACTTCACATTACGTTATATATTTTATGGACCTTCTATTACATACATGTATAGTTATAAGAAGTGAGAGAGGTGAAAAAATCCTCTTAATTTTCCTATATGCCTGTTTTTAGTATATCCATATAACATTACCTACACTCTAAAATAAATATTGCAAAATAAGCATTAGCAGAGTCACTGTGGCGTATACGTACTTTTTTTTATCAACATATATTACTTAGATTTAAAAATCTATACCTAACGGTTTAGTTTATATAATTAGTACGACATATATTGTGAAAAGCAAACTCCTCTTAATTTCAAATATGTTGGCTTTTGTAAGATAAGTCAGGGTTTGTTGTTTAAAGAAAAAAATTGATTGCGAATTTATCTAACTAACTATAACTGACGTATCTAATTTTTTTAATGATTATAGGAGTATCTTTTGCCATTTAAAACTCTTTTAAATACAAAAATGATGTGCTTCAATTGGGTTAACTGTTCAAAAAGCTAGCTGAAATCAGCTTTAGTTGTTAATAAAAACTATTCTTAAAATTTCAAACTTGGCTTAAACTAAAAAAAATTGAAAAATGTCAGATACATACGTCATTTTCAATTAACACAGCAGAAAACGAATCCAAAAACAAAAACAACAACAAATTGTATGAGGCCAGCCGAGTCATGGTGGATTTACATACATTTCTATGCAATTTCTGCAAAAAAAAAGATGCAAGTTATGAAATGTATGTTTTTTGGATGAAGAGAGAAGGACAAAATGCAGAGATCTTCATAAATACAGATTATAGAAATGTAGATAAGGATTATAGCGAAAACCAACATGTTCATTTTACATAGTGGTACTCGTTTTTTGACATAAATCCGTCCCGCTCTACTTTTCTTGTTTTTTGCAGATGGAGATACATTTAAATCCACTATTATGCGCAGGGGTTTTTACGATTTCCGACTTTTTCGGTCAAGTTTTTCAATTTTCGGCTCCATTACATATAAATATGGTTCAATGCAAATCCAAAAAAAGAATCCCCTTATCAATCAGATAAATAATATAAATTTTTGTATCCAATAATTTAGCAATGCAGAGTGTTTAAAAATCCTCAAACTAGTTTTATTGTTAAATTTTGCAATGTTATTACCTTTTCTCTCCGTAAGAATCTTCTTACAAAGTATTAGAATAATTTAAAAATAAATATGACTAAAATCGGTAAAGCCGTTCTCAAGTTATGGCGTGACCAAAAGAAAACGGGATTCATTTTTATATATGTATAAAGATGATTGCTGATTTAAATTCGGTAGGTTAACTGGTCAAGTTTTCAAAATTTCATCATTGTACAAAAATAAAAAAAAAAAAAACATATAATTGATAATAACTACGAGAACGTAAATATACAGTGATCAAAAGTGGTCCATACAATTGATACCAAGCTGAATGATAAATCTCAAACTTTAATTTTTTTCCTTTGCACCCATTTTAAGGCCTCCCATTCTAAATTTTATCATTTACAATAAGCAAAAAAATTCTCCATATAATTTAAAAAGTGGGCAGATACCACGCCCCCTATATAAAAAAACCCTAATTTTCGATTTTTTTTTTCTTTGTAGTTAGGTACCATAAAGCCTACCGTTGTGCGAAAAAACAAGATTCTATGTTGTCTGGAAGTGCTCCATAATTTTAATGATCTGTCAGTCAGGTTTTCGCGATTTTTGATGTCTTATATCTAAGAAGCCACTTATTTAAAAGAGTTGAAATTTAATGAGGCGTCTGTGCTTGTCTGGCTTAGCAAATGTGGCGAGTTTGAAGTTTCTGGCTTTATTGAGTCTGAAGGTAGAGGGGGTTGAAAAGAGCTTAAGTTTGTCCCTGTAAAAAAGGGTAGTGCCAAAAACTTGGCTTTGTATCATACAGAATTTTGTGTAACCAGAATTTTGAATTACAGTCAAAACAATTAAGGGAACAAAAAAAAATCACTTTTTTTTGTGTTTTTTGAAGAGCTGTATCTCTGTGAGAAGTGGTCATATTGAGATGAAACAAAAAGTCTTCTGAAGCTTTATATATTTTGTATTGAGAAATTTTAGCAAATGATATTTTTAAGTTACCGTTATTGCGCAATCATAAGAAGCAGCATGACACAAAAATTTTCTTTTTTTTTCCTTTTTTTAAACATTGACATTTTCTTTGAAATTTTTTTTTGAGCCAATTTAATGTTTTTTTTTTTCGATAACTTGTTTATTCAGCTTTAAGGTAGTCTTTTTTCGTTATTCTACAATTTTTTTTTCAGAAGAATATCTGACTTCGAATGAAAAAACAGACTTTTGATTTTGACTACCAATATCTCCGCAAAGACTGACGACACGGAAAATTTAAGGGTTGTTTTAAAAACTGAAATTAATTTTCTACAAGATTTTTTTAAAACTTTATAACGATTACTTTTTTTTTTGGCCCCTCACCGTTACATTCAGAAAAGGTAATAAAAAAACGATTTTTTAAAGACTTTTTGTAAATCTTTTACTGCTTTTCAAATATTGACTGCAAGACTTAATTTGGTAAAGCATTTTAAGGAACTATAGACCACCAATATTTCTGTTTCAAATCGATCCGTTGAACCCTTTTCCCGTACCAAATGAACAAAGTCGTAAAAACCAATTAAGGGAACAAATTGGGTGGTTCATAAACATTGTGAAATTGTAATCAAAATTGAAACGAAAATAACAATTTCTGCCCACTTTTTACACAGTACAATACTGATGAGATTTTAATGGAAAGCAAAACATCTTTTCGAGAAAAAAAATTACAACTAAAATTTTAAAATTATGAAAAAATTGTTCAATTTTTGCTCCAAATTTTTTTTTTTTTTTTTACTGTTTTTTTTTTTCTTTTCAAACGCTTATGATTACCTTTTAGCTGAATAAACAAGTTATCGAAAAAAAAACATTAAATTGGGTTAAAAAAAATTTTCAAAGAAAATGTCAATGTTCAAAAAAAGAAAAAAAAAAAAAAGATAATTTTTGTTTCGTGCTGCTTCTTGTGATTGCGCAATAACGGTACCTTAAAAATATCATTTGCTAAAATTTCTCAAAACAAAAAATATAAAGCTTCAGAAGGCTTTTTGTTTCATCTCAATACACTTTTCACAGAGATACAGCTCTTCAAAAAACACAAAAAAAAAGTGATTTTTTTGTTCCCTTAACTGTTTTTCCAAGTGTATTTTAAAACAAAGTATTTTAAAAAAGTACCCTACAGCATTATTCGCCACCAACCCATTTTCAAAATACAAAGTAGAACCCAATGTTTGTCTTCAAATATCAAAAACCGGAATGTATGTGAATATCTATAGAGGGTGTCCGGTAAAGTTTGGATAATCCTGAAACGGCGTATAGTCCACTTTATGACTGCTCTGAAACCGGAAATAAATAGGGGCCATCTTAAACGGTACTTACTTTACGTTTTTGAATACCACGATTACAAATGGATGAATTCCATCGATTTTCTTTTGCAGCAATTTTCTACACTATTGGTGCCAAAACATAATCGATAGAAAATGGACTTTGGACCTTTTTTATTAAAAAAAAATAAATTTATTTTTAATTCCAAAAATTTAAAAAAAAATTAAAAGTTTAAAAGTTTATGCATTTCTGATATAAAAAAAATAGACATTCTTGTGGCAAACGTTTTTAAAAATTGGCGCAACAAATGTAGATTTCAGAATAGTATAATTTTTTACAGTATCTAGAGTAAATAGGTTATTAGTGCTGCTAATATACAAAAAGAGCGAATCTAATAAAATAATTTACTTCGTTACATTGTTTTATGTTTTTGAATTATGACTAAAAATTAATAAATTGGTTCGTTTTTTTTTTTTCAAAAATACTCTACATAAATTGAGCCAACACACAAGCTGTAAAAAAAAATTATTTAATTGATCATAAATTATAAACAAAAACAACATCATAAGATAATTGTTAAATTTTGTATTTTTTTGAATTTCCCACAACCAGGACGGAACACCCCGAGAACATCAAAGTCAACCGTCTTTTAATTTAATAATGTCATGTAAAAAAAAAAATATATTTTTATTTTTAATTTAAGTCAATTTATAAAGTTACGCCCTCTATGTGCGAAAAAATATCTTATATTCATGGTATCTTTACAGTTTTAAGTTAATCAAATTGTATATAAATATAAATGTTCAAAAAAAATCTTGAATCTTGAATCCTATTTGAATTTTCAAAGAAAATGCTCAAATTGCTTTCCACCCACTTTAATTCAAGACGGTGACAACCCGTAAAGGGATTAACGGTCGAAAACTCAGATTACAGATTTCTATGAGGTACTTTTTCGATAAAAAATAAAAATTGACGTCTTGTTCTCATCTTTTCTGCTGAACTAATAAAATTTGCTCTATGTACCTCCATGTTAAAAACCTCGACCACTATCTGGCATTGTGGCCAAACTGCATTTTAGATTGTACTCAAAATAAATTGTTCGTAATATTCAACGACACAACCAGAAACCCCACAAAATAAATCTCATCAAGCTATATTTTAATAAATATTTTCTTTTCAAATGTTTATATTTTTCCCCAACAATTATTATAACTTAATTGCATATTTTTGAATCTATTAAAGATAGGTACAAAAGCATCCAAAGTAAGTAATTAAAATGTCTTCCTTTCTATATTAGAACTCCAAAATACAATTGAAACTAAATATTACCAAACCAGCTTACCACCAACAAAAAAAGTATGTATATAAGTTTGTTGATGCAGCAGTATAATGATTTTAAATTGCAATTTTATAAGCAAACACCACACTCGACTACTTTCGATTCTCCATAGGGCATCCTTAATGACATTTTTGAAAACAATTCATAGAAAGTGTAACTAACATGACAAGTAGTAAAGGTTTCCTTCCTGTGTTTTATACATACATATATGATATATGTATGTACATATGTCTGTTGGTATAGGTACTCTTATACATTTTGCCATAAAACTTAAATGAATGTATATATAATGCATTTAATTTAAATGCCAAACAACAACTGTAAATGAGTCTGCTTCATACGAAAAGCCCCTATTTAATATCCATTTTCATTTTGTTTATTGTTACGAGTATTTATGAAAATTTTAAGGACACACCACACAAGGCAAACAAGTTGATATGTAGGAAGTTTTGTGCCCCACAAACACCCTTAGAATTGGTTACGAACAGTAGGTGCATAGGAGCTGCAGAGTCGTTCTCTGTCTGAAGTGACTATGCATAAACAATGAATAGAAACATGCGCTGCTCCCCCTAACTCCGATTTTGGGTATCCCCTATTATAGAAAACATTCTTCCACAAAACATACACATATGCAAATTACAAGAGAATAATTATCAGTTTGTCGAAATCTTTTCAAAACACATGCGGGCTCTTAGCTTTGCCCGCACTGCCTCCCCATTCTTTCTATTACCTCTTTGTATAGGTTAATGTCCTTCATCATGACAAGTTTATTGCTGGCAACAATAAACTTTTCCATATACTTTTACACTTTGAAATAATATATTAAAAACCAACAGTAACAACAACAACAACAAAAAGAGGTATAAACAGACAACGACTGCAGATTACAAATAATAATCATTAACGTTTGTATTTATTTTCGCGAGAAAGGGTGCCTTTTCATACCCGAATTTATATCTTTGGTGTTTGGTTACACCCTGCACTTAAATGCTTGTATACGTTTGTTCGTAGTTTTCGTTGATAAAGTGATGACACTTTATTACAGATTTTTGAGTTAACTGTGAATAAAAATCATGATAAGTAAAAGAGTCCAAACGATATCAAAAGTCTAGTAGTCTTAGCTCAGTCCTACCACGCAAGAGTATGCTTCCTTTAAAAGTTAAAGGAACGCCTTGTTATTCGAGTGCTTTAGAGTTAAAATGTAAATTATATCGTTTAAAAATACCAAAGAGTCCATTATTGCTTTTAAAAGAAAATTTAGACACTACCCTTAATTTAAAAGTCAGTTTTAAATGTTTGTTGTTAAAAATCCTTTTCTGGTGGGATTTTTATCAATAGCATGACTGCATTACATTTCAATAATTACATTTCAATATTTCATAATTTTAAAATCCAATTGTCAATCAAAAAATGTGTTGGATAAGACTCTAAACTTGGTGTGGAACTTTATGCAATCCAGATTTGACTACTTTCTAGTAGCAAATTTTTAACCGTGCACGTTAACAATTCTTGTTTTAAGATTTTAGAAGAGCGAAATAAGGTTAATAGAAAATGAAGAAGAAGAATAAGAAGAAGAAGAAAAAGAAGAAGAAGAAGAAGAAGAAGAAGAAGAAGAAGAAGAAGAAGAAGAAGAAGAAGAAGAAGAAGAAGAAGAAGAAGAAGAAGAAGAAGAAGAAGAAGAAGAAGAAGAAGAAGAAGAAGAAGAAGAAGACGAAGAAGAAGAAGAAGAAGAAGAAGAAGAAGAAGAAGAAGAAGAAGGAGAAGAATGAAAAAAAAATTCTTAGTGAATTCCTTTCAAAATATTCCTCATTATAGGGTGAATCGGGGTAATACAAAAAATGATATCTGATTTTAAATAAACTCTTTGTTTGAAAATATGTAAGTATTAAGAAAATGGACATAGAGGATGACCTAAGGTTAAAATATTTTCAATATTTAGCTATTTATAAGGTGAAATAGGGTAAAAAAAACTCGATACCCGATGTTATTTCGAATAATATAATCGAAAATTCAAGGTATTCGAAAATCTTTTCTGGTTTGCAATCAAATGAAGACAAAAGTTGCGACATTTGCTATAAATTTAGGCAAGACGAAAAATATTTTTCAACAATTTTCAGCCGTTTATTTTTTTTTTTTTTTGTTGCTTATGTCGTTTTCGATTGGATTTCCAGAGTATTTCACTCCTTTTTGATTCCAATGGAATATAAAAAACTCTCTTCCATAATATGTGTATCTATGTAGTTGTAGAAGTTAAAACTAAAATGGATTCTTCAATAATTTCAATTCCAGAACATCCCAAGAAGAAGCATTTACTATTTTGACAATTAATCCAACACATACTTTTCAAAGTATGTGTGTTTTTAGAGTGCACTCCTAGCACTCCTTAATGAAATCCGGAGTAAAAAAAAAAAACACTCTTAAATCATCAATCCGAACAGCAAATGGAAGGTGTTTGGAGTGTTGGGAGTGTGGATTGAGTGAAAAAAGAGTGCTAGGAGTGACCAACGGAAAACAACATTAGAAAAATTAAATTATCTTGAAGTCAATTTCATTATTTTCTCTTTAAATATATGACAAGAAAAACATTTTCTATTTCTATTTCATATTCTATTTACCTCCATTTAGACGGGAGGGACAATTTTCAAAAAAAAATCGACTTGGAATATAAAAAAATCATTCAAAAAAAACTTACAGCTACAATGTCATGCTATGAGAAAATTGAAAACAACAAAAGTAAGTTTTCCTTTGACTTCAATCCGTTATTTTGCTGCTCCAAAGATCGTTTTTTTTACTATTAAGTCAACCCGGGGCATAACAAGAACCCGGGTGATAATGAATTTTAAAGATTGAGTATAATATATAAAATACATAATTAATAATATAGTTATATGTAAGTACATATATGTTTTTATCCATTTAATAAATTGAAGAATGTAAATTTGAATATGGAAAAAAAGCATGAAACACGTCCTTTAAAGTGATAAAACAAGTACTTAAATTCACATTTTGATAGGAATTTCAGAATAAACATTTTGATCAAAATCGGTTGAGCGGTTAACGAAAAAGTCGAAAACAAAAAACGGTTATATGGCGTGTGCCACAAAAATTAAAAAAAAAAATCGTTGAGCCGATTTTAAGTTATCAAAACGGTTGTATGGCAAGTGCCGTTATTTTTTGAGATAAAAAAAAAATCTCAATTTTCTCACCCGGAATCACCCGAAAATCTTATGCTCCAAGTTTGAAGAAAATAGCTTCATTGGTTTAGGCTGTAGGCCATGGACAGACATACAGACACACAAACAGACAGACGGAATTGCGGGACCCACTTTTTTCGTGTTCTCTATCATCGTAATGTTAAGTTTGATTGTTATGTCGAGTTCGATTTTTTGCACGAATCCATAACTTGTCCTATAGTACCTTGATACATACATACGTATATACATACATATATCGTAAGTAAAAAGTAAAGCATTTCAATATGGTCTATGAAAAAAAGCCTAGGAACGTGCAAACGTACGCATGTACAATTTACATCGTACATACCCACGCTATACAGACAGCTCTCTAAAAACGAGAGATTCTGACCTCGAAACGTAGGGAAGTGTCAAAATTTTAAATTCGACTAATCGAAACAATTAACACAAAATGTTTCTAATGGGAAGTTTAAAAACAAAAAAGTGGTACCTATACCCTAGACTTATACTCCAAACATGTTACGCCAACTATAAATGGTTGGTTTTATTAAACTTTGCATTGGATTGATGCTAAACACATGTAAATCATTATGACATTCAAATTATATGAATAATTTCTTCAAGTTCATTCAAAGAAAGAACCTCGTTAAGTGATTAATACATTGATATTACCATCAGCTCATTTAAGAAAAGTATCATATGTATGTAATTTTCGAAAACCATTTTTAAAACATTTTTTATTTATTTTAATTTTTTTTATTTTATTTTCTATTTTCTACTAAAATTCATCTAAAATGTCAACTCTGTTCGCCTTTGCAACAACGTCTTGCGTTATATCAAATCTCGTACGACTGACACAGTCCTTCCATTGCTACATTACCGGAAATATGCTGCTAGTAAAATTTATTATGGACCACCATACATCCTTACATATACTATGTAAGTAGAGTGTTCATCTGGAATTATAGGTGTGTTGGAGCTAAGCACTTTTCTGCGTTGCTCAGAGAAGGAGGAATTATTCGTTTAAATTTCATTAAAAAAAATCAAAAGTCAAACAAAAAAATTTAAGTGCTTCAAAAAAAACTTTAAATATACAAAAAAAGAAAAAAACGAAAAACACACAGACACCAAGGGCTTTTAATTCCAACACAACACAAAATGTTTTTTTTTTTTGTTAAGGTTTATCACTCTAAATTACGTTTCTTTTGCTGCGTTAATTTAAAACTATAAAAACCAAATTAAATGCAAACAAAAATAAAATAAAGTAAAATAAAATAAACCTTAGGAATTATTCGAAATTTGTACGCCTTGCATCAGCTCAACTGCAAGAAGGAGAAAGTTCGTTGTTTGAAAACTTTTTCCAACAGATAACACGACGACAACGAAGACGACTGTGTAAAATTCATGAAGGAACATTATCTCCTCTTCTGTGACATTACATGAAAGTTATGCGGGTGTGTCATCTTCATCTATAACGATTCCTTTGCTTCCATGTAAGGTAGACTTTACACTAGTTTGGCAATTTACCATCAATATTTGCAGTCTAAAATCCTGCATATAAAATCCTGTCATCTGTACTGTGTGATCGCTTAAAACCGTTTGTCAACGATCTGTTCGGCCCCTAACAGTGTGGTTTTAGGCCCGGCAAATCAACCGTCGATCAAATGTTCACACTCCGACTGATTTTGAAAAAAAACCCAGGAGTTTCAAATCGATACACACCACCTCTTTATCGATTTTAAAGTCGCATATGATATCGTAGACAGAGACGAGCTATACAGAGCCATGGCGCATCTCGGCATCCCTGCCAAACTCGTCCGCTTGTGCAGGATGACGATGGAGAAATCTCGCTGCTCCGTCAAAGTCGGCAAGAACACCACCGAACCCTTGGATGTCGAGAAAGGTTTGAGGCAAGGCGACGCGTTATCATGCAACCTGTTTAACATCGTTCTTGAAGCAATTGTACGCAACTCGCAAGTCAACAACAGAGGTACAATTTTTCAAAAGTCTGTTCAACTACTTGCTTATGCAGATGATATTGACATCATTGGGAGAACGAAGCGAGCTGTTACCGGCGCGTTTGCAAGTATTGAATCGGAGGCGGCGAAAATGGGTTTGGCTGTTAATGTGGACAAGACGAAGTATATGCTATCATCGAGAAAGGAATCTCAACATCGTCGGCTCGGGCAAAACGTCACGATGGATAGATACAACTTTGTCTACCTGGGCTCCACTGTAACATCGCAAAATGACATCAGCGCAGGGATCAAACGAAGAATTACTCTTGCTAATCGCTGTTTCTTCGGGCTAAGAAGGCATCTGAGTAATAAAGCCCTCTCTCAGAGAACCAAGGAGACCTTATATAAGACCCTAATCATCCCGGTCCTGCTATATGGGGCAGAGACATGGACCCTGTCAAAAACGGATGAGAATCTGCTTGGGTGCTTTGAAAGGAAGATTCTTCGGGTGATTTTCGGTCCAATCTGTATCGATGGAGTATGGAGGAGAAGATTTAACAACGAGCTTTACGGGCTTTACAGCGACGTCGACCTAGTCAAGAAGCTGAAAATTCAGCGGCTGAGATGGCTGGGACACGTGGAGCGTATGGACACCGACGCACCAGCCCGACGAGTCTTCGAATCTACCCCTCACGGTCTGCGCAGCAGAGGAAGACCCCACCTTAGGTGGCGCACACAAGTGGCTGGAGGGTCTTGTCGGTTGAGGCCGTAGTCCATCCTGGGCTGTGAGCGCCATCTAAACTAACTAACTAAACATTTGCAGTCTTTTGACTAAAATATTGAACTGTATTGTAAAATATAAAATTTGTTATGAGAAATGGCAGTTTCGTTTTAAAATGTTATTGGATAACAAAATCAATAACAATATTTGAAGAAATACCAAAAAAAAATGATAGAAAGATTTTGGTCATAAACGTAATGACGATAAAAAAGAGGAGATGAAAAAGTGGGTTCCATTAAGCTGTATATGCATGCGTAAACTCCCCTTATTCTAGAGTGAATAAGAAAACTACTAAATTAAAGTAGAAATAATAAAAAACAAATTTAGACAAAACAATTAACAAAAATACTTTCTTTTTTTATGCGCAAATCAAGAGGAAAGTGCAAACAGTACGTTGATTTACCCTATATTCTATAGAGGTTGTACAAAAGAAAATAAGCTCTTAAGTTAATAATAAGTAGAAAGGTACCTATTGGTATAAGAAAAGAGAAGGGTTGGAAGAGACAAGAACTGGAAAGAAGAAATGATTCCTTTATGCGACCATAATCACAAAATTAAGACGGAAGAATTATTGTTTAAGTTTAGTTTAAAGAATTTTTAAACAACTCAATAACTTGTATAGTACGAGTAGACTTTTCGATGAAAACTATCTTCAAAATGTAAGAACGTACGCATTTAAGAAACTAAACATTTACATAATTACTAGTTGAAAGGTGTAAATGTAGAAAATTTTGCCAATTAAGATTTTTGTTAGTAAGAGTTTCTTGATGTACCTAATAAAAAGAGAGCATATAAAAAATAAAGGAAACACAAAAAATTTTAATTTCTCTATGAGAAGTGGTGGTATTGAGATGAAAAAAAAAAGCATTTTAAAGGTTTATGTTTTTTGTGTTGGGAAATTTTAGAAAATAAATTAAATATACTGCGCAATGATAAGAAACAGAACTAGCCAAAAATGTTTTTTTTTTTATTTTCAGAAGAAAATCTGGATTTAAATGAAGAAAGAGACTTTTGACTTTGGTTATATCTCAGCAAGGAATCCCATCATGGAAAATTCAAGGGCATTTTCAAAATCCGGAACTAGTTTCCACTAAGATCCTTCTAAAATTTAATTGCAAATATTTTTTTGTTGCCTCCTCACCGTAAGACTAGGAAAAGGTCGAAAAAACCGACTTCTTAAAGACTTTTAGTAAATCTTTCACTGTTTTACAAATGTTGATTGCAGTACTAAATGTGGTTAAACAAATTTAAGAACTTTACACAAACGGTATATCTTTCAGGTTTCAAATCGATCCATTGAACCGTTTTCCCGTATCAAATGATCAAAGTTGTATGAACCAATTATTAAAGGAACAGATGGTATGGTTCATAAACATTGTGAAATCGTCATCAAAATGGAAACGGAAAGAACCATTTCGGTCCGATTTTTTCACAGTTTTGTGTTAGTTACAATACTGATAAGATTTAAATGGAAAACAAACAACCTTTTCAAGAAAAAAAAATACAAATAAAATTTTTAAATTTTTGGAAAAATTATTTAATTTTTTCTTTACCTATTTTTTTTTTTTTTTTCTTAAGGCTCTCCCAAGCCAACGCGATTATTCGCTGCGACAAATGAAAACAATAACAACAACGTATTGTTTTGTTTGACAACCACGTGTTGTTATTGTTGTTTTCGTTTGTCGCGGCGAATAATCGCGTTGGTTTGGAAGAGCCTTAAATGTTTTTTTTTTTCTTTTCAACTCTTACCAGTATTTTAACTAACGCAAAACTGCAAAAAAGGTGGACAGAAATGATCTTCACAACAGGTGTCGAGTCCAGGGTAACACAAAGGTGCTCAATTAAGAAAAGTCGCGAGTAAAAGCAGGAACGTAGTGTACCGAACGAAGATCGCGTAGCGTACCGTATGTAATGTTGATCTGTCTCACTACCTCGGTAAAACCGACATTTGAGCATAAAAAAGCATTATTTGCGTAAAAGTGATGTGAAGTGAAGTGAGTCCTTCTGCAAATAAAAACGCAATCATGTTTTTTTGCCATACCGTCTCGGTTGTCGGTCTGTGCGATTGTGTGTCCGTACTTCTGTGCGTTTGTGCCAATCCGTAATGTAATTTAGCTACAACCTAAACCGATGAACTGATAACTTGGTACAGAGCATTTGTATGTGCTTCCCTAGGAAATTCGAAATTTTCATTTTAAACTAATAGCTGCCATACAAAAATTCTTTTTTTTTATGTTCTCAAAACAAGAAAATGATAGCAAGAAAACTAGGTTTTAGATTTTTGCAAAAAAAAAAAATCACATAAAAGAAATAGGGTTTCAACGTTTTATTTACTCTATATTTTTGGGATATGCCCGTATACCTATGGTTTTAATAGCTGGGCCAGTATTTTATGTTTTTCTTTTTCGAAAATTATTTAAAATTTTTGTTCATTAATTTTTGTTATCAATTTGAGCAAGTTCGTGCAATCCAGCCGTGCATATTTTTTGTTTTTTTACTTATTTTTGGATAGTGTTAAGGTCAACTTTAAGATTTTATTAACTACACGACAAAACTTTTTATTTTTTTAATTTCGTGTTTGAAAATTGATTTTTCAAAAACTGTTTAATAAATTAATTTGACCTAAAAAACTTGTAGCATGACATTTTAAGTGTTGCCGTTGTTTATTAATGATATTTTTCGCCTACTTAAGCAGGGAGAAATATCCCCCTCCGATACAATTTCTTGCTTAGAAATCTTTTTTATCGTATTCTCTTCCTTTCCTATATCCTACCACCCTTCTCAGTCACATTGATTGATGAAAATTAGCGGTGAGATCTTTTTTTGGATTTGAAATTAAGCGACACAATTTTTTTTTTGTGAGTTTATTAAACGAAAAGATTAAGGTATAAAGACCTGAAAATTAAATAATTATTAAAAATTTTAATTTTGTTGGATTATAGTTCAAATTGAATTTTTGTGGCACAATTCATGTAAGATGAAGTGCACTTAACAAAAATTGCATTTGAAACTAATCAAGTGATGAGTCCCTGTGAGATCGCCGGAGCGAAACGAAATTTTTTGTGGATTTAATCCCTATAGAAGCATATTGAATTAAAAAGTGCGAATTAAATAGTGCTAAGTCTTCTACTTGACTGATTTATTTCAGTAGTATAAAAAATTCGTATTAATAAAAATCTTCTTTATCCAGAAAGTTTATTTATTTATTTAGCTTATTACAAGCGGGACTTAAGTAAATCTATACCAATACCTTAAAACTAAACTTATTCTATGATGTATTCTTCGTTGTTTTTTTTTTTTGTTCTTGTTTATTTTTTTTTTTTGTTTTTTATTGGTTTAGGCCCGAAGGCCAAACCCACCAGTTTTCTACAAAAAACTTAAGTACAGAGCAACTTTCTATCAATTTACAATCAAATCATTATTCTCTTAGGAAACTTCAATTTCTTAGTACCTAAATAAAGAAATATTTAATTGTGTAAGTGTATCCCTCTCTCGTTATAATAAAACCAACTGTCAACTTATCGTCTCATTAATTAACTTAAAACTTACTCTTTGCGTTCCACTATTTTTTAATCCAATTATTAAAAAAAAAGTCTGACCAATCTTTTTTTCTTTTCTTGTTCTCACCTCACCACTTTCATCAACACCAAATACAATTCATTATTCCCATGAAAATAATTTATTCGTTCACTATGAATATCTTTACCTACAATGTGATAATAGATTCAAAATTCTATTTTTCAACAAATTTTGTTTTTTATTTTGATTTTTTTTTTTTATCGTGTCGCCTTTGGAAAAGGTAAAACTTTTTGAAGACTCTCAGTCACGTAGGTATAAGTTTTATTCACTCCTTTAAGGCAAATTCTAAGGAGAACTTTGAAAGCAGCTCTCTTTTTTTCTAGTCTTAATATTATGTATTTTTACTTGCAAGGTTGCAAGACAAATATTTTTTTAGTAGTATCATTTTAAAACTTAAAAAAAAAAAAAACAACAAACAAACAAAAAAAAAAGACGAAAATAAAGTTATTTGTAGTAATTTAATATTATTCATGGAACGTTCACGTAATGCGCACCCTCAAAGAACAATAATAAAAATGTGAACGAAACCACGAGCGTTGACTTCTTATATGTGTCTATGTATATACCTTACCTACTTGACTCTTTAGGTACATCCAACAATAGATGAAGACGCAAATAACCTTGCTTTAAAGAAGTAACTCAGGTGCAGGTAAAGTTAAAGGGCTTTTCAGTAAATACTGATATTGACAAGAAACTTCTCATTCCCCTATAAAATAAGTTTCAAAATTTGCATTCGTAACAAAAATTGAACTTATTTCAATCAATCATGATCGAAGAAAATAATGGAACAAAAAACTGGGAATCATCATTCTTACAACTTTAGATTTTAAAGTGATATTCTTCAAAGTTGATACACTCTTAAGAACTGGTAGAGGATTCCTTCGGAGGGTAATTGATATTTTGCTCTGAAAAAAAAAAAAAAAAAAAAAAAAACAAACAAAGACCATCATTTCTATAGAATTAAAAAACACATGCATGACTGAATCGTTCTTGTAAATACATATACCTCAAGTCATAAATTTTTAGTGGAAGTAGTTTTAAAATTGTTTGTAGACAAAAGTCCAAGAAAATATATGCTCAAACCATCAGCCATGATTTCTAGTAGAATGGTCACACTAATTACTTTACAAGAACACGAAAACTTAGCCAAAATAATTTAATTTTTAATTTAAATTTTTAATTGAAATTTTACAAGAACACGAAAACTTAGCCAAAATAATTTAATTTTTAATTTAAATTTTTAATTGAAATTTATAAAAATTTAAATATTTTTAAAAATTTAATTACGGCCATATTATTGACTTGACTAAAAGCAAAGAATATACAGTTACCAAGAAGACGCATCTCATACAAATGTTCTACTGAAAATGGCGGGTTCCAATGTTGGAACCCGCACTTTGGCTTTTTTATGGGCTTTTCAATAATTCTCTCAGCGCTTTTAAAATGAGATACCATACACACACATTGAAACAGTCTGCTTTTTTGTCCTCGAAAAGCTCATAAAAAAAGCAAAAGCTCTGGGAGCAGGTCGCAATATTGGAACCCGACATATAAAAATGTGCAATAAAATTTTTTTATGATATGCGCATTCTTGGAAATTTTATATTCTTTGCTAAAGGCTACATACATATGTATGTATGTAGTTTTACGGCAAAACTATTTCTATAGAGGTTTTGAGTTTAAAGTTTTTCACAATTTTTAATTGCTTTGACATCAAAATCAAAATATTCATACATATTTTGACATCTAAATCAAATCAATAATTGTTTTACATAAACTTAAAACTCGAAACCACTATAAAACTAGGTGCCGTGAACTAAGTCCCTAGGAACTAAGTCCACCGAAGGTGTTAGTTCCCACTAGGCGGGAACAGAAACCACTTTTTGAAAGTGGTTTTTATTCCCAACCAAGGTGAGAACGAAGTCCACTTTCTAATGGGAATTTTATACACATTTGAAAATACGAAAAGAGAACTTATTAAAGTGAGGTATGTATGGGGGGGAATGCTGCCCCCCTACTTGGCCCACTATAGGATTTGGAGTAGGTGCGAGGTTGGGTGTGTGCAACGTTGGATAAATTCAAAGTTTTTTGAAATCCAGATTCTTTAAATGCAAACGAATTTTTGCATACACCCAACCTCGCACCTACCCCAAATCCTATAGTGGGCCAATCAGTGGGGTTACAGGGGGGCAGCATGCCCCCTAATACATACCTTACTGTTTCCGTAGTGCTGGGTGCTAGCGCTGTATTTGTGGAAGCAAGGTTTTTTAATTTTTTTGAAAGGAAAATATTATAGATTTGACGGGAACTAAAACCATCCATTTTTGTTTCCCACCTTGTATGGGAATAAAATCCACTTTCAAAAAGTGGTTTCTGTTCCCGCCTAGTGGGAACTAATACCTTCGGTGGACTTAGTTCCAGGGGACTTAGTTCACGGAACCATAAAACTAGTGTTTCAATAAAACTATCTTTGAAGAAAGTCAATAATACGGGCGTTAGATTTGTTCATTATTCATGAAATATGAAATTTATAAAATTTATTCAGACGCATTTAGCAATTTGGTTGCCACATTAAGTGACTGTTCAATTAATTTAAAATCCTAATGGAGGTTAAATTTGTATCAATTTGATTTGACAATCAGATACTCATTTCCCTACATATGTAAATACTTTTTGTAATCTTTATGTAGGATATGGATAACACAAACCAACAAACTTTAAAAAAATCTTTTGATGGAAACACAAAATATGGTTTTTTGGATTTTTTTTTTATAAACTGATAAAAATGCAAAAAAAAATTGTTTTGTAATTTTTAGATAGATACATGCATTTAATTAGAAAACCCTACGGGATAGAGGAATTTTGAAGTCCGATTTAGATTCAGTGCATCAAAATCTTTGGGAAAAGCGAAAAAGCATAGTTTTTTTTTCCAAGAAGGTAGGTTAAAGTTCTTCTGTTCTATATAATCGTACTTTCTTTAAAAAAAAAAAACTTAGCAATCAAAAAATTAACTGTCAATACCAATTTGATAGTGAATAAAAAGAAGCAATATTAAACCTAATTTAAGGTTTAAATGACAGCTAATCAGTCACAATAACAAAAAATTCCTGGGATTTTTCCTTAAAACAAATGTCAACTAATAATAGACCATTGAATTAATGTAATTAAATATTTTTGTATAGCATAATTACATTAAAAGCGGTTTTAGTTAAATCGACAAAGCACAGTTTTTAATAGAGTGTGAATAAATTGGCCCGAAATTGGAAGTCCGAAAAAGTGGGTTTCGTTATACAGTCCGTCGTCTGTCTGTGCGCCCATGTGCCTTTGCGTCTGTGAGTATTTGCGTCTAGCGTCTAAGCCCGATGATGGTTATCTAAAACCGAAACGCGTCGCTAAATTCAATTAATTAATGTTGTGATATAATCGAATAAATTTTAATTTATTTAAAAATAAAAAAAATCTTTTAAGTTTTTTAAATTTTATTTTATAACTTTATTTTAAAAATCACACAACATGGAGACTAAACCACAAATAAAAGTCTATACTACGTATGTAGTAAGTAGCCCGTGGCGTATTGGTTAGTGCGTTGGACTGTCATGCCAGAGATCTCAGATCTGGGTTCAATACCAGCCGCTTCCACCTAAAGTTTTTTTCGGAGCTACTATACCTCTTACGAGGTATAGAGTATCCTCTTGTCATAGAAAGGTATCCTCTTGTCATAGAAAGGGGCCGCTCACCTTAGCCATTCGGATTCGGCAATAAACTCTATGTCCCCTCCATTCCTGCAGAAATGCACACAGGAATGCTTGAGAGTTGTAAGTCACTAGGCCCTCTGGTTCCATGAGCCGTTGTGCCACCAAATTTATTTATTTAATTCATTTTTAATTCTTCGACTTGGCTGATTTATTTTAGTAGTATATAGAATTAGTATTATTATAAAAAAAAAAAAACTGCGTATATAAACATTGCCAGGCCAAGGGCACAAATAATTTTCCAGCTTTAATGATCAGGAATTCTTATCTAGTTGGCTATAGTTCACACTAGATATTCATCAGGAAATCTATGTAAGATGAACTGAACTTAATAGAAATTGCATTTTGCGTATTAACAAGGCCCTCACTAGTCAACTGATGAGTCCAAGTGAGATCGCCGGTTCGAACCGCCAATTTATATATGGACTAAAGGGCCGTAATCGTAAAAAAGCTATTTTGAATATATTTCATTTAATAATTTTGGTAACACCATAACTCTATGTAATGTTAAAATCAAGTCGAGCTGTTACAATATTTTTGGTGATTACTGATTTATTCTACCTTTTCGCATAATTAAATATGCATTCAGCAAACTTTAAAACTTTATTTCCTATTTTGTCATATAATTTTTGAAATATAATGCACTTTTATTAAAAAAATATATACCTGCTCGTTTTCTTTTTCACTTCCCTTTTTCATGAAATGGCTAAATACACTTACGTATATATAATGAAAATACCATTTAAATCGAAAACAAAATACATAGGCATGTATATAGAAAATGAAAATATCGTCATTACAAAGCAAAAGCTAATTGTCCCATTTTCCTGCTGCAAGTTTTCTGATCCTAGGACCATAATGAAATTTCTACTTCACCGCGCGCGCCCATCCGATTATATTCATTACTATTTTAGAATTGTGTACAATAGTTTCTTTATTAACATTGTGACGACAATATCATTGGTGTCCTTGGCGTCGTCGTCGTCGTCGTTGTAGTCATCATCTCATCTTAGCCTTAACGTGGATTTTCTTTTTAAATGAAAATATTCAGCAAACTCCCATTTCTAAAGGGAATTTTATACTTTTTCAAGCGTAATATTCTTCTGTCTGCTATAAAAAAACATAACAAAAAAATATAGAGAACTAAAAAGAAACACGAAAAGGAATTTACAATTCTTAGAACTTAATATCCTTCAAGGTGCAACTTTGAAAACTAATGCATCCTTGAGGTGGCTCATCATTTGATTTGATAACAAAGGAAAACAAAAAAAAAAAAACTTTATTATGTTGGTCTTGTCGTTTTGGTTCAGTTTTAATGAAAAATACCAGACAGAGAACAATTTCCAATAAGAAATTGACCAACGAGAGTATACAATATTGAAGCTCAATGTGATTGTTTATTTATTTTAAATAATAACAATTAATAGGTAGATATACAGCCCTATTAATATGAAGTGACTATCCGCTCCTTAACACACTTATTAGCTATAGCACACGAGTAGAGAACGTGACATTTTATTATTAATAAACATATCAGAATAGTTCTATTCAGTATCATTTAAAGTTTGGCAACCCTTCTTAAACGTTTAAGTGTTCTTATACATGTAGGAAGCAGAGATGTAAAAACTTAAGTCGGGGGTGGCTTCGGCGCAGTGGAAGTAGTGCTTGACTGCTAACCTGGATGTGTGGGTTCGAGCCCCAGTCTAGGCAGCATTCTTTTCTATATTATCTCAACAGAACGCCACCCCTGGGATTTAATGAGATAATCAAAACCTTATTTCTCAATCCACTGTGCTAACAAAAATCTATTCTATCCTTCTATTCCTTCTAACATTGCCTAATTTATAAAACCCTAGGTCTTACTGGCATATATATGTTTGTGTTGTGTTGTTTTTTAAATTGATGACTTAAGTAACACGACTTAAAAGACTTATTTTATAAGTCTTTTGCCTTTCAAAATGGCTTGAACTTTAAATCTACAGTCAGCAGTCAGGAACAATATTCTGACTTAGGCGCCAGTTATAGCGATTAGGAAAATGGATCAGAAAAAAATTTTCTTTTGTATAGTTCAATGTTTTATTATAAGATTTGAAATATAAAAAGGATACGAATCGATGATAAACCAATTGAAATATTTTGTTCATTAAAAAAATTTAATTTGTAAGAAATACTTTGTCTAAAACAAGTACTTATTCATTTTTCTGATGGAAATTTCGTACAGAAAACGAGTTTCCATCAGAAAATGAATTTTATAGAATAAATATTTCCTCCAAAGAAAATTTTGTAAATGAAATAAATATTTTAAATGATTTATCATCGATTTGTATCATTTGTATATTTCAAATCGTATGATAAAACATTAAATTATCAAAAAGAAAATTTTTCCTGATGAGTTTTCCTGATCGCTATAACTGGCCCCTTATAAGTCAATTAGGGCAGTCAAATGACTTACACTTAATTGACTGCACTACTTTTTGACTCGTTGCAGTCTTTAAGTCACTTAGAAGTCAGTAAGTCACTTAAAAATCAGTAAGTCAATTGACTGCAGTCTTTTAAATAAAGTATTGACTTAATTTTAAGGACTTAAGTCAATTGACTTACTGACTTTTAAGTGATTACTGACTATTACGTGACTTAAAGACTGCAACCAGTCAAAAAGTAATGCAGTCAATTAACTGTAAGTAAATTGACTGCCCTAATTGACTTATAAGTCGGAATATTGTACATGACTTTTAAATCTAGTTTAAAAGTCACAGTCAAAAATCAAAGTGTTGACTTATATTCAAATATTTAAGTCAATTAACTCTGACTTAACTGACTGCAGTCTTTAATTGCATGCAGTCTTTACAACTCTGGTAGGAAGTCTATATTTGGCACTACTTTCACAAGATCCAAGCCGAACCATTTTGAGAATGGCAATTGTCTTCATTATTGGTTAAATAAACTGCATTGCTGCCACCAGAAGCCAAGGTTGAGACTTATAAAAAAATTAACTTAAAACTGGCGCGGACCTTTTTTTTTACCACGACACACCACCTGTAACAAATCAACGAGGCGAGAGAAGTAGCCTCACCATACTAACTAAATTAAACTATGTAGGTATATAGTTATTCAAATTAAAAAACTTAAATTAATTGAATTAAAACTAAACTTAAATTACACTTTCCGTAGTTTTTCGTTTATTAATATGGGGTCTAGAATATGAAAAAAAAAATATTTTTTTTGTTTTAAACGTGCAGTATATGTTTTAAGTTTTAGTCAAAGAAAAAAAAACGGGAACATGGGAACATTCTAATTTTCATTTATTTCTGGTTCTTTATTTTATATCATAAACTCGAGTGTCAGAAAACCTTTTCCTACTTACTTACTTTATATGGCCTCAAGCAACAAGCTCCTCCAGCCAGATCGGTCCCTAGCTAGCTGCCTCCATTTACGCACTCCAAGTTGGTTGAGGTCGTTCTCCACACTTGTGTGCGCCACCTAAGGTGGGGTCTTCCTCTGCTGCGCATACCATCAGGGGTAGATTCGAAGACTCGGCGGGCTGGTGCGTCGGTGTCCATATGCTCCACGTGTCCCAGCCATCTTAGCCGCTGTATTTTCGACCTGGTTACGACGTCGCTGTAAAGCCCGTTAAACTCGTTGTTGTATCTTCTCCTCCATACTCTATCGACACAGACTGGACCGAAAATCACCCGAAGAATCTTCCTTTCAAAGCACCCAAGTAGAATCTATATCCGTTTTTAACAGAGTCCATGCTTCTGCCCTCTACAGCAGGACCGGGATGATTTCGGTCTCCTTGATGGTTCTTTGAGAGAGTGCTTTACTACTCAAGTGCCTTCTTAGCCCGAAGAAACAGCGATTGGCAAGAGTAATACTTCGTTTGATCTCTGCGCTGATGTTATTTTGCGATGTAATAGTGGATCCTAGATATACAAAGTCCATGATGTGCGTGAATTTTTTGATATTTTGCAAGTTTGCAAATTTTGCTAATGAATTTTTTTTAAAAATTAAGTTTTTCTAAAAACCTAAAGTTGTGCTGTTTTGTGTTAAAAAAAATATACTAAAAACCGAAGAGATAAAAAAAAATTCGCATATTTGCAACTTTTACAATCAAACGCAAATGTTGCGAAGCACTTTAGCGTGAAGTTAGCACCCCCATTTCTGATTTAAAAAAAAAAATAAAGCCCTTAATACACGATACAATTATCGTACCGATTATCGTAATCGCATGTGATGGTTGTATCGTGTGTGTACTCGAAGGTATCCGCTGTACCGAAATCCACGGTCGAATGCTATGGAACGAAGTTGCTACCGATATCGTATGAACTCAAATCGGTACGATGATGTGTTGTATCGTGTATTAAGCGCTTTAAGGTTGTGCTGTATTGTGCCCAACTTGTGCTGCGTTGTTCCGTAAATATTTTTTTCAAACTTCGCAAATTTGTAAATTTTAGAGCCAAAAATTCATTTTGCGAAGCGTGAAGTTAGCACCGCCATTTTAGATTTTCAAAAAAAAATAATGGATGTGATATATTGTGCTCATCCTGTGCTACGTTGTGCCAGAAATATTTTTTTCAAGTTCACACGTTTGCAAAAAATTTCATTCGCAAAATTTGCAAACTTGCGAATTTGAAAAAAATATTTACGGCACAACGTAGAACGAGATGGGAACAATACAGCACTTCCATTTTTTTTTTATCGAAAATGGCGGTGCTAACTTCACCCTATAAAAATGGATACCCTCTAAAAACCATACGCTTAGTACGATTTTTTTTTTTAAATACGGCACATGGCAGCACAAGTTGGGCACATCGCAGCACAACCATTTTTTTTTACGAAAATCAAGAATGCCGGTGCTAACTTCACGCACATAAGTCCTTGGAGACTTTGAAGTTGAATCTATCCATCGTGACGTTTTGTCCAAGTTGACGATGTTGAGATTCCTTTCTCGATGATAGCATATACCTACTTCATCTTATCCTCATTAACGCCAAAACCCATTTTCGCCGCCACCGATTCAATACTTGCAAACGCGCCGGTTACAGCTCGCTTACAACTTGAATAGAAAACCCTTTCTATTATTTAAGTTATAAAACTCACAATAAAATGCCACAATTCTAACAAGCGAAGATTAAAATGAAATTTTCACTCCATATAAGATTACATTCTCAAATTGAATTCAATTTACTGCTAAATAATTCCACAAACTAAGTACTTTTATCTAAACCCTTATAAAACCAACTTCAATGCTGTTGAAATTAAAAACAAAACAAAAAAACACTTTTTAATTTAATATGTGACAAGTTGTTATGTCCCGAGACGTGAATTTGGAATTAAGTAAGTGTGTCGTCCCTCCACTAGCTTTTAAGTAAATTGATTGTACATGTCCAAGTTATGAAATTCTAATAATCCGCAAAATGCTTTTTCTCTCCTTGCCACCACTATACAATGAATAGAAATGCAGGCAAAATACCATAGTGTAAATATACAAATGTTGCTATGTACTCATTGGGCATATTATGGACATTGGCAATTACTGTATGTGACGACCATTTCACTGTCCCCGTTTCATGCGGGAATAGCCAAATGGTATACTGGATCTGGATTAACTCAACAGTTATGACATTTCTAGATGTTGCATGTGGCATATTACGAGTTGGATATATAGAATATTTACACTTCATCCTTGAATACCCCATTTAGGTGGATATGTATGTATATTGTATACATACATATATACAAAAAAAAGGAAATGAAACTTTACAACGGAAAGCAATTTTCCATTTGGTGACATGTGTGGTAAAAATTCTGCAGAATAATTTTACATTTCGATGTCAAAGGCGGTTATTTTTTTGTTTTCTTCGTTTTACTTCTTTTTATGGAGAAACCACTCTCAAGTTTCCTAAACTGTGTAAATTCCGTGAGGACATTTTTTCGTTTAGCTTTGTTTGAGATTTTGAGAAGTAGTCCAGAGAGTGGTACTGAATTTATTGAATTTATTTATGCGTTTCAACATCCATAAGCCTGAAGCAGTGTTCGTAGGGGTGCGGGGACATACATAAGGCCCAGGGACATAAAACCCAATTTTTATTTTTGGGGCTTGTGTCTCACTTGAGTGAGAAATTGAATTTGGGCCTTGAGTCCCACCCAAATGAGACCCAAGCCCCAAATAATATTTGTTAAAAATGGGACATAAATCCCAAATTTTTAAGAAGCTTATAACAGTTAAAAAATTTTGGATTTTAATACAATAACCAATAACTTTTTGGTGATTTATTTGAACGAAAATTAAGAAAAAAAAAGGCACGATTACGATAACTCATGCGCCGCACAATAATAACGGATTACGATAACTCATGCGCCGCACAATAATAACGGATAGAGGAGTGTAATGCAATCCTTTTTTGACTGTGGGAGGGGGGGGGGGGGGGTAGCACCACGCAAAAGCAACTTTGCAGACACCTAACCTTTCACCTACCCCAAATCCTATAGTGGGCCAAGCAGGGGGGTTGCAGATTTTCTAACTTTAAAACTCTTTTCTAAAATATATTCTTAGTAGTATCATGCTAAACCTATTTTTCTACCTGAACAAGCCTAAAACAGTGACAGTTCAACCCATTTTTGCATTTGTAGCTGCCAAAGTGACACTTGGATTTAGTATGATACTATAAAAAGATAAAATAGGCATTTTGCGACTTTAACTTTAGTAAAATGTTAAGAAGATAATACGATTCTAATTCGTTTAAAATTTGGAAAAGCCTGTTTTTAACCTAGCATCATACTAAAAATGCTTTAACATCATACTAAATCGTCTAAAATTTTGCGCCATTGATTTCATGCTGGTTATTTTCCTATTTTCCACGTTTTATACTTTTTAAATGTCAACTAAGATAACTACTCGACTAAAAGAAAATAGGTTTTTGAACATCGCTACACACACAAAAACTAAATTATATTTACTATGCAAAAATATATTTAGTGCATGGTAACGGCTAACGGTTTTACCGATATCATTTATTGCAGTAATATGTGTAGTAAACGAAAAAACAATGGAAAAACTGATTATGTAGGGGTTTCGAGTTTAAAGTTTTTCACGAATTTTTATTATTCAAACATACTTTGACATCTAAATCAAAATATTCAAACATATATTGACATCTATGTATGTAAATGAAAACATCTTGCATGTATGTAATTGTTTTTGAAAAACTTTTGAAAGCAAAAGCCAATAATGTGGCCGTTATATGGATGTAATTGTTTAGAATGTCATTTTTTTATTTATTTTAAAATTAAATTCCTAATTTATTTTGTTTATTTATTGTAATATTTTTTTACATACATATATAGTATTTACATACAATAAAATTTAGCTAACTACAAAATCACTCTTATTTGCACTGATTTTTAAGTTTTCTACTATCCCGATTTTGAAATCAAAAAAAGTTTTTAAAAATCGCGCGATAATCGCAAATATCATGATTTGTGCGCGCGAATGCCGCGCATAATGAATACGAAACTTAAGAAACGGTATAATAAGAAACGGTAGGTATTACAAAAAATGGTATTATATGAAAAATCGCAATTGGGGTAAATTGCAGCTCAGCTTGGAGTTCTGAAATTATGATGGGGTTTTCCTTTGCTAAATTCAGATTTCTGCCTAAAATTTGATTTTTTTCGTGTATGGTGTACGATTTAAGATTTAATTTTTTTCTGTCATAGTATTGGTGTATATTCGTGTCTGTGGACCTTATGTTGTCAAACTGGTAACTGTCATTTGCACTGGTGTATAGTAGTGTTGGTAAAGATCTTATAAGTTGATTTTTTTCTCGAGAAAAATCAATTTTTGTTGCCCATTGAAAAACAAAATTGTTGAAATCAGTTTTTTGACAGATCTGGATCAACAAAATTTGATTTTTTTTACCATTGGAAAACCCCATTAATTTGGGTTGCATTTCTTCGGATATATAAGTGCCACTGACGTAGTTGATATCTCATTCGAAAGGGTTTAAAAAAGGGCATCCCTTTTACAAATTACCCATTGTTACTTTGTTTTCTTTCGGTAACCTTACAGTCCAGACATGTAATCCATTTTCGCTAGGTTCCACACCACAAGGGCGATCTACTATGGGTTTTTTTTTTGCTTCAACTAAGTATATTTAGTCGTTTTTTAACTTATCATTTTTGAAATAAATGTATCTACAAGTAATTTTAAAAGGGTCACCTCACTCATTTTTTCATTTCATTCATGAATTCAATTTTAGCCTTGAAGTGGCATTATCGCTAATTTTGTTAAAGAAAAACCTATGATGTCACTGTTATTTCACTGTAATTGCTATTATTCATCTTGAAATATTGTTAATTATTGTAATTGACTTAATGAAACAATAAAAAAAATATTAATAACTAACTAACAAAAGGTTAACATTTATTTCAAAATAAGTTTATCACTTACTTAAAAATTACAAAAGTTTTTACTTTTTATTTCTGAAAAACGAGTTGGTGGTGAAAGTTCCAACTATCTTTAAAGGATTTCAACTTATGCATATTAAAAATACGATGAAACTACCAATGAACACTAACTGCCCTTAAAATAAACACAAAATGTTCTAAGTGGTGAACATTAGCATGGACATTTCAAAGCAATGTTCCATGATATTTATGAATATTTTAAAAAATAAAAAGAATAAGTCAATTTGAAATCAATTTTGTAAAAAGCTTTCTCAACAACAAGTCGTCACGTTGCGTCGGACATGAGTTTCAAAGCAATTTGAATTGTAAATTAACATTTATTTTATTATGTAAGCACTTGTTGAAACTTTGTCACAACTCAGAATAGTCAATTCCACCTTGACTCATAGGTTAACTGCGGAAAAACGAATGGAAGATTGATAAAAATAAAGAAGAAAACAAAACGCCAAACAATCTAATTGATATAAAAGTAGTAAAGCCAACTTTGTCTTAATTCGAACAAATAAAATGAAAAGGATATTACTCCCACGAAAGTTTATGCATACATTTTGTTTTGTTTAAGTCAAGGTAAGGTGTTTGAGTTCAGTGTATTTGAATAACATTGAACGTCTTTTCTGACTTTTGTCTATATTTTAATTAAAAAGTAAAAATCAGCCTCTTCGATAGGTACATCTTGCGCTTTGAAAGGTCAAACTTACATAAAATAAATAACTTTATATATTATTTTCTTGCAGTTATCGGTGTCCTTGTATAGGTCTACATTGCAGAGGCGGTCTCTGTGTCAGTTTATTGTATGTTGCATGTAGGCAAGTTTCAACCATTCCATAAAACTTCAATGCTTAACAAGCATCTTTTATTAAGCTACCTACGTCAAACAAAAAAAAAACAAAATCTATTTCAAATTTAATCTTAAAATGTAATAAAAAAATCTTTTTGAAACAGAAGCCATCGCTTTTTTAAATATTTCTACCATTTTTATAAAAAAAACAAGTGGCTAGAAAAAATGGACGCATTCTTCGTGGAAATCAATTACTATAAGAGATGTTAACACTTTTTCATATTGAAAAGAAAATCAAAAAAGCGCAATTTATTTTTTCATTTTATTTTGTCTCTTATTTTCAGTGAAGATATTTTACTCCATAAATGCATTCATATTATATGTATAAGACTTGAGTAAGAAATAAATTTTATAAACCTACTCAAGCTCATATTAAACCATCACACAGAATTTTCAAGTTGCAAATATGCATAGCATATGCATATTCTTTCATAAGGAAATATTTATATAAATAATATACTTTATTAAACGTAGCGTTTACCGTTGTTTTTTAATATTTTTTTTCTGTTTTTAGTCAATTTTTTTTTTTAAACTTTCCCTCCCGTTATTTTCAATTTTTTCAAAAACATTTCAGCTTCCAGTTTTTGACTAAAAGCTAATAAGAGCATTGAATTTTGAAAACAATAAGGCCCATCGCCCACTAGCCAACTTTTTGTTGCTCGCCTCAGCAACTTTTTGTTCCTCCTGATCTAGTCACATTAGCTTATATGGGAGAGCGCCCATTAGGCAACTTTTTGTTGCTTACCCTAGCCCACTAGGCAATTTCCAAGCAACTTCCAGCAACTTTTGATAATTTTCCGATTTTTGTACTTTCGCTGATCCAAAATAAAATTTAACATTTCAATTAAAAATACTCAACCCAAAAGTTGCTTGGAAATTACCAAGTGAGCGAGGGAAAGAAACTCCGAGCAACTTTTAGTTGCGCAACAAAAAGTTGCCTAGTGAGCGATGGGCCTAAGTTTGAATTTTCTTTTTTTTTCAAAATTTTGAGTTTAAAAATTAATATTTCAAAAACTATTTCCCAAAATAGCTTTATTTAAAAACAAGATAAAAAAAAGAGATTTCTGGCTTTATAAAAAGGTATATCATGACATTGTGAGTGTAACCGTTGTTTTTTAAGCGCAGGAGCATAAGGCCCAGGGAGTTAAGGCCCAATCCAATTTTTATTTTTTTATTTTTTTGAATTTGGGCCTTAAGTCCCAGCCAAATGAGACCCAAGCCTCAAATAAAAATGTTGGGGGTTATGCCCCGCACTAAATAAGATAACTACCAAATGATAAAACTTGGATCATTTCAAGAACAAAAAAGGGTTTTTTTATTAATTAATATGATTATGATTTGGGAAAGTCAAAAAAATTAAAGGAACAAAAAAATTTCACTTTTTGTTTTAAGGGAACATACAAATTTCACTTTTTTTAGTGTTTTATGAAGAGCTGTATATCTCTGTGGAAAATTAATCGTATTGAGATGAATTAAAAATTATTCTGAAGCTTTATGTTTTTTGTGTTGAGACATTTTAGCAATTGATTTTTTAAAGAACCGTTACTGCGCAATCATAAGAAACATTACGAGCCAAAAATATAATTATTTCTTTATTTTCTTTGAAGAGTGTCATTTTCTTCGAAATTTTGTTTGAGCCAATTAAATCTATTGATTCGATAACTTGTTCATTACCTTCATTTCTTTTTTTTTTTCGTGTTTCTACAATATTTTTACAGAAGAATATCTGACTTGTAATGAAAAAAGAGACTTTTAAATTTGGTTACCAATATCTCAGCAAGGACGGCAGACACGGAAAATGCAAGGCTCTAAAGGTCAAAATTTAGCTTATTGTAAGTATGTATGCATATCTCGAAAACTACACACTTTTTCGAAAAAATTTATAAACTGTTGGAATTTTTCTCGCTGTGCAATATTTTATAAAAATAAATAAATAAATAAATTTGGTGGGACAATTACGGAAAGCGATCGATTTCAAAAACTAAAACTTATTCATTTTCATATTTAATTAAAGAAACATAAAAAATTATTAAATTTCAAATTGATTTTAAATCAAACCATAAACATAATGAAATTATATGAATTTGGTATTACAAATATGTACTTTATTTAGTACCAAAAATAGGGGTGGGCATTTTTATTGCACCTAAGTATAGTCACTACATTTTACTCATTTTTTCCTCTTTGAAATGCTGATGAATTCCAAATGATTTCTTGAAGACGCATTAAGTCAAAAAAAAAAAAAAAAGAAAAATGTTCTTTTTTTTTAAGATTGGATGGAGGAGGGCCGACTCTAACTAGGTGTTTGCATCGTAAAACATTTAGCACGAAAAAAAAGTAATAGAAAGAAACTTCAACAGGAGAGTATTTGATTTTTTTTTCTTATTTTATTCACTGACTTTATGGCCTAATGAGGTGGAAAAAATGAAATAAATTTAAGGTTTGTAATTTCAGCATTTGAAAGCAATCAAATAACTTTGAAAAGTTTATTAGCTGACGGATAAGAAAAAGTATAAGGGTGCTTTAAGTGTCAAACGATATTAAAATGGTCATTTGGAATTTTATGCGTTTGTAATTGCAAATAAATTTTGAAATTTTATAGCTATTTTGTATCGAAAGGTATGTTTATTATTTTTTTTTTTGATATATTGGACAGCGGAAATGGTGATATAAATAATATTTTTTTTTTATCGTTTTGAGTGACTTACATATTTTGCAGGAGAGCTTGTGAAAGTAATTAATGTGTATTGAAGTTATTAAAAATAAATAAGTATATAAAAATATAATTTTAATTGCGGTTGTTTTTCTGAACATTGACACGTTTTGGGGATTAACTTATTGATTTTTTAAATGTGAAAACATTTATGAAAAAATGTAACTGTTTTATTTCCTTTGGCATTTTTTTTTCTTCAATAAATATGTGTTAGAAAAAATGACCCAAATTTTCAAATGATTTATTCATGGAAATCATCAGTTTTTGGCCGCAGGTGATGAAGCTTTTAACGTTATAAATTGTATTGGAAGGGATTTTATGTATTGAGTGAAAGGCCTTTTAGCATTATTTTAAAATTCAACTTGAAGTTGAAATGTTTAAGATCCTCCTTATGTTTTGCTTAAGGATAAACGAAAGTAATGTAGGCATAAGTATGTTAAAAAAAATAATCTAATGTGTTTTCTTATACCATATTGAATAAAAAGGAAACATATTTTCATAGTAAAATTGGTGAAAAAACTAAAAAGGAAACAAGAAGGGATCTAATTTCCTCTTCTTCGACTTTCAGGTGCATATTATAATTTTCCAAAATTAAAAAAGAAAGTCTGAAATATTTTAAACCCCATCACTAACTATGTATGTATACCGTTACCTACTATGACGATGGAATTATTTGATCAAACTGTTTTGTTATTTTCGCCTTTCTGTCAAAATTTAATATTGTTCAGGAGACACAAAAAACGCATCTAAAAGGTTTTTTAAATTGATTAATAGGCTTTTTTTTGCTAAAAAAAAATTTCCTATAAAAATGGATCCCAATCACCCCTTTTATTAGAACCGTTTTTTTATGTTCGCTTTTCTCAAAAACATTGATGTATTTTTATCAATTTTTTTATGGAAAGTGCTCTAAAAAATTTAAACTTGTTTACAGTAAAAAAAAAAAAAAACGTTTAAAAAAAAAAAACGTTTTTTTTTTTAAAGAAATCAATTTTTTGAACATGACTTGGAACCACTGGTTTTTTACATTACATATCTGTCAGATTTTGAAAAAAAAATATTCTTAAATCCAATTTTTTTTTGTGAGCTAATATTAATGATCTAGCATCTCAAGTCCTATAAACGCATACAGTTGTACCTCTAATAGAACTAAATTTAGTTGAGCTTCTTATACATTTTTAATATTTAAAAAAAAATGTAAAAAGCAAATAAGTGGGTTCACTTTACGCTAACTTTAACATATTAGAAATTGGCGTTAAAAAGAGGCTCGGTTTGACCCACACTGATAACTTCCAATTAAAAATCTTCGAAGGCTGTTCGCTCTAAATACATACAGGGTGCCCCGAAACTCAGCGTCAAGCGGGTACCGGGTGATAGGGTAGGTTGTACCCGGTATGGGAAAAGTAAGAAAAAAAATCCTTCTCGCTTGGTTAAGTTATAACAGCAATATTAAGAAAAAAAGTGAAAATCGATACCCTAGCTCACATGTTTAGATAGAGTAGTAATCCTTAATAACCATGCTGTTGATCGCAATCACAAATCCAACAATAAATATTGCCAGTTTCGTAAGAAGAATAAAGTTTGACTTAGTCATGTTTAAACAAAATTGACACTTCATATTTAAAAAAAAAAATGTACTATGCTACCCTCGGCAAGTTATTTAAAAAATTGGCCCATTTCATCAAAATTTCAAAATGGTACAACACTTTCTGCTTATTTATTCGTAAAAAATAGGATTGCTTTTTTATTTGCAAAAGGACCTCTGTTCACTTCATATCACTTTTACGTAAATAATGCTTTTTTGTGCTCAAATGTCGGTTTTACCGAGGTGTATGTAAGACAAACAGAGGCACTTCAATAAAATACTGTTTGCCGTAAATTAGAGTGAGACAGATCACCTCTTTTGGGTGCCATTATGAAATTGAATATACTCTACAAAAAATGTTAAGGCATTTTGTACCGTTGTTGTAGCCCGTGACGTAATGGTTGGTGCGTTGGACTGTCATGCTAGAGGTCTGGGGCTGAATAACAGCGGCTTCCACCCTAAGTTTTTTTCGGAGCTACTACCTCTTGCGAGGAAGTGACAAATCTTCCAAGAGTATCTCTTGTCATAGAAAAGTGCCGCTAACCTTAGCCGTTCGGATTCGTCAACAAACTGTAGGTCCCCTTCATAGGTGCAAGGTTGCAGAACAAATTTTTTTCTCTTAAATAAACCGTTTGTGAGATTTTTGCAAAAATCGGTCATCGGATCGGTGAGGAACTATAAAGTCCCTGTACCCTGTCCCAGTACCAATAATTATGCAAAATTTCAGCATCTTACTAATTTGTTCCTTGTTAAAGTCTATTTTTCCTGGACAACTTCTAAATGTTACGTAAGCTCTTCAAATTATGGAGCCATTAGAATTCTTTGAAAACAACATCACTTAGTTTGAAAACTTCATCACTTTAAATCTTTTGAATGTTGTCAAAAGACTGGGCTTCAAAAATGAATCATAAGAAAAACATATGTAAAATAAACATTGTTCTATATTATGCTCTAAAACTCTCTAAAACTTTAAACATTAGCCCCAATCGAACATTGTGATTACATAGAACATTACAATATTAAAACATAAAACAGAAGTTGATGTTGATAACGAAGGAGGACAACGACATTTTTGTCTTACCATTAACCAGCAGAAGTCGTCTGGATGGGTATGTCACAAAGGAATTCTTTCAAAAAAAAAAAAAAAGGAATATAAAAAGCTCATGTTTTGCTCGTTTTTATATTTATCTGCTGCTACTGCTTGCTGCTGATGATGGTCCTGACTCCTAGGTCCTCACCTACTTTTCTGGCTTCTCATAATGCTCCTGCTATATACTGCTGCTCTTAACTCATGACTCCTCATGCTGCTACAATGCTGTCTGGCTCTAGATGCTCCTTACTGACTCTGACTCCTCCTTCCTCATGCTGCTTCTGGGTGATGTTGCTGATGTGTTTCACTGTTCAGATGTTTCTCGATTGGAATTCTTGTTTTACATTCCTCGCATGCATTTCAATCCTCGCAGGGAATAATATGTACATACCTATAAGAACAAGGACATATTATGACATTCTCTTAATGTTTTTACTTGTGTGCACAGTTCTTACTGCATTCTTTTTTCTGTTGTAGTTTTTGTTTTTTTTTTTTTGTTGTAGGTACATATTTAAGATTTTTCTGATAATGACACACGTGGAGCTATGCAATATTTCATAGTTTCAGTTTTTTTTTTTTTATAAAGGTTGCATAAGGAAATTTGTTGCTGATTTTGTTTTGTTCAACGAGTCCTTCTTAATAGAATAATTTGTATGCAAACCTGCTATGTTCATTGTGAAATAGTCCGTTTTTCTGGCTACTAGATTTTTGTTTTTATTGTTACACTTTTTTACTTGTGGTTATTTTGTAAAAAAGACTTCCTTGCCATTTCTATGCTGTCGCAAAAAGCAATTAAATATCATGTTAATGGCAGAGACATTTCTTACAAAATATTTTCTTTTGAGATTGTTGTTTACATCAATAGATAGGTACAAGAAACATTATTTTTTTCCATTTCTTTAATCTTCGCAGAAAAAATATATTTTTGCTTATTTTTTTGTTCGATTTAAACACTCGGTCTAACTAACTTCTATTGTTAAAAATATAACTTAAAAGAAGTCGCAAGTCAGAATGTTACGTCTGGATCTTGAGAGCTCTTTAGAAAGCATTTTCTGTTTTTATTTTTCAAGGGGTTTTAATATTTTATATAGCTTAGCTTTAACAATGGAATTTCATTTTGATGAACAAATCCAACTTCCTACCTATTGGTACATTTTTTGGATCTGGCAAACACGATTGTTAAATTACCTACTTTCTTTCGCACGCTCTACCTACACTCTTTTCCCGCTATTAGGTCAGATTAATAATTGAGATTTTATATTTATTTTTATTTTATTTATTTATTTATTTATTTATTTATTTATTTATTTATTTATTTATTTATTTATTTATTTATTTATTTATTTATTTATTTATTTATTTATTTATTTATTTATTTATTTATTTATTTATTTATTTATTTATTTATTTATTTATTTATTTATTTATTTATTTATTTATTTATTTATTTATTTATTTATTTATTTATTTATTTATTTATTTATTTATTTATTTATTTATTTATTTATTTATTTATTTATTTATTTATTTATTTATTTATTTATTTATTTATTTATTTATTTATTTATTTATTTATTTATTTATTTATTTATTTATTTATTTATTTATTTATTTATTTATTTATTTATTTATTTATTTATTTATTTATTTATTTATTTATTTATTTATTTATTTATTTATTTATTTATTTATTTATTTATTTATTTATTTATTTATTTATTTACTTGATATAATTAAGAAAATAAAGCTAATGTCTAATTACTAATTGCTAATTTTAATTTAACAAAGTTGTGTTTTAACTTAATTAAATTTATTTTGATTTAATTTATTAGACTTTAAAATAATAACCAAATTCTTTTATATACATTATTATTCGTTAGAAAATAATCAAAGAACATACGCCCCCATAAAACATTTACGGCCATATTATTGACTTTCTTCAAAGCTAGTTTTACTGAAAAACAAGTTTTATAGTGGTTTCGAGTTTTAAGTTTATCAAAAACAATTTTTGATTTTATTTAGATGTCAAAATATGTACATATGAATATTTTGATTTTGAGGTCAAAGCAATACAAAATTTTGAAAAACCTAAAAGCTTAGTCCTCAATAAAACCCAAAGAACAGCTTTTCCACATCGTCGGCGTACATGTGGAGGGAGGAGGAACCTATAGAGGGAATTTCATTCACGTAAATCGAGAACAAAAGCGGTCCAAAAATAGAGCCCTGTGGCACACCTCTGTTGTTAGTAAGAAAATTGGACGTTTTGTTGCCTACCGAAATTGCCTGTGATCTGGACCTTAAATAAGATGACAAAAGAGTAACTGCGAACAAACGATACACTTTGGAGAATCTGAGAATTCAGCAAAACCTGAGAAGAGTAATGAATTTCAAAGAGGACAAAGACAACATCAGCTCGAGTTATAATACTGTGATAAAATAAACATAGTCTGTGATATATAGTTCTAATTTTCTGTTTTGTCTAGTTTTTCAAATAATTTATTAAATATTTATCAGTTTTCCGTCTTAAATCCATAGTGCAATATACATGTTAAATTATTTATTTATTATCAAAAATACAATGTAACTTGACGACAAAAGTAAGTAAACAGTTAAATTAACACAACCCTGTTCAAAAAAATGTAATTTGTAAAATGTATTGAAGGTCTAATAAATTAAACACCCCTGAAGATGTTGGCAAAAAACCAAACGAAACGTCGGGAAAATTAATGGATTAGTCTTTTAATTGCTTTAAAACTTTAATGATCAAAAAAAGCCCAAATAAAATACAACAAAATTAATTAATATATTTATTGATCAATAAAAATAACATTAAGTAACTGCAGAGTTTGAAAAACCATGTAAAATTGAAAGTTTATTGCAAAGGTTAATTATATTATGCTCGAAGTACTAATCTGAACCGGTTGGCAAAATTCCTTCCATGAAAATAGAATAACAAAAGCTTATGAGTGACGATAATTTTATGAATGGTTTAGCCGTTGAAACAATTTTTTCGTTTCATTTCTATAATTATCTTCGCTCTAAATGAAAAACAAGTGTTTTTTATCGAAATAATATGGACTGTTGATAGTTATTTGCAATAGTTTTCTTTGAGATTGTTGTCTCTTAAAAAAAAAAAAAAAAAAAAAAAAAACAGTTTATTTGAGATTTGGTCTACGGATTTTCCGCTAAACATTTTTTCTCTAAACATAAGTGTTAAAACTCTAATTAAATTTTAACACAAGAATGAATGGAAAATATATCAAAGAAAGCAGCTGATCTCTGAGGAAAAAATATAGTCAATCATTTTAAAGAATAAACTAAAAAAATAGTTTCTTATCTTTGGCTCAAATAAATCGTTTGTTTGGAAATATTTATTTTGATTTAATTATTTAAATTTAGCTTAAGAATTGATATGCCTAAAAATTATTATTTCGTGCGCTTATTTTTCAAAAATAAGTGATGTACAATAAGAACTAAAAATCTGATTTCTTAGCCCTTCTGCTTTAATAGATTTTAGTTTAGCTAAATTTGGGAGAGATTTTTGTATGGAAGCTTTAATTTAGCTTTACCAGTCTGATAAGCTATAGTTTGGTCAATAAAGATTTTCAAAGTTGGATCATTTTGTTCTAGGAGAAAAAAATTACAAAAAAACGAATTAATTTATTTTCTTCTGGCGAATCTTACTTTTCTTTCAATTTCAAATTAACAAAAATTTGTAATATTTTTGGTTAATAAAACAAAAAACACTTCTTCTAAGCGAGCTTAGTCGTGTTCTTAAAAGCAAATTTACTTTTGGAATGTTTGAGTTATTTTCTTTCTCAAAAAACTAAAAATGTGAAATTTTCTTAATTTTTACTTGATCGGTAAAAAAAACACCCAGTTCCACGCCTTTTTTCATTTAAATGGCCATTGTTAAACAAATTAACTTTAAATCTTCTTCACAAACTACTGATTATTTGAACATTTAATTATTTCAATGCACCCACTTTCACAACCAACACTTCACAAAATTGTGGACCAGGGTTCAGAACTTGTTAATCATCAAATTTTCCAATAGGAGAGCTTTCAGAAGAAGCACACAAATCAAGGAATAAAGACTACAAGCGATATCGATACCAAAATACCTGCAAACTTTCACCGAAACGTCAAACGTGAGATCTGAAAAAGAGTTATTGCCCAGAACTATAGTTGCTAAGTTTTTTAAATGTTGAAAATAATGATGATGCCAAAGGACTTTTTTTCTGAAAATAAAAACTTAGACATAAATAGTTTTAAAGAGATGTATTATGTATTCTATTCTATTAAAAAAAAAAAAAAAAAAAAAAAACATCAAATTTTGATCCGAGCATATTTTTCCTACACTATTTCACATAAAATAGGTAACTAAAACCGATTATAAGATATGTCTATGAGTCAGAAAATAAAAAAAAAATACTGTTTTAATACTTGCTAAAACAACGAAAATTGGTTCGTTAACTTTATATATCCATTGTTGTGAAAAATTTTATTTTGAAACACCCTATATAAACAGTAAACTAGCTGCAGACTTTTTTTAAAAAATTTAACGAAATTTTAACCGTTTTGAAGGTTTTAATTTAATTCCTTTCTGTGTTAATTCCTTTTTCTAAAAAATTCTTTCTTGATTAAGAAACACCATGTGAAGCACTTTTCTTAAAAATCATTATTTTTAATTTACTTTAATAAAAAAAAATTGTAGCGAGATCTTCAAACGTGCAGAAGTTATGATTTTTGCAACGAATAAAGTCATTTTAGACCACAGTGACGGGCACCTAGAAGTTGATCTGCTAGCGGATTTATCCACAAAACTCTGATATCAATTTTTTATTTTTTTTTTTATGTACGTAGTATATACTATGTTGAAAATTAATAACCCTATACGTTAATTTTTCATACCATTGTATGGTGATCTGATCATAGATATTAATTTTTTTATAGGAGGTGTTTTAAGTGCCCATTTAGTTTTAATAATAAAAGCCTTACTAGTATAAGTGAAAAGTTTTCCTCGGCTAGGTTTTCCCTATTTAAAACTTTCCAAGGCCTTTACTTAACTTGGCAAAAACTTGCCATTTTTTCATGGGCGATATTTCTCCCATATACAACTTGGATAATAGAAGGGAAGACCAATGATATTAATTATATCAATACATATTTCCAAGGAATAAAAATAAACTATGTCCAAATATTTTTCGGAAAATGTTGATGTTTACCGCTGACTCAAAAAAATATGATATTCATAGTTAAAATTGAATGATTTTCATGTATTCGATTTTTTTTTGTTTAAATTAACGAAAATTAACAGCTTGAAAAGTGACTTTTATTTGCTTTAACTAATCATATTGTATAACTTGATGATATGATATGCTGATACCCACTGAATATCTATAATTTTCCATCGTTAAATAGAAAAATAATCAGCTGCCCTCTATTACAATTTGGTATGAAATATTTTTAACTGAATGAACAATACAATAAACCTAGCTATGCCATACTTTTTGGTTCATTAAACGTCAAAATTATAATCAAAAACATTTCCAAATTGTAAATGGAGTGAATTAGCAATCCGATTTCAAACTAAAATACTTTTAAACCTGTCAAAATAATATCCACTGAGTTTCCCTTATATCAAATCTAATTTAAAATATGTTTCGACGCAATTAATATTTCATATCAAATTTTCGCTTCAAAAACGAATATAGCTGTTCTGTCTAATGAGGTTTTTAATAACACTTCAATCTGCATTCGATCTCCTACCTCTGATGTTTGTCGAATCGTTTTTTATTGCACAGTGCACACAACACACCCAATTACAACAGCCACATAATGAACTTACTAAGAGAAGCTCTTCAATAATAAGCACAGTTCTCAAAAAGCCGCAGCCATTCATTCAATTTATCCCAATGCTGCCACAAATACTGGTACTTAAACAACCACCAGTCAACAAAATGTTCAAATACGAAATTGAATATGCTAAATTTGACATAATTTGCAGAATTCCGCTTAATTTGTAATCTGCTTTCGACCCGAGTCCTGTTTTTGCTTGAAGAGCCATATATGGAGCTTATAGACAAACACCATCCCGCTGCAGTCGTCATCAATGCAGACAGGTTGCATGAATGCACGCACCCCTCTTGTACTATATGTATATTATAGTTCCGTTCCGGCTGCAACATAATTCTCATAATTCATGCGTCAAATGCCGCATTTCGAGTACTATCATTTAAAGGCGAAACCCTTTAAGTAGATTTAATTTAACCACCATCATTATCACACATTGCAATTCTTCGGAAAAGTATTGCCAGATTTGATTTATTCAAACGTATTTTTACTTGCGATATATGTATGTACATTGTACAGGGCAAGTTTTGGATTCGTGAAAAAAAATCGAACTCGAGATGACAATCAAAATTGAAATTACGATAATAGAGAAAATGAAAACAAGTGGGTCCCGCAATTCCGCGTGTCTGTAGGGGAACTCGGGGCATAACGGGCCCCTTAAGCCTAGTACGCAGATCGGGAAAAGACAAATTTTATCTGTACAATTCTAATCTCAACAAAAACGTTGGAAAAATCGTTTTTTTTTTTTTTTTTTTTCTTTTTGTAAAATTATCTATAAAGAATAGTTGATCGTGTTTATCGTGCAAAATTATTGACCTGTCAAAATTTTTCCCGAAAAATAATGCTTCGAACATTATTTTTCCTGGCAAAATTTAGTGGAGACTTCACCTTACAGCGGGTACAAACGTCACAATTTTGCGCGTGAACTGCATACTGCCTGGAAAAAAACTGAAGACAAAATTTGTTCTGGGAAAAATTTTGTATGAAAAGAAAAATTTTTCCCGATCTGCGTACTAGGCTTTAAGAATTATTTATAATAAAAACTGCAAAAATGTAAATGAAATTTCGTAAGAACTTTTATAAATAAGAACATTTATTAATAAATAGGCACAAGAAAGAGAGTTTTTAAAAAATAAATATTTAGTACAATTTTTTTTTTGCTTTGAAAAATTCATTCAATTTGCCCATTGTGCCCCGGTGCTGAGGGATAATAGGCATATGTGGGATATAGTGGGCACAGAGCTAAATTGGATTGCAATGTGAGCATGTTTGGTTCCATTCGTCAACATTAGCCTCCCCAAGCACAAGAACAATGATACCACTTGCAACAAGCTCTGCGGGAAATCCATCTTTCTGTGCACTGGGAGTTTAAATACCCATAATGGGCACCCATGCCCATTTTGCCCCGCCCATTCTGCCTCAAGCCTTGATTTAAATAAACATTTAAAAAATAAGTAAAAAACTTAACCTTAATGGAAAAATGAATTTATGTAAGTAATTGTTATTTTGTTAGCGTTTTTGGAAAATCTATTTTTTATAAAAAATGGCTCCATACGCAGATTTTTCTAAAAAAAAATTCAATACACTTTTCTCGAAAAGAAATTAGCTGATTTTGATATTTTTTTTTATGAAGAATTTCCTAAAATATTCAAAAAGTATTGCATCCCAAAATTTTCAAAAAAGAAAATTTTTTGGATTTTTAAAATAAGTTTCAATTTAAAAAAAAAAAAGAGTTTCAAAAGTTTTTTTTTTTTTTGAAAACCAAATATTTCGAAAACGACACTGGGTTGATTTTTACAAAACTTGATTCCGAGTAGTTTTTCAAAATTTTGAACAAAATTTTTTCTTATAGTCAAAATTAACGGTAGGTACCTTCCATATAAGTGTTGAAAATTCGTTACAGAAAATCGAAATATTCTCGAAAACGACTCCTACGATTTTGATTAAAATTTTTCTGAATACTAATATTAGTACGGTCTATGATTTACCAAAAACAAAATGTACAGTTAGCCATAATTAACAGAACTTCTGATAGAACCATTTTTTTTTATATTTTGGGCTATCTCAATAATCAATATCTGTATAACAACTGATTTAAAGTACATTTTTGTTATAAAAAAGCTTCTAAAAAGTTGAAATCATACTGCATATCATAATTTTCAAAAAAAAAAACTAATATTGGATTTAAAAAAAAAATCGATTTTCAAAAACGGTTAGATGATTTTTTTTTAATTTTGATTTTTTTTTCTCACAAACTAAGATTTGTTAAAGAAATCAGACGTTGTACTTTCAAAAATTAAAAAAGGACTTTTTTAATAAATTAATTTCGAATTAGGTTGATTTTTAAAAGTTTTTCAATTTAAAGTTCAAAAATTATTTCTTTTAAAATCAGATGAATGTTTATGTATTCGCACAGTGTGATCGCACATAAGACCGAGTCGTGCTTTTTTTCATATGCTCTTTAATTTAGTATGGATAAATTTATGTTTAATTATTTAATTTGTATTATTATTAATTGTACATATGTACCTATAATACACTCAATTTTTAAAATGAGAAGAAACTTCTACTACAAAAGCAAGTTCGTGCAATTCAGTCGTGCATTTTTACACAATGCTTTCTATATAAAGTTTTTCTCACAATTTCTGAAGCAATAATGCTTTATGCTGCAGAATCATGTGGCTGGCGTCGGTCTGAAACTACTGAAAATCTTCTGCGATTCTTTTTAAAACGACAATTTCGACTAGCGAACACAACACCTAACTACATGATACTCATCGAAACCGGATTATCGCCATTATACCTTACCTGTCTTAAGCAACATTTCAACTACATCATTAAACTTATGTACAGCCAAACTGAAAAAATTGTAAGAAAGATTGCAGTCTCAATAATAAGGTCACAAAGCTCATGGTTTGAAGAATGGAAAAATTTGGCAGAAATCTGTGGCCTCTCTTTCAATCTAACTTTGGATAATCTGGCAGAGTGGAGGCCATTTCAATTCAATCTACTTAAAAAGCTCCACTCTCAAGTAAGAGAAGATAGTGTGGAGTACGATCTAAACGAAGGAAACTATTTTAGGGACAGCTTCAGCACCGAAACGATATCGTGGATATTTCGAGCAAGAGGGGAATTATTACCGCTTAATTTCATACCGCACCGTAGCGACCTAATACTCAAGACTCAAGACTGCTCTTTGTGCAACACTAACGAAAGAGAAAATGTAGGAGTGCATTTCATAGCAAGATGCCCAATTCTGGCAGAGATACGGCGACTAATATGGCAACAAACCTACTTGGAACAAACACAACTCTTCGCAACTTTAAATGGAACAGAGTGGAAAAAGCTATCGCAGTTTATATGTATCATAGAATTGTTTAATGAAAACATGTAAGAGTCATATACAAAAAATATATATTTTTGACTGTTTGCTGAAATGTAATTTTTTGGAGGAACACATAACTGCTTGAGAAAAAATGATTGGCAGGTGTTTTTTTTTTTGAAACAAATCTTCAAGGTATCGTTCCTCCTTGCAAAAGTTTCCATTACTTTAAAGTTCAAACAAAATATCTGGCAGTGCCGGAAGAACTCCCAGTCGAACTGGGGCATAACCCTTGATTACCATGCTACACTGCATATTCTAAAGGGGTCTTTTTCCGTTTATAAGCCCGAGCATAACACCATCAGAAGAGGGTATATCTTCATTTTGCAAAATTTATTGCTTTGTGTGCATGTGTTGTGATATAGTAAAGTGGTATAGTTAAGGGGGATATAGGACTGTAAATCCTCTTCGAATGCGAATGCAAATTCAAATCAACGCATTCCGATTGCAATTAAATGCACACCCGGCACCTTGTTGTGTCACGAGCACACACTCTCTTGGCCAAATGAAATTTCATTCTCTTGTCCTTAAAACTTTTTGAGCCTCTTACATCTTTTGTTTATATGCTATGCACTTATACCTAATATTGAGGTAAAATTAACAAAATTGATGTGAAAAGGAAAACACATTCAAATGCACACAAATTATGTATGTCAGTCAGGTCATATTTGAGTCACAACTTAATCGCTTGGAAATTTCCAATTTTGTGTATTTTTCCTTAGCGACATAGTGATTTTCAGTGCTCCCACTTTGCAAAAAAAAAGGAAATTATATTAAAAATAATATTGAATTTATCTTTTCTATTTGTGTATTATTTGAGTAGCTGAAGATTTTTTTAAACTTAAACAGAGTGACAGCCGATTATTGCCGTGATATTACGGGAATTCTTCTGGTTCATTTTTGTATTGTTAGAGTAACTGCGATATTATAATGAGGGTATTTATGCAACGAGATAAGTTTACCAATTGTGTAAAAAGATATAAGTTTATGCAAAAGTTTGCGTGAACGGCCTTTTTATTCATTTGGATAAATGCTGCATAATTGAATCAGCTGTTCGCTAAACGTCAAATACTAAACAGACAGTGACAGATTAGACGTGTTCAGATTTCGAAGTTATTTTTAAATGGAGAATCTCTCCCAAATCAACGCAAAACTGGAGACATATTTCTCGGAACGATACAAAAATGTTAGATAGGTACACGAGTCGCGTTTTAGGGTAAAACTTTAACCGCCATATTATTCAGTCTTGGATTAAATTGAGCTTTATGTGACATTAGATCAAACTTAGTGGGATTAATTTTTGGATTAAATAAGTGAATACATCTCTATTAAAGTTTTAATATGGATTAAATGGTTGAACAATATGGCGATAATAGTCGCAAGCTCACGGCTTGAGAATTCAAAATCCTTAAATAATTTTATCCAATTTGCGTTAACCATTTCCCATACAAAATTTGACAGTTCATTTACCAAAAGATAAACTTACCTAAAAGATAAACTTGTCTAGTATTTTACGACGTTGCATGCATCCCCTTATTATAAGTAACCTATTTCTTTTAATTCTGTGGCTGTGCGGCAGGCAGCATGATTCAAGAAAAGTGACTTGCGGGATGATAGAAAAAGACGAGCATAGTTCATCTCTGATTAAATTTGTATACTGCATTTTGTTTGACAGTTGGGGTATTTTAATTGCAAAATAGTGATTTCAAAATTTAAAAAAAAATTATTTTTCATATTTCAAGACTTTAATTCGGTTCATAATCTTTAGCGTTGGTTGCCTAAACAAGAACATTATAAAAAAAAATTCTTAAAATTAACTTAATCAATGAAAAATAAGTAATATGTTTCACTGACTTGTAGTAGCCCGTGGCGTAATGGTTAGTGCGTTGGACTGTCACGCCAGAGGTCTGGGTTCGATTCCCAGCCGCTGCCACCTAAAAATCCTCCATGAGTATCTCCTGTCATAGAAAAGTGCCGCTAACCTTAGTCGTTCGACAGTAAACTGTAGGTCCCCTCCATTCCTGTAGACACACACACGGGAATGGTTGAGAGTTGTAAGTCACTAGGCCCTAGTTCTTCATGAGCTGTTATGTCACCAAATTTATTTATTATGTTTCACTGACGTTGAAATTGTTACTAATTGCACTTTAGCTTTTTTCTATCTTAATTTAACGTATAATAAAGTCATCCTTAATATTATCAGATCAAACGCCTTACTTTTATAAAAACATTAAAGTGGTAATATTGTTAGCGTAACTCCAGTGCATTGACTGACGATGGCTTAGTCGCTCTATTTCTTTCAAATCAATGGTTGGTGGAGATGTCAGCTATTGATTCTACTCTACTTCCAATGTTTACCCTTTCTCTCATTTTTTTCTTTTTCCCAACGTTTATGACCCAAACTAGAGTTTTCCTCTCGTTTGTCATTGTTGTCATCATTATTTCTGAGTTTCGGAGACCAAAGTTAATATAGTTGTTGCTCCTGTTCTACTGAAAATGAAAATCGAGAAACGTTAGCCTAAAATGGACCCACGTTATATGCCAAGAGGATGTGGCAATTATGTGGGTTCATTGCAGCATTCTTCATTCAACTCTTTGCTTCTTGTATAAACCAGGCTACATCACATCCTAGGAGCGGGGAATTGATTTGCTTTGTGAAAACAATTTTTCATCATGAAAATAGCAGAGTTGATGAAGCCTCCCAAGCAACGACAGATTTTCTTCGATTGAGTTATAATGATGCGGTGTTCGTTTGGCTGTTCTGATCCAGAGGGTGGTGCAGTCAGGCTAAGTTAGCTGGGATTGATGTCAATAAAATGGGTTTGAAAATGTCAAAAAAGTTGCAGGCATTATTGGGTCACAGAAAAGCAATTTCAATTTTCAGTAAAAGAAAGTTCGAATGTAAAAAATCCATACAAAAGGTTGAATTAAAAAAAAAAAAAATAGTAAGTATACGCCACAGTGTACGAGTACGAGTAAAACTGTCTTTTATTCCCTAGAGAATTGATTTTTAGGTTGATTTGATGCTATTTTTCTCATAGATTGAAAAAAACTTAATAGCAATATTTTGTATGTAAGAAGAAAAATGAAATATGTTGAAAGGCTAAGACAAAGGCTGTCATTTTGGAAAAACTACAATAAGCTACAAAATGGGGGCATAAAACTTCAACAATGACAGATATAAAAGACTTTAATAATTTTTATATTTTTTAAAGCAGAGCAGAATTATGGCAAATTTGTTATAGAGCATCGCCTAATTTTTATTTGTGGCGTCAGACTATAGTGCGACCAATTAAATGAAGTTTTTTGTCATAGTTTTCCTTAAAATGTAATTTTTCACTTTTAATTAATTTCATAAAATGAAAAAAAAAAAATTTCAGTTGTAAGATATAGTTTCAATATCAAATCTTTTAGCAAGCTACGTATTTTCCAAACTTTATAAAGCCTTCTTATCTATGAAAAATAGAAAAGGGTAATTGTGGGAGAGATGCCACGCTTTTTTTAAACTCAATTTTACGGTTTGTAATTAATTGAAAAAAATATTTTCATTTTTTTAATAAATAACCCGCCTGGAAAAACAATCCAGTTTTCAATAAGGCGCTGGCAAGTTTTTCATAGTTACTAATTAACAAGGGTTACTATAGGCATTCGCTAGGCCCTCACCAGTTATGAACCCTTTTGTCTCGTCAGTTAAATTCTGCATAGGCCCTGACTAGTAAAGACTAGATTTGTTTCACATATTTCGTTTTACGTGGTTTTCCATTCAACCATTTCAGATATGGGGGCCAAAGCTAGAAGCTGTCAGTCGCTCTATATTATAGTAATCTAGATAAATATCCAGTTCCTCGATGCCTATTACCCTGGTTATACACTAAATGATCGTTGTCGTGTGCAGTTCAGTCCATGGAAGAATGGCCCCTTGCTGAATATCATCGACGTTGTGTACTTGTCCTAGATGATAAAATTCATCAAGATCCTAATCGATCAGGAGGAACTTGCGGTTCTTCTGATTCATCACGTTTGGAGGCTTAGCATTAACATCGAGATGCTGTGACAATAATCATAGATAATCGTAGTCGGTCAGTGTCTGGTACGATTCCTTAAGGACGACGGCTAGCAGGATGATACTGTTGGTGCCTCCAAAAATTCTCCATTCGTCAACAGGCAGCTTCAGTGGAGAATGGTCATGAAGAATATTCAAAAAGAGAAAAAAACAACAACAAGTACAAGTATTCAGAAGAAGACAAGTGAACAGACAAGGCAACTAACAAAAGTGGATATAAGGTACTCTTCCAGATTTTCGTATGTTGTATATTAAGGCTGGCAACGAGACGAGACCAGGCGGGACTTTTGTTAGTCTCGTCTCGGTCTTGTCAAAATCGAAAAATGTCAGTCTAGTCTCGGTCTCGGTCTTGGTCTCGCCTAACCAAGTCTCGTCTCGATCTCGGTCTCGCATTTTTCTCGTGAAAATTTAAATGTGCCTGTCTCGTCGCGGTCTCGAGTCATCCTTCAATGGATTTTTTTTCCAAATGTCACCCAAAAGACTTAAAATCGACTTTTTCCGAAGCAAAAACTAAAATCAGAAAAATTTCGAATTTTTCGAGGTAAAATTTGAAGTTTGTAGAGGTTTTTTAATCCATTTAATTCGGAGCCATTCTTCAATGGATTTTAAAGTTCATGGCTTGACAGGTAGGCGATGAACTATTGACCTTTTCGATTGGCTATCCGGAAGAACTGCCTGATTCGGAATGCCAATAAACAAACAAACATGCCCAATTCGATTCTGAAGTTTTCTTATCATTCCTTGCGTTCGGGTGATAGTCAGATAGGCTATCCACCTATCCCAAAAATTTTCACATAGCTTGAGTTGTTGTTGTTGTGTCAGCTGACATCAGAAGTTTTTTTAACAAGGGACTACAACAACACAAACCTATCCGGATAGCTTTGGATAGTTAGGCGAACGCGCCCATTGTATTTATAAAAAAACACAGGCAGCCGCCAAAAGTAAAATGTTTTAAATGGCGGAGACCAATATGGAGAAATTAATATTAAACTCGTATCTTCAATATCTTCGATTTTTACTTTATTGGCACATTAAATATCACCCAAAAGGTCTAAATTCAAAAAAAAAAAAAATAAAATCGGAAAACCTTTTTCCGGCGGGGAAAACAAAGTCTGAAAAATGAGCGATTTCTTTTCCAACGTATTTTTCTCTGGATTTTCGCAGTGCACCTGAGTATAAAACTATGAACATAATATGTAGTTCGATGGTCTTTAGTCTACAAAAGTTAGAATGAAACGCCAACTGTCCAGTCCATCCCAAAGCATGCATGAAGACGAAACTTCACTTTAAAAAAAATTAATGTAATTTAAAAAATTATTCTTGATGATTCTTTGTCATCACTTTTAAGATTGATTACAAATTATGAATAAAAATATTTTTTGAACAATGTACACTCTTGCTTATATTGATTCTTGTCCACCTCGAACAATGGTCGTGAAATATCCAATAAAGAAGAAAATATTATATATTATTTTTCAAATTTCAATCTAAAATACTTTAATTAATTTTTCGAATCCAATTTATGAATGAGTGATGAATGAGTCCTTTCATTGAAATAAAGTGTCAAATATCACCCTACCTTAAGCACATCACAAAAGAAATTCAAAAGATTCACAATAAGAATGAGCTTCCCCCTTTAACCTTTCCATGATAAATTAAAAAAAAACATTCTCTGAAAAGCTATATTTAAGGACTAAGTGCATCATCATCATCAGTATCATCTGCACAAAATTTATCCTTTTTCTGAATTATTTTCATTCCTTTCGTATTCATCGCCACCGAAGTAATACCTAAATGGCATTTTATAGATTAAAGTTTTCTTTTGTTTGCACAATGATGCACGAGGCCCCCACCGCACCTCTAACTCATAGCATAGGACGGAGGGTTTGAGTCTTGGGTATGAATATTGTACGTTTGTATATTTTAGAAGCAAATAATAAAATCCATTGTCACTGCTGTGTGAGCTTTATCTTTTGGTAAGCGCGAGTTCTTAAAGTGGCTGTTAATAGGCTTAAAGGATCAGCACTAAACCTTACACTTGACGAGATATTTGCTTCCCCTTCGGCACACTTAGTTAAGAGTATTGTCGACAGTTTTAAATGCGACGCCACCGTTGTCATCATATAGTCCTTCTTGTCCTTTGACAATCATAGTGATGGTGAGTTCGCGCACCAATGCTGATGTGCTTTAACTGTCATATCAAAAGTTTTGCAAACATCGATGGAGCTGTACAATAGGGAGTTGCGCTTTTATCCACTCGTTTGTTTCCTTGAATTATTAATAATAATAAAAGAAAAATGGGAATATGCCGCATAATAATGATCATACGTATAGAGAAAAGTAGAATGTATGTGCTAGGAGGTAATATCCATTGGTTGGCGGTGCTTATCTGTGGCAAACATAAAAGAACACATTTTAAGTCTTTTCTAGTGTGCAACGACGAAAGTTTAATTAGTAATTAAAAACTTTTACCATTACAATAGTTATGCTGAGGGGCTTTCCATGAAATGGTTTTTTTTTTTTTTCCTTTTTTAATTTTTAATATTTTGAGAAACGAACCAGATCAAAAGAGACGAGAACGATGACAATGGTGATGGTGGAGGTGGAGGCTACGATAACGGTAACGATGATGTGCGTGGATAAAGTTATAACCTTGTTTTATATTTGCATTAGCTCTGCTGAAGGAAGCTCTTTTTCCATTTGCAAACTAGTTAAGCTTAATCGAGGGATAATTTTTGCAATTATGGCAAAGTGTTATGTGGTCACTTTAAAAACTAAAAGTAATATGTTTTAAAGAGAGCCATATTAAAATACAATTGCATTGAAAGTAGAAAATAATTTAATAATATTTGTGTACAGTTTAAAAACCACTTTAGGCAATTTATGACGCGGAACTTTTGGATTTTTTATTTTTTTTTTTCGTTTTTAATTTTCCGGTTATTGTAAAAGAGTGTCAGTTTATATAAGAACGTAGTTTATATGAGAAATTCAAAAATTAAGTTGATTCTCGAAAATGTGTCCGTTTAATGGATTTTTGCGTTTATTGTAGCTGTCCACAATAAGAGCTTTTACTGTTATTTTATTGTATAGCTAACTATTCTAGATGGACTAAATCAAAAATTTGAGATATTTGAATCACAGAAGAGAACATTTTTCCGTTGTGTCCAACCAAATTTAAAATAAACAAAGTTCTTTTTTTAAGAATTCATACGTTGCTCGTACGCAGTAGAATTTATAACTAAAACAATTACGGCCATACTGTTGGCTTTCTTCAAAGCTAGTTTTGAGCAAAAACTAGTTCTATTCAGGTTTCGAGTTTTAATTTTTTCACTAATTCTTATTACTTTGTCATCTAAATCAAAATATTCATACATATTTTGACATCTAAATCAAATCAGTATATTTTTTTGTAATATTTAAAACTTGAAACCTCTATAGAACTAGTTTTTTAGTAATACTAGCTTTAAAGAAAGTCAATAATATGGCCGTTACATATTTTGTATTTTGATGAAACGCTTAATAATGGAATCATTTTTAACAGAAACAATAGGTACTAATGGCTATCTGGCCAGATGTGAACCAAGTCATCGGTTTTTAATCTATTTAATTATTTAATTTGTCAGTTTTGATTACAAAAAGGATAAGGAACCAATTTTTTGAAACAAATTTCGGTACAGAAAAATGGTTAGATGGATCAATTTCAAATCTTTCAAAAAAAATTATTTGTAAAAAAGCGTTTTTTTTTTAAGCAAAAAAAGTACGTATACGCCTGAGTGAACTATTGGTTTTAAAAGTAAATATCCTGCTTGATAATTTTTGTATTCTAATTTTTTTTAAGTATTGATAAAGGGTTAAACAAAATAATTGTTCCAAAGATTTCAAACGGTCTTATAGGAATTTAATTAAGTTTTTAAAAAATTGCCGCTAAATTTTACGTGTCTTCATTCATTGCTGACTAGCGTGTAGTCTCTTTTTTTATTCAAATTCAAATATTTTTCGGGAAAAAAAATTGTACAACGGCAGCAAAAATGCAATTAATGTTAAATAAACAAGTTTAAAGACTTAAATATTGCTATAACTTTTGTATTGCTTCTGAAAGTTCATATTAAAATGCAAATTTTTTAAGAAAATGTAACTCTTAAGAAAATAAAATGCACGATTGGGTCGCAGGAACTTGCTCTTTTAGTAAAATTTATTTGAATTTTAAAGACTGAGTGTGATATAAGCACATATAAAAAAATCATTTTATATGTATTTATCCATTTAAAAAATTAAGGAATGGAAATTTGAATATGGAAAAAAAAGCATGAAACACGCTTTTTAAATTGATAAAACAATGTTTTAAAATGAAGAACGTCACCTCAATTCTTGAAAAAATTTAAATTTATTTAGACAAAATTTTAAAAATCATTGGAGCGGTTTTCTTAAAAAATATTATAAAATTTCTTAAAAGTTTTTGGAAATAAAAATTGGTAGGTATGCCATTTTTAAGAATAAACTAATACATAAATTTAAAAAAAACATTCATCCAGCCTTTTAAAAAAAAAATGATTTTTCAGACATACAGACATACAGACATACAGATATACAGACATACAGACATACAGACATACAGACATACAGACATACAGACATACAGACATACAGACATACAGACATACAGACATACAGACATACAGACATACAGACATACAGACATACAGACATACAGACATACAGACATACAGACATACAGACATACAGACATACAGACATACAGGCATACAGACATACAGCCATACAAACATACAGACATGCAGACAAAGAGACAAACAGACGGAATTTCGGGACCCACTTTTCGTGTTCTCTATCATCGTAATGTCAAGTTTGATTGTTATCTCGAGTTCTATTTTTTGCACGAATCCATAACATGCCTTATATGTAGTACCTTTATCGCAAGTAAAAATTGAAATTTTTGTCTTTTGTTGCTTTCATGGTTGCCAAAATTATTTTTAAAAAATCATCCGCTGAAATTTCTCAATAACACATAAGGCTTTAGAACGTTTTTTTGTTGTTTCAACTCAAAGTGACAACTTTTTACACACATACAGGTCTTCAAAAAAACACTAAGCAAAATGTTGGTTCCCTAATTTATTTGTCTAGCATAAATTCTAACTAAGATGATACTTTGGTTTCGTATTCTCTGGTATTGGATTCACTACCCGATGCAATTTCGGGTCTTCAGTACCTTATACCTCTAATATGCCTTTCGCCGGCCCTGCATAAGACAACAGTCTGTAAAAATTTGAAGCGTTTAGGACCTACTTGGGCAAGTTGGTTTCATGTAAAAAAAGCGATATTGTAATCCAAATTGACACTTCAATGATGTAGAAATCCGACAAAATGGGTTTTGCGTCGTAAATGTGGTACTTATTTGAGCTATATTATATCCTAAACGGATCAGCCGATTTGCTTCAAATTTTGTACGAGGCATTTTTAAGTGATGCCATGTCTTACTCTAGCTTTCCATGCAATTATATCGTTTTTTTTTTTTTAATTTTCTTGAAAAGGACTCTAACTATTTTAATTTAACTTCGAACCTGTAGTTATTGTTTTTTTTTTTTTGCAAAATTTCCTTATTTTCCAGTTATTCACGTATAGCTTCTTAATGGCTCGACCGATTTTATTAAAATGCTTCAATCTAGTGCTTCGAAGTTGTTTAAAACAACACTGTGTATATTTAAAAAATTTTAAAACATATTTCTTAGGCAAGGCGCCCACTGAAGTGCATACGAAGTGGAGTGGCAGTGGAGAGGTGAACAAGTGGCGTGGCAATGGAGTGGCGGCGATGTGATATGAAAGTGATTTACCGCGCACTGTGGTGGCAAAATACGTTAACCAGCTCTCGGTCCATAAGTAAATAATCACACTCGTACATATGCAGTCAAAAAAATCCACTTCGTCACCAATCACTTGCCACTTGAAAATTAAACATGTTCGAGATAAGTGGCAGCTGACTGGCACCACACTACCTGCAAAATATCATGCCACAGCCACTTTGATGAGCGCGTCTTTATTTAATTATATATGTTTTACCAATTCCACGTGCTACTTAGTCACTACGCCACTACAACTTTACTTCGTCACCACTTCGTTGATCGTCTTGCCTTATACAAAAAAAATAAAATAAATATTATACTCAATTTTTTTAACATTTTTTTCTTAAAGATATCATAACATTATCGAACTACTAGTAAATGAATTTTTGATATAGGACAACATAACAGTTACTAAGCAGTTTTCGCTACCCCCAATCCTCCAAAGCAAGACATGTGATCCATGTCGAAACCTTTCTCTTAAATGCAAGAGGGATTATTCATTTTCACTATTGTAATCCTTCTATTTGAATCTGAACTCAAATAAAAAAAAAACAAATTGAAAGCGTGAGCATTCAAGTCTCAGTTAATAAAAATATTAAGCTTATTCCCTTTCCAAACAAAGTACTGCATGCACTTTATTCTGTCAGTCAGCCCTTCAATATTACCTATACCTTTTTTACAATAAAATTTTCCTAGCTGAAGCTTCATCCAGGAAAACAAATCCTCCCTAAAGGCTTTTAACTTCATCTATCTTTACATGGGAAATAAAAATTTAAAGTAGTTCTTATTCTCAGGTATTCAAAACAAAATTGTACACAAAATAAATGCACACAATCAAAATAATAACAGCAAGAGCATGGTATCATTGCATAGCCCAATTGTGTTATATTCTGTTAGTGAATCTTCAAGGTATTGCTGGGTGCCTTCAATTGTTCGCTTTGTTATTCTGATGTACCGTGGAAAAAGATGAATAATTCAAAGGATTCCATGCATTCACTTAATTAAATTTAAGGACTCTAGCGCTGCATTCCTTGATGCCTCCCCTTCTTTTATCTTCTTAGTAAGTAAACTACTATCATGTCTCTATAGACGAGTGCTATGAAAGTGTTCAACTCGATTTCCATTTCCTACCCGCAGAACTGCTAAAAAGGATTTGTGCATTTGTACAGTCTTGAAGCCAACCATCCGTGTTCTTCTTAGCAACTTTCAAGGAGGAAAAAGATTTTTTAGTTTAGTTTTTTTTTTTTTTTTTTTTTTTTGTGGCTTACAGTTTGCATAAGACTGTGATAGAAGAAAATGTTAAAAATGGGAGAGAAATATGCAGGACAACGCTAATTATAATTGAAATTTGATTTGACAATTTGCTTGTAAAAGGATAACGTCGAGATTAATGGGAAAATACAATGAATAGGTTTTGTAGCTTCAGCTTGAATGAATTCAAAACAAGTTAATGGAAAAGTTTATTAAAGCTTGAGGTGATATCTTAATGATAACAGAAATAAAATAAACTTAAACATTTGCTAAGAGAGAAGATTTTGCAGACACGCACACAAGAATGGTTGAGAGTTGCAAGTCACTTGTGCCACCAAATTATTTTTTTTTATTTTTTAAGAGAGAAGATAAAAAAAACTATTTGAATCATGAGAGGAAATAATGTGCATTATTAACTTTGTAGATTTTAGTCCCTCGAGCCGGATCAATATGTAAAAACTACGATTAAAACAAGGAAATAAATAAAAAAAAAACTTTAAAAAATTTAGTCATTGTGCATGAAAGTATGTAAAATCGGTTTTACTATTATAGTAGCTTTTTATATTTGCAAAATACGTCAAAAAACTACACTTCGAAAAAAAAAAAAAAACTAGGCCTACTTGCCAACAATCCGATTCATTTCAAATAGTAAGATCCAAGTTCCAAGCAGTGTCGAAATAATTAAAAAATTGCATAAGAATAAATTGATGCAATGATTTTCAAAGATTTTTCTAATTTCTGACTTAAATTCTTGCTTAGTTACAATTGAATGTATTCTTCCTAAAAAAAAAAGTTACAACACATTTACGGCCATATTATTGGCTTTCTTTAAAGCTATAGTTTTACTGAAAAACTAGTTCTATAGGGGTTTCGAGTTTTAAATTTTTCAAACAAAATTATTAATTTGATTTAGATGTCAAAACATATATGAATATTTTGATTAAGATGCCAAAGTAATAAATATTTTTAAAAAACTTAAAACTCAGAACCCCTATAGCACTAGTTTTTCCGTGAAAATAGCTTTAAAGAAAGTCAAATCACAGGGTTACCAATTCTGGAAAGGCCAAGGCCCGGAGGTGTTTTTTGAAACGAAATTTCCGGGTCCACACATCATTTCAAGATTTAAAAAAAGATTTATTTAAGGATTTTTTTTTTCAGTACGGATTAATTTTTTTTCCAAACTCGGCATAAATATATCTTAATATCGATTTTCGAATTCAAAAATGAAATAGGTAAATATTTAATAGAGTTCATCAGTATTAACTAAATAAACTTTTAGCGCATGTTTTTGTCTGCTCTAAAAACCGATTCTATATTAGGTATAGAAATAATTCTTTAAAAACATTCATTACTAACGGAAATGCTTAGTACTTTTAAAACACTTTTAGAAATTTGAGGTTCTTCTTAGCATTTTAAAAATCGAAGCCCAAGCTTTATTTACAGATATGTTTTGAGTTTTTCGAAAATTTGGTAAAGTTTTATTTATAACATAATTTTATCTAAATCTACATTATTTATTAAATTAAGAACTTAACTACATTAATTAAATCGTCTTATATGAGATCTATTTTTTATTGTATTCAAAAACCACAAAATTGCACTGGATTTTAATTAAACTCATAAGATTTTCTAAATAGTTAATATTTCGTTTTTTTTTTCAGACAATCTTTTATAAATTTCATTAGAATGAATTGAGTAAGAAAACAGCAACTGCGTCAAAAACGTTTAGTAACTTGATAATTTTTACAAACTTCTTGAAACTTCGTTTCAATGCTATGCAAAATTGTTTTTATGTCGAATTTCTTTTAAGAAAAAATTGTTTTTTTTTATCAGAATCGATTTTTTTTTTCTTTCAATACAAGGACTTTTTTCAGAAAAATCGATTTTTTTCTTCTAAACAAATCAATTTTTTTTAAAGGAATTGGACATTAAAATTTTAACATTTTTATTTGGATTAAGGAATTCAGGGATAAAGTAAATGAAATGGTATGGCCGGTGAAACTTTGTATTGGCCAGGAGCCCGGAGATTCGATCAAATTCTTCCCGGTGTCTCTGTCGAGTCAAACGCCGTTAACAAAAATAAAATAATCTTTAATCTCTTATCATATATAATCTCATAAGCCATGCCGTATACATTCTGCGGAAAACATTCACACAAATAGAATTTCTGAAAGTCGCCTTTTTATTTAAAATCTCTTGTCCTATCGTGACAACACAGGCGGATACAAGACAAAATCTCTTCAATAAATCAAGTTCAATTTTCCGTTGGAATGATGATTGTAATTTGAACCTTTACCGGATTTATTCTTGTACATCACAATAAACCTGTAATGGAGATGTTTGAAGCACGATGACATCTTTCATGGCATATACACTACATACCCCGTGTGTTTGTTGAAGTTAAAAATATTACAGCAGCAAATTGAAGGGACAACGACAACGATGACGATGGGGACCATAATAATATACAAGCTAACACATACACAAACATAATATTCAAATTCAATCTTCAGAAGCACATTGTTGATGGAATAATTTTTGGTTGAAAGATTCGCTTCTTTTTTTTTTTAAAGGCAGTTTGTGCTGTAATGTGATACACCAGCTGAGCACACAAAAAAAAAAGCTATCAGTATCTACAATTTCAACGAGTTTTTCTCACTCATATCGTCCTCTAGAGATTGAAAACAAGTCCATAGACATACCGCTGTAATACTTTCGGAGACAGTTGTTGCAGAAGCATCCTTAAATGAACGGAAAAAAATAGTAATAAAACATGACGAGCTGAGCGCTGAGTATCATATCGCTGACAGGGCACATTGTCATATCCTTCTTACACATGTACCTTCATTTTTTATTTGTATAATATATTTTTTGTCAGTCAAAAGTGATGAGAGGTGGTGGAGGAAGTTCACATCGCGAAAAGAAAATGTATACACTCAGAAAAAAAAAATTGTATATGTATTATTTTCGAAAATTTTCTCAAAGCTAATCATTCTTGTTAGATTTTGCGCACCCTCTTACCTACCTGTTTGTGCGATAAACAGGGGAGAGTACAATAACTTTTGAGGGGGGGGGGGGGGGGGGGGGAGAGGTGTCTATCTCAGCCCGTTTAGGTTGTAGTTTAGAAGAAAAAAAAAACATATTAAAAAACAACGGCAACACTTGCAATAAAGTACTTTACCGGTTCTCAAAGCCAAAAATCTGTTCTTTGATCCTAAATTTAAATAAAATTATTAATGTCAATAGCATGACCTATTGCGGAATCTAGGCGCACGGTATTGCGCCCGCCAAGATGAGCGGTGAGCACTACCTATATTTTCTCGAAACGTTTCGTCGTATTTTCAAGCCCTCATAGCTTCGGTATGGATAGAGCTAGAGAGCTCAAATTTTCAGGATTAGATGTAGCCTGCGGCTTTATAAAACACACCAAATTTCATATTTCTAGCTCTTATGGTTTAGATGTTATTAATAGCCAAAAAACTTCGATTTTATCACTGACCATACTCACTCATCAAAACCTAAAGGGTACTTCCCGAAGTGCTAGAAAGCTGAAATTTGGAATGTAGACTAGGATTTGCATACAAACAACGAAAAAATTAAGAAATCTGTAACTTTCACCCTCCAACACCCCAAAAGTGGTGGTTCATAATAAAACCTTTAAAACAACAACAATTTTAACAATCACACACAACAATGCAATACAAACTCCGCCTATAATTGATGTGAGGGTTGTTTTTTTTTATTTTATTTTCACGAACACAAAAAACAATGCTTTGCTTGAAATAAGGGTTGTTTATATATTGTATGATCTTCACCACGATCGGTGAACTATCGTCTCGTTCAGTATGAAGTATCCTTGGAATTTTATGTATGTATATGTACTTATATTCAGGGGTGTGCGATAGGAAAAAATAATTAACTTTCATTTTTCGCTTCGGTCAAAATAAATAATTTTTTTGAGGTTTAAGTACCTTATTACCTTAATTTTTGCGAAGATAAAAATATACACATTACTTTTACTTCTATAATTTCTAAATGAATGTGTAGTAAGGTACATACGTAGCTATATTATTTTCATGTTTCTGGTCTTTGCTAAGAGACTTAGCTCAATATAAAGGTTAGGTATGTAGGTAGTTACTTTATTCCGAGGTATTAGGCCTATTGCTACAATATTAATTGGGAAGTAGTTTCATTGAAATCAGAATCCCACCGTTAAGTATTTAAGAGAGGTTCAGGTGTTTTTCTTATGGATAAAAGGTGATCCTACAAAAAGAAATGAAATCCCACCAAAAACATTTCATGTAAAATAGGTCGCGATTTAGGGTTTGTAGAGTTAGGGGTTGGTGAGTTAGGCCTAATAGAGTTAAGGGCTTGGCTCTTCATGAGATCTCATAACTTTTTCATAGCGAAAGCGTTATGGCTCTATCGAGCCATTTTTGAGAAAAATAAGATTTTCCAATAATGCTAAAAAAATTATATGGTAGGTAGGTAGGTACCTACCGTATTTTTGGTCCTAAAAATAAAATGAAAAAAATGTGTCGGGGGAATGTCCCAAAAACACTTTCTACCAAATCTAACTAGGATTATTAAAAATCAATGCATATTTATTCTTTATCTTTTTTATACTTATATCTAGCTATAAAAATGTGAGATTTATAGATGCTCCATCAAAAAATGAAAGTTCTTTAATTATAATAGTTGTACACTCAGGCGTATATGCATTTTTCTTAATTTATTGAATCTTTACCAAAAATTCTGTAAGTCCAAAATTTTGTACTGCGAAATTCTTAAGATCCAAAAATCTTTTTTTAAATATACAGCAATCAAATTTCTGTATTTCTAAGATTTGTATTCCAAATTTTGTAGTGAAAAATTCTGTAAATTATGAAAGAAAACATTTTTTGATGATGAACAAATTGTGCACTACTTTTATTATCAAAACAGTTTTTCTTACAGAATATTGGAAAATGAAATTATGTTTATATAGAATTTACAATTCATTCACACAATTTTGGATGTACAGAATGTTGGAATTTACAGAATAACGACCCCTTCCCGTATATTATACATACATATGTATGTATATGTAGTGTGGTATGCAATTTTAAAAAATGTATCCGGACAGCATTTCTTTTTTAAGATCTTGATTACAAAAAGTTTTAAAAACATGATGTTTGTACATACATTTATGTACATAAGTACACTTTGTTTTTAGTAAGTAAAGAGTCATAGAGTCTATGACTTACAGAAAAAACGTGGTTGATTTTGACTATGCAAGCGTGGCTTTTTCGACAATGCAAACGTAGTTGATTTGACTATGCAAACGTGGTGGATTTGACTATGGAAACGTTGTTGATCGAAATCGATCGAGGAACAACGAAGTTGACATTTTTATGAATCACCCTGTTTTGGAAATATTTTTTTTCTTCATAGCTTTATCTCAGCTATAACCTTTTTCAGTTTCATCGAAATCGCTCGAGGAACAACGAAGTTGACATTTTTATGAACCACCCTGTTTTGGAAATATTTTTTTTTTCATAGCTCTATCTCAGGTATAACCTCTATCAGTTTCATCGAAATCACTCGAGGAACAACGAAGATAACATTTTTCGAATCCGACCCCGTCCTTGTATAATCACATTCCCAAGCCACCCAATCTCTGTAGATTCCTAATGGATATTTGACAAATCACAAATAACAGTGCCTTTTTTATATTCGCTACTCCACTCGTGTTCAACTTTATCAAAACTTTTCCATCTATCTACATGGCTTTGTTATGTAGGAAGCTTGGACCAATATGGATTGTCATCGTCAATTTTCATATTTTTAGTATTCCTGATTATTCTCTACTACGGACCTGTAGTCCAATACGTGCCTTTGCCTTAGGACCCCATCATTAAAACTTTTCCATCTACATGGCCAATTTATGTATTAATCTTGGACCAATAGAAATCAACAGCACCCATTTTTATATACCTTTTATAATAATTATTTCCTGTCAGCGTTGCCAGCTGAAAAACCAGGCGATAATATAGACTCCTCCCCTTTTCTTAGTTGTGTCGCGAGCAGTCTTTCCGTTCTTAGTTTTGTACACCGCAGTTATATACTGGGAAGTATAGCCGTGCTTAGTTTTTGTTTTCTCAGTTATGTCAGTCTCCCTTTTTAGACATGTGGTTTTCAAGAATAAATAAAACGCATATAGTTTAATGTTATGGCAAAGAATTTAGCTTTATTATAAAAATAAGGGTTTGCCATTATGTTTTAAAAATGATTTCGGACAAGTTGCCACCGCGGCTGGTTCGAATAAATTGCAGCCGAGAGGCCCAATTTTCGGCCACTTTTTGGAGCAGTTGTTGTTAGCAATAAAGCGCCGAATATTCTCTTCCAAGGCGTAAATCGTCTCAGGCTTATCTGCGTAGACAAGCGACTTCACATAACCCCACAAAAAAATAGTCCAGCGGTGTCAAATTGCATGATCTTGGAGGCCACGCCATAGGCCCACAATGCGAGATAATGCGCTCACCAAAAGTTTTCTTCAATAAATTGATTGTTTCATTGGCTGTTTGGCATGCAGCACCGTCTTGTTGGACCCAAAGGTCGTCCACATCAACTTCCTCCAATTCAAGCACGGAAAAGTCAATAATCATGGCTCTATAGCGTTTCTCATTCAGCATACATACATAGAGCACACCAAACAGTGACAGGATGTATCGGTGGTGGCGTCTCAACAATGGCTTATGGATCATGATCACTCCAAATACAACAGATTTGCTTATTAACGTACCCATTCAACAAAAAATGAGCTTCATCGCTGAACTTTTTCTTGTGAAAATCGGGATCAGTGGCCATCTCGTTTTGGGTAATAAATTTGCATGATTTGCAAACGTTGTTCAGGAGTAAGTCTATTTATTATGAAATGTCAAACCAAACTGATCATAAATCAAGTGACATCTGTCAAAAAGACCAACTAAAAAAAACACCATTTACATACCAAAAATGTACCGCAATTTATACATCTTTTTTTTAAAGACATTCATTTATTTAGTCACAAATTTATGATTTTGTTATTGCTTTATGAAATCAAATCCACATCAGCATAAATAAAAAACATTACGTATACGCCCGTGTGTACCTGTGTGTCAACAACGTCATATTCTTGACTTTTTTTTATTATCTATATTTTGGTTGTATTGGTGATATTCCTTCGTATAACTGCATGACATCAATATTTTGAAAAAAAAAGTTAAAGCTAAATTTTGCAGAAAATTTTACGCGATGCTAAAGCATTAAGTTTAAATTTGAAAATCGTCATTATTTTGAGAAATCGCACAGATCTCAATTACATGAACGCAGACTTATTTTTGTATGACATAAGTTGTCATCGTGTGAAATTGCAAGTATTTATACGCATATTTACGTAAATTTTCCACTTGTACCTCAGCAAGACACAGGCACATTTTTATGACAACAAATTTTAATAAATTTTTCGATGGTTTTACTGCAAAAATATTATGCAAATTGTTAAACAATATTTTTCATTCAGTGTATGTATAAAAGTGGGGTATAATTTTAAGCGAAGTAAAAATAGGTAAGTAGGTGGTGTGGTGCTTATGTCAGCTAATTCGCTTCAGTGGTTGCTTTTCCTTATGAATTTTTATGCACCCTCTCTACTTCTGGGTTACATGCATTAATTTTGACATAAAATTTTACAATTATTGTCTTTATATTTTGTTATCAGCATTAAATAAAATGCCAATGCGTCCCTGTTAATCAAGTTTAAAGAACTTAAATAAGAGTTTTTATAAAAGGTCGGTACTCGGGTTATGATAGAAATGAATGTTTCAGATGATAGAATAAAAAAAAATGTCTTAATTATGAAAATTCCCAAAATTATTAACAACAAAAATAAAGCTCATGAATTTTATATTTACATATATTTTATGCTATTTATTGTTTTTTTGCAGACCATGATGTAATGGATAGTGGATAGATTTGTCAGGCCAAAGGTGTGGGCATTGAACTCTAGCCTCTATATCACCATAAGAAATAATGAATCGGCAAATTCTTCAAGAGAGCCCATTTATGTCTAACAACACGCTGAGAGTTGCAAGTCACTAGGCCCTGATTCTCCACGGACAGCTGTCGAAGAAAAAAAAATTATTTTTTATTTATTTAAGGTTATAATATTTTTAATACACACAAATGCCTATGGAATATGGTACTTTAGGGAAATTCGCGTGAATTAAACGTTTTGCAATTCATAAACAAGTTCAAGGTCATAAGCAAATTATTATTATAGGATTAAATTATGTTCACACGACCTCCTTGTATTTTGAATGCAAATCCTTAACTCTTTAATTTTTCCCAAAATCTTTTATTTATCCTGAATTAATCCTGTAATTTTTAATGACTAACGGGTAATATACATTTTTCATTTGATTATAATTACGCCACAGCATGTGTTGGTTTGATTGAAAAAAAAGAGACAAATATGCACAGTTGAAATTAAATTTTAACCAAAAATATGTTAAGAAAGTCAAAAGTTGAAATTCAGAAGTAAAAAAAAAAATATTTAGTTTTATGTTTGTTTTATTTGAAACAAAAAATATTGTCAAAATTTTAAATGTAGGTACTATTGTTTGTATACTGCTCAAATGCACCAGACTGCAAAATTATCTTTAACAAAATATGCCAAGCCATTAAAAAGCTATGTATGTATGTAATTTTTTTCACTTTTCAAAAATAAAGCAATTTTCTCAAAAAAAACGTCGAAACTCGTCAAACGCAGTTTATTTACAATCACAGTACACATATTAAAGGTAATATCATTAGCGCTTTCCAAAATTTTACGTTATATTTCATGTGTTAATGCTCCCATTAATTTCTAGTGAAATACTTAAAACCGGATGCCTAACGGATGGAAGTCGAATTTAAGGAAAAATTACTTTTGTTATTTTCAATTTTCTGAAAAACTAGAATACATTTTGACAGTTGGGTTTTAGTATTTGACTAAAAATTGATGGGAGCACTTAATATCAAGCACAAAAATACTACTCGTTAACATAAGATTTTGGACAAAATCAGATTGAACACAATTTTTTTCCAAAATTTTAGTTTGAAAATTAATTTTTGAAAAATTGTTAAATTAAACAATGTAATTTAAAAGAAAAAGAAGAGATTTTTGGCTTTACAAAAAAATATAGCATGCCCTTGTTTTTTAATTATTAATTTTTTTTTTCTGTTTTTTTTTCGAAAATTGAGCCCCTTACGTAATTTTTAATTTTCTCAAAAACTGAAAAACAATCTTCAATTTTTTACTATAAATTGATAGAAGCATAGAATATTTAAAACAAAAATACTACTTAATAACGTAAAATTTTGAACAAAATTGGTTTTAAAAAAAAAATTTTTTTTTATTTTTTTTTTTTGAGACTTTTGAATTTGAAAATTAATTTTCAAAAACTATTATTTCAAATAAGATGAACTAAAAACAAATTAAAATAACGGATTTCTGGCTTTAAAAAAAAAGTATAGCATGTTATTGTAGGTATTACAGTTGTTTTTTAATGATTTTTTTTCTATTTTAAGTCGATTTTTTAGAACTTTAAAGTCATGAAGTCATCCTGATATTATACAAATTATTTTCTGATTCAGTTAATCCATAAATCGTTCTGACTCATATTTAACAAATATCGATATGGTCATAAAATCTATATGTTAGGGCAAGGGCGTACGAAAGGGGGAATCAAAATTCTTCTGTCCAAATTCTGCTTTTCAAAATTTTGCATTTGAAAATTCTGTTTTTCAAAATTTTGCTTTTCAAAATTATTTTTAACAAAATTCTGCGAATAATAAATAAAAGTTTTAAAAAAATTTAAAAAAAAACTTGAACTTTTATTTTATTTTTTGCAGGATTTTGTAAAACACGGATTTACAGTAATTTTTAACATTTTATTATGCATTTCTTTATAGAAATAATGTTTTTTTTGTTATGTGCGTCGTTCGGTTAAAAGTGTTGCTTGCGGAGTCATGTAAGAAAAGCCCTTATTTACTTACTTTCAAAGCTGGATAGCAGATAGAACCATAAAATGAAGAGAACAAAAAAAAATTAAAAATTAGAAAATAGACCTTAAAGGCCTTTCCACCATCTAGTATTAACACATGTTAAAAAAAAAAAAAGTTGGATAGAATTACTTACCACTAAATTTGTGTGAAAAAATGATTTTCATATTTTGCTTCCACACTTGCATTCAAACAAATCGATTCACCATAACCTCAAAGTGGGATAGAATGTGTGATGGTTTTAGAACCAATCCTAAAAATTATCGTGTATTAACACATGCCAAATTATGTGAGATGCGCTGTCAAGTCGTGTAGGATGAAATTTCATATTTTGTTTCCACACTATTATACATGATTTACTTCCCACTTTTTTGACATGTGTTAATACTTAATGGGATAGTGTGGAAGGGCTTTAAGTGCTAAGCCTAAGCCAAATAATATTTCTTAAAAGTATCATTTAGTTTTTTTTTCACTAATTTATTATCATTTGTACCGACCAATATCTTGTTTAAAATCGAAATCCTGCGTACGCCCTTGTATTAGGGTGCCTTACATAATTTGCTTTTATGATACATTACATATTTTTCAAATTTAGTTTATCATGATGATGTTTGAAAGAATATCGAAATCAGAACCTTTACTTGTTTCATATTAACAGTACATATGTATATGTAAACTCTAATAAATTACCATATTACCACATCGTGTTTTCAAAAATTAAATTAACATAAAAGAAAAAAAATTGTTTCTTGCACATGAATGTCCTCAAAATCCACATTCGCTGACCCTGAAATGATTTATTCAATTCAAAACGCCCACGAATGAATAAACCAATTTTCATTCTACACACTGAAAAAGCATCAATTTCAATAAACAGACCTTATAGCAAAAGAAAAAATGCAGAATTTAACCAAACCACAAAAAAAAAACACAGACTTCTCAGTTATCTCAAAACAGCAGCTTATCCATAGCAAATCCTTTGCATATTACCAAAGTCTAACGTAGGCTCCTGTTTCTTTTTCACATTTGAATGAGCCAGTCATTATGGTTGTTGTTGTTATTTGTAGAATAAGCAGGCTTTCACGACGCGCGACGCGCCCAATAAAGTCAAATAAATAAACAGCAAAATCAACCTACCCCACAGGCTCTTTATTATTATACCACAGAGGAATAGGACACCCGAATGCAAAAAAAAAAAAAAAAACACACATTCACAAACCAAAAAAAAAGTTAATTTATTTTCAAAGACTTTGCTCCGTGAGGCAAGTATCCCTCTCCTACCTTCAAGTAGAAATAAATTCATTTTAACTTAAGAATTTTCATTTTATTCACCTCATATAATAGCGTTGGGAATATATTTTCCACCAGTTGTTCGTGTTTTTTTGTCTGTAGGTACTCTAGGATTCGATATAGAAAAAGTGTTAGTAAAGGTGAACTTCTTCAGCTGCAGAATTCCACCCTTAAAACAAAATAAACAATAGGTTGAAGCTTTGGGTTTTTTATCAATCAATTTTTATATTTTAATTTATTTTTTCAAGGGCAACTTCGTGTGACCCAGTTGTGCACTTTATTCTCTTGATAGCTCAGCTTTTTTTTTTGCTTCACATGACATTGGGTCTTGTAAATAAAAAAAATCTAAAGCTAAAACTTATGTTCTTAGGTAAAAGCTGAATTTTGCGTGAATAAAAAATAGCTTTGACTATCTAGTTAAAGATCCTTTCTAGTAAAAGCTATTTTAAAATAAGCAAAGCTAAATTCATTTAGTTTAAGCTTGTTTTTCAAGCTAAAATCCAGTATCAATTCCCGACACCTAAGAAAATGGAGCGTTAAACAATTTAAAAAAAAAAAGTACGCATACGCCCGAGTGTACATGCAATTGCTTAAGAAAGTGTTCTTATTGGTAATTGCAAAAGCTTTTTATTTAGGATTCATTTTAATTTAAAAAAAAATGTATGTTAATCTACGTGAAAGTCATGGTTTATTGTAATGATTTTGTTGAACGCTTTTAAGTTATACCCAGCGCGATCATCTCCAAATCGGACAGTTTTGAACATAAAGTCTGAGAGCTTAAAGAAAAACGCAAAAAAATCAAGAAATTAATGTACTAACCAATTTTGTTGACGACGAAAAAGATTTTCAAAAACGCAAATTTTCAACTCCACATTAAATGGTTTTTGGTTGTACACAAAATTTCATTCTTATTAAAAATTTTAATTCGCCGATTCGGTAGAAAAAAAATTGTGAAAAATAAATAAACTTTGGTATGTGTTTTTCTTTTATTATTTTGCATATTTTCCATTTCAAATAGTTGTGAGACTTAAAAATTAAAGGGAAACTTAAAAATGCAAGCATAGGAACGAGAAAAAGGAAAAAAACCTATATAACTTCTAAACTCCTGGAAATAATTTAACGAAGTAATTTTTTATTTATTATGTAAGGTATTTTGTATAAGATAAAATAATAATTTACATTAGATATTAGAAAATAAATGAACAAAATGATATATTTTTTGTTATTAAGATCTTAAAGACATTCAATAATGCTGGAAAGGGCTCCGTGAAATAACTCCCCAATAAAAAACTTCCCAAACGAAAAATGAAATAAATCCGCAAAATTTATATGAAAATCAAAAGTTTTTTAATGAAAAAACTCCTCAAAATTGGGGATTTATTTCATCGATTTTTGGGGACTTATTTCATTTTTAAATTGGGGGGTTATTTCATGATGAAATAAATCCCCAATTTTTTTAAATGTAAAAGAAACTTTCATTTTTTGTTTGGGGACTTTTTTCATGCGCTTTTGGGGATTTATTTCATCTTTGAATTCGGGGACTTAAAAAAAAACATTTTGATGAGTTATTTCATTTTTGGATTGGGGGGTTATTTCATTGGGGAGTTATTTCACGGAGCCGCTGGAAAGACGTCTGGCTATGAACACAGTAAAGTTATTATTTGCAGACATTGTATCTACATTCAGATTTCGGCGCGTAAAATTAAAATGCCTCCTTTTGAAAACATATTAAAGTTTTGTGTGTCCAATTTCAAGAACTAAATAGGCTCCTTTTGTAAAAAAAAATTAATATAACCTTCAAAATAGAACGATTTGAAACCAAGAAATTATGTCATCTTAAAACTCTTTTTGAGACGAAAATTTTGATGTACCTACAAAACTACCACACTCCATATATTCAAAAAAGTGCATTTTTTAGAAAATTAGCTCGCCTAAACAGGGGAGAAATGAAAATGTCTCTGGTTGTAAAATGTACTCTTTTTGCTTCTGTAAGAATGCATTATTATTTTGCGATGCCAATTTTTTTATATGAACATTCTTTGGTAGCATCCCAAAGGCGACACAAAATGAATTATCAAAATGAATTTAGGAATTCAGCAGCGGCAATTTCGCTTAAACCGTATATGTCATGTATTATATGATCTGTTTTCTAACAGCCCTATTAATACAAAATCCCTCGCACTCGCATCGCTTCTCGCATTACTGTGCACCCAGCCTAATAGTAAACGGGAAACTACACTTGTCAAAACAATTAAGGGACCAAAGGTACGGTACCTTTGGCAACCGCAAATTGATAGACGGACACTTTACCACCGCCCGGCCGATTGAGCGCTGAATGTTTAAGTGCTGCCAATTGAGAGCGGAAAATTTCAATGTCGTAGTATTAAGTGCCAGATTTTTCGTGTCTGGATAATTGGTTTTCGTGTTGGCAAGCATTTAAATTTTATTAAAAAAGGTTAATTCCCAATAACAATTCATTTATATTGATTTTAATAACAAAAATAACAAACCGTGCTATTTTTTTGCTCATTTAACTATTTCTGTTGGCAGTGTTTAAAGGTCTAGTGGTGAAAGAACGTCAACGAATAACTACCTAGTGGCGAAACCACTGTAGCGAAATCTCCAAGCGCTAAAAGGCTGGCGGTCAGAAACTGGTGGTGAAGTGTCCAACTACTGTGAAAGTTCGGCACTGAAAAGTCCTGCTTCGGTTTATCTCCGTGAAAAGTGGTCGTATTGAGATGAAACAAAAATCATTCTGAAGTTTTATATCTTTTCTATTGAGTAATTTTAGCAATTTTTTTTTAAGGTACCGTTATTGCGCAATCATAAAAAGCATCACGAGCCAAAAATTTTAATTTTTTTTTTATTTTTGAACTTTGGCATTTTCTTTAAAAAAATTTGTTGAACCAATTTAATATTTTGTTTCGATAACTTGTTTATTCAGCTTTAAGGTCGTGTTTTTTCGTCATTCTACAATTTTTTTTCAGAAGAATATCTGACTTCGAATGAAAAAACAGACTTTTGACTTTGACTACCAATACCTCCGCAAAGAATGACGACAGGGAAAATTTAGGGGTAGTTTTAAAAACTGACATTAATTTTCTGCAAGATTTTTTTAAAACTTTATAACGATTGTTTTTTTTGGCTCCTCACCGTTACATTCATAAAAGGTAAAAAAAACGATTTTTTAAAGACTTTTTGTAAATCTTTTACTGCTTTTCAAATATTAACTGCAGGACTTTATTTCGTAAAGCATTTTTAAGAACTATAGACCACCAATATTTCTGTAAAATTTCAAATCGATCCGTTGAACCGTTTTCCCGTACCGAATGAACAAATTCGTAAAAACCAATTAAAAGAACTAATTGGGTGGTTCATAAACATTGTGAAATTGTCATCAAAATGGAAACGAAAAGAAAAGAACAGTTTTTCGTTAGGATAGCCATTTATCCTGAGAAACGCCTGAATTAATAAAAAGAATTTTGTATCCGTAACAAATTTGAAGGCATTCACATCGCAAGCTGCACATTCCTCGGTTCTTGTTCACTGCTGGTGAATTTCACCCTCTAGTGAATATTTCCATCTTTAGACTATGCCGTAGGTACTTAGATATTCTCGTACTTCAGGAAATTTATAACGTATCCCAATAGGACTTTATAATACATTCAAAACGTGAATGCTTTGAAGGTTGGAGTTGGAGGGCACCCCCATGGTGCCTAACGATGACTCATTCTCCTTTTTCAGCCCAACCGAACCGCTCTGAATCTAGCTGGTGGTGACGGTATACCTCGTTCTTTTGCTTGCTATACCATGCTACATCAGGAAAAAGAATATGCATATACATAGCCCAGAAGCTTCAATACAATGTGGCTTCCTGCCTGAAATAAGGTTTCACTTTAATAGGTGCCATAGACACTACCGCACAGCATTCACTCGTGTGGTAACCACAAATGGATTTTAAAGGATGGTTTTCCAGAAGTCGAATCTGTTATTAGGCATAAACAAATACATTGGTTAGGAAATTGGTTTTCCCAGTGTGTGCGCTTGTGCTGCACTGATTGTAAACTCAAAAACGGTCCCGGTTTCTTTCAATATAATCCATATGAGATTCAGAAAACATTATTGGAAATTCATGTCGATGCTTATGGGTGAGTTTGGTATCGGAAGTTTTTGAATTTGTTGCTGTTTGTTGCAAGGGAATAATAAACACACGTTTATTGGATTGTGATTACGATCATTGGGAAATGTTGTTATATAGCCTATATCGCACTGAATTTATGGGGTGTGAAGTTGGATTTTTCATTAGCCACACCATCGAATCGACCACCAACATGGGTGCGGCGCGACGAAGGACGCGACGCACGGTAATAAGAAGTGCGTAGGAATTTGTTTTTACTTGTTTTTTTTTTTTTTTGAAATAGCGACCAACAAAATGTTCATCCCTTTTTGGAGGATTCCACAAAAGTCAAAGTGTGGAATGGCGCTTTTTTGGTTTAGATTTGCGATAATAACTCGCTGGCTGCTGAGTAGAGTGCTGAGTCAGAGGAAATTTATGATTTATGAACGTGAATGTCGACGTGCGTTATCAGACTTGGCCATGGGAATGTAAAAGGGATATACATAATAGTTTTCACTAGTTAGGTTAGGATATATGTGCCATCGAGTGTGAAATGCTGTTACTTTACATGAAAGGAACAACGGAAATAAAGGATGTGACTTCCTTTCGTTGATAAGACTCTATGAAAACATAGAATCACAGAATGGAAGTTATTTTGTGCAGTCATATAGCTTTCATAAGGACTGAAAGCAATCAGCTGTTCATCCGAAAACTATTCGCGTGCTTTGGACGATTTTTTCATTCATAATATAGATAAAAATAGAGGGAAAGAGGTTCATTTTTAAGGCAATAGAGCTAGGAACAAACATGAAAGAGGTTCATTTTTGAAGCAATAGAGCTAGGAACAAACATGATTGAAATTAAAAAAAAAAAAACAAATAACAAGCCAAAGCTTAGTATCATAGGTTAACTGATGAAAGCAGGAAGGAAAATACATGCATCGGGTCTTGCTATAGTAGGTACCTATAAGGCTTCTTGTGTGCAAATATAACAAAACAAGGACTTTATTATAATGACTACGAAATGTTGTATAAGTTCACATAGCAATTTTATTCAATGCCTCATATACCATCAACTTATCAAAACCCGACATCCTTTAAAAAATATCCTTTCATCTCTAAGACTTCCTCTTCCATTAGGAAGGATAAATTATTGTCACTTTTATTACAACTCACGTGCAACAACTCCACTTATATCTTCGACAAATCAAAGCATCAAAAATCTCGCTTTTGTATAATGTACCTATAGAAAAAAAACGTAGCCTTAAACCTTAATTAATGTGATGACAGGGATTTTTGTTGCATTTTATTTCTATCCATCAAGGTATTTTAACACCAAGCCACATTGAATGGAAAGCTAAATTAAATAAATAAAAAATAACAGCAACAAAAAATATATAAAAAAAAAAATCAAGTGGCAACTGCAGGCGATGAAAATACCAGGCAATAGTGCCTGGGTCTCATCAACTGTTGGTTTCTTAGCAGCAAAGTTTTGAGAGCCCATAGAGATGAGGACGTGATCAGAAAAAAAAAAAAAAGATAAAAATATTCTATACAATACCTATATGTATTTCTAGCTACTTTCTGGCTTCAATTTGACGTTGGTTGGTTGTTAGAGTGTTGCGAGAGTTGTGCTTTCTAAGTGGCGACAGCGACGAGCGACGTCCTTTAAATATATCCGTCTTTAATGGAATGACGGTTATTACGAAAAACTTTTTTACTCTCATCTCTTTCCTTCCGGAAATAAAGAAAGTTCTTAAGTCTAATTAATTTTTATTTGGTATCTTATGAGTCTAATAATTAACTATTAAGACTACTGCAACGTACATTGTATGTCTCATAAATTGGGAAGGAAACTACTTTTAATGGCATGCACTTAATTTAAAAATTGTCTTGAAAGAAATTGTGAAAGAAACGTGTGGGTGACATTATTTATATGTGTATATAAAAATGAAAATGGAGTGGATATCTTCTTTATCAACTGATATTTTTTTTACATAGAAAACTTTGTGGTATTCCCAAATGTTCATAAGCTTAAAAAAATTACAGATTTCACTCATAGAGTAACCATAGGGACATCGAAAATGATTTTATTTTGCTAGATAAACCAAAAACAGGACTAATCTTTACAATCTTTACAAATTAATTAAAACTAATAAGCTGTTTCAAACATCATTATAAGTTTTGAAGTTTCTAGGTGTAGGTATTTAATGTCATTTTCCATTTGGCAAAAAATAAATCTTGTTCAATTTCTTTAACTAACCCCATCATACTTTTCTATTCAACCAAAAAAATCGTTTTTTTTTTTAATCTGATATCAAAACTCACATACCTATCAGGGCAAACAAAAATATGCCCTAAAAACAGTTTTAAGCGCTTATAATTATGCCCTTAAAAATCAATTACATATACCTATATGCCCTTAACAAGTAATTATATGCTCAAAAAAAAAAATGAATAGGGCCCTAAAAATATGCTCAGTATTGCTTGTAAAAATATTCTAATTCTATGCAGGTATGTATACCTACCTATGTAATGTATCTTTAAAAACTGCACTAAAAAGAACGACATAAATCTAAATGCCTATAAAGCTAGCATATACACATTAGAATAATCATTTGAAACCATTTTTTGCTAGTTTTGTGTGAAAGTCTCGATTTTTGTGCTAGCATAGTTTTTTTTGTATGCAAAAAGTTATGCTACCCATATAAAGCTAGCAAAACATAAAACAAAACTATGCTAGCACAAAAATCGGAACTGCCACACAATAATAGCACAAAAATAGCACCAAATTTTAGTTTTTCTTTCAATTGATTATGCTGGGCGGTCTAGAAGTTTTGCTACAAAAATCGGAACTGCCACACAATAATAGCACACAAATAGCACAATATTCTAGTTTTTATTTCAATTAATTATGTTGAGCAGATTAGAAGTTTTGCTAGCTTAATATTAAGGTAGCATAGATTTACATAAAACAAAAACAATGCTAGCACAAAAATTGAGACTTCCACACATAAATAGCACAAAAAGAGCACAAAATTCTAGTTATGATTTTAATTGATTATGCTAATGTGTATATGCTAGCTTTATACACGTTAAATCTAAAAACAAAAAAAAATATGTAGTGTTCAAGTGAGATTGTCGAACATAACGTCAATCTGCTGGGGCTAAAAGCCATTAAAACCTATTTGAAATAGGTACATGCATTTTTTTGTAATGGTGAATCGTTTAAATTCATCTACATGGGTTTATTTAAGACATTAATTATATCAAAAATAAAAAAAATAAATTTACACGAGTGAGTCCCACGAGCTTGCTCTACTGGCTAACAAAAATTTTGGTACCTTTCAACGAAAGAAATGTTAAAAAGTCAGAATTACTGGGAACATGATTTTTTTACTTTTGGGTTAATATTTTCTAAAAAGCTATCTATACCTATTGTTTAAGCCGTGTGCGAATTGGGTTAGAATCGCGTTAAATTTTATCCGAAGATTAATTTAATTTTTGACACTAGTGCAGTGAGGTGAATCTGTAGGTATGTGTACGTACAAACTTCAAAATTTAATTTCGGATAAAATTTTTTCGAAATTTTAATTCAATTCACACACGGCCTTAAAATATTTAGAAGCACTAGAACTAGATTACAAAATTGAATAAAATCGTTCGAGTCGATTTAACCAACTCAAAAATAGGTTAATTTACAAAAAAAAAACAAAAAACTCCAACCCAAATTTCCTTAATGCCAATTTTTTCGCCATAACCTGAAGTAATGTTTTAATTTTTTGGTAATGCCCACCCCATAGACCTTTATTATTTATTGAATAACCATTAGAATATACTGTACAAGTTATGATTTTAATGAAAAATATACAAAAATACGGCATAATATGCACGTTAAACGTAAATATATCAATAATCAAATTTAGTTATGACATAAATATTGCAGTGAAATTAACCTTAACGTTATGGATCCTAAATTATTAACCATACATTATATTCTCAATTTTTGAAGTTAGTTGAATATATGATTCATTATTTATAGTCCACGTAAATATTTAGGTAATACCATGCACGGTTTATTATTTAGATCCCATTCAATTATGATCCATTTTACTGAAATATTTAAGTCGTAACTAAATTTGATTATTGGTAGGGCCCAGTATTTATTATAAAACTAATTTCTAATCTAATCTCATCTTAATAGAGTTGCTAGAAAAAAACATGCTCTGGCATATTTTTGGTTTTCCCACATATTACATAGGTAATATCGTTTTCAAGCAAGCTCTACTTCTGCTTGCACACTCAACTGCATCACTGGCCTTTCTTATAAGACCGCATTGTATTCTGTATGGAATAAAAATAAATACCTATCATTTTTATTTTCACAAAATCACAACCTACCTATGTACCTCCATAACTATGTAGATAGATGCATACACACATATACAACATACAAAAATCTGGCAGAATAACTATCCACTTTTGTTCGTTGCCTTGTCTGTTCATTTGTCTTCTACTGAATACCTTGTTGTTGTTTTTTTTCTCTTTTTGAATATTCTTCATGACCATTCTTCACTGAAGCCTGCCTGTTGACGACGAACAATACTTTTCTTTCTTCGTTTTTTCCCCGTATACCTACACCTGCTGTAATTCATCGCTTGTGTTCATGTTCGTTTGTTTATTTTTATCATTCTAGTAATGTTTTAGTAACACCAACCAAAAATTTGATAGTTGTCCCCCTATACGCTGGAGTTCATTTTTCATATTCTAAATTCATGTGTTCACTTCAATCATTTTGGTCATTTCTTTAGTAACACCAACCAAAAATTTCGTTGTGTAGCCCCTATACGCCGGAGTTCATTTATGATTTATTGAATTTATTTCATTTAATCATTTTAGTAACACCACAACTCTGTCAAAACGATCCTATAAACATTTTCAATGTTAATAATATTATTTTACCAAACAAACAATTTTTAAGAGCCCAAAGGTAAAGGTTTAGGTTGTAAGTTACAATTTCGGTTATTTTTTTTTGTCTCTAACAGACGCACTTATTTAACATTAATTGTTACGAATGGCAACACTGCCATTCCTGTTCTAACCATTTAAACATAACTTTGCCTTGAACTTATACATATGAAATGTAAAATATATTTTGTACTGTAGTAGTTAGTCTTGATCGGTCTCCTGACCGAAAAAGAGCGTTTTTAACCCGAGGAAACGGATTCATATAAAATTATTTAGAAAAATTAATGTTTTCCCGACCATTTTTTCGTTTTCTCTTATGGGAAATACATTGAATGTCAAATCCAAAAATTTTGTATCCCCCTCTAGTAGTTCACGCGCTGATATGCAGGTGGTGTCGAAAGCAATTTACCTGGTGTCAATAAGCGATTTTCAATTAATTACACTTGTATTTTTAAATACACGTGTAACAATAAATGCACGTGTAAATATAAATATACGTGTTCATACACGGATAATATAATTACACGTGTAACACGGGTACCCGTGCAATAGGGGGCTCTGGTAAAAAGATCCGTGCGGACAATTTCAATACCACTACATTTGTTTAGCCTGTTTTGGACCGCGTTAAAATTTGTACCATGTCAAGTGCATAGGTTTTTCTAATGCGTTTATCGAGAACTTATTTTAAATTTTCGTGAACGCCATCATTTTGTTTTAAGTACCAGCCCAGGCTGGTACATTAAAAAATTCAATATTTCTAAGTAAAATAACCATACCGCTTTGTGTTGGGCAAGCAATGTCACAATTATAATATCGAGTAGGAAAGAAAGATTAGGGATTTGTTCGCACCTGCAACCTAATGTTTTGAGCAATTTGAACATTTCTTCCGGACAGTAATAGAAAATATAAAGTTACAAAGAATTGTTCAAATCGGATACCACTTTTTTTACTGAAACCTTTTTCACCCTGAAAATAGAAATTTTTGAGCTCAATTCTTCTCACAACAGCCAAGTCCTAAGAATAGACTTTTAAATAAAACTAATAAAGAAATTTGGTGGCGTGGACAGCTCATGCAGAGCTATGGCACACTGATTTACAATTACAACTCTCAACCTTATTCATCTTTGCGTGTTTGGAGGAAGGTGAGCGGAATTTGTCTATGACAAGAGACAAATCTTGGAAGATTTGTCTATTCCTCGCCAGAGGCAGTTCCGTGAAAAAAAACAGTTCTTAGTTTTTAGGTGACAACGGCTGGGATTAGATCCCATACGACCTTTGGCGTGACTGTCGTATGCGCTAATCATTATAAAACGGAAACTTCTTAAGATACCAAAACTATTTTTAAAATCAGACCACTTATTTGTGTTTGCCCTTTTTCACCCTACAAATTGAGTTATTTTGAAAAACGTTATCCCATCCATTTCAACCTATAAATAACAAAATTTTCAAAAAAGAGTATATCTAATTCCATGTCCTAAGAAAGCTAAAGGGTATCAGTTTTTTATTTAACCCTAAAAATAAGCTTTCAAACCGAATAAGAATTATTGAAATCGGTCATGTGGCTTCTGAGATTAGCCTTAACAAACAAACAAAGCAAGATTTCCTATAAAGCGGGAAATGAGGTGTGTGTGTGAAATGAGCTCGACAAATATCAGCATATCAATTTTTTTTTAATTTCTAATAGTTTTCAAAATAGTTTTGTTCAATTTTACCGTGAAAAACGGGTTTTAAAAAATGTTATGCTAACTTCACGTACACACCGCATACCAATTCTTGATATGTCAAATGAAGATATTTTGTCAGAAGTAGAAAACATCCCTTAAAAGTTCCTCATACCTAACAAAAATAGTTCTGTTACATCAGGCCTTAGAAAATAAAATAAAATTAAAAAAAATACTTGCGATGAAAAAACATAGATTATTTATTAGATTTATTTTTATTAGCCACTAACTCAAATGTAAACCTAAGATATGAGAGGTCTTGGACCCCCAAATTCATGTCTATGGTATTCAGTAGCTCTTTTATTAATAATAATATTTTAAGTGATATGTCTTTTATCTGGGCTTTCAGAAAGAAATGCATTTTTATTACAGCACGCCCCAACCACAGCTTGCAAGACTTACATATTTGCGAATAGAAAGTAAAGACCTATCTTATTGCATCATTGAATTTTTGCTATACTTTACACCCAAAATTTGCTGTTGGCTCTAAGTCTATGTGTTTTATATTACACTCAATCTTTAAAATTCGAAGAAACTTTTACTACAAGAGCAAGTTCGTGCGACCCAGTCATGCATTTTATTTTTGTTATGCTTATAGGATTACTTGGCCTGAACTGAAAAAATCAACAAATGTCAGATACCTATGTCAATTTCAGTTAACACGGCAGTATTGTCAATTAAAGATTATCCATGCCAACAAGTGGTGCAGTAAACAACTAGATTTTAAAACTAAGTAAGATCTTATTTGTGATATTTTATATATAAAAGAAAGTATATCCTCCCAACATCACTGTCGCAGTTTACATTAGCCTTGAATAGTTATTCTTAATAAAAAAAAAAAAATAAACAACGAAATTTGTTAATAAAGTCGTTTTATAAAGTTGTCCATAAGCCACAAGAGACAACACAAAAAAATCCGCCATTCAACATTTTTCTCTTTCACTCTGAAAGACGATGACAAATGTTCTGTTTTTGATTCTAATTAAAAACCTCGATTCAAGGACCAAGGACTTTTTGAAAAATAAAAACTCAATAAATTTACTTCACAACAAGCATGTATGTATGTATGTATATTGGTTTGTATTTTGTCGGATCCTATTGTTGCTCTGCACAGAAATACTGAATGAAATGTAAAGTAAAATACATGTCCAAACTTTCAACGACAAACTTCTACACTGAATGATGTTTTCCATTAAAACTTCTAAAAATGATTCAATGGGAAACACACATTTACAAATACATGCTATAAACACACATATATTTATTCTGTCAGTTTACGAGAAAAGATTTATGCTCTTTTATATGTCACAGCAAAATATGTAATACCTGCCAACATTTGTATTTTTTTTTTTTTTAATGTTTTAGTTTTGAACTTATTTCAAAAATAATACTCTACAAACTAAATCAACTCAAAAATATTATTGTAACTCTAAAGTGAATCCTTAAAAAAACTATGGTCCGAAAAAAAAAATAAACTAAACCAAAAATCCCACAAACCCACAAAATGAGTCTACAATAAATAGGCAAAACAAAATAAAAACAAGTCCAAAAAGGAAAGTTCAACATTTTAAATTCATTCATTGAAAACTTCAAAGGACATTTGTAATTTTTTTATTTTATTTTATTTTTTTAATTATTTTTTCTTTGCCTTTTTTGTAAATTTTGTTTTTGCTCTTGTGGCACATTTTTATTTGTTATCCTCAATTTGTTTCCTTATTGTGTGGCTTTTTTCGCCATCAGTTGTTTTTAGAAACTTTTCCTTTCATCATATGGCAATTAAATGGATAAGATAAAGGGCCGTAGACAGAATTTCCTCCCTAAAAATGAATAACACTTGGGTTATTAAAATCAAAGGAGTAAAAATTTATTTAAAAAGTAGAAAAATAAAAAATAAAAAAAAATGTTGATAGTTTGTTGTTCTGTTGTTTCGCGCTTAGCGCCATGAATTTTCATGCGTACATTGTAATGGTTTGAGTCAGAACCTAACCGCGTGACACAGGACATTTCTATGTGATTCCCTAGAGGGAACATTTTTGATTCAGCCCATCCAGAATAGATAGCTGCCACAGAAATGATTCGATTATTTCAAATTTTCTCAAAACCAGCTTAAACGATTTTGATTAAACTTTGTACCTGCAGTGACCAAAGTGGTCGTAAGAACATTTGCGCTAAATTTTGAACAGCCTTATAGCATATGGTACTATTTTTTTTTTAATATGGTACTATTTTACAATTTTCTAACTTTAGAGCTCATTACTTACTTTGAAATATGTTTGCGAGTAGGTTGGGTTAAGACAAGAAAAAAATCGTATGGGAGGGGGGTCTATTTCCCTCCGTTTAGGCAGGATGGGCAGTTTTCTAAAAAATTGACATAAAACAAAAAAAAATATTTAAAAACAACGGTACAATTTAAAATGCCATGCTATACCTTTTTGGAAAGCCAAAAATCAAATTTAAATTAAGTTTTATACGGACAAAATTAGGAATGACTTTTTTTTGTAAACAGTCTTTTAAAAAGAAAATATCTGCTTGAATCTTTCTTTTCTTTGTGAATAAGCGGGATAATTGGTTCAAATCGGCTTTGGATAGCGAATGTTCATAAATTAAGTTGTTTTAGTGAATAGGTTTTGAAAAATTATTTTCAAACTCGAAATTTTGAACAAAAAAAAAAAAAAAAAAACTTTCAAATACATTTTTTTCAAAATTTTATGCTCTATATCTGTTTGTATGTTTATCTGTGCCTCGACCTATAGCTTTAGCGATTTTCTTAAAACTTAGATTAAACGAATTTTAGTTGATTCCCAAGAGGTGAAGTCGATTCCTTCTCATTTAGCTCCAAAAATTACGCTGCGTCCCATACAACCAGTATGAAAATGGTTATTTATCTCGGAAACGTCTATAACGATTTTGATTAAAACAAATTGTGTACTGATGCAGACAAGGTCTACATTTTGGTGACAAAAAAATTACTAAAATAACTGTTACTATAACGGTAGCTTTAAAAAAAACAAATTTAAGATTTTATTTTTAACAGCTTAATCGATTTTAAACATACATTTTATTTAGGGGATTATTTATAACTTCAAGAAAATTGTATATACTATAAGGACAATGTTTTTGACTAGATGTAGCAATTATAGTGACATATTCATAAATTTCAAACTTTACCCCTTATTTTTAACTATACAGCCCGTCAAACCCTGGCTCTTTTTTGGTACGTTCCTGATGGCCAACGAGAGGACCAACAAAAACTAAATACTCTGGCAAAAGCAAAGCAAAAACATTTGATGACAGACACGAAAACATCTGTCGCATAGAGATGCCATGATGAATGACAAAATAAACGCACGTATATCCTGTTTGAGTGGATATCACTTTTTGAATGTGCAATTTAAGACTTTTGTTGGCAAAACTCCAGCAATAAACTTCAGGCTTTTGAGAGTTGATATGTGTTTGAAAATAGCAAAAATAAAATAGAGCATAATTATTATTACGAGTATATTTATTGTATGATGTTGGAAATTGAAAAGTTTTAAATTAATTAAATCAAATTATGTTTTCAGATTACAAAAAATTTGTAACTGAACTTTGAATGTTATCGTTATTCAAAAAGCTAATTATCACCCAGATCTGCTGTTCGCCCTCGCCAGAAAGGTCACTGAAAGTTAGTAAAAAACTTGGCCTTTTTCAGCAACTATCGACCGAAAAAAAAAATCATGTGTAAACTACTATTTACCTTCAATCTGCCCTAACAAATAATGTAAGTATTTTAAAATTTTAACGACACAAAATATAAATTTTGGCTTTTTCAAAAACAATTAAACACCACATTTCAGTCGGTATTTCATGAATAACGCTATCTACTCAATAGATCTTTTTGACACATCTGAACAAGATGGCGACCAAGCCAAGCTTGAACTTTCAAAATACCTATATTACCAACCAGAATGGCGACCAAACCAATTTTAAATAGTATACCTTTCTGGCGAACACCCGGTATAGATTTAAATTGGTAGCTTTTCTGCAGACAGCCCTTATTTAAACAACTTCAATCGCATTTTATCAGCTTTTTCAAATTTCATCCCTTGCTGTGACACAAAAGTGTGATAGCCTGTAAGAACAAAGGCATTTGTCCCAGTTTTATCCAAAGTCAAAACACACATAATTCTTCGAAACAGTACAAACTTTACCAGACAGTCATTCTTTCATATGCTTGTTGTACAATCAAGATAACCTCTCGAGACATTGCACTCGCACATAACCCGGTAGAAAAAAGATAATAGAGAGTACTTACGCATCATGAAAATATTAAACTAGCTTTAAGGAATTTAGATACTCAGGAACACTTCAACTCAGACAGACAAAACTATCCAGGAGTTTTAGTTCTGTTTTTCTTTTCTTTTTAGAAAGGGATGTATCACCTTCCACGTTTTTAGTTTCCACAACTCAATGTACCTCATGTATCTTCCCTTCCGCAAAATTATATATTTCCTGTCGTGTATCCTTATCGAAATAATGTGTCCTCTCATTCTCAGTCATCTTTTGCTTCATCCATCTTTGTTGTTATTCATCACGCGTAAAACCCTTATAACAAGTTCTTCCTGTCAGAGACAAGATAGTACACACACACCGACACACCACTTTAAAGCTTCTCAACTCAAGTGAAATCCTTGTTCTGGTTTTAACGCCCATAAGACCACTTTTTGAAAGGATTATGAATTTAATTTCATTTGACTCGGGAAATCTAACTTAATTTTCAGTCCATAATGATGTTAGGCTGAATGAATAAGCGATGTTAAGACGCCTTAAACTTGCCTCTGTGGCTATGTGAGTTGATGATGAAACTCGCAAGGTGTTCCTTTTTGGTTAGGAAGTTGAACACTTGTGCGTGTGATGGAAGGATTATTAATTTTCATAATGAGTGCAAGAAGACAAAGTACCAACGATACTTCTTCTGGAAAATGCATCGAATCCTGTACAGTACAGAATGTGTATACGATAGTATAGGTATACCGTACCGAACACGAATTGTCTACTTCCTTGTGTATAAGGACGAAAAATAATTCTCGTTAATATACAACTGGAGCATACGGTTTCAAAGGGTTTCCGCAATGAAGAACACGGAAGAACAAGTGTAGGTAACCAAAAGTGTACAAAAAGTTGAAGAGCAAAAGACTAACTAACCATCAAGTACTTTCGTGCAAAGAAGCACAAGAACAAGAAATATTTGAAGTCTAAGTTTACCCTTAGTTGCAGCTATTATTCAACAAAGAAGTTTGCGGCTACATTGGCATTGATGTGGCAGAAGCATGGTAAATTAGCAAAACCAGAGTATATATCGTAGTATAGAACTGTCAAGACACTTCTGAAAAATGAGCTGGAAATAAACTTTGAACTTGCTTACTGTGTGAGAAGCTTCATTATTATATGCATTAGCGCTTTTGGTTTTTTTTTATAAGTTTTCGAAGTTTTTTTTAAACATTCTATTGAAATTAAAAAAAAAAATTAAGATCGCAGATTATACAAAAAAAATAATAAATGGCGCTACAGCTCGTTGCCTAGTGACTTACATCATTCACAAAACCATGCCTGCATGCGTTTTGTAAGTCAGCAGGAATGGAAGGGACTTTGAGAATTCGAGCCACTAAGAAGAAAAGTAAATCTTTAATAGTTGAACAAAGCCACAGACAATACCATATTTAATGTCTTCATATAGAACGATGGATTCCGTTAATCCTGCGTCCTTTTTTTGGTTAGAATTAATAAATTCTAAAACATTAAGGAAGTGAAATTTAATAGTAGTCTAAGGGAAAATTATTCACACGTCATTAAGCACTAGATTTTTTCGATTTAACTAAAATTGCGTTTATGGTAGTGCTGCCAACGCAAACTGTAGCAATTCAACCTGAGAAAATCGAAGTTTGGAGGCAAAAGAGTTGGAGAACGCCTAACTAAAAATTTTAATTCTAAAAGGGCCTTTAGAAGTTATATATCTAAATCAGAAAAATTGTTTGAATTAAGGCCTCATAACCGAGAGATGGTGCAAAACTGTAAACCGAAAATAAAAGGCGATTTTGTTTATATGTGAATATATTATGCGACCAATTTTTTATCATATATTTTTTTAAACAATTTTTGTATGCAGGCTTTTTTGGTCAATTTGATTTTTTTAAATGCAAATAAAAAACTTTATTTCATTTTTATCCCAACGTTTCGTCGTTATCCACGACTTCTTCAGGGGTATTTTATTGGATCTTTAACATTTTGAAAATAATAGGTACTATTTATTTACTGACTTATATTTTGTTGAAACCAAAAACTTACTTGTTAAAATTTTATGAATTTACATTTATAATTTAAATAAACGAAGTCTTATTTAAAGAAAAAACAATTTTGAAAGATAGAATTATTACTATTATAATAAATTAACACTGTTAAAAAAATGTTAAAGATCCAATAAAATACCCCTGAAGAAGTCGTGGATAACGACGAAACGTTGGGATAAAAATGAAATAAAGTTTTTTATTTGCATTTAAAAAAATCAAATTGACCAAAAAAGCCTGCATACAAAAATTGTTTAAAAAAAAAAAAAGGCAATTTATTATCTTTAAATCAGTTTCTGTTCAATTTTGGTATTTATCAGAGATGTAAAAACTTAAGTCAATTGATCTACTTAGGCCCATTTGCTGAGACGAAACTTAAGTATTTAAGTTCAACATAAGAGCTTATGTGACAGTTTACGCTGAGGAAAAAGTAGAACAAAAGCGTTTAAGTTGAACATAAATATTTAAGTTTCGTTTCAGCAAATGGCCCTTAAAAGACTTATTTTATAAGTCTTTTGACTTTCAAATTGACTCGAACTTTAAATCTACAGTCAGCAGTCAGGAACAATATTCTGACTTATAAGTCAATTAGGGCAGTCAATTGACTTACAATTAATTGACTGCGTTACTTTTTTACTGGTTGCAGTCTTTAAGTCACTTAAAAGTCAGTAAGTCACTTAAAAGTCAGTAAGTAAATTGACTCTAGTCTTTAAAATTAAGTCAATTGGGTTCTTTATTTAAAAGACTTCAGTCAATTGACTTACTGACTTTTACGTGACTTAAAGACTGCAACCAGTCGAAAAGTAAAGCAGTCAATTAACTGTAAGTCAATTGACTGCCCTAATTGACTTATAAGTCAGAATATTGTACATGACTTTTAACTCTAGTTTAAAAGTCACAGTCCAAAATCAAAGTGTTGACTTATATTCAAGTATTTCAGTCATTTAACTCTGACTTAACTGACTGCAGTCTTTAATTGAATGCAGTCCTTACAAATCTGGTATTTATAGAGTAATTTTAATAATTTTAAGAATTTGGGGACTTATTTCATCATGAAATAGCCCCCCCCCCCCCCCAATTTAAAAATGAAATAAGTCCCCAAATTTTGATGAAATAATACCCCAATTTTGGGGAGTTAAATGAACATTTTTTCAGTAATGTTAAATTTCAATGGGGGCTCGCCTATGGTTTCAATTAAGTGAAGTCAACAACTATAAAAAAAAATAAAAAAAAAAACACGATTTTTGTTTACCATATACAGTCGGCTCCGCTTAACAGGAACACTAAAATTGCAGAAAATTTGTTTCAGTTAAGCGGAGTTCTCATTTAAACGAACATCGGATAACTGAAACTAGTTTCACATAAGCGGAGTTTTAGAATAAAAACTAATGTATATATTTTGAGAACGTCTAAGCCAAAAACTAAACCAAAATATAAAATCAACTATACCGGCATGGAATTACAGAAAGTAGGAGAATGAAGAAATAAGAAATATTTTGACATTTCAAATTGAAAAGGTGTGTTCAATTGAAAATTTGGTGGCAGCGCTCATTGATAGTCTCAGTTATGCGGAGCTCATTAGGTGAATTTTTTTTATTTGAGTCAAGATTGTTTGTTTCAATTAAAAGGAGTTTTCACTTAAGCGAAGCTCAATTATCCGAAGTAGTTTGCATGGAAACGGTTGAAAAAAGCCCCGTAATAAATTTCTTGTTTCAGTTGACCGATTTTTTCAGTTAAGCGGAGTGCAGTAAAGCGGAGTCGACTGTAGTTTCAAATTTTATTCAATGAAATATTAAGTCAGAAGCTATGGTGTAAGGAAAAGAATTTAAAGTGCAAAGCTGAGCATGTACTGTAAATAGTTGTCAAACTCACATTTGGTCATTTGAATTAAAATCTTTTTTTTAACTATGTAAATATTTTTTATTCTTTTTGTTTTAATAAATTATGTTTTATGCGTTTGTCATTTAGCTTAAGCAACAAAGTTCCAATTTCATTTAAATATAATTAAAACTTCAATATTTTCTCGGCTCTTCAGCCTTTTTTATCATCATAACAATATCTTTAGTAATTTTACTGACACCAATTGTCACTTCTAGACCGTTTAATTTTTGGTGTGAGCACAACCGTAATAATAAATACTGCATACATTTTTTTTTTAATTTAAAGTTAAAGTTAAATTTAATTAAATTGAAAAAGCTTAGGGTACATATATTTAAGTTTTCTTAAAAGTTCAAAAGTCTTAAACATGGAATTCTGAAAAAAAATCACAAATACAAAAATTCACTTTGTTTTCTTATTAAAATAAAAAGACCAGAGATTTTCACCACAAAATACCACAGTTGCCAAAGTCAAACCAACACCTAACAACTTCCAGACAAATACGAAATGTACCAACGTTAACGGTTTAAGTAATTCTCTTGTATCAGCACTCAAATTCGCATACTTCCGAAAACCAGCTGCCATTAGTTGTAACACCACATCCGATTTCCATTTTTTCATCAAGCCTGTTTCCATTATTTGCAAAATAAAATGATCTAAAATTTCTTTCAATGGCGAATGGAGTGGCATGAGATAAATTAGAAAATACTCAGGAAATACAGCTTCGGGAGCAATACGAAAGCTAGGTTTCCCATATTTTGAATGAAAATCAAGAAAAAGTTTAGCTTCGTCGATATTCAATATATAAGCAATACCTTTGTTTTTCATAGGCAAGAGATGGGCGAAGAGAGTGTCGTAATCAACTGGCTGTAGAATGTTCTTCAGACTTGCACTATATGAAACTTTATCTTTTAACCAGTTCCATTTGGACTGTGAAATCATCACTTTTATATTGTTGTCCACCAAATCTTGAACGGAATCATATTGCTTGATTGGAATATAGGCTGTTAAATACGAAGTGAAATATATGATGTAAATGTTTCCTATTATGAAAGCAAACAAGGAAACCTGCGCATGGAGTCGATAGGCAGAAGTGATTGGTCTTTCGAGAGACACGTTCAGTATATTAAGGAATATTTGGCTGAAACTATTCCAAATGTCTGTCTTTAAGTTGGTGCAAAATTTCCAGATGATGTCAAAAATCGTTATATAGACCAAAGTTATCCCAATGCATACCCATACGATTCCCGTGAATGGTCTTAGAAAATAATCATCCGGTTCGACATAGCCGTTGATGGCCACTATTATCCTGTATTCTTCAAGTTTCCCTGAATAATAGCTGTAATCAACCTTGAATATAGCCTGGTTAATTAATGGTTCAATTAAACTGAAAACGTTTACGGTTAAGTCGATTTCATTGTTTGATGCTGCTGCAATTATTTCCCAAAAATAAAATTTCGAAGTATTCTGCATTGGAATTCCTTTATAAATTGCATTATGCTTTCGAAGAAAATGCATAAATATCTGACCACTAAAGCCGCCTACTTCATCTTGTCCCTTCATGTTTCGGTACACAAAAGTCAGCGGAAAGGTTTGTATCAGATTACTTCGAATTGTAAATCCCCTAAAACAACTGAAAATGTTCGGTAGGGCGACATCGTTAGAAAGCTGCTGAACGTGATTATTTGCGTAGGGCGAATAGAAGTAGGATATTCCGTCTGATGTAATCCCATAGATTCTTTTGAATCGATTCTCATAAAAATAGGAAAACCATCGTTTCATGTCTTTGAAGTTGTCTGCAGAAACTATTACATACTTTCGAACGTCGAAGCTTTCAATAAAGTTCTTATTGAACATAAGCAGTTTCTCTTGATCTTTATTATCAAGACAATGCATTACCAAAATAGCCTCGTCATATATGACATCCACATTATTATTTGTTGCCCAATTTGTTGAAACCATTACCGGAATTTGGGAATGAGTTTTTGAAAATTCACTTAGGAAATGATCATTTTTCCCAACGAAAAAAACCGTTTTTGTGTCATTTAAATTGAAAATTCTCTCTATGAGTTCGGTTAATCCAGAATAATTACTAGCAAATACTTTTAGAGTCAATAAGTTAAGTAATACAAAAACTTTTTTCCAAAGAAGCATTTTTGTGCCTTTTTAACTGTGAACTAAGGTCTAAGGCCTTAAGGGTTTTCTTTTTATTAAGTTTTAATATATGAAGTGCATGACTAGTTGTTTACTTGATTTTAAAATTATTTTCCAGGAATCAATTATTAAAAAGTTATTTAAAATGAGAAATACACCGGTTATAATTAAAAATATTTTAAAGTTGATTTTTGTCTTAACTGAATAAACAAACTAGCATGCAAACTTAATGGGTATACATGTACATATATGGTTAACCCCATGGCTATGTTATGTAACAAATATCATATATATATATATAGTTTTTATTGAAACATGGTTAAATGACATTAATAAGTTCTAGACAAATATTTGTATATGAAGAATGAAAAGAATGGAATGGATTTTAATAAAGTTTTCTTCGGATATCAATTATAAAAGCTTTAAGGCCAATGTCACACGAGCGTCTTTTTCTGCGCGTCCATTTGGAAGTACGTCCTAAGAACCAAGAGAACTTATAGGAATGAACACACGAGAGTCCACTTATTGGTTTCGTTCGCGCGTCCAACTATGTCGATTGCTTGACTCTCATGCCGCGCAGATTGTAAAACGGCATGAGGGGTAGTACTGTCGTAAAGTAGTATGGTCACACGAGCGTCCAAATGGACGCGCTTCCAGATAATTTTTAGATGACTTTTTTTGTGTTTTTTATTTTTATCTTTTTAGTGGGTCAAATAGATAAGTAATAGAAATATGGTATCCAAAATTAAATATGTTTTGTGAGCCCATATCTTATCAATTTATGCATGGTTTAATTTTGGTTTTTTCTTATTCCGAATGTCAGGAAAACAACGATAATTTTGATACCTCATTTGATATTTTACGTGCACCACAAGCCTCACAATCTTAGTTTTAATTTAATCGAGAAATCGGAAAAATCGGAGAAATCGGTAGTCTACCAGTGGAGAAAGGCCCATTAGTTGCAAAATGTGTGAATTTGCAAAGTTAAGCTTTTTTTTAATAAAATTATATCTTTCGTTACAATGATCGAATTTTCAAGGTTAAGATCTTAAAACAAAGATAAAATGTCAGGCTTCAATTGTTTGTGTTTGAGGAAAGGTACCCCCTTCCACCATGAAAACGTAATGGGAAAGCAATTAAATTTGATTCCTAGAATTCTAAATTGAAAAGTTGATGTAAAATTTCAGAAATTCAAGAAACTAATTATGCAAACTTATTCCCTGAACCCTTGCCTAAAATAATGCTGGTAATTTTATATGCATAAACCTAACAAGCGTGGCAGTGGAGGTTATTTGATCAATTTATAAGCAAAAAAGTATTCTAAATTCAAAAGTTGATGAAAATTTTCAAAATTTTGAATAACAATATTCTACATTGTAAATGCCCAAACTCCCCTCTACAAAAATGTTTATGGGGCTCATTACAACAGGGAAGGCAGTAGGTGCTGTTTTTTTTTAATTTTCACCCACTAATTCTATTTTAATTTGATTTATCAACCAAAGAAAAGGCACTAACTTAGAAAAATATTCCGTCCGCGCGTACAAAAAGAAGTTCGTGTGCCATCAAGAGAGTTTTATACTGGACGCGCTTGCACATGGAAGTTCGTCCATTTGGACGCTCGCTCGTGTGACATTGGCCTAAGAATATTAAGCTTAAACTTTATATATTGTTATATTTTTGAAATAACTATACTCTCCGAAACTCCTACATAATAAATGTACATTTTTAATAAAAAAAAAAATAAGAATTTTGATTTATGTCTTTAACCTAAACATTGACTCAACTTAAATTTAATTCAAACTTTCATACATATAACATGACCTCTTATAAAATTGAAAGTATCTGACCAAAAAAAAGCAATGGCTGTATCTTTCTATCAATCATGGGGTAATTTTCTTCCAAAAAGCAAACAAAACAAAAAAAAATACAGATCAAACTATAATTCCCTTCCATGGTGTATTCTTTTCAAAATTTATTAGATATTTTGCAAAATTTACTTACCAAAAGCTTACAAATTGCCTTGTTTTCCCAAAAGGACATAACATTCACAGCCCTTAGTCCATCATGTTGAATATACTCCTTCTTGTATGCAAAGCTTTATGGCATTATTAATTCACATCCCAGCACGTACCAAAATATGATGATTGCCATATTTGGGTTAAATTTTACCCTTCTTTTGTCGACAGAGAATATTAACAGTACTGTGCTAAAAATAAATATTGTTCAAATCTATGTGGTGTTGGTTTGTATACAGTTGTTGTACATATATAGGTACATACATATTATGTATAATTAAATACTGCGGCTGGCGGTGGAATTTTCATTAAGAGAAATTCGATTTCATAAAAAAATTTAATTTTATATAGAAGGATTGAACGAAACAACAACAACTTGAGAAGAGTGAGCTATGATTTTCTTTATAATTGGATTTTAAGATCTTTAGGTGATTCGGTACCCAACCATACAACCATTTTGTTTTATGTATACTATATTGTAGGTATTGTCTAAATTTTGGTGAAAACAATTACAAAGAACTATTATTAATTAACGGTACCAGTCATAGAACCGTTTTTTTTTTTTTTACTTTTTCGCTTAAATTTTGATAAAAAAAAATATTACTCATATTTGGTCCGTCCAAGCTTGAATAATATTGTATAAACGGTCTCCAAAGAAAATCTTTCTTGGGCTTAAAAAAATCTTTAAAACGGTAAAACGGGTTATTGATATTTTTTGAAATTATGCTTTCAGATGCACATTATTAAATACTTAAAAATAGCAGTCCATTAAAAAAAAATCAAGAAATTTTATACATAAAATCTTTCTTTAAGAAAACCGCTTTAACGATTTTTAAAAATTTTCCTGCATAAAATCAAATTCATTCATACATTCAGGAGACATATTTCCTTCAATATGTTGAAAACACGTCTATGAATTTTTTTGAAATTAAGGTTTTAGGTGTTTATCTATTATTTTTAAATACTTAGATATCGCAACCAAATTTTAAATGAAGCATTTTAATTTTAATCATTATTTAAACATTATTTTTCTTCAGTTTGTTTTTATTTTTATTACTCTTTGCATATAGATCTAAAAATTTTGTAAATTACATTGTAATTTTGTTCGAGTTACAGTAAAACCCGCTTAAGAGAAACTGAAGAATGTCACAGTCTTTCTCCGATTACTCGAATTTTTAGATCCACTTAAGTGAAATTTTTTTCACTTATCCGCTTAAGTTAAAATTTTTTTTCACTTAAGGGGGGTTCGTTTAAGTGAAAAAACCCGCTTAAGTAAAAAAAAATTCACTTAAGCAAAGTCTAAAAATTCGAGTAATCGGAGAATTTATGCTAGAAACAATTGTATTTATCTTTTATTTATCTTTGGATTATGAAAACTTAATTTTCTTTTTAATAAATGTCACAATACGTATACCTCTTGATCTTAAGCCATTTGAAATGTTTTTGTTTGAGAGGACAAAGCAATTTTGTTTATAAAATGTAAATTGAAACGTTTGTGAAATAATCAGAAATTCAAAAGTTATTTTACTGGTGAAAATGGTGAAGGTGAAAAATAAAGAAGAAACGAAAGAATTCCTGTCTGTGCGATTCAATTTTTATTTCACTTATGAGAGTTTGTTTGTTTTTCAGTGAAAAATATAAAATTGGACTGAAAATATGTTTCAGGTATCCCAGTTTTTCACTTAAGCAAGTTTCGCTTGAGCCGAGTGTATTAATATTAAAGGTAATTGGTCAAAAAATACTCGGGTATAAAAAAAGTGTTTCACATAAGCGGGTTTTTATCTTAAGTGGGTTTCTCTTAAGCGGGTTTTACTGTATTACTCTTTTTTTTTTTGACTGACGGCAAAAGCCAATGCTATAATCTGTGAAATTGTAATGAAGATCATAACTTTATTTGTAAAATAAAATCACATTTCTACTACTAGTACTTTATAATAGCTCTACAATCATGTTTAATTATTCTTCGATTTATTGGCATCGAAAACTCTTACCTCATGACCTAAGTCATTCCACCTAGACTGTTAGCATTAGTACAGTAGACGCTCGTTAACTTGAACACGTAAGAAACCAGGGGTGTTCAAGGTATAGGGTTGTTCAAGTTACTGGACCAAGATACAAAATTGTGTTTTCTTGTTTTTAAATAATTTATTACTATCTAAATAATAATGTTTAAAATATATTGTTCCTTTACTTTGAAATTCTGTGATTTTCTGTGCATTTCAGTACAATTTAATTTTTTTATATGAACTTTGGCAGAACTTTAGACTGAAAATTCACACAAAAGCACAGAAAATCACAGAGTTTCAAAGGAAAGGAACGAACGTAATAATTTGAGATGGTACATTTTTAAGACGACCTAGGAAAAAACCATTATTTTTTACTGCTTAGCTTTTTGCAGCACGTTTCTGAAAGAAGATTCTCGGAAATTCTGGAGAACTGCAATTTGTGTAAATGTTTTTTTTTTTTTAATTTGAAAATTGCATATTATCCATTCCAAATGCATTGGAGTAAGACGTACCTATCCCTGAGTTTTCTTTTCAATTATCCCAGCTTTTGGTTTTGTTTCTTTCAACCCCTTTTTCACATTTTCTTAAAATCTTATCCTAAATACGCACTTTTTTAATTGAAATTTAATTCGGTTACGAAAAAAGCCTTAAATAAAAGCAAAACAAATTGCTTGGGATTCCCGTTTTAAAAATCGTTTCCACTTTTTAACAATATAAGGTACCTTTCAAATATTCCAATATGAAACGTTGTTCAAGTTACAGAGTTTGCAAATATTTTATATGTTCAAGTTAAAGAGTATTTAAGGAAAAATTCAAGGTATCGAGTCTTAAAAATTGTTTGTTCAAGTTATAGAATGCGTAAAGGGAAAAATTATTTGTTCAAGGTATTGGAATGTTCAAATTATCGTATGTTCAAGTTAACGAGAGCCTACTGTAGATACAAAATAATTTCATGCCAAGTAAAAGCTATTTCCACAGTACTGTTTTAGTTTTTTTTTACTCTCCCCTTCTATTTTAATATTTAGGTACATACGTACGAGTGTATGTATTATATGGCACAGAAACCAGTTGCCTAACATGATTCTTTTTCTAAAAAAGAAAGGAGCTAGGATGAAAAGAACCACAAAAAGAAGTGTGATAATAATGATGAGATATTATACCAAAGCAAAGCCTACAGCTGCACTCAATTTCCTTTCGAAAAAAAAATTCTCCAAAATTTTATTTCACATTTTCAACGTCATAATTCCTTGCAAACGATCATGTGACATTGAATCTTTTATCAAAATATATTTTTGGGTTTCCGTTTCATGAGCTTAAGTTGATGTTAACTCAATGTGTTTGTGAGAAAGGACCATCGTGTGTCATGTAAAATGCTTCCGGTTCCCTTCTGGATTGAGATCCATTTTAGCCGACTTAGTTGAATAAACAATCACGTTCCTTTGTGTATCAGTAATAAACTCTTTTTATTCTTGTTCTCAAAACCAAGGAAAGCATAAGAAAAAAAACAACAACAAGAACAACACTGTCTTGCACAGTGTTTTTTTTTTATTATCCTTATGTTTTTTTTTTTTTCATTTTTTGTGGAGTTAATAGGGAAGGCTGGTGGAGTCATGGTCCCTGACATTTGTCAAAAAGATTAATGACTTCTTCAACTCATATAGGTACGATATGAGCACACTAAAAGAATGTGACTTGTGGAAACACACACATCCTTTTATTGAAGGCAATGCTAAAAGTTAGAAACAGAAATTCCATAGGTTTTAATGGGCTTTGGAAATTTTTGCACATCATCCTCTTTTTTTTTTTTTTGGGTTTTTTTTTTTTGTTAGGGAATGATGAATAGAAATTGCTATTTGGCACTGTGCTTTTATTTCCTTTCCTGGATAATGATGTGTACAATGGCCTGGAATGATACAGCTTGATGGAAGCATTTATTAGTGTGTATATGCGCACTAACGGTAATTCATATTCTGGACGTTGTTTTGCAATTTGTGTCAGATCATTGATTGAATTATTATTACCAGAGAGTAATTGACTTTGCTGGTAATGTGTTTCTGTTTTATTTGAAAAAAAAAAGGTATTTAGAATTACGTGTGGCACAGTTGTTTCAATAGCTTTATTCAGCAATTCAACTGATTCAGGTGGTAGACTTTACTGTGGAGTGGAACATTGTGGGACCGAGTACCAACGCGTTTCCTGGAGATCTCTATGTATTTACAAGAAAACATGCATATCTCCTGATCAATCAATCTATTTACCACTTTGAGTTCGACGATAAGAACTCCTCCAGTAGCATAAATGTCCGAATGTCAGCACTAGATTTGACCAGTACGATCCCAAGGTATTTCTGCGGATATCCCGTACATCGTCATAGCAAGGATATACCTACCATACGAAATTTGCTGAGGGTAGCAATATCTAAGAGCATCATACAAAGTCCATTTACTCTTCTGGACCTGACGAGCTAAGCCTTGTAAGGTTAGCCACGAGACCCGGATAGAATTCAGTAAGTCTTGTCTCGATCTTGTCGAAATCGAAAAATGTCAGTTTCGTCACTGTATCGATCACAGAACAGTTGCTAGAAACACCGATTTATCATTTAAAATCTTTTTTTTTTTAATAAATCGATAAAGAATTTGGATTTTTGTTCTTCGTAGCATGTCTTGACGATCTCTGGCATATTTCTCCTTCGTATTGTGTACAGTCGTCCGTCGCCCTCGATGTCCAGTTGTAGTTGAATTTTTTCAAATGCTCGTCCAATTTTTTTGGCATTACCGCGATGACACTAGATTTTTAAATCACTCTGAAAGTATCCTCTTTTTGATAGTGTCTAAATACGGATTCACATTTTTAAAAAGTGAAATACTATAAGCGATGTTTGATCTTGAAATCCTCAATTGAATTGAATCTTATGTCGAATTCCTTTCAATAAAAAATTTGATTTTTTTTAAATAGAATCGATTTTTTTTTTTTCAATAAGGGGAATTTGTCTAAAAAAAGAATCGATTTTTTATTCTCAACAAATGGAATTTTTTGTTGAAAGGAATTCGGCATTCGACTTGAATTTTTATTGATCTGCCAACCGTGTGAACAGAAAATTTTCAAGCTGACAATATTGTCAGATACATATTTGTTCTAAAATTGTCAGACAAAAGCTGAAAACCAAATTGTCAGACTTTGGTACAAAATCTACCAACCGAGTATTGTCAGCTAATTGGCTTGTCAGACCATTGACAGATCTGACAATATTGTAAGATCTGACAATCGTCGGTACTTAGCGTAAAAACTAAAATTTACCAAAATGCATGCATGCAAAGTCCGAAATGAATTATTACAACAAAACAAAACAATTTTTGAATTTGTGAACAATAACAACAACAACTTAAAGGGGCTACCACCAATTGCTTACGAATTAAATTTTGTAGGTATTTTTAATTCGTTTTATTTTTGTTTGGCTTGAGATATAGCTAAGCCAAGCCCTATCATCAGTCTCCTGGTGATAGTGGTGCTGAGCTTTAATTCAATTTTATTATGAAAAACTTTCTACACATCATGCGGTATTTGAACCCGCGCATCAGATTTGCTCAGTCTTCGAAGCTGTGTGTACTACGCACTCTGTCACTGCTGACCACTGATGTTAGGTTTATTTATCAAATGCATTTGGAGCATCAGCATTTTTATAAGCACTTTTAAGTATGCTGTCTTGCTAACCGCCTCCATTTGTCTCCATACCTTATTTCGATAGACTATATATATACAGGGTGTCCCGAAACTCAACGTCAAGCGGGTACCGGGTGATAGGGCAGGTTGTGCCCGTTCTTTGAAAAGTTTGAAAAAATAATCCATCCCGCTTGGTTTGGTAATTATAGCAATATTAAGAAAAATATTGAAAATCGATACCCTAGCTCACGTTTTTAGATACAGTGGTTACAAATTTTAAAATTTAGCTGTGTTTTCTTTTTTTGCGTAATCCCTAATAACCATGCTATTGACCGCAATTACAAATCCAAGAATTAATATTGTCAGTTTCGTAAGAAAAATAAAGTTTGACAGAGTCATTGTTCAAAAAAATTTTGTGAGCTAACTTTGACACTTTATATTTTTAAAAAAATGTACCACACTACCCTCGGCAAGTTATTTAAAAAAATGGCCCGTTTCATCAAGATTTCAAAATGGTACAACACTTGCTTTTTATTTACTCGTAAAAAATACGATTGCTTTTTTATTTACAAAAGAACCTCAGTTCACTTCATATCACTTTTAAGTAAATAATGCTTTTTTGTGCTCAAAAATCGGTTTTACCGGGGTGTATGTAAGATTAATAGAGGCACTTGAATAAGACACTGTTTGCAAAAAATTAGAGTGAGACAGATCGACATTGCACACGGTACGCTACGATCTACGTTCTGTGGGCTACGTTCCTCCTTTTACTAGCAATTTCTCGTAATTGTGCGCCTTTGTGTTACCTTGGACTCAATTAGTATTGTGAAAAAAAACAAACATGTAATTGCATTTGTTTCATTTTATTTTGTGACAATCGCTGGGAAAATGGCACAAATTTCAGTCGCGATTTCTCAGTCGCAAGTGCGGTGACTCACATTGAAACTAGTTCGTTCTATTTCTTGCGACTAAAAAGCACGCGATCGAAATCGCCAGTGCGTGCACAGCCTAAAACTGTTCTTCAAAATCAATTCCCAGCTGGGTTTTTGGTTTGATTCAAGAAAACCAATTTTAAAGCAATTTGCCAAGTGCATCCTCTTTTGCATTGAACATTGGAACCATACGTAAATTCATGTACCAAGCAAAACATTCTACTTGAACATCATCATAAAAACTGTAAAACATGCATTATTCCTCTTCCTCTCTCTTAATATCATAACATTGTGTGTAAATGCACAAAATGTCACTAAAAAACTAACATTAAAGCCACTCGGCTTGCTATAGCAATTCATTTTACCAAACAACATATTGCCATATTAAATTTTAGTCTACTAAACACAGCAAAAGGACAAATTCCCACATCTGAACAGTGGACATCCCCAATCCCCATACATGTCTCTTATGCCACCTATCCTCTCGTTACCACCCGAAACCATGTTATTCCAAAAACACACATCTCTAGTTGAAACAACATGAACAAATAGTAATAAAAACCAAACGCTTTCCAAATTTGTTTCATGTAGGAACATGAAAGAGAACACTTTTATACAAAGGTACATATCTCGTAAAAAACTGAATTTGTGTCACAGCGTCACAGGACCTAAGGTGATTAAGGATAATAACCACTTTAGACCCTAACCTCTCTCTCTCTCTCTCTCTCTCTCTCTCTCTCTGGGTTTAATATTTGAGCCTCATCCAGTCCAACAAAACATATGTCAGTTGGCCAAGACAAACGACATTTTGTGTTTGCCACCAGGGTGCATGCGTTCGATGTACAAAAAAAAACCATATTTTACAAATTATTGTTGGGAGGTTGGATTTTATGTTTAAAAGGGGTCAGGGCCACCCTTTAGTACCAACTATAAAGTGTTACATGCAATTTCACCACAGCGATAAACGGTGTTGTTGAGAATATAATAGCCTGGTAAATGATACTAGGCCATCATCAACGTCCCCTTTTGTGTACAATTTTGAATTTAATTTAAGGGGAGGACTATGAGTGCTACCCCAACCCGTATCTAACCATCATCGATGGTAATGGCGGTGCTATGCTAGGTGCGTTAAAAGAGTATAGCCTCTTGATATACGAAAACACACCAGATCATTGTTGTTGCCAGCTGGTTGTAATTCCAATCTGAAATGGGTACCATTATGTAGCCAGTCGAGTGGAGCAACAGCAGCAAAAGCAGAAGCAAAAACAGCATGTGCAAAATTTATGGAGCCAGCCACAACAAATCCCAACTCTCAAATCTCATTAAGACTAAAGGATATGCTTTTAAGTGTGAGCGTGAGGAAGTAGATTCAAGGTTTACTAATAATAATAATTACTAGTTCTCCATAAGATGCACTTGGGCTATCGTTGGCCTAACACATTTGGGCGTTTTTCTTTCACACATCTGAACTGTAACTTCCCATAGAGTATATTTTTTGTATAGGGCATATTCCTTTAGTTAAACTATTGATGTTTAGTGTAAATTCGACTATGCGACACCGCATCATGGTGTATCGCGATGCATGATACATATTACCTTTTGATCATTCATGACTGATAGTTTTGACTGATGTCAGTCATGCTTGCAAGAAATTTGTGATACATTTGACTGATAGACCAAAACATTTTTACTTGCTTTATAGGGCAAGTATTGAAACTTCGTTTCAGGTTTTGGCCAAAAAAATCACATTTTGAGTATAACTTCTGAATGGTTTGACCGATTTTGTTATTATTTTTCATTCTGATGCTTCAAATAATATTGCATTTAAAAAATTTAAAAATAATTTTTTCTTAAACAAAGAGAAATGAAACAAAAAATTAATAAGTTTAGTACTTTTGACTTTTTGTACCATTTTTTCATTAAGGATATCACATTGGCTATATGGCGTTGGTTAGTGGTCACATCTTTCAGCAATGGATTGACTATAAGAAAGTAGTGGCCAATTAAAGCATACCCTATGTTATGTATATCTGGACAATTCTCTGTCGAGTCCGAAAAGCTATATAAGGTGAAAGGCACTTAAATATGACAAGAAATACTCGTAGAGCATATTTCACCTCCTCCTAGGAGGCAGTCTTACGTTAGGTGCTTATATTCTAGGGGGCCGACTCCGGTTCTGTTAAAAAGTGAATCAAATAAATCGTTTTTACATTTGATCTTTTACCTTCAGACGAACTGTATTATCGAACCACCTTACCAATTCCCCTGAAAGGTCAGCTCAATTCTCTCATTTTCTTATTTTTTGAAGAGTAAAGAGAAACGGTTGATGGGAAAAAAAATTTTTCCTCTATGTATTGGATAGAGATGGAAACATGGTTGAATTTCTTTTTACAGTTTTTTGTATTCAACCTTTCATATTGAACATTCACGAAGATTTAACGTCGTGAAAATAAATTATTAATTATGAAAGTTTTTTATGTTTGGTTTTCCATTTACACAGAACGAGAATCGGACTTATTGGTCAAAAGTTGAAAAGGTTTTGATTCACTTTTTCACAGAACTAGAATCGGCCACCTTAGTAGCCCGTGGCGTAATGGTTAGTGCGTTGGACTGTCATGCCAGAGGTCTGAGGTTCAATACCAGCCGCTTTCATCTTAAGTTTTTTTCGGAGCTACTACCTCTTGCGAGGAAGTGACAAATCCTCCAAGAGTATCTCTTGTCATAGAAAAGTGCCGCTCACCTTAACCGCTCGGATTCAGCAATAAACTGTAGGTCCCCTCCATTCCTGCAGACACGCCCAGGAAAATGGTTGAGAGTTGTAAGTCACTAGGCCCTGGTTCTTAATGAGCCGCTTGTGCCACAAAATGTATTTATTTAATTTTTAGAATCGGCCTCAATCAACAAGCTCCTCCAGCCAGCTCTAGCTATCTGCCTCCACTTAGATACGCACTCAAGCTGTTTTAGGTCATTTCTCAACTTGTGTGCGCCACCTATAAGGTGGGGTCTTCCTCTGCTGCGCAGACCATCAGGGGTAGATTCGAAGACTCGTCACGCTAGTGCGTTGGTGCCCATACCCTCCCCAGTGTCCCAGCCGTCTTAGCCGCTGTATTTTCAGCTTTTTAAACCACGTCAACGTCGCTGTAAAGCCCATAAGACTCGTTGTTGAATTTTCTCCTCCAGTCTCCATCGATACAGAATAGATCCGAAAGATCTTCGTTTTAAAGCAGCCAAACAGACTCTCATCCGTTTTTAACAGGGTCCATGCTACTGCCCCATACAGCAGGACCTGAATGATCAGGGTCTAAAAAGTTAGTCTCTGTCTACGATATCATGTGCGACTCTGAAATCGATAAAGAGGAGGTTTGAATCGATTTGAAACTCCTAGGTTTTTTCCAAAATTTGTCGGAGTTTGAACATTTGACTGACGGTTGATTTGCCGAGCTCAAAACGACACTGAAATAAAAACGTAGGTAACGTTTTAGATACGCTGGATTCAAACCAAGGCCTTTAGCGTGGCGCACTAACTGTTATACGTCAAGGGGTAGGATGCTTAAAGGAATGAAATTGACATTAGCTTTGAAGTGGACGATATTTTTTCCTTCACGCGTTTCTTAATTTTCAGGGGAACCCTTTTATTTTTAGCTCTTACTTTTTACCCTTGTTCCTTCTAGCCCAGCTCTCTCACAGATTCGCACCGAATGTTTCGTGCCGGTTTGGAAGAGCCTTTAATCAAAAATAATTAATAAAAAATTGAATCATTATGATTCGTTAAAAAATGTCAACATTTCTATGCATACATAATATATGTATACAAATTGTGCAAAAGACTAAAATAAAAGGACGTTGAATCGAAGAACTGATATAAATTGATTAACTTGAAAGTACTGGTCAAGGACTTTCAAGTACTTGAAGTATTTAAAGTACTTGAAGTACTTGTCAAGGCCAGGACTTTCAAGTACTTGAAGTACTTGAAGTATTTGAAGTATTTGAAGTACTTGAAGTACTTGAAGTACTTGAAGTACTTGAAGTACTTGAAGTACTTGAAGTACTTGAAAGTACTTGAAAGTACTTAAAAGTACTTCAAAGTACTTCAAAGTACTTCAAAGTACAAGTACCACTCAAGTACTTAAGTACCCAAATATTTGAAAAACACTGGTACTTGCCTTTTTTAAGTACCAGTACCAGGGTACTGAGAACAAGTCCAGGTACTGTTACAGTACTGGCACTTGTACTTGAAATTTTACAGCTCTGCTTTCAAGGGGCTAAAAATAATCGCATCAGTGACCTCTTTAGGTCACTGAATTATTTCAATTGTCACTTCCGTTTACAATGTATTTTAAATGGAGCAGTAATGCCCACTTGCCAATGCGGGAATTCGGCCCCAGGTCTCAATTGCTCCTCTTGATTTGAATCCTACAAAGGTCACAATTCTATGCGAACTCATGGGGACTGCATAGCATATTATAAGTTGAAACATCAAACTTATGCAGAAGCGGCCAGAATGAAGAGTCCGCTTTACTAATATTGTAATCCAATGTCATCTTATAAACCTTTTGGACCCCACAAGCAAGTTCGTTCCATCCAATCGAGTGGAGTACCAAGCCTTACATGAATAAAAAAGCAAGTAATTATACAAACAATTTATTTCTTTCAAGTACAAAAAATATTTCAATCGATATCTTAATAAACCTTTTATCAAAAGAAATACGGACCTGTAAAAAGCCTATCGAATTGCGGCTGTATGGACTTATCGCAGAAGCTCTCCAAAGCCTTAAACCCATTTTAAAATACATTGTAAAACCATATCATCATCATTGGATGGGTAGCCTATGCTCTCCTATCACCAAAACGTAAAGGCTTTAAAACTTACATAAACCACTGCTGCCAAGAGCAATATATGCAACATCCGCAGCAACAATCCTTAAACATCAAAGACAAGCTTCCTAGTATTAGGTTATAGAGATACGAAATATGTACATACATAAACGTCTAGGCTAAGGACGCAAAACATATTTATTGGATTATAGGAACCTATAATAATAACAAACTTGTACTCTATGGGGAAATCTTTCAACTTGTATTAAAGGACCTACTTCATGTGCCTATTTGACTGTATGTGCGTACACGCTAAAGCCTGTTAGTAGAAGACCATAGGGAGTTTCGAATATAAGGGGCCTTCGTAATATCATAGTCAATTATAATTTTATCATTGTTGTGTGTGTAAAAGGTTGCCTTCAAGTAGATAATGTCCTGTGTGTCGTGTTTGTTTGTTTACCATATTCGGAAGGGATTTATACGTGATACGTGGTAATGCTTTAAACTGTTGCTTTCTTGTAGGTGGGAAATTTATGTGGCACTAGATGAAGATAAAACCTCTCGATACCAAACTGCCACATTAGCTATTAATGATACAGAAAGATTTTCGAGCTTTTCGGATTTGTTGTAATAAAACAAAAAATTTACTTTCAGTAAGAAGGCTAAGTATGGACTTTTATGTAAATGGTTACTTATGTTCTATTTCCTCCTCTTTTTACGAGGATAAAGTGAATTAGGAATAATCATCCAATTTGCAGCTACTTCCGTTTCCTAATTACAATTAGCTTTGTTTGAATTAAGAAAACAGGGACTTCCTAATTTGAATAGGTATTACAAAATCTTTCGCATGCAAAGTGTAATACCGAATTGACTCTATAACTCCTGGCCCGCCTGACTTAAGCTTTGAAAACGTTAGCATAATAGAGTTCTTACTATTTCATCATAATTGTTTTAAAGCATGCATAGGTACAAAAAGAAACTTTTTAAAATTCTATCCCTAAACTTTGAGATATTTTTTTTTTCAACTACAAACCTTTATTAAAATTTAGATTTTTTAATTCACTTTATAAAATTATATAAACATGCAGGCAAAATGTATAACTCAAACCCTGAGTGATGTTTATACAACGAAGTTTTTATAAAATGATTCTGTGATTAGACTACTAAGTAGCTTAATTCAGGAAATACATTTCCCATTTTATTTTAATCAACTTTTTCCATTTTTTTGTATCCAAAGAAAAAACATTATTTAACATTAAAAAAGAAACTAATTTCTATGCAAATTAAAAACAGAAATTAACTCAACATCGCAGATTTATGATCTCAAAAAAAAAAAAAGAAAGGTAATTCAAAACCGGAACAAGTTAATAGATCCCTTTCCTCTTAAAAAGCTTAATCCGAATTAAATTCAAATTTCGACATAAAATTCCATTTAGAAATTATTCACTCATTTAAGTGGATAACAACGAAAATCTGAAAATACAAAGCCTAATATAGCTTAACACACAGCCAACACAGTTGTTTTTTTTTTTTTTTTAACCAAAATAAAAGAAGTAAAAAGGACCCATAAAGGGTCGTGAGTAAATGTCAAAAGCGTTAAAGGTTTAACCAGAACAAATTTCAATTTTTTTTTTCACACAACAGACCAAAAAGTTGAAGAATAAAAAAACACCAAGTTTTAAATTCAAAAACGTTCGTCTCTCACCCAGAACTCCCAGAATCCTTCTGCAGCTCTTCTGACAAATACAACAAAAAAAAAAACGGGTTAATTTGCAAAAGGAAAATCTTTTTTAATCTTTAGGCGTGGATGATTTCTTCTTTTACCCACTTACGGACTAGAAGACTTGTGACGGGGTGGAAAATTGTTTAATTAAAAATTAATTTTCCGAAAAAATCGTACAACAAAACCAGACGCCAAACTTTTCGCTTTAATCCCGACAAAAAAAAAAAAAAAAAAAAAACAACAACCCTTTCCCTCTAGCTTCGACCGGTGTTGGTGGTGTCATTGGGTCTTTTCAAGACCGTTTGTCTTCTTTTGAAATGCTAAACCCAATTCCTTTCGAACTCAATGAAGACACCCACTCCCATACAAACTGTACGTGGTTAAAGCAACATTCCGAATGGAATGCAAATTACCAAGAACTACTTTCTCGGCCAAAGAAACTTTTTTTGGGGCTTCAATGAGACTCGATTAGGAAGGTAGTTGCTTTGGGAATTTGAATCATAATCACAAATTCTTCGAAGCATAACTGAATATTTGAGAAATTTCCACAACATAGCTTTGCAAAGGAGGGGGAGAGGGAGGAGGGGGTTCTATTGGCCGAAGAAGACTTTCAACCATGTTATCTATAGTGTAATAGGACAATAGGGCACCTGGTCCTTGTCAACAAGCATTATACTTTTTCGACCAAAAGCATAAGTTGTATATAATATGTATTGTATATCTGGACAGGGGCTTTGTTTTTGCCTTCACCTACAAATGACTGGTAATTAAGACTTGGTTCGGTACAATTAAGTGGTATTCTTCATTGTTCATTGTTCAAGGCTATGCTCTTTGCCCTGATGATGTCACCAACCCTTAGTGTCGCTGTAGGGGTTGTGAAAATCCTTCGACTAGACTTTCAGGATTTAATTTGTTGTTGATGAGTTCGGATAATGACAATTGGTTGTGCGGTAAATGGGACTCTGCCTCTAGAACACAGGGAATTGAGTATATAGGAACCGCTTTTGTTAATAAGCGTTTGTATTACACTTATTATCTTTTGTTTTTCTTTTTTTCTTTTTTTTTTTTAGCTAAGGGGTGATTTTACAGGAGTTACTTAGTTTGCTTAACTAAATGGACGTTAAGTGGTTTTTGCGGTAATGTTTGCATAGGTAGGTATGTATGTACGTTAAGCTTGTTAAGGAAGTTTTAGATGAGATTTCACAAACTCAACTCAAAATGTTGCCATCGGGGGTTTGTTTATACTTATAACATAAATTTAAGTCAATTAAGCTAGCAAGGACAAAATCATTATATGGACCAGTGATTTCTGTAAACCTATATCTTATAGTGGATTTTATGATAGCTTTCAAATTATATTTCCTTATTAGAGAGTTCAAAATAAAGAAGACGAAGAAATTATAAGAAAGAATTATTTCTAACTCAAGGTATGGAACGGGAATAGGTTTGTATGTGTCTCCCTTTGTAAAGAAGGCTATCAAATAATAAATGTTATGACTTCTGTATATTTCCTAATAATTAAGTACCACTTCTAATATTTGATAAAAATCTCATTTTAGTTGTATTTATTATCAGTCTTTTGTCTGGGCATACATCATAAAGAATATTTTGCTCCCATGAAGGAATTCGGTTTTTTGTTCAAATTTTCTCGGAAACTGCACTGATTATTTTAAACTTCATTATTTTGGCTGAAAAATCCTATATGTACAGTCAAAAAAATTAAACGAACACAAAACTTTTCAGTTTTTTTTTTTTTTTTTTTTTGTTGTGTAGGTATATTTTAGCATTAAATTTTTTTTTAACATACCGTTATTGATACATATTTGATACCATTATATAAGAAACCGCACGAGACAAAAATTTTAATTTTTTTTTAAGGCTTCATTTTCTTTGAAATTTGGTTTTGAGGTACTCAATAATTGTATTGGTAACAAGTTTATTCAACTTACATTCAATTTTTTTTTTTTCGAGGGAAATCTGGCTTTGACTTTGGTCACCAATGTCTCAACAAGGAATTATTAGGTACACAGAAAATTATGTGGTAGTTTTGGAAACTTGGATTGATTTCCTCTAAGACATTTTCAAAACTTCATAACGATTATTTTTTTTTTTTTGCAAGGGGCCAAAAGTACAAAAAAAAACAATTTTGTATATACTTTTAGGCCGTGTGTGAATTGAATTAAAATCGCATTAAATTTTATCCAAAGATTAATTTTTGACACTATTGAGGTGAATCTGTACGTAGAAATGTCAAAATTTAATCTCGGATAAAATTTAATCGAAATTTTAAACGAATTCGCACACGCCCTTAGTAAATCTTTTGCATGGTTTACAATTATTGATCGCAGGAATTAATTTGATAAAACATTTTAAAGACCAATCGAAAGTCCATCGAACCGTTTTTCAACCGAATAATTAAAGTCAAACAAACCATATTAAAGAACAAAAATATTGGGTATAAAAATCTGAATAAAAAAGAACAATTTTTGTACACTTTTTCGTAGATAAGATTTTACATTAGTAACAAAATAAAACGCACGAACTTGCTCTTGTACTAAAAGTTTCTTTGAATTTTAAAGATTGGGTGTAATATAAAACATATAATTAATAATTATATATAATTAATAATTATCCATTTAATAAATTGATATGAATGGAAATTTAAATATAGGAAAAAAACATGAAACACGTTCTTTAAATTAATAAAACAAGTAGGTACTTAAAATGTTTTGATCTCAGAGTGAAGAACGTCATCTCATTCTTAAAAAAATGTGAATTTATGCAGAAAAAATTTAAAAAATCGTTGGAGCGGTTTCCTTAAAAAATAATTTTTTACATATAAAATTTCTTGAAATTTTTTAGAAAAAAAGTTTAGTATGCCATTTTTAAGAATATAATAATATACAACTTAAACTATAATTTGAAAAAATTCATCAACCCGTTTTCAAAAAAAAATGATTTTCAAAAAAAAAAAATTTGAACTTTTTTTTAAAAATCCAACAAATATTTTTTTTGAAAATATATGTACATATGCAGTAATATTCCAACTCGGTTAACGAGAAAGTCGAAAATAAAAAAAAATAAACGGTTCTATAGCAGGTACCGATAATATGTACCGGTTTTTGGTAATTTTTTTTTTACCAAAATGTACACACAAAAATTTAAAAAAAATCGTGAGAGCCATTTTTGAGATAAATAACTTTTTTCAAAACGGTTGTATGGCAAGTACCGCTAATTTTTAAGCCACAAAAAGATTTCGATTTTCTCACTAGGGAATCACTTAAAAATATGTATTATGCTCCAAGTTTGAAGAAAATTGCTTCATTTTTTTAGGCTGTAGACCGTGGAGAGATATACAGACAGACAGACGGAATTGCGGGACCCACTTTTTTCTCGAGTTTGATTTTTTTCACGAATCCTAAACTTGCCCTATACCTAGTACATACCTAAATCGCAATTAAAAATGATTTGAAAAGACAAAAAAAAATGAACAATTTTACACTACACGACTGGCGCGTGTGACGTGACACAGCACGAATTTTTGTAAACAATATAAATCAATTGAACAGCGCATATTAATGAAGCGACGCGACATGGCCTGACCCTCGTTTTACAAAACACTCGTGACACAGTGATTGAAACACAGTTTTCCTTGCGAGACTTTGCACGTGCACGTTTTTTATTTATTTCCTGTCAAAAAAAAATACAAACTGTCGGATAAAATTGAAAAATAAAAAATATTTTGCTATAATTACGAGAACAAATATAGTTTTGTTCAATTTCAATATAAATAATGATTTCAATAAAATATTGACACGAGACTGGTGATTCAATATGCGGATAACGACATGACACTTTTTTATTAATCAGGTCATGTCGCACGTGTTAGGTCACGTCACACGCTTCGGTCGCGTCTCAATATGCGCCTAGCCTTAAATTTTCAAATTTGTAAAAAATTATTCAATTTTTTCCTTTGATTTTTTTTTTTTTTTTTTGTAAAATTGTTTTTTTCCTTTTGTATTTTTTAAAAAAAAATAAGTTCTAAAATCCTGAACAAAACTTCTCCTAGGTTTGCATGAACTTTTCTGAAAAGCAAAAGTATCTTGACCTAAAAATAGAACTCACATTATGAAAAGAATCATAAAGTACAATAATCTATATCTTGGTATAAGTAACAAAATATAGTAGTTGCTTTGACTTTGAAGCTAGTGCGCTAAAAATCCCTACACACACTTTCCTTTCCATCAGGATATGAACCCTTTCAGCTTCTTAGAGTACCATTCCACTCTCTGTAACTGCTAAGTTTGTGTGTGGTACTTTCACCACGCACCGCTACAGACTTTAGTTTGGTGTAACGTCACACCTCTGCAAAACTCAAGTTTTACATTTTATAAGATTTCTTTGCTTAGTAGTTATTTCGGTTTAATGCAACTTAAACAATTCAAAGCCTACAGTGTAATCTTCTGGATTTCAAGTCTCTATATGTATATAGTCACAAAATAAATATTTTCAATGAAATACAAACATCAAACCAGGATGATGATGATGTTGATGATAATGATGATTATCAGAACTTTCATAGTAGAAAGTAGAACCACTTTCATTTCTTCTTTTGGAAATTACTTCCAGTAGTTGGGATTAAATTTAGCAAATCATAACGCTCCTGATGGAAATTCTGAAATGTTGAAAACATATATCTTCCCTTCCAACCAGAATATACTTACAAAAGCGTCAAGACAGACTCTTACAAGCAAACAAGAAAAAAATTAAAAAAAATTGTTTTTACAAACCATCTTCTTAGTTTAACGCTTCCGTGTTTTGTATTCATATGGACACTATGAAGAGGACTCAACAAAACAAGGACGTGCTGCTACAGGCTGCATAAGGCTTAAGGAGCCTAGATTAGGAGGTAGTACTTTTGTTAGTTTAGGTGCAAGAACTCTTTATACTTCTTTATTATTTAAAAATGCGGAAGAACTTGTATAAATTTTAAACCTGCCACCTGTAAATGAATGCAAGTACATGGGTACTTTAACTGTTGTTGTTTTGTGTGTAAGAGTTATACTACTCATGCTTATATGTTATCAAGTCATATAAAGCAGTGCGAGACTTTTTTATTTATGGTTATTATTTTTTATTTTTTACAGATGAGTGTTTAACATTAAAATATGAGACTTAATTCTAAGTTTCCGCTTGCCTTTCAGAACTGATAAACGACATGGTGAATCTTTTTGTTTTTAGTCTGGCTGGCACCAACTGTCTTGTCAAAGTTGGTATTTCATAATTTTCGAAAGATATATTGGAAGATTGAGGCCGGTATCACGTCAGTATTTTGAGTAAGAGAAGTGCAGAAAACTCCCCCCGGGGAACTCCACTCACTTATCCTACCAACAAACCTGTCGCGATGCCGGTCTCAATTTTCCCAATTTAAACAGGGTCAACATTCATTAAATGTGGATAAATTTACACAGAGAAAGTGGAACATTTCAAATTAAATTTTGGTTTCTTTTAAATTACGCAGCGACATTTTTTTTTGACCTGACCTGACATCAAAATTGAAAAATTTGCTATTTTTAACCCCCAATTCACACCAAATGCTGAGAAAAAATATTTTGTATTCAATTTTTCACATCAATAAATTTTCAATGTTTACCCTTCTTCTTTGCAACATGATGCCCCTATAAGAAGCACAATTGATATTTGAATTAATATAATTTTAGTGGAAGCAATAGCGGGTTTAAAACCTATATTTAATTTTTCTAGATTCAGCTTTAATATTTTATAAAAATATTATGCTATTTGGTTTTATTTTTTTTGCATTTATTTGACGTCAACGATGTTCTCCGCAAGATCTCCCTATAATTTTACCTCATCAATGGCTAATGGCTTCTGAATCTAATAAAAAAAGATGTCCTTGATTTTATATAGCTTCAATTGGTATTTATGTATATCTAATCAACTGAATCATGCCATAGTGGATGTTTCTTCAGTTAGGTAGAATAGAAGGATATATAACGATGTTTATATTTTCCATCGAAATTTCTTCAAAGCTTCCGGATTTTGCCTCAGAATATGATAGGATCTATAGCTGGGATTATCCTTTTATAATCATGTTTCTGCACTAAAGGAATTCTTTTTTATTATTTTTCTTTATTTTTTTTTTACCGGCTGAGCTGGTTCAGTTATTGTGTTATCCTTGTTCCATTTTAATGTTAGTGCGGAGTTATAAATGTATTTGAAATTATATCAAAGATTTTATATGATTTTTATATTTTTTCAATTACAGAGGAAGGAAAAAAATGATATATAGTTAAATTAATGTGTGTGGTGATGAGAAAATAATGAAGCTTGATTGGCATTAGAATCGAAGAAAAGCTTGCAAACATATATGTACATAAAAATAACTGAATACCTTTGCACTTTTACGTTTTACCTTGTTCTATTCACTGTGCTTATCCATGCAAATTATGTCATCGAAGTGTGCTGCTCCAAATTGTTCCCTTTCCTCTTCTGCTGCTGATCTTGTTGCATGTAATGGAATATGCAACATGCAATTTCATCCCCTTTGCATTGGAGTTAGCCTTAGCGCTAAACCATTCTTGGCGGAAATTCGGAGAATCTTCTCCTATGTTTGCGATGATTGCAAGTCGATATCACTCGCTCACATCATGCGTGCAATTAAATGCAACAATGATCTCTTCCATTCAATTAACGATTCCATTTCGGACCTTAAGTCTGAAATGCGACATAGCCATAAAAGCTGTGTACGGTCGATCGAGGAGAATTCAGATGCAATTAATAGCATACTTGACAAAATAACTGAAGCACCACCAAAACGAAATTACTCCTCTGCGATCCCCACGGAGATCTTGAATCAGATCACTACCCTTAAGGGTAGGTTCCCTTCAAAAGCGAACTCAGACTTCATGTAAATGCATTTGAATGTATAAGTGAAAGAATATTCTTCTCTTTATTATAAAAGTGAGCATTTAGAATTGCGAATTGTTTTAATTTTTCTCTTGCATTTTTTTTTCTCTGAGAGCCACAGAGAGAGAGAAGGCTTACGCACAAGCACAAGAACAAAAGTAGAAAAGATGAGAATGTATTCCATCGTATTTATATTTTTTTCATCATAAACAGGTTTTCTGTTTTTTTTTTTCTCTAGGCAGACTTTTTGTGTTGTCTATTGCGTATGGTATAGGTATATAATAGTTGTGAAGCAATATATGGGTATTCTCCATCGCATTTATATTTTTTTCATCATAAACAGGTTTTCTGTTTTTTTTTTTTTGTTAGGCAGACTTTTTGTGTTGTCTATTGCGTATGGTATAGGTACATATATGATAGTTTTGAAGCAATATATGGGTATTTTTTGTGGCAGTGGTGGTTTTCTTTTATTTATTGTTTTACTAGATTATGTGTGTGTGATCATTTGCATGTTACCTACAAACATCTTTTGTCGAAATTTGAGGATGAATGATAAAAATAAAAGGCTATGACCCAATTTTAAATTTTTGATAGATTAGGTATAAAGCAGGTACCTATTATTTTGAGAAATAATAATTTTTTGTATTTGATGGCTCTTAAAGGGTACCTAGATAATTTTAAAGATCATCAAAAAATTAAGTAGGTACCTATGTACCTATCTAATACACAATTACTAAAGGAAATTTTTGTTGTTTTAGGTAGGTACCTATTTTATTGACTGTAGGTCAGTGTTATACATTTTATTAAAGTTTTTAAAAAAGCCCCGCAAAAAACCTAAGATTTAAAAAAAAAGGAGATTGTGAATGGTAACTTTAGTCATAGCTGTATTTTATATTCAATAAACCGTTTTTTTTGTTTCGATTTGGCAAACCCCATAATTTCTAGATATTTTTCCTTTGCTTCTCAGCGGATAAAAGATTAAAATTGCATTTTCCTTGGGAGCTGTGAGCAAGAGCAGTTGTTAAAATGTTATACCTATAATTTTATGTAGGGTTATGTACCTACCAGTAGCGTGGCGTGGATGATTTCAAATGGTAAGTCGAAGAAAAATTAGTCACCCGAAAACGTATTGCATATATCGCTTTCCACGCCATGATATAAGTTTTGATTTACAAATTTTGTATAGTCATAAAAGTTTAATTTTACAATAAAATAAAAAGGTGTATGAACTGTATTTTTTAAAGAAAAACCTACATGACTTCCACAGCAACGCAGCGAGACACATACGAAGTTATTGAAATAAGACGAAAAAAAGTGTGTTATTTTTTCGAATTAAAATTAATTTTTTGCACAGAAAACTACCCCTACCCTGCTCAATGAACTTCATACAACAGTGAGACATACTAAATTCTCTCTTCTACAACTTTTTTCCCCACAAGAAACACAAAAATTTTCGCTGGATAGAACAAGCTTGTTCTGTTTGCTCTTGCTAATTTATTTGTATTAAAACTCCCGAAATAAGACGCAGAAAACCGAGTTATTTTTTTGCTTTCTTATGCAAACAAAATAATACGGTTTTCTTCTACATATTTAGGGAATTTTCTATTAATTTAGATTAATGTTGCTCGTTTTTTAATAAACATGATTGAGATTTTCAAAAGGTAACTCGATAGGAATCGTGTTATATGCACGCCACGCCACTGGTACCTACTTACTTTGTTAGGTACTTATGCTTTTAAAGCATATGGATAAATTCGAGATGTACAGTATGTATGTAATTGTTGGAAGCAAAATAATGTTAGGGTATCTGCTAACTTATTGGAAAATAAAAAGAATATACCTACTGATAGTCTTCAATACAGCAAGATGAAAAAATGACAAAGGGTAAGGAGCTTTTTTTCATAAAACCATATTTTCTCGTTATCTTGATTAAATTTGTACCTGGGCGAAACGCATTAGGATTGGACTGAAGGTCACAAAAATATTTAAATTGAATTTCATTCAATACAGTCCAATAAAACAAAAACAAAAATAATTCTTTTATTTATGTTTTCCTTCTTCTTAAAATTTTTACCTACATGTTTAGAAGTGATTAAATAATAGCAAACTCACTCATTATTTTTAAATTTTTTATTTTAAATAGATTGCAGGAAATAAAGTAAATTTAGCATACATAATATATCTACATTATAGTCAAAGAACTAAGGAAATAAAATGTTTGCAAGTTTTTTTTTGTGTTTTTTTGAAGAGCTGTATCTGTGAAAAATGGAGGTATTGAGATGGAACAAAAATATTTCAATGCTTTATGTTTTTGTTTTGAGAAATTTTTGCAAATGTTTTTTTTTTTTTATGTACCGTTATTGCGCAATCATAAGAAACAGCACGAGACAAAAATTTAATTATTTTTTTTTTTAAGTTTCATTTCCTTTGAATTTTTTATCTTGTTACCTATATGTACCTACTTATTGGTTTGTTTATCGTTATTTCGTTGTTCTAAAATTTTTCTTCCTGAGAAATATGGCTTTGAATAAAGAAAGATAAGATACATTTGAATTTTGTAACAGTTTTGGAAACTTGAATTATTATTACAAGACTATTTCAAAATTTTAAATCGAAAATTTTTTTTGGTGTACCTACAAAAAAAGTAGGAACAAAAAACGACTTTGTTAAGACTTTCAAAAATCTTTCACTGGCTTCAAAAACATTGATTGGAGGATTTAATTTGGTAAGTTATTTTGAAGACTACCATTTTTTTTGTAAAACTTCAAATTGAGCCTTTTTTCCGTACCGTACCGAATAATTTAAGTCGTAAGTCAGAAAAAATTGCATGGTTCTTCAACATTGTAAAATCATCATCAAAATGGAAAATAAAAGAACAATTTACCTACGTCAATTTTTTCACATTTTTGCATTAGTTATAATAATGATAAGATTCTAAAGGAAAAAAAAACATTGATTCGAAAATTAAATCAAAACAATCCTTCAGCATCGATACCAAATTTCAATCATGATCATGACCTTGCACCATTGCCTATGAGAAAAAAAAATTAAAAAAAAGAAAAACAAAAAAAAAACAGTACATGACCTATATGTGTGCAATGTCATAGATTTCTTTTCGCAAAAGAAGCAAAAAAAAATGTCCAGGGGTAAGCCAACAAAAAAATAGGAAGGTACATACCTTCATGTATGTACGTAGAAGTTACACAAAATCCAAACAAATCTCCTGCAACGATCCCATCACGCAAAGTGAACACGAATTCCACCAAGTCTACCTACGTGTTAAAAAAAAAAAAAAACATACCATTTTTTTTCATGACGTCTTTTTTTATCTTCAGAAAGATCGCTATCCTTCACAATTATTCACGAATACTATTATATGACACAAAAAAAACATTAGCAGTCAAGAGTCGATACCAAACAAACAACTTATTTTGTAAGAAAAAGAGAATAAGGAAGAGAAATGCATCTTCATACCACCCAGTGGATTTCTTTTGAACCAAACGTCTTTGTGTGCGTGAGCAATGATGTTTTTCTGGTAAAAAGACACAAAATAGACAACTTTTTAAAAATTAAAATTAAGAAAACCGTAAGAGAAAATATTAGTTTATTTTTTAAATGTAATAAACAAAATACCAAACAAAAATTTAAAAAATATGTGGTAATTGTATTTTCTATCCTGACCCAACCACGGCATTACAAATAGTGTCGAATTGAATTGCATTTTTAGGCGTGTTATAAGACACATTATTTTTTTTTTAAGACCCATTCCAAGTTCAGGACATATGATCCTTGATTTGAAGAAGCATTTAGAAAATTTAAAAATATAACATTGATGCCCCAGGCAAACGCGCAAAATAATTGAAAAAAACGGACCATTTTTTGTCGTTTTGTCTCTTAAAAGTTAATGTAAAAAATAAAAAAAAATAAAAGAAAAATATAACTAATTGCGCATACATATTAGCTTTATAAAAACGTTAATTTGACTTCATTGCCTCTTAAACTTCAAAAGTTTTATCAAATAATGCATTCATACTTCTTTGTAAATTTCCTTCATTTTTGACAGTTTTGTACATTTTGTATGGGAATAAATAAAAAGAATAAAAAAAAAAGAAAACCTATTCAAAGTTTCGAGATCAATTATCTTTAGACAAAAAATATAAAAAAAATAAAAAAGTAAAATTTACCCATTGCCCCATTCATTTTTGTAAGCATCTCACTAAACTTCATGATTTTTCCATCGGTCTGGCGGTTTTGAGGCATAAATGCGTTTGTGGTTTTTTTTTTAGCCACATAAATATATGACCAAACCTATTTCCAATCGATAACGGTTTACTTCATTAATATACACGCAAAATTGTGAACGCTATACAATTTAGCGCAAAACTCCAACCTATTTTTCAGAGGGACACTTACCCTTAAGAGTAAACTAAAGTCCGACGCCTATTTCACCAACTTACAAATTGTAATTTACAAGTGATTTCTTACAATATTTGTTATATATAAAATCGATTTATTCTGTTTCACAAAATCTTTGTATTACAAATTTGTAGTTGTAATTTACAAAGGGAAATTTGTGGGAATTTATTTATTTTCGTTTCGTTTTTGTTTGTAGTTTACAAGTACAAATTTGTGAAAATTCATAAAATTTTGTAAGTTTCTGTTTCACCAAATAAATTGATTTTACAAATTTGTAAAACTGTTAAAAAATTCTTACAGGAGAAATTTCGTATGTAATTTTATTTACAAATTGTACTTTTTCAATTTTTAATTATGTATTAACGGCAAAGGCATTCTACCACCGACAGTGATACAAGTGACCATTTTGCAAAAAAAAAGAGGAAGATTCTTCCGCTTTTAATGAAAATTATAGCTTACGGCCCATGTACGGGTTAAAGTAAAATCTTTTCATTGACTCCGAGGCAGCAGTTCCTAACATTTTTATACTTTTTAATTTTTTCTGTAGGAAAATAATTTTCCAAAATTAAAAAAAAAAAAAAAAAAAAAAACATTTTGATCAAAAAATGGAACTTGCAGCAAAAATTTAGTTTTATTTTATTCATTGTAAGGTACATAATTATGTTTTTACACGAAACATTCTGAAAAAAAATTGTGGAATACAATTGTTGCTAACAAAGTTTTGCAAATAAGCGGTGAAACGGATTTGTTTTGTATTAGTAAATTACAACTACAAATTTCCTCAACTTTTTTCATTATGTTACAAATTTGTTGAAATTGCTGTCGATCGAATCGGATGTTGGGGCTTTAAAAAATCATAACGCTGTTTCGACGGCTTCTTCTGAAGATTTATTTCAAGAAATTCGTTATCTCAGCTCTAAATTTGAAAACATTACGAACCTACAAGGCAACATTTCTCTCCTCGACGAATTCCGTACCATGAACTCAGATCAACAAATCGATCCTTCTCCTCACGTTCCCAACACGAATAAACCGTTGTCCAACTTTACGTTGGTATGCCTTTATTGGACCAGAATAGTCTATACAATCTGGGAGGTGACCCTAAAAATACCTTTCTCATCGAGACTATATTGAAATCTAGTAGAGAATATATACTAACTGATAGCTTCAGTCCTAAGATTATTAGAATCATAGGTCGGACAAGATTTTTCAGGTTGCTTCGGTTTGAAAATGCACATTTTGTGTAGAATTTTGCGATAAATAACAAACATATATCTAAGTATTTGATTAGAGACTCCTATAAAAGGAGTTTCAATTCAAAAACTAAGACAAAAATATCCATCTTGTTTGAAATGTTAGACATATAGAGAATGGCTTTAAAGAACAAATTATACCCGATCCTCAAAAATTATTTTGTTGTTGAAAAGTGAAATTTGGGGGATTGACATTCTTAGAGGATGGCGGTTTTGCAGTTAAATAAAAATCGGTTCAGCAGTATTCCAACAACCGCATTTTTGACAATAAAAAGTATAAAATAGCGTAAAATTTTTGAAAAATCTTGAGTTTTCTTTTAGTTGAAGAAAGTTGAAATTTTTTAAATAATTTCTGTTGAAAAGAAAGCATGACATTTTAAATTTTTTCAAAGCCGGCATGCATTTTGAACTTTTTGTTTTTGCATTTGAAGTTATATTTGTATAATATGTATCTATATTTTCTATTAGTAGGGTGACAATAGAAAAATTTTACCGAAAAAGTCGAAAATCGTGAAAACCCCTTGAAAATAAATACACATTTGTTATTCCTGCGTTCGTACGCCGCCGGTACGCGCATAACTCTGCTAAAACCCATCCGATTTGCATTGGGATCTTCTTATTGGACTCGTATTGAACCAGCCGAGAGTTGAAAAAGGCGGTAAATCGCGAAAATCTCTTGAAATTACATACTTTCTGAATTGGGGTTTTGTTTGTATGTGCATAATTGAACTGAACATCATCCGATTTGAAGGAACATTTATGATTTAATTTATCTTATGTCGAATTCCTTTTAATAAAAAAATCGATTTGTTTAGAAGAAAAAATCGATTTTTCTGGACAAATTCCTTGTATTGAAAGAAAAAAATGGAGTCTGTTTAGAAAAAAAATCGATTATTTTTGGTAAAAGGAATTCGACATTAATTGAAACAAAGTTCACCAAGCCAAGTATTAAATCTTCTTAAAAAAATAACTTACTTGCTTTTATTGATGAAGAATTTCCGGTAGTACTTCATATAGCTTCATATACATATGCAGGTATTTATGGTACTAAGAAAAACTTTATACATATATAACAATTATTGTGCGACGAGTTTGACGAAGAGATCATGCTGAATTTGAATGGCACTTGCAAAGTCGTTGGCTATTTAAATTTTAAATAGTTAAAACGGAGAGGAATTATATTTCGCGTTCGAATAGAGTTTGCAAAAGTTATTTTTATTACAGATAAATTGGTTGATGACTCTGAATTATGGTATGAAGGAATATGCAACTGCGAATATTTATATGTTTCCTGAAAGAACATCCAGTTACATTAGAAGAAAATATTCAGATGTGATCAAATTTTACCAAGTCCATATATAAATCGTATCGCAGAGTTAAATGCAAGTTCTAACTTTCGGAAAGAAGCTATGAATCAGGATTACAGTAAACGACTGCGCAGTAATTTATAAAAGGTAAAAAAAGAGCTCGAACCAGCTTCAACTTAATAGTGACTGGAATAACATTGGAAGAAATGTAAAGCTGGCGTAAGCCACTGTAGATTCGTTTAACAACCATGTTTATATGATTTTCGCAAGAAAGTTTACGATTGATAATAATCCCTTCATCTACATATGGTACAATATTATTATTTAAAAGAAGAGCTGGTATACTAGAAGTATCGATTAGCTTTTTGGAGATGATTATGACCTTAGATTTTTGAGTATTTAATAGCAATTTATTAACGAAAGCCCAAACATATATTCGATCTAAGTCTTCATTTAATCTCGCAACACAGTTTTCGATCAAACCAATGGGTCTAGAGAGCTTAATCTAAGCATCGTCAGCATAGAGATCCATTGTGGCATTATGACATACGACAGGAAGGGCATTAATAAACAGAGAGAAAAGTAGCGGACCTAATAAAGACCCCTGAGGTACATCACTCTTGTAATCTATCACTTAAGTAGCTAGCAGCACGCCTAAAACAGTGACAGTTCAACCAATTTTTGCAATCGTAGCTGCCAAAGTGACACTTGGATTTAGTATGATACTAAAAAGATAAAATAGGCATTTGGCGATTTTAACTTTAGTAAAATGTTAAAAAGATACTACGATGCTAAGTCGTTTAAAATTTTTAAAAGCCTGTTTTTAACCTAGCATCATACTAAAAATGCTTTAACGTCATACCAAATTGTCTAAAATTTTGCGCCAATGTCTCTTAGCCTCTGCGTACGCTGATTGTCATTAAGTTGTTCTTTCAGGTCTTCATTACTTGTTTTAAGGCAGCTATTTCATTTTCAACCAGTTCCAAACGATTTGAAAATTTTTTAAACAAATCATCAATCTTCAGAGTTCAACGATCTTCAGTTTCTCTGAGAAGAGATTTAATTTGTTCATATATGTCCTAGTCTCCATTGGTGTCGATTCGTCAGGCAGTGATGGAGCGCCGATATTCTTTTTTTGAGGCATAGGCAAGTAAGAAAATAGAGTAGGTATAAGGGAAAATAATAGCAAAACAGCAACCAAAGTAGACTGAAGAACTGGCACTCACGAAACTTATTTAATAATATAATGTTAATGTTATTGTTTAATTTTGTAATATAAAAAACAATTTAATTTAAACAATTTAAACATTAGTAAATCGCATTTGCCAATCTGACAGACAACAAGATAGTTATTATGTCATATTGTTTTTGTATTCTAATTTTTTTTGTAAAAATAAAATATATTACTTACTTATTTTACTTTTCAGACGGTTTTTTGTTAAGTGTTATTAATTATTTAAAGTGAACCAAATATGAAACTTTGACTTTTTCTTCTTCACTTTTAAGATTTTCTCTTTTATCTATATTTTTCAATCGATTAAAAATACGGAAAACTTTCGAGAGCAGCAAAAAGTACATCTATTCACAGTCGGGCATTCCTCTCTACTTTTTCTGTTAAATTAATTTGAAAGTGTTGTTAAACATTAAAATAATTGAAAAAAGTTACGGAGGAAAATTACTGGACAAAATTTCAGTTTTGTTCTTAGTTTTCTTTTTTTCATTGGTTTATTTTAATTGATTTTTTTTTAAACATAGGTTTATATAAAAAAGAGTTAATTTTGAAATCTACTTCCATTTTTCTCAATCCACTTCACGACTCCACACAACACGACTCCACAACACACCAACGAGATAAGTGTGTGTGGACCGGCTTAAGGCTTTTAACTTTTTACATCCGTATTTATTAGATTTCACTAATACTCGTTTTAACCTCGGAGTAAATAAACCGATTCACTTACTCCTACTTTAACCGCCATATTATTCACTCGATACATCCTGATTTAAACTTAAATCCAGATGAATTTACATTGAATTTGTATGATTTACATCCAGATTTAAGTTTTAATCTGGATGTATTGTATGACCAATCTAAGACTCTGGTTATTATAAACGTAAACAAACCCTATCTGATTTCCACTATTCGTTTTAGTAATTATTATTGGTTTTATTTCATCTAAATAAGTACCTAACCCACATATATAATGAATGGATTAGCAAAATAAAAGAAAACGGTCTGAAAACTAAAACGGCTTTACTCCGGCTTTATTCCTCCTCAGCCTTATTTATTAACTCGTTTTAGAGACGGAGTAAGGTTACTCCGACTTTACGACACCTCTAATCCTGACAAATTTATTCATAAAAAAATACATGCGGAATAGAGGCGGAGTAAGCTAAAACTGGTACATAGGAGGAATAAAGCCGGAGTAAAGCCGTTTTAGTATTTATGTCATTTTGACATGACATCAGCATCGTGTGAAATTTACAAAAAGGTGTGCAAACGAAATCCCAGTTTTCAGACCGTTTTCTTTTATTTTGCTTATCATTCAATAGATAGGTACTTGGTTAGATAAAATAAAACAAATAATAATTACTTTAAATTAATAATTTGTGGAAATCAGCCATGTTTATAATAACCAGAGTTTTAGATTTGTCATTTTTTGATAATATATTTTATAAATAAGAATTTGTTTGACGTGGCGTAAAGACGGAGTAAGTGCTTCGACTCGGTTTAACTATTCCGAGGTTGAACCGAGTATTAGTAAAATCTAATAAATAAGGATGCCTATGTACCAGTTTTACATTACTCCGCCTTTATTCCGCGTGCATTTTTTTATAAATAAGTTTTTCTTAGAGGCGTCGTAAGGTCGGAGTAACCTTACTCCATCTCTAAAACGAGTTAATAAATAAGGCTGTTAAATTTTTGTCACAAAATTCAGTTGAACTGCACGTGACTGCACTTAACAAAAATTGCGTGTTGACAAGGCCATCACTAAAAGCCGATTTTATTAAGCAGATGAACAGTATTTGTAAATTGGGTTGAAGTGATTTTAAAACTTGTTCATTTATTAGCATTTTTTAGACCTGACAAATTAAACTTATGTCCATAATATTCACTTAAAAAAAACGGAAAACCGTAAGAGTTTCGAAAGACAAAGGTTTGAAGGGCATAAAGGTTCGAAAGACAAAGGTTCGAAAAGACAAAGTTTCGAAAAGACAAAGTTTTGAAAGACAAAGTTTCAAAAGACAAAGTTTCGAAAGACAAAGGTTCGAAAACCAAAAGTTTCGAAATTTCAAATTTTTGAAAATAATTAATCTTATGTCGAATTCCTTTTACCAAAAATAATCGATTTTTTTTCTAAACAGACTCCATTTTTTTCTTTCAATACAAGGAATTTGTCCAGAAAAATCGATTTTTTCTTCTAAACAAATCGATTTTTTTATTAAAAGGAATTCGACATTATAATGCTGCAGACGATTTGTTTTCGTTTGAATTAGTATGAAATAGAGATAAGCAAAACTTAGATAAAAATATTGCGGTAATGGGAGCGTAACACAAAATCCACGAAATACCGCCGAAAAAAAAAAAAAAATTCAAGAAAACTCATTTTAAGCTGGATTTGTTTTATGTTAATTCTGCAAAATGCGTTACTGTATAAATAAATTTATTTAAGCTTAAATAACATTTCAGCGTTTTTATGAATTCAAGGAAATGGGCGGGGCCACGGAAAAAATGGGCAGGCGCCAATGTCAACAGTTTTCTTGATCATAATACCTGTATCGAACTGCATGAGTCTGGTAACTCTGTAGTCGATGTATTTTAAAAGTAATCATGCCGATTACGGAACCCGTAAAGCTGCATCCGCAGTGAATCTTAATTTAGTGATCTCTTTTCTCTTCATCGATTTCACGTGGAAAGAAAAGAGAAGAATGTACTGCGAATCACTGCGGATCCGCTTTTGCGGATTCCATAATCGACATGAATATAAAAAGCCAGTCTTATTAATAAACCCATTCCAAAGTATGTCTAACTTTAGACAGCTGTCCAACTCCAAAATCGTATTAATAAACATTTCCATCGGTTGTCTAACTTAGACACCGAAATTGGTTGTCCAAACCTATTCTAAAGTCGGCACGTTTAATGAACAAAGTAAGGCTTTTTTTTAGTTACGAAACGAAAAGTTATGTTAAAATGAAAGAAATGTGTGTTGAACGTAGCCAAAATGTCGGTTAAATTCATTAATTCACTCGAGAATGAATTAATCCAGGTATGTAACGTGAAATATGAGGTCGTATTTAGACAGCTGCTGGAATGTGATTATTAATAATGAGTTGTCCAACTATTTAGACAGTGGCTAGCTGGACAACTGTCCAAGAGTGTTCTAAGAAAATCTAATTAATACGACTGCTTGTGTATAACTTAACGAAGGAATAATCATTGTAAAATTGTATAACGAAAGTTAGTTAGTTCAAATAAGAGCTCTGTTGAGAGAAGGACGTGAAGGAAATAAATAGTCGTTTTTTGAACATTCTTTTTCCACTTTAAAAACCTGTACAGTCTTATTAATTAGATTTTCTTAGAACACTCTTGGACAGTTGTCCAGCTAGCCACTGTCTAAATAGTTGGACAACTCATTATTAATAATCACATTCCAGCAGCTGTCTAAATACGACCTCATATTTCACGTTACATACCTGGATTAATTCATTCTCGAGTGAATTAATGAATTTAACCGACTTTTTGGCTACGTTCAACGAACATTTCTTTCATTTTTACATAACTTTTCGTTTCGTAACTAAAAAAATGCCTTACTTTGTTCATTGAACGTGCCGACTTTAGAAGAGGTTTGGACAACCAATTTCGGTGTCTAAGTTAGACAACCGATGGAAATGTTTATTAATACGATTTTGGAGTTGGACAGCTGTCTAAAGTTAGACATACTTTGGAATGGGTTTATTAATAAGACTGGTAGTGTTTATTTTAATCAGTGATGGATTTCTTAGTATAGCGAAGGACAGTTCTGCATCATTTTTATAAGTTTTCAAGAGAGAAACACTATCCCAAAATGATTTCGAAAAATTTCACTTTTCAAATTTTCACATTTTTGGCCAATGTAGTTAAGGCTTAACTCTTGCGAATACAATTACGAATGCCGACTTATGTCGAATTCCTTTTACCAAAAATAATCGATTTTTTTTTCTAAACAGACTCCATTATTTCTTTCAATACAAGGAATTTGTCCAGAAAAATCGATTTTTTCTTCTAAACAAATCGATTTTTTTATTAAAAGGAATTCGACATTAGATGCCCATCTATTGCCTTAGTAGTTCCCGGCATTGGTCAAAACTGCAAACCAAAGATCCTGTTTAGATTGGGAAGATTGAAGCCGGTACCACGGTAGTTTGTGGGAAAGAGAAGTGCCGGGGTGATAGGTTTCGTGAAGCACGAAGAAAACATTAAAACTGGACTAATGAGTATCATTTGTTGTTGTTTCAATGGCCGAAATTGTTGTTGTATCTATGTATTTTGAGGCGCCTCAAAGTTTATAATCTAAAAACGACGACCCTCTCCAGTCCGCTCCGCACTCAATTTTCCCAATCTAAAGCTTAGTACGCAGATCGCGCTAAAATTTATCTTCCATACAAAATTCCTCCAAAGATAAATTTTAGCGAGGACATTTAGCTAGACAGTACGCAGTTCACGCGCTAAATTTAAAAAGTCTCCACTTAATTTAGCACGCGAAATAATGCTCAACGCATTCTTTCACAGATAAATTTTGACATTTGTGCTCTTAGCAAACGACTGTAGAGATAAGAATTGTAGAGATAAAATTAAGTTTAGCTTGAACAGCGTACCTGGCTTAAACAGGGTCAAAAATATTCTGCAAACTGTCACGAAGATTTTCAAATCGAACAGGTCATCAACTGTCAAAACCGTCAAAACTTTCACTTTTCATAAAATAAAAGATTTGATGAAAGAATCAAAGAAGAAATTTTGAAGTCAATTGGGAACTTCCACCAAACGTCAAAAATTCTAGATGGGGGGAAAACAAACACACTATTAAAGGCGCGAACAGTATCGGTGTGCATTTCTATTTATTTGTATTGTTGTTTTCCCCCCATCTAGAGCTGCTTTTCGATGAAAGAACTGTCAAAATTAGAAAGAGAAAAGACAGAGTCAGATTCTGGAAAAGCCCAATTAGTTTAGTTGTTTAATTTAAATTTATCTTTTGCTGCTCTCGTTTCGTGCTTTTGTTAGTTAAAAGAGCTCTGTTAAAACTTAGCCACTTCAGACATTCTAAAAATGGACTATACGGTAATGTTTTGTTGTATTAAGTTTTATAACAAATTACAAACGTTATAAACAATTGCTGAAACACAGCTAATATAATATACAAAAGTATAGATTGATGATTCTTATCCTAAAAAGGTCGTTGACTAGACATCGTAGTAGTAGGTATGTATACTAACAATCAGGAATGTATACATACCTAATGTTAATGTACTTAATATTAGGAGACTATTTTAGATACTATTCTAGAGAATGTTATATAAAAATAAGTATAAATTAACCTATGTACATGTTATAATAGTTCTGGGATGAAGTTTTAATCATTTGTGTAGCTCGTTAAAAATCATAATCATGTATAATTATCGAACACATTTTAAGATACTGTGACGCGTTTGTACCCAGGAATAACGAACTGTAATTCTTATTATATACCTACCTACTTTATGTACATATTTAGTTATGTATTGTGAATAGGTATATGAATTTTGAGAGGCACACAGCCCAATAAAGGGCAAGCCTGTTTTCCACTTTGACGTTCAAAGGTGCGCCATTCATTAGAGGTTTCAGAGACCAATTATTCAAAACTATTTATAAATCAACACCTTTTGTACTCCAAGTCCAAAGGTAAACACAGTGACCTGGTGATGAGTCATTGCAGTAAAATAAAAAAATTGAAAAATCATAAAATAAAATTCGCAACAAGGTGTGAATGTGAACTCAACAATACACATTTTAATTCGCTAAAATCATTATGTTATGATGTTTTGCAATATCAACGATTGAAGTTTATAGTTTACTGTTTATAAAACGTCCCTAGATATAGTTTTTACTCACATGAGCACATTTGAATGGCTTAATACCTATCTCGCCTTCTTTTGAAGGGTAAAAAAAGTAATAAACAACGACCCAGGGCTGCAAGTTTTTTTTAAGAAGCTCTTAGCCATGTTAGAAAAGTTTACTTCGAAACGTCTTTGTCTCGTTGGAAGAGATTTGAAGCTCCCCATCTACCCATGGAACAATTTTTTTAATTCTAGTAAGCGGATTATTTTTAAGCTTGAAAATAATTAATATTGAAAACTAATAAGTAAACGAAATATTTGTCTTTGCACAGCCGATACCAACTGTAGTTCCAGCTTCTCCGTTCGATGCTGCTGCCGACGGACAAGCCCTTCGAGCCGCTATGAAAGGTTTTGGTACCGATGAACAGGCTATAATTGATATCCTTACAGCTCGTTCTAACTCTCAGCGACAACAAATTAAAGCCTATTTCCTCCATGAATACGGTCGTGATTTGATTGACGATTTGAAAAGTGAACTTGGTGGTAAATTCGAAGATGTCATCATTGGTCTAATGATGCCACCAGTGGAGTATCTTTGCAAACAACTTCACAAGGCAATGGAAGGTTTAGGCACAAATGAAGAAACGCTGGTCGAAATTCTTTGCACAAAGTCCAATGAAGAAATTGCAGAAATCGTGGCAGCTTACGAAGATAAATATGATCGGCCACTGGCTGAACATATGTGTAGTGAAACTTCGGGGCATTTTAGACGTTTGTTAACCCTCATTGTGACGGGTGTACGCAACCCATCCGGAACTGTTGATCCAGAGAAAGCTAGAGAACAAGCTGAAGCACTTTACGCCGCTGGCGAAGCTAAATTGGGCACCGATGAGCAAGTGTTCAATCGAATTATGGCCCATGAGAGTTTCGCCCAGCTGCGATTGATCTTTGAGGAGTATAAACATCTTTCTGGAATGACTCTGGAGCAGGCTATTAAACACGAAATGAGTGGCGAATTGCACGAAGCCATGATGGCTATCGGTAATGATCTTTCATCTTAAAGATTATTATTTTTGTATCTGTTTTTTATTGAATTTCTAGTTGAGTGCGCTCAATCACCGCCAGCATTTTTTGCCAAATGTCTATTCAAAGCCATGGATGGTGCTGGCACTGACGATCGAACCCTCATTCGTATCATTATTAGTCGATCCGAGATCGATTTAGGTAATATTAAGGATGAGTTTGAACGATTGTTTAATAGGACTTTAGTCAGTGCTGTTAAGGTAAATTTATAAATAATTTACTTAAGTGTTAAAAAGAAATGTTTTTATATTATTTCTTTTAATTTCAGTCCGAGACATCCGGTGATTATAAACGTGCACTTTGTGCTCTTATTGGCGGCGCATAATCTGCTTTTATCTATTTTTTTTGTTAAAAACTTTCTGTGAATCTCTCCCACTTGAATGTACCCTGCATAGAACGTGCCTAACGATAGTATATTAATGTTAATTTATGCTTGTTTTCTTTTTTACCATTCCTTAATGTGCTTTAATAAATGGGTGTTGTCAGAGAAAATAATGTTATGTTTATGGTATTACCTTAATAAGTATTGGTTTTTTTAGAGACCAAATGGAGTTTATCAAACATTTCTTGATGTTAAAAAATTTATTTTAAAAAATCTTAATAATTGAAGCTAAATGTATATGAAGCCACACTTCAAATTTTGCAAATAAAAGTTACAAAAATTCTTAAAGATATAGCCGTTCTCTAATTTGTAAACTCTCACTTGTATTTTTAACGTGCTTTTTATTTCCATTTTCTGAAATGAGTCTACTTTTAAAATTTTTAAACAATAGATTCCAAAAAAAATCAACTGAATCACCATGCAAAAGGATGTTGAACAATTTGCATATTTACGTATTTGTCTAACCTTCCTTGTATCTCGATCTAGGCTCTAAAACAACATTTAAACAAAAACTTGGAACTAGAAAGATTTAAATATTTTTTTTTTTTTTTTGGTTAGAAATAAGAGTAGGGGACAAACAACTATAAGGAAAGATTTGTATGTACCAATTTAAAAAGCATCAAATCTGGATTTTGTAACTTGGCCTCTCTAAAATCGAGTACCGAATATTTACTCACATTCACTCCAGAAGTTGTTAAATTTTTTTTGTCTTGATTTGACCTAGAATGCATTTTGAAGAAAAGACGAAAACAAACGATAGTTACAAAAAAAAAAACTAAAAATTCCACTTTATTTATATATATAACTCCATCTTCTTAGTCATCCTCTTAAACGTCAACTTCAGTTACCTAATAGTTTTTGTGTCAGATTAGGAATAAACTAGTAGTAAGCAGAATAAATGAGTGTTTTATGCACATTAAAATTAAATTAACCTAATTTGATTGATTTATAGCTTAGAAAATGTAGGTTTCTCTCCTTTAGTCAGCTGAGCCATTGTGGCGTTGATAAAGTCTTCACTTTGCAGATAAAGCTTGTTCATCTCACGCTATAATTGTTTAGTAATTAGAGTTTAGCATTAATATCTTATTTTAATTACTTACAATCTGATCCAAACCTTCTTGGTTTGGTCTATCAAAGGAGTAAATGATATTTTTTTTCGTAGCTTGAACAGCGATAGGACTCTTGCTGGCCAAATCCTCAGCAAGTGCTAGTGCACTCGTAATCATGGCTTCTTTGTTATCAAAAACCTGTTGACGATCAGTCATTTGAGATTCAAATCGAAATAAAATTTATTCGGCCCTATCGAGGTAACCGTCGGAGCGGAATTCTCTCCGATTTCTTACGAATCGGAGACATTTTGCTTCGAGGTAGTTCTTCGACCAGCAAAATGTCTCCGATTCGTAGGAAATCGGAGAGAGTTCCGCTCAGACGGTTACCTCGATAGGGCCGATTAACTTACTTGGCTCACAAGGCCACAGTTTTTAGCTTCGTCAGATAGGAACTTTCTACCAGTTAGGCATAGCTCTCTAGCCAGACTCTGGCTATTGATGACTTTTGGGAAACGCTGAAGTGTACCGACATCAGCAGCCATTCCTATTTCAACCTCTTTCACTTGAAATAATGCATCTTTGGTGCAATAGCGAATGTCAGCGGCTGTAATAAGATCGACTCCTGCGCCAATGCAGGCTGAGTGTACCGCGCTAATGACAGGCTTATTACAGACCTCCAATGACGAAATTGAATCCTGTCGAGAAATTTTTTAGTGTGAAGAAGTTGTAAAGAAGTGCTTTCTAAATAACCTGATACAGCTTGATAAGTTTCTCCAGGGCACAGCCTTTGCGCGAAACTTCTTCTATTTCAGAGAGTTCTTGGGCTAGTTTCATCATATCATTCAAATCAATACCTTCAAGAAAAGTTGTGTGACATTAGGTGCTATCGAATATATAAATACAAATATTTTGGCTCACCGGCCGTGAAGTGTTTACCCTCTGCAGAGATCACAACAACACGACAATCAGGATTAATGCTCAATGATTCAAAGCAATTTTTAATGTCTCTAGAAATGTACCAATATAATCAAGGTCTCTCTGAAGGTTTTGACACAATACGAATACTTACACCCACATCTGCTTATTGATAGCATTATACTTGTCTGGACGGCTCAATTGCACATGATACACAAAGGGTTTTGGAACCGCAACTGATAGTGATTTGTAATTGTTTTCAGTACTTGATGTGGGTATTATTTTGGAACTCATCGTTCTAAGGATGGGAGAAGCTAGAATTTAAAAAAATAATTTTAGTAAGATTGTTATAATATATGGACTTTGGCCAGACATTTTAGCCTTATACCTAGGTACTTGGGAGAAATTTACTTAACTTACAAATTAAGTTTCTAGAAAGAAACTTGGCAGATACTATTGTTTTTAAAGACATTTAAAAACTTATATTTGGGAGAGTTTATTTAAATAAATTTTTAAATGTAAAAACTTCAAGAACAAAACAAAAAAGGCTGACAAACCAAAAACAAATAAAAGCTTTGTTCAGTGAAGAAATAGTCAGAACAGAACAGAACAGAGCAGGACAGAACAGAACAACAACTGATTTTGACATTTCCCACAAATCCTGTTCTAATCTGTTCTAAGTTGTTCTACCCACTGATCTCTATAATACACTGGATAGCGCATCCATACAAGAAAGTTGATGCCATTTGAGAATTGTTATAATGTTGAGTTGCCTATTTTTTTGTATAACGGTATAACTGTATAACATAATGAAATGCAAATTTTTTTATAAAACTGCAACTAAAATATTTTAAATTCACTTTTACAATTATTTTAAGTTACAAAAAATCAAATTTACAAACAAGTGACGTTTCTTTTGCTTTTTTTTCTTAAAAATTCCACTTTGGTTTTTGCCAAAGCCTCACTAAACATACCTAAAGTGTTGAGTTGCCTCACTGAACATACCTAAAGTGTTGAGTTGCCTTCGTACTTGTCATCTTCAATTGGAAGTAGAAAAGCTGTTATACTTTGTAGGGAATCCACTATCCAGTGTATTATAGAGATCAGTGGTTCTACCTCAAAAGCAAGTACAGAAAATCCTGCTCTAAACTGTTCCAAACTGTTCCAAACAGACTCACTGAACAGCAAGTCAGAACAGTTTAGAACAGAAAATTTCTCACTGAACAGCAAAAACCTGTTCTTTTCTGTTCTAAACTGTTCCAAACTGTTCGGAACAGCCTCACTGAACACTCCTAAAAAAAGTTCCTTTCTGTTCTACAACTTCACTAGCTGAACAGAATAGACGCGCCTTAGATCGCGCGACACTGAAAAGGCGCCCTGTCAAAGTGCATAAAACCAGTGATAAAACTCGTTTGAGTGACTGGCTGAACAGAATAGACGCTCGGTCGACCGCGCGAATCAGCCGCTGCCGCTTACGAAAAAAATTGAATACAATGAACCGCGTGGAAAAAAATTGAATACAATGAACCGCGTGAACAGCAAATGGAAATTATGGTTTTTAATTGATTTTGTAGTTATTTCTTAATCTTTTATTTTGAAGTTTTATTGTGAATGTGTATTTTAGCATTTTTAAAATAAAATAGATAATATAGAAAGTTCCGAGATGCAATTAACTGTAGCCGTGGTTACTCTATCACCTTATCTGTCGAACGCCGCGCGGCAAAAGTTAAAAGTTAACCAATGTCTAGCGTCGCGGCTCGCGGCTGCGGCTCCATTGTATTCACTAACGAGTTTATATCGATTTTTTTTGTCGAATTTGATTTTTGGAATAGTTTATTTTCTGATGCATTTTCTTTCTGTCGGCATTTTCTTCTTTATATTTGGTTAATTTTTCATCAAAAAATTCTGTGCCATAAGCACAGAATTTAAGGCTCTCCCAAACCAACGCGAATTATCGCTGCGACAATAGAAAACAACAACAACGTGTAGTTTTGCTTGACAACCACGTGTTGTTATTGTTGTTTTCTTTTGTCGCAGTGTAGTTTTGCTTGACAACCACGTGTTGTTATTGTTGTTTTCTTTTGTCGCAGCGATTAATCGCGTTGGTTTGGGAGAGCCTTTCTACAAACCTGAGCGTAAAGAAATTTTATTTGGAAATATTACACATGTTATTTTGAATTCCTAATAATTTTTTTGGTATAAATTTAATGCAATCACATTTTTTTCTTGGTTATTCATTCCAAATACAATTCAATTTTTTTTTTCAACCCCTTTCGTTTGACAGATTAACTATTGTTAACTCTGGTCGTTCCTAAATGAAAAAGTTGCCAAGAGTGGCACATCAACTTTTCAAGTTTCGCGCGATGGAGCGCGTCTATTCTGTTACACGGTTGTCTCCACACTCCACCTGAAATATCTGTCTTTCGAAAGAGCGATAAGTTTTAACCCAAACGTTGCCACGGCACATGAATAAAATAAACATCAACAAATCGCGTGCAAAATTAACAGATAAGATAAAATAGACCCCATTTATAAATACTAAACTCAACTCTTGCATTCATATATTTATTTAAAAACAGTTAATGATCCTGAAACATTCAGTGAGCATTCTTAAGTGCCAACGTATAATGGCTGCCAATTTTTCCTCCAAATCGGGCATCAGTGTGCCATTGCGGTTTGTGCAATTCGTACGAAAAAACGAATTAAATGAGCATTTAGGTGTTCTTGACAATGATGGCCTCACTCTTCATCCTCTCCCGAATGGAACTTGCGAAAACGATATGATTAATTTCATCAAACAAGACTTGGATCAACTTGTGAAGAAATTAAACCCGCTGCCATCAGAGGCACTGGGCGCAGATATTGAGCTGTTACCGCCTGTTACCAATCCAGAGAAAATTGTTTGTATTGGGTTAAACTATCTGGATCATTGTTTAGAGCAAAACAAACCGAAGCCAAAAGAGCCAATGTTCTTTAGTAAGTTTGCCAGCAGTCTAATCGGTCAAGGAGGTAATGTAATTGCCCACAAGGTATCTGATGTAAGTTTTGTTTTTAAAGAAATTTTTCAGTAAATAGTCGAACTTCATTGGAGCATTTGTAGAAAATCGATTTTGAAGTTGAGTTGGCTGTAATCATTGGCAAAGAAGCTAAAAACGTTTCGAAAGCAAATGCTCTAGATTATGTTTTTGGCTACTCTGTTTCTCAGGATATATCAGCTAGAGATTGGCAAAAAGAACGAAATGGAGGACAGTTCCTAATAGGCAAGTCTATGGATACATTTTGCCCTCTAGGGCCAGCTATCGTCCATAAAAGCTTAGTGAAAGATCCCCATAATCTTCAGATAATCACCCGAATAAATGGAGTGGAAAAGCAGAACGGAAACACAAAAGACATGATTTATAAAATCGATGACATTATTCACGAACTAACAAAGTAGGGTTTCAAGTTTATTCGAAATTTAATTTTAGAGCTGTTTTGAATCTAAACATTTTCTCCGCTTATTATCCAGGAGCATAACACTGAAGCCTGGTGATGTTATTTTGACTGGAACCCCAGCTGGCGTTGGAATGCATAGAAACCCACCAGAATATCTCAAGCCTGGCGATATAATTGAGAGTGAAATTCAGTCTGTAGGAAAACTTCTAAACCAAGTTGTTGCCGATAAATGAAAGTAAAAGGCATTTAATTGTTATCACCAGATTTATAAAAAAACACAAAATTTTAAATTAAAGCAATTAAGCGAATTTGAATAAATGTACAAAGTTCATGTTTTCATTCGTGTTTTCAGATTATCTATCATTTTATAATAACACTAAAGCTGTCTGTTATCGAAATTTTATTAATTTAAAAATCATTCAACTATCTCTTATTCAATTACTTCTTTATCATGGTCATTAGATTTCTTCGTTATCTTGTTTAGCTGCACGGCTAAAGATACGGATAAAATGATGATTATTGGTCTGTTTTTTTTTTTTTTTTTTTTTTTTTTAGCGATAAATTCTAGTCCCTTGAATAATTTTTTTTAATAATTTTTTTTTTTTACTTTTTAATAAAATTGAATACAAATACAATTACTCATTTAAATTGAGAAAACCATTCAATAATAAATTATAAAACCATTATTTTATGTTAAAAAAGAGATTGAAATGGGGTTGACTTCTAGCAAAGAAATTTTTTCAGGTGTCTACTCCTGCTCAGTAGAGCTGATGGAGCTTGCTCAGTGAGATCTCCGAAACGTGCTTATTTATATATTAATACGCTTAGGAAAAACTTGCGGTACACTTTTCTCCGTTAATACTCAACAAAAATGCATGAGTGATATACCGTTAGAAATGTTTTGTCTCACAGATGTGCAGAAATTCAAAATAATTTGCATATGAAGCCATTTGGGGCAGGTAAGGGTTATTTGCATTTTTTGAGGTTATTGATTTTTATCTTTTTAAGAGGTTCGTTAAAAAGCCTAAAATTGTGAAGGATGATGACTATTATATACTTGGATTTTTGGTGAAAAAATGAAATTGCAAACTTGCCGTAAAGCGGAGAAAGTTACAGTTTTATAAATATTATAACATATAGTATAGTACACTTTGCATACAAAATTAAATACGAATTTTTTTTTAAAAAAGGAAAACAGAAATTCAGTTTTTGACATATACATACGTACTATGTCAGCGGTCTCAAGCGAATAAAACATTTCAGCTACATACATACATTATCTGTAATTTTATGTCCAGGAAATTTGTTTGGACAGAAATTCACAATTTACAAAAATATCCGTTTCAAAGTAACGATGGATTTATAAGTGCGTAGGCGTACATGTTGAATATACATACATATGTATGTATGTACATATTATGTGCTATCTTGATCAGAGTTTTTTGAGATGAAAATTGGAAAATACAAATAAAACACGAGCTTACAGCAATTTTTGAGTGTACAAAAATAGGTCTTTACTTTCTTTTTGAAAATATGCAAGCCGTGGTTGGGGCGTTTGCAGGTAATGCTGCATTGAAAATGCATTTTTTTTTCTGAAAGCCCAGACAAAAGGTATAGCACTAAAGAAATTATGTATGTATATTTAATAAAAATCTCTTAGGTGGAGCCTTTGTATGCAATCATTTACACCCAAAAATTGCTATGGGCTCTTAGTCTAAAAATTTTTAGTTTGTTGGAATAGAAGACAAAAATGCAGAATATCTGCATAAATGTATATTATAGGAAATTTCAGGTAGGTCAGGAAGGGTCGAAAAAAAATTGTTCTAACGGGGGCGGTATAGAATTTTTTTTAGTCGATTTGATAGATATTTAAAATATATGTATAAGTTTATTTGATATGTACATATGTGTATGTATAAACTTAAAACAAATCACCAATTGGTAGTGTTTGTTTGATATAAATTTTATAATGTTCAAAAGGTAGATCAATATGATAGTTTTAGTTTTGATATAATTAGGGGTCAGCCAGTGTACTTTATCGATTTTACTAACAAAAAACCCTAAAAAGAGTTAGTTTTCTCTTATAATTTATTTTTTATTTTCCTTGCTATAGTGTGTTGTTTTTGTTGGACGAATTTCGGCCGCTGGGCGATACTAGTCTATATATTAATACGCCTGGGAAAAACTTACGGTACACTTTTCTCTCTTAATTCTCAACCGAAATGCATGAGTGTACCGTTAAAAAAGTTTTGTCCCACAGATGTACACAAACCAAAAATTATGTGCATATGAAGCCATTAGTGGCAGATAAGGGGTACATATTTGAATTTTTTGACATTATTGAACTTTATCCTTTTAAGATGAGCGTTAAGAAGCCTAAAATTTTGAGGGATGATGACTATTATTGATATGGATTTTTGGTGAAAATATAAAAAAGCAAACATGCGGAGAAAGTTAGTTTTATATATTTTTGTTCAAAAATTGCTCAAGAGAAATATTATCAACATACACATAGTTGGTCTTATTAATTAGATTTTTGGCTGTTTAAACTATGTCTAAGTATTTTGAAACAGTCGGAAATATGCTTTTTTAATAAAAAAAAATATTGCATTTCTCTAGGTTTAGACAATAGATTACGTTGTCTAAAGCAAGATAAGAAGATAGATTACTTTAGCAAAAATTAGAAAGGTTTTTTAAAAACTTGGACGGCTGTCTAAAGTTAGACAATGTTTATTAATAAGACCAATACTTTGCTTAAAACGAAAACGGTTGTTATCGCGATCGCCACCGCCAGCGATGGCATTGTTATCGCGATCGCCACCGCCAGAATGTTGATCGCAGTATGCCACGGTATTTGAATTTTTTTGTGAAAATAGGTTCGTTCGCGTACTCCCCAAATCTACGAATTTTTACGAATTTCTACAAATTTAACGCAAATTGTGTTCGTTTACGCAAAAAATTTGTAGTTTTTCGCAGGAGAGAGCGCTCTCGAGAGAGTAAATTATTTCCCCTTTCTGCTAATTTCAGCCCAAAGTAATTCTTCGGGCAGAAATATGAGTTCAGTCAAAAGTCACCTTGATATTTGCCAGAACATCTGTTTTCTTATACCCCTCTGTTTTATTTAATTTAAAGTAATAAATTAACTTTTTCTTACTTTTTTATTTTATTTTGAAAATCTTTTCAAAGAAATGATGACAATATTTATTTTTTTTTGTTTTCAAATATTTGACGTTAAAAAACCGGTAAAAAATATTTGTTCAAAGCGTTCGTGTACTATTTCGCAGTTTAACTTCTCTCTGAGAGAATTTCATCCCCACTCCTCAATATTTGATAGACTGTGAATTTTAGTGCAGGAAGTACACGAACGAAGCTAATATTAACAAAATTCAAATGAACAATAATTTAGAACATTATACAGCAGATTAATAAAATTAAAAAAATCCAAATTTTGTACAATTTTTTTCACAAAGAAAACAAAACATAAAGCATTCAATTTACGGATAAAATTGCTGTCCGGGTCGATTTATTGAGCCAGATTTATCTGCTAACTGCTACTGATTTTTTCTCACTTTTTGTATGTTCTTTTGACAACTTGCCCGTCACAAAATCTATCGCAATATCGTGTTGATGTGAGCTGGTTTTTGATCGCGCGATAAAGGCTATCGTGATCGCCATCGCTTAGGTTTGCGCATAGCTTGACGTTTAGCAAGATCTATGATGATGCCAAAATAGAGCTTATCAGCCCAATTCTAAATGAATATTACCAGGTGAATTTTTCCCCGGGAATATTTTTTTTCTTCAATTTAATTGCAAAAAAAGCTGAACATTTAGAACTCTCATACTCGCTTTCAAAAAAAAAAAAATATTCTACCTAGCGGGGATTTCGGAATAGGAACATTCTACTCCCGAAAAAAACACGTCTCCCGGGGAATATTTTCAATTGAGTTGTGTTGTATGTCTTCATTAATATATACATATCTGCAAAAAAAATTCATTTAAGCCCAACTTTTCTCGTAAAATGGCTAATGATTACCTAATGATAATCAATGAAATAATTAAAGTCAGTCTTCGTTCGGATGGTAGTCAGAATTTTCATATAGCTTGAGTTGTTGCATTGCTAGCGTTCGGGTGGTAGACAGATAGGCTATCCACCTATCCCAAAAATTTCAGATAGCTTTAGTTTTTGTTGCATCAGCTGACATCAGAAGTTTTTCAACAAGAGATTACAACACAAACCTATCCGGATAGCTTTGAATTGCCGCCCGAATTTATGTCGAAGGTTGCGCACGAATAAATTTTTTTTTGCAATATTATTATTGAGTAGCTTCATAGGCATCCAAATAATATCTGATTTTGCTTTTTTAAACGTTGGATCGAATTCTGCTGAACAGCAAAGAACAGAAAATTTCTCATTGGGAACAAAAGCTTGGGCTTTTCTGTTTAGGATCCGAGAACCGAGAAGCCTTGAACATACCTCATGTCATCGATCAACTGTCACTATCATTTGACAGCGGTCCAAATCCAAAATTCTTTGTTTGGAATTTATTTAGGATAGATTTGCAAATTGCAATAAATTAAAAATTTATAAAATAAACGTAAATTATCAATTAAATTACTCACATTTAGCACCTGTATTAACAAATAAAAAGTAATTTTTCATCTTAAATTAAAATGGAAGTAAGTTAAGTTTGCATAACACGACAAAAAAACTCGAAAAAAATCAGCAATAACAATATAAAAAAATTAACAACAATTTTCAGGATGAAATAGTCTCATGTTTACCAAAAAACAGAGAAAGCATCGATTTTCAAGGTTGGAATATCTCGTACGAAAAATCGCATATTTTGAAAAGTGTTTGTTCTAATGGCAAAGAAAGCTGCCCTGAAAATAGTTCCACTTGTTGTGAACTTTGCACGTAAATTGATATTACAAGTACTTTTATTATTTGATGAAGAACTTTGTATTTCAAGCTATCGCTACGCACTGGAGCTGCCTCATCTGCCAGATATGGTATTCCATAAGAATAGACTGACACTTCTATATTCAAATGGAGCCCAACTAGAATTCAAGCCTATGGATGCTCTTCATTTGGTCGAAAATGGAAGGCAACCTTTACAGGTAGCATGTGCTGAAGAATGGCAGGAAAGTAGGTGAGTTAAAGCTTTATTCGGATAAAACGAATCAAAATAAAATTAAAATATTAAGTAGCTTTGAAGGCTCTCCCAAGCCAGCGCGAAACATTTGGTGCGAATCTGTGACGAATGTAGTATGTATGTACAAGGAAAGGCGAAAGTTTCGTCGTCGCAGAGAATGTTTCACGTTGGTTTGGGAGAGCCATAAAGCTTTTCTAAAACAAAGCAAAAGAAATGTTAAAAAAAACTAATTTGAAGCTAATGGAATGAAGCCAATAGCACAAAGGGCTGTTAGTTTTCAATAAATTCCAAGGATTTGTATCTTTATTTTTGTAGGTCTGGGCATCTGTTGGAAGAAAAATTCAAACCATTTGACTGGACATTCTCAACCACATATCAGGGAACTTTCAACGATAAGATCCGCATTGAGGAAACAGACTTAAAGCTTGACATATTCAAGTTGATGCAAAAAGAGAAGATTCTTTTTTATCATGAACTAACTTTGTTCGAAGATGAACTACATGATAATGGAATCTCATCATGTTCCGTGAAGATTGTAAGTGGGGAACACTAACACTTTTTTCACTACCTCCTGTTTTGTAAACAAAATTAGCGGCATATTTTTAACATAATTATACATATCTTTAAAACTTCTTTGAGCTCCTTACGCCGAATAAAAATCTAGATTTCGAGCAGAGTTCAAATACCTTAAATTTTATTTATTGGTATTGTAATTTATATTAGGGGTGATAAATCCATTCGTAATGTTAATTTTTATCAGAATATAAAAAGTAAAGGGGGTCTTGCATTGCTGTCTTTTCGACTAAAGTCTAAGCGGTTGAAGCGATTAGAGTTGTAGTACTTTCCTCAAAAACTTAAAATTTTCCCATATTAACTTTTCTGTTTTACAGCGAGTCATGCCATCTGGGTTTTTTGTGCTTCTACGTTATTTTTTGCGTGTAGATAATGTTTTGCTTAAAATAAACGACACACGTTTTCACTATGAAATCGAAAAAGATTTCATTTTGAAAGAATACACCGCCAGAGAAGCGAAATATGATGAGCTTAAGACCGTAAGTTATGCAAAACTTTGAATACAGACAACTATTTATCAGTTTTACTTTCAAGGTTCCACCAGCTTTATTTACTTTGCCCCATGAGATCGAAAAGTATCTACCGATTAAGAAAAAACAAACGTTCAAATTATTTTTTAAGTAAAATCTCCGGAACTATGAACATCGCTGCCGATTTAAGATAGTCTCACTTCAACCATTCATCGTTTTGTGAAAAAAAAATCGAGGGAATAAAAATTTTATGTACATTTTTAGCGTTCATATATATTTTATATTGTTTAAATTAATGGAGCATCTGTGTTAAGCGTTCTCGATTAACAGAATAAACTGTATGAGAAGCCAACATGTTTCTATCATTAAATGCCCTTTGCAGTTGCTTAAGAGTTATGAGATTACCCTTTTGTGGATATCTGTAAACGAATCTAATTAAACAAATGTGCTTGCAGTTTTGAAAAAACAACTTACACTTCCTCGCAGGCAGAAAGGAAAATCCCTTCATCATTGGTACGACGCATAAAGTTGGGTGAAGTAATTTCTTTATCCAATACCAACGGACCATCGTCAATCTTCTGCCTTGTGACTGTATTTCTCAAAAAAGGGTCCCTAATCGGGGCTCCAACATCATAATAGTACGATCCCTCGCCAGTAACTTTGTAGTGCTTCCGCTTCATTATAATCGAAGATATGAGGTTCTTTAAAAGAAACTGAACTGCAATGCACATGTACTCAGCAACGGTATCATCAACATTCACCAAACCAATTTCCCAAGCACCAATTTGAAATCTGCCATACATGAAACCCGCATTTGGAAGGAAAAGTTCCTGTACGCAATAGCGAGGTTCGGGCATCATTTGCGTTGTAGTTTCGAAGCTGCTCGGAGGGCGAATTGTATCTAAAGGATCCGGAGTAAGAAAGTCAAAGAAATCATATGGTTCAAAGGTAGCTCGTTCGCTATGGGTTCGTGAACTTCGTTTCCTTTTACGACTTGTTCGAGATGATGAATGATGCCCACTAGTTGAGCTGCTTGAAATGAGTGGCGGCGGTTGTGGTGTATTTATTGCACCAACTTTACACATGATCGCAGAATAAAATTCATTATGTAAATGCAACTTGTTCGCTGGCAAAAGCTTTCTAGATTCCAAATCCAATTCATCGTATTCGAATTTGCGACAAAAGTAGTAATTCATATTCTTTAAGTATTTTTGATAGTTTTTACCTAAAGCAGTCATTAGAGCGTTTTTAGCTAACAACACTCGTTCATTTAAATCACTCATTTTGTAATTTATTTTAATTTTATTTCACTTGTTTATTTATTTTTTAACTTTTGTTTGTTGCAAAACGAAATTTTGGTTCTTTGGGCGACGGCAATTTTGACAGATTGTTATGTATGACTCGATATACTGCGAATGCGATGTTTCTGTTTATCGTGGTTGTAGGGTTGCCACTTTTCGGCAAACTTTACGCAAACTTTTTTCAAAAAAAAAAAAAAAATGCAGTAGATTGTACTTTTGCAGTAAATCTGTTTTATTATTATTTTTTTCAAAAAACAACACGTTGTTGTTATTGATTTCTATTGTCGCAGCGATTAATCGCGTTGGTTTGGGAGAGCATTAAAATTAAAAAAAAAAAAATATTACAGGTAATTAAAAAAAATAATTAACATATTGTTTATCAAAAATAAAAAGTGTTTTTTAAAATGCATACCTATTGTTCAATATTAGGCTATAAATTATTTCAAACAAAAAGAAAAGGTGTCGCATTAATTAGTTATAACTATTTTTTAATTTTAAATTCCCTGTCGCTACTAGTCTTTCATGAGTTTGGCCTTTACCAACACTGTGCATCACTACTTAAGAAATGCATATGTAAAGTACAATTGCATTTACTTAATAAGAATTTTACCCCTTTTGTGCAGATTTTATCAAAAACTTGACCATAATATCATAAATTTGCAATATTTAAAAAAAAACGCAAATTAAAAAAAAAACAAGATTTCTGCCAGCTTTTAATATTCTCAAAACAGAGCCGATAAGTCAAGTAGGATGTGAGTATTTCCTGAAGAATAAGAATGAATGCAATCAATCACAAAATTGAAAAATTATTTGTAGGTTATTTATTTAAGGACAATTTGTGTAAAACCAAAAATGCAGTAGATTTGATTTAAAGGCAGTAGATTTATTTTGAGAAAAAAATGTAGTAGATCTACTCCAATTGCAGTAAAGTAGCAACCCTGGTTATATGACATCTTTGTCCCCTTTCACACGAAGATACTAGTTGCTGGTGATTTTTTTGACGTTTTCTTTAAATCTCCTTAAGGCCCAATTCACACAGAACTGGCTTATGGTTTTGGTATGGTTCTGGCGTGGTGCATACATATGCCACGTTGTGGGATTTGCATGTTTTCTTATGGGACAATACACACACAGATGTCGAGGCGAGGGTATGGTGCGACATGTCATCGCCACGCCATATTGAAAACTCCAGTGGCCTACGTTAACCGGCACGCCATATTGAAATCACTTGAAGATTGAACATGAGACCACTACTTTATTTATTTTGAAGTATTTTTATCACTTTATTTGTGTTAAACAAATCTAAAAAAATCACAACGATTATGAAAATTTTCCAAATACTAAAAAAAAGCATTCCTTTGCATCAATTCTTATTAATTCACTCTGCGTTTTCAATTCACTCTAATAAATGTCTGTTCATTGTCACTTCTGTGTAAATTGAACACATTACATCCACTCCACCCCCGAAGCATGCCAATGACACACAGAACCATGAGCCACTTCTGTGTGAATCGAGCCTAACAATCTCTTGTACCTTTCACACTGAAGCAACAAAAACCCGGAGATTTTCTTTATTTTCCTTTTGAACTACCTTGGTTGAACGCACACAAACGTAGTGTGAAGAGAAACGTCAAAAAAGTTTCCTGAATTTGTTGACCGGGGAGATTTCATTTCCCCCTCTTTCTTCCTGCCCTTCTCGCCATTGAACTAATTGTTGCCGGCAACTCAGTTGCTCTGTGTGAAAGGGGACTTTTTGAATTGGGACCAGTACTACCACTTTACTTCAATTGAAGTAGATCTACTTCTTTTTTTCGAAAATTTTTGAAATCTACTTCCTACTTCGCACCATCACCAAAAAAATTGAAATCTACTTCATTTTCAAAATCTCTGTTTCAACTTACTTCAATTTTACAAAACAAAGGCCAAATCTACTTCTTTTTTCTATTTCAATCCAGAAATTTTTGTTTGTTTTCAGATCTACAACAATAATTTTGTAAGTTTATTGCTTTGATAAATTTTTTAGGTTAAAATAAATTAAAATAATCAATTTTGGAGAACTTTGACACCCTTTAATTTTTCGGGCAGTATGATTACTAATAATTTGTTGTCACTGTTTTTACAAAGCAACAAATGGGAATGGAAATCCTAAAAGATTTTTTTATTTTTAAAAAAAGGTCTCAAAGGGGGAAGCTTTAGGAAAAAAAAAGCTTAGAAAAAAAAAAACGGTTTAAAATCAGTTGAAAGTCGTAAATAAAAAACAGTACAAAAACGCGCTGTTTTAGATATTGTTTGGTATTAATTGTAGGTAAAAATTAAAATATATTTCACAAAAACTTCTGTCTTTGGCTATAAAATAACATCTTTAACGTAAAGATATCTTTAATAGAAACGTTTTAAGAGCTAAAACCTTTAAAATTAAAATCAAATATAGATTTGTATAAAAAAGGTTAATTTTGAAATCTACTTCGATTTTTCTCAATCTACTTCGCTTTTTTCTTCAAATCTAATTCGACTTTTGTTCCGGAAGTGGTAACGCTGATTGGGACTGGGTATTTTTGTAAAAAGGATAGTCCCCTTTCACACGTAGATACTAGTTGCTGGTGATTTTTTTGACGTTTTCTTTAAATCTCCTTAACAATCTCTTGTACCTTTCACACGCAAGCAACAAAAACCCGGAGATTTTCTATATTTTCCTTTTAAATTACCTTGGTTGAACGAACACAAACGTAGTGTGAAGAGAAACGTCAAAAAAATCTCCTGAATTTGTTGACCGGGGAGATTTCATTTCCCCCTCTTTCTTCCTGTCCTTCTCGCCTGTCCCCTTTCACACGAAGATACCAGTTGCTGGTGATTTTTTTGACGTTTTCTTTAAATCTCCTTAACAATCTCTTGTACCTTTCACACGCAAGCAACAAAAACCCGGAGATTTTCTATATTTTCCTTTTAAATTACCTTGGTTGAACGCACACAAACGTAGTGTGAAGAGAAACGTCAAAAAAATCTCCTGAATTTGTTGACCGGGGAGATTTCATTTCCCCTCTTTCTTCCTGCCCTTCTCGCCTATGAACTAATTGTTGCCGGCAACCCAGTTGCCCTGTGTGAAAGGGGACTATGCACTAATTGTTGCCGGCAACTCAGTTGCATCACAAGGGCGTGCGCAAGGAGAGTAAGGGGGCATTTGCACTCCTAATAAAAATTAAAAATATATTTTTTCAATTTTTTTTTCTGAGTAATTATACAATCAAGGGCGTACGTACAGGTGATGGGGTGCTCTTTACTGCAAATCGGAACAAATAATATTTTGAGTTCTAATGATCGGGTTTTCAGTTAGAGATTTTAAATCAATATTAATTTAAATCAAACACAAGGGCATACGGAAGGAGAAACGGGAGGGGGTACATTCATCATTTTAGTTTCTATCGATAGATCTTGTTAAATAAAAGAAAGTTTTACGTTATGTAAAATTTGAATTTAGCAAAATAGACGTTTGACAAATGATTCGCCAAAAATCGGAGGTTTCAGCTAGAGAAACAAATTTTACACCGTTAGAAAGATAATGAAAAAAAAACATTAACAATTTTCGATGGGAATTTCTTTTCATCTACAATTTGTTTTTACCCATTTTTTGTGGTTTTTGATTTTTTATATTTTTATGGCTGGTTCTAAAAATCTGAAATTTCTACACCTGATGGATACTATTGATTTATAAATATTTTAAAAATTTCAATTTTTTCAAGAAAAAAAAATGGAGAAACCGAAAACCGGTATTTTGCAATAACCGCCATCCCTTATAGTACATGAACAAGCATTTATTTTAAGAACGATAAAAAGCAATCCCGCATTCCACACTTTATTTTTATTATTCGAGACGAACTACTCAACTCAGTTCAATCGTGCGTCGCACAGTGGAAAATAAAGGTCTGTAAGCATTTATGATATTCTGTTGTTCTACCATTTTCCACTGTGCGCTGTAAACAATAAGTTTCAAAAAATTATGTGATTTTCGAAATGATTGGAAATGGATAATAAAGCGCGAGTTTTGTAGCATATCGTCTTAACATCTCACATATCCCGCAAAAATATAATTTAGTAATCGTAATGTAGAGCTGTCTTCATAAAACAAAAAAAAAAAAAAAAACATTTAACTGAAGACTGAACTGAAGTTAACAGCTGACGGCAATAATTGGTGTTATCGGAATGAAAAGAAGAGACAGGATGTACTTTGTTCAGTTAATTTCACTATCAACATTTTATGCGAACTTTAAATTATTTTAAAGCGACTAAACTTTCAACAGATAAAAGTTTCATTAATTTTGGAACATGTTAAAATTATTTCTAAACAATTCTGTAATTCTTATCAATTAATGTGTATTTTGTTTTTTCTTAAACATTTTTTTTGCATTTAATATTAAAAACAAGAAGACAGGTCCATTTTTGTCTGCAAATATTTGCTTGCTTTTAGTTCTTTGTTTTTAAATAACAGGCTAAGAGCCTTTTTGTTTCGCCTTTGAAATTCAAACAAATTCAGATCGGTAAAGCTTATCTCCAATGAAAAGAGTCATACGCAGGATTGCATCAGGCGCTGCAATAACGTATGTATTTTGCGGGTCAGTAAATTCATTACCTTTACCTGCAAGAAAATTTTTCGATATATTGATTTAAATAAGTTTTTTTTTTTTTTTGATCTTACATTGTTCGAGTTCCTGAAACTTTGTAAACAGTCCAACCGAACGAGGTTTATAACTTCTTAACTCAACTATCTTCAATTCAGCCAATACTTCCAGAAGGTATATTATATCTGCCCCATGCATTTGTTTGTAACGTAAACAAACTGAGTGAACAGTACAACCATCTTGGGCTGAACACTCGATTATAATACTGGCCAACCATTTATCAAGAACGCGTCTATTTAATGAACCATTTACCCGAATCCATGGACAGGGCTTAAGAACTAGTAACTGCTCCTTTGTACTAAAAATACAATTTTTTAGGTAATAATATTTAAAAACTATAAAGAAGAAAAACTACTTCAGATTGTCTAATGAGGATGTTGTAACTTCTTTAAGATCCCCTAAACGTACAACTGGTTTCGGTATCCGTCGACCTTCTTCATTAACCCTGCTATGTTTAGGCAAGGAAGCCTCTTCATCACTTAAATCGTAATCAGGTTTTCGCTTTTGAGATGCACGAGATACATTAGGAATAAGTTTTCCCATCGATTCACGTTCTAAACGTTTAATATGACGGGTATGAATAACCCACTGTCGAACGTGATTTTTTTGCACATAAACAAAAGTTGAAACACCAGCTCTTAAAACGAGAAAGTGTTGACGTAAAAGTTTTACAGCCTTTTGCAAAAACTCAACATCGGGGAAACGTTTCTAAGTAAAAGAATAGGTAAATCAAAAGTTATATATAAGTTTCAAATAAGAAATTTAAATATTCATACCAGAAGATCAGAAGCAGCAGCACCAAGTTCATATGATTCAATAAAATCATGAATTATCACAACTTGATCTTGTTCTTCGTCGGTAAATCCAAGCTCACTCATTAAAGTTCTGAGAGTACTCAGATTATTTTGTGTATACTTCCAGCATGCATCTCTGGAAAAAAGAAACAAGTAAAACTTTAATAAAAAAGAGGATGAAAGGGTAAAAGGTAAATACACCGAAATTGGACTAGGATTAGAGTCAAGTGAACATGTTTTATAAAACTTGAAACATAAAAAAAAAGTTTTGGGGAATTTTTCCCCCTATAACTTAGTAGCAACAAAAAAAATCAATCAATACTGTCCGAATACTAGATATCGAATAAAATCGAATTTTTTATTAGGAAAAATGGGGGAAGTGCTGGAGGAGGGGCACTACAACTAGGTAACTGTAAAGTGTACACCCACAGAGGAACTAAATACCTAAGTTTCATATTTTTAACAAAAATAATTACAAAATTTTAAGTAGATTTTAGTAGGCCGAACGTGTCAAATAGACAAAGAGCCCACAGCAATTTTTGGGTGTGAAGTATAGCAAAAATTCAATGATGCAATTAGATAGGTCTTTACTTTCTATTCGCAGATATGCAAGTCGCAAGCTGTGGTTGGGACGTTGCTGCAATAAAAATGCATTTTTCTCTGAAAGCCCAGATAAAAGGTACCACCTCTAAGGTGGGCCTTCGGTATGCAAGACGCACTAAGAAAATGAATTTTCAAGTGCGTCTTGGATACAAAAGGCCCCACCTAAGAAGTCTTGGACCCTCATATTCATGTCTATGGTATTCAGCTCTTTTATTCAATATAATTTTTTAAGTGCTATATCTTTTATTTGGGCTTTCAGAAAAAAATGCATTTTCAATGCAGCATTATTTTTTTATATGTACTTTTTTTTTACTATATGTACTTTACACCCAAAAATTGCTGTGGGCTCTCGGTCTTTAATTAAGTGTTTTATTTCTTCTATGATAGCACATGGCTGAGAATGTTACTACTTGCATACGTTCAGCAGTCGTGGTACTGGTGTCAGATCAAAATCCCGAATTTTAATGATTGTGTGATTAAAATGTTGTGAAACAACACAATATTGCCCTTTTAAAAATTTTATTAAAACAACACCTGTTATTTTTCCAAAGCTCAAATACGGTAAAAAAAAAAGCATGTCGGAAACAAACATTTTACATGTTATTCTGGAGAAAAGCTTTGTATGTCACCTGTGTGATTAATTAACGTGTTTTTCGATAGTTTATATGAAAACTTCAATATTTTATCTGTGATGCGTCGATAATTCGCGATGTATTTAAAAAAAATACTATTAGTATATCTCATGTTATTCCAATAGCCATTTTAAATAACATTTTAATAACAGAATATCCGAAACATACATCAATTTTACTTACTCAACAATTTTTTCCAGAATTTTATCCCTCAGCATAGCAGTTTCCATTAAAGACTGTGGTATCATAGTTTCTTTATATTTAACTTTTTCCATTGTTTCACTCTCATTCGATGCTTGAATTTTAAGAGTTGGCAAATTCACAACAAATACATCTTGAGCTCGAGCAACTTTTTCATCTTTATTCAGTTCTGGTTCATGCTCATCGTTTATCGGTACTTCGTCGCATTTTTCCAAGATATTCTTGCAGATTTCAATTAAATCAAGTGGTTTTTTTGTCAATGCAATAGAGCCTAAATCTTTCGAGTCCTCTTTGGCCAGATGATTTTTCATAAATGCTCGAAAATTTTCAAAAATTGTCAAAATATTTTCCACACATATTGTAACCGTGTTGCTCTGGCATTCGACGCCATTCATATCGCTATCGTCGTTTATGTCAAACAGAATAGTTTCTCGACTCTTAACAATTGTTTCGATAGCATTTAAATAATCTTGACTTTTCATTACACACTCGGCAGAGAAGGGACAGAAGTTGGCACCGTCTTCATCCTCGTCAGCGTTGTCATGTAATTTTTCAGCTATAAGTTTGCTGAAATCCATGTCGAATGAACGATTCAGATTTTTCAGAAAACAAAAGAAATGGATCTGCACACTGTCCATCTTGGCAATAACATCAAAAGGATGATAGTTCAGCTTATGTTTCACATTGCCTGCTTTGAATTTGACTCTTGTTGCAAGCTCTCCTAGTGCATCGAAGTGTTTAGAATATTCTGTTTGTGGAGCATTTTCTAGTATATTATGAAAATGGTCCATGATTTTCTGCGATTGGCTTGTGTTCGATTGCTGAGCCATTGGATCGATAGTAAGCATATTATTCGGAATCTTTATGTCTACCACAATCGCTTTATGCCACAAAATCTCTGCTATGAAAAACAACTGGCCTGAATGAGGAGATTTAATTTCAAACGCTGATGGCTCATGACTAAATATATGTTTTGTTGCTTGATTAAAGAATGCATAAAACATGTCCAGAACGACGTAGGGGAATCTCAGGAACATCAAACTCATTCGGAATTTGTTTGAAAAAACAAACGAAGGTCCCGTCATTTGAGTGGTATAGGCGTTAACCTGCGATTTCTTTCGAGAAACTACCAATCCATCGATTCGGGCAATCTTAAATGCTGTGTGAAGCACTTCCTCCGAATAAGTTTTGAAAATATCAAAGATTTGCAAGTTATACTGCGTCTTGTCACGAACACAACTCAAAGAACTATGCAATACATTGTTAATGGTGGCAAGTTGAAGATCAAAGCTTGTTGCAGGATTGAAATACAAGAGGGATTTGTCGTCAACGAGAGGCGTACACTCACGATACTTTTTGTAGAATTCCGTGAGCGTGTCGGGAAAGTTGCTTTTGTATTGCGGTTCATCTTGAGTGTGCTGGGCTTGCAAGACACCAAACGCATATACGAAATGCACTGCCAGAGCATTTTGAAAGTCCGTCTTAACTGGATAGAGTTCTTTTAAATCACGATAAAAAGTTTCCGGATCATAACGTTCAGTGAGATGTTCGTTGGTCTGCATGGCATGCAACCATTGTGGCAGTTCTGGTAAGTGACGATTTGTTTTTACCATAAAATGAATCCTGCGATGGCAGGCTTGCGTGGTTTTATTGTGAATGCCACACTGCAAGCGAATAATATCACGAGCAATTTTTGCCACATCACGAAGATTTAAATGCACAACCGGCACGCCAAGGAATAGAAACGTGGCTCGTGCCATTTTCAGTATTAGATCTTCTTTATGACACCATCGGGCACGTAGGGAGCGCATCTGCCTGATCGCATCTCGATCAATCGAGTCAGTAGGGAATTTGGGTTTTGCTTTCACCGAAACTATTCTTTTGCGTTTGACTACTTTGCCCGTTGATGTCGTCGCTAAGCGGGTGGTCACTTTCTTTACGTTGGATTTCTTAAGCATAATTTCATCGGCCAGCTTGGAAATTCTCGTTCGCATGTACTTGGTACTTTGTTTTTTAAGCTTCTGAGCTGCCGCTGCTGCAGCGGCGGTGTGTTTATTATTTACCAGCCATGTCCAATTGCGTTGAAACGATGAATAAAGACCCGATGCCAGACCACCTGCCCCGAGGCCATCTCCCGGTGGTATACCCGTATCCCGAAGCGCAGCTTCTTCAAAACTCGACACTGGAGAGACAATGTCATACAACGCAAGACGACGTTGTCTGTATATATTTCTTGAGTCCAACTCCACATTGTTCTTATGGACAAATCCCAACTTCGTTACCAAACAGATTTTATGCAAGCAGTTCCAGTACTGTTTAATGTCACTCATTTTCTTGAAATTAAAATCTATTTTCGAATATTCTCGGTCACCGTTAATTTTCACGTAACCTGGCTCAGAGGGTGTAGTATCAACAATTGTGGCTTTTCGATTTAAGTAAACCCAAATCTGTATTGGATCTTTTGCTTTTTTGTCTGTAACTTGAACCAAGCCCATGAATTGAAGTATTAGAATGATATTGCATAATATCCTTGACAATCGACCACGATTAATAAGACCTTGCAAGGCTAATGGCAGTTGTTTGATTACGTAATGCTGTCGAACAGGGTGTAAAAGGTATTCCATAGCCTCTTTATCTACTGTCGGAGGAACGTGGATAATTTTATTTAATAGTGAGAATGGCATTCTATCGACGACATCCGGAAAAGATATCCACCCAGGGGGTTTGCCTTTATAAACAGGTAAAGGTGTAATAAACGTCTTCCAATTGATGTTGTCTCTGTACGGAAAGATGTGATCTTCTCTCATACTATTATAAAGATCTGTAGAATTTATGTTTGGCTCTGATTGAAGCCATGTTGAGATCAGACTTTCTGTTAATGTTATTGGTTCACGATCAGGCTGCAATTCATGTAAGGTATAAAACATAAACTCATGTAGAAACCGAGCAGTCAAGAATTTTGGCGATTTCTGTGGCCCCGGCGGAATAAGACCCACGCGTTGCACTTTTTCTTTTGTGGCCTGACCAGATTTATGCGTAGGAGCACGGCATTTCCTCTCTTCCAAAAATAGAAATAGAGCATTCTTAAGCTTGAGAATCTCCTGTTTAATGATATTATGATCCATAGTGATTTTCGGATGAGTTACATAACGATACAGACGAGCACTGTCTTCACATCTTAGTGCTATTTCGAACATGTTAACAATTTTATCTCTTTGCAATCGACCAATCAATCTGTAAATAGATTTGTTGCATATTTCATCTTTGTAACCAGCTTCTTGTTCAAATTTAATTATTTCATTACGCAGCACTATAACTTGTATTATACATAGTTCATTGACTAAATTAACAATTTTTTGTTGGCGCTCAACTTGTTTGACCGTTATATCACGTGGAGTTGGTTTGAATTTATTTACTACCTCTTTAACGGTTGATGTTATTTGTTTAATGTCTTTATGTGGTTGATCTGGCTCGGGTGGAAGTTTCTATATAAATAGGAATGAAAATACGAGCATCTGCTCATTGTCATCATTATAAAAAAAAAAAATGTTTTTATTTCTAAACTTACCGGTTCGTCAATGCATTTTAAATTTTTCGTGATGTTGGCGCGGTCTTCTTTGATTTTTTTAACGGAATTTGCACAGCTAACAGCTACAATCCTACAAAAGAAAATTTTATTGTTGAAAATTATTTTTTCAAAAACTAAATATTTTCAAATAAAAACAGAATAACGAATGGATTTCTGACTTTAAAAAAGTTATATAACATCACATTAAGTGTTGCCTTTTAATGTAGTGTTGGCTTTTAATGATTGACTTCAAGTGGACTTTTTCCCTCCTGCCTAAGCAGGGAGAAATAAAACCCGCTTCCCATACAATTTTTTTTTCTTGTATCGATCCAATCTACATCCCCTAGCCTTTTGTCGATTTTCTTGCGAAACCCTGTGTTTCAAATTTATGTGCTCTATTGGGGTGCCACCAAAGAAATTATAGACATAGACATAGGTATAGTTTTATAACTTATAGTGTAGCTGCCAAGATTAATGAAATTATAAGCGAGATCAACAATTCGTTCTCCCCTGGAGTTGATTTTCCAACTCTTAAATATATTTGCCCAAAAAAAACGGACACTGCACAATATTGCTGTTGCGCACCATATCGTCGATCATAACACTCTGAATGCTTTAATTTGTAAGTGAACATCACAAAAAGGGACCGCTTACAACTAGGTACGGGGACAACACTTGGCCAGAGCGTTTAAAACATGTAAAAAAAAGCAAAAAAACAAAAAAAGTAACGCTTACATTGTTCGTCGGGACAAAATACCGCTTACAAGCACCGAAAGATGAAATGATTGTAAGTGTTGCCATTGTTTTTTAATTATTTTTTTCTATTTCGAGTCGACTATTTAGAAAATTGTCCCTCCCACCGAAACAGAGGAAATAGACCCCCTTAAATAAGATTTTCTTCTTGTCTCGACTTAACCTACACGCACTTACTTTTTGTCACTTCATATGCGAATCACCCTGTATATTCAGCTATGTATTAAAAAAATCAGTCAGTAATTTTGCATGCTACGCAAGGCAAAAAGAACCAAAATGATATAAAGAGTGATTCGGGTATGGTGTGACAAAAACCTATAGCGTGTTGGGTTGGGAGAAGAAAAAAAATCGTATGGGAGGGGGGTTTATTCCCTCCCGTTTAGCCAGGAGGGGCAATTTTTCAAAAAAAAAATGACTTAAGAGTGAAAAAATTATTAAAAAACAATGGTAGCACTAACAACGCCAAGTTTTGACTTTTTCTAAAGCCAGACATTTCTGCTTTAATTTTGTTTTTAAATAAATTTGTTTTTGTGAACAGTTTTTGAAAAATTAATTATCAAACTCAAAATAAAAAAATTGCGTTCAAACTAATTTTGCTTAAAATTTTACGTTATTAAGGCCCATTTGCTGAAACGAAACTTAAGTTTTTATGTTCAACTTAAACGCTTATGTTCTACTTTTTCCCCAGCGTAAACTGTCAAATAAGCTCTTATGTTGAACTTAAATATTTATGTTTCGTTTCAGCAAATGGCCCTAACTGCCGTAATATTCACGCCGTTTTAAACTCGGTTTAAAAGCACTTAAGCCGACTACATTTAACCGAACTAAACCGATAGAATTTAAACGACAAAATCTCGCTTAAATCGGTAATATTCCCTCCGTTTAAGCAAAAAAACTCCATTTGGTTTACGTCGGTTTAAATTTGTGAACGTCACATAGCATCGCAAGTATGAAAAAACTAAAAAAGGCTTTTCTTGGCATTTATTTTTCGAATTGTCATTTTATATTTAAATAAAATAAATAAATTAATTCGTGTCAAACACAAATACGCATTAGAAATGTCTTTCATTCCTCTTTATCGTGTTTTACGTTGAGAAAAAATGTCAACAATAACGTCCACCGCATTGCGTCCTCCAAACATTCCTTGAACGATTTGTTGCGAGTTGAATTCTTCTTAATCTGGTTGCAGTTCCGCGTCGGTCGTTAATTCGGTTTCAATATCTATCATATTATATTAAGCAATATGGCAACTAAATTCCATCAACCTAACAGCAATACCGCAGCCCAAACACCCCCATAATGCACATATAAAATGCAACAAAAGTTTTTTTAACCGCTCCAAATTGTATATCTGTCCAAACTGAATTTCATTGGTCTGGCAGCGATACCGTGAACATAACACTACTATTATGCACTTTCCTAACAAAAAAATAGTATTAGCATTTTGAAAGTGCATTATAGTGGTGCTAGGTATGAGGTATTACTGTCAGTTGATGAAATTGAGTATGGACAGTAACCACGAACTATTCTGATTTTTTTGGTTGCATTTTGAAAGTGCATTATATAGGTTTTAGGGCCACGGTATCGCTGCCAGACCGATGGCATTTAATTTGGACACATATAAACATTATGATCACAAAATTTGGAGCGGTTAATACACATAAACTTCACTCATTTTTTTGAATTTTGAAAGTGCATTACGGTGGTCTTAGGGCCGCGATATCGCTAAAAGGTCTATGGCATGTAGTTTGCACAAATGCCATGCCCACAAGTTTTGGAGCGACATAAAACACTTTGAGCAAATCGTTTACCAGCTCTCGGTCTATAAGCCTTTTCTGGTTAATTGGTCAACTCTACCCCAAAGTGTGAATAACGTGCACAAATATGATGTGTTCGGGTAGCCAGCATCGCCGAAAATCACATGATTGAATATTTTGCACTGACTGAATAAACCAATAAAATGTTGAATATTAGCTGAAACCATTTAAGCCGTACCTAAACGACACGAAAATGTCTCGTTTAAGTTGGAGTCGGTTTATCGTAGTTAAACCGATCATTCGCTTTAAAATTTTGGTTAACGTCGGTTTAAGTGAGTGAATATTACCGATTAGTCGGTTTAAACATTTTAAACCGACTTCTGAATCTAAACCGATTTTAAACGGCGTGAATATTACGGGCATAAGTAATAGTTTTGTTCTCAATACTCAATGCGCCTATCTATTTATGATGAGCCCAACTGTCGTGCCTGGGCGAAACGCATTGGACTAAAGGTCGCAAAAAATCTTCCATTTGAATTTAATTCAATACAGTCCACTAAAACAATAACAAAAATAATTTTCTTTTGTTTTTTGTTAATTCTCTTCTTCGTACATTAACCAGACCACGGGTTTACAACAACAACATATATTTCTAGGTGCAAGAATGTAACCATGTTTCCCTAGAAGAACATAATTTACAGTGCGTATGCGCTGTAGATTTCATTAAGAGTCGGTAGTCATCGACCAAAAAATTGCGTCTTAGAAAGGTACGACAGCATCTAACTGATGAGCCCAACTGTCGTGCCTGGGCGAAACGCATTGGACTAAAGGTCGCAAAAAAAAAACAATAACAAAAATAATTTTCTTTTGTTTTTTGTTAATTCTCTTCTTCCTATCAATTTATAGTCAAGCACTTAAAACCAGATGCCAAAATTTCTTCTATTTTCTGAGAAAAGTGAAAAATGATCAAATTTCGAAAATCAAAGTGGTTTTTTAAACAAATAATTTGTTTTCAATTTTTTTTTAAATTAAAATGGATCTCCATCAAGTAATGACCAACAAAATAATTAACTTACATATTCGTTCTTTGTCGGCCCATATCTTTACAATACGTTGTAACTATTTTTTGTTGAATAGCTTTTTTCATAGCTTGACGCACATTTAAGTGATTTCTTGATAAATTTGCACACAACTGAGATTGACTGCATCCTTCACTTCCAAACTTTTCAATAGCACGATAAATCTCTTCTGAAAGTGGCATATCAACATATGCATGTTTATAGTCATAGAAATCTGCAACAATTTAAATAAATTAAATAGAAAATAAACCAGTCCGTATTGGTAACAATAACAATAACAAAAATGTACGAACCGTTATTCGATTCCTTCTCCTCAATTACTTCATCATCATTAAAAAGTTCGTCTTCTGATAAGCAAGGATTTTTTAATTTCACACAAAGAACTTCCCGGTCTCCGCCAGTTTTAGAATTTATCTTAACTTCAGCCAATTCTTTAGCAGGGACATTCTTTGAATTAAATTACAAAGCAAAAATGAAAGAAACAAGTATAATTAATAAATATGAAACTTTATGCAAAATCGAAATCTTACAGAGATATCGAAAAACTTTCTAAAGAATTGCGTAGTCTGGATTTTCTTTATCATAGCGTGGTTTTCCGGAGGAAACATATGCCTGAGACTGCACATAGACATTCTTTGATTCGGTGTGTGCTTCAATGCAAAAAACATCTTTTCGATCACGGCCGTGAACGCAGTTTTGTTTTGAGTGTAGAAACGGGATAGATTCAAAAGACTAGAACCAATTAAACGGTCGGCCCGTTTCTCTGTGTAAGTTTGTCTTGTCACTAAACCAAGTTTAATTAGTTTGTTCCTATAAAACTGAAACATTTAGCCTTTATCCAAATTAATTATCAATATTCTTACTTAATATAGAAGCCAATTGCAGAATCTTTGCAGCAGTGCAGAATTGAGAACTTTCCCGCGGTAGAAATACCATTTTTGCGGGATCGCCCAATGAATTCAAGCACACAATATTGGATTGAAGTTATTTCAGCGGGTGTACTTATGTGTGCCGGAATCAGACAGCTGTAACGAAGTTTCTGACTGCCAACCATGATAAAAGTATCACCCCATTTTGATTCGATTTCTTTCAAAGTCATGCCTTTTATTTCATCATAGGCAATTGGTTTGCGAGTGTCATAATTTTCACATGATCCCATTATTTCTCCATCAGTTATTGGAACGCATTTATACAAATTGAACGGGCATTCCGTCTGCATTCGAAGAACCATAACATGTGAAATCAATCTTAACAGAAAAATAATGAATCTTACCAAAGTTAAAGGAAGTCCATAGTCAGGGTCGGTGACAGCAAATCTGTTCCATAGTTTCAATTTCTCTCGCGGCTCAGGTAGTTCATAAAAATGTAAGTAGGTATGTGCTTGCATGACTACATTCCAGACTTGAATTTGAAATCTATCAAGGAGTGGTAGCGGGAGTTCCATACTCTCCGAAAGTCTTGTCCAAAGTCCTACAGAATTTTAATATTAGCGCAACCATTTTTGGTTTGTTAGCAGTTAATGTATAAATTCACCAGATATTGTTATTCCTTCTAATCCTTCAAGTCCAATTTCATCGAGAATCAAAGATGCTAAGGTTTTTGATTGCGAAAACGCCATTGTTTTTCTTTAATACTATTATTCAATAATAAAATAATAACATAATTTTATAGTTTTGTTTATTTATTTTTCAGAATTGTAGAAGTTATGTCGTTTTTCTTTCAGCCAAAAAAAATTGATCCCTGCGAGGGATTTTGATCCCGGACAAGTTTTGGCATTTCATTCAACCAAAAAAAATCAATCCCTGACAATTCGGGATCAAAATCTCTGATCCCGAATTAAAGAGAGATTTACACCTACATGAAACACGCACTTGCACACACACTATTTATAAAACGTCATTTTGTGCTTTTGTGTGATTCTGTGAATTTTCTATTTCATTTGCATTCCGTTTTTGATTCTTTGCCTATCAAAATTATTTTGTGCTTTATTAAATTAAAATTATTTTTGACAAAATTAAATTTGACATCCCACACATACATTTGCAAACAAAAAACAAATCCAATCTGCGTTTCTTTTGCCAAGAAAATTCGTGATCCGGGATCAAAATCCCTATTTGCAAAAGAAAAACGACATTAAGCTCCTGGCGACAAAACATATGTTATCAGAGCTTCCAAAACAGTAATGAAGGTATTCAGTCGATAAATATTTACTACCCTGCCGACGCATTATTCTGCTGATGATGCAATGGCCGCGTTCGTTCAACATTGCTTGCAAGCTAGGGGCCAGTAGCTATCATTAAAATTCATCATTGAAAATATTCATGATGTATTTTAATACATTTAGGATGTAAAATCTTTGATTATTATGATGAAGAAATAAAGCTTATGACTTAATTAATATATCTGGCCAAAAAAAATTTCATTTCGGCCTAACCGTTCTCATGAAATGACTTAATTATTTCAATGATCATTGATAAGGTAGTGCAATCATTGAAAAAATTAAAGTCAATTTATGTGGAAGGTTGGACCCAAACGAAATTTTTTTTTCACAATAAATATTACTTGAGTCCTCAACTTCACAGTGGCATCAAAATAATTACTGATTTCGCTTTTTAAGTGCCCTAAATCTTAAATTAAAAATTTTCAATGATGAATTTCAATGATAGCTATAACTGGCCCCTAAGGCTATCCACACCTATCCCAAAAATTTTCAAATAGCTTGAGTTGTTGTTTCATCAGCTGACAATCTGACATCAGAAGTTTTTAAGGTTAAGGCTGTTTCACAATGCGACGAGAAAACGAGACGTCATATTTTTCTCGTTATAAAATCGTTCCACAATTCACAATGCAGCGAGCTCTTTACACCGACAGCGTAGAATTATTCGTGTTTGTCAGTGAATTTGGGAAATAAAATACAAAATTAAAAAAAAAGGAAAATGAAAATGTTAAAACAAATGCTTTTAGTGCTTTTGGGAGTGTTTATTTACAAAAAAGCAAAAGGCAAAAAAGGCCAAGTGTGAGCAGAAGAATACGGTGGGAATGTTAATGAAGAAAAAATTAATTAGACGCAAAATAAAAACATTTATTTTCTCGCCATTTTCTGTATTTTATTTATTTATCTACAGAATTAATAAATATAAATACACGAGTCGATTTTTGGCATAGTACAGTTGCTGTGCCATTTGCGACTTGCCGCACGGTTAAAGTCGACTGAGGGTCTACTTTTTTTTGTTTACTGTAGTCACCTACTGCCAATCGAAATACAGCAGTCAATTTACATTGAATACGACCTGGGGGCCGATTCTGGTTTTGTGAAAAAGTGAATCGAATGAATCGTTTTCACATTCGCTCTCATGCATTGCTTTTACTTTTTCGATTTATTTTACTTAATTTCGCTTGGTCAGTAAAGCTTAATCAAACCTTGCTTTCAAGAAACGATTTGAGACGGTGTCAACCTATCCCAAAAATTTCAGATACATAAACTTATATACAGATACATTGCATGAGCTGTTTTTGCACAAGGATAACAACAACACCAAGCTAACCCAGATCCTACCAAACCTCAAAATGTTTTGATTTATGTACCTATACTAAAAATTAAAAAAATTAATTTAAATAGGAATGTGATTTTAAAAAATTATGATCTTACGAAAATTTCGCAGTTTTTGGATTTCTAACGATATTGGGCACTCCACTTCGAAAACTTTGGTTATTAATTAAGCCAACATCATAAACAACTCAGCGAAAATTCAGAACTACCGGACCTGAAGCAATATAGCCCTCCTATGAGAAGACAAGGTTAGTGGACTATACACTACAGGGTGATTTACCTAAGGTGTGACAAAAAGATAGAGCGTGTAGGCTGAGACAAAAAAAAACCGTGCGATCAATTTCCCCTGTTTAGGCGGGAGGGGCAATTTTCTAAAAAATCTACTTAGGGTGACTTGCACAAAACGAACGGATAAATACATTAAACTGAGGATAACTATCCCAGTTTAAATAAATAAATAAAAACTTCTCATATTTTAATTGCACGAACGTAAAATATATAACAAGTGAATAAGAATATTTGTTCAGTATCACCAACACAAAACACATTGAAAAAAAAAAACAAAACAAATTCGTAAATTTGACGTCTAAGCTATTCAGAGTTTAAATTTCCATCCAGAGAACGAGGAAAAGATAACTTTATACACTTAGACCAAAAATATTTTGCTACAACATGATTTGATTCAAATAAGTCAGCTATTTTTAGTTATATATAAATAAGGAGTTACTGCTGTCAAAAAAAAAACTTCTGTGCAAGTGGACTTTAAAATAGAAAAAAATGCTATTGAAAACATCAGCAGCACTAAAAATTTCATGCTTTACTTTTTTTAAAGCTAGAAGTCTGTTTTTTATTATGATTTTAATTCAAATTATTTGAGAGAATATTTTTTTTTTTGTAATAGTTTTCAAACCCAAAATTCAAAAAAAAAACATGTGTTGAAATTAGTTTTGTTCAAAATTTTAAGATATTAGCCTAGTTCCTTTACTTTGAAACTCTGTGATTTTCAAAGTTTATATACAAAATAAAATTGCAATAAAATGCACAGAAAATCACAGAGTTTCAAAGTAAAGGAACAGACCTATTAGGCAGTATTATTTTTTTTTTAATATTCAATGCTCTTATCATTTTCCCTCCCAAACAGGGGAAAATAGACCCCCCCTCCAGACCGATTTTTTTTCTTGACTCCACTCAACCTACACGCTCTAGCTTTTTGTCACACCTTAGGTGAATCACCTTGTATATAATTATAATGAGTTGCATATCAGAAAATAATTTTGGTATCTATGCTTTTGAAGAACTCTTCACTGTTCTATCAGAAATCAAACAAAAAAACATTAAACGAAAACAAAGCAATTTTGCCATGAATTTTATCATTTTGTACCACAGTATGGAAGGGGAGGCGTCACGAACATTTGACGCCCATTACCATCCAATATAATATTAAACGTGAAGACTAAATTCACAAATTAAAGGTTATTTTTTATTCTTGTCTCGCCAGAAAGTTTGAAAATACATATGTACTATGAAATAATTTTGAGAAAGGTAATTTCATATATTTCGGAAGGGGTTTGAACCCCACAAATCTCCTATGTGTTCGCAAAAGACGTCATCTTTTAAAAAGACGAAGTAGCTTTAAAAAACAAAGTTGCAAATAAACAAACTACCTACAATGTTCTTCAGTATTAAAATGATTAAATTTTATATTTCTGATATGTAACATAATTGTGTATAATGTATTGTGTTATAATTAAACCTAGAATACGATATGGATAATAATTTAAAATCTATTTAGTAGCATTATAATAGCAACCTTTTAGTAATCTCACCGACAGCAATATACTCGTTTTATTCCAATTAACTATTATGGGCTTGAATATATTCTTATTATTATTGCATTTTGCATACTAATTGCCTCCTACGAATCAAATTATTATTTGCTCTTTTGTCTTTTCGCTAAAACGCTATAATATGGTGAATACGGTGCCCACGTTTAGGTTTTGGTTTATTTTATTCAAGAATAAGACAATGATTTTTTACGAGAATTTAGTGCGGCTACAAATCCAACACAACACATCCGTTCTTCTATATTTTCTTCAAAATGATACCAGATTTTTTATAAGCGTTGTCTTACTTTAGACGACTTCCGTTCAAGTTATAAATAAACATTTTCAATTATTGCTAAAGTGATTTAACTTTTTATCTTATTTTAGACAATGGAACAGATTTTCTGAACCTTGACATAAATAATATTTTTTTAATTAAATAAAGCATATTTCAAACTTCGAAATACATACTTGACAACAGCTCATTTTAAATTCCTCGGTGCAATGTGCAAATGGTTATTCGGTAACTGAAGTTATATTTTGTTTGAGGCATTTTGTTCTCTTTACTTGTTAATAATATCATCGATTTTTTCTATTGATCGTGGATTTACGTGTTAAATATTGATCAGATATCTAACATTGATAATAAATGTGTGATAGGTATTTTGTATCTATAGTAAAAAGAACTTTCCAAGTTGACCGCCACAAATATTGAACAAAGACGATTAACCCATTTGATTCAAATTAATTCCATACCTGAATCTAAATACATATGTACATATATGGACTGTTGTGTTTGCAATTTCATTAGAATACAAATATACTTTATGTCTTGTTAACTTGATTTATTTACATATTTTAATTTACATATGTTAAACTGCATCTAGAAAATAGATTTCACTTTATAGATATTATGTTCTTTCATTTAAGACTAATTTTATCTTACAGCCAAATTAATAAACCTGGAATAGTGAAGGTTTAGACTTTATTCCATGGACTAAGTACAAAATGTTATCAATAAAACAAAACTTCTACTAAAGTGACGTTTACTAATTGTAAACTAAATCACCGAAGAAGGTGGTTTTACGAAGGAATAAGAACCAGATGTGTGAATTTATTCTGAAATAAAAGTTAAGATTGCAAATTTAATTTCGAATACAAATAATAATGTCTTATACACCTTTTTATCTAATTTGCAACTATTGGACAATCAGCCAACAACGACAAGAAAAAGTTAAGTATGCAGAACCATAAATAAATCCAAAATATAGGTTTTTCAAAGAATATATAAGGAAACTCATAGCAATTGTTTTTCCCTTAAAATAAAAACAAAACAAACCAAAACAAAAGCAACAGATACAACACAAACAATTATTGAAAAATGATAATAAATAATTTTGACATGATATATACAAGAGAATTCTTAGGTATGCTTGGTAACTTGAGCTTTATTTTGTTGTTTTTTTTTTTTTTTTTTTTTACAGATTATCACACTGAAAGTCTTATATATCGGTTAACGACGTAGAAAAGGAGTAGCATCACGAAGACTAACGTCACGTTCTTGCAGATATTATACTTTTCTCAAATTTTTGTATGCAATTAGAATAAGTACTTTTATTTAAACGTATGGAAAAGTTTTAGGCATTGCGCAAACCTAAGCGATGGCGATAGCGGTGGCGGTGGCGATGCCGCACATGTAAATCAATAGGAAGGCTCACATCTACGCGATATGTGGATTGCGATTAGGTTCCACTGCTGCGTTCAACCAAGCGACTTTTACTGAACGCAGCACGCACCATTTGATCGCAGTATGCCACGATATTTGAATTTTTTTGTGAAAATATTAACAACATTCAAATGAACAATAATTTAGAACATTATACAGCAGATCAATAAAATTAAAAAAAATCCAAATTTTGTTCAATTTTTTGCACAAAGAATACAAAACATAAAAAAGCATACAATTTACGGATAAAATTGTTGTCCGGGTCGATTTATTGAGCCAGATTTATCTGCTACTGATTTTTTCTCACTTTTTGTATGTTGTTTTGACAACTTGCCCGTCACAAAATGTATCGCAATATCGTGTTGATGTGAGCTGGATCGCACCTTGATCGCGCGATAAAGGCTATCGTGATCGCCACCGCCATAGCTTAGGTTTGCGCATAGCTTTATGTTTTTCCATCAGATAATAGTTTAAATTTTATCTTTTTTTTATCCGTATCGCAGTAAAAGATAACAAAAGCTAATAAAAAACAACACCATAATTGAGTTAAGATTGGAAGTCTGGAACTTAGAGTGAATAAATAGAAACGCTTCAAAATGAACTTCATTTCATAAAGGTGAAGATTTACTTCCTTTTAAATAAAACAGGACAATCGGTATTAAATTTAATTAACAATTGAAAATCTTTTAATTATTATATAAATTTAATGGAGAATAATTAATTCAATTTTTAAATTCATTTTCAACAAAATATCGATTGTGTGGCATTGTTAACGAGAAAGTCGATTGAAAAAAGGGTCATACGGAATGTGCCTTATGTTAAAATATTTGCACTAAATGTTGTTCTTACCAAAGAGTACAAGAAAAACTGGAGTTTTTTTTAGATCACAAAGGAAAAACATCTTAGGTAAACTAAATTTTCAAAAACTTTTCAATATATGGGTAGTAGCAATCGTCCCACACTGTAAAATTCTTTAAAACTCCTTTGTATCGTATCCAAAGAATGATAGTGGCTAAGTTAAAAAAAATTATAATATTCTCAAATAAAATTCCAAAAATTCAATTTTTAAAATCATTATATTTTTATGAAATTCTTTAAAAAGCAATTTAATTCTTGTTTATTGAATCGAAATCATTTATCCAATTACTCTTACTCCTCCAACCAATCCTGGAGCAATTAAACCGGGAACACCAAGACCTCCGACAACCACACCAGGAGCAGCCAATGGGACACCCAATGGTGAAACGGCAACGCCACCCACAGCGATTGGTCCAATAACTGATGCTGACGCTACTGCCAAGCAGAAAAGAACGAAGAAAATGAAAGCCTATAAACAAATTTAAAATAAATGTATAATATTTTGTAATTAAAGGATTTTCTCTTTTTAATAAATATTATTTTTGTTATACCTTCATGTTTTGATAGTTGTTTTATTTGATTTATTACTGACTTGATTGATTATCGATTCAAATATGATTTCTTCTCATTTCATCTGCTCGTATTTATACCTAAGTTATTTAAATGGAAATTCATGTGTGAAATTGCATCATAGAATAATCTTAACTTGAAACCAGAAATATGGAGTAAGAAAATAAAAATGGAAAAATGATAGAAGTTTGTATGTAAGCTGATTTATCATGATTTCATTACCTTCTTTTGATACACCTGAGTGAACATTAGTTTTTAGAGATAAAAATGTTTTAACATGTTGGAGTGGCTCACTTAATACAGAACGTTTAAATTAAAGGCGTTATTGCAATAAAATGATACAACAATATTCTTTTTAATTTCGTTTATTAAGGAGGTCCCAAAACCAACACGAAAAATTCGGAGTGACGACGAAATGTTCCCCTTTTTTAATTTATTTGCATGGTGATTAATGAAGTTGCCCACACTGACTGGTAGGATGCGAATCTGGGAACTTTTTTTTTGTCGTTGTACAATCGCTCTGAATTTTTTTTGCCGGTTTGGGAGAGCCTTAACTGGCTGAACAGAATGGAATGACTGAACTAGAGCCGCAGACGGAACTGGAAGAGCTGTCAAAAAGTGTCGTACGTTATTTTTTTTACATGTCTACAATGGAGCTGTACAGCTTTGAAAGTATTTTGAAGAAAAACAAAAGAATATTCTTGTGTACAAGCTCAGAATTCACATTTTTTGTTTCCAATAATTTTCCTTTTAATAAATAATTTTTTTCGCGATACAAATAACCACAATATTTTTTCCGGACCCAAAAAGTTGTTTTTTTTTCTTCATACAATTTGAATCGTCAAAAGTGCCGTACGTGAAAAGTTAAAAGTTGGTGAACTCTTCCGTCTGCGTCTGCAGCTCCGTATGCGTCTACGTTCCGTTGTGTTCGCAACATTGAATTTGCGTGTATTCAATATTTTGACAGCTATTCCAGCTCCGGCTTCAGTTCCGTCTTTTCAAAAAAATTATTTTAAAAGAATTAATTTTTGCAGATCGTTGATGGGATAAATTTGGAAAAGGAAGGTTGATACGTATTAGGTAAACAGGAGATTAAATCTCCTGCAACCGAGCAGTTCCAGTGCTCCTAAGCCTTAACTAAATTTTACAACTTTATTACATTTCGCTATAAAACGGACCCCGGGCAGAATCCAGTTTTTGCCTAGCAACTGCTTTAACTGCTTAACTGTTTAATAACTACCATGCTGTATAGATAATAGAAGTGTTAACATAAACACCCACAATCGACCTACTGTGTAAATTCGGCAGACCATCCAAACTATAGATCAAAATGAAAATTCATCACCACAACACAATGAACAAAAAATGAACAACCTGCATCGATTCCACAACCGATATATAGCTCCTTAGAAGAATAGGTAGTTGATCTTCCCGTGATATAGAAAATAAATTTAATAAAAACTGCTCCAAAGTGTAACTATCTAATTTATATTTTACTTGCTATGCAATAATTTATGGATACTAATTTATTATATTTTAAATAAAAAAATCTGTGCTAATTTTCTATAATCGCCCTTTAAGGCCCATTTGCTGAAACAAAACTTAAATATTTATGTTCAACTTAATAGCTTATATGTTCTACTTTTTTCCTCAGCGATCAGCGTAAACTGTCACATAAGCTCTTATGTTGCACGGTATATTATATTAAAGGTAATATCATTAGCGTTTTCATATTTGTTCTGTTCTGCGCATGTACAATAATGGTGGATCCAGTGCCCATGTCAAATTTCGATATTTGTTGTTGTTTTTAATATTGCGGTGTGGTGTGAAGTGAAGTCTGTGGGAGCACTCGAGCAACCATATTTTAATTTATGACAACTTGCGCAAGATATTACCTTAGATTTGTGTACTGTGCTTATGTTGAACTTAAATATTTAAGTTTCGTTTCAGCAAATGGGCCTAAGTGTTTTGTATTCAATTACTGTAGACACCTCGATACAGTGAAGTTATTAAAGCCAAGCATGTACAGTGTACACTATATGCAGCTGAAATATTCTTGTTAGGTACTGACGAAAAAATGTCAACAAAAAAAATCTCTATATATAGTGACTTTTTGTTCACCATTTTAGAGTAGTGTGTATGAATATTTTTGTGTTCACTTTATTTGATACTCTACCGATATATAAAAGAAGTAGAGAAGAAAAGCCTACCTACTTAAATAATTTAAAATATAAAAGAAGTAAGTTTATATAAAAGAAAAAAAAAGAAAGTTCTTCATAAAAATCATTCTGAATACAATTAGTTAAATATTTCAATACAAACCCGTAATAATGATTTCATTAAATATTAATATCTTATTTAATGTAGAGTGTATTCGCTTTTTATAAACTTGTACTTTATAATAAGTAGGTAGTTTTTAATTTCTCATATAAAAATTTAAATTTCCCGTAAAACTTGTATTAATATTGCACCTAAACGTTTATATTGACTACGTGGCCTCTAATTATTTCTATTTAACAAAAAAGTACAAAATAAAACATAGATTATTTTGTGCTTTGTTTGTCTTTTTCCTCAATTCTCACTCCTAGAACGGTTAGTTTTATATCAAACAATTATACAATTACAAATTTATGTTTCCTTAAGTAAATAAAAGAGCTGACACAAGAACTATTGTTTTTGATTTGTAGGGTTTACTTGGATGTTACCCATTTTTATTTGCATTTTATTTCATAGTTGTGGACACAGTTCTTTTGGGAGTTCTTATTTCTAATCAAAGTAGTTTTTGTGAAGAAGTAGGACGTTCGTTGCGGAAAAAAAAATATTCTAAGAAAAATCGTCTCCGCCATCAGAGTTATTAAAGAATGCACTATTTTGGTATTTCATTCTTTGAAATCCCATTTATTTAACTGCACCTTGTGATTGCAATACTACTTTTAAGTTTTTCTACTTTAAATATTTTCTTCCCAGTCAATCTGAAATAAAAAAAAATCAATCTTGAAGTCTTTATTTATGTAATCATTTTACGCAGTTAAAAGACTTAAGTTAAAAAAATAAAACGCACGACTGGATCGCACAAACTTCCTCTTGTAGTAAAAGTTTCTTCGAATTTTAAAGATTGAGTGTATTAAAAGTAAATAAATTTTTTATGGGAGCCTTAAGCTTAAACTAGTTTTGGAGAAAAAAAATTAAAATCGTAGGAGCGGTTTTTTTTTTAAATTAGTTTTTTATATATAAAATTTTGTAAACATTTTTAAGAGAAAAAATTGGGACACAATTTTCTTAGTATTTATTTATGTCGACTTAAAAATTATATTTCGAAAAAAATTATCTACCCATTTTGGAAATATAGAATTTTCAAAAAAAAATGGCAGATCGTAGACCATACTAATATTAGTATTTACAACAATTTTAATGAAAATCGTAGGAGTCGTTTTCGAGAAAATTTATATTTTCTGTAACGGTTTTTAACATTTATATGGAAGAGGTACCGTTAATTTTGACTATAAGAAAAAGTTTTTTTCATAATATTTTAGATAATGTTAAAAACTGCTTGTTACCAATGTTACCAAATTTCATAAAAATCAACCAAGTCGTTTTCGAAATATTTGGTTTAAAAAAAAAAATATTTGAAACTTTTTTTGAAAATCCAAAAAAAAGTTTTTGAAAAATTATGGTATACAAAACTATTTAAATTTTTCAGAAGATTCTCCATAAAAAAAATTATCAAAATCAGTCTATTCCTTTTCTAGAAAAACGAAAATAAAAAAAATGGTTCTATGGGAGGTACCATTTAAAACCATTTTTTGGAAATTTTATTTTTACAAAAAGGTAGCATATACCTAATTGATTATTTTTTAGAAAAATCTGTCGAGCCATTTTTGAGAAATATAAGATTTTCCAAAAATGCTAAAAATGGCAGGTACCGTTATTTTTGGTCCTAAAAATAAAAGGAAAAAAAAGTCTCGGGGTAATGTCCCGAAAACACTTTATACCAAGTTTAATTAAAATCGGCCCATGGGTTTAGGCTGTAGGCAAGTCCACAGACAGACAGACAGACAGACGGACAGAATTGTGAGACCCACTTTTTTCGTCTTCCTTACCATCGTAATGTCAAGTTTGATTGTTATCTCGAGTTCAAGTATATAAGACAGTATAATTAAAGACTTGACTGCGGAATTACCTTTTGAAGTTAAAATACTGAGGTGATTTCAAAAAGCTTTAAAATGAGTCTCTTAATTCAATTCACTGCATTTTTTAAATTATTGCATTCTTGTACATTTCTACCTGCCATTATTCTAATAATCCAACATGATGCTCTTTATAATTTAAAAATTTTAAAAATAATAAACAAATAGGATCTTTTAAATTCCATAAATGTTCATATTAAATATGTTTCAGAAAAAATAAATGCAATCAAAAGAATATTTAAGTGAAATTAGAGATTTTATTTATTGCGAAAAGTAAAATAAAAATTATATTGTCAGCAGTATTTTGGGTCATGCGATTTGATTTGAATAGTTCTATATGAAATTAACCAATAACTCTGACGGCCCCAACATGTCCAACAAGACCTGGGGCGATGAGTCCGGGAACACCCAATCCACTAACAACAACACCGTGACCAGCCAATGGCACGCCCAAATGAGAGACAGCAACTCCACCCAATCCAATTGGTCCAATGACTGAAGCTGAGGCGACGGCCAAGCAGAAGAGGGCAAAGAAAATGAAGACCTTAAAAAAACATTTTTTTAATTTTGAAATAAAATTTTCGTTTGTTAGTTTTTATTAACCTTCATGATGATAGATTTATTTGGTTGACTGAGCTGACTGGATGTCGATTCAATTATGATTTAAACTTGGGTAAATTGCTCATATATATATGAAAATCCATTGTAATTTCTATGCAAAATTGCATCATTAAAATTAACATGCCTATAAGAAAGGAGTTCAAGAGGTTTAATTGTATGAGGTTCAAGATTTTCTGATTAGTTTTTTTTGCTGGGGAAGTATAAATTCTATTTTTAATTCAAAAACTATAAAAAACTTAAATTTGGAAGCATTAATTTAGAATACATGTATACGATAAAATTCAAATATTATATAGTTAGGATATATATGGGCGCAAAATTTTAAACAGCCTGATGCTAAGGTATTAGCATGATACTACTTAACAATTTTCTAACTTTAAAACTCTTTACTAAAATATTGTTAGTTTTAAACATTTTCTAACTAGTATCATACTAAACCTATTTTTCTAGCTGAACACGCCTAAAACAGTCCCAGTTCAACCCATTTTTGCATTTGTAGCTGCCAAAGTGAAACTTGGATTTAGTATGTTACTAAAAAGATGAAATAGACATTTCGCGATTTTAACTTTAGTAAAATGTTAAAAAGATATTACGATGCTTACTCGTTTAACGTTTGGAAAAGCCTGTTTTTAACCTAGCATCATACTAAAAATGCTTTCACATCATACTAAATCATCTAAAATTTTGCGCCATTGTTATTTTATTTTTCTAAAAAAAGAAGCCTGCAGCTTTAAAAATTTTTTATATTCGATGTATTAGTAACTTTAAATTTGAATATTTTCCAGTTAAATGTCTTTAAAACCACTTTGGCAGCTACAGTTACAAAAATGGGTTAAACTGTCACTGTTTTAGGTGTGTTCAGACAGAGTTTCTTAAGAAAATAGGTTTAGTATGGATACTAACTAGTTAGAAAATTAAATTTACGTATTGTAAGAAATAAAATAGCCTTATTCCTTATTGGTTCCACGAGAACATATTTATAGTTAGAAAATGTTTAAAAATAAGAATATATTAGTAAAGAGTTTTAAAGTAAGTTCGAAATTTGTTTAGTAGTATCATGCTAATACCTTAACATCAGGCTGTTTAAAAAATTGACCCATTGGCGCAAAAGTTTAAACGGCCTAATATTAAGGTATAAGCATGATACTAATTAACATTTTTCTAACTTTAAAACTCTTTACTAAAATGTTCTTAATTTTAAACATTTTTTAACTAGTGTCATACTAAACCTATTTTCTTAATAAATTCCAGCTGAACACGCCTAAAGCTGTGACAGTTCATACTATTTTCACATTTGTAATTGTCAAAGTGACATTTCGAGTTAGTATGATACTAAAAAGAAAATAGGTATTAGGGGATTTTAACTAGTAAAATGTTTAAAAGATAATACGATGCTTACTCGTTTAAAATTTCTAAAATCCTGTGTTTAGCCTAGCATCATACTATAAATGTTTTTAACATCATACTAAATCGTCTAAAATTTTGCGCCATTGTTTCCAAAGTTTGGTTTAATTTTGTATAACTATCAACTAACCTAAGTTCAGCAACACACAAATTTTAACTTTTTATGCTTTTTAAATATGAGAACGCAAACGTTTCGAAAGCTTTCGTGACATTTTTTACGGGGCGGCTATAGTTTGTTGTTGAAGTGTTTTTTTTTTTGTAAAAAGATAAATTAAATGCGTCTTTGGTTTATCCCTATGGGTTTTTTAACAGCAAAATGTGAACGTTTTTCAGAAATTTCACGTTACCAAATAGACCTAATATATGGGAGTCCGAAAATAAGAAATTTTTGAAGACCAGTTTTCGAATTTGAAAGGGTTTATTGCTGGCTAATTTATGGCTATAGCTCCCAACTCCACCGGAATAGTTAAAATGAATAAATTGGGCGGTGCGATAGCTAGTTAGGAATTAGGGCCGATTGACTAACAAGTAACAAACCATTCCACAAAGTTTTCGGAAGCAAGCGGAAAACGCTTGCTGTTCTATAATTAAATAATTTAAATTATATTTAGTATAGATGTACCTACATATATACCATGTTTGTATAAATAGGTTCATTTAAATGAAGTTTGCAAGTTTTATATAAAAAAATAATAAACCCATCATAGAGATGGGCTAAAATTAGATTTTTTTACAGCATGAAAAAGTTTTTTGTCACATTCTCTTTCCCTATCTATTAACGATCAGAATCAGTTACTCAAATTCTTTTGCAAACGATGAGTATCTTCAACTTTTTTAATTTGTTTCTAGATTCACGCACCTCTTCTTAGGTTGTAGAACTTCAAAAGCAGTGTATTATAGTATGATAGTCTATTGAAATGCTACAAAATTTTGGCCGAACCTTGCATTTTGTACAGGAATAATTTATTGTTTGATAGATCTGTAGGAGGGATCAGTGAGAGTGTAAAAACGAGTGAGGGAATGTAAAAAGTTCTTCCCAATATTTGGAGAACCATACATTACACAAACAAAATTTTACCACATTTGTGTAGAAAATTGAGTTTTCTAAAATGTATGTTAAGGAATTTTTATATCGTAAAATTGAAAACAAAAAAGTTATAATCAACAAAAGGTGACCTATTTCCTTTATAACTTATTTACAAGTTATTATTAAAATAACAAATCAATCAAAACCCACTATACCATTTAAATTTAATACAAAATCTCCAGTAAAATAGTTGATTCTCCTTTTGTGATATAGAAAGGTTCGTTATCTACTTTGGTGTTTTTCGAGTGTTAAGGTTTACCTAAATACTTTTTGCAAAAAAGTTGCAAATAGTGGAAAAGTGTACATGTAGGGTGATTCGTATAAAGATATTACAAAAATCTAGAGCGTTTAGATTGGATCAGGACGAGACCAAATTCTTATGGTAAGAGTGAAAAAAAAAATTAAAAAGAACGGCAGCGCTTAGAGTATTCAGATAATAAAGGTATAAAAAGTATAATGCAAACAAAAATAAATGACCACTTTTTGAACCACTTTTCTGAAGCATTAGGTACATACTTATTTTTTCTTCCTCAAAAAACTAATAGGTTTATCGAACTATAAATAGCTATGATAGCCAGTATGGTATGTGTATACGAACATTGTACTTTTGTTCTTGTATTTGATCTATCATTTCACATCGATTTTATCAAATTCATCTGATTTGAATAAACATATAGACATCTCTAAGGCGCATGATTTTCTTTTTCACTTTTCCTATTTGCTTTGATTTTAAAAAGTTTTTTTTTTTAAAACTCAATATTCCAAAGACGACTTTATTTAACTTGACATCAATCGGTTTTTTACAATATCTAGAATATTTTAAACAAAAAAATATTTTTATGTTCAAACTTAACATTACCTTCCATACAACTGGTTTACAAACCGATAATTGAAATCAATTTTTTTTTTCGAAAATACTATTATTAGTACCTACGGTCTACCTTTAAACAAAATTGTCGTACTAATTTTTTTACACAATTTTATACATATGGGTCAATATTTCAAAACATTAATATTCTGCGGTAAAGCGTTAAAAAAGTTTAAAAAACATATTTTTTTTTTTTTCAAACTTTTATCGAGAAACGTTTCTCAAAAACTCTTTTAAAGTGGACTTGGAATAAAAAAATAAGAATACAAATTTATATTACCTCCGAAATTTTATTTATAGAGTTATACAAAATTTAGTTTGAGGAATTTATGTCAGTTGTCCCCAGCAAAACTGTCATTTCCGTGACAAGAAGGAAATCGGTTAGAAATTGGAATTAACGGCCGCAGAATAATTTTCTGAGATTGCATAACAACGGGACCCAATTGTTGTTTAGGAATATTGTAGATAAACACAAAAAATACTATTAATAGCAAATTTTATGTACTGTAGTAGATATAGGCGTTCCAAGCTTTCGTGTCCCAAATTAGTCATTAGCATGGAAAATGTGTTTTATTGATATAGTGTCATAATTAAATCCAATGGCGCAAAATTATAGACGATTTAGTATGATGTTAAAGCATTTTTAGTATGATGCTAGGTTAAAAACAGGCTTTTCCAAATTTCGAGTTAGAATCGTATTATCTTTTTAAGTCGCCAAATGTCTTTTTTATCTTTTTAGTATCATACTAAATCCAAGTGTCACTTTGACAGCTACAATTACAAAAATGGGTTGAACTGTCACTGTTTTAGGCGTGTTCAGCTAGAAATATAGGTTTAGTATGATACTAGTTAAAAAATGTTTAAAACTAAGAATATTTTAGTAAAGAGTTTTAAAGTTAGAAAATTGTTTAGTAGTATATCATGCCTTACATCAGGCTGTTTAAAATTTTGCGCCAATATGTTTTTCAATGCATGTGTTTTCTTAGGCATTTCATAATAAAATAAGTTTCAAACTAAATATTTAGTAAAACTCGGTTTTGTTTGTAAAAAATACACTTCGGTGTCATTTCTATGTGGTCATTTTCATGGTTTTCCGTGACATAAATGGTAATGACTGTTTGCCACGGAAATGACGTTTTGAGTTAAATTACATAAATTTGTCAAATATTTGTAAAGTTTTTATTTAAAATTGGTATAAACGGTGAATATATCTAATCATCATCGCACTTAGCAAAACTGGAAACAAAAAAAAACTAGAAAACAATAAGAGAAAATTTCGCACGGAAAAATAATTTGCGTCGCCGGAAGAGAAGGTTAGAGAAGATCCTTTAAAATGCCAAAAATAGAACAGTTAAAAGAGCTTTATGAAATCGGGTATAAGCCGTTATATGTACATACATACACAATTTTCAAGAGTCGTTCAATTGTCACAGATTGGCTAAGAGAAGGAAAGATCTAAGCTATTTCAAACCACATATGTATATACGAATTAAAAAGTAATTACAAACGCTGTTGCCGGAAAAATTCTCAAAAAGTACAATCTCTTAACATCTTATAAATAGGCTAAAATAAATTTTGTGGTACCATTTTCTCAAAAAGTATTTGACCGATTTCGATGAATTTTATATGGTTGGAAAGCCACAATTGCGAAGATGTGCAGAATGTACTTGAGGAGACATGCATTTACACACTGTGGGTCATTTTTGTTTTTGTACTGTCGAACACTGTGCATATTTCAAAAAAAAAAAAATTAAAAAAAAATTGTTTTTCTTCAATATTTTCAAACAAATTGTTTGTTAAATTGAAAGTGTCGAATTTCCACACAGGACGATACTAGTATTAAATAATTGGCGCCATAATCTATACTATATATTATATTTTATATAGTTCAAGGTCCAAAATATTGAAATATTGACCCATATAAAAAAAAACAATTTTTTTTTGAATATCAGCAATTTGTACAATTGTTGGCTCAAAATTGGGTAAACAAATCAGATGGTATACATTGTGTTGCTTTCAAAACAATTTAAAAATAAAATAAAATGTAGCTTAATATATTTTTGTCTTCAAAGTTATACACAAAAAAGATTCCAACAACTTTTTTTTGTTAGGGAAATTGATTTTTAGGGTGCAAACTTCACAATATAAGTTATTCGGTTTGATCATAAATAGAGTGCTTATATTTACTTTAGATTAGTTAGATTCTCTTAACATCTAAAGAATCCCATTCTAACGTTCTTAAGTTCTAACTCACCGGAATACTTCTTATGATTCCTAGCTTTATTTTACTGATTTAATGAACCTGTTGATCTAATTAAATTAATACATCTTATTGTTAGTGAAAGTAGGAATAGATAAATTATTTTATTATTTGTTTCCAGATATTAAATCAAACATATCAAACCCTTGTGATGCATTTGCATAATGTATAAATTAGCCACTGAAATCTTTTTGTAAAGTAGATTTTATTCTATAAACGTAACCCAAGACCCACAGAGGTCTAGGTTCTTATAAACATATACATATATATTTTGCACAAATGAACATATTGCCACTTGGAGACTTAATTAATTGTGGAGCATGACATTTGTTTTCCTGCCGCCCACCAAAAACCTGATTTAAACTTAAGACAACAATAAAAGTATTAACATTGAGATCTTGTGTTTGCCACGGGACAAGTTGATCACATTACACCTATGGGATAGATTTCAATATCACAATATCTACACAGGTATACATAGATTCTGTTTCTGATAGTCAAATAGTTATAGTACCAAATCAGCTGCATGAAAATGATGCAATGGCTTAATACAATTACAATACCATGTCGATACTATATAATCGTTAAGTTTTTCTGGATACAAGTCATATTTGAATCGACAACCAGTCAACTCAGAAACTTTACCCAATCCAATAATCATGAAGGTGAGATATGGCATTAGAAAAATTCTTAAGCTCAGATTGTTTTATTTTTTAATTTTTTGTCTTTTTTCTAACCAGGTCTTCATTTTCTTCGCTCTCTTCTGTCTTGCCGTTGCTTCAGCATCAGTCATCGGGCCTTTGGGTCCTTTGGGATTGGGTAGTGTAGCCGTTTCGCCTCTAGGTGTTCCACTGGCTGGACCAGTTGTTGTCGGAGGACACGGACTAGTTGCTCCTGGACTTCTTGGACTGGGTGGAGTCAGAATTATTGGTTAATTGATTTAACTATATACACAAATCCAAAAACAATGCACCCCATACACATTTCACGTCATACCATATCCTGTTTTAATAAAAAAAAAATTTCTTTTGATGTTTTTTAAATCATGTGTATTTTTAAAGTATAATATAGAAGTACCATATACGATAGACTTCACTAATATAAAACAAAAGCTTATTAAGAATTTCTCCAAGAATAAAGTAGATACGAATAGCCATGAAAAATGAACCTGCATCTTCGAATAAAAAAAAAATTAAATAAGGCTAAAAATACTTTCGGAATCTGTTTAGAAAATAGAAATTAGTTTGTTAACATTAAAATTGTCCTTATGCTGGATTTGTTTCAAAATCTGAAGAAAGTCTACCCGTTTATGTGCCTTTGAAAGCTTTTTTCTATCATATTCTAGTCTAAAGATTTCTTAAGCATCAATAACCCAGGCTTTTCTTAACATTATACTGATTTTATTTATGTTTGATACATTTTTGTTTTAGTTATACATTGCAATGCAATTTAAAATTTTTGTTTTATTCAAAAATATGAAAATTATCATTTGAACTTTGTTTTGTATCCCCTAAAAATAAAACTAAGCCATGTTTGTATAACAAGTACCTAAGGTATTTTTGAATTTTTAGCTGGTTTATTTTAAACCTGTTGGTCACACTAAAACGAAATAAGGGAGGAATAGTAATTGCTGATTTTTTTTTCATAATGGAAATTAAAAGTACCTTCAAAAAATGAAAGAAGATACTTGTGAAATAAAAAAAAAAAAAAAGGTTCGTTTTGAACTACAAAACGTTGGTTAACTTAACTACTTTTTGAAACTTTTTGCAAAACGTGGCAAAAATATGAAACAAGTGAAAAACATTAGCTGGAATACCTTGGTGGGGAAAACATTTTGATCTGTCAAATTAATCTGAACTGAAAACACATATCAAAAACTGTTTATTTTTTAACTTTTGGGCCGGGATCCCGGTATCCCAGGGTTACTTTCTCTAAGTGTGATGCATCTATATAAATCTATGTACTTTTTTTAATGCACGTTGAATTAGCTTCCAGCCTCATCCTCTCATCTCTCTTTTTTTTCTTTGTATTTTAAGGCCAATTTTCTTTTTAAATCAAAAAAAAGCACCCAAATGTTTCCTGCACATCCAAATACTCAAACAATTTTTTTTTTAACTTGCCAAAATATTACAGCAGTTGTTTGTTTTAAGGTAGATACTTTTTGGACCTGTTTTTCTTTAAATTTGATACTTAAAAAAAAAGTGATAGGTTTGGACAATTTACAAAAAAAAATCACAATCTTCCCATATAAAAAAACTGAAATTCAAATATTAGGGTAGGCAACTTAGGAAAGGTTTAAACAACTAAAAATACTTTTTTTTCTTTTTTGTACAAATTTTAATTTTCAATACTTATTAAAGGTGCATGTTTATACAGAATATAAGTATATTTTTTCTCACATGAGTTTTTAAAATTTAAATTAGTTAAGTGATAAAACCGTCACCATCTGTATTGTCACATACGAAATTTATCACATTAATTACATATATCACCCTGGACAGACATAAAAAACCCGTTTAAGGTTAAACCGCGTCGATTGTCTTCGATTTGCCAATAAATCTTGCAACTAACTCAAAGATGTGTCAAATAATAAACAGAGAAATTTCAGTTTAGCCCAAATTTAAAGCCACTTATCTTGATCTCTTGATTTGCAATCATCAGAGAATGTGTTTACTCAATACTATAAAACACACTTAATGCTGATTGTTTTTTATCAGTTCTATTCTAGCTATGAAGGTAAAAGTACATGATCAGATTAAGGAAGCAAAAGTAACATTTTCTAATACTAATTCCAATTTCGTTCGCAGATCATCGTATACTTATCTATAGTTTGCTTGTCTACTGTTTTTTGCCACCATACAACTGATGGTGAAAATCAAAGACTTGATGAAAATCTAGTAAGATCATCAGAACACTCCAGAGACGACCGTCATGAATATGATGACTTTGAACGGGAATCTCGCAGGAAGTTTGAACATCGAAAAACAGAAGAGGCACATAAGAGGATTCCTGCAATTAGAAGGGTAGTACCCGGCGAAGACCAGCATGATGATACTAAGCATAGAAATAATGATTCCAATAAAAGGTTACATCACGAAGATGACGCTGATTCAGACAGAAGCAGCTTATCGGACAATGAATCTGACCATGTTGACTATCATCCTGATGAAGAATATCCTTCATTACCAATACGACCACCTCCTGCTCCTCCAGTTGTATTTTTTGGGCCACAATCTTCAGGTGGTCGGCGACAAATCCGCGTTCCAGTCTACAGAAGCCCTAGTTACTCCAGGCTCTACGATGCTGGCCCACTTCCAGTATCCTATAGGGCTATAAATCCTGTAGCGTATTCAGTACCAACACGTGTGCGCAATGTGGTGTTAGGATATCCATCGTTACCTGCTCCAGTGAGATATGCTTATAGTGCTCCCACTTCTGCTTTTGATAATGGAGTTGTCCCACTAGAATATAGAGGATTCATAGCAGAAGAATACGATGAATTTCTTAAGAAGAAATAAGACCTTGTGATGGTAATTACTTGAGATATTCATATCACTTCATTAGTTATGTATTACTTATTTGTTTTTCATTCCACCCCTATTACACAATGATTCTTTGCCACTCATTTTATTCGAAATTTAATGAGTGTGAAGGAGTATTAAAAATTCTGATGTTAACTCATTCACTATTCATTAAAATTCGAACAGGGATATAATACAATACCATAGTTTGTGATGTTTTAGAGTACCTATACATTATGTACATGCAATATTCCTAATGTGTATTTTTGTTTTTATGTTTTGCAAAAAATAAATAATTATGAAGAATTTTATGTGAAACTAGAGAAAGCATTGAATACTTCCTCAGTTTCAAATATTTTTCTATGTATAAAGAATAAATCAAATCTTTTTCTATAAAGAATAAATCATCATTTGTTTTTTTAAATTATATTCTTTTTTTTTTTTAATTTAGTTGGTCTATCGTTTTTTCGACATAGTTTTTTTTGTCCTTTCTTCTCAAACAAGAAATAAAACTTGCATTTGTAATAAGCAAAACTTTTTGGACGAGACTAGAGAAATACCAATTTCCAACAGTTATGTATACCTAATACCTAACCGCTTTTACGAGTATAGAAATTTGAAGAGCTATTATTCATATTTTGGAAGGGTTTTTGCATATATACTGATATGATAAGGACTCTGAAACTCCAAGGCGACCTGCTTTTCATGATCTTTTTTAGTTAGGTAGTGATTTTGTTGGTGAGTTTGTCCTTCTGAAATGTGTTGATGTACATATATAAAATGTTACAATAACCTGTTCATGTAAGGGGCTGTTTATATAACAATCACGAAAACGCAACAGGAAAAATTTTTGGTAATTTAATGTTTTATGCATACGATTTGAAATATAAAAAGGATACAAATCGTTCATAAATAATTTGAAATATTTATTTCATCAACGAAATTTTCTTTGGAGAAAATATTTACTCTATAATATGCATTTCCTGATGGAAACTCGTTTTCTGTCCGGAATTTCCTTCAGGAAAATGAATAAGTAAGTACTTGTCTTAGACAAAGTATTTCCTCCAAATTAAATTTTTTTTATGATCAAAATATTTCAATTGATCTATCATCGATTCGTATCCTTTTTATATTCCAATTTCCAAATCGTATGATGAAACATTGAACTAAACAAAAGAAACATTTTTACTGATGCATTTTCCTGATCGCTATAACTGGCCCCTAACTTGGTCTTGGTATCTGCTCTAAAGCACTGAAATTAATAGCCAATACAAATTCAATACAATTGGCCATTTTATATTTTATAGATCTCGGAGGAATCTGTATTTTCAGAAATATAAACACAATTCCTCACAAAAATTCCTCAGTTTTGCTGTCAAAAAAACTGAGGAAGGGTTTTTTTTTGGATTCGTTGCTCAATTATTTTCTGTCGCAGTAAATAAGGCAGAGAGGAAAAGAAATTGTTTTTGAAGAATCTTGTTTATATTTAATGTTCCTGCTCTTTCAAGCTGACGGTGGAAAATTACTGAGGGCGGAGGAAAAACTTAAAATTCCAAGAATTTTGTCAACGTATTTAATCGAAATTTTAACCCAATCCTGACCTCTTTTTTTTATCCCTCTTATAGATGATTTTATTAGTTAGCTTAAATGAGATTCTGATTCCATAAATATACCTACTTAGCAAAACTGAACAAAATTTTATTTAAAAGACTACCGGTCAGGAAATGTTGACAAAGGATTAGCATTGATTTCAGTTTGTATTGTATTGTAATTTTGTGAATTTTGATGATATTTAATTTATCTATAAAAATAAATTATTGCTGCTCACTGGTAAGTTCTTCCTTTAATGTACTATTAATGCTCGTAATAGTATAAGGTTTTTACGAAAAATAAAGTGGAAAAGTTGCGTTAATATCCCTATAATGGGATAGTAACAAAACAAAAAATACATATGTAGATTTTATATCCGATTTTAAAAACTTATTTTTGTGTTTCAGTGGTAATATTTATTCCCTTTGCAAAAAGGATTCTGTAATTTTCTTGCCTGATTTCAGAATTGAAGGAAGGTGAATTGGGTTGATAAAGTTTTTCATTCGGATTTATAAATGATGTCCAGCTTTAGACAGCTGCTGTACAAGTTATAAGTAAAAATTTTCGATTGGTTATCTAAGGAAGCGGAGTCGATGGCCAAAACCTTGACTAATTCAATTCAATTTATTTATAACGGCGTACAAATAAGACATATGTAGTCTTTTATTGTACCTTAGTTTAACGACCATATTATTCACTCGTTTAATTCAGATTTAAACTTAAATCCAGATGTAAATCAATTCAAATTCAAAAATTAAATCCACGTCTATATTATTCACTCGTTAAATCCGCAGTCAAATCCAAATTTTAACATCCAGATTCAATAAATCTAATCGAATTTAAACTGCTCTCCGGCCGAAGTTTAAAAACTTACATCCAGATTAAAACTTAATTCATATTCGTTACAAGTTCCAAGTGTTTGATTATTGCGCTCCCAAAAAAAAGGTCTTCATATATAGGATATAAAAACAAAGCTCAAAAGTAAGAAAAAGTGGGAAAATAAAAATAAAAATAGAGCGAATAATATGGATATGGATTTAAATTTTCGGATTGAATAAATCCAGTTGGATTTAAAATTCCCCAATCCAATTTAAATCCAATGTGAATAATATGCCCGTAATACAGATTAGATCAGATAAGGATATATAAGGATATTAATTCTTTCAATAACTGCATTACTAACAATTTTAGAAATTTGAGATTTATTACAATTCTTCTGAAAAAGTACAAAAGTGAAAATTTTGAAACTCATTTTGGGATAGTGTTTCTCACAGGAAAACTTATAAAAATGATGCAGAAAGCTTAAATTTTGGTATAAAAATAAAATGTGTATATTATTTTTCACAAAACAACTGCGCTACCCAACTTACAATTTTAGTCCTATAGTCATCCAAAGAAGTTTCTTATTACTCCTTAACCTACTTCTATCAGTTTTGTATTATACTCCAAAGAGTTAAAAAGGCGACATTTTTTCACTCCTATTTCACCTTTAAGGCTCTCCCAAACCAACGCGATTAATCGCTGCGACAAAAGAAAACAACAATAACAACACGTGGTTGTCAAACAAAATAACACGTTGTTGTTATTGTTTTCTATTGTCGCGGCGACTAATCGCGTTGGTTTGGGAGAGCCTTTATGGAGTAAAATTGTTTTACTCCGAAGAATGCTCTCATAAGATTTGTAAGAAGTGCTATAGAATGAATGTATTTCTATAAAAAAAAAAAAACATTTGTATTTATTTTTTATTTTAATTTTATATTTGTACTGCATATTGTGTATATTTTTCCGTATGATCACCTGAAAGGGTCTTTAGAGATAATAATTATTATTTAGTATTGTAAATATTAGTATTTTAATTAAAAATTACTTGCACGTTTTTCTATAGCGATGATCTTAAATCGTTTGAGTTTGTTGTTTACCGGTCCTCTCTTTCTGTCATCTTTTTTAAGATTGTTGGCGGTACTTGTTTATATTTTTATAGAAGTTGCTAGACTTATTAATTTTTGGCAACGATTTTATTATTATTTATTTATAAACTTAGATATGAATAGGTTTTGAGATAAATATAAATGATTTAAAATGGCTGCGTAGAAGCCATTTTAAATCATCCTCAATTAAAGCTTTACAACATTTTCTTATACAATTGATATCGGAACGAAGGTTCTTTAACTTTATTATAGGATAATTTTGGGAGCAAAAACTTTTTAGTCATTTTATAGTATGACTATAGTATGATTATAGAATAATTGACCCATTGTGCCTGTAAGGCTGATATAATGTACTCCAGAGAATACTTAAGCGATGAATTTTACCAACATTAACTCCTATAACGACTTAACTCCGCTCTGGAAGGGCTATAAAAGTGCTATAGTAGCAAATAATGCTATTACTTAATGCAATTTCGCTAGTTGGGTAGCTGGAAAAAATATTTTTACTTTTGTAATTTTGCAAAAAGTGGCCAATGTAGTTAGGGCTTCAAACTAAAGACAATTGCTAACTACTCCATTTGAGTCCGGAAAATTCTTATTCCATTGTGAAAGTTCGCTGAACAGAAGATCTGAAATAACCATTTTTTATTTATGAATAAGGCAGCTAGTCATTTCGTTTATAAACTTCCAGACAATCTTTTATAAATTTTATTTGAATGAATTGAGCTATTGCGTAAGAAAACAGCAATAATTGCGGCAAAAACGTTTAGTAAAGCCAGGTACGCAGTTCAAGCTAAACTAAATTTTATCTCTACAATTCTTATCTCTACAATCGTTTGCTAAGAGCACAAATGTCAAAAATTATCTGTGAAAGAATGCGTTGAGCATTATTTCGCTTGCTAAATTAAGTGGAGACTTTTTAAATTTAGCGCGTGAACTGCGTACTGCCTAGCTAAATGTCCTCGCTAAAATTTATCTTTGGAGGAATTTTGTATGGAAGATAAATTTTAGCGCGATCTGCGTACTAGGCTTAACTTGAAACTTTTGCCAAATTTCTCTAACCTTTTTATTCGTATTAAGAAATGTGTTCAGTGATAAAATAAATGAAACGATAGACCTGTAGAAACTTTGTAAACGCCCGGAGATTCGATCAAATTCCCAGAACCTCCGGGCCAAAATACCCATGTTGGTAACCCTAGAAGACAACTGTTTTTAGAAAAAAATAAATAAAAATAAATTTAGAAAAAAGTTTTTGACAGCAAAACTCAGGAATTTTTGTGAGGATTTGTGTTTATATTTCTGAGAATACGGAGCCCTCAGAGATCTCTATGATAACTGGCGAAATATTAATAAAAACTTCTCTAAAAAAAAAGCGAACGAAATAAATCTCTGAATGCATTCGAAAGTACTGAATATATTTTCTCTACATTACCATCAACATAACAACACTTCACAAAAAAAACGATCGAAATAAATCTCTGAACACATTCAAGAATGCTGAATATATTTTCACTACATTACCATCAATACAGAACTCGCTTGTACTTCCTTATCCAAATATATATGCATCTCTCTTGCGCACGTTAACTAAATATCGATGACACTCTTTTTCTGTCATTTTGGTTGATTACGGATCTTTTCAAATTTCAATTCAAAACGCTCACCTACTACACCTTCACATAACAAATACGGGACCAAAATTCTTCTAATTTTCGCTTAGTCCTAAAAAACGTAAGAATTTGTAGAAGCAACCAAAATAAAATAAAATAAAAGTTTTTTAAAACAAATTCACTAATATATTATGCTGGGTGAGACAACTTACAATTGGGACGATATCCAAGTCGGACGATTTGATTTGAATCATTCTGAAAATTTCTTCAGTAAGTTCATTTAAAGCAAGACAAATAACTTAATTTGTATAATAAATCCTTTCCCAAGCAGATCGAAAACATCTTAAACACGAAAAATTTTCTGAAGAGTTTAGTCACTTAGAAGCAATGGGTAAGTGGTTATTTATAAAAAAAAAAGCATGGTAATATATCTTGAAAAAATCACCAGCCGCAATGAACATCAATGATCCATTCTCAAACGATGTAGCTATTCAAAGCAAGGAGGATAAAGAGAATATCGGCCCAGTCGCTCAAACTAATCAACTCATTAATGACTATCTATTGTCACCAACAAAAGATAAAAACAATAAACTTGAAAACAGCGGCGATGAGGCTCCGGTAGCAATAAAATCACCTCCTTCACCTTCCCCCTCAAACACCAAACGTCGGCCGGCCAATCTCTTAACAAAGTTCAAAACTCCAACAACGTCAGTGGCAAAGACTGTTAAGGTTCCTACTAAAGTTGAACCACCGCACGCCTATGACTTCAAGGACATCTACAAGAAGAAAAAAGAAGAAATGATGAAAAGGCTGTTGGAGGAAGAAAAAAAGAATAGAGTTTTTCACAGTCGACCTGTGCCTAAGTCTAAAGCTGTGCCAGCAATGCAAAAAACTCAACTTGATTATGTTCTAACGGTGCCCAAGACACCGGTTGTCTTGAAAAACTCGCAAGAAGCTTTAGAGAAGCGTAGACAAAAGGTAAATTCCTAACTGCTTATCATAATAATTTTGTATTTTAGACATGCAAACACAATAAGTATTGTCGTTTTATAGTTAGAAGAATACAAAAAACAAAATGCACCACAAAAGTTTTCCAGCCGAAAACCACTTGTACTTCATGAAGAACCATTTAAGCCAAAGAAACCATCACAAATTGTTATGGCTCCTCAGCCTTTCAAATTAAATGTGGAGCGCAGGTTGGAAGAGAGGAAACAATACGACGAACAAATTAGAATAGCTGCAGAAGAGCGGAAGAAGCAGGTAAGTGATCTCAGAACAACAAATTATTTAAAATTTCTTCTCGTGTAAGGTGTTTACCAAAAAGCAATTAAAAAACGTTAAAGAAAGATCAACTAAAAAAAAAACAAATATTATTGCTGTGCTAAGTCCGTTCTATTAATATTACCAATCACCCTGATATAGTTTGAATTTGTATACCTACATATGTAAGTATTTAGATCAGCTTTTATCTTGTCATAATTTGATGTGCTTGACTGTTTTTTTTTGAGATGAAAGTTCTTCATGTGATGTTTAGTAAAATTTGTATGAACTGTGAGTAATAGAGAAGATACATAAACAAATGTGGTGACTTGCTGGGCCATGTAGAGCACGCAAGGAAAATAATGGCGAATTACTACTTTTGTAGTAGAATTTCGAAAAAAAAAGTCTAAGGTTGCGCTCTTTTTTTTCCAAGATCAACAATCTGCTTCTCTTGATTTAAATTTTTAGTCTATTTTATTGCAGTACACTTAATATTTGTATGCCCATACACAAAAGTGAGACCTTGCATTAGATATATTATGTATGTATATTTGTCAACAAGTGTTACAACAACACTTGGGATGAAACTTGTGCAGGGAAAGAGTTTTAACACAGGACCACAGTTACTATGATGGGCTATAACACTTTCTCTGCTAGAGATACATTTTTATGCTTATACTAACAAAAATAACACTCATTAAGACCTTTCATATAATAATACACTTCGCTTCAACTGAATACCCACAACATTTTACAAAAGTAAATTATTCATTTTTGTTTTCAAACATATTGCTTGAATGTATTATTCGATGATTGTTGCTGTTTGTTTATGATGGAAAAAATTGGAAATAATTGTTAAAAAAAGCAACTCTGGTCTTTTTGTAACTGCCTTGCAAAGCAATCTATATGGAAAAAAGAAGTTTCTTGCGTCAACTAAATATGACCTTTTTAATTAAAACTATTAAAGACCTATCCGAATTCCAATTACTGGATACATTTTCTCTCTGACAAAATTTAACCTAAAAACGTAAAATAACTAACAGTTTACAAAGCCCGTTTACAAAAAAGCGCTTCCTGCAAGCAAACCTTCAATAACAAGGTTACCAAAACTGACTTTTTTCAGAAATTGTAGACAAATTTCCCCAGAATTCTGTTCTTTTACGCAAAAATTGTGTAGTTTTTGGCAAAAAAGGACTCACGAGAGAGTAAAATATTTGCCCTTTCTGACAATTTCTGCCCAAGAAATTTCTTCGGGCAGAAATGTGAGATCTGTCAAAAGAAGTAAACAAGAAAAAAAAACACAAAATGGTACTTGTTTACTTTTTGTTTTATTTTTAGTTCGGGTTGTTTTGTGTTTTTTTATGTTATTTATAAGGCTTTTCAATAAAGTGTTGCAGTAATTTATAAAGGTTTTTATAGTGAAATTTCATAATGAATATAATGGGGTTTCCATTTGTAAATTTAGATTTCAATAAAAAAAAATTGATTTATATTGTGGCGAATGGAACACAATTTCAAATTGATTTATTTCTGTCACTGTGTTTGTCATTAGGTCTGTTTGGATACTTTTGTAGCACACAGTTGAAAATCTGTCAAATTTTTGAAAGAAGAGAAAAATTCTCAAAGAGAGTAAAGCTTTGTTCAGTGAAGAAATAGTCAGAACAGAACAGGGCAGAACAGAACAACAACTGATTTTGACATTTCCCACAAATCCTGTTCTAATCTGTTCTAAGTTGTTCTACCTCAAAAGCAAGTACAGAAAAACCTGCTCTAAACTGTTCCAAACTGTTCCAAACAGACTCACTGAACAGCAAGTCAGAACAGTTTAGAACAGAAAATTTCTCACTGAACAGCAAAATCCTGTTCTTTTTGTTCTAAACTGTTCCAAACTGTTCGGAACAGCCTCACTGAACACTCCTTAAAACCTGCCACAAAGTAAACAAACGCCTTGTTGCAGTTTGTGTTTGAAACGTCAAACGTTAGTTGCAGCAGCCCACAATAAACAAGACAGAACATAGAAGGTATGCTCATTAGATACACCCTAGTCGCCATCTTTGCATTTTCGTGACGTCATAATCATATTTTTGTATTATTTATATATTTAAGAGTATTTTTTAGAACTCAGCATTTAATAAAATTTCTGCGGAAAATCTGCGGAAAAATTTAGATTTGCAAGTTTGATTTAAAATCAAAAATAAATCAATTTATTTTGCCCAATGTAAAGCAAAAAGAGGGGAAATTGTGTTTTTGACAGATCCAAATCAAAAATAAATTGATTTATTTTACCAATGGAAAACCCCATAACAGTTTCAATAAAAATTCTTGTGTTGTCGCTTTGTTTAAATTTTCGATATGTAGGATATTGTTTATTTTTTTTTAACGTTCAAAAAAATTTTTGTCCGAAAAGCGTTCTTTTATGTGGTTTTTCTTTCAGCCAAAAAAAAAATTGATCCCTGCCAGGAATTTTGATCCCGGACAAGTTTTTGCATTTCTTTCAACAAAAAAAAAATCAATCCCTGACAATTCGGGATTAAAATCTCTGATCCCGAATTAAAGAGAGATTTACACCTACATGAAACACGCACTTGCACACACACTTTATAAAACGTCATTTTGTGCTTTTGTGTGATTTTCTTTTTCATTTGCATTCCGTTTTCGATTCTTTGCCTATAAAAATTATTTTTTGCTTTATTAAATTAAAATTATTTTTGACAAAATTAAATTTGACATCCCACACACACATTTGCAAACAAAAAACAAATCCAATCTGCGTTTCTTTTGCCAAGAAAATTCGTGATCCGGGATCAAAATCCCTATTTGCAAAAGAAAAACGACATTACTTTTATGCAAATCTACTCTCTTTGAGAGAATTTTATACCCACTCCTCAAAATTTGACAGAAATTACAAATGTAATGCAGAAAGTAAACGAACAGACCTGTTTCATGTCAAGTCAATCAACTCGTGTTTCATGTCTGGAATCACACGTCTCTATCGAAAAAATGCTTTCCCCTAATAATTCTACGAAAATACTTTTAAAATTGTAATTATTAAAGCACTCAGCATATAGTCTGGGAGGCGGCTATACTAAATTCCGACCCATCGATATAAAGAAAATTTTGCTTATGTAGCGTTAGAACTTCACTAGGTGATATAGAAAAGCTTGGTCGTCCACCCCATATCCTGGGCAGATCGGCTGGCCGACCAAAAAAGAAGTGCATTTTTTAGGGGGGTAACCACCCATCGATATAAAGAAAATTTTACTTATGTAGCTACATATATACAATCATTAGGGGATACAGAAACGCCTGGTCGTCCACACCATATCCTGGGCAGATCGGCTGGCCGACCAGATTTATGCATTGAGTTAAGATACTGTGTCACTCACTTATACACATTAATTTCTTACTGGTTATTTTAGGCTCATGCTTCAAATTTTAACTCGTGGAAGCTCAGGCCATTAGCTTTCAGAATATCATAACTTGTCCATACCAAATCCTTACCAGTTGGTAGAAATAGCTTAGTAAACCAAAATTACGGTCAACTTTTATTTTGAACTTCAATTTTTGGAGCTAAAAATCTGTCTTTCAAAAACTTTCCCCATTTTTGAAGTTTCTGAAAAGTTATGAAAGTTAAGGCAGTATTACATTGTCATATATATATGGCAAGTTTGCCAAATAAATATGGCTCAAAAATGTCATATAAGTATGATAGTCATATTTATATGACAAAATATATATGACTCCATATACCTATATGACACTCATGAATTATTTTGAGTTTAAAAAAAATATTTGATTTAATGAAACGTGATTGGTCAAATAATTCATATTTTTTGAAATATTTTATTTTTCGTAGCTAGTGTGTCTTATTTGTAAACAAAAATTGACATAAAAAGCTTGTGATAATGTATATGGCGTACTTATATGGCATAGTCTAACACTACTTGTCATATATACAAATATTGTGCCATATTTTATATGACTAGCATTGGTCATATATTTTACCATAAATAATCTTAGATCAAGAGTTATAAACATTTTAATCTTTATTTTTTTATTAGGGATTTGGATAAAAAAAACTATTAATTAATTAATTAAAATAATGAAATCTTTAAAACGACCAACAATAGGGAAAAAGGGTAAATAGTACCTTGTAGAGGGTCATATGTTGTTTAAAATTGACATAAAGATGTTTTTGAAAAAACACACCGTTTAGGAGTTATATGGAGTTACAAAGGAATTTTTTTTGGATTTTTAGCTCCAAAAATTGAAGTTCAAAATAGAAGTTGACCGTAATTTTGGTTTACTAAGCTATTTCTACCAACTGGTAAGGATTTGGTATGGACAAGTTATGATATTCTGAAAGCTAATGGCCTGTGCTTCCACGAGTTAAAATTTGAAGCATGAGCCTAAGATAACCAGTAAGAAATTAATGTGTATAAGTGAGTGACACAGTATCTTAACTCAATGCATAAATCTTGTCGGCCAACCGATCTGCCCAGGAGATTTTTTGACGTTCCTCTTCACACTACATTTGTGTGCGTTCAGCTAAGGTAGTTTAAAAGGAAAATAAGCAAATCGGGTTTTGTTGCTTGCGTGTGAAAGGTATTGTTAAGGAGATTTAAAGGAAACGTCAAAAAAATCTCCAGCAACTAGTATCTTCGTGTGAAAGGGCACAATGTAAACAGGAACTTTCATGAACACACCCTTTACATGGTGCATGCTATGAAAATTGCTCAAGGAGGCTACTTATAGTCAGTCCTATTATCGTATCCGTTCGGAGAAATGTACGATCGTAGAAAACTTCCGATCGGACGGTTTTTTTCTGTTCATGGTATACGAGTCGTATGTATGGTTACGGGAAATTTTCCACTTCTAATTTTCTGTCGGGGAAATCGGAAAGTGCCCTATATCACGTTGACTCTTTTCGAAATTCAATGAGTGCGAAGGTGAAATCCGATCTTTTTTCTCCTTCAATTTTGAAAAGAGTCATGACTCTTGAGTCAACGTGTAATAGGGCACAAAGCAAATATCTTCACGCATCGCATGAATTCGTTATGCGTTGCTGCCATTTTAACATTTCATCGACATGCAACGCACGAATTTGACATTTTCAACGCATATTAAATTTTTTTCGTAGATCTGTCCGATTGGCCTATCGGAATGGCTACAATGATACAAAATTCGTATATTTCGTAGAAATCGGAAAAAATTTCGTTCCAATCGGGTACGATGATAAGGCTGAATACTCTATAAAAAATTTCTTGCCACATATTGCTTTGCTCATAGAAAGCTATGAATAGTATTATGTGAAGAAGCAATTTTCCCTTTGACATTTGTGGGTTTTTTTCAATTTTTTTTGTTTTGTGTTATTTTCGAATGTATTTAAATAATTGTAGGTACCAAAAGGAAGTTTTGGTCTTTTTCTTGTGGATTTAAGCAAAATTAACAATAAATCAATTTTTTTAATTGTTTTAACTTCATAACACGGGGTCTCCACCTGAAATATTTCATAGATTACTATCTGTCAATTTTGATAGAAAGAAAGAGCGATAGTATACCATAAAATGTTGGTTGGACATTTTCATAACCTACTATTTCATTTGTCTCGAAAATTTCACAGGGTTAAGTCATGAACTTAAAACAATTAAAAGAATTGATTTATTGTTAATTTTGCTTAAATCAACAAAAAAAAAGACCAAAACTTCCTTTTGGCACCTAAATATAAAATTAATTACATTCAAAGAAACACAAAACAAAACAAAATTGAAGCAAACCCTCAATGGCGAAGGAAAAATTGCTTCTTCATAAAATGCTATTCATAGCTTTTTATGAGCAAAGCAATATGTGGCAAGAAATTTTTTTATAGAATACTAAAAGTAGCCTCCAAGAGCAATTTTCATAGCATGCAATACAGTATGAAATCTTTCTCGTGGAGCCACCATGTAACTTTGCCCTGTGAAATTTTTGAGACAAATGAAATGCTATTAAAATCCCAAAGTGCCCTATTACACGTGTAATAGGGCACAAATCAACATTTTATGGTGTACTATCGCTCTTTCTTTCTATCGAAAGTGACAGAGATAGTATATGAAATATTTCAGGTGGGGACCCTGTGTAAACTGAAACCCCATTGGACGCGTTTAATACATTACGTTTTCCATCTGAAATTTCAGATTTCTGAAATTTTGGAGCTTCTGATTGGCTAGCTGTCATAATAAGTTAGATGACTTTTAGTTACGTTTATTTGGCCAGTTTATATTTCAGAGATCTCGGAGGAATCCGTATTCTCAGAAATATAAACAATGCCTCAAAAAAATTTCTCCTTTTGGCTGTCAAAAAACGGGAAGTTTTTTTTTGGATTCGTTGCTCAAGTATTTTCTGTTGCAGAAATCAAATAAAAGAAATTAAAGGCTCTCCCAAACCAGCGCGATTAATCGCCGCGACAATAGAAAACAATAACAACAACGTGTTGTTTTGTTTGACAACCACGTGTTGTTATTAAGGGTATTCATGTAACGTCTTAAAACCATCGTAAACGTCTTAAACGTCTTACAGCCTTATTTAATAGATTTCACTAATACTCGTTTCAACCTCGGAATAGTTAAACCGAGTCGAAGCACTTACTCCGTCTTTACGCCACGTCAAACAAATTCTTATTTATAAAATATATTATCAAAAAATGACAAATCTAAAACTCTGGTTATTATAAACATGGCTGATTTCCACAAATTATTAATTTAAAGTAATTAGGTATTATTGGTTTTATTTTATCTAAATAAGTACCTATCTAATGAATGGATAAGCAAAATAAAAGTAAACGGTCTGAAAACTGGGATTTCGTTTGCACACCTTTTTGTAAATTTCACACGATGCTGATGTCGTGTCAAAATGACATAAATACTAAAACGGCTTTACTCCGGCTTTATTCCTCCTATGTACCAGTTTTAGCTTACTCCGCCTCTATTCCGCAAGTATTTTTTTATGAATAAATTTTTCAGGATTAGAGGTGTTGTAAAGTCGGAGTAACATTACTCCGTCTCTAAAACGAGTTAATAAAGGCTGTTTAAAGTTTAAGACGTCTTAAACGAATTGTCAAAATTTGTATGGAAAATCTTTTCCAACAAATCGTAAACTTTAAAACACGAATTCGTGTGTTAAACGAAGATGGTAAACTTCGTAAACATCTTAAACTCTTGTAACGGTACTATGACGTTCAATATGTCGCAGTTTTCGAACTGCACAGGTTAAAGGTCTTTAATTTTAGGAAATACCTACACTTATATGCTTAGCACACTAAAAAACATACAATGATTTTTGCCAAATAACTCAAGAATTAATATGTCTTTAAAGCAATTTGCTCATACCATTAAACAATTTTTTTTTTGTTATTTATTTTTGACATCTTCAAACTGCAGATTAAACAAATTAATTAAATGAAAATTAAAGAAATATGTTTTTAACTCCTACGTTTACTAAACGTAGTGTTTTACCACATGTTTTAGCACATTTACGCAAGCAGTTTTTAAGGGCGTTCATGATACGTCTATGGTAAACTTTACCATTTTACGACGTCTTAGAGTTTCCGACGTTGCATGAATACCCTTATTGTTCTTTTCTTTTGTCGCGGCGAATAATCGCGTTGGTTTGGGAGGGCCTTAAAGCAAGTTTTTTGAGGAATCTTGTTTATATTTCATGCTCCTCTTTCAAAGTGACGGAGGAAAATTACTGAGCGTTCTGAAATTCTGAAATTCCAGACAAGAAAATTTCATCTGACGGTTCTGATGATAGTTGTTTGTAGTGGGGAAAGTGTAAAAAGAGCTGAAGTGCTACACATACAAGTTGAACTTTATGATTGTCGGTGTGGTTAGTGGTTAAGTTTTTAAAATAATATTGTAATACTAACTTGCTTGAATAAAAGAATAAACGGAATGATTTGTCTTACTTAAGTATTCCCATAATTCTCCAACGGAAAATTGTGGAATAATTTCCATTGAAGTTAAAACAAATTTACTGCATAATAACAAACAATTTTAATGAAATTTAGTATTGCAATCTTTTTAAATAAAATTTTATCTACAGATTTGCTAAATTATTCACCCCTATTACGGTTGTCGTTTTACGAAAACGACAGTAAAACGACATGACTCTGAAAGTGACTCTTGGGGTTTCAGTAAAACGACTAAAGTTTTAATGGCTAGAAGGAAGATGAACGGAGATAAAGCTATAGTTTTAGTTTCACTTAAACGCCTATTATTGCTCTTAAAGGCGTGTCGTCGTTTTCGTAAAACGACAACCGTAATAGGGGTGATTAAATAACGAATATATAAAGTTCTCTTTTATTTCGCTTCAATGCAAATTCTATTGACACCAGGTAAATTGCTTTCGACACCACCTGCATATCAGCGCGTGAACTACTAGAGGGGGATACAAATTTTTTGTATTTGACATTCAATGTATTTCCCATAAGAAAAAACGAAAAAAATGGTCATTAATTTTACTAATTAATTTTATATGAACGGGTATCCGTATTTTAATTGCAATGTTATAATAAAACATGTGAGTTTGTGAATCAAGCTTAAAATATATCGAAACTAAAAATTAGAATGCTTTAAATTATAGATAAGAAGTGTAAACAAATCATCCTCACAATGATAAACAATAACAACGATACCCAGTTAAGAAAAAAGCAAGGCAGAGGCGTAGCCAGTTTTAAAATATGTTTTGTTTTTATTTTGTGCTGTGTAAAATGTGTTTGATAGTTTTAAAGAAATTTTGCCCATAATTATGAAAATACATGAAATTATTTTGTATGGTGAAATTTTTTTGTTTTTGTTTTTAAATCGAATAATACTGAAAATTATTTTTTACTTTGTTTTGTACTATTTACAAAATTTAATTTGAATGCTAAGAAAAGCTGATGGTTAGTGCGATGGACTGTCATGCCGGAGGTCTAAGGTTCGATCCCAAGCCTCGCCACCTATTTATTTGAAAGAAAAAACGGCTACTGTCTCTTGCGAGGAATTGACAAATCCTCCAAGAGTATCTCCTGTCACAGAAAAGTGCCGCTCGTTAGCCGTTCGGATTCGGCAATAAACTGTAGGTCCCCTCCATTCCTGCAGACACGCACACAGGAATGGTTGAGAGTTGTAAGTCACTAGGCCCTAGTTCTTCATGAGCTGTTGTGCCATCAAATTTATTTTATTTTTAAGAAAAGCTCCCAATAGCAAAAATAGAATCAAAAATTTAGCAAGAATAATAACATTTTAAGTGAATTATAAATGTGTGCCCTTAACAAGCCGTTCCAATCCTGTGTTTGAAAATTTACCGTATCTATTAATTATTTAAGTTTTCTCTATATTCTGTTAAAAAGTTTTACGTTAAAATGTTCTAAACATTAAACATACCTATTATCCTATTTCACATACTAAAATGCAAATACATACCTACATAATACTACGTTTTCACTGCAAGTTAATCTCGTTTAGATTTCATAAATCTCAAATAGTGTTTTCACCAGAAAAAAAGATTAAAAAATAGATTAATTTTGACAGAACCTTTCAAAATGCAGATGGTGGGTCATTTTTCTTATGAAGTGGAGGTGAGATGGCAAGTTTGCTTTAGCAGCTTGTATTGCGCTGAATAGGGGAATAGGTCTGTTCGAATTTTACCTATGAAGATTTAAATGAGATTTATTTTAAATCTTGATTTGAGGAGATTAAAATTTGTATGGTAAATCACGGGATTTGTGAAAAGATTTGTGGTAAATCTACCTAAATCTCAGTTTAGTGGTCGGTGAAAACGTAGTATAATATATCTATACTTCTATGTTAAAAAATTATTTTAGTTCAATCCATACTTTATTTTGACCCTAAAACCCTTCCCTCACTACGCGCATGATCTGATTACAACTGGCGACGTTCATCCATTTTGAAAAACAACAACAACAATACACGTTTGTGAAATACATTGAATGTCAAATCGAAAAAAATTGTATTCCCCTCTAGTAGTTCACGCACTGACTGCCAGGTGCCGTGACTCCTGGTGCCAATAAGTACATGAATTTGACACAGTGCTTGCGTTCGGGTGGTAGTGAGATAGGCTATCCACCTATTCCAAAAATTTTCAGATACCTTGAGTTGTTGTTGCATCAGCTGACATCAGAAGTTTTTCAACAAGGGATTACAACAACACAAACCTATCCGGATAGGTTTGGCTTGCCCCCCGAACGCGGCCAGTGGCTCTTGTCTGAAATTTCAGATTTTTTATTGAACGCGGCCATTTATTCCGCAATTCAGCATTTACAACAACAAATATTAATTGTCAACTGTCAAAAAGCAGAAAAAAAATTCCATCAACTCAGCAAACCCGTAAATTTTGTAGTCGTCGTTTCGTGGTTTCGTTGTCGCTCGTCAAAACATTTCAAGGTGCAGTCGTAGCACTATTTGTGTTGAATAATTTTACAATATTCTATTTAAAAATTGAAAATTTACCCTATTGTATAGTTTAATTATCAATACATTATTTCTGAAGTCAGGAAATTCTTTGAATAATCCTGAAAATCATCTGATCAAGTGAGTCACTTTGAGTGCAGAGAAAAGAAAATCGCCATTTGGAAAAGAAGACACAGTTGACTGGCTGCCTGCAAACTGAACCTTGTCTTTTTCCCTTCCCCCCGTATACGAACTATCACAAAGTAAGAAAGTGCGAGGCTAGAATCTGAGAAGAAATCCACTTTTTATTATTTATTTTATTTTCAATAATTATTTTTTGCTCCCATTATTTGAGCAACGTTAAAAATTGAGAAAAAAAAAACAATTACGTGGGAATTTGGAGAAAAATTCAACAAATACAAAGGTGAGAAAAACCGAAAAGAAAACGAAGGGCAAAAAGTGAAATCTTTTGCAATTATTTATTATTTAGTGCATTAACGCCATATACAAGCAGAATGGTGGACCGCCTAGTAAACAGCGAAGCAAACACCCGTCGTATAGCCATGGTCGAGAGCTGTTTCGGCAGCTCCGGTCAACCACTAGCCATTCCCGGGCGAGTTCTGGTGGGTGAGGGTGTTCTAACCAAAATGTGCCGTAAGCGTCCAAAGGGTCGCCAGTTTTTCCTATTTAATGACATCCTTGTCTATGGCAACATTGTGATTGGCAAAAAGAAATACAACAAACAACACATAATGCCTCTAGAGGAGGTCCAATTGGAAAGCATTGATGATCATGGTCAGTTCCGCAACGGATGGCTTATCCGAACAACAACAAAGTCGTTCGTAGTATACGCTGCTACCAGTACAGAGAAACAAGAATGGATGGCACATATCAACAAGTGCGTGGAAGACTTACTGCGGAAGAGTGGCAAGAAGCCAGTGGAGAATCATGCAGCCGTCTGGGTGCCCGATAACGAGGCATCGATATGCATGCACTGCAAGAAAACGCAATTCACAATGTTAATTCGTCGCCATCATTGTCGCAATTGTGGGGACGTAGTTTGTGGACCGTGTTCATCGAAGAAATTCCTGCTGCCTCAGCAGAGCACCAAATCGGTGAGAGTTTGCCTTAAGTGCTATGACAATCTAAGCAAGGCTAAAGCCCAGGAAGAACACTTAAAGGAAGGGGCAAACATTTCGTCGACGGTCAATGCCCTGGGCAAAGCAACAAACAACAATGCAACCGGAACTGTGTCGAACGGCGATAGTTCTGCCGAAGACGATTCGGACGGTGATGAAGAGGATATTCACAAACAAACACAAAATCAGCACGCCGAGCCAACTTTCTATGGTGATTCTTCAATCATATCGGATAAGATTGAGGATGGTGGCAGCAACTCGGCAGCGACGAGTACCAACAACAACAGCAAGTGATGCATAAAGAACGTAAGCCAAGCCGGAGACCGAGGGGAAGACGAAGCTGGAGTAGAAACAGATAAAAATGGAACATCAGTGGAGGGCCGTCGGAGGGTTGGGAGAAACAATAGAGATCAACGTGCATTGGATACGGGGGTGGAAGAAGAAACTTCAGCGGCTGGCCTGCTATCAACTGTTATCAATTTTGTTTCTTGGCGAAAAACAAGAAAAATTTAGCATTATTATCAACAACAGAAAAACAAAAAACCTTTACAAACAAATTCTACTACTATTACACAACACACACAATCTAATAAGCAACAAAAGAAGTTTTCATTCAAATGAAGAATGGAGTATTACTCACAATGTTTTACGTACGTATTAACTGTTCCTTTTTTACTTATAATTGGCTTTAAACAAATTAGACATAGATATAGTAGATTGGAAGTTTAAAATGGGTACAACAGTACTTTCATAACTATTGACTTAGTCACTTTCATTTTTTTTATTCTTGATCAAAGTGCAGTTCGAATGTTGTGATAATTCTTCTTCTTTTTAAAGCTGCGGTTTTTTTTTTTTTTGATGTATTATCTCTATGAATAGCTTTTGGAAATTCCGACCTCCGATAAAAAAATATGGTTGTAAAAAGTTACTGCAATTTTTAATCTAAATAAATTTTTTTTACAACGAAATAATTCATAAAAATGAGTAAGTTTAACACATAGTTCACATTGAATAACTCGTGAATAATGTTACAACTGCTCAAACTAGGTACGCAGACTTGTGTGTAAATTTAATGCAGTACCTATATGGCGCATCCATTGACTTGGAATTTTTATTTGCATAAAATATGAACATAAAATGAGGGAATATTCGCTTAAAAAATAAAAATTTGCTCTGAAAAAGATTGGAAGAGCGTATTCTCGAACCGTCATCAAAAAGTGAGGCAGCAGTTAGCATTCACAGTAAAATCTAAAACCTGTGAGCTTTAATATGCATACAAAACATCACATAGGATACTTTAAACACTTGTTATAACTGTAAATTATCTTAAACCACAAAAATCATTTTTTATTCATAGCCATTGGAGATTAAAGCAATTTTTTTTTAAATTTTACCTGCTGCTTGTTGTTGATTTGTATTTGTATTATTGTTACGTTCAAAAGAAAAATATGTATAGTGAAACATATGCCTATTTATTACGCATTTTCTGGGGTGAAATATGGTTCTTCATAGAGGATTAGATATTTACAATAATCTACCGAATGAACTGAAGGTGGAACATAATTTATCAAGTTTCAAAAACCTTTTAATTGGTTATATAGATTTATTTAATATACATAGTTTATATTTTTATTGTTGATTTTTTTAAATGGCCAAATATTTCCAAATAAATGAAATTAAAAAAAAAAAAAGAAATATGAAACAGTCGAAAATCAAGCAAGATATCAAATTTATTTTAACGCAGTTACAAATTAAAAGTATTCTTTCTAAAAACAAAGTTCTTAACAAAGTTTCTTTCATTAGTATTAACAAAGTAATTTGTCTTAACATGGGTCAGTAAGCCTTTTCTTAAATCCCCCATAAATGATTTCAACATTGGATAGTACGGGAAGCGACCATAAGATTACCTATCCCATATGGATTTTTTGAAAAAGGATGCCATTTGATATCACAGATAATAGAGATACCTAGATATCACATCCTATACTAATAAAAATGATAACTTTTTGAATATTTTTTGCCTGTAAGCCTTTTTCTTTTTCCTATATAATCCAATTGGTTGACCGAAATACTTACTGCCTTATTCATAAACAAAAATGGGTTATTTCAGCTCTCGTGTTCAGGGAAACTACACCATGGAATAAGAATTTTCTGGACTCAAAATAAAGGCAATTGCTTACTGCTCCATTTGAGTCCGTAAAATTGTTATTCCATGTTGTAGTTTCCCTGAACACGAGAGCTGAACTAACCATTTTTTGTTTATGAATAAGGCAGTTAATGTTTTCTTTCTTTTGTATTCACGATAAAAAGATAAGATTCAAAGTTCTCCAAATCTTATTGTCATTAAGATTGTAAACAAAAATGATGCGCAATATGGCTTGCTCGTCTGTAAATTCTACTTACTCGTGGCCTTGAGTTTTTCTTTGGTGCTTTCTTTATAGGCTGAAAAAACATACAATGTTATTAGTAAGTACTGCTTATTTAAAATTTTTGTTTGTTTTGATTTAATCAACTTTAGATTTTTCATTTGTTGATTGTAAATAATTTCTTTACCTAGGGCTTTAATAACTGACTTAATGTTGGGCTACAGTCCGGTGTGGACCCTGGGTCTCAATCAACAACTTTCTCCAGCCAGCTAGGTTACTTTAGCCAGTGCTAGTGGTTTAATAAATTTGTTTTAATTCCTCGCTTGCATCCTGTGAGGGTTTCATCTATTAGCAATGTCATGCTTTCAATCATTACTAAGTTATTAAGGTCCTTGAAAAAATTATGTTCGTTGAAATTTCCTACACGAAATCTGGAGATTTACATAGCACTATTGTGCTATGATCTCATTGATCTCTTATTTATAATTATTTTCCTAAAATGACATTTATTGCATCTTTATATGAGTCAATTCGTAAAACAAGGAGCTTTAAATTTACTGCTAACCAACCTACTTTTTTCTATTTTTTGCTTTGCATGAGCATTTCTTATCAAGTTATTGACGCAAGTGTTGAGAAAATACAAAAAAAAAAATGAATAAAATATAAACATCTATTAATAAGCAGATTCAAAATGATCATGAATCATTTTTGGTACATTTGATCGCAACATGTGAGATTGATCTTAATTGAATTTTATTTTTGTACATACATTTGTATGTACATAAGTTGGCTTATGAACCTCTAAGATACGTCGTGTAAATCATTTTGTTTTGATTGCAATTTGCAATGCATCAAATGCTATGAAAGCAAAAAGGGGTATAATTGTTTTGATAACATTGTGTACTATTACCGGATCTGTGCTTTAATCTCTTTCAAATTAACAAGTAAATCCATGCATTTTATTCTTGAATTACCAAATGTAATTATAATTGAATAGAAATAATTGACAGCTATTTTTGGAAGTGAGTGGTAAACCATAAAGGGAATATGATGGGTTTTAGATTTTTAAAAAAAAGTTAAAAGAATACAAAATTTTCGATAGCCTCTGGAAGGGTGCGGGTTGAATATGGCTATATTTCCGGTTTATTTAGTGTCAGGGGTATAATTATTTAAATTCATTAATTAAAAACAGGATATGACCTTCATTGAAATGCTACATTAACCTAATATTAAATATTAACTATTGCTTAATTTTGTAGTACCTACTAAAAAATGTTTCAGGTTTTATTTAAGGCAAGTGACTAGAAATGCCATTTTATAACAGTTTTTTATTGTTTGTGCGGCCCTGCAGGCCAGGGCCCTCCGCCGGTGGATATACTCTTCGAGCACCAACAGTTTAACCTTGCGATATACATAGGTACTATAAGGGCAAGTTATGAATTCGTGCAAAAAATGGAACTCGAGATAACAATCAAACTTGACAATACGATGATAGAGAACACGAAAAAAGTGAGTCCCGCAATTCCGTCTGTCTCTCTGTATGTCTGTCTGTATGTACATACCTCTGTCTGTATGTCTTTATGAACCTCGGCCTACAGACTAAACCCCTGAAGCGATTCTCTTCAAACTTCGAGCATAAGAGGGAAAATTGAGATTTTTTAGTTAGCTCAAAAAAATAACGGTGCTTTTCTTTAAATTTTTGTGTAATAGTATGTTCTTCATTTTTATGAAAAAAAAATTAACCAAAAACCGTTATTAACAGTATACCTGCCATAGAACGGGTTTTTTTTTGTCTGATTGATTGATTGATTTTGATAAAAAATTTTACTTAGGAGGTCCTATCAAGTAAGAATAATACTGCATACATATATTTTCAAAAAAATTTTTTTTTGAAAAATCATTTTTTTGAAAATGGGTTGACATTTTTTGAAACTATGGTTTTAGTTGTATATTATTATATTCCTAAAAATTGCACACCAAATTTTTTTTCTAAAAAAAGAAAATTTAGAAATTTCATATACATATAAAAAATTATTTTTAAAGAAAACCGCTCCAACGACTTTTAAAATTTTGTCTGCATAAATTTACATTCTTTCACGAATTGAGATGGCGTTCTGAGATTAAAACATTTCATCTGAGATTAAAACTTGTTTCATCACTTTAACGAACGTGTTTTATGCTTTTTTCCCCCAAATTTCCACCCCCCCCCCCCCCTAAAAGTGATGAGGTTGACTTAAAAATTCTGTGCAAAAATTTCATTGAAATCGGTTACGTATTAACGTTCCACCGAGCACATGAAATTTCCCATACAAATCACAGGTAGATTTTTAGTCTTTTACTAAAAAATTCCGCAAAATCGTAACTGTTGATGAATAAAATTGAAACTTGGCAAATATCTTAAAAACATGGTAAGGTATAAAAAATATATATATTTACATTTTATAAATTTTTTTTACCCACAATAACGATGAAAATCAGTGATTTTTCTTTTTTTTTAAATGTTTTGTTTTATTGTGGCCAATTAAAGATGCTGCGGGACGAAAAAAATTCGAACTTTTCCAAAATAAGTGCCACCCTAATATATGTACACACAATTATTAATTATGTGTTATATATTACACTCAATCTTTAAAATTCGAAGAAACTTTTACTGCAAGAGCAAGTTCTTGCGACCCAGTCGTGCATCTTATTTTTTTTTTAATTTGCTCGAAGGGATCTAGTGTTTGACCACTTTTAATGGCGAAAAACTGTTATAACAGTTATAAATTTGAATGTATTTAGCCATTCCAATCTTTTTTAAAAATTTTTTTTAGTTTACGTTTGATCGAAGAACTGAAAATAATTTTAATGGACAATCGTATTTAGTATATATACATATGTATGTATTTTGTATAACAACAGCCCTATTCTGCTAAACACTCGCTTGAATATTTGTATTCTGCTATCCGTCGGAAGAAAATAATTATTAATTTTGATAAAAACAGAATTTTAACAATTAGATTCTTTTAAAAAATTTAAAACTAAATATTAGTTAAGATTTGCACTCTAAATACTGAAGATTTCAAAAAAAAAATAATGTAAGGCAAATTGAATGAAACTTTCACGTGAATCGAAATTGTCGTCCTTATCGAATAGCAGAATAAGGCTGTAAGCCTATAGTTTGTCGTCAGGGAGCGAAATGAATTGGGTATTGTTGATTAAAGTGAAAAACCGTTTCAAAGCTAAACTTGTGTATGAACTATGAAAAAATCTAGTATGTATCGTCAAATTATTGTAAGCTTGCAGAAACTTAGATTTTCAGCCTGGCTTTTATTTATAATTTACTAATTAGTGGTAAATCATTATAAATAAATAAATAAGCAAGCGATTACTAAAACAAAACATTAAAATCCAAATTAATACAATTTATTATTACAGGAGGAAGAAGAACGCAAAAAACGCGAAGATGAAATAGTTAAAGAACTTCGAAAGCTAGCATCATTTAAAGCACGACCAAATCCTTTCAAATAAACAAATATACAAGGATCCGAATTATAATTTAAAAAAAATGAACACAATATTTAATTGTTATCTTTTTTCTATTTCTAGTTATAAAGATTAAAATACAAAATTATTAATTAGTTCACATATAATTATTCGTGGCGGCACCGTTAGAGCGATAATATATAAACATTAATTTACAAAAAAATATACTTAATGAAAATGTATGTATTTTTCTTAATCGATAATTTTACTCTAACAACATACACATTTATACATATACATGCGTCTTTATAGATATAAATATCAAAATACTAATTATAGTGTATAAGAGTTTTTTTTATTTTAAAATATATTGTTTTTTTTTTTTTTTAATTTTTTTTGCATTATTATGTATTTTTTTATCTTGAAATTTTCTTTCACGTTTTGTTAAAATAAGAGAGTATTTAATTTATTCCATAAAAAGAAAAAAAAAAACAAACATTTATTTCAATTTATTTTTTGTATTAAAATTTGTTAGAAAAAAACAAAGGTTGACAATAATGCTTGTTGATTAAAATTTTGCAAAAAGTGTTATAGTGTTTAATATTGTTTATTTACTACTCCTTCCCAATAACTTCCTCAATATCATTAATCAAAAAATATAACGACGGTCATTGTGATTTTGTTGTTTTCCACAGTCCTCTCGAATGGTTTTTTCTTTCTAACAATATAATAAAACACAACTACATTTATGTATGAACAAATAAAAATATTATACATTAAAAAATAATAAAATAATATTTAACTAAATAATAAAATTAAATAAATTGAGAATGATAAAACAAGTTGTGGTAAAAAATGTAATCGTTTTCTATTATTATAATTTAATTATTAATTTTATAAGAATCAAACAAACAAAATGAAAAATATCAAATAAATTATTTTTTACACAAAAAAAAAATTCATCATTTGTTATTGAAGTTTTTAGTTTCTCACTTATGGTTAAATATACGGCCCTATCGAGGTAACCGTCGGAGCGGAATTCTCTTCGATTTCCTACGAATCAGAGACATTTTGCTTCGAGGTAGTTCTCCGATCAGCAAAATGTCTCCGATTCGTAGGAAATCAGAGAGAATTCCGCCCCGACGGTTACCTCGATAGGGCCGATAAAAAAGAGCTTGATTGTAAAAACTACAGTGAATATCGCGCGGTAAGTCTAAAGCTGGTTTTTACTTCAGTCTAACTCATTACTTGCAATTTTAAAGACAACGAATTAAAATAACGTTTATTCCTGTAAAAACTGATTTAGTTGAAAATGAAAGGGGGCTCACTAATAACCACACAATGTTAATTAATTCTTGGCAACAAACTTTAAAAAAGCTTTTACCAGAATAAGTTTTGAATTCTTGTTGATGTCAATACACCTAGTGGATAAGAAACTAGAGCGTATAGGTTAAGTCGAGAAAAGGAAAAAAATCGTGTGCGAAGGTGGGGGGTCTAAAATTGCTCTTTGTAACTAATATGGCTTAATGTGAAACATTGCGGGGTCGACACAGTCACTATCTCAATAAAACACGTCGATAATGATTTTTAACTTTACATTCACCCTTATTTCGAAAGGCGTTTTTCTAAAAAGCTAACTGCCGTTTTTGAAGAAATAAAAAAGAAAGATTTGATACTGCATAGGAGGTGTATTCCATCTAAGGCAATTCCTTTTCCATCCATAATTTTTCTCAGAACCTCTTTTAAAGTTTTTCGCGAAGTGCTCAATTAGGGTTGAGCGTCAATGTATGAAGAAAAAAACAAAGTTGTTGAATCAGTTTTTGCGAATACCTCCAGTTTGTTCAATTAAACGATTAGAATAATTTGAGTTAATTTGAGTTGAGGCAGAGGACTAAAGATTTTATCCAAACAATTATTTTTTTATGTCAAATTATTCTAATCATTTAAATGCAACAAACTGAATGTATTTGAAACCACGAGCTCTATTAGTCGCTTTTGAATTTCGGTTGTTATTTTTTTACCCTAAATAAAGAATTTTAAATTATAAAAACTAAAATAAGTTTTAAAAAATCTTACATTTTTACTCCTGTCGTCAATAAATTTCTCGAAGACAGATTTCGACGTTTTTATAGGCGTTTTTCTTATGGAAACGACTAACGGAATACAGAAAAAAAAAATACAGTGAACTATTGAAGGTTTGAATGAAAGAACAACAACTTGAGTGAGCTACCACCAAGTTTTATAGGCTGGAGTTATAGCTATTTCACGGTCGCCAGGCCGATCATCAGACTCCTTTTAGTGGTGCTTAGTCTATTTATGTTCAATTTTATTCGAAAAACATTTTGCCCCACTGAGGCTCGAACCTAGACCAAGCGTCTCCGGGCCAAGTGCACTACGCAGTGCGCTACCGAAGGTCACGTGATCATGTCGATCGAGTGCAGGTTTTATTGTTTGACGAATGCATTTGAATCAACTAGCATTTTTACTAGCCCCACGTTGAACATTGAACTAGTTCCACAAGAGAGAATCGACAAATTGACGATTATTTGGAGTTTAACGCTTTACGTAATACCAAGTATACTCTGTCGTTTGTTTTTTTGCGTTCAACGCCTTACAGAATAAGGCTGAATATTATAGATTTGTTAAAGGTAATCTAAAAACATACAACAATTTTTTACGTGTTATTAAAGTCTGAATTCCGTTTTTTGGCAACAATTTGTATTACTTTTTTGTGTTTGGTAGTTATTTTTCATATGCTTTTTAAAATGAGTCAAACAAGTTGTCACTTATCAAAATCGGTAAAAAATTGTTGAAGTTATGAATTTTTCAAGATCACCTTGATTACCACTAGTTTACATTTAGTTATTTCGAGGCCCATTTTGCCTTTGGTATTCGCATTTTTTTACATTCGTCTTGTCTTTTTTTTTTGTCACTAAAAATAAAATATTGTAATGAAAGTTGTAGAAATTTGTAATAAGCTTGAGGTTGAAATCTAAAAGATTTTGCTAAGTAAAATGGACTTGAGCTCACCTGAAATGTTTGGTATCAGTTCACCCGACCCAATCGCACCTACCACTATAAAATAAATCATGCCCTAAAAATTAAAGTGGTTTGAAAATATAAATTGATCATAGGTGCGTTCTTTTATGTTACTGTGGTTAACTATAGTTAATGTGTCAAAAACAAAAGTTGATCTGCCATAGTTAAGAAAGTTACTCTTGGTAACTTTTTCATTTAGGAACGACCAGAGTTAACAATAGTTAATCTGTCAAACGAAAGGGGTTGAAAAAAAAATTGAATTGTATATTTGGAATGAATTACCAAGAAAAAATGTGATTGCATTAAATTTATTGCAAAAATAATTACTAGGAATTCAAAATAACATGTGCAATTTTCTTCATTGCTTATGGCACAGAATTTTTTGATGAAAAATTAATCAAATATAAAGAAGAAAATGCCGACAGAAAGAAAATGCATCAGAAAATAAAAGAAAACTATTCCAAAAATCAGATTCGACAAAAAAAATCGATTAAATTGATAAAAATATATTTTAAATATTGAAAACAATTCCAAATCAAAAGGGCAAAAAGTAAACAAAACATCCACCATTGCATTTCAGCTGTGTTTGACAGATCAACTATTTCAATTCATATCGAGGAGATGAGTTTGAAAAAGTTACAAAAAGTTACTTTTTGACACTTTTACTTTGGAATTTAGGAACAATTTTATGACGTCATAAAGTTACTCGAAGTAACTTTTCTGAATTAAAGGAACGACCGAAGTTAACTATAGTTAACTAAAGTTAACCACAGTAACATAAAAGAACGCACCACATAAAATGCGTGGAAAATTTTAAGTCCAATGCCAAAAATCAGATGGATTTATGTAGACAAAACTTCGCGAACAAAAAATTTCCTGGGAATGTTTCCCACGTTCATTGAGAGAGTGAATGATGCCCTCGGAATTTATTGGTATCAGGAACTCGGTTTTGCATTGGATTTTTGTTGGAGGAATTCACGATAAAAAATTTTCGTGGGAAAAATAAAACAAATTTTTAGTAAGCGAAAGAGAGAACATGGCGGAAAATATTTCGTTTTGGCGATCTGCTTTTAAAATTTCAGGCGAACAAAAGATTTTCTGTTTTTCAAAATGAAACTCACATTAAGGTCGATGTTTTTCAAAAAACACAATTTATTTAGCGTATGCTTCTTTTAGAAAGCTTTTTGATGACATTATACAAATCTTTCTATAATAAAACAATGGAAGCGAAATAGTTAATTACAAAGCTATCAAAGTTTCGTTATCGTTTATATGCGATTACGAATTGCGAGAATCGTTTTCTTTTTGACAATACCTACTCGTTATTTCTTACGACTGCTATTGGCTATCGTTTAGCTTTTGTTTTCGTTTTTTTAATTTTTGACAGTGCAGAGTAGGAGCGGAGTTGGTTGTGCCTCAAAATACATGTTTTTTCGATTTCGTTAATTACCATAACTCTTTGAGCAAGAGCTTTTCAGTAATAATACAAGAGCTATGTTAGCAAAATTATTGATGTAATTCAATTGTGAGAGCCATACGTTATAGCCTCCTATATTTCTGTAATATTATTATAATACCTTCGTATTATATCAGATCAATGTTAAACTGCTTTTATAAAGCCTCAATAAATGAATCTGAATCTGAATCGATTTCGTTAGGCACCATCTCTATTAAACCTTTCTCCAAAGCTATCCGGATTGGTTTGTGTTTGTAATCCATTGTTGAAAAACTTCTGATGTCAGCTGATGCAACAACTCAAGCTATCTGAAAATTTTTGGGATAGGTGGATAGCCTGTCTACCACCCGAACGCAAGCAATATCTTTGTCGTGTCTATCGGTTATTTCCGCTCGTTTCGTTATACGTAATAGGGCCCCAGGTTGATTAGAGAAGATTTGAAAAGCCAAATCGCTTTTTATTAAAAACTCAGCGCAACAGCAATCAATTAAAAAAAAAAGGTTCAGTTTACTAAGAAATGCTTTATTTCAATGTAAAAATTGTTTGGAAACAAGATCAAATTTCGTCGTGTTTAGAAGTTTCCATCACCACCCCAGGACGTCTTGACGTTATCGTCAGCCCAGTCCTCAACACCGACAGCGGTTGATGTGGCTATAGCTGTCTCAGCAGCGACAACCTCATCGGCCCAGTTATTGGTTTCCTCGACTGGAATATCGATGACTTCATCAACCTTGACTGGAGGTGGCAACAGTTCCTTGGCAGCGGCTTCTTCCTTTTCAGTTTCCTCTGGGTCGCGGTAGAAGAACAGATCCACAACAACATCCCATTCGGATTGGCGCGAGATGGTTCCACGGAGACGGAGGACCTCACGAGCCAAGAACCACCACATCAGACCGATTGAATGAGGAGACTTGGTGTTGCATGGGATGGCGATATCAACATAACGCAATGGGCTGTCGGTGTTGGTGAAAGCAATGACAGGGATGTTGACATACGAAGCTTCAATGATAGGCTGATGGTCAGTTGATGGATCAGTGACAACCAACAAACGAGGTTCGCGGAAAGCAGCCTGGATTTGATTGGTGAATGCACCGGGTGTGAAACGTCCAGCAATTGGTACACTGTCGGTATACTTGGCGAATTTAAGGACAGCACGCTGACCCAAGGGACGAGAAGAGATAACATAAACCTGGAACAATATAATAGAGGCATATGTTATTAATATGTTCTAGGAACTTTGGGAATTTTTAAGCATGTTTCGCACAATCAGTACCAAAGGTGTAATCATTTAATTTCAGACCCGAAAGATTAGTAGATAACTCATCATTTATAACAGATTAACTAGCTTGAGTTAGGGAAATTCTTTACTTACGTCTTGTGGGTACTCGATGGCAGCAATAGCGCGAGCAGCCAGCATCAGCTTCTCCCAGGTCTTGCCCAAGTTGATGATGTTGACACCATCGGGACGACGCTTGAAGACGTATTGCTCCATTTGGTAGTTGACATTCTCACTACCTAAATGAGTGGTGGCGGCCAACATCTTGGTGACATCTTCCTCTTTAAGGGATAAAATATCCAAACCTCCCGACATTGTAACGTTTATTAAGAGTTACGAGAACCTGGAAAAAGAAATTGAAGATAATTTCTTTAATAAAATTATCTTGAACCTACGAAGCAATAGCACGTGGCACACATCTTGCTACGATTTAACTCAATCTGAGCTTTATTTGTATTCGTATTATGATGGAATACGATTGGCACGTATTCAAGTCTTAGATTTATTTAAGATGAACAAAAAATAAGCTTAATTAATTGAAATTTGAGCTATGTAAAAATTTTCAGAAAACTTACGTTGTGTATGCCACAGGGAGCTAGATCAAAATGGCAGAGCGGCAAATTTGTCACATCCATGTTGGTTCAGTTTTCGTTCAGTTCGATGAAAAATGTAGTAGATGTGATGAGGTAGAATTCTTAAGGTGTAAGTTAAATGATGTCTACTATTGACGATTATAAAGGCCGTGTCACACAGAACGCGGTCGACGGGTTGGTCAATACTTCACCATGGAAGGAAAGAACGCGACGGGCAAATCTTGTTTGTAATTTTTTACAAAGACCGCCGGACCGCGTTCTGTGTGACAAGGCCTTACAAGTCAAAATGCGATACCTGGTGGCAAAAAAACGCAACAAGATAACAACATAGCAAATTGGACGCCATAAAAAACTCGTGTAAATACTTTCATAAACAAATATTAATTTATAAATAAAAATCGAGTTTTTTTTCAAACAAAATTGATGTAGTTTGCTTTATTAATTTTTTTCTTTTCTATATAATTTCAGTTCTCCAAAAAAAAAAAACAGGACGGAACGCGCACAAAAGGAGAGAAAAAAAAAGCAATTTATCTGCAGCTGATACCAGAGGGTATCTAAAGCCTTAACTACATAAGCCACTTTTTGCAAAATTACAAAAGTAAAAATATCTTTTTCCAGCTACCGCAGTTGTTTTGTGAAAAATAATATATACATTTTATTTTTAAACCAAAATTTAAGCTTTCTGCATCATTTTTATAAGTTTTCCAGTGAGAAAAACTATCCCAAAATGAGTTTGAAAATTTTCACTTTTGTACTTTTTCACTTTTTTCGCTTATGTAGTTAAGGCTTAACTTCAATATTTTATCTACACTTTTTTCTTTTGTTTGGTGTTCCTGTGGACATTTTATCCGAAGTCAAAAAGGTAAGAGGAGTTTTGTTTTTGCAAAAATGGAAGTAGGTAGTAAATTAATTTTAATTTTAGCCACATGTGAATGGAGGGAAGCAAACTGGAAAAGCCACAGCTGACAATGAAAATCAAAAAAAGACCTATCAACAGAAAAAGAACAAAATGCTGCTGCTGCCTCTACGTCCACTCCCGAATCACCAACCACAGATGCTGGAGCAAGTGGTGATGCTACTGCTGCAGTAACATTAACTCCAGTGCCGAGATTTAGCTATTTTAGCGAGTGAAGTGAGATGACTCGCCTTACTCGCCGACTCATCTCACTTCATTCACAAAAGCGCGTTTTCATTAGAGCAAATGAGGTAATTTCGTTCAAAATTTCCAAATTCAATTCGAAATCATCTCATTTCCCATACAAATTCAAATTTCCAAATGAGGTAATTTCAACCAAATTTGCACGAAATTTAGTAGGAAATTACGTAAAACTTTTATGAACACACCCAAGTGGAATCCATTAAAAGTGGATCCCATTTCAAATGACAGAATTCAATCTAAAAAACAACAAAAACAATTGATTGACAATCTGGAGCGTCAAACAAAATTAGGAAATTTGAAATGTGAACACTTTTTTTGTAATTTGCCAAATTACCTCATTTCAGCTCTAATGAAAACGCAGTATTATTAGCTATTAAAGTGAACTCATTTCACTTTTCACTTCGAATCTAGTTTCGAACACATGAAATGTTGATAAATGTCAACTCTCAATTTAAGATTGATAATCGCAATAAGGGTGTATCTTTTAATAAGTTGTCTTTGATTTTGTTTGTTTGAGGTAGGTATAGGTTTTCAGGTTTTCAATTTTGTTTTTTTATCAAAAAACTTAGGAAAATAAAATTTAGCCAATGTGTGACTTTAGTGTGCAGTTAGTGTGCCTTATCCACTCCTAAACATTCTTCCAAAGTTTTGTAGTTAGTCCTCAAGAAGTTCATGGGGTCGTCCTGGCGATGCTGAATTATATTTTTCACTTGCACTTATGAAAATAATGTATACCTACAATTAAAATGTAAATACAAAATTAATAATGTTCATCAAATATCATTTTTACATAAATGTATGTTTGTATAAAAAAACAAATCTTTTATGTGCTGCATACTCATTTTTACATATATTGTTGTTTTGCTATTTCATTTCACATACGTGAATAGATATGTTAAAACTTAAAATTCCTTTGGAAAAGAACGCATACTTATGCAAAAGTGGAAATTTACCAACACATAAACCAAGTCACCGCTGAAACATCCGCGAGTAAACTGACATTTCATTTCACTCGCCTACTGACTCACTTTTACTAGCTAAATCGATTTTCAATGAAAAGTGAGTCATCTCACTCATTCGCTGCGGTTTCGAATTAGCTAAATCTCGGCACAGGTGCTGTCGATGCAAATTAAAGCAAATCTGATGTAGCAACTGACGTCGCTGTTGCTGCCGCTGCTGCTGATTCAACATTTCAACAACTAAAAACGGTGAAATCAGTAAAAAATCAAATATCAATTTAAGTGAAGTGAAGTATTTGCATTTGTTTACCATTCGAGTATTGTCTTAATTTTACTTTTGTGTGTTTAGTATAGGTACAATTGGTTTTTAATGTTTTTCTTTTATTGTTTGTCTTGCAGCCTACACCGAAGAAGAATCCAATGACAAAAAACGTTGCTTTAGCCGTCAAGAAAACTGCTCTTCGAGAAGAGGCAAAAGAACTTTGACATTGGGGATTTGGTTTCTTGGCTTGGATTACTTTGGTTTCTTGTCAATTTTGTCATCCATGATGTCTTGTCGTTCCTTTATGAACCCATCAAAGAGAACATAGTCTGCAAATAAAAAAAATCATATATTAAAAGAATTATCCAAAACAAAGTACGTAATTACTTGTTGATAGTTTCTGAAGTCAAGTAATGGGTATTCCACCGGCTGAGCAGTGATTGTGAAGCCAAAAAGTGGAAGGTTTTAGTCCTCGGACCTAATGACACAATACAAAATAGAGGAAGAATTCTAAATCGTCATTTCATTATTAAATAAAAAAGAATTATTAACGATTAAGAACACTCACGAAATGGTATTCACTTTTATTACACTTTACGAAACACTTACTTCTATTTTGAGAAGAAATTTATTCCCAATTCAAAGTTTCACTTTTTCTTCTTACAAAAAAATCGTCCGAGCCAAATTGCATCATGTGAATTCGGCCGAGCCATTTGGACATTTATCAGGTTATTGATCCACCAGTCCAATTGGCACCGAGCCATTTGGCTCTATCGTGTATGGCCAGCTTAAAGATATGAATACTCGGCTGTCATTTGAGAAATGAGAAAGTATGTGTAAAAATGGTGGTATAAAACTCACTTATATCTTCACAACTCACACCACCCTGCTATATTGTTGTTGGATTTCACATCTATTCATCGACACAAAATTAAATTACAAATACAACAATGTAAACAAATAGTTCTTGGATGGTGAAACGTACGAAAGATTCATATTCATTCATTCAGATATCTTTAGTCCCCTTTCACACAAGGCAACTGAGTTGCCGGCAACAATTAGTTCATAGGCGAGAAGGGCAGGAAGAAAGAGGGGGAAATGAAATCTCCCCGGTCAACAAATTCAGGAGATTTTTTTGACGTTTCTCTTTACACTACGTTTGTGTGCGTTCAACCAAGGTAGTTTAAAAGGGAAATAAAGAAAATCTCCGGGTTTTTGTTGCTTGCGTGTGAAAGGTACAAGAGATTGTTAAGGAGATTTAAAGAAAACGTCAAAAAAATCACCAGCAACTAGTATCTTCGTGTGAAAGGGGACTTATATTCAGTACAAAGAAACTGAATATGAAGAAATGAATCCTTCGTACGTTTCACCCTCCTAAACCCATTTGTTTACATTGTTGTATTTGTAATTTAATTTTGTGTCGATGAATAGATGTGAAATCCAACAACAATATAGCAGGGTGGTGTGAAGATAAGTACTGTGAATGTGTAAGTTGTGAAGATAAATACTGTGAATGTATGAGTTTTATACCGCCATTTTTACAAATACCTTCTCATTTCTTATCTGATAGAGCTTGTAGGCAAACTCAAATGACAGCCGAGGATTCATTTCTTCATATTCAGTTTCTTTGATTCAGTATTTTTGATCATGACTCTTTTCAAACGCAATGAGTCCGAAAGAGAAAAAGAATGAGATGGAAAACCTGTGAGCCGGAGAGTGGTGGCCGTGGGCAAAATTGTTGGCGACTTTTTTTTGACGTTTTCCTTTTCTCTAGTTCGTTATTTTACCATGTTGCTTCATTTCTATTCGTGTCTTGTCGAGAGTACATGTATACTTGTATAGTGCGTAGACAAAGAGCATTAACACGGACAACAAAACTGAAAGATAAATGTCAAATTTTTGTTATGAATCGAGAGTCAAGCGTGTAATAGCACGCGCCTCACAGGATGATTTTGAAAGAGGAATTCGAAAAAAGAGCCATGACTCTTGAGTCAACATGTAATAACTGACTAATGTCGAATTCCTTTTAAGAAAAAAAATCGATTTGTTTAGAAGAAAAAATCGATTTTTCTGTACAAATAGTATTGAAAGAAAAAAATCTATTGTGTTTAGAAAAAAAATCGAATTTTTTTGGTAAAAGGTAAGTAACTTTCTGCGGTATTTACACGAGTGACAAATGACCATTAGTTATGTTCAAAGATACTGAATATAAAGATATGATATGGTACGGTTCACCCTTCAAAACCCATTTGTTTACATTGTTGTGTTTGTAATTTAATTTTGTGTCGATGAATAAGCCTAGTAAGCAGATCGGGAAAAATTTTGCTTATCATACAAAATTCTTCCCAAGACAAATTTTGTTTTTTTCCAGGCAGTACGCAGTTCACGCACAAAATTGTGACGTTTGTACCCGCTGTAGAGTGAAGTCTTCACTAAATTTTCCCAGGAAAAATAATGTTCGAAGCATTATTTTGCGGGAAAAATTTTGACAGGTCAATAATTTTGCACGATAAACACGATCAACTATTATTTATCGATAATTTTACAAAAAGAAAAAAAAAAGAAGAAAAACATTAATTTTGCGTTATTTTTCCAACATTTTTGTAGACATTTTGCAGTTTTTACTAAAAAAAATATGATGGCACATCAAAAAAAATTGAAAAATACATCAAATAATGTGAAATTTCATTGAGCATTAGACTTTATTCAATTTAATAAAATTTCTGCTAAGCCTTTAAATTTACAGTAAAGCCTTAACTACATAAGCAAAAAAAAGTGAAAAAGTACAAAAGTGAAAATTTTCAAACTCATTTTGGGATAGTGTTTCTCATTAAAAAACTTATAAAAATGATGCAGAAAGCTTAAATTTTGGATTAAAAAGAATTGCGTACATTCTTTTTTACAAAACAACTGCGCTAGCGGGAAAAAAATATTTTTACTTTTGTAATTTTGCAAAAAGTGGCCAATGTAGTTAAGGCTTAAAAGCTGAACAAGTGAATTTTGTTTCGTTGTTTTTTTTATAAATTTCACCGTTAAAATTTAAAAGTTACGGAACTTAATACAAACAAAATTTAGAACTTTTTGTTTATAATTAAATCCTGCATTGTTCAAAATAAAATATGAGTTTCTTCTGCTCACCGTTCAGAAATTTTTCAAATCTTCAAAAACACCTTAAATGATGCAAAAATAAACTAGTTCTAAGGTTGCTTACTGTTTTTTTTATATAGTCCCCTAAAATTGTTAAATTTTTACCAAAAGTCAAATAAGTGAAAATGTTTACAATTTGTTTAAAGTGTTTATGGCTTAAGGGCCAGTTGTACAAATATTTGATCCGTGGTTCAGGAATTTTAACTCGCCGAGCATAACATCAAAACATTTGCTTTTCTGTAAAGCAACTACCATCCGTTCCCCATGTATAGACCTACTTTGTTCTACCTATATGGTTATTTTCATAAAAAAAAAATAAATAATCGAAGATAAAATAGCCACAACGTTAGCCTCAATTCACATGGTTACGATTTTTATCAAAAAAGGGTACCTGCATATATGTATATTCGAAATCTTCTTCCACATAGGTAAATATTTTTTTCTGTATAATTCTAAAAATGAGGTTTTCTGTAGAATTTGTTACTTAGAAGTATACATATTTTTATTTTTTTTTTATTTAAATAGTTTACGATAAAACCGAACTAAACAAACTTCTATTATGATTTTTCTTCAAATATTTGACTTTTTCTGAATTTTTAAGAAGCTTCTGCCATAAATATATAATTCTTTATATTTTATTATTTAAGAATAAACAATTGTCAATCAATTGGTGTATACAAATTTTTTCTAGACAAATTAGATTCTAAGATATATCCATTTTAATAAAATAAAGATTTCCCGAAAAATCAAAAAATATTCCCATTAAAATCCCGTTATTTTTTTTTCCTCAACACCCACAGTTGGGAATATTTCTGAAAAGTTGTATAATTGTATTAGGTATAATATATGTAAGTATGAAACCTATTACCAACATTTAGAAGTTTGTATGAAGCAATGTTTTTGTTTCCCGGGCTAACTAGTGTGAAGTAAATCACTTACGAAGCAGGACTTTTCAATGCCGAGCTTTCACCGTTGGACACTTCACCACCAGCTTCTGACCACCAGCCTTTTTTTAGTGCTGGGAAATTTCGTTACAGCAGTTTCGTCACTGTGGTGTTCGCTACCACTTTGACCACTAGACTTTTAAACACTGCCTTCAGATAGGTAAAGCATTGTTAATTATTCAATATGGCCTGTTTTTTTTTAATTTAAAATGTGGTTAGTCATAATAACACAAATTTTTGGCGAATTATTATCTAATAAAAATAAGTTGTTTTTTAAGTGAAGTGTCCGTCTATGACCGTGTTCACATTAGACTGAAATTTCAGACTTTTTTTTTGACATATTTGTGCTTTTTCTCATTCACACTTCGCCAGTGGGAGTGAGATATGGATAGATCAAAGTCAAAAAAATGTCTGAGATTTCCAATGTGAGCACCCGCCTACCAATTTGCGGTTGCCAAAGGTATGTTGAAACCGATCATTTTTAATTAATAAAACAAACTGGATCACAAAAATGTTTAATTCTCTCAATTGGTAATATTTGCATAGTAAAATTGACCGAAGGAGAATTTTCACAAAATTTGTTGAAAAAATAATATTATTGGTATCTAAGGAAGAACGAACGTTTAATAAAACAAAAAAAAAATCGTTTTTCATATGCTAGATATAATAGCTAGATATTAGCAAATAAGTTCTTGTTTGTTTGTTTCTAGTGTTTAATTTATTTATTTATTTATGTTTGCGATGTTTTGATTGTTTATCGTAAATGTAAGAACATATAAGATTAGAAACCATTTCCTGTTATGTAAAGACTAAATAAAAGACCCCCTTGAAAAAGTTGGAAAAAAGCCAACGAAACGTCGGGAAAGAATGAAATAGTTTTTTATTTGCATTCGGAAATTACTGATCTGTAAGCCTGTCAAACATCTCTAATCATTATAATACCAGTCCACCAGTCTTTAAAATAATTTTGGTATTCGGCATGCCAAAATCTGTTATAAAATCTGCTAAAAAAAACTTTTATAAACTGTCAACAATTCGCACTGTCACAAAATCTTTTACTAATTCAATTTTTGATATTCAGCGTGCCAAAATCTGTTATAAATCATAAAAGATTTAAAAAGAATAAAACTTCAACTCATCTGTTCCATATGCAATCCATTGCAGTACACAGTTCACGCGCAAAATTTTGACGTTTTCACCTGCTATATGGTAAAGTCTTAGCTAAATGTTGCCAGGAAAAATATTTACGGGAAAATTTTTAACCGGTCAATAATTTTAAGCACGCCCAACTATTTATATTAATACTTAAAATTTTAGAACACTAGGTTATTGTACTTGTAATTGTACTTAAGCTGTAATTACACAGGTCTGCTTTCTGTATCATTTTTATAAGTTTTCCAGTGAGAAACACTATCCCAAAATGAGTTCGAAAATTTTTACTTTTGTAATTTTTCACTTTTTTGGCCAATGTAGTTAAGGCTTGATTTTTGTCATTTTTGTTTAGGATCAGCAGTGTACTAGACCAGCGGTTCTTAAACTTTTTAAGCTGGTGAGCCCTAAACAATGTCCAAAAATATTTCGGAATCCCAACTCAACGATAACAAAAAATGAAAAACAATAAATTTCAAAAAAATTTTTTTTTTATTGAAATATTTTTTTAAGGTAAGTGTGACGAATGAATCTTTTTCATTGTTTGATTTAATAAATTGTTTTTAAATTATCTTCCATATCTGGGGCAGCATCCAATCTGGATCTGTATTTACATTTTGTATATGTAAACGATGGCAAGCCTGCCTCACCAGCCAGCAATACGTTGTAACAAAAGGGAAAGCGATTCATTCTGACGTTCAGCAGTCGTTAAAATAAAACACAAATCCTTTGCTCGTCGACGAATTGATCAGAACTTTTTTAATCACAAAATTGATATTTCAATAAATAAATAGTTTTCCAATCGAAAAACTTGGATTCTGTAGTATTTAAGGCTCTCCCAAATCGACGTGATTATTCAGCGCGATGAACGAAAACAACAATAACAACACGTTGTTGTTATTGCTTTCGTTTGTCGCGGTGAATAATTGTGTTGGTTTGGGAGAGGCTTTAAGTGCCAAACAAAAACTGAATAAAAATGAATAAAAATGAACGAAAACAACAATAACAACACGTTGTTGTTATTGCTTTCGTTTGTCGCGGTGAATAATTGTGTTGGTTTGGGAGAGGCTTTAAGTGCCAAACAAAAACTGAATACCGGGAAAACAGAAATTTTTAAAAAATTTAAAAAATCTTGCCTCACTTGCCCGTCTCTTTCTCACCATAAGGTGGGAACGATAAAAAGTACATAGAAGTCAACAAAAATCCGAGAAGTAAGCCCATTTTAAACATTGTAAGAAAATTTAGCAGATCTGGATTTTGCGGCAGATCTAGCATCTAGCCCTCTTTTTACTAACACCAGTACAATTGAAAGCTACCAGTTTGACAACACAAGGTCTACAGACACGAATATACACTAATACCATGAAAAACAAAATTAAATCTGAAATGGCTATATGACATCTCAGCCCGTAACGTAATAGTTAGTGCCGTAGACTGTCACGCCCAAAGATCTAGGTCCGATTCTCAGCCTCTGCCACTTTTGAATGAATGAATGCCACTTAAAAAAAGTGTTCTTCAGGGCTAGCATGTCTCTTGCGAGGAAGTGACTAATCCTTCAAGAGTATACTTTCATAAAAAAGTGCCGCTCACCTTAGCCGTTCGGATTCGGCCATTTAAATGTATGTCCCCTCAATTTCTGCAGACACAAGAATGGTTGAGAGTTGTAAGTCACAGGGCCCTGATTCTTTATGAGCTGTTGTGCCACAAAATCTATTTATTTATTTTTCAGAATGCACTAAATTTAAACGGAAGTCACGTATGTTGCACGAAAGTCGATTTTTTTTTGGAGAAAACACCTAAAAAAAATCCACAAAAAATAAGACAGTTATTTGCGAACATCAAAATAACCTTTTAAAACAAGTTGGCGATTAACAACACCAGATGCAATGGTGAAAAATGTACTTCACACACGTTATCTATCCAAAAACTCGAACCTCAAACTAGCGGTATCTCAAAATTTGATATGTACACGGATTTTTTTTAGCTACATATAAAATAAAATGCACGACTGGATCGAACGAACTTGCACTTGTAGTAAAGTTTTCTTCGATTTTTAAAGATTGAGTGTATTATATTAAGTACATGTAATTAATTAACACAATAATTATAAATGTATTTATCCATATCCATATAAATAAACTGAAGTATAAATGGAAGAAAAGCATGCACGACTGGGTCGCGTTAAGTTGCTCTTATGTACGATCACACTGAATACGCAAAATTATTTGAAGTCAACATAATTCGAGATTAATTTATTAGAATTATAAATATCTTTTTAATTTCTTTTGAGGGCTAAAACAAGCTCACCATCTTATTTCTTTGACAAATCTTAGTCTTTGAGAAAATCGTATGAGTAATTGTTTTTTAATACAAATATAAATTTTTAAAAAAAAAATTAAGAAAAAAAAAAATTGGTACATACCCCATTTTTGCATATTTATTAATGTTAAATTAAAAATTAAATTTCGAAAAAAAAATCATACACAAATATCAAATTTTCAAAAAAAAAAAAAAATAAAAGAAAATTTGTTTTAAAATCCAAAATTTGTTTTTTTTTTTTTAATTTTGATATGCAGTATGATCAACAACAAAATAATTTAATTCAAATCGGTTAATTTAAAAAATGGTTCTATGAGTGGTACTGTTAATAATGGTTAATTGTAAATTTTTAATACATGAAATATCATACTAATATAAGTATTTAGAACAACTTTAATCATAATCGGAGGAGTCGTTTTCCAGAAAATTTAGATTTCCTGTAACGGTTTTTTTAACACTTAGATGGAAGGTATCGTTAATTTTGACTAGAAGGATTTTTTTTATTAAAAATATTCTAAATAATTTTAAAAAACCGCTTAGTACCAAGTTTCGAAAAAAAAGTAAATAACTCGTTTTAGAAATACATATTTGTTTTTCAAATAAAAAAACATCGAAAGTTTTCTTAAAAATCGAAAACAATTTTTTTTGAAAATTTTAATATGCAATTTTATTTGAGTTTTTCAGAAAATTCCTCATAAAAAAAAATATCAAAATCAGCTGATCCCTTTTCGAGAAAAACGAAAATAAAAAAAAATGCTATGGGAGTAACCATTTAAAATCATTTTTTGGAACCTTATTTTTATCCAAAGGTAGCCTAACCAAACAAAATTTATTGATTCTTTTTTTTAGAAAAATCTGTGGAGCCATTTCTGATAAAAGTAAGATTTTCCAAAAATATACTAAAAAAAGTTACCGTTATTTTTGGTCCTAAAAAAATGAAAAAACGAATAGGGTGAATATCAAAAAAACGCTAGATACCAAGTGTTAATAAAAAAAAAACAGACAGAAGGGCGGAATCGCGAGACCCTCTTTTCTCGTCCTCCCTATCATCGTAATGTTTGAGCAAAATCTCAAGTTTGAGCAAAATCTCGAGTTCGATTTTTGTTTACGAATCCAAAACTTGTAATATAGTACCTATACAAATGTATATCGCAAGTAAAAAGTACCGTGACACAAGGCCAAGTTGCATACAGCCAAACTTATGTAAAAACATAAGTCCGTTTTGTTTTATTTTCATAAGACGACCTATCATCAATAGCAATAGCAATAAAATGACGACAAAAAAGTACAAAGTTGACGCAACTTTAACTTTCCTAACCCACTACAAGTTCTGTCCTTCAGATGGCATAATGTATGTGATTTTGTTTTAAACAAACAAATTTAAAAACAAACATTTTGGTTTTAAAAAAAATTAAATTTTATATTTAATATCAATTGAAAAATTAAATACGTTCTCAAGTCTATGAACAGAATAATAAAAAAATATATTTACATGTGGATAAAAAAGTATGTCCATTTGAACAAGCGAGAGTCGGCAGATATGTGTTTTAATTTCATCCACCTTTTTTTTGTGGGGAGTGCTACTGATTTTTTTTTGTTCACAATTTTAACTAATCACAATTTTAACTAATCCGGCAACTTTTTGATGTTGGTTTTGAGAATTTTGATTTTTTATTGCGGCAACACTGCATTCCTCTAGTTTTGTCCTTAAAACACGTTTAAACCATTTAAAGAACTCCATATGATCTTGAATTTTGCAACAACAATCCGTAATAACCTACAGCCATAACAATGTTACAACACTGTGCAAGTTGAGTTAAGAAATAGGGGTTGAACGACTAAATAGAATGGTACACTCGGGCGTATACGTACTTTTTTATTTTATTGGGAAAGGTAATAAAAGATCAACGACTCGCGTATAACACAGTTATGGAGGATGTAAGAGGCGGATATAATTGACTTATTTTACTTTATAGAAAACTCTTGGCGCATCCAGCTCTAAGCTGCCATTCGAATTAAATCTAGCTGAAGATCTTCTTTGAAACAGTGAAAAAATATATGTGATGGTAACTGTATTAATAACATAAAATAAATACCTTACTACATACCTACATACATTATATTTTGTGGAGCGACAGCTTATGCAGAACAAGGGCCTAGGCCCTATAACTCTTAACCAATCCTGGGTGCGTGCCTGCAGGAATGGAAGGGGCCTACAGTTTATTGCCAAATCCAAACGGATAAGGCAAGCGGTACTTTCCTATGATAAAAGATACACTTGGAAGATTTGTAAATTACTAGCAAAGAGGTACTTATAGTTTAGTTAAGCTTAGTTTAGCACTTCTCCTAAAAAAACATATCTGTTATTAAATTTCTCTGAGAAAATTTCGAAGCAATCAAAGTCAAATGATTGGTACTTTGATTATTGTTGTCAAAATTTGTTCGGCATTTCAAGATTGATAATAGCGATTGATCTGAACTCATGCCAAAATTATGCAGCTTACTGGAGACATGTGAAAAAAGTAAAAATGTTCCCCAATATGCGCATGTATATTTGCATACTTCAAGATGTTGCTGCACACACATTTTCCAAGCAATTTTGCACATGGGATACGTGTCACACTTCCGCTAACGAACAAGTAGACGAAAATCAATAGTATTAAAGCAATGTATATAGTATTGCTTTTGTAGAAAAATATTCGAGGATTTAACAAACATAAATAGATTATTTTGTTCGCCTTAAGAAAATAAGATTTAAAATGTTTTTTTTTTAGAAAATTGCTTTTTTTTTGGTGGTATTCACGTATACTAGCTTTTTAATGGCTTAACACATTTTTTTTTATAATTTGCAATCTTATGTTCCTAAATAATTCAAATAATATTGCATTTACAATGTTTTAAAATAATTTTTTAGGGCAAACAAAAAAAATAATTTTTTTAAAGACTTATGTAGGTACTTATATAATTAATTCTTCACAATGGATTAAAAAAAAAAAACAAACACACATGTCGATTATGAAATCCGCAACAGGGGATCCGCAGTGATTCGTTTTACATTGTTCTCTTTTCTTTCCACGTAAAATCGATGAAAAGAAAAGAGAGCACTACACTGCGATTCACTGCGGATTCCATAATCGACACGACATATTTTGTAACAGCTAAAAAAATCAACCAAAACCAGAACAATTTCTCAAAAGCAATAAGTAGGTAGTTGTTGCACCACGATTCTGCTCTCAAAATTTTTTCAAAAACGTGATGTGATAGAATATTTCTGATTTCATATTCAAATTCAGCACACCAAAAACCTTTGGAAAAGTACACTTTGCTTTTTGTAACAAAAAAAAACAATTCAATTTTGTCGACCAGTGTAATCATTGGAGGTGGTTTTAACAAATAACGATCGATTTTAATTGAAAATGCTACCTTACAAAAATCCCAAATGTATCTAAAAAGGTTTTTTGAAGACGTCTGTCTCCATCTCTCTCTTAAACTTATCTAAAAATAAAAATTAAGGCAAAATGAACTGCACCTATACGTAGCTAAATTTATTAAAGTTTTGCCCTTAATTTATAAGATCGAGTACAAGACTATTTTTGCTCCATTGCACTTTCATTAACTCAACGTTCTATCAATGATGATTATAAGTAATTGATAATAGCTACGAGCCACCAACTGTTTCAAAGTTTTTCATCTGAAAAAAGAAATCTTTCATTTATAATATCTAAGTAAGAAACTTCAACAACAAAACCTTTCCTCCCCCTAGTTATAACATCGAAGAGCAAGTGGAAATTTCAATTAAGATTTTTGCCGCATTACGAACCTAATCCTACCAAATCTTTTCTATCAGTGAATAAATAATAAATTAGTTTACCAACACCCATCTCCTCCCCTCCCACCACTTTCCGGTGCGAGCAATAACAACCTTCTGCTCTATTATCCCCCAGATGAGTTCTTATACAATAATAGTCTACAGTGTCCGTCCGGCCCAAATAAAGTTTAATTTCCATCGTTCCCTTTATACTTTTTTGTTTCTTTTTATATTGTCAAAATTAAGTTAAGTCATGATGAAGATAGATATAAATATAGAAAGGTCCTTGAAATCTAATCAGAAACCTAAACATGAACAAAAAAAAAAAAACTTAACCGAATTACCTACCAAAAAATATACGAGATTTTATCTTAGGCCGCTAGCAGCAAGCACCACGAAAAATCTTTTAGAGAGTATCACAAAATAATCCCATTTATAACGTCAAGCACGGTGTTGACAAATGTCCAAAAAAAGTATTAAATCACCATCCGCACTCAACAACAATAATAAAATACACTACTAAGTTGAATCCTCTCTATGCTTATTCCAAAGCGTGATGAAACTTTATGAGTTCCACTTTCCTTTTTTATATACCTATCAACCCACGATTTATCCCCGCATTCTCACGTAAATATAAATATCCCTTTCTGGTGCACACACCCCCATTGACTCTTTTAAGACTTTGGACATAACTTCCATTTACTTGATTGAAGAATCACGATATTGTTAACAAGCTTCAACCATCATCATCAGCCAACCAACCCTCTAAGTGTCTAACTATTTTCCGAATTTCCACCTACACACCCGTTCACCGCGTCTGCCAGCAAAGCTGTCGAACTCCTTATAAAAAATATAAGGAACCACTCGCTATATTCTAATCAAAACAGAAGCAGCAAATTCTCCTTTCTGACTAAATAAGCACAAGAAAAATATTATCACATAGAGATGTCGCTTGTTTACCCTTTATTCCATCCATTCTAGGTCACACGTGCAAAAACTCAAATGTTTTTGTTTTCACAAACAACAATGACAACACCTACTAACACACAACCACAACATGGCAGGAAAAACTCCAGCATCAGCAGCTGATTCTTTTGTCCCACCCAGAGAGAAGAAGAAGGTAACAAAAACAACGCTAAACAAAAAAGGATACACAGAAGAATATACAGAGTACTCGAAGAACTATTTACGTCACACACGACCAAACGTTAATTTGAAATTCCATGTCCCCCAACCGTTATATTAGGAGACATTTCTTTTCCTTCGAATGCATATTGGCAATTGTCATTGTGTCAAAATCAAAAGTTACTAAAAATTATTCCCCATGTTGTTGATGCGCACAATCAAAACAATACGCAACACGTGGTCTCCCTACGGGTTACACCATGCGTACAAGTAATTACTTACTATTAACCTTACCCTACTTCACTTCCCGCCCTGAACTTTCACTGTCAACTGTCAAAATGGGTTTGGTTTTTGGTCCATTTCGAAAGAAAGGGGAAATGATGCTGGAGTGTGTATGTGTCCGTGGAATATTTAGTACACAATACATTTGTGTACTAAAGAAAATTTTCTATCCCCAACTTCAGGACAATGATGATGCTTTACTGAGCTGCTCTGTGCTCCATCCATTGCTTCTTAGCTCCGTGTGTGTAACAAGATACTATATTTTGGGTGTGGACCTGTTTCGCTGCTGTGAAAATGTGAAAAAATTCAGGGAAATTTGTGATAAAAATAGAAAAACACAACTATTTTAAAGTGTAGATGAAGAGTGCTTTTATTTAATGCCTTTCTAAATGTTAGTTCTTGCAAATAAATTAAAGTGATCCCTGAAAAAGTGCTATCCAAAATCGAAAAGATAAAACCTCGCAATGAATAGCAGTGCACACCCAGAAAATTATGCAAAGCATTCGCGAAATTTATAAAAAAAAAAAAATGTCTATAGGTCGCAAACGGTTTCGAACGTAGACGGTGGGAGGGGTTTTTGGTTAATTTTCTTATTTTTGTTAATTCCAATTTTCTAAACCTTTCCAACAAAGTGTAGGCGATTAGAATTAAACACGATATATTGCATTTGGAGATAAGAATAATGAAAAAGAAAAAAAAATAGTATCGTCCTTTCCAACTCTCTATATCCACTCATTCTATATAAACTGCGATATGTATGTACTAAAAAACTAACACTTTTAGAACAAAAAAAAAAACTTTCTATACAACAATTATTATAAGTTTATGCCATCACCAACGACGACACTATAGCAATAAATAAAATACAAGTACCAAAACAACAACAACAACAACAAACCCCAATTATTACCTACCACGAAGTAGCTAAAGCATCAGCAGGAGCCAGAAGCAGAGGCATCAACACCAGCGATCAAAGGGATACAACCAAGAAAGATACAGCACAGCCACAGTACACACATTTTTTTTTAATGTATTAAAAGTAGGGAAAAGTGAAAAGACACGCCAGAGGAAGGATTTTCATCAATTCACACCCGAAGAAGTTCGAAGAAGAAGATGTTGACGACAATGGTGGTTAGGATGTGGAAGCTGATATTTCCAATAACATTGGTACTTGTTGTAAGTTTGTGTGTACCACACCCAGCTCAGGGTTTGAGGCTTACAAACGGGGTTGGTAAACCTATGGGCGTCAGTAAGGAGCAACTAAATATTGGCCTTATAGCGCCACATACAAATTTTGGTAAACGCGAGTATTTAAGGGCTATAAATACTGCGGTGCAAGGTTTGACGAAGACACGTGGTGCAAAGCTCACATTTCTCAGGGACTATATGTTCGAGCAGAGGAATATTCACTTTGATATGATGTCATTGACCCCAAGTCCAACAGGTGAGTTAATAACTCTTTATAGCACACCACATCCCCTCATCACACTCTAAGTTTAATATATGCATCTTCCTTATCGCATGTGGGAATGGGGCCCTATAATGGTTACCACTGCAGGAAAATAACATTTGCTTTTCAGCGAAAAAAAAAATAGTTTTCGCTTGTTCTATGTAGAAGAAATATGGAAATTTCCAATCTTTTAAAGAAGCCAAATTTAAGCAACATAGCTGCGCCGCGCCTTGACGTTAGTTTTGTTCGTGAAATCAGTGGCAAATAATGGCTCCTCCCGATGACATTAGCAAAACAATAGTCAAAAGTCACAATTAATGAGAGGAAAAGAGCTCAACACCGATATCACCCAAAACCCATCGTCATGGTGCAATAATGAAAAGCCCCAAATCTTACAGCCACTAGGTGATTTTGCTATTATTGTTGTGAACACCCTGTGCTGGCTTATATGTATATTTTGACGTGCCAATATTTTTTTTTTATCAAATCAAATAACACAAATTGAATAAATTTCTCGGAGAAAAAATTTCTGCAAAATATGATTTTATAAGCTTATCCAAAATTCATTGTGACTTTTTTGCTTTGCACCTGAGAGAACTAGTTTGTGAAACGCAGATTAAAACACTCATATCAAAAAAGTGGGGAGTAAATCCCCATCTGACACAATTTGACGTGTGTGTTATACATGTAAATTTTTCGGATTAGTTATAAAACCATCACACATCCCACTTGATGGTTTGAGGTTATGGCCAATTGATGTTCTTAGATAAAATTGTGAAAGCGAAATATGAAAATATTTTCTTCGCACAAATTTGGTGTAAGTAATCTTATTCCACTTTCTTTTTGACATGTGTTAATATACTAATTAGGGGTAGATTTTAAGACTCGTGGGTCTTGTGGCGTTGGTGTCCATATGATCCACGTGTCCCCAGCTATCTTAACCGCTGAATTTTCAGCTTTTTAACCATAACGACACGACATCGCTGTAAGGCCCTTAAATCTTGTTGTTGAATCTTCTCCTGTTCATACTCCAATCGATACAGACTGGACCGCAAATCACCCGAAAAATTTTCCTTTCAAAGCACCCAAGCATGACTCTCAATTAAGCAAAAGAGTCCATTTTGGATCCGCACACGTAGTCAACAACGTATGGAGGACTCCGCGCACGAATCCAAATACGGATCAGCAAAACTACGTTTTTCGGCTCAAATTAGTATGGAAATTAGAATAACTACTGACCATTTGCGCATTTATTTTGAGAGTGAGAGTGAGAGTTCACCATACTCAGTGAAAGCTAAAACGAAAACGGATCCAAAACAAATCACAAAAAAACTAATTCTCCCCTTGAGTTGTACATTACCCACAACAAAGCTGTTCCCTTTCACACGAAGCAACTGAGTTTCCAGCAACAATCTGTTTATTGGCGAGAAGAACAGGAAGAAAGAGGGTTAAACAAAATCTCCCCGGTCAACAAATTCAGGACATTTTTTTGACGTTCCTCTTCACAATACGTTTGTGTGCGTTCAGCCAAGGCAGTTTAAAAGGAAAATTAGAAAATCTCTTCGGGTTTTGTTTCTTGCATGTGAAAGGTACAAGAGATTGTTAAGGAGATTTAAAGAAAACGTCAAAAATATCTCCAGCAAAAACACTCTATATAAAGATGCCAATCCTGGGCTGACATTTCGATTTGCCTACAAGCTCAACGAAAACAGCTGAGGTACTAGTTTTTCAAAGTATGTGTGAAAACGCGCGAGTTTTCCGGCGCCAAACGCACACATAGATCCAACTCCTCTGTCCAAACGCACACATAGATCCAACTCGTCTGTTCACCCATAGGTTAAATTGTTGTTGCAAATCACATTTATTCATCGACACGAAACGAAATTACAAATACAACAATGTAAACAAATGGGTTTTGGAGGGTGATACGTACGAAAGATTGGCGTCTTTATATAGAGTTTTTTTGATCTCCAGCAACTAGTATCTTCGTGTGAAAGGGGCCTTCTCCCATCGAATATTACCTACAACAAACGAACAATGATTTTTTTCATTTCAATATACTTTTATTTACAATCATCATCAATTATATAAATGCAATTTACAAGCATTTTGTATTTCACAAGATCACAAGAAAAAGATGAAATGAACGAAAAACATTAACATTTTGTTTATGAACCGCAACCGGCCATTTCTTAATTTTTCATAAGAATAGAATACAGAAAATATAAGAAAAGAGAACCTAAAGAGAACTGTATCTCTTCTCTACAACTCCACTCGAAAAATGAACTAAACAAAGGTGTGGGGAAAAATTCCTGTAGATGCAAAGATCCAACAAAGACCGAGAAAGTTGGGCCAGTGAACTAGCTTGAAGGGTGACAGGGTTCATGCTTGATTTTAACTTAAGTTAAATATGTTAAAAAGATTAAACAAAAGGTTCTTTCATGCTTAAAATTTGGAAAATCTTGTCATAATAAATCGTCTAAAATTTTAAGCAATTATTTTAAGGTTTCCCTAAACCACTTTTATTTAAGAGGTACGGTGGATTTATTTGAATTTTTGTATTTTGTTTTCGCTCAGGAATATAAACTTTAATATAAATTGGCATTTCTGGAGTCACGTCAAAAACAACCTGCAAATTGGTAACAAATTCCAAAGTGGTAACAGTGCTCATAAGTTTACGCCACTTACATCTCAAGTGTTAGAAGAGTGCATTTTAAGCAGTTTTTTAAAGTTTATTTTTTTTCAACCTCTATTACCTTCTCTTAAAGGTTTCGGTTAACATTTTTTGGGGTGAGCTACTCCATGTATAACTTTAGTTCGAAATTCAAATAAGTACCAATACGTGAGGCCTTACCAAAGGAGGTTGGGGCATAAGGCCAAGCCAACAAGTAGAATAAACTGAAATCCTATATAAACTGTAATGTATTTTGTGGTGGTGGGTTTTGGGTGGTAATTGTTGTACAATGTGTATTCAAATAAAGTTCACGGATGGATAACTTTTTTTTTATATTTTTTGCTACAATTTATCACATTCGTGGCGTTAATGGACGACATCCGGTTATTATGGGTTCAGTTTTAAAAATACATCCTGTTGATTGAAAAGCGAGATTGCCTATGGTGAATTGTTTCTTAACATCAATTAATGGCTAAACCTACATCAGATATAAAATATAATGCATGAGCTGATTAGATGAGAGCCACATAAGGGGGACTAAAAGTGTCACAATATTTTCTATACTCCTCTTCGAATTGATACATCAAGTAGGTTATAGTAGGTATGTATATAGGCACGGGGTTGAGGGTGCTCAATTGCGAACAGGAAAAATGTGAAATGTGCGACATTGTTATGGTACAAGGGTGGATGAGGAGGGTTGGAGGGGGAGGAGCGGAAGTGATGACGGTAATGGTTAGTTAAAGTGGAAATTGTTTGCGTTTGAAATTATATTCCAATGAGTAGCGGGGAACGGCGAAGCGGATCATTATTGATTGTGTAATTTTTTTTTTCCGAAATTAATTTCTAAAATGAAGGGTGTCAAATGGTTTGAATTGTATGGAAGGCCGATGGCATAAAACAGTCCCGAAAGGAAAAGATGATGAGAATTGCATTTAGTGCTTAATGTTCTTATTAATGAGATAATTTGAAAAGTGCTCTTGGTAGAAGGAAGGTTTTAAATTGAAAGTCTTTGATACGCACAAAGATGTGCCATGAGCAAGAGGAAATTCTAATTCTTATACATATACATAGTGTCGTTTTAGAGAGTATCCTTGTAGATCCTCAAATTTAATAAATCGAGTAATTGAGTTTTCAATTTAACGAATTCCGACTCCTGGATGAAACGTTTTGATTGAGTGATGATGCCCGCTGAAATGTGCGGTGAAAGACGTGCGCGGTGGCGGCGGGCACGGCGGTGGCGGATGGGGCAAGAGATTCTTTTCCAAGCATTTTCGTATTTTGTTTGAATGGGTTTTAAGAGTATTTTGTTTTGGAGGTTTTATATTGAATTGAGAGCTTTTATAACATTTGCACGTCATTCAGCTAATTACAAATTGAGTGGTGGTGTTGATAAGGATATATTGTTTACTCAATTGAAGTGGAACTGATTTTGAAATGACTTTGAGTGTTCCCAACGGTCGGTGGTGGGTGCGTGTGGTAATGGGTAGTATCCTTAAGAATATTTTTTTTAGAGTGTATTTGCGTTGAAGCGTAGGATGTTTAGATAATCGTTTTTTTTTTAATACAAAAATAATTAAGCCACACAATGCTAAGGTGATTATTTTCTCGTCAGAGAGGATACAAAAATTAAAGAGGAAACCTTGAACTTAATTTCCATTAGGACAGCTTAAAGGCCGTTACACCAGTGCCGTAGCTACTCGGTTTTGTTTGGGTGGAGGGCAAAGAATTTTTTCTAGACTTCCCATCTTTTTATGAAAATTTTTCCATTCACAAAGGCAGTCAATAATACAGATAAAAATAGAATAGAATAATATTATACCCACTTACAGACAACATCTGCTTGACTCGGGGAGTAGTCCACAATGAACTTTTGACTCACTTTGGTGGGTTACAAGTCCACAAATCAAATGTGGATTTTTAAACTACACTAATGGGTCTATAATTAGGTTATAAGCCCCTAACTGGCTTTGGCAAATTCTTTAAAATTAGTTTCTATAAATATTCAAAAACTTATTGTGAAAAATTCAAATTTCGTTTTTGTTTGTATAAATTAATTTTGAAAACTTGAATGATTTTTTTCAATAGCCAAATTAAAATATTTCAAATGTTTTTTTTTCCAAAGGTTTTCTTAGTGAAATGCAAATAAGTTTAGAGCAGAAATAATTAACTATACGAATTATTTTTATTATTATTTCTGTTTTCGATTGCCTTTTAATTTCTTCCTTCTATATTTTTAGTATTCGATTTTATATATTAGAAAAACGCTTGGGGGGGAGGAGGGCAAAGCTCTCGTTACTAATTAACCTCTAAGAAAATTATTCTTAAAAAATTAATCACATTTTTTATATTACAGGTTTTAGGGCCCGTTCGTTAAGATTATGAAGAGCAGGAAGACCAAGTTTTTAAGGAACATTTATTTTCGACACTTGGCTTTATACTCTTATTCAAGAATATCTCGGAGTTCTAAAGCTTCTCTTTCTGGTACCTTAAAACTACTTGATGCAGTTTAATTTTGCCCCTTGTCAAACGCCAAAAAAATTATTTTTCTACAAAAACGCCTCCCCACCCTTACCTTCTTTATAAACAACCCATATTTGGTTCTATTGATCTTGGTATTTACTCTGTGTCCAAGAACTCAATTTCCTTACCCATATCGACGATAGAGTTCTTAAAGCCTATCCAGCACTTGGTTCGCCGCTAATCCATGGTCCAGGGAATATCCCAACCGCTACGTAACCCAATCAACATATTATTAGTTTTGATCATCCCGCTTGAATACACCTGTCAAGTGTGTTCTCCTTACTATATACGCAAAGTATAAACACATTTCCTGTTCCTGTTGATCCTATACAATTCTATTCAAATCATTTTAAACTAATCAACTTATAAATTCATTGGAAGAATGATGAAAAAATATCCGATAAGCTCGACTCCTTTCAGGTTCCGTAACCCTTAACAACTCTATATCTTTTTTAATACTAACGTAACATACGAAATCCTCGTCTCTTTAGTCTTTTCTATTATGAACCTCATGGTTTCAACGAATCGATATATCGTACGCTGTGGAGGATTATTTCAAATATTTCGACTTTAACCGCAGTACTTGTTGCCTAATACTCCATCATCTAATTATAAATCATCCACCTCATTAACCGCTATCATAGCTTTTCATTTCTCAGATTTTAAGTTAGATTTAAGAATCAGCTTCTAAGACAAGAAAATGGGTGTGTTGCCCTTGCCCCCACCAAAATCAAAGAAAAAAAAGTCCTCTATATTTAAACCCAAACAGAAAAAAAAATCGCATGACTGCATCGCACGAATTTGCTCATGTAGTTAAAAAGTCTAAGTACTAATACAAAAAATTGTATGTTTGATTTATTTTGTATGGCAGTTACCTGTTCTAGGAGACCTAAATAAAATTTTCCCTCTAAGGGATTATATAAAAATTATCTGTTCCAAATTTTAAGTAAATCGGCCCATCTGTGAGCTAGAAGTTAGAGTCGACGAACAGACGCACAGACCAACGCCAACGGCGCGCGGTATTGGCGAAAACTATACTTTTCCAGACTTCTCCATAATCGTAGTGTCAATTTTGATTACAACCTCGATTTTTACACGAAAACAATAATTGCGCTAAAGAGCAATTACAAATAAGATTAAGTCACTTATGAATGCAGCACAGCATGTAGCGCTAGCAGATGGAGTGCATATTTTTAGATTGGAGATTTGATATTTGGCGCTTTCTCTTTTACAAGAAAAATGCTGCTAGATGCATTATTTTTGATTAATTATACCAAAAAGAATTTAAGAATTTTCAAATGGCTGAAATAGTTTTATACAACTTAAGGCAAGGCGCTCACTGAAGTGGTGACAGTGGAATGGTAAGTGGCAGTGGAATGGTGAACACGTGGATTGGCGATGGAGTGGTGGCTAAGTGGTATGAAAGTTATCTAAAGCGGGGTACACATTATCGATCACGTATGACAGTCGCGTCGGCTGACTGTCAGTCAAAGTCAATATCAAAAAAATTTGTGAGCATGAGCTTGCCTGGAGTTTGTCTGACAAACCATCAAACAGAGTGTACACACTATCAGTCGTGAGCAAAACTGTCATACGTGATCGATAATGTGTACCCCGCTTAACGCGCACTAAAGGTAGCAAACTACGTATGGTGCCACTGATTACCTCCAATGTCCTTCGCAATTTTGGCCCAGGCCCGCTCATGCACATGACGTATATGATGATCCTCCCGGGTGTTATCATTTGTTTACATAGGTTTTATTAATTCCACCCGCCACTCAATCACCACCCCACTACCACTCCACTTTGTCAGGTGTCACCACTTCAGTGAGCGCCTTGCCTAAGTTAGCTATTTTGTTCATCTAATTTCAAAAATATTCGCAATAAATTCAGTGGAATTTATATTCTTTAATGTTGTAATTTTCGGGATTATGTAGAAATAGTTCATGCATGTTCTAGCAGCGCATACTTTTAATTTTCTTTATTCATCATTTCGGAAATATTTTGTAATACCTACACAAAAGCTACCATTTAATTTCCTTTCTAAATTTTTCTTACATTATCAAAGTCAGCACTTCTCTTTGAAGGGAATAGTCTCCAACATATTATAAATATTTGTATGAAATGTATTGTTCGTATTCATAAGCCCAAACTAAGGCAAAAAAGTTTCTATTGTAGGGAAACAATATTGGGCTTGGGCATAGCCTGGCGTTTTTATTTGTAAAGTGGGATGTAGTATAATAGTGGCGGTAGATTGGTAGTGGGAGAGCTGACCAGCCGAGTAATTCCATGTCTAAGGTTTTCATAAAAGTTTCTGTTTTTGAAATACATTTTTGGGCATAAATAATGCCTTATTTTATTTTCAGAGAGGGTGACCCTGATTTGGGTTGTTTCTTTAAGTGCATGCATGCCATTTGGAGAGCTTGAGAAATTGTGGCACATGGAGAATGCATATTCCTTTTATTATGGAATAGTAATGGCACCTTTTTTAGGTTGGTAAACCACTTTGAAATGTTGTAAATTTGCTTTTAAACTATTAGCCGAGTATCACAGACTATTAAGAGATTTCGAAATAAATTATGCTCTTGCTAGTAAAGTCAGAAATAATTATGTTCCTATACCTTCATCATTTATGACCGTACAATTTATACCCGAAGAGGCTGCTGACAAATATATTTGATGTAGATATTCTTTCTTAAAGTTATTGTCATTCGATGGATACCTAATGTGTCTGATGTCGCACAATCTAAATATACAAGCGTGAGTTTTCTTTGCCATTGAATGATTTCACAGGCGCTTGAATTCTTAAGAAAAGTATGCTAAGAGGAGCTTCTTTGCAAATAAAATTAACCTAACAGGAAGTGTTCATCGGCTTTGGTGCAATCTTAGAGAAATAGGCTAGGCGTGGGAGAAACTGCTCGAAATTTTAACACGAGCTTGGATTTAAATGAGTTGAATAATAGCTTTCTTATAGTCCAAGAGCCAGTGGCAGGCAGACTTACGGTATTTCAGCACGATTCATGTTAAGTGTAGTCATTGTCCTACACCTCCTGAGCATGAAATGGGCATTCATTTTAGCTGATAGTACGTGTGGGAATGGGGCGGGGTCCCAAAAAAAAAAAAAAAATCACGCAATTCCGCCTGTCTGGTCTGTCTCTGTATTGTATGTCTGTTTGTACCTCGACCTACAGCCGTAAGCACCGAAATGATTTTCTTCAATCTTGGATTTTTTTTAAGTAACGGTGCCTACCATATATCCGCTTTGAAAAAGTAAATTATTTCGAAAAACAGCTCTTAACAATTTTCATAAAAGTTTTTTTGTGGATTTTTTTGAAGGTTTTGTCTGAATTCTGGTCAAAACAAAAAAAAAAAGTACCAAAAACTGTACCCCTCATAGAAACGGTTTTTGATTTTCGACTTTCTCGTTAAAATTTTTATTCTTTAGGTCCTTATAAGCTTGAATAATATTACATATAATTAGATTTTCAAAAAAAAAAAATATTATTTTGGATTTAAAAAACAAAACAAATCAAAGTTTTTTTTTTGAAAAATCAATATTTTGAAAATGGTTAATGAATTTTGTTGAAATAATAATTTTATGTGAATAATATATTAAACACTTAAAATTGGCATACCAAATGTTTTTTTTTTTTATTTATGTACATGAAATTTTATATACATATGTACTGTACATAGATATAACAAAAAAATTTTTTCTATTTTTTCAAGAATTTAGACGGACGTGGCGCGGCTTTCTTTATTTTATTACATTGAAACTAAAGTACCTACTTGTTTCAGCAATTTAAAGAATATTTCACATGCTTAATTTATTATATGAATAAATATATTAAATATAATTATTATAAATATTTAATATTTGTATGAATGCATAACTTATACATACAGTCTTTTAAATTCCAAAGCAACTTAAGCCCCGAGAGCAGGTTCTAGCAATCCAGTTGTGTATTTTATTTTCTGCTGAAATCAAATTTTTGCCACAAAACCCCACAGCTACATTCTTCATCAAAAACATCAACTCCTTAAATACCATCCTACATATACATATATACAATATACATACAAGTATTGTAAACATGAAACACACGTCAGTCTTTTTAAATTCATACAATTTATCAATTTCAGCTGACTTATAAGCAAAAGAACGATTTATTCAAATCAAGGATTTTCACAAAAGACCAATGAATACCTATTCTTGTGAATAAACTTAAATACAATAGTTACAAAAAATAATTTATATTTGTCAATCTGGCACTGCTTCCGGCTTGGTTTATCCTCTTTTGTTGATGCCTTACAGCCATTCTTTTCTCTGGAGAATTCATCACTCGGAGCTGTTCGAAAACTTTTACCAAAGTGCCATTTTCAAATGGATGAATTTTATTCATAGGCACCATCAGCGTTGAGGAATTCATAGTCATCAGAACTTGTTGCAAGGTCCTTAGGCAATTCGCCGGTAATCGAGTGCAACATCTGTAAAAGTTATTTTAACTTTCAGCTCAGTAACAAATCATTTCTGATATTGTAGTTTGATGAAGAAAAGGTACAGGAAGGAAGCCTAACAACATCTGAATGAGGATACAAATGAAAAGGCAAATTTCTTTCAAACATCAACCGTTTAACATTTTGAGCTCAAACGTTTAACGAAAAATAAAAAAAAATTAGTTTGTTGTTTAATTATTTTGCAAGAACCTAATGGAAAATTAAAAATGAGTTAAAATCTGAGAGATAAGAATAGTTTATGCACAACTTTAAAAGCCAAAGGTTTATTGTAAGTAACTTTCACTTGCAAACTGTGCTAATTTCATCAAAAAAAATCCCCTTGTTTAGCTTGTTTGGTTTCTTTTTATAACTACTTCCCTTTTCTTTTAAAAAATTTATTTGAATGGTATTTTTTTTTAGCTTTGTTCGCAATCGCTTTTTTTATACCATCCTGTGTGAGGAAATTGTTGGGTTTGGCTTTAAAATCACTTGGGTATAACAGGGGATTTGAATATTTTATTTGCCATGTATGAAATTTTTGTGTTAAAAAAAAAGAACAAATTTGTTGACATTATAAAAAATATAATGGTAGTTAATGATGAGGGTTTCTCATATAATTGCTCTTAGGGGTATAAATATCGGTTCGGGGTTGAACAAAATCGAAAATTAGTCTTTCATAAAGCAGTCTTAAAAAAAATTGTTGGAAGAACTAATACCATTAATCAGTCTACATTATTTACTTGAATCAGCGAAACTTTTATATGGAAAATTAACTTTATTTTTAGAAGAAAGACTAGAAAATTGGTATTATTTATTACAATAATGTTAATGAATATAACACACATAAATGGCTTGGCAAGGGGTCTATTTCCATCCGCTTAAGCGGCAGACAAAATTTTCGAAACAAATTCTTAAGCTTAATATTTTTAATCAAGTTGTTTATTTATGTTCATCTTAAACGCTTATGTTCCACTTTTTCCTCAGCGTAAACTGTCACATAAGCTCTATGTTGAACTTAAATACTCATGTTCCGTTTCAGCAAATGGTCCTTAGTGAATAATTTTTGAAATAAGTTTTCAAACTAAAATTAAAAAAAAAAAATAAAAAGAAAATTGTTCGTGTTTTTATTTTTAATTTTCAATGCTCTTATCAATCTTTAGTCAAGCACTAAAAATCGAATGCTTCAATTTCTTCAAGTTTTGGAGAAAATTGACTATAACAAAAATAATATTCTTTAAATTTGACTTCAATCAACTGCTCCCAAAATCCTATTTCCACTTAGTAAGAAGAAGTTTTTTTTTCAGTAAGATACCCTTCCTGCCTAAACGAAGGGAAATATACAACTCTTTCCCAAGATTCTAGCCTCTTGTTGGATCTTATGGAAAACACCTTATATAGCCACTTATATCAACACAACACACCTTAGGTACACTGAAATGCTGCGTTGCACTTTAGCACTTTGGGTTTTATTGTTCATCAAAATTCAGAGCATACGCGAAAATGACTCCCCCACCTTTCCATTTTTTCTTTTTTCAATGCGCCTGCAATTCTTATCGTCAACTTCCCATTGGAAGTTATTGGAAGTTATTGTAATCGGTCCGATTTGTGAAATTGAAAATTTTGAATTTCTAGACGTTTCGAGGTCTCTGGAGTAGGATTACATTGTTTTTAGAGTGATGTCTGTGTACGTGTACGTATACGTTCGTATGTTCGGAGGCTTTTTTCGCCGAACATATCTCGAGAACGCATAGAGATATCGACTTCAAATAAATTTTATTTTACAGATAATAAGGCAATAATGTGTAGAAAGGATTTTCAGAAAAATTCAATTGGCGGTTTTTCTATTACAGTATTTTGAAAAAAAAAGTTGTAAAATGGCTTCTTTCTCGAATATCTCTAGAACAAATAATGCTATCGACTTCAGCCTGGTTGCATTCTATGCATAATGACGAAATTTAAAATTGGTAATACTTAAAAAAAAAATGAACCCACGGCTTTTTTTTATATTAAAAAATATTCGAAAATTTTGAGAACACACAAAGATATTAACTTCGGGTTAATTTTATTTAATACACAAAGTAATAGTTGATAATCGGTAGACTGCCAACAAAAATCTATCCTAACCTTCTATTCCTTCTAACATTGCCTAATTTATAAGACCCTATAGGTCTTACTGGCAAATATATGTTTGTGTTGTTTTTTTTTTTTTTATTTTAAATAGTTATAAAATGTTTTTTCGGCTCGAATATCTCTAAAACAACCAATGATATCAATTCCGGGATAATTTTAGTCTACACACAATGTCATTATTAGTAATTGATAAGGTTTTTTTCTAGGGCAAACAAAATTGCAAAAAAATGCTAAAATTGTTTAAAAAAAGTTTTCGGCTCGAATGTCTCGAGAACAACCAATTATATCAACTCCGGGATAATTTTAGTCTTCACACAATACCATAATTAGTAGTTGATAAGGTTTGTAAAAAAAAAGAAATTAACGGTTTTTTTCTAGGCCAAAAAAAAAAAACTGCAAAAGAATTTGCTAATAATTGTTGAAATTTTTTGTGTCGCATATATTTAGAGCATTACCTTGATGGCACAACTGATAAGTTTTTCGAAGATTTTTCATTAGTAATTTTCTTATTAAAAATAACATCGGGTGTCAAGTTTCAAAGGGAACCGATGGGACTTTGTCCGTGTGGGTCAAACCCAGCCTCTTTTTTTCTCTTTTCTATTTTCAAACTAAGTATACAGATCCCAAACGATACAGGACAAGGAAAGTTTTATTTTTTTTTTCATTTTGATGAAAAACAAAATTTTTAACTATATTTAATTTCCTGCCTTCTATCTTTAATTTCACACTTGGTACAGAGAGCTAGAACAAGAAATGCTCAGAATTTATTTGATTAATTAAATCGTTAACTACAATTTGGTGGAATTCTCATACGCTTAGGTTTAGGCATGTAATAACTAATAACATATGTATGCATGTAGGTATATAACTTTTAGTTACCAGAATGAATTAAACAACTAATTTAAATTTTATTTATTTATTTATTTATTTATTTATATCACAGGCTACAATACAAATAAATTTGTATTGTCCGGAATTTATAGCGCCGGGGTACTGAGCCCATACGGCTGTTATAATAAGTCATACAATATCATTTATACTATTGATCTATATCTATACAATGTAGGTTTATGTAAAAATATTAATATTGTGGTAAATGGATAAGTGTTCAATTTTTAAATAGTAATCTTTAAGCGGAAATATAAATTTTAAATTCATTAGGTTTATATAATTTAAATTTGATTAAGTTTGTGTTTTTTTAGTAGAGGAAAAAGCAATGATTTATCTGGATGTGTAGTTGTGTCCAGGAGTTGTAGTAACGGTGGAATAATATTTATGAAGTGCCGTCTAGTTAAAAGGCATCTTTGTAGAACATGGTCTAAGGTTAGAGTTTCTTGACAGTAGCTGCAAACTGGTGGAGGTTCGTTTTTATATAAATGAACTTTGTTGAACAATGTATGCCCCAATCTAATGCGACAGAGCTGCACAGATTGTGTTCGGCTGAGTGATTCGTTGTAAGTCACTTGTCCTAAGGTTGTCTTGTGTTGTCTCAAAAAAGCGTTGGAACAGCTCCAATTTAAATTTTAATAATTAACATTTTAATGGGATTGTTTTAAATACCTTTAGTTTTTAGAAGATAAAGGTACGAAGTAAGAGGAGTGGTCAAAATGGTCTCCGTCAAGAATTAAAAGATATTTTTTGGACTTTCTTTGTCGTACCTCACGTAGTATGCGAATTCCCTAGCTATATGACACTGTTACATGTCAAATCATATCTCAAAACGTGCAGTATTAAATATACATCTAGTAAGACAAATTAAATTTAAAGTGTTTTTAAAACAAGATACAAATATAAGATTACATATATATTTTCTGAAATATTGATTTGATCAAGAAAAGGCCTTGAAGCAAATTACAGTTTACCCTTCATTCAAACATTTTTTTATTTGAATTTGTCCATGACTTACCTACAAAATAAATCCTAGAATAAGTACGAGAATGTCTTAGTAAGAGAAGTTTGTATAAATCTTAAATCAAAATGCTATCCACTTAAAGAAATAAAATGTATCTTCGAATGGATATAAAGGCAATGGCATATCCTAGATTGTTGAACGTTAAATTTATTTAATTTTACTTTCCCATTCCTATACTCATTGAATATTGAATGAAGTCATGTGTTTCATTTGAAAGTTAAATTGCATACATTTTCAAATAAAAAGGAGATCGAAAAAGAAACCTTATATAAGTGATGGTATGGATATAAAAGAAGATTCTTTAATATTAAAACAGAAATGATACAAGATGATTCTTTTTTGAATAATTTGATTGAAATTTTTGGTGTAGTATAACCTTTTTACTTTAATCATTTAAAGTCTCAAAATAGGCATGTTTTGTGATTTAGTTACTGTTCCGAATCTGCAATGTTACAAATTATGCTGTAGAGTTACTGAGGAGTAAGAGTGCAGCTTACTTGTTATTGGTAGAATTTTTGTGAAAAATTGGCTGTGTGAAGAATTTCTTAACAAAGGGTATGGAGAGGACACTTTTTTTTTTTTAACTGAACTTAAAACAAAGTAAGGGCCAATTGTTCAAACGAGGAAATCAGCGAATTAAATTTCCTAAAACACAAGTTAAATATTGAACTACGTTTGTACAACTGGCCGTAACTTACTGAGGGTGGAATTGGCTAAGGTGATAAGTGAAAAGTCACATAATCGATAGTCACATGTTATATGAGCCGAATTTCCAGCTGCATTAGATGATTCGATTCAATTGAACACTTTCTAAGGACATTCACAGAAATGTTAGATCTTATTTGTTTGCATAGCAAAAAATATAGATACATTGCGGCATAAACGTAAAAATAGTTGGGAAGTACAATCCAATTTTTGGTATAATTTAGCTATCATATTTGTTGTAACCTTGGCCGGATTTCGGGTCATTTAAAAATCTAAAAAAATTATAAATTTATAAAGAAAAATAACGAAATTTATAAATACTTATAAAAAACAAAGCAGCTAAAAACATTAAAATTTCGATACAAGTTGAAACAAGTGGGCCCTATGTAAAAGGTTCAATATTGTTGGTTGACTTCTTATTTCTATATGCTTCCAGGAAGTTCAGTGTTTAATCACCAGTTATAGCTGCTACATTTTTCAATATTGCGAGCTCCTCGTTAAAAGAAAAAATATCATTGATTTTTTTCCCTATAACTTCTCTGCGAACCACCCCCTTACCCGTTTTAAATTTTTTTCCAACTACAAAAAATATTTTTACTTAAAAATTGCTGTGGTAAGCCAAGTTGTCGAGCCCTTTATTTAAAAAAAAAGGAAACTCAAGAAAGGCTTTTTACTTTTTTTTTTTAAATTTAAGATCAATCATCAATGCGTCAACTATTGGACTAAAACAACAAACAAAAGTGGTGAATTAGCAGAATCTAACTTTTTTTTCGTGTAATAGGCCTAGTACGCTGCTGATGCGGAACGAAATTTTTCGTTAGTCTCCAACATGATAACGAAATTCTCACGAAAACCACAACGAAAAATTACCTCTGTGTGGTAACATGAAATATTCACCAAGTTTCCCACGCTTGGGTTTTTTTTTTAGCTTCTTGATTTTGACAGAAAAATGTGAAAATTTGTGAAAATTTGCAAGAACGAAATTTTTCCTTTGTGGTTTTGTTGTGTCATTTTTGTATGGGGATTTTCGTTTCGCATCAGCAGCATACTAAGCTTTAAGGTATTTTAAATACGCCCATCAATTGAGTGAAACTTGCAAAAATGTGTGGAAAAAAACAAAATAAGAGTTAAGTAAAAAAGAAAGACAAAAGGTAAAAAGGCAAAGAAAGGTAAAACAAAATGTGTATATTTGGAATCAGGAGGAATTCAATCGTATTTCATTAAAATTAGAATTTTGATCAGCCTTTGAATAAATCGATTCATTTTCATTTTATATTTGTGCCACACAGCGAACGACACAAATGATATTCTGCGCTTTGCAATTTGAGGGTTAAATCATAGAGCACATAACTATGTTATCTAGTCTAGAGAACCGAAAAAAGTTGGTTGTTCTCTTCCACCCTACAAGCTGTACAGTGAACTGAGAGGATCTGCCCATTAGATTTTGTATGGGCTAGTTGTCCGTGCATTTTAAAAGGAACCACAACCACAATATGTATACAGTTTTCCCTATATTTTTAGCATGTATTAGTGGTCCCGTGCATTTGAAGTGTAAAATGAGAGAGTTTTCTCTTACTTAATTCAATTAAAATTTGCGGGTGTTTCAGGGGTACGAGTCGGTTCTCTAGAGTCTAGATAATATATGTACTCTATCTTCTCTTGTATAGGTTTTTTTTTAAGTTGCAGGCCTGTGTCAATAAGCTGCAATCCAGAACTTCCACCAAACGTCAAAAACTGTAAATGGGGGGGGGGGGGGGGGGAACAAACACATTATTAAAGGTGTGTATTTATATTTGTTTTTATTGTTGTTTTCCCCCCCATCTAGAGCTTCTTTTTGATTAAAGAACTGTCAAAATTAGAAAGAGAAAAGACAGAGTCAGATTCTGGAAAAGCCCAATTGACCAATCCTCTCATCTCAAAGTCAACATTACCCAGGTTATCGCTCAAATAAAATTTAGTCGGAGTAGGGTCGGCCGAGTTCACTTAAAATTAAGTAGAAACATAGCATTTTTATGTGACTGCCTAGAGGGGAAATTCGAATATTTGTGTTGTTCAAAATCAAAAGCCATTATATCCACTTTAAAAAAAAATGACTTAGGTATGAGGTTTTATTGCTATCATTCAAACACATACGTTAAACCTAGGGTTCCCAACTTTCTTCGAAATCAAAGGAGGACACATTTTTTCTAAATAAAAACAAAACCAAAAATGTCGAAACCTCAGTATAAATAAAATAATCCCCGTCTGGAAAAACAATTTAGTTTTAGATGAGGCCCTAGAAAGTCTTACGTAGCTTATTAAAAGGGACCAGCAATGGTTAATATGGAAATCATATACTAGGCCCTCGCCTAGTTTTTATTTATTTTTTGCTTTGAGACAAAATGGTGTATTTGAGATTCGATACTGGGATTTTTCGCTTACTGGTCGGATACGCTAACCACTTCTGGCCTTATTCGGAATACAAAAGTTCAATGTTGAAAATGAATAACTATATCTAAATATAAAAGGGTTATTTCTGATGGGACATCAAAACTTTTTCAAAGAGTTTTTAATATCAAGGACCTATCGAGTATTTGCTACGTTTTCCTCGACGGAAATTTTCCTATTGTAAATTTTTGGGGGCCTTGGTTACATTTGGAGAAACTTACCTTTTTTCAAGCACGTTTTGGTATACTTAAATTAGAAAGAGCATAAATATGTAATACCTAATGAAAATAGAAATACAAATTTTTATTATGTAATTGCTTATGCTGATAAAAAAAATTATAAATAAAATCTTATTAATAAGAATTTAAACTGTATTTCAACCCCCTAACATTTTTGGCAAAAATTATGAAATTTTTTTACAAACATAGAGCGAATGCGTGCAGCAAAAAAAATACGTTCCAATTGATCCTGCGAGATATGTAGTTGCAGTAATACATCAAAACTACATTTACAATTGAGGAAAAGTATTTGAATATATTTATTTTTATACTATGTTTCCACCGAAGGTTTATGTCAACTAGGATTATGACAAACAATTGATATAAAATGAAAAAAAGAGTGACATTTTTACACATAAAACACCAAATGTATATACTTATCAAATTAATCATTGATTATATCCTTCCGATTTTTGAAAAGGAGGACATTTTTAAGAAGGGAAGGACAGGAGGACAAATAGTTGAAAAGGAGGACTGTCCTCCCAAATGGAGGACAGTTGGGAACCCTAGTTAAACCCAAGTTTGAATCTGAAATTCCATTTTATCTCATCGAAATCGGACCCCAAAAAGTGTAGTTAGTTTCAAAAACCCTTTTATCCACTTGAGTTTTTGTTTCAAAATCCATTATATCCATACATATTTTTTCCCATCAAAATCCATCATATCCATTGAAAAAATGTTTCAAATTGAATGCTTTTAATTCAAAATCCGTTTTATTCTGTTATAAAATTATATGGGAATTTTGTTATAGGGTCATTTCTCCAGTAGTCGAACACCTTAGTTGTTCATAATTAAGTATCTATAGTTGTTAGAGCTTTTAGAACAACTTCATTATTGAAGTATATTGTACGTACGTTCGGAAGCTTTTTTTGCCGACGATATTTCGAGAACGCGTAGAAATATCGACTTTAAATAAATTTTATTTTACAGATAATAAGGCAATACCATGCAAAAAGGATTTTCAGAAAAATTCAATAAGCGGTTTTTTTTTCTAAAAAACTCCGGCTCGAATATCTCGAGAACAACCAATGATATTAACTCCCGGATAATTTTAATCTACACACAATACCATAATTAGTAATTGATAAGGTTTTTAAAAAAATTCCATCGGTTTTTTTTCTAGGCCAAGAAAACTACAAAAGAAACTGCTAATAATTGTTGGAATTTTTCGTGTCGCATATATTTAGAGCAAACATTCTTCCCTTGATTGCACCACAACCGATAAGTTTTTCGAAGATTTTTAATTGGTAATTTTCTTATAAGAAATAACATCGGGAGTCGATTATCAAAGGGAACCAATGGGAGGTTATCAGTGTGGGTCAACCCCAGCCTCTTTTTGAACATTAAAATAAACTTTTAATATGTATAGCCCATACATAAAAAATGTTAACTACGACGGGTTTTACACCTTGAGCTTTTTTAAGTAGGTACGACACACAAAAAGTAAAAGCTGGGTGAATAGACATAATCGAAACTAGTATTTAGAAGTGTCGTACGTTAAGAACTGAAGATGTAAACACCGTCGACAAGTTTAAAATCGAGCCATCCATTCGTGCATATTTTAAATTCCACACTACATATTATTTGAATTAAAATTTATACCGTTTTATTATGTTTTCATTTTTGCAATAAAAAAGTTATTTTTAAATCGATGAAGAAATTTGTCCTTAGACAATTCTGAATTCTAAATATATTATTCCCATATTTCTTACCCACGTTCCTAATAGCCTATTGCTTTTCATATTATTTTGAATTTAAGAGTTCGTAAAAAAACATAATACATAAACCCACACATTCAATATCTTATACTATACCACAACTTTCTCTTTCTTCCACCTTTGTCCTTAATTTAAGAATAAGTTTTTTCGAATGGCCTAAATGGTTTGAAAAGAAAGTCATTTGCTTTGCCTCAATAAAAAAAAATACAGAAAAGCTATAGGTTAGGTTAGCGTGTGTTGTTTGTATAGAGCAAAAGAATAAACTGTGAACAAACTTTTACCATATAGCTATACCCCGAAACTGTCTGCCACAAAAACCATCAAAAATAACATAACATTTCAATTTACAAGCAATTCCATTGAAATGCTGTTCATGCTACCACGAACGAAAAAGGTCCTTTGAAAACTCCAATTTCTTTCACAAAAGGGTTTAAATTTACTTATTCTGTTTTTTTTTTCTTTTTTTGTATTTCTCTTGTAATTTTTTCTTTATTTTTTTTTGTCTTTTTTTCTTCGATATAGCAATTCTCAGTACCCTCTGCAAGGAATTTCTACACGTGAACGTCTCTGCCATACTTTACATGATGAACAATGAACAATTCGGTCATAGTACCGCATCTGCTCAATATTTCCTGCAATTGGCCGGGTACTTAGGTATTCCAGTTATATCATGGAATGCCGATAACTCTGGCCTTGAGCGACGTGCCTCCCAATCGACACTTCAACTTCAGCTAGCTCCAAGCATAGAACACCAAAGTGCGGCCATGTTGAGCATTCTCGAACGTTACAAGTGGCATCAATTCTCGGTGGTCACTTCTCAGATAGCCGGACATGATGATTTTGTCCAAGCTGTGCGAGAACGTGTCGCCGAGATGCAGGAACATTTCAAATTCACAATTTTAAATTCAATTGTTGTTACACGCACCAGTGACCTTGTGGAGTTGGTCAATAGCGAAGCCAGAGTAATGCTCCTCTATGCCACTCAAGGTGAAGCCATCAATATCCTTAGACAGGCTGAAGAGTTGAAGTTAACGGGAGAGAATTACGTATGGGTGGTGAGTCAGTCTGTAATTGAAAAGAAGGATGCACATCCCCAATTTCCGGTGGGCATGTTGGGAGTGCATTTTGACACAAGCAGTGGAGCCTTGATGAATGAGATTTCTAATGCGATTAAGATCTATGGCTATGGAGTGGAAGCATACTTGACAGATCCGGCAAACGCTGGAAGAAAGTTGACAACACAATCACTTTCGTGTGACGACGAGGGTCGTGGACGCTGGGACAATGGAGAGATGTAAGTATATACATATACAGTATACACATAAGGATATGAAATGACGATAATGATAAATATCATCAACATGAAAATGATTATTATGATTATGACAATGATGTGGGATAACCTTGATGTTAAGGGGGTACAAGTTTGGGTTAACTTTTCATTTTAGTTTTTTTTTTTTTTTTTGTTCTTGCACATTACAGATTTTTTAGGTATCTACGGAATGTATCGATTGAGGGTGACCTAAATAAGCCAAACGTTGAGTTCACTGCCGATGGTGATCTGAAATCTGCTGAATTGAAAATTATGAACCTCCGTCCAAGTGCGAATAATAAGAATTTGGTTTGGGAAGAGGTAAGTGAATATTTTGTTCAGTTGTTGGCCATCGACAAATAATTTTATAATTGAATTGATTTTGACAACATTACGATTGGACGAACTTTGCAAAAAGTTTTGTAAATGTAACAAAAGTTTGAAAACGGAAAGTGTTTACCTAAATATCCCTTTTAGTAAAATAAGAAAATATTGAAAACATTCATAGAATAGGAAAAGTTTCTCCAAAAGAAGCAAATACATATTATTGAACATTTGTTATTGTGAAATAAGTCTAAATAAATCTTCTCCTACAAGAATGTGTGCACAGTATTTATTTGCTTAATTATGTGTTTAGATACCTGAGTCAGAGGCGCCACCCTGCTCTTAAAGTAGACATTTTGTATCTTATAGTAAGGGGTTGTTCAAAATGCGGAAATTTTTTTGAAATTTACATTAAACATTTGGGTGCGTCTGTACAATATGCTTATGTATACATACATTGTAAAGTAGTTATTAGCTAATGCGAATGCCTTACGTTCTATTAATAGAAACATTATTCTTTTGCCGTTGTAGGCAATAATTTAAAACGTAATATTTATTGTTAAGAATAGTATATCAGTGTCTTGTTCCCAATCTATTTAGATCAGTCAATAACTTTGGTATTGTATATCTGTGAAAAGTGGACATATTGAGATGAAACAAAAAGGTTTTTAAACGATTTTTTTTGTATTTTCAACTCTTGTGAGTAGGTACTGTAACTAACATAAAACTGTGAAAAAAGTGGACAGAAAATGTTCTTTTCTTTTCCATTTTAATGACGATTTCACAATGTTTAGGAACCATACAACTTATTTTTTTTATTTGCTTGTACGATGTTTATCATTTGGTAGGGAAAAACGGTTCAATGGAGCAAATTGAAATTTTACAAAAATGTTGGTGGTCTATAGATCTTCAAAATGTTTTACCAAATTCAGTCCTACGATCAAAGTTTGTAAAGCAGTGAAAGATTTACTAAAAGTCTATAAAAAGTCCATTTTTATATCTACTTTTTTTAAATTATCGGAAAAGTATCAAAAAGAATATTCTCTTATAAAGTTTTGAAAAGAACTTATAGGAAATCAATTCAGGTTTCCAAATTTACCCTTAAATTTTCTGTATCACCATTCGTTTTGCTGAGATATTGGTAACCGATTTTTTCATTCAAAGCCAGATATTTCTTAGGGATGCAAATTGTAAAACAACGAAAAATGACAACATAAAAACCAATATGTTAAATAAGATCAAACAAAATTTCAATGAAAATGACACTCTTCAAAAAAAAAAAAAATAATAAAAACTTTGGCTCGTGCTATTCCTTATGATTTCACAATAACGGTACCTTAAAAAAAATATTTTCTAAAATTTCTTAGCACAAAAACATAAAGCTTTAGAATGCTTTTTATTTTATCTCAGTACGTTCCCTTTCCACAGGGATACAGCTCTTCAAAAACTCAATAAAAAAAAAACTGAAAAACATGTTGTTTTTTTTTTAATAAATAAATAAATTTTAATTATTATTAATTAAATTTATTATTGACATTCTTCAAAGCTAGTTTCTCAAAAAAAATTATTGATTTGAGTTAGAAGTCAAACTATGTATGAATATTTTGATTTAGATGTCAGAGTAATACAAATTTGTTGAAAACTTAAACCGCTGATCTAGTTTTTCGGTGAAACTAGTTTTTAAGAAAGTCAAGAATATGGCCGTTAGTCTCCTTTAGATATTTACTCTTGCATTTTATTTAAAAAAAAAATTGTAATTTTAGTGAATTATTTTGAACATTTTTTTCATAATTTAAGCAAATAAAACACTAGTTGCGATTTAAGAATTCAATGTTTTCACCAATTTAAGTTGAACGCCACAAAACCGTATTATATTCTTCTTTGAGTATAAAATTTTATACTAGAAAAATTACTATGTTCCTAGAAAAATAGATTTTTTTGGTATTAAGTATTATTTCTTAAAGATTTAACTTTTGTGACCGCCTTTTATGCAGAATAAACTTCCCTAAAAGTACAAAGATGCATATTCCTTCATATTTTACCAATGCTAATGTATAATGCAGTTGGGTGTTATGTTCATTTGGTTTGGACATATTCGCAGTTCGCACATTCATTGTTGTTAACTGGAAGTAAAATGAAATGAACTTATGAGATTGATTTTAAATTGTATAATTAGCCATGGAAATATTTGAAGCAGGAGCAGGATAAATCAATAAACTTATATTATAATAACATAAAATAGAAGTTAGTTTGGTTACAAACATTAGTTTTTTACACATTGATCCAATTGGTGTAAAATATAAATTGTAGTTTGATATTAAACGAGTTTTGCAAACGAATATAAATACGCCCCATTCTCTGTAGTCAAAAATTCTTCTGTTTTACTTTAGGAGGTTTTAATCTTAGAACTCATTCAACTATGTACCTACCTACATTCTTGAAATATTTTAATATTTTTTTATTAATTTAATCAACCAAAAAACATACACCCATATATTTCAATTTTATTCTTCAGTTTCATAAAGTAGGCACCTAACCTACTCATCTATCACTGTCTACTTAACCATAAACCAGTGTTTTGATTCACCACTCTTTGCCACATTTAATAAAGGATTTTGCTTTACATTTTTGCTATTTATTACGCATTTAAGCCGTATGAGTGAAAATGATAAAGTTTACGAAAAAGTCAGGGTGTTATTTATAGCTCTACGATAATTCAAGTTGGTGTAGCACATTACATGAATGTATACATCTTTACATAGGCAATTATGTATCTTAAAACAAAATCACATAATTTACTGGATATATGTCAAATTTTTCTAAGCTACTTTAAAGTTTTTCATTTGTGATGGGTAAGACGATTTAAAAATGAAAATATATGGCCTTTGCTTATAGGTTTTTTAATTAAATTAAAATCAGAGCATCTTATAATTTGACAACCCTATTTATATACCCTTCTTATTTGTTGCTTTTAAGTGCCAGTTGTACAATCGTGGTTAAAATTTTGATCCGTGGTTCAGGAATTTTAACTCGCCGATTTCGGCGGGTTAACTGAGGTTCAACGATGGTTCAAGGTTCCAATATGCACTAAAAGCAAATTACATGCCTGAAACATCGTTGAACCACAGTTAATCCGCCGAAATTGGTGAGTTAAAATTCCTGAAACACGGATCAAATATTTGTACAACTGGCCCTAAATAAAATAAGACCATGATTGAACCGTGAACATACATATACATATATACGTACATATGCATGTACAGTTAAACCCGCTTACGAGAAAAACTCGCTTATCTGAAAAACTTTTTTCATCCCCGAGTATTTTTCGACCAATTACCTTTAAAACACTCCGCTTGAACGAAACTCGTTTAAGTGAAAAACGCGGATACCTGAAACATATTTTCAGTTCATTTTTATATTTTCATTGAAAAAAAAAACTCTCTTAAGTCAAAATAAAATTGAATCGCACAGAACGAAAAATTTGTTAAATGCTTTCGTTTCTTCCTTATTTTTTACCTTCACCATTTTCACCACGAAAATCACATTTAAATTTCTGTTTATTTCACAAACGTTTACATTTATGTACATTTCATAAACAAATTGCTTTGTCCTCTCAAACAAAAATCGAAAACAACATTTCAAATTGCTCAAGGGGTATGTATACGTATTTTGACATTTATTAAAAAGAAAATTACATTTTCATAATTCAAAGATAAAGAAAAGATAAATACAATTGTTTCTAGCATTAATTCTCCGCTTAATGGAATTTTTAGATCCACTTAAGTGATTTTTTTGCACTAATCCGGAATCCGCTTTTAAGTGATTTTTTTTTTTAACTTAAGAGGGGTTCGTTTAAGTGAAAAACCCGCTTAAGTGAAATTAAGATTGTGACATTTTGCAGTTTCTCTTAAGCGGGTTTTACTGTACTACAATGTGACTAAGTACAAAACTTTCAATAACGATGTTTTCTTTAAATGCAAATAATTGAGAGATAACTGATGTAGGCATCAAATTCATGTTCCAAATGGATACATTTTACGATTCGGCAACATTAAATATATTATGTGTGGGCAGTTCCCAATTTGCGATCAATATCGTAATAATATGAACCAAAAAAAATAAATAAGTTGGTCTTGGTATGAGAAGCAGACGTTATTATGAAGTTATAAAGCCAAGGCGTACTCACTCACCTATATTCCTCTGAGACTGCAACATTTTACTGAATAAGAAATGCTAAATTATCGGTGTAAGTCTTTTTGGAAAAGAAAATAATAATGGTCTCTGAGAATTTATCACTTCTTTGAACTTAAATAGCCAACAATTGTGTATTTCTAATCTTCAACACAAACAACTTTAACATTCGTCTTTCACCAAAGTTAATATTTTCTTATAAAATTGGCTGCTGTGTCTGTTATTGCTTTCAGCCATTAGTATCCTCTGAAACCAAACTCTTATCAGATGGTTTATGGACTGTTAGTCGACATTTTGGCCAGAGACAATTTATCAATGCCATATTAAAGCCAAAATAATACCTAACTTTTATTTAAAAAAGCTCATTAGGAAAAAGGAAAGCAAAGCAAATATGCAAAGCACTCGTGTGCATATTAAAAAAATACATAGCGATTTTATTTTTTAAATAACAACGAGTTCTTGTTAAACAAATTAATTTTTATGATTTTGTTTTGACAAGAAGTCAACCTATTTAACTGTATTTTTTTCGGGATGGTATACAAATCTAAGTCAGCTCACGGTTAGTTAATTATTTGGTTGAGATAAAGAGGAAAAATTTAAGTAGCATAAAGGAAATATTGAGAAAAAGTAGAATAGTATGTCTATACAACCTACAACTACAACATGGATACTCTTAAAAAATGTAGACGGTTATGTTTCCAGACAAGATGGTTTTCCTTTCATTGAAAAAGTTAGATTTGATCTATTTAAATTTGTCCATGATTTGAGGACAATGATATATCATTCTTCAACAAAAAGACAGTATAGTATATGCGGTCAGGGTTACCTATAACTAATCGTAAGAAAAAATGTGGAAGTGTTAAAATGTCGTACATGATGCATAGTTAGTATATCGATATTTTTAAAATCTCAATAAATGCTGACAATCTTTTACTGGTTCGACACCAACTTTCAATTTCGCAAACAATTTGTTTCAAAATATCGAAGGAAAAAAAAAATTTTTTTTTAAATTTTTTTAAATAAGTATACACAGAGTTCGACATTAAAAAAACAAAAATGACCCACAGTGTGTAAATGCGTATGTCTCAAGTATATTCTGTACATCTCCGCAATTGTGGCTTTCCAACCATATAAAGTTTATCGAAATCGTTCAAATACTTTTTGATAAAATGGTACCACAAAATTTATTTAAGATAAAGACTTCTTTAACAGCAAAGTTTCGAACGTGTTCACGATCTTATTTAGGCCTGTTAATATAATAAGTTACTACATAACATCGTACTAAATGAATTAAAATTTTACGCAATTGTTACATATTTTAAATAAAAATGCTTCAATTTGCTTATCTTCCATTAAAACTGTATACATATAAGCTTGTTTGCAACGTTTTAGGCCCAATTCCCAACTTAAACAGACTTAACATCAATTTTTTCTATTTGAAATTATTTTCAATAATGTCAGTATACTGCTTCTCATAAATCTTCTTAAAAAAAAGTAAAATACATAGTTCAATTTGATTTTTGAAACTATTATTGAAGATGCCTACCCCAAAACCATTATTTGATGTTCGACTTTCGCGTTAACATCTTAACCGATTTCGATCAACATTTTTATGCAGGAGGTCCTTTTGAGTATAAAAACAATTTTGCATAATACCTATACAAATTTTCAAAAAAAAAAAAAACTGTTTGCATTTTATTTTATGTAGCTTTATATTTTTTTATGTTAATATTTGTATGTATAAAATCTATGAAACTTTAAGCCAGAACAAATTCGTGCAATCTGGTCGTGAACTTTATTTTTTATCAAGATTTAGAATTTTTTCATCAATAAATTAATAATACAAAGAAAAATATTGATTCTTTTCGTATTCAGTTCGAACTTTCTCACAAAATAACTTGTTTGTTTTCCCTCAACAATTTGTATTAAAAACTGCAATTTTCTCGATTTTTACAGCAAAAACTTGAAGATCTATATTCATTAAATTAACGAATTTATATTGTTGCTCAAGCATCCAAATCGTACATTGTACCTACTCATATCAGTTTCTGAAATGTATACCCTTAAAAGAACAAATGATTCATGATATGAGATTAGGGCTATAGTTTCCATGGCTCAGAAATTTTAACTCACTGATTTAACTATGGTTTAACGATAATTCTAGCATTAAATTGGCTACTACCAGTTGAACACAAACGTAGTTCAAATATTTGTGCAATTTTAACTCACATAAACCGGCCGCACTCCCATATATAAGCCGATTGTGCTCAAAATCGAAGCCAAACTTTTTAGTTGCATGTGCGCGCCTGACCTTACTGCCCTATTTAATTTTGAATTTTCAAAAAAGCAAGGTAGATGGCTTAAAATCATTTACCAAAAATTACAAATTAGGAAAATATGCAATGCAAAGTTTTGTAACACATTTGTTTTTTTTTTTACATCAATTTTACTCTTCAGTGCGTAAAAAAGTTCCTTTTTAAAACAAACAAATCAATTTCCAATTTTCTCCCGAAAATATTTTTATTTCAGATTTATGAGTTTCCTTGCATCTATCTACAGTTTTTTTTAAACTGTGTCTATCCTTACACAAACGAATCGGAGTGTTTATGTTTCTACATATTTTTTATTCTTTTTCTGTTCTTAGATTGGAGTATGGAAATCGTGGGAAACACAAAAGCTAGACATTCGAGATATAGCTTGGCCTGGCAACTCGCACGCCCCACCACAGGGTGTCCCGGAGAAATTTCATCTAAAAATAACATTCTTAGAAGAAGCGCCTTACATAAATCTCTCGCCGGCTGACCCCGTGAGTGGTAAATGCCTCATGGATAGAGGTGTCCTTTGTCGTGTAGCGGCAGATCATGAAATGGCTGCCGATGTTGATATCGGCCAAGCCCATCGCAATGAATCCTTCTTTCAATGTTGCAGTGGTTTTTGTATTGATTTGCTGGAAAAATTTGCCGAAGAATTAGGTTTCACGTATGAATTAGTGCGCGTAGAAGATGGCAAATGGGGGACTTTAGAGAATGGCAAATGGAATGGATTGATTGCAGAGCTTGTAAATCGGAAGACAGATATGGTTCTCACTTCACTGATGATTAATACCGAACGGGAGGCTGTCGTGGACTTCAGTGAACCATTTATGGAGACGGGAATTGCAATTGTGGTGGCAAAGAGAACGGGAATCATATCACCGACAGCCTTCTTGGAACCTTTCGATACTGCTTCGTGGATGTTGGTAAAGTTTTTTTTTTTGTATTACTTTAATAATTTTTTAAAGACTGTTGTTTAATAAATAAGAAAAATTCATTTAAATAACTGATATGGTTTTGAATTTTTATAGGTTGGAATAGTCGCTATACATGCGGCAACTTTTATGATATTTCTATTTGAATGGCTTTCACCAAGTGGATTCGATATGAAATTGTCCCTACAAACGGGTTCAGTAATTCCCTATAGATTCTCCCTTTTTCGTACGTATTGGTTGGTCTGGGCTGTCTTGTTTCAAGCTGCTGTGCACGTGGATTCCCCAAGAGGATTTACTTCTCGATTCATGACCAATGTTTGGGCCTTATTTGCTGTAGTATTTTTGGCTATCTATACTGCCAACTTGGCTGCTTTTATGATAACCAGGTAAGGAATTCCCATAACTGATTTAAGCTCAACTTTTAACAACATTATGCTTTAATTATTTTAGAGAGGAATTTCACGAATTTAGTGGATTGAATGACACAAGATTGACCCATCCATATTCGCATAAGCCTTCGTTTAAATTTGGTACTATTCCATATAGTCATACCGACTCAACCATCCATAAGTACTTTAAGGATATGCATCATTATTTAAAAGAGTAAGATTTTTTTTAGGTTAAAGTTTTGAAAACTTTCTGTGTTCCTAAATACAAGATCATGTTTTTTTTTTTTTGAAGTTTCAACAAGACCAGCGTGGCTGAAGGAGTTGCTTCAGTGTTAAATGGTGGCTTGGATTGCTTTGTTTATGATGGAACTGTGCTGGATTACTTAGTTGCTCAAGATGAAGACTGTCGATTGTTGACAGTCGGAAGCTGGTATGCTATGACAGGTAAGGTTTCCAGATTCAGTCTAGAGTGTACATTATGAAGTTGAAATATTATCCCTTTTTAAGGTTATGGTCTTGCCTTTAGCCGAAATTCAAAATACGTTCAAATGTTCAATAAACGACTTCTGGAATTCCGGGCTAATGGTGATTTAGAACGCTTGCGACGCTATTGGATGACCGGAAGCTGTAGACCCGGCAAACAAGAGCACAAATCATCAGATCCTCTGGCTCTGGAGCAGTTCTTATCAGCTTTTCTCCTTCTAATGGCTGGCATATTGCTGGCTGCCTTACTACTGCTCCTAGAGCATATGTACTTTAAGTATTTCCGTAAGCGTTTAGCGAAGTCCGATAGGGGAGGTTGTTGCGCCTTAATATCATTGTCAATGGGTAAATCATTGACTTTCCGTGGGGCAGTGTATGAAGCAACAGAAATAATCAAAAAACATCGTTGTAACGATCCCATTTGTGATACACATTTGTGGAAAGTTAAACACGAGTTAGATATGGCCCGGTTACGAATCCGGCAATTGGAGAAGGCCATGGATAAGCATGGAATTAAACCTCCACAACTGAAGTATGAATAATCAAGTCAAAATTTGGTGTTCGAATTAATTAAAGGTTTTTTTTTTGTTTATCTCTAGACTGGCGTCTTCGTCAGATTTACTTAACCATCATCATATGAAAGAACGTCCGCCACTGTTGGGAAATTTAAGCTTAGGAGGCAGTGCACAAGATTTATACAGGTGGTAAGTTTTTTCATATCGGTGTTGTTGCTTGCAATGGAATGTGCATGTTCCTTTTATTATTTAATTGGAAAAGGTTGAGGTTATAGTTTTTTGTGCCATTTTTTGGACTCGAAAATATTTTAATCTGGAATTCTTTATTTCAAATATTTTGTATTCATAAATACAAAATTTGCATTTTCAAATTCCAGAAAATAAAAAAATTTGTTTTTTAAAAATATATATGTAAATTCATAACTTTGATATGAAAAAAGTTCGATAAAACAAAGGAAAATGAAGGCAATGCTTCACCGATTTTATATTTTAAAATACAATTATAACTATGAAACATTTTTCTATTGAATGAAATGTGTACAACAGTACCATACACTATACAGTATTTGGCTTACCGAATTTTCATATAAAGAATTTTGAAATAATAGAATTTTGGAATACAGAATTGATTCTATTGGCTTAGTAGGAAGCACCATGCATTTAATCTAAATGTTTTAAAATGTTATGTATTAAATCCCCAATAGCAATTTTCTTAACCCTGACTCTTTTGGATTTAGAAGATTATAAAAGTATTAAGTCAAAATAAGGGCGGAGTTAAAAAAAAAAAATAAGAAGGTGAAAAATCTGTATTTACTTTATCTATGTACAAAACCTGACAAATATAAGAAAGAGTTTTTTAAAGACTGAGTTATAGCAGTGGCGTAGAGAAGGGGGGCGAGGGGGGCGGGCCTTTTAGGAGACGGCAAAATTTCAAAATAAATAAAAAATAATATTTATGTCGAATTCCTTTCAGCAAAAAATTCAATTTTTTTCCAAACAGAATCGATTTTTTTTCTTTCAATAAAGGGAATCTGCCCAGAAAAATCGATTTTCTTCTTCTTAACAAATCGAATTTTTTGTTGAAAGGAATTTGACATTAATAATATCTTGATATTTGAATCATTTCATTTTTTGTCGCACCGATTGAAATGATTCGATTCTAGCTTAATAATGTTAAGAAAATTTTCGGAAATTAACACCAAGTTTTGTTGGAAACAGTATTACTAGAAGTATGAATTATCACTTTATTATCAATGCTAAACAGCACGGAAACGTCTAATTATATCCAACTATTTTTTTAAATTGTAAAATATACTATCATAGGCGATTTCATAAAAATAAATAAATAAATTTGGTGGCACAAATGGCTCATGAAGAACCAGGGCCTAGTGACTTACATTTCTCAACCTTTTCCTGTGCGTATCTTCAGGAATGGAGGGGACCTACAGTTTATTGCCGAATCCGAACGGCTAAGGTGAGTGTCACTTTTCTATGACAAGAGATACTCCTGGAGGATTTGTCACTTCCTCGCAAGAGGTATAGTAGCTCCGAAAAAAAGATCTCTGGCATGACAGTCCAACGCACTAACCATTACGCCACGGGCCAGGCGATTTCATAAAGCCCTTTTAAATATTTAACAGGATTTTAAATCTTAAAATGATGTTTGTTCCATACAAAATTTTTCATTTAAAAATCTTAAAGGCTGATCATTCAATATTTGTGTAATTAAATTGAAAGATTGTTTTTGTTTTTAAGCGGAATAATTTTAATGGAATTAATTTTTATTTCATTGTGGCATCTGTTGATTAGATTTAGATTTGAAATGGCAGTGATGGGATTTTTCTGTAATAGCGGGGCTTTGTAACCCGATTTTTGTTCAAGCAAAAAAATTGGGTTTTTTAAACTTAAACAAGCAATGCGCAATTGTCGGTTTACTAAAACTATAAAAAACGGAAGGCATAAGTAAAATGTTTCCTTCAGTGTTCCATCCGCTTTTCAGCTTTTTAGCATTATTAGTGTTTAGGTAAAGAGAACCATCATATCGTGGTTAGTGCGATGGACTGTCAGGCAGGAGGTCTAAGGTTCGATCCCCAGCCTCGCCACTTATTTATTTAAAAAAAAAAAGAAAAAACGGCTACTGCATCTCGCGAGGAATTGACAAATCCTCCAAGAGTATATCCTGTCACAGAAAAGTGCCGCTCGTTAGCCGTTCGGATTCGGCAATAAACTGTAGGTCCCCTCCATTCCTGCAGACACGCACACAGGAATGGTTGAGAGTTGTAAGTCACTAGGCCCTAGTTCTTCATGAGCTGTTGTGCCATAAAATTTATTTAATTTATTTATTTATTTATAGATTAAAAGTTTGAATTTTATTCAAATACTATTTTAATTTTCATTTTGAATTTTCTTTTTCTTAATATTTAATAACATACGCAAAATTTTTTTTCACTGTCAATAACTGTTGCTCGGTTTATCTTTTAGTAGGTAGGTACTCTACCAAAATTTTTAAAAAAGAGGACACTTACAAAAAAAAGAACAACTAAAGAATTTGATGAAAAAAGAAAGAATAAGAAAGATCGGTGTCAAAAAAGGGACCATGTTTCTCTTTGAAGGAGATATTCTGGAAACCCTACGACAATGATAATGGCTGTCCTTGCCGGAAAGATATATCACTCTATACTATAGTTAAATTGAAATACCTAAATAAGATGGCGGCGAAATTGTCTTCCGCCCCGGGCGGCTGATACCCACGCTACGCCACTGGTTATATAGCAACAAACTTTTCGAATTTCAATGAAGAAATATTAGTTTCTTTTTAAGAAAACTATTTTCTAATTCCTTTAAGAAATAAAAGAACTTATTTGTTTGAACGTAGAAACCAGAATGAAAATTTAATTTATTTTATCAGTTGACATAATTTAGTTTCTGATAACATAAAAATATGAGTTGCTGGAAACTATTTAAATAAAGTTTTTTTTTAATACTTTCCAACATTCAAAGCCATGAATCTAAAAAAAAATCAATAGGAACCTCTTTTTGTTTCATTCCAAAGTGATTTTAAATGGTGTCTTTAAAATATTGCAATCCAATTATAGTCCCTTTTGTTTTTTTTACCTTTGAATATAATCCCTCTCCTTTTTTTTCTATTTAAAACCTGTTTAATAGATGTTTATAATTATTGTGCTCAAACCTTAGTATTTATCAGCCTAATCCCCTCCATCGTTAATCTGAAACTTGAAAACGACAAATACCTAATTCTTTTTGAATATTTTTTTTTTCATAAATAAATCAACTAACTACAAGAATTTAGAATATTTCTATTAGTTCCCTCTAAATTTCTCCAAAACTTTTGTTAACGAAAAACGTATATGTAGCTTAGAATTTTGTATAACCAAAACAATCAACAAAAAGAGATAAGTACGTTATCGATACTGCTAATATACTCAAACACCATCGCATCGAGTAAATCAAATACGCTTGACTGAAAGTATTATTCGATTAATAAAAAATTAAATTCCAAAACAAAAATTAGAAGGGCTAATAAAGTTCCCAAAGGAGTTTATATTTTGATTAAAGCGTATATTTGAGATACTAGCAAGATCGAGCACGTACTTATTTTTCATTGGTGTAACTCATAAGCTGTAAGTATGCCTAACTTCTAACTTAAAAGAAACATTTTTTTTAAAACAAAATTTTAACGCATCTTATTTTCTAGGTCTTATAAAACGGAAATTGCTGAAATGGAAACAGTCCTTTAAAATATTAGCATCCGGATCCTAGTTCAATTTTCAAAAGAAAACATTTGTTAACATGTAAGTAAAAAAAAAAAAGAGAAACATATATACATATATTTAAATAGCAATAAGTTAACAAATTAACAAAAGAAAAATAATGAAACAAAGCAACATTTATATTACTAAATAAAAAAAAATAAAACCAAAAATGAAATGTAAAGCATTATAAAAATAACGAAATCAAAATATTTTGAAAACAAAATTAAAAAAAAAATAAAGTTGCGCAACATAGAGACACAAACGGAATTTATTTTTAATAGTTTTCAAAAAAAAAGTAATAAAATCAATTGTAAAAAAACATAGCAAACAAAATAAAACACTACATTAAACAAAACGAACACAAAAACAAAAATGTTTTATTTATACGTAAACAAAGAAAGCATTGTTTTAACTTCAATATTCTAAAATAAAATATTTATATGAAAAAAAAACTCCAAATATGTAATTAAAAAAATTTCCTCATATAAAAATTTATCAAAAAAAAAAAAAAAATAGTACTTATACAAACATTTAAAAAATAAAACCAAATGAAAATAAAAAGAATTAAAAAGCAACAATGCAAATGCAAACCATAATAATGTTCGAAAAATTGTAAACTTTTTATATAAAACAAAGATCGAAACTAACTAAACCAAGAATTGAATTTAATACCACCAATAATTTCCCACAAGTCTCTTAAGGAACAAGTAATTATACCAACTTAAAATTATTTATATTAGTATATTTTGTAGACTTTATTTAAGAGTTTTATGGTCTTAATAATTTGAGAATTGCTCAAGGTCATTATTTAAAATTTTGCTTAAACAGCCGAAAATATTGTCTAGTGAGGTTTCAATTCTGATTGTTTTACTGAAATTAATTGATCCTGAAGGAACCATTGAAAGAAATGTTATCGTAAATATCTTTCTTCTGCATAGTAGACTGTACCACATACATTCTGCATGCATAATATGTACTTGTAAATATCAGCATTCAGCAGACATAACCTAAACCATTGACCCTAATTTCTATAAACTTTTGCACCTACAAGGTTGTTGATTTTTCAGTTTTCCCAAAAATAAAGTAACTTGCTTTCAAGTGTTCAAAGAGAAATTATTTCCTCGAAAACGACCCTAACGATTTTGACAAAAAAATTGTAGAAATACATATTGCCTACCCTTTTTAAGGACAGTTTTATTGATTGAAGATTCGTTTTTTTAACAGTTCTACTGATTACTGATTTTTTTCATTGTGTTGTAAATTTTCTGATAGAAATAACCCCATAGAGTATAAATAATTGTAGTCACTTCAGAAGGATCTCAAAGACATACCGCTTACTTACGGGATCTCTACCTCAGTTTCTTCACAATAGGCTTGTTTGTATAATATGTAAATTTTCACATAATCGCTGATGTAACCATACAACATTTAAAATGATTTATCGTAATTATTTTGTTCTATAAAAAACGTTATTAAAAAATTTAAAAGCCTGTTAAATAGTTAAAAGGGCTTAAGCTTAGAACGTTATGCAAAAATTTAGCCGAAACCCTGAGTTCGACAGGTATTACAGCAGATTCAGCAACAATCTTTTCGAATCACAAGGGCCTTTTATTTTACTTGGAACCTTTTAACCTATTACATGTGGATATGAGAAGAGATAGAGGTGAAAAAATCCTCTTTATTAATCTTTGCCTGTTTTTAGTACCTACATATTACAGATCTTTTAAAATAAATAATACAAAATAAGCATTAGTGGAGTCACTGTAGCGTATACGTACTTTTTAATCAGCATAATTATATTAGATAGATTTAAAAATCTGTACATCACAGCTTTAAAGTTCATTTTTTATAATTAGATATATTTTGAATAGCAATTTCAGCGCGTCTCTGAGTTTGAGACTATAATCGCAATGAAAAAGGTAAATCCAAATGCAGTAGGTTATGATGGGGTATACCTTAAACTCATAAAAATGATTTTACCTCACGTTTATTACAATTTTACCCACATTATAAACTGCTGTATTATGAGATCAGAATTTGCTGCAATATGGAAGTTTGCAAACGTGGTTCCGATACTCGAAAATTCCAACAGAAGTGAATCTGAAGACTACAGACGAATAAGTATTCTGCCATGTCTGTCGAAAGTTTTTAAAATTTTAATGCGTGATCATATTAATGAACATAAATTACTGACTTTTTGCCAGTCCGGTTTCTGTAAAAATCATAGCTGTACAACTGCAATTGTAAAAATTCTTGAAGAATTAAGATGTGAATTCGATAATAATAACATTTCAATTTTATGCCTACTTGATTTTTCAAAGGCTTTTGATAGTGTTGACTACCAAATTCTTATTAAAAAGCTGAAACAAAATTTCATTACTTTTAGTTGCTAGCTACTTAAGTGATAGATTTCAACAGGTGGGTACCGACTCTGGTGTCTTCTCATTTCTGAAGGTTCAATGTGGTGTACCTCAGGGGTCTATATTAGGTCGGCTACTTTTCTCCCTGTTTATTAATGACTTTCCTGTTGTATATGTCATAATGCCACAATGGATCTCTATGTTGACGATGCGAAAATCATATAAACATAGTTGTTAAACGAATCTACGGTGGCTTACGCCAGCTTTACATCTCTTCCAATGTTATTCCAGTCACTATTAAACTGAAGCTGGTTCGAGCTCTTTTTTTACCTTTTATAAATTACTGCGCAGTCGTTTACTGTAATCATGATTCAGCTTCTTTCCGAATGTTAGAACTTGCATTTAACTCTGCAATACGCTTTTATAAACTTCGTAAATTTGATCACATCTCCATATTTTCTTCTACTGTAACCGGATGTTCTCTCAGACAAGATATAAATATTCGAAATTGCATATTTCTTCATACCATAATTCATAGTCTTAGTCATCAACCAATTTATATGTTGGAGAAAATTACTTTTGGAAACTCTATTCAAACGCAAAATATAATTCTTCCCCGTTTTAACTATTTAAATAGCCAACGACTTTTTTTTGTTCATGCCATAAGATTATGGAATTAACTACTTCTGTCAATTCGTTTAGTTATTTCAAATATGAATTTCAAAAAAATTATTGTTCACATAATGTTAAAAGTAATCAAATGAATAACTTATTTAATTCAAATCTGTATAATGTACTCTCTTACAATAATTTAAAATTTTTGTGAATATCTAACCATTTTGTTTCAAGATTAGTAAATTTGTAATATTTTATAATGTTATAAATTAAAAGAATTTAATTCTTAATGTACTCCCCATGTTTATATTTTTGAATAAAGAATAAAACCCCTTTTAAGCCAACATAAATCTTTATGTGAGTTAAGTCAGAGTTTGTTGTTTAAAAAAATTGAAGTCGATTACGAATTTTATCAAATTCGTCACACAATTTTTATATACTGAGCTTTTCTTAGCACCATAAATACCTGTATGAAACTATGTAAAGAACTAGCCGAAATTTTACATCAATATAGAAACAAATAAGTTATAGGTACCTACTTTTTTAAATGTCCCTTCCTATGAAAATTAAATGATGTTCAACCGAATTATGCACGTACAAAGAAAAGCCCAATTCAGAAAGTATGGTTTTCTGTATCGATACACCACCAATTTGTATCAATCGTCAATGTATAAAGTAAAGACTGTTCGAACAAAACAAAAATTCAGAAAGTATGCAATCCAATCCAATTTTTATCTTCGTAGTGTGTTTATCTGGTTCAATACAACTCTAATAAAAGAATTCCCATCCAATTTGGATAATGTTCAGCCGAGTTATGCGCGTACGAACAAAAAACTAATTCACAAAGTTTGAAATTTCAAGTTGTTTTCACGATTTTCCTACTTCTTCGCTCGAATTTTCTAATTTTTGGTCGAATTTTCCGCTGTGTGTTAATCTGGTTCAATATAAGAGTTATGCGCATACGAACACGAAAAGAGATTCATATTTATTATAAAACAATATTATAAATTATTGCTTTCCTGTAAAAAAATGTCATTAATATTGGTTCTACCAGTTTTTCAATACAATTTTTTTTGCGTTAAATTTTTAATTATTTTTTTTTTTATCAAAATCGAAAAGGCCTAGTTTAAAAGTATCAACTTTTTTTTTAAATTTCAGTTACAATCAAACAGCCGTTTAAGATAAACATTGTTCGCATTTCTTCGTAATTTAAGGTTTGGTTAAAATCTATTTTTTTAATCCAAAACTTGCTCTAAATAATACCTACTAACTACAATATGTAATATTGCAAATAAAAAAGTGAAATCAATTTATTTATTCAAGTAAATTTAATACACACGTTTTTTTTTGTTTTGTACTGCCTTTTATTAGCCAATGTGCACAAGGAATTTTGAAAAATATTTTTAAAGCCGAAGGGCTAAACCTAAGTCAATATCGTATTGAGAAATTAGCAAGGTATAGGAAATATCAGCTAAACTAGACGATTGTCGTTAGGTATTGGCCAAATAACGCCACAGGAATTTTATTAGAGTCTAGCATTTTATTTATAAATAACATTCGCAAAACATTTTGTAAATTCACCTCGCTTTCACATATGCATAAATATGGATTTTATAAAGGTAATTGTTTGAGTTGGATCTTACTTCTAGCAGAAAATTAAAAAAAAAAATATTTAAAAATAGAAGTAAGACAAATAAATACATACCTTAAAAATTGGCAATGCACTCATAATAATAAATGACCAACATTTTAAATTGTTTCATCATAAACATTAAAATTTTAAAAAAATACTGACATGAACAGGATTTTTTTTGTACTCATTTGGAAGAAATCATGGGTAAAGAGTGATCAAAATTAAACAATTACCTTTTAAGAACCACTTTAATGCTTACAAGTTTTATCTATGCAACTTAAGTTTATCAAATAAAAATGATTCTCTGAAATTATAAGACCATTTAATTTTCAATTCTTAAACCTTTCTATAAATCGAATCTTATCAAATAAAAGAAACAATATTATTTTATTATTTGCTTTCGCAACATAAAAGCAACAAATTAAGCAAAGCCAACATAAATATAAAAATATTTAAAACAAATATACTAATTATGTGTGTAGAGTTAAATATATATAAATCTAAATCCCACGAGTGTAAGAAAAAAAAAAAAAAAAAAACAAAAAATACGACAAAATTGTTCTCGATGAGAGAACAATAGAGTCAAATAATAATTAGAATACATTTAAATACAAGAAATAATTAATATGAAGAAAATAAACAAAAAATATTAAATGTTAAATGTTACGTTGGTATTTGTGTCCTCTCTATCTCCCCTATTATATCGATTGTAAACTTAGTTTCCAGCAAAATTAGATGCAAAAATTATTAAAAAAAAAAAAAAAAAAAAAAACTAAATCTTATAACTTAGTTGCTGTGTTGTTTTAAAATTTTTATTTAAGTCAATTTAAGAAAAAAGAAGAAAACAAGAAAAAGTTAAACATTTATGAATTTCAAATAAACAAAGTTAAGAAAGAAGATAAAAGCGCTTATTTTTAGTGAAAATAACACACTAATTTGTTATACAAATAAAAAACATTTTTTATTAACATGAGTATATTTTTATGCGAACTAGTTCATTAATGTTTTTAGTTTTTGTTACAAAAATGTGTAGTTAAAAAAAATTATTTTCAAATTTACTGTAGGTAAAATTTTATTTTTATCAAAGGAGATATAGATTATATATATATATTTATTATAAATGTGAAATTTTAAATAAAACATTTTAGATTATTTAAAATAAAAATATAAAAACAAACAATAAAATGCTTTAAACGGAATTAAGTTTTTGAAAACAAAATTAAAATAAACATAAATGTAAAAACAAAAAAAAAAAATAAAAACACTGCCCAATGAAAAAAATAAAAACAAAAAACATCAAGAACAACATCAACCAAAAGTGAAAAAAAAGCAAAAATAAACCAATTATATTTAATTAAAAGAGTATATAAATATGAAACCAACAAAGCAACAAAATTAAGGCGCAAACACAAAAATGAAGCGTGAAGTGGAATTGTTTGAGTATAAAAGTTAACATGTAGAAGTTTATGTTGTTTTTGTTAATAATTCAGCATAAGTTTTTATAAATGTGTAAATAGTTTGTTAAAGAAAAAATAAAATATATAAAAAAGTTTATATGTATACATAACCTAATGTATAATGGGAGTACTAAAAATAAAAACATAAATTAAAAACATAAAACACAACTTTAAATTAATAAACATTAAAATGATTAAACAAAATATTAAAAAATAAACTAAATGCAAACATATTAATATGAACTATGTAGTAGAAACTTAAAACGAACATTAAGTTTGATTGATATTTTATTTTTATGCTTTTTTCATAAAGTATACAATAAAATAAATAATATAAAAAAAGAAAAGAAATAAGGAAAGATGGAAAATGATGTTTGTTAAACTATTGTGTAAGCACAGAAGGCAGAAAACAATGCAATAAATGTATACTTAAACAATGGTTGTATGTTTTTTAATGTTTTCGCTTTCTTCACGGATTGTATATTTGAATGTATGAGTCTCAAAATTAGTGGCGTGGCAATTAACGCTCCAAGTATTCTTTACTTGTAAATTTAAAATCATATCCTACAAATTTTACGTTGCATACAAAACAACCAAAAAAAAATAATGTATTCAGAAATCAATTCTGAGCAAAATTTTTTTAAAGTCTGAACATTTTCAAACCCCTTTTCATGCAAGACACATAGCATCAAGCCTAGAGCTCTAGATTTCAATCTTTGGATAAAAAAAAACATAAAAGCGATTTTCAATTAATTACACGTGTATTTTTAAATACACGTGTGTGTCAATAAATACACGTGTTCATACACGGATAATTTAAAATGGACCGTAATGGAATGGGCTCCAAATAATAAACCGTGCATGGTAGGTCCTACCTAAATATTTACGTGGACTACAAATAATGAACCATATATCGAATATTGACTCCAAAAAAATAAGATTATAATGTATTGTTACTTATTTAAGATCCATAACGCTTTGATCAATCTGCAATATTAAAAAGTCATAACTAAATTTGATTATTGGTAAGGCCCATCTATTTTATTTTAATATACCTAACTATATTATTTTATCAGGTCCATAAAAAGTTGTTGAGTTAAATGAACGAAATAAAATTACGAATCAGTTAACTCGTGACCAGGACAATTAGAACCTTGTCGAAACGTGCGCTTCGAGCGAATACATTCAATTAATTTGAATTAATAAAGGCAGTGAATCCGAAAAGAACATATTTAGAATGACAATCGTGAATATCATAGCTTAAAATTTATCTATGTATCTAAATTTGGGGTGGTGCCTTTATTATGATAATTTGCTTTTGAAATTTCCACTTACATATTACAAAAAAGCGATAAAATTTTGCCTTCAGATTCCTTTTAACAGAAAATCAACTTCTTTAAGTTGCTCTTAGCCCACTCAGAGTCATATTTTATTACACAAATAGAAAAATATTTGCATCTAACAACAGTAGTTATACATAGTTATTATATGATCAAGTTTCCCTGTCTGAAGGTTGTCAAAGGCGAAACTAGAAAACCGGGAAATTGTTCCATTTCGTTGCTCAAATGAAACTGAAAGTTTAGCTTGTACCGCAAACCGACGCCGGCAGCCGCGCCGCGCCGCCGCAGCGTCACCGCCCGGGCCCGCTGCACTGTGATCTAATCTGGTTCTGGTAAAGTCAGGAGTGTGGGTATGTTATTGTTCCATGCTGAGTTGAATACATTGCGCGCAATAAGCACGTCACGATTAGGTACTTTTTATTTGCAAGATAATTTGTGCAATCAGTGATCACAAAAAAAGGAGGATCTGGGTTAGCGCAGCGTCGCGGCGGCTTCGGAGGGTGTATGAGTTTTGAAATTTTGGAATGTGGAATAAAGTTGGTGGCTAATCCGTTGATATATGATCATGCGAAACTTTTGAAACCAAAAGTTTCTCATATCTTTCATTTTAATACGATGCAAATACTTAACTGTGTTGTTTTGTGTAATTATTTGGAAACAGTTTCATTTTCCAAAGAGAATGGTATTTAATATAATGCGAATAATGTAAACGGGCGGCGGTCCATGTCTGTTAATGATTGTTTAATTATTTTTGTTTTCAATTATTTTATATCTTATGTCTCATCATGGTACTATACATACCTACTTATTATTGTTGTTCATTTTTTCAATAGTAACATTTCATTTGATTTTTACCATTTGAATGCACATTGAATTTTAAATCTGGCTTTAAAATTGGATTCATCAATATATAGTGGAAATATGCCAGAAAACACGTGGAATTTTTTCTTATTACTATGTATTTCCAAAAGCGATTTCCATTCATTCGAAAGCGTGAGCTTTGTAAAACTGAAGAGCAAGGACGGTGACAAACAACTCTCAAACATTTCTATGTGCGTATTATAACGTCAAATTTATGTGAAAAGCGACCTAAATTTACGGCTAAATCCGAAGGGCTAAGATAAGCGACAAGAATTTTGGAGGATCTGTCACATTCTCACTCACATGTTTTGTTTAACATATGAGCATGGGATTCGATCCACATTCATTCATAACTCTGATCTGACGTAACTATCATATGCCGTAACTATTACGCCATAGACTCTACCAGGTTCTATTGGCATAAGAAAGAATTTGTTCAAGGGAAACATATTTTCAGAAATTGAAACTAGAACAAATATGCAAATATGAAATAAATGAATTATTGTGTTTATTAGTTTTTTTCAATAACTTTACCGCTTTTTATTTTCTTGAATGACAATTTTTCGAAATCATTCGAAGCTGAAACGAATAACATATGTAAGTCATAACTTTTTTTTTGTTTTTTGCAAATTTTTGGGAATATTTTTCAACTCTAGTGTTTCGTTTTTAAGTCAGAAGAAAATTTTTAGAATAAACTTTCAAGTTTTATTACGAGTAAAATATTCATTTCAGTAATTAATGGCAGTGTATTTACTTAACTTCTTTATATCTTCGAAATCGAATTCACTTTATGTGACTTGGTTCAATACAGCTAAGAACCCTCCATATTATTTTCCATTGCCCCGTATAGCTTTTCAATCAACATTTTTGGAACAACAACTCGACGTTTTTCGCGACCATTCGGTGTTAATAATTCCACTCAGTGTATATCATAGGATAAATAATTTGATTTCGGAATTATTACGATAGCTTAAATTAACAAAAAAGAAAACAAAACAAAACCACACGAAAACAAGATACACCTAATTACAAAATTCTTTAGGGCATTTAATGTATAATGGCAAAATAAAACATACCAATTATGTTACGCATACGCTCCGTAGCCCGCATTCTTTCAAAAGTATAATTCACATTGAAAAATCTTGGATAAACCTGAAGACTGACTAAAAATACTTGAGTAAGCTTTCATCTCGCTTTCATCTAAAATTGGTTCAAATAAAAAAAAGTGCAACAGAAACAGACAAACAAAACAAAGCAAAAAACAAATACATAAAATGATCAGTTTTTTTTTTTTACAAGAAAATAAAAACCATTGATAGCTTTGTCGATGGCGTTGGCTTCATCAATTCAATAAATTGTACTCGAACTTGGACCAAAGAATGTATATCTGTTGGTGTATATTTCATGTTGGTGCGCTCAAAGCTTAACTTTACCACTCTAATTTGTTGGTTTTTTTTTTTAACTTGATCAACAAAACTAAAAGTTAACTACTATGCTATTCACTCCATGGAATGGCACTGTAATCCGCCAAGGTAACCAAACGCCTCTAGACCTGGTTTTTATTCAGTTTGCAGTTTCGAGTCGTTACGTGAATACAAGTTTTTATTATTTGTGGTCGCGCTGCGGAACAAATGATTTGAATTTTTTATTCGTTTGGTTATTATTTTTTTTTTGTGCAAAATAAAATGAATAATCCTAGTGTATTTTTCGTCCTTGTGATCTTAGTGGGATCAACTCTTGCTACTCCAATGCTCTACAAAAAGAACGAACAAGACAAATACGAACCAGGTGTGTGTGTGTGTGGTCAAATTTGTAATTTTAAAAATGCAGTTTTCAGAAAAGATAGGTAATATTTCATTTCAGATCTCATAGCAGTTTCTTCGACTGTGATTCCTTTAACGGTTTATGAAGTAAGCTATGGTTTGGGTGGAAAACCCAGTGAGGAATACAAAATGGCTTATTTGAAAAAGCTACGAAAGAAGGTCAAACACACAGATGAGGAGGAAGATCCGGATACTCTTATAACAAGTGAGTTGTATTGTTACACATTTTTGTTTGTCATCGAAATTACTTATTTGTTTTTGTTATGCAATTTCAGTTAAGAAGAAGTATCAAGATCAAAATAAGGCTAAGGTAAAGGGTATTTAGACATGAAGACCTAGCTAACTCTGAGTGTATGAACGTAGTTATAAAATTTAATTTATTACTGACGTTTATATATGGAGCTATAATATACGTGTTAAGTTGTTGTAATTTAAAAAAAAATTGTTAGACCTGATTGAATGTGAAAATATAATTTAGTTAACCGTGGGAGTTTTTTTTTAAGTTTATGTCAAGAAATTAATTGTTTGCCAAAATGTGTTTTTCTGTATAAGGAGACCCATGTTGTGTGGGAAAAAAAGATCTTATAAAGAATTGATGATCTAAGAGTTTATTTTTTTCCATTGTTGAATTTTAAAAATATATATGTATGTATAGTATATAACATGGTATTATTGAGACATAGTGCCATTTGTTTACTTTTTAAAATGAGAAATGAACAATTTTTCAACGAACGCTTACACTTACATTACGGGACATTTGTCTTACTGTTCATTTTGGTGAAGAATATTGAAAAATAAAGGGGCTAAGGCCCATTTGATGAAATTTAAATATTTAAGTTAAACAAAAGAGCTTATGTGACATATGTATTATGCTGAGGAAAAAATAGAACATAAAGCGCTTAAGTTGAGCATAAATAATTAAGTTTCGTTAAAGCAAATGGGTCTAAGTGAAACCTATTTAAGTTTATAAGTTTGGCCTTAAATAAAAAAATATCTTAAATCAAACTTTTGAGAAAAAAAACTACAAAAAGAGTTCTGGAGCAAATTGTTAGCAAATTTGAATTTAATTGAAAAAAAAGTACAACAGGAAATGAAAATAATTATTTATTATCGGGGCCGCTATTTCTACCTTAAAATTTGATTTTAGTATATCGAACTTTTTGGAACCCTTTGTGGGCACTAACAACTACAATAAGTCCAACCTATGAATGACATGAAATATTTCAAATTTCACGCCAAATATTTATTACCTATACTATTTTTGTCCAAAGGATTTTTTTTAACTATTAAAAAAAAAAGTTCCATCATTGCGTGGAGCGCGAAGGGAGCATGTGCCTTAATTTGTTCAGATTTTATATTGAAATCTATTTAGTTATCACCACTAACCAAAATTTAATAACATAAGACTCAATTTCAAGACATAATGGCCAATTAAAAATTAAATCTGAAATCGTAGGTACTCCATTCACCACGAAAAAAAAAATCAAATTTTAGGCAGAAATCTGAATTTACCTCAATAGTGAAGGATTTCGAGTCTGTTATGGGGTTTTCCTTTGGTAAATTCAGATTTCTGCCTAAAATTTGATTTGTTTTCGTACGCCACGTACTCCAGATTTAATTTTTGTTTGTCATGGTATTTGTGTGTATTCTTGTCTACCATCTTTTTAAAGAAAAAAAAATTATAGAATTTTTTTCTTTTCACAACTAATTTACCACAAAAAAAAAGTGCAAGTAATTGCGTTCTTACTTTTTTAATTTTCAAAAGTGTAGTACTAACTTGATATCAAGGTAGCACTACATACCTGTTTTGCCTTAAATATGAGAGCTACAAATTTTCTTTTCCACAACTAATTTACAACAAAAAAGCTATAACTAATTGCATACTTAGTTTATTTAAATTCCAAAAATGTAGTGCTAACTTGACACGCGTCTCAAATTGTACCTAATTTCTCTCTTCCCATATATTTTTTTGTTTGCCTAGAGGCTTAACTACATTCAAGACTTTTTGCAAAAACTAAGGCAAAGCGTGAAAGTGTGATGAGCAATAACATGCTTACAGATGCCTGTGTCCGAAAAAATTGTGTTTTGTTTATAGTACATATCGTCGGCTGGATGCTATCTTGTTCAATGTCCATTTTTCAAAATGTTGGGAAATCGATTTTTAAAGTTCAGATTGAAATTTTTTGTTTATATCAAAAATTTTTTGATTGGTATTGATTTTTTTCTGAAAGTTTTGACAATCTTGTTTATAAAACAAGTCACAGAAATTGTCTTTCTTTTATTTTGAATTAGTTAAAAATTAAAGTCAATGAGGAAGTCATTTTGGATATTGAACAAAGTTATATGGAGTGACAACAAGTAGGTAAAATTTTTGGATATTGAACAAAAAAACTCAATATTGAACAACATAGAACAAAACACAAAAAGAGAGGAAACATAAAGTTGATTATGTTATATAGAACAAAAAGTTGTTTTATTGTTTAAAGGCTCTCCCAAACGAACGCGATTAATCGCTGCGACAATAGAAAACAATAACAACAGCGTGTTGTTTTGTTTGACAACCTCGTGTTGTTATTGTTGGTTTCTTTTGTCGCAGCGATTAATCGCGTTGGTTTGAGAGAGCCTTAAGGCTGATTTAATAAAGAGTTTTGAAAGAAAAAAGAAAAACATATAATGTTGCAATGTTTTCTTTTGGAGCGAATCAATATCATATGTTGGTTTAAGTAAAAAGACTTATTTGTTTTTCAATTAAAATCTTCATTTTATCAAAAAGTTTAAAAAAAAATACATTCTTCTTTTAGGAACGAAAAACAAAACAGAAATTGATATTATTGAATTTATGAACTACAACAACAACTTAAAGGCGCTACCACCGATTGCTTACGAATTAATTTTTTTGGCATTTTTAATTCGTTAATAGCTATTTCAAGGGGTGCCAAAAGCCTTATGATCAGTCTCCTTTATAGTGGTGCTGAGCTTTAGGCCTATCGCCCACTAGGCAACTTTTTGTTGCTCGGAGTTGCCGGCAACAGAGAGCAACAAAAGTTGCTTGCCATCGCCCACTAGGCAATTTCCGAGCAACTTTGTGGGACTAGACTTTGACTTTTGTCGCCATATTTTTTTTGTGATGGCTGATGCTTTCCGGTTGTCTGGCTATGTATAATCGTAGGCTGGCAATGCGAAATAAATTTATAAAATATTATATTATTTATTATTATATACTACGTTTATATTCAGGACCGAGAGCTCGAGTTGGATTTGTGTCGGATTTTCAACCCAGGTTTTTCGTTCACAGTTTTGAGAGCTCGATATTGAGTTCAATTGAAATGGTGTCGAGATGACATATGGTGTTTTTCAAGTTTTTTAGCACAAATTTCGACTCGACTCCGCTCCTGAAGTGCAGTCGAGTCGGTTCAAGCTCATTTCAACTCGATGCAGGTATACAAAGAGTCTAAGTGAGCTTCAAGCTCGCTTAAATACCACATGGAAACGTAGTAATAATGTGTATGTACTCACATTGTTGAAAAAAAGGAAAGCACATTCCATTTCCAGAAATTCGCCAAAATGACAGAGGGTAAAAAAGAAATGCACGCTATTTTGGCATCCACAATGTTAAGCGGAAACGCCATTTTGACATAATATTTTTGACAAATAAGGGTGCCGTCAACAAAAAGTTGCCCTGTGAGCGAGGGTAAGTAACAAAAAGTTGCCGGGAAAAAAGTTCCGCGAGCAACTCCGAGCAACAAAAAGTTGCGCAACTAAAAGTGGCCTAGTGGGCGCTCTCCCATATAAGCTAATTTAATTGGATTGGGAGCAACAAAAAGTTGCCTAGTGGGCGATGGGCCTTAATCCAATTTTATTTGAAAAACTTTCTAAACATCATGCGGTATTTGAACCCGCGCATCAGATTTGCTCAGTCTTCTAAGCTGTGTGCACTACGCACTCTGCCACTGACGTCACAGGACGCGATGTGAGGTTTGTGTATCAAAGGCATTTAAAACATCACCATTTTTATAAGCACTTTTAAGTATGCTGTCTTGTTCCGCCTTCATTTTTCTCCATACCTTATTTCGATAGACTATACAATTCGTAGTACGTATCGAAGGAGGAAAGGTTGGAAGATCCCAAAAAAACAATCTCCACAGACAAAATCCCCATAAGAAAAAACCGAGCAAATACAAAATCCCCCAAAAAAAAATCCATAAAAAAAAATCCCCAGGAGAAAATCCCTAAAAAGAGAAAGTGTGAATCGCGCGTGCGATTTAATTGCTTGATTTACTGCTTTCACACCTTTTCTTTTTGGGATTTTCTCCTGACGAAACGAATACATTCATTTTTGTATTTATTCTAAAATTTCCTTATTTAAAATTAAAGACATTGGTCTTATTAATTAGATTTTTGGTTGTTTAAACTATTTCTAAGTATTTCGAAACAGTCGGAAATATGCTTTATTTAATAAAAAAAAATATTGCATTTCTCAAGGTTTAGACAATAGATTACGTTGTCTAAAGCAAGATAAAACGAAAAAGTCACTTTAGCAACAATTAGAAAGGTTTTTTAAAAACTTGGACGGCTGTCTAAAGTTAGACAATGTTTATTAATACGACCAAGTTTTTTTAACGCGCTTTACCTTTATTTGATTTGAGATAGTGGCATCAAAAAATATATTGGGGATTTTGTAATTTGGGCGCCTGTCCCCATGGGGATTTTGTCGTGTTGGATTAATTTTTTATGGGGAATTCGTCCGATTAAAAATGTGTTTTGGAGATAACGTATGTTACCCCAAATATTAACATAATCTAGTATTTATTTAGGTAGTAGCCGTGGCGTGATGGTTAGTGCGATGGACTGTCATGCCGGAGGTCTAAGGTTCGACCCCCAGCCTCGCCACCTATTTATTTAAAAAGAAAAAACGGCTACTGCCTCTTGCGAGGAATTGACAAATCCTCCAAGAGTATCTCCTGTCACAGAAAAGTGCCGCTCGTTAGCCGTTCGGATTCGGCAATAAACTGTAGGTCCCCTCCATTCCTGCAGACACGCACACAGGAATGGTTGAGAGTTGTAAGTCACTAGGCCCTAGTTCTTCATGAGCTGTTGTGCCATCAAATTTATTTATTTATTTTTAGTATTTAAAAACTTACGTGTCTTAATAGTCGATCTTTACAAAAATGCACAGCAGGTACTGACGTGCTTACCAACCAAAAGATAATGACTGAATGAGAATATAAGGAAAACAAATGCAACAACGGTGATCTCGTTTGATATTGAACAAAAAGGAATGAAAGTATATGGTTGGATATTGAACAAAAACTAAAATTAATTGGATATTGAACAAAATATAAATGAAGGAAGTACATACGCATATTGAACAAAATATCCAAAATTGTGGATATTGGACAAGATAGAAATTAAATAATAATTTTTTTTAGGTATACTAATAATTGTTCAATATAATACAAAAAAGATGAAAGGCAGTTTATTGAACAAAAATGACATGACAAGTCGTTGAAAAAGTGTCATATTGAACAAAACAGTTCTCTGTAACTTGAAAACTAAAAGAGATAGAACAAAATGGTTTGCGCCAAACGAAAGAGCGTCCCAAAATTATGAAGACTGCATACCTAACTCAATTTCGTAAAAAATGGCCTTTAGAACAAGATAGCATCCAGCCGACGATATCAATCTGAAATAACATATCAAACATTGCAAGTTTTTTCGCACACAGACAAACAGCCGATGATTCTTATTTTTAAAATTCATTATCTTTGATTTAAACTCGATGGTATACAATGGGTTGAAGTGCAGTTCAAGCATGCTTAAACTCTAAAATACAATCCTAACCAACGAAAAAACTTCGAGCTACCACAAAGCGATGCGGCGCGTCTATTTGTGTGCCACCAGTTAAAGAATACTGATGAGTGCTTCCCCTTAAACCGGAAAAAAAAGTGATATGCGCAAACTGTATGGATCTTTTTGAAGGATGCCCATATGGTTTGGATCACGACTAAACTAAACGCCAGATGAAATGTCAAACAAAATCGAATTTGCTTCTGCTGTTTTTTGGAAATATTTTTTGTGTTCTAATATAAAATATTAATTTTTAATAACAAAACACTCTCCAAAAATGGATAATGATGATTTCGATGATTCCATTGATGATGTTCTAGCCACCATCGATATCCCATCTGCGCCGAAAATACCAAAAATTCAAACAGCAAACCGTGCAGAAGCAAACAGTTCAAGCACAAGCTCAAATCTAAGTCGAGATAATACCGCCGAAGAGAAACTTAAACTCCAGGGGCCATTTAACTCCCATTCCATTCAAGTGCATCCAAAACAAAGAGGTAATCCTGTCTTAAAGGCAATTCTCAATTGTCCCTATGAATTCCGGGACATCGTTCCAGATTACATTGTTGGAAAGACTTCCTGTATTCTATATCTTTCACTCAAGTATCACAATCTAAATCCCGAGTATATTGTTGGACGTCTCAAAGAACTTGGAAAGCAATTCCAATTGAGAGTCTTGCTTATTCAAGTTGATGCTCCAGTAAGTAGAACAAAATTTTTCTGTCACCAAATCCGGGACTAACATGGGAATCTCGTTCCAGGAACCCCACAAAGCCCTCAAGAGCTTGACTAGAATAAGTTTGCTGGCAGATCTAACACTAATGTTGGCGTGGAACGCCGATGAAGCTGGTAAAATTATTGAAACCTACAAACTTTTTGAGAATAGGCCTCCAGACTTGATTATGGAGCGTGTTGAATCGGATCCTCATATGAAGGTACGCGAAAAAAATATTAAAAACTCTGTCATTCTAATTGATTGAGCTATCATTCGCAGCTGGTGACAGCACTTACTAACATCAAACCCGTGAACAAAACCGATGCCGTGTCACTTCTACAAAACTTTGGCAATCTGGCTAACATAATCAGTGCTAGTGAAGATAGACTTTCCCTGGTAACTGGTCTGGGTCCGCGGAAAGCTAAGAAACTATACCAAACCCTAAATGATCCCTTTATCAGCAAATAAATAAAACGAATTTGTATTTTTCTCAACAAAAATATATTTTCTCCTCTGTCCCTGGACAAAAATTAATCGACAAAATTCCAAATCTTGATGTTCCCATCGTCACTACACGACATCAGCTGTCCAGGTACTGCAGGATTCCACTTCACACAGTTCACGTCCTGCAAATGCGCCTTGTCGACAGAGGTGACCAGTGAGAAGGTGGGTTCATTCTTGGACGAACCTTCGTCCTCCTTGAATATGCGAATGGAATCATCTCCGCACGCCGTAGCTATAAGTCCGGTCTGATGGCACCAACTGATATCGTACACCGCCCTCGTGTGCTCCCCTGAAATGGTGCACACACACTTCCAGACTGTTTCGTTGTCGGGTGTGAGGATGCCCTCTTCATTGCCTGGAGGGTAAGACTGCCAGATTTTGACAGTCTTATCGTCGGAACAGGATGCCAATCGTTTGCCGAATTCGTCAAATGCAATGCTCCAAACTGTCGAAGTGTGCGAGGCCAAAGTTGCCGTGCATTCCCAGTCGCTATCCAAAGTGTTTTCCTTGTAGAGCTTTATGGTGTTGTCATAGCTAGCTGAAGCCAGAATCTCTTCGTATGGATGCCAGACGACTTTCTTGACGTCCTGCGAATGGGAATTCATCACAGCTCCACATTCGAATTCGTCATCACCTGCAACTTCCCAGATCCACACAGATTTGTCACGGCTGCATGTGGCAAGGAGGGAACCTGACTTGGACCAGCTGACACTCTTGACTTCATTTTCGTGTCCTTCTAAAGTTGCATTGCACTCGAACTCTCCTAGAAAGGGAATTTCAATTTATTACATCGTTAACTTTTACTAGACTTCTTTCCATACCTGATGTTTTGCTCCAAATGGCAGTTGTGGCGTCGAAACTAGCCGATGCTAGGAGTTGACCACAAGGTGACCACGATACTTCGCGTATTGTGCGTTGATGCCCATCGGAGAGAATAGTCTTTGTTGTCCAACTGTTGCCATTCTGTGCCCAGATACGTATTGTTTTGTCTTCACCGCAAGATGCGAATGCATTTCCTTTATTATGCCAGTCAACTCCCCAGATTCGTCCTTTATGGCCTTGCAGAGCGAATTGTTCGGTTAATTTTCCCATTTCTTGGTTCTTTTCTTTATTACTATCGGGTGAGCTGATGGCTTGAAAATTTATTAGAAAATTTATTTCTGAAAAAAATGTCAAAAAAGCGATTCAAGAGCATGTCAAAACTGATGTGATCCAGTTACGATAAAAATTATGAAGGATTCACAATGGCTCTTTAATCAGTGGCCGCGTCAAAATGATTTGGATAGCTTTAAAGGGCGGGTCACATAGGGCGCGGTCCGGCGGTCTGTAAAAAATTACAAACAAAATTTGACCGTCGCGTTCTTTCCTTCCATGGTGAAGGCCCGTCGGACCGCGTTCTGTGTGACCCGGCCTTAAGGCTCTCCCGAACCAACGCGATTAATTGCCATGACAATAGAAAACAATAACAACAACGTGTTGTTTTGTTTGACAACCACGTGTTGTTATTGTTGTTTTCTTTTGTCGCGGCGAATAATCGTGTTAGTTTGGGAGAGCCTTATACTGCGTTTTCATTAGAGCAAATGAGATAATTTCTTTCAAAATTTCCAAATTCAATTCAAAGTCATCTCATTTCCCATACAAGTTCAAATTTTCAAATGAGGTAATTTTAACCAAATTTGTACGAAATTCGGTAGGAAATTACGTAAAACCCAAATGAAATTTTTTCAAAGTAGAACGCATTTAAAATGACAGAATTCAATTTAAAAAACAACAAAAACAAGCTTGTTTTTTACATTGAATTCTGGCATTTTGAATGGGTTCCACTTTGAATGGATTTCATTTGGGTGTGTTCATAAAAGTTTTATGTAATTTTCTACCGAATTCCGTGCGAATTTGGTTAAATATACCTCATTTGGAAATTTGAATTCGTATGGGAAATGAGATGATTTTGAATTGAATTTGGAAATTTTGAACGAAATTACCTCATTTGCTCTAATGAAAACACAGTAAATAAAAACGTAGTAAAAACTACTCAATGCGCTGAAATTTCATTTTGAATTTGGATTTTGAATCAGTCACAATAAATAACCTCATGCCACACCTGATATAAATTACGTCAAGTGAGTGTCCAAGTACAAACAAAAAAAAATTGTTTACGTGAATAAATTTTCTTATCACTAAAACCAACTTGAAAATAGAAGTAAAATATGAATTAAACTCGTTGAATTGAAATTCAATAAAAATTTAAAATGAACGGTATTATAGTATTCAATAGTTCCAATGATGTTGTTTTCAAGAAATTCAACACCGAACTTGCACAGAAAATTCATCAAATCGCTGAAAAACAAGGTCTCATCGATGCCCCAGACACTCCCATCGATTCGAATATAATTCTTCAGATATTCTCACCACTGGTCAGTTCCCAAAGGATTATGTTCTGTCAATTCGATAACACATACAGTAGCATCCAATGCGAGGAAAATCTAAATTTCACATTCGGTGATTTTTTAGGATTTTCCTTTATTAAAATCGGACAGGTTCCTATTGAAACTATGCGCAGAAACTGTGACGTCGCCATATCTATGGCCAGACATCTCTACGGACCGAATCTTTTTGCGGCTGACAAAGTGCAAGAGGAGTTGTTTGATGATTTAGTGGAGGCATATGAAACGCTGTCGCGCACCGATCAGGGAATGCATGTTGAGGCCATTCCCCAGTTAATGATCAACGCAGAGATAAAGAATTCCATCAAACGCACTCTTGAGGTGACGACGGAAAAATTGAAGGATGTGGGGTCGAACCGTTCTCACGTCCTTCTCTTCATCAGCAGCAAATTTGTTGGTTCGTACTCCTCTCGCACTGCACAAAGCCTGAGTGCGTCCGACATTCTATTCCTCTCGCTTTTGGGCAGAACCATGCAGAAGACAAAAAAAACGAAGCAGCTTAACCGCACTGTTGTAGTCTTCCTTGAAGGAGCGCATGCCAGCAGTGTTTCTGGTTGCATTCCCTGCATAGTTCATTGCGCTGAGCTAGAAAAAGGGGTTATCGTTACCTTCGTTGTAGAATATTGCAATCTGCAGGTAGCCAGCAGTATATTAGACACATTCTTCGTGCTGCAGAAGGTCCTTAATGTGCAAGTCCAGGGAGACACTGACGCCGTCAAGACTTCCTTTGATAATTTGGAAGTTTATGTAAAACAAACTCTGGATGCTCTTAAAAAGGCAAAGTTGCGTGGCGATGAGATTGAAACGAGTCACAAAAAGTTTGCCTCCAAGTGGGAGAACATAAAAAAAATGTACAGCGAGTACTTCAAGAACTACGACAAAGAGATAGCTGTGCGCATAGAATCGAATATTCCACCCTTTCTAGAGGATCTCAGGTCGCTCTTTACATGCACCTGCTGCGACAGTAGCCAAATCGCCCTGGAACAAATTCCAGAAGTCGCTTCTTTTGTTGAGGGCAAGTTGCTAGAGTTCTCTGAGTTTCTCAGTGTAAAAGCCGAACGAAATCTGAACATTGAATCGTATCTAGAGGAATTCCCCGGACTTGTTCACTTCATCTATATCAATCGAACCAAAGGCACAATGATTGCTCCAGATTTGACCAAGGAAGAGAAGATGGTTTCGGTTATTCCACGAATTTGGTCGATGGTAGAGTTTACTCGGTCGTATTTGCAGAAGGGACATACAACGGTCATGTGGAAGGATACGACTTTCAACTATTCGTACTTCCTCTGGTTCGAGGATCAGAACTCTGTTGCCATGAGACCCATCGATTTGCAGAGTCATTTCTACAACCACTCTGCAGTGAAGCCTCAACATGCACCAGGATTGTTGGCTTCGGACTTTTATCATCAATTCACTGAGATCGGATTTCCGAAGACCTCGTCAGGAAAAATCAAGTGTTATGAGATTTTCTGCATGCATTTGGGCTTGGTAACCACGACATGTGCAATTGAACATTGCCGACGACTGGTGGCCACTATCGCTGATGTAGTTGGAGAGGGTGGGGGTTCGGACATTGGGTAACCACATTATCAATAGTTTGACATTCCATATTGTAAGCTTATCATGTTTTCTAGTCTGAAGAGTAAAGTTTTGAAATAAAAATTTTAAACAAAGTAAAAAAGTTGTAAAATGTTATTAGTTTTCTTTAAATCAACTTGTATTATTTGTTTTCAAATCAATGATTAACACTTGATTCTTTGATTCTTTTATCCGCCACCAGCGACCCAAACGATGTTCTTGACCAATGGCTGCAATAAGTTTAAGACCATCTGAACTGAATGCTAGACTATTGATAAAGCCAGGCACAGGAATTTCAAGAATTTGGGTGAGTTTGCGGCCATTATCGCTCGTTTGCCACAGTCGAATGAAGCCATCACATGAACCTGAAAAATAAAAGGTGTTTAAGTTGTTACATCAAAATCAAATGAAAATCCATGTATATAAAACAACTGCTTTGAAGCAGTAGAAGTAGGAAAGGTAGGTTGAAAATAAGAAAATATTGGTATTTCTTTGGTAAATGTGTATTAATACGTTTTGTAATTCTATCTGGAAAATACAAAATCTTTTATTAGACCGTGTAGCGCTTTGGTAAATTTATAAATCCACCTTTTTGTTTATGTTCCTTTAAGAGGGATCTATTGCAAATAAAACTGCATGGGCGGAATAACTCAGAAAAATACCATTCGGTTATTTTTTACCACTGCAGTTTTATTCGCAATAGATCCTTCTTAAAAGAGCTACAACAAAAGGCGCTACACGCCTGATAATAAAAAAAAAAAGTTTTTTCTATTCAAGTGGAGCGGAGTGTATGTCTGAATAGAAGGTTGCTACTTTAAAATTAATTTTATTATTCATGTCGATTATGGAATCCGCAATAGTGGATCCGCAGTGATTCGCAGCATATTGTTCTCTTTTCTTTCCACGGCAGATCGATGAATAGAAAAGTACACTGCGAATCACTGCAAATGCTGTTTGGCGGATCCATAATCGACATAATTATTATGATTATTATTATGATTTGAGATAGATATACAAATGGCGGGGTAATTATGATGAACAAACTCCCTTTGTGTTAAATAATCACCCTTGTTCCAGTAGTCGTTTTACTTAAACCCCAGAAAATTGACTCGGGTCAAGAAAGGACAGTTGGCGTTTGAGTAGTGAAAAATATTAGGAGAGGAGAAAAAAATAAAATTTTAGTTTTACTTAAACACCAATAGCCGTTTCTGGAGCCGTGGCGTTATGATAAAACGCCTACAGGAATATGGGTGAATGTTAAATTCTTTATAGATGTATGATTTTCTTTGGCAAACTCACCTGAAGCAATCAAATCAGTATTCACAACAACAGCCAGCGCTGTTATCCAATTGGCTTCTCCATTTATTTGTAGCCCGTGTACAGTAGGTTGAGTAACAAGTGATTTCTTTTTCAGTGCACTCCATATGCAAAGCGATCTACAAAGCAATCTCATGTTAGCAATACTATTTTATATCATTGTATAATATTAAGCTCACCCATCGTTGCCGCAGGAAACAAAATTTTCATCATTGATAAACTTAACTCCTTCTATACTCCCTTGGTGGCCGTTGTAAATAAGTTGGGACTCTTCTGTTATTTTCCATATCCTCAGACTGCAGTCAATGCCACCTGAGGTTATAGCACGCTCCCTGGACAGGGCATCAATGCCTGTGACATGTGCTTGATGCCCGAATCTGTGGGAAAACAAAACGAATTTTGTAGACGAAACATAACCAAGGAAAGGGGTAACCTACAAACTCTCTATGTACGCCATCTCGTCCACAGACCAAATCTTCACGGATCTGTCTTTACTGCCGGAATACAGTTCATGTGTATCTTTTCTAAATACTAGTGCAGTCACTACATCACGATGCCCTTTGAAAGTTTTCAAATGTTTCAGCTCCTGGGGGCACCAGATCTGAATGTTGTTACCGCCCTCAGCGAGAGCTAGGAATTTCGAATCGGTTGACAGGCACATCGCAATCACATGCGATCTTCTACTGATTCCTCTGTCTGGATCTTCGGTGTGCGGTTGAACATCGAAAATACCAACCGGTCGAATCGTTGTCAGATCCCATTTGATGATGTGCTGCGTTTTGGCACCTGTGAAGAGAAACTTTCCATCGGAAGTCAACGCCAATGCTGTGATAGGAAGATATTGCTTTTTGTGTTTCAGAACTTTGTCTTTGCTGTAGCCAACGATTGAGGCTGCAATTTGGCGGCGCAGCTTCCCAACACTCTCGAGGTATTCTTCTTGTAAACGATGCGACACATGGTCGTAGACTTCTTTATCTTCGGCACGCGATTTTTCTTCCTTCTCGATCTCTTCGAGGTACTTCTTGGCTAGACGCAGTCGTTTGTCTTGTGCTGTCTCTGGAATTTCCTCATCACTTATATAGTTTTTATTGGCGTTGCCTTCTCCTTCACCACTGTCGAAGGCATCATCACTTTCGATTTCTTCATCATCCTTTGGGTGGGAAAGTTTCTTTACTTGTTTGGGTGCTTTTGAAGATTTTGGTGCTTCTTGCTAAGATAGTATAAATTAGAAATGGTAGGATAACTTAATTAATACAATTACCTTCCGCTTCTTTGATGCTTTTGGTTTATTTTTAAGGAAAAAAGAGGACATTTTATACAAATTTAAAAATATTAAATAAACGCGCTTAATCTATAAACTATTCTGTACGGTACACGTGAGAAATTCGTTTTTGTTTTGACATTTCAAACTAACCTCTCTATTTTTTTAATTCACAATAGGTAAATTAAGTTCAGGAAAATGAGATAATCATCAGTTCACAACGGTGTTTCAAGTTTATTTAAGGTGTAGTAACATTTGCACCTCTTTGTAATAAAGTTTAAAATGGTATTTGATTCTCGAATACTACGTCTTCACCGCAAGTTATGATTAAATAAATGAAAATAGATTAAATAAAACTATTGGTATTATGAAGATTTCAATGGAAATCTTCATTTGATGAGATTAGGGACCAGGGGGTCAATTCTCGTTCTGTGAAGCTGTGAAGTGATACATTTTTTCACAGCTTCACACGAAATTCGATTTTGGATGCCTGAAAAAGTGAAACTAAAGCCTTAACTACATAAGCCAAAAAAGCGAAAAAGTACAAAAGTAAAAATTTTCATTTTGGGATAGTGTTTCTCACAGGAAAACTTATAAAAATGATGCAGAAAGCTTAAATTTTGGTTTAAAAATAAAATGTATATATTATTTTTCACAAAACAACTGCGCTAGCTGGAAAAAAATATTTTTACTTTTGTAATTTTGCAAAAAGTGGCTTATGTAGTTAAGGCTTAAAAGTCATAGTCCCTTCACGTGATAAATTTTTTCACAGACAAGTTATTCTGTGAAGCTGATGTAAAGAAAATCATTGTTTGACCTGCGCATGTGAGTAGAATTTAAACTGAGAGAAAAAACAAGTTGTATACTTTACTTTGAGACGAGAGCACACGAAATGAATTGCTCTGAGAGAAAAAACTTTATACATGAACCATTTGTTAGTAGTAGCTGTTAGTATTTTTGTTTGATTTATCATCGCTCATGTCGGTTGAAAAAGTATAAATTTGTATGTGTATTAGTTTTCAGTTTCATTTGAAGAGAGAAATTGTGAGGAGTTTCTCATTTAGTACATTTTAGAGCACACATTTATCACAATAAGTTTCATAATCACAAAAGGCATATTTGTGAATGAAAAATTGCATTAATTACACTTCACAGCTTCACAGAACGAGAATTGACCCATAGTTGTAAAAAAATTTGATCCGTGGTTCAGGAATTTACTCAGGGCCAGTTGTACAAATATTTGATCCGTGGTTCAGGAATTTTAACTCACCAATTTAGTTTTATAGTTTTATTTTATTTCATCATCAATTAGAATATAATCTTGTAGACTTAGATACATACGACTTTTAAATTGTTGGTGGGTATATACATTTACTACTATGTAAAATATATAGAATGCATTATAGTATAAAATAAAAATTTATTAAGTACAATTAGGAACAGTTGCTGAAATATTATTTAATACAAGAGATTTAAAAATGTCCCTTGAACAGTTTGAGTAAAAATCAATTCTATTACAAATTAAATTTACCTCTCTGATGCAACGGGTGATAGGCTCATTACGACCATAATTACTACGATGAAATTGTTCATAAATTAAAAATCGACAACGTGTTCTTCGGCGGATTAACTGTGGTTCATCAATAAGGCATGTAATTGGCTTTTAGTGCATATTAGAACCTTGAACCATCGTTGAACCTCAGTTAACCCGCCGAAATCGGCGAGTTAAAATTCCTAAACCACGGATCAAAATTTACCACAATTGTACAACTGGCACTCTCCAATTTTGGCATATTAACTGTGGTTCAACGATGGTTCAGGCATGTTATTGGCTATAAGCACATACTTTAACCTTGAACCATCCTTAAATCTCAATTAATTCGACTTAAAATTTCTGAACCCTAAAATTTGTATGGTAAATTAAGGGATTTGCGAGGGAATTTATCGTAAATCTACCTAAATCACGGTTTAGTGGTCGGTGAAAACATAGTATAAGCCCACAGTACCTACTGTAATGTATGCATTTGGCAACACTGTTCATCCACATTATAAAATGACATTTGGTATTTGGATGAGCTTTTCCTTTTTTAAACATATATATCTGTCGCTTTTCTTGGACGACTCACTTCTCATCCAGAGGCGCCAACTGAACAAGTTCTTTTCTATGCTATAATAAGCATTTTCTTTTAAATCAAGTATTATCAAATTGTTATTTAATATTATCAAATAAAATCTGAATTTTAACAAACATAACACCTACACATATAGAAGGTAGTATTAGTATTAGTATCATCCGAGAATTTCATTTTTGTTTAGTTCTTCGCATGGCTTGTATTTTGTTTTTGTAAATTGTGGAGAGGGTCACTGCGATTCGGAAACACTTGTGTTTTGTTTTTGTAAATTCTGACAGGCAGGTCACTGTAATTTTCGAAGATGCGCAATATATTAACTTCAATATGTGGACAAATGTGCTAGAGTTGAATTTAAGGTAGGGCAGCGGTGGTAATAGGTAGGGCGGATGTTAAAAAAATCAAAACTTGGCTTTCTTAAAACGAAACATCAGATAAAAGAAAAGATTTACGTGGCTGTCAGTAGCTATTTTTTTGTATGAATGTTTTTAATAAAGAAGTGTTTTTAGCTTTCAGGAAAGGGTGATAGATTGAAAAGTGCTATTTATGGTCCAAATTATATAGATTTATTATTTTTTTAAATAATTTATATTGCAGGTATCTTAAAAATCATTTTCTTAAATTAGTTGAATTTAAAAAAATCGCTGTAACTATTAGACAACAAATATTATAAAACTGTGCGATAGTTCTTTATAAAGGAAAAAAGTAGTTTATAGGGTATATTACGCAAAGCTTTCAAAGACCCACACAAATTTGAACGTAAAAAAAAACCTCTCAGATTCCAGTTTTTGCGGTTTTAACCTCAAATATTCCAAAACTCTGACGTGATAAAATAATTTCGAAAAAAAATAACTTTAATAGTTTAATATAAAAAAAACTGTAACACGTGGCTTGGATACAAAGCCTAGTAAAAATATTTATGACTTTTACACATATAACATCCATTTTGTTCACCAAAATTAAATAAAAACAAACTGCTTCTTACCAATTCTAAATAGGCATCTTAATTATACAGCCGTATAGAGTTAGCATGACAACTTTCGACAAAGTTACTTTTGACTATCTCAGAAATTGCCGTGAATATGCCGTGAAGAGAAAAAAAATTTCCGCACCACTAGTTCTTCTAAAAATTGATATAAAGTTAGCATGAAACTTTTTAAATTTTAGTCAAAGATAACTACAAGTTGAAATTAATTGCCGTAGATATGCTGTGAAAAGAAAAAAATTGCCACGGCAGTGGTTCTCCCAATAATGATTTTCATACTAAATCTTCATATAAAGTTAGCATGACGGTCTTTCTGCATTGGCGATTAATACAAATTGGTAGTGTATCGATACAGAAGCTTATTACGAGAGTCTATTAAAAAAAATAGTGTTTATTTATACTGTTGTTATTTTGACAATTTTATCGTTACTTTAAATCTAACTAATATATGCTTACAAAAAAGAAAGTATACGCCACAGTGACTCCGTTTGCCTATTTTGTATTATTTATTTTAAAGGGTCTGTAAGATTATATATGTCTATAAAGAAGATTTTTTCACCTTTCTCTCTTCTTATATCCGCATGTAATAGGTTACAAATGTCCCAAAAAAATGGGAAAATTTACTAGTTTGTAACACGTTTGGCTACATCACATTTAGTTATTTCCTTCTTCTTTCGATGGTTAATCCTCTAGAAATAGGTACACATTTTTGTATTATTATCTATTCCATTTTGAATTGAATATATTCACAGCTAAGGCAGGACATCTAGTTAATACATATAAAATTAAATGTCCTCAATCAAAAAAATGCTTCATTATCAACGAAAGATTCTTCGAAAGGCACTAAATTACGATTGAGGTAGTATGAATGTTGAGATGCGCGATAAATAAAACATATTCCTTCATATTTTAGTAAATAATTTATTGAAAAATAATTAAAACCAACTTTATACACAGAAATATTTAGAATGAATGAACCTATGAAAATATTAAAAGATAACAACGTTGCTATTAGGTGAAAAATGATTGTTAAAATAAAAGTAATTGACGTGAAAGTATTTTTATATTCATAACCACTGCCGGCCGTGACAATTTTCTTTTCACGGCATATCTACGGCAATTAATTTCAACTATAATGCATATTAAAAAGTTATTTTTGACCAAAATTTAAAAAGTGTCATGCTAACTTTATATAAAGTTAGTATGACATTAATTTTTGGGAGAATCAAAAATACACAATAGATTTCCATGTAACAACTTACTTCTCTTTTTACCTTTCTAAGGAAGAGGAGATCGACCAAATATAAATGCATCTTGCATGACTAAACATGTGTAGAATGTGATATGTGGATATCTTGAACGACTGACCGCCCCGACGACGTGCGTCGCTTCCGTCTTTTGCTGCAATGATTGTATTACAAAAACAGCGAAACGACGATAATTTTGTGAATAAAAAAAAAGTAATGTAAGGAAATCATACATAGTTGATGGTGATTTTTAAGGTAGGTCATTTTTTACGGTAGGGCACTGGACAGTTTAAGGTAGGGTATTGCCCCTAAATGCCCCCCCCCCCCCCCCCACAGCTACGGCCCAGACTCAAGAACGCAATTTTGTTGGTCAATTCAGCGGGAAACCAATTAACCGAGGTGCAATTAAACGGGTATTATTGTATTTAATGTAATCGTGTGGAAAGACTTTAACTGATCATGTAAAAAGTGTCATTTCACAACATTATCCTTTTTTTATTAAAAACATTTTTTTTTGAAAAGGTAGGCATCAGAATTGACCATAATCTATTTCTTTTTTACTTGATTTCAGAAAACTGCAAAGAGAATAAAAATCTTTGTACATTTAAAGCTTTAACATTTATTTATTGGAAAATAATGACGATATAATTTGTTTCCATTTGATTTAATTTATTTCAAAATATTATTTTTGAACAAGATATCTATGAATAAATAATGTATTTTACCTAAAGATACTATGTATTACAAAAATGGCTATATCCTAATATACGATGTTTTTTCAACACTTATGTACCTCCAGATACATAGAAATAATCGTTAAAAACAAATCTCATTGCTTAAAATCTAAACGAGTATACGTACCTACTCTTAAAAGATATACCTACAATGTGTACATTTTATTAAATATTCACCTTAGAAATGTGTTGTTTTATTTTATAAGATCCAATAAAAAAAATTGTTTTACTTCTTAATACTTGAGCAATTTATTAGCTTAACAAAATTAAATAAAAAAATCAGGTAAAGAAATAATATATTCGTAAAAATGATACAAAAATCTATTTATGTAATGTTTTGTTCAATATTCGCTCATTTAAAAAAATTCTTTGACTTCTTAGACCTTAACCACAGTCTTATTTTTTGTTAGATTATACATACATTTTTAGGAGTTAGTAGGCAGGTATATATGTACGTTTTGTAGATATACAGTAAGTGTCTTTTAGGCATATTTGCTGAAACGAAACTTAAAAAGGACCATGGGCACTTTTGTATAGACTTTGGACCCACTTTTAACATTTAATAAAACTTATATGTCACATGAAAGCTAATGAAAAGTACTTTATATTATTATATGGCGGTTTAATTGAAATCGAGCGCGAAAATGGTGTTTTTGCGCATTTTTTAAAAAAAAGTATTTAAAATGGAAAAATTTTATAAAAAAAAATGTTAGAACTTACTAAAAAGTTTTTTACCATTTTTGAAAGCCAGAAATTTGTATTTTCATTCCTATTTTAAATCAACTTATAGTTTTCGAAAAAATTACTTCCAACTAAAAAATGAAGAATTGCATACTAATTTTTTCACAATTTGAAATACAAATCTTTAAGAGGTTGTTAATATAAAAGCCAATTTAGAACCTAGTGTTTAAAATTGTGAAAAAAATCAATATTCAATTTTGTGTTTTTCAACATTTTTAAGTTGAAAGCAATTTTTTCGAAAACTATAAACAGTAATAAGTTGATTTAAAAAAAGAATGAAAGAACAGACTTCTGGCTATCAAAAATGGTAAAAAAAAAACTTTTTAGTAAGTGTCGCCAATTTGTTTTTAATAAAATGTTTCCATTTTAAACACTTTTTTTTATAAAATGCGTAAAAAGAACATTTTCACGCTCGATTTTAATTAAGCTGCCATATAATAAAATAAAGTACTCTTCATTAGCTTTCATATGAAATATAAGTTTTATCAATGTTGAGCAATGTTGAAAAATGGGCCAAAATGCTTATGGTCCTTTAAGTTCAGCATAAGGGCTTATGTGACAGTTTACGCTGAAGAAAAACTAGAACACAAGCGTTTAAGTTGAACATAAATATTTAAATTTTGTTTCAGCAAATGGGCCGTAGTAAAAAAATAGAACATTTTAGTTTTTGTATACTACAGGTATATTTTGGATTTGAAACCTCATTGTTAAAATTTTAACTACTTTTTTATCTATATTTTTGACAATATTTTGACTCATTTTAGGCAAACAGCACTCATGATTTAATTTGTGTTAGACATTTTATGTATGTAGCTGTAAAGTGATTGAAAAAATAAATCAACTCTAGATACCCTATCTGCTAACAATAATTATTAAGCCCAAAAAAATGTTCATTTTCGAAAAAAGTTCCTATACAATGCAATGCTGTTAGTTCACAAATAGTTTGATATCACTGCTGTGTTGCTGTAATATTTTTATTGGGCGAAACTATGTAATGACTTTTAAAATTTGGACCGACGAATAATTTGAAGGTGAAATATTTTTCAGTTGAAACTCCTAATGCTCCTAATAAATCTAAAAGATTCTTCTATGGTAAATATACCCATTGTTATCATTTCAATAAATAGTAGTTGTCTATGTACGCATACGCAGTCCCTTTAAAATAAACAATAGCAACATTAATAAATAAAACGCTCATTACACCTTTATTCCACAAGTTTACTACACCAGGGAATAAGAGTACGGGTTAAAATTTTCCATTAATAAAAACAAAATGTTCGTGGAATAGCAAACTGAAGTCTACTAAAAATCCCTTAGGAAAATCTACTACAATGAGTGAGATGCCTGTTTGGTAACTTTAAACTTTCACCAATTGACAATTGTTTGTGTTGTATCTGTTGCTTTTTTATTTTAAAAATGGAAAATATAATAACAAAAAGAAAAAATAATGCCCACCTCTTGCATCCTAATTTAGGTCATCTTCAACAATTGCTCTGAGTTTCCTCATATTTTCATTCGAAAACCTATATTTTGGATTTATTTGGTCTTACATTTTTCTTGTCGTTGATGGCTGATTATCAAAAAGTTGCAAACGGTTTAAGAACTCGATAAATATAGTAGACATTATTATTTTTATTCAAAATTAAATTTGCAATCACAGAATAAGTTCACACATAGGGCCCTATTTCATAAAAATTGACAGGTGAAAATTCTACAAATTTGTCACACTTATCTGACAAATTTGTATTTCATAAAATATTGACAGGTGACAAATTTGTCAGAAAAAATATAATGACAAATTCGTCTTGACAATTTTGTTATTGTTGTGATAGTAGAAAGGATGATAAATTTGTTATGACAATTTTGTCATTGTCATATTTTGACACATTTGTCGTGACAATTTTGGCATTATCTTGAAGTTTGTCATGACTTACATAACTTTATGAGAATCGGCATCACTTTCACCTGAAAAAATATTATTTAACATTTTACTTTTAGCACAACTTCTGTCTTTTCATTGTCAACACTTGACCGTAACTTAGTTTCCTGTCAAAATTGTCTGTTGAATTCCGACAAATATGTAAATTTTCAAGTTTTAAATTATAAAATTGTCACCTTTCGCAATTGTCAATGTTTATGTAATAGAGCCGGTTCTTATTCCTTCGCTAAACCACCTTCTTCGGTGGTTTAGTTTAGTAAACGTCACTTAGTAGAAATTTTGTTTTATTGATAACATTTTGAACTTAGTCTTAGTCCACGGAATAAGGTCTAATCCTTCGCTATTCCACGTTTATTAATTTGGCTGTTAATAATTTGTAGTGCAATAACTCGTCAGGAACCAGGGATTTAGTAGTTCGAAGTACATATAGCTGGACATGATAGTATATACCTACATATGTACATAAATTAAATAATATTATCATTCGAATCGATTCAGATTTCTAACTTTGGCTGATCTTAGATAACAAAACATTTTTGTATATTCAGCTCTCTTAAGTAAGGTAAAGTTTGTTATTTCTTTTTTAAATAGTACCTAAATAAATGCGCAAACCAAGTTGACATACGCTTTTTCTTGTAAAACCATGTTCATAAATACGACTGATGTACTATACAGGGTGTCTCCTAATTCGTGCATATGATATTTTGGGGAATGATTCCAGGGATCATTTTTAGAAAAAATTGTAAAGCAGAATAATTCTATACCCCCTTTTGAGGCAGAGGTGGGCTGCAATATTTCTCAAAAATTAATAAAAATCAACGAAAGCACATGTTCGTCAACTTTTTTTGTACTAAATATATGCATATACACATAAACTTTACTTTCTGATTTTCCTTTCGTTTTTTTTTTCACACAATAAATTATTTTTCTCCTAATGGTAAATGATAAACAAGAATATACTTAAAACTAAATTAATCAAATCTAAATAATAACGAAATCTCTTTTATAACTTCCCAACCATCAATGATTGGGAGTCTGAGTATTCTTTGGAATCACATTGACATCACCAAACTATCTTAACTATCAGAAGTTGGACGTTGTCTGACTATCTTACAACCACTATTCGACGCACAAGTCTCCTGACTGACCATTTGATGGTGCTCCTGATGATTTTCATCTAGACCACTTCCAGCAAATATATGAACAAAACTGGAATGCTTAACGGTTGGAAAGATAAAATTGCTCATACTTTTTATCGGACTAAATTTCTCTCGGTAACTATTACTATTGTTGTTGTTGGTGTTGTTATTACTACTACTTAATATATTTATGCTATTATTACTATTTGACGATATTTGTTCTGTGTCCCCGTTGCAGCTGCACGATCTTGTTATTCTGCACTTAGCACGGGAACCAACCAGACCCACCGATAGTCGAGATGTTTTTCTAAATTTCGGTTTGTGTCCCGGGGACAGAGGGTTTTTGTCGTTTTCTATCACAAAGATATTCGGCGATTGCCTACTGTCAGTGTTCATAGTGAGAGGTGGGCAGTTTTCGAAGTCTACATTCGAAGGGCTATAGCTGACTGTTGTTTCACTGGAAGCTGGTATCAGATGACTTCTGGGAATTTCAAAATCACTCAGCGAAGAATCGGTTAGAGCATTTTGGGTTAATTTGTACTTTTCATTGATGGAATCATCATCGGAACGAAATCTGTCACGAATTGAGGTGGCAGTTGTTGCTTGACAAACACTATGTTCAGCATTTAGGAAGACTTCATCGTATTCTAGGTCGTCGGGACTGGATGAGTAATTGTGGTTGTCATAGGAATATTGACTTTCCCGTCCTTCGATCGAAGACGATGGATGTTTTTGTTTGTTTTCATCTTTTTCTGGGCAACTAGCTGCTTCGATAATATTCCAAACACCACGATCTATCTCAGCTGTAGCGGACGCAACTGCGGCAACTGTTTGATGGACTCCAGCAAGGCTGTTAGTGATGCAAGATGGACTGCGAGGACACACTTTGACGGTTAGGTCGTTTTTCAGAGTCTGCTGTTGTTGACGCAGCCAGATTGGAGAATCTTAAACGAATAATGAAACCTATGAAGAACGATTTAAAGTCAGTAATAAATAAAACCCTACCGATATAAATCCGCGTTTGCAATGAAGATCTTTTATGATCAATTGACTGCAAACGATGTTGACTAGCCAAGGAAAATCGATGTGCCACTTCTACCGGTTGCTGAACTTCCACACCAATTACCTTCAAAATCAGCGTCTTGAGGGCTGCCCTAAAGTCCTTCAAATGATAAGCATACAATACCGGATTCACAGCCGAGTTCAGATGTGATAAAATTATACAGAAGAACGTTAGCTTGGGATGGACGAAACAACTTGGGCAAAAGGCTTTTATACAATTGATCGTATATAGTGGAATCCAACAGATCATGAAAAATAAAACAATGATTGAGAGATTTTGTGTGGCTTTGACATCCCTTTTCCTGGCTGCACCCAAGACTCGAAGCATTGTTCCTCCATGACCAATTCGATGATTTACTGAATGAATTTGTGTTGATGAAGATCGTCGACTACAATCGCCAACTGGATTCATGGTAACAATTTGTCTTAGCTGTTTTGAGAAATAAAATAATTTGTTAGAAAATATTGACAGATTAAGGTAGATAATCTACATAGTATAAGTTGAAACACAAACCTGCTTAATAATAACACGATATATATGGGCGTAAAAAGCCAACAGGAGTAAGGCTGGAGTTATTATGGTGGCAAAGTAGAGAAAAACAAGATAGTTGTAATCCATGACTTTTTCAAAAAGACATGATGCATTATGTTCGACATCGGCGTGCCAGCCAAAAAGTGGTAAGAAACCGACTATCGTTCCAGCTACCCAGCACATGGAAATTATACCTTAAAATAGAAAAAAAAATATTGTTAGTTGTCGAAGAAAATTTTTTGTTCAGAATATTGAAAAGAGTAAATAATGAAAGTGGCCGAAGTCCAATTATTTCCAAATTTAGAAGTTTGAAGATTAAAGCTTTGCGACAATAGGTGTATATTCGGCTAACGAATTACGAATTTTTGTTCTTTAAACGAGTGAGTAACAGGTTATACTTTATACATATGGGAAATTGGGAATTATAGAAATTGCTAGTCAGGGCTCAGATCGCGTAAGACGATTCGATTGAACGATCGTCGTTTTGGCAATAGCTGTCTCTATCACATGTAAGGTGAAATGTAGAGAGAGCAATCGTCGAAACGATGATTGTTCAATCGAATCGTCTTACGCGATCTGGGCCCAGTTCATTGTAAATATTGATAAACGATATACCCCACCAAAAGTGTTACATATTACGAACTGTCTCATTAAAAAAAAAAATTGGAAAATGGTTCGATATCGATAGCTTCTTGCTGTCTCCATTATAATACAGAAAGAGCCTCTGGTGATTTCGACGTTGTAGCTTATGTTATGAATAAAAATTCTACCGTAGCTTTTACTTGTTGAATTCATGTCGTTTGCAAATGAAGTGCATGTATCGACCTAAGCTTAGGTAGTCAGCTAGGCCTGCTACTCTCTATAGTTGATATATCAATGATGTTACATATTTCTATTTTTAAATTTTGTTAAGTGTATAAACTGGCGTGGCGTGATGGTTAGTGCGATGGACTGTCATGCCGGAGGTCTAAGGTTCGATCCCCAGCCTCGCTACCTATTTATTTAAAAGAAAAAACGGCTACTGTCTCTTGCGAGGAATTGACAAATCCTCTAAGAGTATCTCCTGTCACAGAAAAGTGGCGCTCGTTAGCCGTTCGGATTCGGCAATAAACTGTAGGTCCCCTCCATTCCTGCAGACACGCACACAGGATTGGTTGAGTGTTGTAAGTCACTAGGCCCTAGTTCTTCATGAGCTGTTGTGCCATCAATTTTATTTTGTATTTTTTTTAAGTGTATAAACTAACAATTTAATTTTCTATAACAATTCTTGTAAAGTGTTTGTCTATGCCCCCCCCCCCCTTAATAAATATTACTTTCCTACATTTTTTTGTTAAGTAATGCACAATATTAATTTTAAAAATTATCTTCGATGTTAAAATGTTTCTTTACATATCCTTCGTCATTACAAACAAAACGTTTCAATACTTGTTAAAAATTAACAAAGAATATAAATTTTTGGTAAATTTCTGTACTAACTAGCTACTATTTCATAGACTAGGGTGTCCGTTATTTCTAAAACTTTAATTTGTTTGAACAGGCAACCCCTAAATCAAATGTGTATGCCCTACAAAAAATATATTTACAAACAAATTCTGTCATTAAACTGTTAGCACAGTAAATTTATACATCAGCGTTTGCGTTAGCTCCGGTAGTTCTGATTTTTTGCTGAGTCGTTTATGAGATTGGCCTCATGAAAACCCCAAGTTTCGATCTCGAGCGCCGAACGCATCATGGTCAAAAATAAAAAAATTGGCAATTTTAACCCCAAAGGATTAGTTTTCTAATTTTGTCAAATATAATATAAAAGCCAATTTAGAACCTAGTATTTAAAATTGTGAAAAAAATCAATATTCAATTTTTTTAAGTTGAAGCAATTTTTTCGAAAACTATAAACAGAAATAAGTTGATTTAAAAAAGTAATGAAAGAACAGACTTGTGGCTTTCAAAAACGGTAAAAAAAAAACTTTTTAGTGAGTGTCGTCATTTTTTTATTAAATTTTTCCATTTTAAATACTTATTTATAAATTGCGTAAAAACACCATTTTCGCGCTCGAAAAACCAAAACCATAAGCCAGTTCTGTGTGAATTGGGCCTTAGGTGGCGCACACAAGTGGAGAACGACCTCAAACAACTTGGAGTGCGTAACTGGAGGCAGCTAGCTAGGGACCGAGCTGGCTGGAGGGGCTTGTTGGTTGAGGCCGTAGTCCATCCTGGGCTGTGAGCGCCATCTAAAGTAAAGTAAGTTTTTTTTTTCACTTGTACTAATTTGTAACAGCCGATATCTTGTTTGATTTGACAAGTTTGGCTAATCTTTCCAGAATTTTTGGCATTTTTTCAAACATTGTTTAAATTTACTGAATAAAAAAACAGAAATTTATTCTTGTCGTTTCATCCTTTCTTGATTTGGAAAAAAAAATGTATTTATCAATAATTGTTGTTATAAATTAAAAGTAATGTAAGAGGATCTTTTGTGTGTTATCTTCAATTGAAAGCGTCCTCCTTTTTTATGTGTTGAACATTTGCTTTAAAAAAAAAAAAAAAAAACATTTTTAAATTTTTGTTATGTTTCGATAGAAATAAAAAGGCCAAAGGTATTGAAACATTGAAACTCTTTTAGAATATCACAAATCGTCGTCGTTCTATGAAAACTCCCTAAGTCCATTTTTTTAAATTTTGTAACATTGACATTTGTTATGGAATTTTACTAACAATAACTTGAAAATTTTTGAGTTTGATAAATTTTATATTTAGAATAAATGTAGCAAAAGAGTTGGGTACTTTTTACAAAAGTTAAATTTTGGTATTTAATTAACTATGCCGTGTTTATGAAAGGTTCTTCAGTTTCTTAAGAAATGGACTTAGGGAGTTTTCAAAGAACGACAACGAAATAATCATATATACATAGGTACATGTAATTGTTTGTGTGGGCGGGAGGGCGGTGCTACTGGAGAGTGAAAGGTATGTTTTATTTTATTATAATTCAATAAAAATAATTGGTGGGTACTAGGTATCTTCTAGATTTTCTAATTTCGAGTAATGGGTAAGCTATAGGTACTTTAGTATTTATACTATATAATAACTTTAAAGAAATTAAAAAAGTTGTGCAGAATTTAGCTTTCATTTAGTTCTTTCTATAGTCACTAAGATTAATTAGTGAAATTAATAATTGATTTTTTTTCTTTATTCTGTTTCGCACATAAAACTTTGAAGCTCACACCATAATGTGGTAGATATAAGTTAATTAGTATTTTCAACATGCGGCTAAAAGTTTGCAAATTAAAATATTGCAACTGCTCCTTTAAATTAACTTTCTCTCTGCTTTATTAACGAGAGTACTGCACGTAATAAAATAGACCAGCAAAGGCCTTCCAAAATCCAAATCATTCATATACAAAAAAGCCACATGCCCCTTGGCTACACCCATGTTATATACTAGGTTAATTGCATGACGTATGAAGATATAGAATTGCACTTAATTTTCTAGCAATGTGGTAAAATGACTCGTAACCCTCACTTTTTAAGACAAAGATGATGAAAAGATATTGATAACTTCAATGGCTTGCATGTGCGTACATTATATCGTATTCTGACTGTCATGGATGTTGTCTAACTGTATGCACGAAAATAGAAATTCGTCACAGTCTCTTATAGTAAAGTTTCGTTCGTCAGTAACGTGATGGTACAATTCTAAGAAGGAAGGAGGCTTGGCTATTTGACGTAGTCTCCGAAGTGAATATAACTAATTACTTAAAGTAAAATACCGCTTGTTAGTATATGAGCTTGTTAGTATATGTACGTATGTGTTGCTTTAATAATAACGTCATGTTTGATAGCTTGGGAATACTTTTAAGGATTCATCTATACAGGCATATAGAGCTTTAAAATAGGACGAAAATTAAAGTATTTTTAGAAATATTGTAGGACATCTTATATAAAAAAAAGTACATTTTTAAATGCATAGCTGGATTGATATTAGGGCCTCAAAATTCAAATCAAAATACATACAAACATATAAAAAATGCTTAGAAAATGCTGAAAGGGGATTTGAAGATTAAAGCTTAGTATGCTTTTGATGCGAAACGAAAAATCCCATACAAAAATGACACAACGAAATCACAAAGGAAAAATTTCGTCCTGCTTTTCGTTCTGCGGTACGCTGTTCGATGAGCGAAATTGATAATTGTAGCAGATTATTTGGAGGAATAATGGAACATGGATTTGATGTTTTTTGTTTTTCAAAAATGCGTTACTTATTGTGAATTCCCGTATTTTTTGTTAGTGTCCCTTTCAGGTGTATTTTATTCGAATAATTTTGCATCCAGGAATATAAATGTAAAAAAAAAATATTTATAACCAAACGAATTAAAGAAGATATTCAATTTGTACTGCTTTTAATTTTTTTTTTTTTAACACTCTCATAACAAAGACCATAAAACCCCAGAAGCAGAGTTAATTTGTGTTAGGTATAGTTTAACTGTAGGTAAACTCTTTAAGAAAGTAGCAGCAGTTCGAACTCTATCAACTTGAAAACTTTATTTCGTATACAAATTATTTATGTGCCTTTAAAAGTATCAAAAATACATTTAACAGAATTAAATATGAAACAAAATGTGTTTATTAAACCAATTAAATAGTAGTTACATCATATAATAATGTATCATTGAGTTAAATACAAAAAGAAAAAAATAATCTTTTAATTCAATCAATGGATTATGATTATTTTCCTTATATTACCCCACTTTCACTTTTAATTTATTAATTAAATAAGAATTATTCTCAGCATGTAGTCTGAATGTCTGGCAGCATTCGGTTATTATGTTGTTTTAGCGCTTAATAACATTAACGCCAATAAATGCTCTAGAAATTAAGAAATAAATAAAACTAGTTGAAAAAAAATTAAGAGAACAAACATTTTTTCAGTTCTTTTTTTGTTTAGTGATTTTTGAATAACTGTATCTCTGTGAAGTGGACGTATTGAAATGAATCAAGCAGCATTTTTAAGCTTTATGTTTTTTGTGTAGATAAATTTAAGGAAATGATTTTTTTAACGTACCGTTATTGCCCAATAATAAAAAATGTTGATTTTTTTTTTTGAAGAATGTCATTTTATTTTATTTTTTTGAGCAAATTAAATGTATTGGTTAGATAACTTGTTTATTTAGCTTTAATTTTGTAATTTTTTCGTTGCTCTACAATTTTTCTTCAGAGGAACATCTGACTTTGAATGAAAAAAGACACTTTTTTGAATTTGGTTACCAATATCTAAAAAACAAATGATGATACAGAAAATATTAGGGGAGTTATGGAAACCCATTTATTTAAAAAAAAAAGTACAAAAAACGATTTTAATTTAGTAAAACATTTTAAACCAACAATATTTTTTGTTTTAATTTTAAATGGACAAACAAAAATAGACGTACAATTAAATTAAAGGAACAAATTGTATGGTTGCTAAACATTGTGAAACCGTCATCAAAATTGTAAAGAAAAGAACAATAGCCCACTTTCTTCACAGTTTTGCGTTAGTTACAATACTGATGAGAGTTGAAAAAAAAACACCATTTCGATAAAAAAAAATTCAAAGAAAATTTAATAATTTTTTTCAAAATTTTAGTTGTACCTACCTACATATATATTTTTTAAATTGTTTGTATTGCAGAAGTCTATCAAAAAATGGCTCTAGTTTAACTAGTGTTGGTAACGGTGTTTTTTTGGTCCTTGAAAATTCTCTGAGAATTTATTTTTTATATTTAACTTATGTTAGGGAGGGAAATTAGAAAAAAATTTTCTTCTTTCTTTTTCCCATTATTCTATTTGCTTTATCATTACATTTTACCAAAAAAAGATATCCCTAAATACTAAAGCATTTTAAATTTCTTTTCCGTTTAAATACATTAAACACTTTACATTAAAATACCATCAGCGCAGATTCTAAAACTGAAAACCAACTATACGAAACTTTATTCCTTTTTTGTTGAAAATATGTATATGTACTGACAAAAGCCGGCAAAAAGCAAAATTAAAACGCGAACAATGAGAAATGTAAATAATAACACACTAAAACGTGCAATGTGTGCGGAAACGTATTTTTGCTGCCCAAAACCACTTTTGTATTTAAATGGAGAAAAACAAAAAAAATGTGTATAAAATACATATACATACATACATTAATTTTCCTGTTCATTGAAAAAGACAAAACTATAGTCATACCCGAGTCCTTTTATTGTCAAAAACCTTCGCGGAGAAAACAAATAAAAATGAGCAAAAAATAAAAAGATAAATATACAAGCCAGTAAATTGAAAACAGAGAGACACTCACCAATTGCTGTCTTCGTCCTGACATTCCTCGAATATGCCATCGGATACAATATAGCCCAATATCTGTCCACAGATACAGCTACCAAACAAAAGATCGATATCGTGCACAAAACAACCAGCAGAGATACTGTAAATAGGCAGGCGTGTAAATTCCTTGGCAGTCCCACTGAGGCCATAACCGCGAACGGAACACCCAATAATCCCACCAGGAAGTCCGCAATGGCTAGCGAAACAATGTAGTAGTTCGTCCGTCTACGCAACTTCCGTTCACGATGGAATACAACAATTACCATGAGATTGCCAACGATGGCAAATACGGCAACGAGAATTTCAAAAACGACATATGGAATATTCAGCTGGGTGGAAAACTCTTCGTCATCTAAATTATAGGGATTGGGAGATGGCTGAATGAAGGGTAGGTTCAGGAGGTTTGCCGAAATATTTGTGTGGTACGCGTTTTCCAAGGTAAAAAATTGGATATCGGACATTGCTGGACCGCGAGTTTTGAGTTGATGACTCTGAAATTATCCTTGTCGATAGCGTGTTTTGCCTTTCCCACAGGATTTTCGTTAAATTAAGTCTTATTCAATTATTCTTATGAGTTTTCAGCTCTATAAACATAACAGTAATGCTTTCGTATAAGTATTTGATCCTTTCAATTGGATGCGTTGTAGTCTATCTTGACTGTATGAGACTTTGTGTTATTTCTTAGGAGATTCAGATTTCAAAAAGTCTTTCATGTATAATTTTTAGCCGGAAAATTGACAAGTAATTTCCTCATGGGGCGCAGTGCTGTGTTTGTGATAAAGTAATTTTGAATGGCGGCGGAAGAAGGGATGAAGGACATCATTGGATTGTAAATGTATTTGTCGTTCACGTATGAATCCATTCGTTTAATTGAAAACAATTTCGAGGCCTTTGAAATTTATCTTTTTGTGGTTTAAGTTTTGCAAGGACCAAACATGATTAGGGTAGTAAAATTGTGTTTGTGTAGTTCTGAAATGAGAGCAAGAGAGATGGGAAATGTTAATGAATTGAATATTAATTATTTTCAAAGTGTATATGACGCTGTCTCATACTATCGTACATGAGTTTAATAATGTACGATGTCAATCATATAATTAAGCAACAGCTGCTTACCTATTTTGCAAACTGATTAGCTCACTTTTTGGGGGAGGAATATATTATAATTTGATTTGATGATGTTATAAGAGATAGAAGATTTGTTGTCTATAAGTTTTATTGGGAATGAGTAAATTTTTTGTCATCAATATTAACAAGGTACAAAACGATGAGTAAACAACTAAAACTAATTTAAGGTAGAAGATGGATTTATTTGATAGAAAAACCAAAAATTAATTTTTATCTGCGATAAAGCTGCAATTACACTGAACCAAACAGGTACTTGATATCATGGGAAATCTGCATATTTTTAATGCAAAAATTCATTAAAAATGGTCCGAGAATCGCGTTCTTTAAAATAATGATTATCTAATTCATACTTATATGAATTCATTCATACGGCTATTCAAGGTTCATTAAATTAAAAACTCCTGCATTAAGTCAAGGAACGGTTGTTATTTTTACTTATTGCGATAGTTCACAAACCATATGAACTTTTAATTCGATGTAAGTTACTCATTGAAACAATTCATTGTAAACTGAAAATAATAATTCAATTGTAAACTGAAAATAATAATTGATTGTATGTTATTGTTCTTAATAAGTATGGACTAAAACATACGATGTATTTAAAAACTCATGGAACCCATGATGTATTTCATTAATTTAATGACTTCAGTGACTTGTTCCTTTTTTAATGGATCAAATCATTTTTTGTATGTTATTTTTCTTAGAATTTGTAAACCTTTTCTTGATAAGCATGCACGAAACTATAGAACCTCTGACATTTTTCATTGATTGAATGAATTCGATCTTTTTTTAAATGATTTTTTCATTTGTTTATGAACGTCACTTTAATTCTTAGAAAAGATTCTCTTTTAAAGAAACAAATCATTAATTTTATGTAATTTTCTAAGAATGTATGATTAAATATATGCACGAAATTATAGAACCTATGATTTTTTCATTGATTGTATGAACTTCTTCTTTTTTTTATGATTTTTTTTGTTCATTTCTTTATGAACTCTGACATTAATGATAAGAAATATATCATTTTTTTAATGAAACAGATTATTAATTTTATGCAACTTTTCTTAGAATTTTTGAAGCTTTTCTTAAGACTTATGCACGAAATTATATAAGCTATGATATTTTTCATTAATTAAATGAATATAATTATTACTAAGTATAATAAATATTATTAAAAATTATTTTTTCCAACAACAATTTTAAATCAAAAATTTGAATTAATTCATAATTTTTTTTCATGTAACGAATGAGTACTTTCGAGCAGTTAAAGTAATTTCGCACTTAAATTTGAACAATTTTAAGGCAAACGATTTTATGAATGCTATTTTATGAAAATAATAATTTGGTCATAAATCCCAGAGAAATTCTTATGAATTCCGTAACTATCCATATGAATATTTCTTAAAAATTAGTTCTTAAATTGAATGATCGCCATTCATACAGAGAATGTACAATAATTTTTTCAGTGTAGGTAAAGTTCTATATTTGTCAAAAAGTCAAAATTAAGATTTTGAGCGAGCCTGACATTCCGATGACAGAGAACACAAAAAGTGGTCCCCGTATAAGTCCGCCTTTCTTAAGATCGAGCTATATCCAAATCACATTGTAGTAGCTGTGGCATGATGGTTAGTGCGATGGACTGTCATGTCAGAGGTCTAGGTTCGATCCCCAGCCTCGTCCAACTACCAATGATAAAAAAATGGGTACTGCCTCTTGCGAGGAATTGACAAAATCTCCAAGAGTATCTCTGTCATGAAAAAGTCCTGCAGACACGCACAAGGAAATGGTTTAGAGTTGTAAGTCACTAGACTCTAGTTCTTCTTGAGCTGTTGTTCCATCAAATTTATTTATTTATATGTATATTTATATAGCTAAATCACTGAAGCGATTTTTTTCAAACTTAGTTTATATACAATATACAATACATACATATTATGTGAAATCTTTAAGAGACAATTGTTAATTTCTTAGGAATTGAAAACAAAATTTAAAAGTTAAGATCCAAATGAGCCCCTCCCTTAATGCATAGATTTTATATACCTCTTAATCCGGTGCTGTTCTTTATGCAATCATAGCTTCGGATTTAATCAGAATTACTTCACACAAGCATGTTAACTGCCTCAACTCAAACGATTCCATTAACATAGCTTTTAACAATGTATAACAATTTATTGATTTTATACACTTCAGTCCTATTTTCCATGCACATTTATATTTATTCAAGCAATTCAAATTTGTATCTGTACAAATTCATCATGGACACGAGTTCATATTCGACGATTTATAAATAAAAAAAAGAAATAAAATCATTGACGAGGTTGTGTAATTCTGCTCATAAAATTTATATAACAGTTTTTAATAGCGTAAAGTTGTGAGGAATCATTTTTTAAATATAAAAGTTTAATCAATGCAATTTTGAAATACAAAATTATAATATGAAAATTAAAAATACATACAAATATGTTATAATTCTGCCGCGTGCGTAAACTGAAAATGACGTATCCAACATTTGTCGATTTTTGAGTTAAGGCCAAGTTTTGTATCTCACTTTTAAAATAACTGATAAAAATTTATTCCTATACTAGTATTTGTGACCTTGTTTTTTAAATATTATTTTAATAGGCCACGACAAGTCTTAAATTGTGCGATTAAAAAAAACACGTCGTTAACACGGAAAAGAAGTAGTTTTTTTTGACAATTCCTAATTAGGAGATGCTTTCAGATTTCTGTGTTAAATATATACAATGAACATGGTTTTTGTAATTTTATGATAAGTTTAATTTAGTTTTTAGAGTCACCATTAAAAAATATGTTGCCTGAAAATTTAAAATTTAAAAATCCAATACATACTTGCTAACTATTCATTGTAAATAAAAAGAATTTCTACATCACCAAAATAAATCATACAGAGAAAGATGCAAATATTTGAAGGGTTTTTTCATTGTCAACAGCAGAACAACATTGTTTTCATTCAATTATTATTTTCAATTTTTATAATGAAACACATTTAGATCATGATTTAAAACAGGTTGTAGACAGGTACATCACCATTGCATTGACACCGTTGAGTTGTGTCCAGAGATGATTGGATATGTGGTAGATGAATACATCGAAAGTCCTTGATTGGCAATGAAAGTTTAACTGCAGGACGTACTCCCATTTTTAATTACTCTATAGGGCTAGGGCAAGAAATAATTTCGTGTAAAAACGAAATTCGAGGTTGTAATCAAAATTGACACTACAATGATGGAGAAGTCCGAAGTATCTTTCGCCATACCATTCATCAAATCCGTGTACCTGTGCGTCCACTGCTTCCACTCTTGTTTGCTTCGAATCTGGGGCAAGGTACTTTTATGTAATTTCTTAGGAAGAAAATTCAAATTTTAAATTAAGGTCATCTAGAACAGGTAGCTGGTTCGATTTATTCAAATCTCTAAAAAGTCACCATCAGTAGGCTTTTGCCAAAAAATTAAAAAATAGTGTTTTTATAATGGTTTTTTTTTTCTGAAAAAAATGTTCCATTTTCGAGTTATTATTCACGTATAGCTTTTCAATGGGTTGATCGATTTTGTTATTACTATTTTGCAATTTAGTCAAATAACTTAAAATTTAAAAATTTGGAAATTGATTAAAAAAAAAATAAATTTTTTTTTATTGAAATGTGAGTTATCACGCATTAAAGGACAACTTTTGGGTTTATTTAATTATTTGACCCAGCTTATATGATAAGCATATAATATGCGTCACAGTGACGAATTTGGGATAAGAAAATTTCTAAAGAAATTACATAACTATTATTTTCCCATTAAGAAAAAATAAGAACATAATGGAGCTATTAAAGATACAAAAATTGATAAATCAGCGAACACGTGGAACCAAACTGAATTTTAATAACATTTGTTGGATAGTTTTTTTTATTACAATTCCCTTTAATACCTATAACAAATGTTTTCCGTAAATTTTTTTTTTAACAATTTTAAAAACAAAAAATTTGAGGCGCATGTGATAAGGCTTGGATTTTATAATTTTAATTTTTTTTGAAGACGAAAAAGACTATTTTTGACATGGATTACATGTCTTTCTCGGACGGTTGGGTGTGATGTAGCGAAAACAGGACCGTCACGAAAACATGTACCGCTCGCGCCCTACTGCTAAGTGACTGTTTGCACTACAGATATATCCTAAATATACCAATCGATAGAAAGATAAAGATTGCGCAAAAATTATAGAGGAATTGTTTTATAGCTATCGCCTCATAGTTTCAGGTGATGAGTCATCGCGTTTGGGGTAAATTGCAGCTAAATTAGGAGTACTCAAATAATTTTGAGCTCAATTTCTTCGGATATATAAGTGCCACTGACGTCATTGATATCTCATTCGAAAGGGTTTGAAAAAGGGCATCCTTACGCGTATTTCCCATATCGTAAATTCACGTTATAGCACATAATTATAGATAGTGTTATTGACCAATTTGGATATTAATAGAAAGTGGAAAAGAATGAATTCTTGTTTTTCCGTCGGCTTTTTTGGTCACAATGGATGTGGCAATGAAACAATTAAGTTAACATTAGCTTTTTCCCAACGTTTCGGCAGGGGTTGCTGCCTTCTTCAGGGGAACTTTATTACACATAAAAAACAAATAATGAATATTAAAACCATTTGGAAAATATTTAAACTAAAAACTTACGTTGAGTAAAAATTAAAAATATATATATAAATTTACATTAAGTAAAATTAAAAAATTTAAAAATAAAGTTATGCACTTCAAAATGAAGTTCAGTCTTTTTAATTTAAAAAAAGTAACACAAACAAATTTATGACGTTTAGTCAGAGACAAGTGAGCAGTATACAGCGGATATGTTTTGTGTGTCAAGTTTGCGGTTCATGTTGTTGCTGTTGTTAATGATGTGCAGCGTTTCAAGCGTGTATCGTTTTGACGCGTGCCGCTCAGTCTGAAGAACTTTGACATCTTCGAAGTCTGGAGAATGGCCGCTTTCAATAATGTGACTGGCTAGTGCAGTCTTCCCAGGGTTATTAGATTTGATATCCGATTTATGGTTAGATATACGTTGGCGTAGGAACTGTTTTGTGGTACCAATATAACATAGGTTACAGGGATCATCGGGTTTGCCTTTACAGTTTATTTTGTATATCACATCGGTGGCTTTGTCTTTGTCTGGTTTAACTTTCAGTTTGGAAAAAAGATGACCAAGCGTATTGTTGGATTTGTAAGCCAAAAGTACGTTATCGGATTTGTTTGCGACGATCTTTTTGAAACTTTCCGTTAGACCAGGTATGTAGACAATGCTTTTGTAGTAGCCACTATGGCGGTCGGTGTTTAAATTTATCGAAGTTTTATTTTTCTGTTTTTGTATGAGGCCACGAATGACGGTGTGAGGAAATCCGTTGTCTCTCAGCATTTTTGTAATTTTTATTTCGTTGGTATGGTGAAACATTTCATCGCTTAATGTGAATACCTTGCTTATGAGACTGGAGGCCGTGTTAATAATTATATGTTTGGCTTGGTTAGAGTGAAAATTTATTAATCTCCCTGACGCTGTGTGTTTTTGGAACCAATCAAACAAAAGAAAGCCATTCCGTCGAATAATTTTAACATCAAGGAATGCCAGTTCACAGTTATTTTCCATTTCAATTGTAAATTGGATCTTGGGGTGAAACCCGTTAAGGCAATTAAGAACATGATCAACTTTATTTTTATTAATTATTGCGAAGATGTCATCCACATACTTGGCGACAAACCTGGGTTTTTCTTCCATTTTCTCAAAGCACTCATCAAGCAGGTAGTCAAGAACTAAGTCGGCAATAGTAGGTGACAGTGGATTTCCCATGGGCATTCCGAAAATCTGTTTATATATACCATCATTGAACTGAAGATAGTTGTTATCTTTCAGACAGAAATCAAGAATTTCCAAGAACTTGCTTTGGCTCAGCTTTGTAATTTCACTAATTATTTCCCATCTTTTCTTCACAATTGTAAGAGCTAAGTGTATTGGGATGTTAGTAAAAAGTGAAATAACATCATATGAGACCAAGACATCATCCTTTTGAAATTTAACAACTCTAGCTTTTTCAATAAATTCAAAAGAATTTTTAATCGAGTAGCTTGATTTTGTCGTCGCGTACTGTAATATTTTACCTACAAATTTGGAAAGCTCATAGCATGGCAGTTTCATAGACGACGTGATGGGACGCAAAGGTAGGTTAGGCTTATGTATTTTCGGCAAGCCGTAGATTGATGGAAGTTGTGCCGTGTATGTAATCATCTTAGCTTTTCCTCGTTCGTCTATTATGTTGTTGTTGCTCAGCCACTTAACCAATTCGTTGTTACGATTTTGCAATGTGGTCGTAGGATTGTTCCTAACTCATCACAAAATAAAACGCACAAATAATTTACTTCGTCTTCTCGCTTCACGCATAAAAAATGATCTATCGCCCAACGAATATAAGCAGTTCATAACAAAACAAAAGCAAGTTTTTAGAGACACATATAATAAAATAGAACAATACAAGGTTAAAAAAATAGACCAACTCAAATCATCACTATGGAAATTATTCAATATCGAAATGCATGAAAAATGGTTTGATAATAGAACTAACATTGAATTTCCTCTTGAAATCAAATGGCTGTTGTCAATGGGAAAAAAATTTGCATTGCCTGTTGACAAAAAAACCTTCCCACTCTTCCAACTGATAGCAGATGGCGAAGAAATTATTCGTAATGTGAAAGACGAGAGGGAACAAGAGTCGATAAGAGCGCAATACAGCAATATGATACACTCTTTCCAACGCCATCAACGCAACGATCAATTTGCCAAATATGTGCTCAATGTAAACAGACAAGCAACACAATTTCTCAAGAAGCACAAAAACGTCATCATCATACCAGCTGACAAGGGCAATGTTACCGTAGCGATGGAACGCGAAGATTATAATAACAAAATGTCTGAGCTTTTATCAGACCGTAATACTTACCGGCGAGTTAGGAACAATCCTACGACCACATTGCAAAATCGTAACAACGAATTGGTTAAGTGGCTGAGCAACAACAACATAATAGACGAACGAGGAAAAGCTAAGATGATTACATACACGGCACAACTTCCATCAATCTACGGCTTGCCGAAAATACATAAGCCTAACCTACCTTTGCGTCCCATCACGTCGTCTATGAAACTGCCATGCTATGAGCTTTCCAAATTTGTAGGTAAAATATTACAGTACGCGACGACAAAATCAAGCTACTCGATTAAAAATTCTTTTGAATTTATTGAAAAAGCTAGAGTTGTTAAATTTCAAAAGGATGATGTCTTGGTCTCATATGATGTTATTTCACTTTTTACTAACATCCCAATACACTTAGCTCTTACAATTGTGAAGAAAAGATGGGAAATAATTAGTGAAATTACAAAGCTGAGCCAAAGCAAGTTCTTGGAAATTCTTGATTTCTGTCTGAAAGATAACAACTATCTTCAGTTCAATGATGGTATATATAAACAGATTTTCGGAATGCCCATGGGAAATCCACTGTCACCTACTATTGCCGACTTAGTTCTTGACTACCTGCTTGATGAGTGCTTTGAGAAAATTGAAGAAAAACCCAGGTTTGTCGCCAAGTATGTGGATGACATCTTCGCAATAATTAATAAAAATAAAGTTGATCATGTTCTTAATTGCCTTAACGGGTTTCACCCCAAGATCCAATTTACAATTGAAATGGAAAATAACTGTGAACTGGCATTCCTTGATGTTAAAATTATTCGACGGAATGGCTTTCTTTTGTTTGATTGGTTCCAAAAACACACAGCGTCAGGGAGATTAATAAATTTTCACTCTAACCAAGCCAAACATATAATTATTAACACGGCCTCCAGTCTCATAAGCAAGGTATTCACATTAAGCGATGAAATGTTTCACCATACCAACGAAATAAAAATTACAAAAATGCTGAGAGACAACGGATTTCCTCACACCGTCATTCGTGGCCTCATACAAAAACAGAAAAATAAAACTTCGATAAATTTAAACACCGACCGCCATAGTGGCTACTACAAAAGCATTGTCTACATACCTGGTCTAACGGAAAGTTTCAAAAAGATCGTCGCAAACAAATCCGATAACGTACTTTTGGCTTACAAATCCAACAATACGCTTGGTCATCTTTTTTCCAAACTGAAAGTTAAACCAGACAAAGACAAAGCCACCGATGTGATATACAAAATAAACTGTAAAGGCAAACCCGATGATCCCTGTAACCTATGTTATATTGGTACCACAAAACAGTTCCTACGCCAACGTATATCTAACCATAAATCGGATATCAAATCTAATAACCCTGGGAAGACTGCACTAGCCAGTCACATTATTGAAAGCGGCCATTCTCCAGACTTCGAAGATGTCAAAGTTCTTCAGACTGAGCGGCACGCGTCAAAACGATACACGCTTGAAACGCTGCACATCATTAACAACAGCAACAACATGAACCGCAAACTTGACACACAAAACATATCCGCTGTATACTGCTCACTTGTCTCTGACTAAACGTCATAAATTTGTTTGTGTTACTTTTTTTAAATTAAAAAGACTGAACTTCATTTTGAAGTGCATAACTTTATTTTTAAATTTTTTAATTTTACTTAATGTAAATTTATATATATATTTTTAATTTTTACTCAACGTAAGTTTTTAGTTTAAATATTTTCCAAATGGTTTTAATATTCATTATTTGTTTTTTATGTGTAATAAAGTTCCCCTGAAGAAGGCAGCAACCCCTGCCGAAACGTTGGGAAAAAGCTAATGTTAACTTAATTGTTTCATTGCCACATCCATTGTGACCAAAAAAGCCGACGGAAAAACAAGAATTCATTCTTTTCCACTTTTTATTGTTATAGCACATAAGACATGTAATACATGTTCGGTAGGTGCCTCAAGGGCAATCTACCAAGGGTATTTTTTTTTATTACAAAAATTTCAATAATTTGACTTAAAAGTATTACGTATACGCCACAGTGAACCAGTCATGAAGGTATAAACTAAATAAAAACAAAAATTCGAAAAAATTTTAAATATTTTTATTAAAAACTACATGTATATTTGTATAGGTACATATGTACATTATTTGAAAAATTTCTTACGAAATACACCCTGAATACAATAGGGTTGTAATGTGTGATGCATTGGCCGCGTTCGTGGGGTACTCAGATAGACTATCTGAGATACTTAAGTACCTGATATGTTTTCGAACAAACCGGATAGGTAACCTATCAAAAATCAAAACAGCTGACAAAAGTTTAAGTACGTACTGGGAAATTATTTTTTCTCAGATCTCTGCTGTGTCTTCAAAAACGTATATGTTGTGTCCTTCAAATTGACAGATATCTTTATTTTGTTTATTTTTGCCACAATTTGTATTGGTATTTTTATTATAAAAGCCAAAAACAAACAAACAAAAAAAAAAAAAACAAAGAACTACTCAAGCGATACCCGAAAACCAAAAGTCAGCTGTAATTAGCTGTTCCTCAAATTGCGCATCGGATAGTTTAGTATCCCGAAAATTTTAGGATAGCTTTAGATTTGTTTTTGACAACAGCTGTTTGGTTCATCAGCTGAATTTTCCTATAGCATTACAACAACACAAACTTATCCGGATAGGTTTGGCTTGCCCCCCGAAAGCGGCCATTATTTCCTGTACCATTACCATAATTATGTTTATCTTATGTATAGATTAAAATATTAAGCCCTTTTTTAAATGCTTCAGTCTTCTAATTACCTGTAAGTAAGTCATTAATAACTTTGTTGGGAATTAAAAAAAAAGTTTCCTTTTCGACGCATACCTTCACACACATAATTTACATTTAATCCACATCAAAGTATTAAAAACTTTCACATCTGTTAAGATGGAAAATTAATTATAAAACTCGATCAACAAAACAAATTTCTATACAACACTGCTAATTGTTATACTTTTTTAATCCCTTGGTGCTCTCATTCAAGTGAACTCACATGTATATAGGATTATAAGTTTTTGCATTTGCATTACATTACAATAATGTATAATTTTCTTTACTTGAATTATGTATAAGTTTTCGCACCGAGCTTAAAAACATATTTTTTATATACATATGTATTTTTAAAATTTTACTATTTTTATTTCATTTGTTTCTATTATTTATTAACATTTGCTTCTATTATTTTATTTTAGAATACCCAAAGAGGCCGCTGCTGTCTTTATCATGGCTGAACCTCAAAGACTATAACTTATTATAAAATTATTATAAAATTATAACAAAGCTACTTCTGATATATGTAATTTCAAATATATTCTGATAACAATAGCTGTGTCGAATTACTGCGTTGTTTTAGAGGTAACAGGACAAAGGGGTGTTTCCGTTGAAGATTGGTTTTTAATTTCATGCAAAAATGACGTATGAAAATTCTACAACAAAATTTTTGAATATGGTGTTAGGCGAAGGGGATTATCGTGAATAACGGGATTGTGGTTTCAGGTGTAGTAAGGGACGTAACATGTGCTTTTATAAATTGTGAAAGCATTTCAAACATATTTGTCTTTAATCTAAAAAAAAAATTAAAATATAAAGTATAGGTATGTATTTAGTAAAATCATAATAAGAAAATATTAAGAAAAATATCTTTAAAAAAAATCCGCACTAATTATATTTATTTTATTATGTTAAGAAGAATTTAAGAATTAAAAGAGGAGGCGCATGTGATAACGCTTTGATTTCACAAATTAATTTTTTTCGAAGACGAAAAAACTACATATTTGTTTTTTTCATTTACATACAATAATTTAATTTAAAAGTATTACGTATACGCCATAGTGAACCACTAAAAATATTTTTCATGTATAACTACATGGCTTAAGGATTGTTGTTTTTATTGAAAGTACAACGAGTTCTTTTTGATAATTTTAATGTTGATTGTCTTTCAAGCCCAGAAGTTTAGTTTTCTTTGAATAAAAGTTCAGATGGCGTTGATATACAGAACGCCAAGGAAGTCCAATATGAATTTTTGTATTTAATTTATGTATCTACCTTAGTGTATTATCTACTAATTTGATTTTTCGTACAGTCCCGATATGTCTCTTAGTCTAAAACCGACTGGATCGAGAATGTTAAAGTATTCATATTTTATTATCAATTTATTTTAATTTAATTTAATTATTAGTTTTATTTAATACTTATAGAAAGTAAGAAATAATATCTTATACGTCATGAAATTTAGTAAAATATGAGTCTCTCAAATATCAATATTGACTTAAAAATTGTTAATTTAGATTGTTTACAAAACCCATTGAGCTTATAATACTCGTTAATAAATGTGATTCTTGAGTTAAGATTAGCGTCAAGCTATGGCATGGCGGAATTATTTCATGCACAATCTCCAAAATCGATACTGACAGGCACCTTTTCAAAAATTGTTTGAAATAGTCGGCCAAAAAGGTAAAAATTGGCATTCGAAACCGAATTGATATATTTTTTATAATTTTGAATCATTTTTACTTGTTTCTGGGTAATTTTTGATGGCACCGCTAGATTAACCATGACGAAAATGACGTCACATGATATAGCTTAGGAGTAGCACTAGAAAATGGCGCCCAAGGAAAAAACATCTACATAAATTATTTTAAAAGCATAGAGCTAAATCTACAAATATGTGATTGTAATTGAAAAGAAATCATACTTTTCCATTACTTGTCATTATAATTGAGAAAATTAAATTACAAATTATATGTAATTGAAAATAGTAATGGGTTTTTGCAAGTAATGGAAAGAAAGCACTGTGTTTATAACATTATTTTAAGCAATGAATCAATTGGATTTTAATTCATTTTTTTATTAATTAAAAATTATAATATTGCAATGAAATTAAGTAAAAGGTATTTTAATAATAAACTAATATACTTACAGCCATATTATTCAATTGAGGTATAATATGGGTTTAAATGTATTTTATACCTGTCCATTTAATCCGCATTCTTAAAACCCGACAATTTACAATTATGTCCATAATATTCACTAGAAAAATAATCATCAAACTCGCGCGGAATAAAAATGAGTAAAGTGCATGTTAAACTTTTTAATCTTAATTGAAAAGCTGCGTAATAGTAATTTGAAATTTTTGTAATTATGATTCTCCTTTTTTGTATTTTGATTTTACACCCGAGTTTAACTTTTTTTACTTCTCCTTGGATGTCTATTTAAATTAAATCGAATCAAACTTGACAAGGTTTACAAATAGGTTTATTTCCGGGTATTACGAGTGAATATGATGAGCTTGTGCTTGACATTTGGGTTTAACTAGCTTTATTCCCAGATGTACATTTAAAACTGGATTTAAATGACTAAATAATAAGGCTATTAATATTAATTTTTAACAAAATGACAATTAAACCTTTTTCACGATTTTTGTGCTAAAAACATAATTGGGTTGTATTATTAGCAGAATAATTGGTTAGCCTTCAATAGCACTAACATTTCAAAATAGTGTCGTTGAGGTTTTGTCGTTGAGGTTTTGTCGTCGAGGAGCGGCTACAATTCCCGGAAAAAGAAAAAGTTTCTCGAAGAGTGCCGAAAATGTCAACGGAGTATTTGACCTTTCAAACATTTGTGAATTGTGACACCAATGTGTATTGTTGAGAGACATTTCTTCATCTAGCAAATATCTCTGATACTCCCAATCCGATGCACTAATAGGTTTACTATTAGTATCAGAAGAGTCTGAAAACAACATACGTATACAAAGACCCAACAAAAGAGGAAACTTTTTGTGCAATATCACGTTAAATGTAATGAACAAAAACGATAAATTAATTACATTTTTGTGTAATGATTACTGAAAAAGGGAATCATTACCGCTTTTTGGATGATTACTTTTGTTTTCAATTACATTATGGTAAATGAATTGCAAGTAGGTTATTGATACTTTTTAATTACATGTAATTGGTAACTGAATTTCTTCAATTACATTTGAAAGTAAAGAATTTTCAGAAATTTCAATTACAAGTAATTGTAATTGAATTTATTTTTTATCATTACCTCCCAACTCTGCCAAAAATAAGGTGCTAAAAGTGGTGTATGAAGGTACTGTGACCTTGAAAAAAATTTTAAATTCATAAAAAACCTACCTAACCTAACCAACTACTGAAACTACCTGAAATATTATCAATATGCGGTGGCCTGTACTTTTTTTTCCGAATATCCCATAAATTAGGTGTCAACAATCGCTGATGACCTTGAAAAACATTTACCCTGTAGTAGAAAATTGCTAAGCCTGCCAAATTTCTGAAAATAGCAGACCTTTTACAACCAAACTGACCTTCTAGATTGCATACTTTTTTGAGAATATCCCATACGGTTCTTAGCTCCCACAGCCAATTCCTTTGGTCTTAATACATTTAAAACTATGTATAAATTTTTCTAAAGCATTATCTTTCCCGTCACTCTTAAAAGCCTTATATTTGCAGTCTAAAATAAAAACCACAAACCAAAATTCGTTAAAAATACAATTTATATCCTATCCTAGTGATTTTATAAAAATTTAAAATTTTAAAACAAAAAAGAAATATTTATTTAGGTAACTTCAATAACATAAAGTGTTCTTTGATCACTGATTTAATTTTCATCCAAAATCTCAAATACCTATACAATACATAAAGTTAAATAAAACTCTGAAAAAAGACCAATATTGACATTCTCGCATTACCATAATCTACAGCAAAGCAACTGGTGTCGAGTGTTTCGCCTTTGTAAAACCACTCACATAACAAAATGGCTTGGAAACATTTAATAGTCCTTAATGTTGCGTGAAAGGCTACTAAAACACCATTACTCTTACAACAAATCCTTCCTATATGCCGGCCTCTCTATCCTTGTTTCTATCCCGGTAAAGATTTCTAAACTTCTTCCTTTCGCTCCAGTTCACAAAGGATATTTAAGTTAAAAATATGGGCACTTAAATCAGTATTCTGTTTCCTTTTATACCACAATTCCGACAAAATATTCAAATTTAAATTCAAATTAATGTGAGAGCTCACGAAAACGATTTGTTTGCTAAACGCTTACAAAGTTAACACTGATAAATAATTTCAAACAAAATTGTCCTTGAATATAAAACCTATATTGTTACTAAAAATATGAACCACACAGATATTTTGGCGTGTCCTCCCACATATTAAATACAACTCATCATAATAAAGATTCAGTTAAATGTTTATGGCTAAAATATATGCGGTCAATAAAAATCTATCGTTGCGTTGGTTGGTTCGCTGCTTTAATTACCACTTGGTTCGTCTCGATTTTTATGAGTTTATACTTTAGACCAGGCACTTGAGCTCGAAATATACTTTGTGCTTTCGTTAGAGCACTTAATGATATCGAAGTTGTTGGTGGTGTATTATTTCCTTTAATGAATTTCATCGTACGAAAGACTAGACTACTTTATTTTGCGAATTACCTTTCTGTTCATGAAGTTCTGATAAGTTTGCACCTCTCTCTTAAGAATACAAATAATGATGTGGAAGAAAAGTTAATTTTTATAACTTGCTCTGTATGGCAAGTATTGGTTTCGTGCAAAGAAAAATTTCGAGGTTCTAAGCAAAGTTCAGACTAAGATGATGGAGAAATCCGAAAAACTGTTTGCGTCTCAACGTTCACTAATGTAATTTGACCAAGAACCTTAACAGTTGGACCGATTTGCTTCAAATTTTGTACAGAAAGATGATTACTCAAAGCCTAGTATGCTGCTGATGCGAAACGAAAAATCCCATACAAAAATGACACAACGAAATCATAAACGAAAAATTTCGTTCTGCTTTTCGTTCTGCGGTACGCTGTTCGATGAGCGAAATTGACAATATTGTAGGAGATTATTTGGAGAGATCTACCCTCTTTTTTTCGCACAGAATTAATTGCCTGTACCATTAATTGTGTTCGGAAAAGTTACCTTTGGTCTTTATTCGTGTTTGTATTTGTTGTTTCTTTCATCACAACACGGCTTTCTGTTTTTGCAAACGGTGACACTTTCAAGGAGTAATTTTCGTTGTGGTTTTTGTAAGCATTTCGTTGTCATGATGGAGACCAACTAAAAATTTCGTTTCGTATCGGCAGCGTACTAGGCTTTAAAGGGAGAATTCGAATTCTTTTTTAGCTCATCTTAAATAGTGTCGGTTTTTTTTTAGATTTAAAAAAAAAAGACTAAAAATTTTGATTTAACTTCGTCCCTGAACTGACCAAAGTGATTTCGTTTTAGTTTTTTTTTTTTTTTTTTTTTTTTTTCAAAAAATTGAACTACGGTAATAAGGCTTCCACATTTTTTTGAAAAATTTCCTTATTTTTGAGTTATTCTCATCATATAGACTTTCCATAGCTTCATAATTTTTGTTACAGTTTTGCTTCTCAATATGTAAAATTCTGAAATTATTTTCCCTTAAAAAAAAAGAAAAATTAAACAGAAAAATCCATTTGGTAAGTACTTTCGACTTTTTTTTAAAATTATTTCTTTAAAATTTACCTAAATTTTTCCTAACAAGAGCAAGTTCATGTGATGCAGTCGTGCATACATTTTCTTATCGACCGACCTTCAAATAATACAATTTTCCATTTCTGTTAAAATTCCAACTAAGTGGTAGCTTATTTGCGTAGGTACAAAAAAAAATAATTTGAAGTTAGGGCAGTTTGGGGGGCGAAGAATCTTTTTACACTTGTTTGCTAGCAAGGGTTTTGAGTGTGAATATTGCTGGATTATCGATTTGTTATATGAGAAATCTGTAGGGCTTATGTGTTGTTGATAGCATAATATATTTGAATGAAAGTATCTGTATCCGTAGTAAAACGGATTTGATTTTTTTTCGTTTTATTTTTTCAAAAGGATTGAAGGGTTTCGAGATTTTTGTTTATGTTCTTGCTCAAAAAATACAAATGATTTAAAGAAGAAACATACAATATGCAAAGAAAATGATTTTCATTTTAGTTTGACTTTCAAATGAACAGAAGTTTTCTCTACTTTGATCCTTTATGCAAATATTTTAGTGATTTGAAAATTAACTCGTGATTTGTTTGAATGGGATGAGAAAATAATACTGATGGTAATTTTTTTTTTAATTTTTATAACTTTTGATTGATTTTGAATAAATTCATTTTGTATTTTTAATTCTTAAGTTAAATTCTATGAGAGTTCTTTAATTAAATAGAACAAGGTACAGAGAAATCAATTTTGGAATAAAAATGTAAAAAAACCTAAATCGCGTGATTTGAAAAGAATGTGAAATAAATTCTCATGTTCTATAAAACAAAAAATCATTCTCTCTCGAGATCAAATCTTCCAACCGCAGGAAGGTCAGATAACTCTTTTATAAATGTTCTTTACTAAATAAAAAAAACATACTTAACATAAGAATCTAAAAACCTGTTACAAAACCGATTTAAAAAAAATAAATTTAGTTTTTTAAATAGAAAAATTAATGGCGTGAGAAATTGTAAATAAATGGCACCTAGAACCCATTTGTGTCTGTTCACATTTGCATTTGAAATCTTTTTTCTTTTATTTCCATAGTCCTTGCCTGGAAAGTGAATCCTTGATGATGCCCTTTGCAAGAATAAATTAACGCGGTTTTGACTTTAATTCATTTTTTTTGTTGTCTCACTGTGTGTATGGCTGACTGCTTTTTTCATGTTTTCCCATTCTTATTTTACTTTTATCTAATTAATTTATGTGCCAGCAACCCCATCACCCTATAATAGTTTTTTTTTTCAAGGACAAATAGTCAGAAAAAAGAGTTGCCAGAGAATGAAAAAACAAAAAAATAGAAGAGACCAGTTTGGTTAAGATAGGTTGTTCATTAAAGTGTTAAAGATTTATAAACGACATAGAAAGTATCCGTGCATGGGTACATTTGAAATAATTAAATTAAAACTCAGTTTTGGGAAGGGTTGGGCACTTGATGAGACATTATGATATGAAGCGTTCAGAATAATAATAGTCTTAGTTTAAGCCTAGTATACAGTTTTTTTTTATTAAAAAAACTATTGTGGTGAAAAACAAAAAAATATTTTTTTTCGGGAAAAAAATATCTGTGGTGAAACAAATTTGTTTTAGTTCAACTATAACACGGTGCCTCAAGAGTCATGACTCTCCTATGTTTTGTCTCTTTCATACTCATTAAGGTTCATAAAGAGTCATTACTCTTGAGGCCACGTGTAAGTACAAATTAGATATTTTTGCAAGAATCATGGTGAGTATAATTTTTTACTTGCGATATATAGGTAATAATAATATGGCAAGGTTTTGATTCGTAAAAAAAAAACTGAACTCGAGATTTTGATCAAAATTGACATTACGATGATAGGGAAGACGAAAAAAGTGGGTTCCGCAATTCCGTCCGTCTGTATGTCTGTCTGTGGACTCGCCTACAGCCTAAACACATGGGCAAATTTTATTCAAACCTGGTATAAAGTGTTTTTGGAACATTCCCCCGGCACGTTTTTTTCATTTTCTTTTACGTTCCAAAAATAACGGTACCTGTCATATAATTTTTTTTAAACATTTTTGGAAAATCTTATTTTTCTCAAAAATGGTTCGACAGATTTTTCTAAAATTTTATACTTCAAAAAACATTTTTTGGAAATTTTTTTTTGAAAACCAAATATTTCGAAAACGACTTGATTTTCATGAAACTTGGTAACAAGCGGTTTTTTAACATTATCTAAAATATTTTGAACAAACATTTTTCTTATAGTCAAAATCAACGGTAACTTCCATATGTGTAGATGTTAAAAAACCGTTACAGAAAATATAAATTTTATCGAAAACGACTCCTATGATTTTGATTAAAATTATTCTAAATACTAATATTAGTATGGTCTACGATCTGCCAAAAACAAAATTTACAGTTAGCCAGTATTAAGAGTACCTCTCATAGAACCATCTTCTTCATTTTGGACTATCTCATTATGTATGTAACCGATTTAAATTAATTTTTTTACACAAAAGCTTCTTAAAAATTGAAATCATACTGCATATCAAAATTTTCAAAAAAAAATTTTGGATTTAAAAAAAAATTTTTTGTTTGAAAATTCGTTATTCGAAAACGGGTAGATAATTTTTTTCGAAATTTAATTTTTAATTCATAATAAATAAATACTAAGAAGTTATGTACCAAATTTTTTTTTCTTAAAAATTTTTATAAAATTTTATATATACAAAATTAATTAAAAAAAACCGCTCCTACGATTTAAATTTTTTCTTCTCCAAGACTAAGATTAGTTAAAGAAATCAGATGGTGTACTTTTTTTAGCTCTCAAAACAATCTAAGAATTATGTTGATTTTTAATTATTTTTCAATTTAAGCTCTAAGTTATATGTATAAATTTTATAATACTGGTTTAAACTTAACACTCCCATTAAAAAATTATTTACTTATAATACACTCAATCTTTAAGATTCGAAGAAACTTTTACTACAAGACAAGTTTGTGCGATCCAGTCGTGCGTTTTATTTTTCTGGTGTTAGTTCACAGTTCAATAGAAAAACTTTTCAGTGGAAAATTTTTTTTGGGTAAAAATCACTCCCATAAAAATTACATGTAGAATATTTTTCGTTGAAGTACTGTATAATAGGCTTAAAAGCCAATAACTCACCGTCCGATTGAAAATTTTCAAAAAAAACGAGATGTAAACACTAAAAATCTTTTTTTAGATTGGAAATTTTTGATGGCGTCATAAACATAAAACAAACATGAGCATGAGTACCTAGTACCTACCTTTCGTTTTTTCATAATTTTACATCCGGTTTTCAGTAGTTTGTCTAGGAATTAATAAGGACATTGAATATTAAAAAAAAAACAGTGGCACTTAATCACGAAAAAATTTGAAAAAAAAAACAATAAAAAAAAAAATTCACAATAATCCCAAGAACCAACCCCCAAAATATAAAGCACGAATTAAAGGACACCCTGTATAACCGCTAGTTTATTTAATATTTAAAAAAATCAATATTGTAAAAAAAAAACATTTATTCGTTGTTCCGTTCCGAGTAATTAAAATACATTAGAAATGTTGTTGTTATGAGTGACTTAAGACTGGCTTTATATTGGAAATATCCAAGGCTTTAATAGTAGGTATCTGTATCCAGGCGGAGGCGCGAGATTCATTCTTGTTTTAATCAGGTGCGAGAGATTTAATTGAATTTGTTGGAGACAATTCTTAGGAAATTCAAATTTGAATTTGTTTACTTAAAAAAAATATTAGAGACAATTATTTAGAAATTAAAGCTGAGTAGGTTGTGTATCAAAAAGTATTATAAGACATTCTTTGAAAATTAAAATTAGAATTTGATGACGTTGTTGCTCACTAAAGAATTGGTGAATCAAATTGTTTGGAAATAAAACAAAGTAATGTGCAAAAGGTAGACCCATAGTGGGAAAAGGTGTGAATATTGATGTGAGGCAATAATATTAACTTTTTGAGTACGTAAAATACTTTTGACTATTATTCGCAGAAATTTGCATTTTTGGATAATTTAATAACAGATATGACAAGGCGTTTTTTAATGGACATTTTATAAAAAGTCCAGGTAAATTAACTTCGTAAACAAGAAAAATAAGAACTGCCGATAAACAAGTCAGTAAATTAGTATATAATGTATATAAAAATGGACATAGAGTTTTGAAGTTTTGAAAGTGAATGGCGCTACACAAGGTGATTCGAATACGAAAGCTAGAGCGTGTAGGCTGAGTCAATTGACAAGAAAAAAATCGTATGGGATGGGGGTCTATTTTCCCCGTCTTAGGCGGGAGGGGTAATAGAAAAAAAAATATTTGAAAACAACGGCAATAACAATGTCATGCTTTACTTTTTTTTAATTAAGAAATAATACATTTTTACTTGCGATATATACATATGTATGTAGGTACTATGTTATAGCAAGTTTTGGATTCGTAAAAAAAATTGAACTCGAGATTTTGATCAAACTTGTCATTACGATGATAGGGAAGACGAAAAAAGTGGGTCTCGCAATTCCGTCCGTCTGTCTGTCTGTCTTTTGACTCGCGTACATCCTAAACCCATGGGTCGATTTTAATTAAACTTGGTATAAAGTGGACATTCCCCCGACAAATTTTTTTCATTTTTTTTTAGGACCAAAAATAACGGCAACTGCCATATATATTTTTTTTAGCATTTTTGGAAAATTTTCTTTTTCTCAAAAATGGCTCCACAGATTTTTCTAAAAAAAAAAATCAATAAATTTTATTATGTATAATGTTACCTTATTGTGAAAATTAAATTTCCAAAAAGTGGTTTTAAATGGTACCTCCCATAGAACCATTTTTTTGCTTTCGTTTTTCTCGAAAAGAAATACACTGATTTTGATAATTTTTTTTATTGGAGAATCTTCTATAATTTTCAAATTTTTTTTTTGATTTTTAAAAAAAGTTTCAATTTTTTTTTTTTTTTTTGAAAACCAAATATTTCGAAAACGACTTCGTTGATTTTTATAAAACTTGGTAACAAGCGGTTTTTTAACATTATCGTAAATATTTTAAACAAAAAATTTTCTTATAGTCAAATTCCATATAAGTAAATGTTAAAAAAACGTTGTAAAAAATTTAAATTTTCTCAAAAACTATTCCTACGATTTTGATTAAAATTGTTCTAAATACTAATATTAGTATGGTCTACGATATGTCAAAAACTAAATTACAAGTTAGACATTATTTAGAGTACCTCTCATGGAACCATTTCTTTTATTTTGGACTATCTCATTATGTGTGCAACCAATTAAAACTAACTTTTTTATACAAAAGCTTCTGAAAAATTGAAATCATACTGCATACAAAAATTTTCAAAAAAAAAACAAATTTTGCATTTAAAAAAAAGAGCAAGTTTGTGCGATCCAGTCGTGCGTTTTATTTGTTTTTAATGTTCGATGCTCCTATCAATTTCTAGTCAAACACTTAAAACCGAATGCCTTAAATACTTTTAGTTTCTGAGCAAATCGAAAAAAACAAGTAAGTTCAACAAGTAAAGTAAATTCTCCTTAAATTTGACTTCTATCCGTTATTTGCTGCTCCAAAGATCCTATTTCCACTAAAGTACAAAAGTAGATAAATTTAAGCCTTATTTTAGGAATTTTCTATTTAATGTGTTTTTGTTTTTTTGCGTGAAGAAATTTTATAAAATATTTACATACATATTCTTGAAAAATCTTTAATTGTATCTACATATCTAATTATTTTATTTTTAGTTTTTAAGTGATGGGTTTTAATATCTTTAGTTTTAAGTACTTATGGAAATTATTATCTGTATCTGAATATTATTGCTTTTGGAATTGAGAAGTGGTTTATTTTTTGTCTAGGCGGGAAGGGCAATTTTTTACAAAAATTGACTGAAATCAATATTGTGTTTTAATTTTTAGCAACATACATCAGATATGAACCGATTCCGTTTCTTTTGTATTCCTTTTTAGTCTCCTCAATTCAAATTGTCCGTGATTATTACGGAAAAATTATCTGAATAATAAATGTTGGCAGTGGCAACACTGTTTTAAATCAGTTATTAGTTTTTCACTCATACAAATATTTTGTTTAAGTTTCAATGCATTTTTAATGTGCCTAGAATGGTCAAGTATAATATATTTGATATCACACAAAAAATTTATTTAATATTAAAAAAAAAAATCTTGAAGTGTCGAAAACAGAAAGAATATGTTGGAACTATGCCATGTTTCTTTATACTTTAAACCTGCATTTGATAAACATTTTTTTTTCAAGAAAATAAAAAATATTATAAGTATTTTCCTCTTTGATAGTTTTGAGAGTAAAGTGAAAACTAATATCCTTCCCTCTGGATATCTGCTTGTGTTCTGAAAAGGATATATTGATGGGTTTTGTTACATATGGATGCACTCTTGGCTATGAACTTCTATCACAAACCATGCGAGTACTCAAAGTGCGAAAAGTAATCCATAATACCACACCATCAGGGCGAGTTAAATTGCATGGAGATGTGGTTGTTATATAGGAGGAGCAGTTTTTATGGATCCTTTAGGGGCGTTATTTACGATTGAATGGGCATTTTTTATTGACGATATTACGACCATCTGTGACGTTGGTTGTTACTTAAGATTCTTTTTATAACAAAACCAAACAAAAAAATTGCATGTAAAATATTCTAAGAGAAAGGATATTTCTGTGGTACGTATCATGTTTCAATGAAATCTATTTAATTGAATTCAATGAAACATTCTAAGAATTCTGACACCCATTTCATTAAAACAAGTGTTTTTTTTTATATTGGACCTTATTGTTATGGGCTCGATAAATAAGAAAACGATAAAAAAGAAGAATTTAGGGAAAATCAATATCCTTCCATAGAAAATATGTGCCATGTCACATTATGGATCCACGCTTCAAGGCAATAATAAATTGCTACCGAAGTTCAGGGTATAAAACTTGATACATTGATCTGTCATGTATTGTCATCATTTTTTAGGAATAACTTTATTCCACGTTACAACATTCGTCTGCCTATAAGTTGTATATATGGTGGTATTAGGTTATCTGAGACTTCATACAAAGCTATCAACAAGCAATATTCGACACAATAAGATGGTGCCAAAAGGACATCATAATGAAGTATAACGGAGAATGAAGAAGACAAAGCGAAGGGCATTTTTTCTTTTCTAAAAATATCTTCAGAAAGAAAATTAGATGACTGAGCCTCTTTGAAAAGAACGAGAAAAATCGATCCCGCAGATTAAATGTATAGCACTTGTATAGTAACAGGTTATGGACGTGTTTGATATTCTTTAGTCTTTATTTTAAGTCTCTGTATGATGACAAAAAAAGGATTCTCATTTGTTATAATAATGCCAGGGGATAGGACTTAAAGAAAATGATTTTTTTTTTACATAAAAATATGTTTATAAATAATAATAAATTCAAAGGGTTGCTTGCCTTCTTTTTTGATGTATAAGACATAAGATTAATGGTTATATTTTTTTGATATGCTCAGATTTTTGACTTCTTGTTTGCCAAATTATTTTTTAAAGTATACGAGTCACTTTGGGAGACTACTGAGTTTAATTTGTGAAGGCAGTTAAAAGCTTATTTCGGGTGCCATACACCACTCGCTTAAAACCATTATTATTAACGAGTGAATTACCTTTTTTTGTATTTACAAAAATTCTGGGCAGTTTCAAAGTGCACCACACAGTGGCGGATACAGGGGGTGAGGGGTCATAGGGGTCATGACCCCCCCCCCCCCCAGAATACCAGAAAAAAAGATCAACACAAACACTTATAGACCTAAAAATGAGGAGAGAAAGAAATTAAGTTTTATATTTTGTCATGGTATCAATTCGGTTGCCTATTTCGATTATTGGAATTATAAAAGGTTAAGTAAGCCTTTATGAAGTTGAACGCGCGGAAGTGGTACACGTGAACGACAGTGTGTTGTTGTGCACAGTGGAACTTTTTTTCCTTTGCGCTTGAAAACAATTTATAGTATAAATTAAATGTTTCTTAACTTAGAGACTAATCGTTATTTAACGATTTTCACCCATATTATTGATTTTATAGAAATCTGAAGACTGACTATTTCTTTTTACCAATCTATTAAAAACTTCAGAAGAAATATTTGTTATAGCTACTAATACTGTAGTGCTTCCACTTAATCTTACCAAAACAAATTGTATGGGTTAAGCACTAAAGAAGGGATTCTGAAAAATATGGAGGTGAAGATTTTAAGAATGCTTTAAAATTTAATTAAAAAATATACCAAGACTAAGACCTTACAAAAAACACCTATGTTTTCATTAAATAAAATATTTTCGGGCTTCCTTCTTGAAATTCGACTCACAACACTAACGTGTAGTATTTTTTGCTAAGACTTTAAAGACTTAAAGATAACTTACGGTGTAAGTTAACGATAATAATAAAGTTATTATAAACTTTTTGTTGTTGTTGCTAAAAGAACAGTTTGTATGTAATTCCGTAGAGAAGAACTTCATTCGTCTTGGGGCATTTTTGTATTTTTTGTGGAAGAAATATCGAAGTTGAAGTTAAATTTAAATTTAAATTTAAAATCTGCTTGGTCATGAAATTGAAAAAAAAATCAATTTTATTGATAAAATTTTGGAAAAGAGCAAAAGCCGGCTAAGCCAATGATAGACTCTCCGTAAATAAGAGTCCAAAAAATACCATAACCGTAAATAATTCACTACGTTAACATTTTGAACCATAACAATTAGTTCGTTCGAACTATTTACGCATATTTTTTTTTTTTGACTGGTCTTGGGCAACTTTGACCCCTCCAAAGTGGACTCCTGGATCCGCGCTTGCACGCACACAGGAATGGTTGAGACTTATAAGTCACTAAGGCTTTAGTTCTTCATGAGCTGCTGTGCCATAAAATTTATTTATTTTATATTTAGTTTCAAAGTCGAAAGCTCAGCCATAACGAAGTATAAACAAAATTTGTCTTCCCAAATGAATTGCTATAAAAACCTGCAATGAAATCTCACTTTGAACATTAAATACGGAAAGAGTCTGAATACATAACAGATACAATACCTACGTTGTTATCAGTTTTTGATCAAATGCTAAGCATGATTTGACTGGAAAAAATATGTACTCTTACAACACAAAATTATAGACTTATTAGCCTTGGGAAGGAAGAACCAAACGAGTTCAATTCAATTTTCAATTTTCATAATTTTCATGTAGGTATCGTTGATTTTAAATAAAAGTTGTTTTTTTAAAAATGATATGGACCTACTTACTAGTATTGTGGTTCAATAATAGTTTAAAAATGTAAGGGCCAGTTGTACAAAAGTCGTTAAAAATTTAATCCGTGGTTTAGCAATTTTAACTTGCCGATTTCGGGGAATTAACTGAGGTTCTATACGATTGGCCCTAAGTGATGTCACTTTTTTACTATATCGCATCGAATTAATTTAGTTTTTTTCTGCGTATACCGTTAACTGCTTACCAAAATAATTCTGCACTTAAATTAGCATATAATATCTTAAATATGTATAGTAAGAAGCAAATACAATATAGTATATGGTTTCAAGGACATTTTGCCAAAAAAAAATTGACCATTGGTGTTTTTCAGTTCATAAAGAGAAATGTTTACTGTATTATATTTTCAAAGTTTCATTTCAAATTACCTAACAACAATTTATTGACACGCAACCAAATTTCAAAGAAAATTATGCTCTGATGTGCACTCTTATACCAAACGGCAATGAAACCCTAAAAGAAAAGAAACTCCACCATCGTCGTCACGACAAGGACATTATAATTTCCTCTTGTACTTTGAACTTGTATTGATATTATTATTTATTCTTCCAACTTAAGGTCATGGAAAATTCCACTTCTCATTAGCCAACTGTTACATAGTTTTAAGCTATTTCAAATTATTACACCTTTAATATTTCAAAAGAATACGAGATTTAAATTAGAAAAGAAATAATAAGCTATTATAGCTGTACTTACGAGTATATCCCAATGTTTCCCAGAAATTCAATGAGATACGTTAATTTATTTTCTTTGTATAACAACTGCAATAACATCAATCAATCATTTGAGGAAAAGCAATATTGGGGAAATGTAGAGGGCCTGCTGACACCAACAAAATTGCCATGATGACAAAAAATCACCATCTTGAACAGAACAGAATTTCACCTTGAAAAGACGTTGACAAAGTGCTGTATTGAGCCCTGAGTTTTGTTATCGATGTTAGATGCATCTTTTTTTCTTGGGATATAAAGAAGTGGCAGTTGGAGACAAAAACTATTTAGGTCAACTAAATTAAATCGATTATATCTTTTGGTGAGTGAGAAGAATACTAATCAGAATCAGAAACAAGAACATTTTTATTAAGTTTTGTGTGGGGGAAATGTAGCTTTTAATTAATGTTTTTGGGACTTTAGGCGTTTAGATCAATTTTGTGCCATTAGTTTTATAAAATTGATTTTCTTTATTTTGCCCACAGATAGAAACAATTTTATCTTTTGATATAATGCGTGAAAAAGAAAATTGTGGCAGGGTACTGTACAATACAGTATGTTTATTTTTTATTGTATCCATTTACATATTAATAGAATAAAATTACAAAACTAAAAAAAAATTGACAATTGAGGATGTTATTGGTGTATATTTGTTGCGTGCGAGATGCGAGCGCGTCGAGAACCATTATTAAGCTTCATTTTTGGGGTTTTCGTATTTCTTGCTGCAATTTCGAGCTTCTTTTGAAAATTAAGCAGAGAGAGCAAACGATGATTAAAAAAAGTTTTTAGTTATAATATCTACTGTAACAGTATCTATAAGAGAAATACTATTAGCCAAAGATATGGCGGCCCCGAACAAAACCTAACTCAGAGACCCAATTAGCACTGAAGTACGCTATTTTGATAACATAACTCACGTAACCTGTAGAAAACGGTTTTTAAGTGTTACTTGCCAGACAAAGTGCTAAACTATGCAATTTGTAGACTTCAGTAATCTATAGCCACTTGATCGTAGTCTCAGAAGATTGGCTAAGAAAACTTAGAAGACGGTACAGACGCGACCGAGCTTGGCTCAGAGCCACTTCGTTGCGTTGAGAAAGGAGATCAAATCTCTGATCTTCAGTTCGGAAAATTCGTCGAAGTCATTGAAAAATGCTTTTCCCAATAATTGTGATCTCGTTTTGGCCAAAGCGGGACATTTGCAGAGGAAATGAATGAATGTTTCCCTTTCATGCTGGTCCCCACAGCTACAACAGTGAGTATTGTGAGGAATGCCCAGCCTCGCCGCCGGGCCCTACGAACTAACTCCCAAAAGAACTAGCTCCCACTAACCGAACTAATTTAGAAGATGTAGATGATAAAGGCGAGACAATTGCTTTTACGGCTGCCTGACTGTCTATCAGAATGGCAGTATTAAGGTTTTGGTTAGGGTCTTGTTTGAGTAATTTGTATGCTTCCCTAATTGCCAGTAATTCCGCTTGGAAAACACTAGCAAAGTTGGGTAGCCCATAAGATCTAGAGATGTTCAGAGATTCTGAAAAGATTCCTGAACCGACACCGCACTCCATCTTTGAGCCATCAGTGAAAATAGTTGTGTTGAATTCTCACAGCACGATGTCATCCTTCCAATCCTACCTGGGTGGAAAAACAACATTAAAATCCCCACTGAGTCCCAGAGTAGGAGTGCAGTAGTCTGTAGGTGTTGAAAATATATCGGCAGGGATGAAATTCGTGATGTTTCTGTGACCATATGGTTTAGGAAACCAACAATTCGATTCTTTTAATCTTATCGCGTTGCAAGATATGTACCTAAATCAAGTGGTAAAAGGTGCAGAAAACCCTTAAGGCATCCGTCGGGCAAGATCGCAAGGTCCCTGTGATACCCGAGCTAGCTGTTGTTTGTCGTACTACGGCTCCATCTTCGATTGGAGACCCCACTTTTTACCGAATATGTCTTACTAAAGGCATAGAAAGCTATGCAGGCCTTCTTTACCCGGTCTTCAATATTCAGTTTCCAGTTTAATTTAGGGTCGAGACTAACGCCTAAATATTTTGCACTAGAAGAAGACGCAGAGATAGAGTTTGTATAGTGAAGCCATTTTCAGAACAAATTTATTTATTTATTTTTTTTTTTCGGATCATGAACAATTGTGAAGAACTTTCTTTGAAATTTTGATAAATTTGAGCCATTTTCAGAACAAATTTATCAAAATTTCAAAAAAAGTTCTTCACAAATGATCATGGTCCAAAAACGAAAAAAAAAATTAAATGATTTGACAGAAATTTGTCAACCGCCAGGCTTTCAGAAACCAGTCGTATTCTGAATTTCAATTTAAATATTCCATTTAATACGATGTAGATATTGTGTATAAAATTCAAGTATTTACATTTTGTGTATTTTCTAAAATTAAAGCTAAGAACTTATTTTTTGCTTTAATAAGTCCCGATTTAAATACAGGAAATTAAATTATTTTCTTCCCAAACATAATATTATTCTTCCTAATCCACTTAATGTGCACTCTCCATTATACTCGTTAATCTCATCGGAGTGGTGTCGAATATAAGAACCAAAAGGAACTATATAAAACATAGACCGACTACTATATTGGAATGGAACCTCTTGAACCTATAGAAAAACAAAAACAAAACCCCACTTAAATTACCCTCGATTTGAATCTGTTTGGATTAACTTTTTTTTTGCGTTCCATTAATTCTTGAACGACGACGTCCGGATGCCACAAATTTATTTTTAATTAAAGCGAAAAAGGTCATATCAAACGAATAAAAAACTAAAAATTAAGGATTTACGCCATTTTTGCAGAATTGCTGTTGCTACTGTCAGTTAGCAGTCAACGGTTTGTTAACATATCAATGACTGCAAAGTAATAAATATCATTTAAAAATGAGCTCAGCTGGGGGGCGGAAATTGTTGGTAACTGGAAACGGCACTCGCAAGCTCTTCTATGAAAGTTTATGTTTTTCATTATAAACAGGCCATAATTTAAAGACAATGATGTCCTTATCTCGTTTCTAGCTCGTTGTGCTCAGTGGCTCATAGAGAAGCATACACATAGGTGAAAGTGTATATCCTTGAACTGGACTCTTTGAAAATTTATGGCCCCTGCCCTTAGGGTGTGGGTGTTTGCTTGTCATGATTACAAACAACGCTGCTGTGATGACATATACTCCTTCAAAGTCCTTTTGAAATATTGCTTGGTTGCATGGTGGTGATGGTATACCTCGGCATAGACAATCCTTTCATTGAAACATCCATCCCCGTTGTTTTAGTCGGTTGATGCAAGCAATTGCCTGAACGAAATTTCCTAATGTTTTGAAGAGTTAAAGTGGCGCTAAACATGCTGTTACAAAAGGTTGTCAACGATATGACAGAGGAATTGCAGGAAGCGACGCCGACGAAAGCTACTGCACCGAAGAGTGAGGATAAATGGAAAGTGCGATAAGAGTTTAGGTGTGAATGTAAGTAAATTAAATTTAAGGTAGATTAACTTCGACCTTGAAATAACCTCAATGCATATGATACATTTATACAAGATGTTTTAAAGGTACTGAAAACTTTTAGTTGGGCAAAAATGTGACCATTTGATTTATTACAAGTTTTATGAACTTAATTTGTTTTTATTTTATTTTTTTTATTAAAGTTAATCAACGTGATGCTATTTACGTGCGTCGTCGTTGTGCACCACGCTGGCCGGTGACAATTTCACATGTTATCATTTTCAGGATAATTTGCTATTGTGTGAGCTATAAAAATAAAATTTCGTGACTATTAAAATGTGTTTTATTTGAAAATTAATAAAAAAAAAGATTTGTACAAGTCTCTTGGTGGCTTTACGGATTAAGAGGCGAAAGTTTGCCAATTAATTATTTGATAAGATTTATTTATTATTATTGCTTTTTTAAGTAGTATTATTATTTTATGACCAAAAGGTGGTATTTATTCAAAAAATAAATATAATTAAATCAAGCTTAAACACAAATTGATGTATAATTACTTAACTTATGCGTTTGCCCTCCTATCAGATATAATTTTGTTTATCTCTGCATATACAGTGTTTCCCTCTGTGAATATAGTGTTGCCAGACTTTCTAAGAGGAGTGGAATCCGATTTTAAACATCCAATTGTAATTGGTCTAATTTGTCGAATCGAAAGTTTTGACATTTTTCCACGTTTCGAGGTCTCTGGAATCCGAAACCGTCGTTCGTGATTCTTTTTCGTTGACCGTGAAAGGTAATGAGATCTTAAAATGCGCCAAGTTCTAAGTGTATTATACTACAGGTTTAATATGAAATATTTTAAGCAGATCAATAGGTAGGTGATAAAAAGAAATATAGACAGTAACCTACCCAACTTTAGTCAGTAATCCTTAAATAAAATATTTCTCTAATAACACATAAATTGGAATTATTTCGATAGTAATCCACTGAACCACAAGTGCTTAATATTGTCATATAATTAATAAAAACTAGTACGTCCAGCCCTCGAAATTCGAGTGCCAATTAAATACATTATCTTTAAATTGATAGAATCTTTGACTGAAGATCAAAATCTAAAAAGGACTTTGTATGAATTTACATATATAATTTTTCTTGAATTTACGACCATTAAAACTAAAAAAAAACCTTGACCGAACCGAGCTTACAGTACCCAACTAAATGTATTTTTTGTGACGATTCTCCGCTGAAGATAATCCGTGGGCGATGAACAACCACCCCATTTTCTTTTACAAAGTTCCTTACTTTAAGTGCCTGATTACATTGGATCTTTAATTAAGCATGTTTTCATTCATTACTATCTTCCCCGTGTTTACATTAGCCTTGTCTTTTTGCAAGCCCGAAGGGAATTGGATGAAAAAAAACGATGTCTGTGCTCAACAGTTTACATGTTAAATGCAACAACAACTAAGCCCATTTGGGCTTAGCTAAGCGCGGAGAATTTTCGGTGCTTAACTTAAGCACGGAGAAAAACTGTGGTACCGGCGGATAGCTTGTATGGCAACTCCATGTTTTTTCTGTGATGGCGTCGCTAGTCCCCGATATAGTTTTTTTCGCCCAATTTCCTCCGAGCTTGCAAAAAAACACGGCTAGTATCTCACACCCTTAAAATCAATGTATCTCTCACTCACACAAAAAAAATCTTCATGCTGAATCCGAGAATATTTACTGAAACTGAAGCGTCGTTGTCATAATTTGGGTGGAATCTATCCTTCTCTTTTTGACACATATAAAATCTACCCGTCTCACATTTTTCATTCATTAAAAATCCAATGTAAACAGGCACTAACAGATCATCCCAAGAAAATTCAATGTGTCGCGGCAGACTTGTGTCCCACCCTTAATTTCATTGCATCTCATTAGTATTGTTTTCTGAACGCTGCCAACTGATATTCCAATAATCTTTCCAGAAGTGTTGGAAAATTGGTTGGTTGGTGTTTGCAAAAAATCGAAATGTCACATTTAGGTAAAAACAATGGTATGATCAACATCATCATCAAATGAATAAAAACAATTTAAGTAAAAGGAAAAAAACAGTAGAAAAATGTACATAAGTATATAATTAAAGGTAACTATAAAAAACCGGCAATTTCAATTAATGTAAATAATGTGTCATGAATTTTAAAGTGTCGTGTGAATAAATTCTCGGTCTCGCCTCGCGCTCGCACCTATTGTGCAATTTTGTTTTATTATTTATTAGTTTTTGCGGTGCAATTAATTAATAAAATTTTTCATTCTGCACTTCTGTGCAAAAAAAAACCTTTCGATCGATATATAATTTATATACCTTCGGCTTTTGTAGACCGCGTAAATTGTACCACAAAAATCGTGTTTGCCGTTTTATTATATGATTATGAGAATGTGGGAGGATGCCACACCCCTTGTATGGTTAATTTCAAAATTACAATTTTGCTTTGCATGCATTGGAACCCGCACCGCTCTGCCAAATTTTATTATTCTGCCAACAAATAAGTGCTCCAAATAAATGATAAAAATTGTGAAAAAGAATAAAGTGGATGCCACACCCCCGTGGCAAATCTCCAATTTTCATGCAATTCCTACCACCAGCCGCCACTCCGCTCCAATTATTCCACAACAATCAGAAGTGCTCAAAATTGATAAAAATTTTGAGGAACTGGGCGAATACCACGCCTTTGATATTGAAAATTCCGAATTTTTACATTTTTTTTCTTTGTTTGCACCACAAGGCCTGCCGGTGTGTGAAATTGCAAGATTCTAAGGTGTCGGGAAGCAAGGCCGTATACAGACAAATATTTCGAGGGGGGATTTTCGTCCCGGTGAATAAATATTACTATTGAAACACAAATGTCGAATATTAGTAAAATGTAAGGTTAAAATAAAGTTTGGAGCTTAAATAGAATCCTACTAATAAACAATTTAACCTTCTGGTTAAAAAAAATCCTCACACTTTCCATGAATCTACTACAATTTCAATAAAATTTCCAGTCAAATAAAAAAACGCAGAATGAACTGTCAAAATTTCTTCGAGATCTTCACATTTGAGTATTGCCGTATTCTTTTTTAACAGTTATTTTTTCAGTACTTATAGTAAATTAATTATTTAAAATGTTTGAATAATTTTTATTTTATTTTTTCTACATCACATTTAGCAATCACGGCTTTTCTTTTATTATTTAATCACATTCGCAACATATCAGTAAGACAATCCTATGAACAAAAATTGATTTTCGGTTCGAGTTCGATAGAAGTCTCCGTGAGAAAATCGGTTGTCAGACATTTTAGTGTAACCTCATTTTGGCTTGTTGTTAATCTTTGGAGGAGGCATTTAAAGCATTTTTGATTGAAAATATTTAAATAAAAATTGCTTTTAAAAAATTAAAGCATCGCAGTTTTGTATTAATCGGAAATAGTAAATTTATCAGTCTATTAACTTTTTTGATTAAGTGAAGAGTTTTTTTTTTTTAAATAAAAAGGTTAAACTAAAAGCAATAATTTTTTTACAAAAAAGTGATAAAAAGTGTAAAAGCAAAAAACGAAACATGCTTTCGAGATGCCTGTGTGCGAAAAAATTATGTTTTATCAGTCAAACTTAAATTAATTACAATCACTACAAAAAAAAAATTAATGTTTAGACAAAAACCAACAATCTTCAACTGAACACCTTCTATAAAGGCAGGCATGCCTTATTTCCCATGTCGATTTTTTATCAAATGATTCACTTAAAAAACATTCCTAATATAGGAGTATATTAAAAGTACTTAAATCATAATGACTTAATTAAATTTATTTTTTTATTCTGATTTTGAATGGAATTGTTTGACACAAAAAATTAAAAGATTTTGCTCAAATTTATCTTGTTTAAAATTTTACGTTATTTTTAATTTTTAATGTATTTTTGTTTGTATAATTTCTATCAATTTTAATTCAAACACTTTAAACCAGATGCTTAAATGTCTTCCTGTTTTTGAAAAAAAAAATAAAAATTATCCTTAAATTCGACTTCAATCAGTTATCTTGATTCTGGTCGAAAACAATTTGAAAAATATTTCGGGGGAGGTCAGGCCCCTGTGATTCCTTCCCCCTGGTTAAGGCCTTGTCGGGAAATCGGAAATGCTCAAAAATATTGATGATCTGTCAGTCAGTTATGGTTTTCGCGATTTTTGACGTCCTAGGAACCATTAATGCTAAGAAGTTGAAATTTGGTGACGTGCCTGTGCTTGCTCAGCTAAGCGAATCTAAAAGTTTCTGACTTTATTTGTTTCGGAGTTAGAGGTGGTCGAAAATTGCAAAAAAGGTTAGTGCAATTTCAAAAGAAGAATTTTTGAAATAAAAAAAATATAAATTGCTTAAAATTTAATTGAAATAAAAAAAGGTAGATGATTTATTTAAATTGAATTTTTGATTCCATTAGTAATCCATATTTACTTAAAATTAAAATTTTTTGTTATTTTTTAAAGTCTCGCTTGTAACTTAAAGATTTAGAAAATAGCAGATATGTAATTTCCTTCCCAACAATTGTTGTATTGTCTTAAGGTCAGAATTTAAATCAACCTTTATATAAAAAAGAAAAAAAAAAAACTAAAGTATTCTCATTGACGGGAAAGTATACCTTCATAGGTATGGTTTGTATCAAAGAATATAAATAAACTTTATATTCTTTGTTTGTATCCAGGAGATATTGTACGTACATGCCATAAATCATTCACATCAGTTCTTATACTATCCAGTACTACATTATAATAAAACGTGACGGATGTGCCCTTAATTTTATTTTAGCATACGCCTAAGCCCTTAAACCTTTCGATTTAACAACACATGTGATTTGATTTGTTTCTTGTTTTTTTTTTTTTTTTGTAGGTACCTCACCTAAATATAGATTGCAGATACAAGATACTAACCTAGTTACATAGATAACATGATTCAGACAAACAAACTTAACAAATAACATGGGAAATTTTAGTACATACTTACCCATATGTAGGTAACGGCCAGTTATTTCGATTAGAAAATCGCTAAAGTACAAGTCGTGTTTTTTTTACTGTTTGTTATTTTTAGTTGCACCTGTTTATCTGGAGTGAATTCACATTAAATTTCAAGCTAACATTGCTATAAAATTTAAAAATTAAGTTGTGAAATATTTCTTGTTCATTTATAAGTTATCTTACATAGTTTAATAAATAATGAAGAGAATTTTATTATAGTTTTTGTTTGGTTGTCAAGTGATTAAATAAAATTCAGTTAAAATTGTATTACCTTAAAGTCTTAATTTTAAATAATTTTTATCTAATTTCATTAAATACTTACAATATTTAAATAGGTCGCAATAATATAGGTAGCTAATAGAAAAAATTGTATTCTTTAATATTTGTTAAATATAAATCATGATAAGAAGTAGAATGGCAACTTAATTTTGGTGCCCTTTCGAGACGGGGAAAATCTGAGAGATCTTTATTTCGCCCGATTAAAATATAATTTGCAAAGGAACAAACATTTTAAAACTAAATTTAGGTTTACCTTAATTTCTCAGACTAAAATCGAAGATGCGATTTTGTTTCTCAGAGAGAGAGAGAGAGAGAGAGAGTTAATAGCCGTGTTTTTTTGGGAAAGCTATACATAGTACAGTAGGATTTTACACGCGTTACAAAAACAACATCCTCAGTAGGATTACTGCCGATAAAAAAGGAGAAGTAGAATCCTACTGCGGATGGGTTTGTGACGTTTGTTCGAGTATCGAGTATGATAATTTCATTATTAAATATCGATGGATTTGTTCATAGAGTAGTTGTGCGTTGTTCATGGTGTGTTTTTCCATTATTAATTTAAAGTTTTTCTGTTCTTCTTTGAACAGGAGCAATTTTCCGCAACAAAATCACCTAATTGCACTGAATCGTTCACACATAAACTAGATTTTGTTTGAAATTTCAAACGAAATTCAGTGTTGATAGAAACTACAAAAAAAAAAATTCTATTCCAATTAGGTAAGAGTCCCAAGAAACACGCTCTCTTTTTCTATTGACAAAAGAAACTCACTACTTGATTAGCTTAGGTACAATAAACTATATTTTCAGTCTCGTGTTTATGACCGAAGTGTTGTTCTGAAGAGAAAAATAAGCAATTAAGTGTGTTTGTTTCACATTCGTACTATTCCAAGAAGATTTTGCAGTAATCTTCTAGATTACATAATCTGGAAATCTTGTTGATATCGATTAGATTTGGTGGTTTTTTGCTCGGAATCTAGATGTTGATCAACTTTTATATCTAAATGGAAAACTACATACAATTCAGTTAATAAATCCTGTTTTTTTATCCAACAAAATTATACCCGAAGACGTCATCTACTAACAGGATACGTAAAGGACATCTAAGTCCTATTTCACATGAGTAAACTGAGTTTCCAGTTACTTTCGGTCTGGGGGAGAAGGTCAGAAAGTATGAGGGCGAGGGGTAAACAAAATCTCCACGGTCATCGGTTTCAGAAATTTTTTTTGACATTCTTCTTCACACTGCATACCTATGTATGTGTGCGTGCAACCACACACACATTACTTTAAAAAGAAAATACAGAAAATCTTCTACGATTTTGTTTATTCGTGTGAAACTTTCAAGAGATTTTTAGGGAAATTAAAAGAATACCAACAAAAATCTTCAGAAACTTGTTTCTACGTGTGAATTTACTTTTACCATAACCTACGAACAAACCCCTTCCTGAAGCATTTATCAATGAAACCCTTTCAATTTATCACATGAATTATTTGAGAAAGAATAACTTTTTCTATGTTTTCGTATCATAATCTTCTTAAAAAGTGTCCATTTTATGTATCTTTAATTAATTTTTGATTAAAGTTTTTTTTTTGTTTGCTTTTTATTTGTAGCAAACTATCTTTATGTTTTTTCTGACAGCTGTACCAAATGTGAAATATAAAAAAGGCTACTGCGGATGCGTTTTTTTTTGGAAATTTCTCACTGACTATATATAAAATCCCAAAAAACACGGCCAATGTAATAAAGCTTAATGTTCTAAGTAAAATAATAACCTCTTGGATCGGAGGTACTATTAAATGTATACGTGTCATACTTTCTTAAGTTGGGAATTCCTTAAAGAATAATTCCCTCCTACAATAAACATTCTTGGAATTGGTTTCATTCAGAGGCTATACCCAAGTCTAAAACTAAATGGATGAGGCGATAAAAATAAATGACATATTTGATCTCTTTTTCATGTCCTATCCATAAGATTCAAATCTATAATTTTATACTAAAAAATGAATTTTCCATTTGGTTTTGGCAAAAAATATCTAGATTTATTTGTCATTTTATTTTTGTCCACAGTACAACAGCTGTAAATCCAATAAAATTTACTTTTTATCTTTTGAAAAAAGGTTTCTATACCCAAATTAGATCAATCGTCAGAATCAGAGCTCTAAAAAATCAAGTGTTAAGTGGTTTTTATGTAATCAGATGGCTTTTTAATGTGTTTATGCTTGAATTTGGAATGCCATGTGTTGGCGCATAACATGCGTTATAATAATCTCAAGACTATCTGGGAGAAAAAACCAACAAGTCTATATGGCCAATGACCTCTCTGAATCATGCTGATAAAAAAAAATAATGCGAAATAACTTAAGCTAAAAAAAAAATTGTTGCTTCTAGCTGACATGGGTTCAAGGACAAATTATTTATCATTCTTTCATAATCCACCCATCAGGAAAGAAGAAAAATGAAATGGAAATGTTCCGCATGCCTTTATCCTGTTTACATAACGAAGTGATGACAGCAGAGTATAATCTACTTGATGCTGGATGCGTGTTGCTCTCGGTGCCACGCAGATTTTTGCAACTGATTTGAATTAATTTTTTTTTTACAACCGTTGTTGTATGACTATATGACTAGTCACGGATTCTGTTTGCATCTTGACGAAGAAAAGCAAATAAAATTTGGATAAAATGTATGTTATCATATAGGTTTAGTGTTAATGACATTCAGTAACACTTTTATACATTCATGGTATAGATGAGCCTAATTTTTTGTTACTGATTTATAATTGGCTCCAAAATATTATTTAGGCTCTTGAAAGGGATTTTGACAAAAAAATATTGGCACACATTAATAAGATTTTTAATTGAACATGAAGACCCAGGCTTAATATATTTATATCTTTACAAAAATGGAAACGTGACATGAATTTTTTTTTCTAGAATTTCTAGAGATTACGAATAAGTGAGTTTCGTGTTCGTTATACTGTCCGTCGGCTTGTGCGTAGTTCCTTGCCACTGTGTGGATATGAGTCCGTGGGACCATTTTAATTTGAGCTAAGGCCTAAACCGCTGGGTAGATTTGTTTCAAATTTGGTACAGAGATTTTCTAAGTAATTCTCTGGAAGGAAAATTTGAATCTATTTAAGCTCATCTTAAGAATAAAACAGTAGTCTTAAGATGAAGGCATTTTTTTTAAAAACGGCTTAAACGATCAAGGCTTCAAAAAAATTGCGTTTCAGAATTGCACTTAAATATTCACATTCCGGAAATGATATTTTGAGAAAATTAACTTATTTTTGAGTAATTCAAGCACAAATTTTGAATGGCCAGACAAATTTTATCTTTAAACTAGCAAACCCGTACTCGCCTTGCTTCGCAAAAATATGATTATGAAATCTGGTGCTTCCATTATATTTATTTATTTAATTTTAAATCAGTTTAGTACTAGCCTTACAAAACATACAATTAATTTATAGTTGTTAGCAAAACAAGTTGATTAAAATTTACTTGACAGATTTACACTATGATCAAAGAAATTAATATAAATATGCATTTATTATTAAAAATTTTATTTAAAGAAGAAAATTGTTCATATATTTCAATGGTTGGAAATAATGTATGTGTTCAGAAAAATTCCTCAGGTTTCTTTGGGGAATATTAGAGTAGTTATTTATTACGAGATAGAAGATTGTATGTACTCGTATGTAGTTTAAAATGTTTAATTTCAAACTACTGTTTTGTCTTACTTAATATCCATATAACTTTTTTTATTTTAATGTTTTCATAGAAAATAAAACCTTATGATGTTTAAATTCGAAGCATATTGTTACATTGTTTCAATTTTTAAGCTAAAGATGTGGGCATTGTTAAAGTTGCAATTTGCCATGTTAATTCAAAATGGTTTGCATACAAGCGTAAAAATGATTATTAAAAACATTATAACATCATAAGTTACGTAGATTACAATTAGTGTGAACCATTGAAACAAGTTAATTTATCTATCTATCTATTTATCTATCTATCTATCTATCTATCTATCTATCTATCTATCTATCTATCTATCTATCTATCTATCTATCTATCTATCTATCTATCTATCTATCTATCTATCTATCTATCTATCTATCTATCTATCTATCTATCTATCTATCTATCTATCTATCTATCTATCTATCTATCTATCTATCTATCTATCTATCTATCTATCTATCTATCTATCTATCTATCTATCTATCTATCTATCTATCTATCTATCTATCTATCTATCTATCTATCTATCTATCTATCTATCTATCTATCTATCTATCTATCTATCTATCTATCTATCTATCTATCTATCTATCTATCTATCTATCTATCTATCTATCTATCTATCTATCTATCTATCTATCTATCTATCTATCTATCTATCTATCTATCTATCTATCTATCTATCTATCTATCTATCTATCTATCTATCTATCTATCTATCTATCTATCTATCTATCTATCTATCTATCTATCTATCTATCTATCTATCTATCTATCTATCTATCTATCTATCTATCTATCTATCTATCTATCTATCTATCTATCTATCTATCTATCTATCTATCTATCTATCTATCTATCTATCTATCTATCTATCTATCTATCTATCTATCTATCTATCTATCTATCTATCTATCTATCTATCTATCTATCTATCTATCTATCTATCTATCTATCTATCTATCTATCTATCTATCTATCTATCTATCTATCTATCTATCTATCTATCTATCTATCTATCTATCTATCTATCTATCTATCTATCTATCTATCTATCTATCTATCTATCTATCTATCTATCTATCTATCTATCTATCTATCTATCTATCTATCTATCTATCTATCTATCTATCTATCTATCTATCTATCTATCTATCTATCTATCTATCTATCTATCTATCTATCTATCTATCTATCTATCTATCTATCTATCTATCTATCTATCTATCTATCTATCTATCTATCTATCTATCTATCTATCTATCTATCTATCTATCTATCTATCTATCTATCTATCTATCTATCTATCTATCTATCTATCTATCTATCTATCTATCTATCTATCTATCTATCTATCTATCTACCATGAACCATGAATTTCTCCAAATTAATTTTATTAAACATTCCAACATTGGGCTTATCATTCCACCATGAGACAGGAATTATCCGACTGTTGCAAGCGTTGCTTCATGAACACAATGAATTAATTCGAATGTTCAAGACTGTTCTGCATCGGTGTTTTGGTGTTTTCTCATTTGTGTTTCCCAATACATAAATCGTTTATAGGCAGGACAGCGTCTGCTGGTATATTATGATAAATTTCAGTTAAATTTAACATCATGTTCTTCTCTAATTTTTCTTAAAAAATCTCTAAACAAAATTTCTTATATATTTTTAAAGTGAAATCTGCTATTCAAACCCGAAATATTATCTTGTAGTAACCGAATGAACTTGTTTTGTTTCTTAAAACGAATTTTTAATTTGCACCGACTGACTCCCGTATAAATATGAATTTTCTCTAACATACATCTATATGTATATTAGAGATGCAAATAGTCTATTTGTATTATTAATAATTCAGAAAGGCATGTCTGGGCCTAGCTAGAAATATGTACATATTTATTATAAAATAAATATTTTATTATCAAATAAATATTTTAATTTTGAATTTTTAATAGCAATAAAATGTCAACGTTAATGAAATAAAAAACCTAATTTTATTGGTATTCTTTTCAAAGTAAATTTGGTTGGAAGTTGGAAAAAAATTCTATTTTTAATTTTTTTTTTTATTTTACTTACAACAACAAACTAAATTAATTCATCAAAATTCTTTCAGGTGGTTCGTTGCTTATACCTAATGGAATGGAACAAATATATTTTTTGTAAATTTTGAAAGCAGCGTAAAATTTAAGTGAAGAATACTTTTTTCAATACGCACTTAAATGTGTTAAATTGATATTGACAGTGATTAATGATTCATTTTTATTTTGACTTCAAGATGGATTATTGCAAATTATTCTATAACACATTAATACTGTGGGCATGGGTAAAAAAAAGAATTAAGTGTTAAGGGAAATATGGATGATTGAATAAATCGTATAGAAAGGAGTATATACACCAGGAAAAATAAAGTACATTTTTAATGAACGTCTTGAAAATAGTAGTCTGTAAAGTTTTTACATACTTACTTGAACAAATAATATGAATTAGTCATTGAAAAGGTAAAGGAGGTTATTGTCAAATATTAAATACCAATAAATTCTCATTCTCACCATCAATTTTTCGTAGCTTGTTCTCCTGGTATTCATTGTATTTTGCCACTCCTGCCACTACCTACAGTTACTCAGTTTTTCCTGATAATTTTCTTACATTCGAAATTCAGCAGGCCTTCATGCCTGACATATTTTTCGTTCATGCAATTCTATTACGCAGAAAAATGTTTTAAGTGTGCCTCAAAATATAATGTATTCTGTTTTATGACATGAAGATGAGATTTTACGTTTTTTAGATTTTAAAGAAATTATTCTTCATAAATTTGTTGTTTTGCTTTTAATTGTTGCCAATTCATAGAAACTTTAACTTTGTGTGAGAAGTCGTGATCCACGAAAACCTCATTAGATAGATACTCATTTAATTTTCAAAATATCATTTATATTCAACTCAAAGTAATAAATAACACTCGTACATTATTAATCAACAATAAATTTCATCAACTGTTTGGTGATACAAATACATAATTATACAAATTTTATGGAACGTTCTAAGACCGCATCAACTCGACTCTGACGTAAAACTTGTTCAAAAATTCTGTTTTTATTTAATTATGTGTACATATTATTATTAATGAAATTGTGTGGGAAAATTTTGTTTTAAATATATACCACTTCCGCTGGTTTAATATTTTATACTTATATATCGGTCAATATTTCAATGTTCTTTAAATGTTCTATACGCGCGTAAACAAATACATTTTGTGTTTCCTAGATTTGTCATTCGTGGACATTTTTACTACAAATTAATTGTAGACCATCAAAATTAAATTAAGTATCTGCTCTCTGTTTCCAAAGACAATAGAAAATAATGCTACTCAAGACACACAAAAAAAAGAAGGCGATGAAAATTATTCGGCTCTGTGGTGGAAAACTGGCAAGTTCAAATATAAAAACATTTTCCCATTAAGCAAGTAATACTCAAACAGAATGCCTTAAGGAAAGGACACTATTGACTTAGGATTAAATTGGAAAAAGTATGTACTTTGCCTGAAGTTCATCAAGAGTGATGGTTAAACAAAAAAAAATTATCAAGGAATTTTATTTTATGAAGATAATAAAAGGCGAGAAAAATGTCACGTTTTAGGATGACTGGACCGTTTTTCTTTATTGAAAAAAAAAATATATATACATATAATGATGGTTTGTAGGTGTTGAATTGGCGACATAATTAATGTTTGCCTTTGATGGAGGATCTAAATTATGTGGGAGGATAAGAACGTGTTGCTGTATATCTACTTAAAAGTTGTCAATATTAGCTATGCCTCGTATGTTTCTAAAGAACTAAACTGTTTGTTTAAGTTTATATAGATTTATCCAACAACCGAATTTTCTTACTGATATTTTTTAACTTTAAAATATTCATCTAGAATTTCTTGCAACAACCAACGGTAAAGAGCAGCTTAATTGTGTAAATATTCGAGGTCCTGTTGTAAAAGGACGAGCGTCATTGTGCACGATTCACTGTGGTTTTAAATACTGAATGTTGTAAGGCTGTTAATCTGATTTTGAAATAAATAAATTAATTATATTTATTTTCTATATTTTATGCCATATACCAAAATCTTAGTTAAGTTTAAGGTAATATTATATGCGTGTTGATGGTATTTACAGTTTAACAGTATTTACTGTTTAAAATTAATATGTTTAGAAATAAATTGGTTAAAAAATTAACGTTCCTAATTATTTTGATACCAACGATATGTTTATCATGTCATTTTTTTTAAATTTAATCTTAATTTATGAGAAAACATTTTAAAAAATTTTCGAGCTATTTTTTTTTTAATTAAATTTCCATTGGTATATAAAATGTTGTAAATATTTTTAAGAAAACAAATTTGAAAGGACTAATTTTAGTTTTTGTACAGTAAAAATTTAAATTTCGGAAAAAGTATCAACCCATATTTGAAATAATGATTTTTCAAAAAAAGAAAATTAAAACTTGTTTTTAAAACAAAAAGAATGTTTTGGAAATTTTCCAAAACATTTTGCATTAAAAAAATGAAGAAATTAAGTCGAACCTTAATTTAAATTTCTTTGTGACCTTTAGTCCAATGTATTCAATACAGTCCCCTTAAACAAAAATAATTATCTTATTTATATTTTCCGTCTTTTATTAAGTTCTTTTCTTATTTAAAGAACAACGAAAATAAAAAATGTTTCTTTGAAAGAGACCATTAATAACCATTTTTTCGGATTTTTTTCCATAAGGTAAAATTAACTACATTTATGTACTTCTTTTTTTTAATAAAAACCTTTGCAGCCATGTTTGGAAAAATAAGATTTGCAAAAATACGCAAAAAAAATGTATGGAAGCTGCCGTTATTTTCGGTCCTATAAGTTTACAGAAATTTAACAGATCTGTTTAGGCTGTAGTCGAACAGACAGACAGACAGAGGGACAGAATTGTGAGGCACGTCGCATTTGTCAAACTTTTCATGGACAGAGCAACTAGGAGCAATTTTGCTAATGTTTGCTAAAGTAGGTTACTAAGAGAAATTAAGGCTTTAGCTCAACGTAAACCTGGATAGACAGACGCGTTAAGACAAAAAGCCTGATTGATGGTATGAGGAAAACCACTTTTTTGGACCTTTATTTTCGTAATGTTAATGTTAACATGAAAACAATTCTTGACCTATGAGCTTAAAAAAATATCTTAGCTGAATATTTTAGGTACACTTTTTAAAAATTGTACACATTTACTGACGCGTCGACACCGCGCCGCCCGGTTACGGGACTGTAACTCCATTTTAAAAAACGCGTTTTAGCAAATATCTCAAGAACGGCTTATTGTACACAAAATTTGTTAGAATCTTTCTATAGGAAATTTAACTATCTTTCTTTTTTTCATAAGACATTTTTTTATAGGAGTTATACTTTCAGAGGTAGCGCTCCCTAAAGTATGCAATTTTTAGTTTTTCTCTAATACCTCCTTAACGGTTGGAATTATGAAAAAAACATCTAGCACAAAGTTGTAGAGCATATAATTTTCTACAAGTTTGGCACATATTTTTTTTTATACGACCGACGCGACGTATGGTTTATAAGTTATATTAAAATAAAAACGGAATTTGCAGCAACAGACCTGACTCATTTCCCCACCACCCAAGTGGTAGAGTCAATGGCGCGTTTTTTTATGTGGTGTCTGGAGTATGCATAAATGTCTGTATGTCTGTATATACCTCGACCTACAGCATAAACCAATGAAGCGATTTTCTTCAAACTTGCAGCATAAGATTTTTGGGTGATTCCAAAAACTGTTTTCAAAATTTAAGTTTACCTCCGTATTGAATGAGAGAAAGAAAACATTTCCAACGGGAGAAAACCAGACAGCGTCATGAATGAATGAATGAATGAATGAATATTCTGGGGTTTTTACTTGCACTGCGACCTTGATATCTATTGTGCCCCCCTTTATTAGAGCCAGATGAGCTTGCTCATTTACAGCTCTTCCTCCAAATTTATTGCTTTGAGGAACTTAAGTATTTGGAGTATTTTTAGAGAGGGTAATTCGCTCTCTGCTATCTGGTGACGTCCCAGTAGCCTATGTCTTTGATGCACTAGAGCTACACAACTACTTAAAATGTGGTCCGGTGTTTCATCTTGAGCGTTGCAGAATATGCATGTTGCACTGCTCACTAAGCCAAGGATTCTGAGATGTCTCCTTAGCTTGCAGTGACCAGTGAGGATGCCCGTCATTATTCTTAGATTATTTCTACTTAAGCTTATACAGGACTTGAAACGTTCTTGGTTGTAATTCCCAAGTAGTAGTTTAGCCTGTCTTAGCTTAGGGAGTTCATTCCAATTTTTGAGTCTTTTGGCCTCCTTTTCTGTTTTGATTTTGTTTTTAATCACGTTTTCTCCTATTCCACAATAGGGCTCTGGACCCATTAAGGGTGTTGTTGCACCTGTTTTTGCTAAGGAGTCTGCCTCTTCATTGCCGTGGACACCAACATGGCCTGGTTTAGACAGCGTCATAAAAAATCGATATTGAATATTTGGCCTCATTATAATATTTTAGGTCACTTCGACCTGTAGAGAAGCGTAACTTGCGAGACATACGACGTAGAAAAAATAATTATACACCAAACTTGTAGAAAATTTTATGTTCTACAACTCTGTACCAGGTTTTGTTTCCATAATATTAACCGTTAAAGATATATTAGAGAAAAACTAAAAATTGCATACTATAAGGCGCCCTAACTCTGAAAGTATAACTCTGATACAAAAATATTCAATAAAAAAAAGAAAGATAATTAAATTTCCTATGAAAAAGGCTCATATAAATTTTGTGTACCATAAGCCGTTCTTGAGATATTGGCTAAAACGCGTTTTTCAAAACTCAACCATTTTTGAAAATGGTCACTTTAAATAATTTTTCTTAAAAAATCACATTTATTGGTTTCTCAGTGTTAAACTTTTATTCCGATTTCTTTTAGGCTTTGGTCAACCACTGACCACTTATCGATGAGAGAAAAAAAATAAATCTCAATTCGAGATTTTTATTTTGCAAAGGTGTTCTGCTGAAATTTCAGATAATTTTTTAATTCGGCATTGTTTAAACAAAATTTTGTGTTAAGTGGAAATGGTATGATTTTTTACGTCCATCAAAGCATGAGAAAAACCCACCAGACTTTTGAATTCGAAGTCATGAGTCTGATACCTAGTACCTAAAGGGTGATTCGCATAAGGTGTGACAAAAAGCTAGAGCATACTAAATATAGGTTGGGTCGATACAAGAAAAAAAAGGTCATGATAGGGTGTCTATTACCCTCACCCCCCTCCCGTTTAGCCAGGAGGAGGAATTTTCGAAAAAATTGACTTAAAACAGTACAAAAATTATTGAAAAACAACGGTAACACATAAAATACCATGCTATACTTTTTTATACGGCCAGAAATCCTTCCTTTCATATGCTTTTTAAATAAAGCTCTTTTAGTGAATAGTTTTTGAAAAATTAATTTTCAAACTCAAATTTAAAAAAATGTGTACAAATTGATTTTGTTCAAAGTTTTACGTTATCAAGTGCTATTTTTGATTTTAATATTCAATGCTCCTATTAATTTTCAATCAAACACTCAAACCTAGATGCCAAAATGTCTTCCAGTTTTAGAGAAAATTGAAAATAAGAAAAGTAAGTTTGCCTTCAATTCGGCTTCAATCCCTTATTTTTGTGCTCCAACGATCCTATTTCCATTAAGAAAGTAGTTTATTTATTTCTAAAAGAAATCACCCTGATTTAATGTAATTTTTTTCTCTTACGTCTAATTCCATATTTGGACTTTTAAACGATTGTGCTGGAGTTTAATTTTTTTTTTCTATCGATTAAAAAAAATCCCTACCATTTTTGTTATAGAATAAAGATTTTCGGTCTTTGACTTTTTTTCTTTCATATTATATTTTTTTTTATGTTTTTAAAACCTACCAAATGAGCTGGTTCCGATATTTTAATAAACCCAAAAATGTACCTTTTTTTCTGCAATGTCTTAAGGTCTTCTATAATCAGTTGCAAGGTTATCCATTTATTTATTGCACGCTCTTTATTTTATTCCACCTTACACAAACAGTTAAAGAACCGCTGACATTTCTAATTTCCGTCATAGTTCTTTGTTTTTGAGCAAAAAATTTTTGGAGCGGTTCTCAAAAAAAGTTTATTTTAAATTTTTTAACTTCATATTAGAAGTTGTAGTAGGTAATTGGTCCAATTTGTCGAATCGAAAATTTTGAAAATTCTCCATCGTTTCGAGGTCTCTGGAGTCCGAATCCTTCGTTTTTAAGAGAGTTGTCTGTGTAGTGTGTTGGCTTTTTTTCGCCGACGATATATCGAGATATAATAGAAATATCTACTTCGAATAAATTTTATTTTATAGATTGATAACAAGGCCATAACGTGCAGAATAATTCAATTAGCAGTTTTCTTATTACGGTAATTTAAAAAAAAGTTCAAAACTGACTTATTTGTTGAATATCTGAAGAACAAATAATGCTTTCGACTTCGGTTTAGTTTAGTGAATAGTGAAGAATTGGTAAGACTTAAAAAAAGTCAACGCAGCTTTTTTTTTTTTTTTAATTAAGAAATCCGTTAAAAATTGTTACAAAATATCGAATATCTTGAGAACACAGAAAGATATTAAATTCGGGTTAATTTTTTTCTGTACGCAATGCCCTAATTAGTAATTGATAAGGTTTGTAAAAAAATTTAATTGACGTTTTTCTTACGCCAAAAAAACTGCAAAATGGTTTGCCAATTTTAATTAGGTATTAATAATTTCCAGTTAACTTGAAAAATAAACTGCCATAATAAATGTGAATATTTAATAAAATATGTGAAAAATTAGAAATGCAATATTATTAAGACTTCACAAAAGCACCAGCATAACAATTTAATATTCAAATCTTAATAACGAGAACGACTTATGGTAAAATTTATTTCTACATGAAGCTGTATCATGTTTTTAGTACACACAGGTTGTATAGGTTCAATTTGTATGAAAATCTTAGGAGCCGTTTTCAAGCAAAATAAAATTTAGCTTTTTCGTTTGTCAACAATTACACAGTAGGACTGACGATCAGCGTTGCCGCCCGAAAAAGAATTAATGTTCCATATTTTCTGAAAAAACGTGCCATTTTTTGTGCCATATGAAGAAACCACAAATTTTTTATTTTGCTTTAAAAAAAAATTTATTAATTTTATAAAAAGTCAAAGGAAATCATTTGGTCTATTCGTGAATTTTCAAAAAATACGAATTTCTGTCAACTTTTTACGGAATTTTGACCAACTTTAATTAAATTTTGTTGAATTTTGCTTCATTTTAAGGTAAAATTATGAAAATGAAAAATCGTGCCAAATTGAACTTTTTCGTGCCACCGTGCCAAGAGGAAATTATCGTGTCAAAAAAGCACGATTGTGCCACTTCGGCAACGCTGCTGCCGATTTTGTTTCAAAGATCATTTTTCTCTAGATTATGTTAAAAAACCGTTATCATAACTTTATTAAAGTATCTACCAAAAGTCGATTTCGAAATTGGTTTGTGAAAAAACCGATGATTTTGCCAAAATTAGTCTGTCTGTGACTTACCTAGAACAGATATCTCCCATACGTACATCGATTTCGGTATAAAATTCCTACGATTTTGATTAAATCTTGTACGTGTACAAAAAAAATTGTAAGAAAACTATGTTAAAGGTTTTTGTCAAACAATTCTAATAAATAAAATATAGGGTTCCGACTATTTTGGGAAAATTTCCTTAATTTTTGAGTTTTACATTTTAGTTTTTAAAGGCAAGAAAAGTTACTTGCGATCCATATAGTCCTGCATCATCAATTTATTTTAAGTTTTCCTTTCCATGAGAAAACCAACATTCTTTTGCAAATAATAAAGTTTATTTTCTTTTTTAATTATGATTATCGCTATAAGTTTAATGCTGTTTTTTATTTCTTTTGCGATTAAATTTAGCTGATGTTGAATCTTTAAATGACTTTTACTGAAAGATTTTTTCTTCATCGACCAATTTGTATTCAAATACACGACGGCTAATAAGAGACGATAATGTTTTGAAAGCCACAAATTGAATAAATAAACAATTTAGCTGTGGCCAATTAAATTAAATTTATTAGGAGTCATGCACGAGTCATATTTATCTAACTCTCCAAACCTTCTGCAAAAAAGAAAAAAAAAAAAACCACAAAATGTGTTTTAAAAGTTAGTTAGTGAACTTATTATTTGCCTCTCCTCCTCCCTGAAAATTTAGAAAATTTAGTTCTATTGGTTTGTTAAGCACGTTTTCCTAACTAGTTCTATTCTGTTGGCGAAGAATTTGAAAAAAAAAAGATTTTTCAAAAGATGCATAGGTAAGGGAGGAACTGATGATGGATGTGGGGGTGAAAATTTAAACTTGTGCACATAATTTACCAGTCACGACAACGACGACACAGACAGTAATAATGACAATACATGTGCGGCAAAATTCACTATCTCTCTGAATGTGAATGATTTTGTGCAATTTATTTATTTATAAATTAGTTCAGTTAGTGGTTGAAAGAATTTATGTTAAATGATTTATGAGCTGGAGCGATGTTTGAAAGAGGTGTAGAATAAGGTGTTTTCAATTAACATTATTTGTGTATCTGTATAACAAACACTATAAAGGTTTATATCATGATATTACTACGTGCATAGAAGAAAAGGATTATTTATGTGTTTGATTGTGTAGTTTAAACAGGATATACGAAGAATGGAATATAGTTGTTAATGCTTTAATAAATTCAAGCACGAAAATCTTATAAATCCGTTTAAACTTGCACAGGGTTAATTTTAATTCTAATTTCCTTCCTGTAAAAAGTTTCGCATTTTAAATGTCAATAAAAGTTTTACAATTTGAATCCGTTGTTTTCGCTTTCGGTATTTTAATAAGATCTCAAAGCCAGATGCCACACCGCCGCCGCGCCGACTAAAAAACATTTATAATTTAAATTTTTTAACTTTCGATACACAAAACTTTGAGTTGGCACCCTCCTACACTTTGTAGTCTTGACAGCGCAAATTTATAATCAAACTTGTCATTATTTTTTTCTTCATCTGTGTCAGTGTGTAGGTACAAAAAGTCTTAAATGCTGTTGAGAGATTTTTTTTGATATCTCGAGTTGTAAGAGTTATCCACGAACCCGGAAGAGTATAGGTAAGGCTGAAAAAGTTAATTTATATCATAAATTAATTTGATTAAATATTCTATTTAATCGATATTTTAGATGAAATACTTTAAGAAAATATTTCAAGGAATATACAAAATGTAATAAAACTAAACTAAACAAATCAAATCGCACGAACTTGTTCTTGTAATGAAAAACTAAGAAAGCAGCTATGCAGGTGTATGTTGAATGTTATGATATTAAAAAGAAATGTTAAAAAGTTATTATTGTGTGTTTTTTGTTTAAAAAAAAAAACTAAATAAATGCAATATTATTTCAATTACGCAGGAGCATCTTATTGCAAAATTATAACAAAATCGTTCCACCCATTAAGAATCTATGGGTCAATAACTCGGAAATAAGGCATAATTATCTCAGAAAACATCAACACCCTATATTCACATGCGCATTTTTTGGCAAAAACTTGAGATGCAGTTTTCTAGCAACCTTACTATTGTCATTACAACTACGAAGTTTAATCAAAATCGTTGAAGACGTTTTTGAGAAAATGTTTAAAAATCGAAATATTTCTATGGCAGATGAGTTTAAAAATTAAAAATTCGAATTTCTCCTCAAGAGAAGAAAATCGGCCCACCCTTTTAGTGGCCAGTTATAGCTATCATTGAAATTCATCATTGAAAATTTTAATGATTCATTTTTAGACATTTAGGATGCAAAATCCATGATTATTTTGATGTCAAAATAAAGTTTATGGCTTAATTAATATATCTGGCCAAAAATAAAATTAAAATCGGCCTAACCTTTCTCATGAAATAATTTTTATTTTTTCAATGATCATTAATAAAGTAATGCAATCATTGAAATAACGAAAATCAATTATGTGGAAGGTTGAGCCGAACTGAAAAATTTGTTTGGCCAGATATATTTGTTAAGGCATATGCTTCATTTTAGCATCAAAATATTTATAGATTTTGCTTTCTATGTCTTGAAATAAATCATTAAAAATTTCAATGATGAATTTCAATGATAGCTTTAACTAGCGCCTTAAGCTCTTGCTGGATACACAGACGCTTACAGACCATCACCGGACCATCGTGGTGTCAATTTTGATTATAACCCCGAATTTTGTTTTATACGAAACCAATACTTGCCCTATACAGCAATTAATAATGGAACAAAAAACTTTAAACTATATAAAATTATTGTTATTATTTGACTTTGACTGTTTTAAAAATTTTTAAAATTAGATTTTTAAATTATATTGTCTGAAAAAAAAATATCGCAAAATTTAAAAAAAAAAAAAAAAAACAAATAATAAAATAAGTGTGAAAAGAACTATTTTTTTTATTCAGTTTTAAAATTTCTTTTTAAAATAATTAAATAACAGAAGTTTACATTCTTACATACTTTGGCGGACACTTTTTGGTGAATTAAAAAATGTCGTTATCTGAATTTGTAGCTAATTAAATGCTAATTTGTTGCGTAAACCAAAAATTTGTAGCTCGCACAATTTCCGAGTTATTAAAGTTTTTAAATAATGATTCACACCCAAAATTGTAGCTTTTTAAATGCCTTTAAACCGCGAAAACCACAATTTGGAGCTCAAATAGTTTATAAATTATTCAAGTTTTGAAATAAGTCTGAAGTTATAGCGGACGAAAGTACGAAAATAATAATTCTATTGGTGTCAAAAATTGTAGCTTTTTAAATGCTAATTTGTTGTGCAAAAATTAATTTGATAGCTTTTTTGGCTCAAATTTAAAGTTTAAAAAGTGCATTTCCGATCCGTTAAAATAAAACGGAAGTTGGTGTTCAAAATCTAAAAAAGTGTAATTTTGATCTTTTTCTTTTTGTAAGAAATTGTAGCTTCTAAAATGCTAATTTTGTAGCTTCCACGGATCATTTTTATTTCAATTTTAAGGTAAAAACAAAAAAAAACATTTCCGGTGCGTACTGTAGCGTACCACTAACTTTAGACTTATATTAGCGGAAACTTGAATATTTAATACACTATTTGAGCGGTTTTTATGGCTCAAGAACATTTAAAAAGCTACAATTTGTGGTGTCAATCATTATTTAAAATTTTTAATAACTCGCGGAAATTATGCGAGCTACAAAATTTTGGTTTGAGCAACAAATTAGCATTTAATTAGCTACAAATTCAGATATACAATTTTTTTTGATTCCACCAAAAAATTTCAGCCAAAGAATGGGACGCCAATTCAAGATTTTTTTAAAAATCTGATTAAATATTCAATATGCTATCAAGTGGAGACCAAAGTTGCTCCGTTTGCAACATATTTTCGAACTGAAAAAGATTTTTCAACAATTGTTCTTTTAAATTTAAAAATTAAAAATGAAAAGGCAATGGTTTATGAGAAAAAAGTTTAAAATATTGATAAATGTAATATTTTTCACAACACCAAAGTACGTTGGGAAATGAAAATGATTGCGAAAAATTTTTTGAACTTTCTTATTTCATATTTTATGATTTCACTTTCATTAACATTTTATTCAAATAAAGTACTAGGCTTAAGCTTCGGAAATTCAAGTGCAATTTTATCTTAATATCAGAGAAATAAATAAAAGTTGATACATATTTTACCTGTTTCCTTTATATTTAACGTCCCTACTTCCGTAAAAAAGTCCAGTTCTTTTTTAAATAAAAAAAGTCTTCGGAAAAATTCGATAGGTATCATTTGAAGTCTATTACTTCATTTATTTTCCCAAAAGCGAAAACATGGACACTAAAAACAAATTTACTATTCATTCTAAATTCCTAATAAAATCAGAGCTATCAACAAACTGAGTGAATATAA